>OX276414.1:15557856-16807856 GCA_946251805.1 Cybosia mesomella
ACGATTTTTCAGATCCTGACCAATATGTTTTTAAACTGTTTTCCTGTGACCATGACTGCTGAAAAGCAATCGAAACGTCGGAATCCGTGTGAATAATATATAGCATCGAATAAATGGTCATAGAATTCGTTAAATGAATGTATTTAAGTAACTATTTTTGTAATTTTTCATTTGAACTAGGTATCTTTCATTTTCCAGGTATTGGCGGAGGATTGTCTACCACTCCAGGAATTGTCATCGTGTCCCAATACTTCGATAAACACAGGTATGTGTGAATTTGACAGCTGAGCACCGTTAAGGGGTGCCCATTAATTACGTGAGGTAATTTTGGCGATATTTCAACCCACTCTCCCTTTAGTGAGATAGCGTGAGATTTCGCTCTACCCCTTCCCCCATCCCCCCTTAATCTCACGTGATATGTTTGAAAATGCATATTTTTTTATGTGAATAAGAAAATCTGTGTTTGATTGCGTTAGATATAATAATTAAAAAAAAACATTTCTAGCTTGTAATTTTGCTGAACGAGAACTTTACAATATTTCTTGCAGAAAAAAAGATTACGTGACATTTGTCGAGACCACCCTCTCCACCACGTAAGACTGGATGAGTTTTGCGTTGACCCCCTCCCCCCTAAACGAGTTGAAATAACAGTCCCACACGTTGTATTGAAAACTACTATATTTATCTCTTTCTAGAGCGTTAGCTAACGGCATATGCGTGAGTGGAACAGCTGCCGGAAGCTTCGTGTTCCCGATGCTGATAGAGAAACTGGTGGACATGTACGGACTCCATGGAACTGTGCTGCTTTTAGGTAAGACCATCAAGTAGACCTCCGTAGCGTAGCGGTAGAGCGTTCGACTTCTAAGTCGAAATCAGCTTCGGAATTCAGCTTCAGAAAGTAAGAGGCACTTCTTCTTCTAAGTGTCAATAGTTTGATCTTTTTAAATTTTGTTGACACGAAACTTGGCGACGGCTACAGCGTTCTCCGTTGCCCTACTTAGCTCTTCAGTAGTACAGGTGGAGAGGCACAGTGGATAATATAGCAATGTGACATGTACTGGGATTGGGCATGACTTGCGGCCTGTGGCCCTCAGAGTGGGCTGCCACCGCCGCCGCGAGCAACCGTGGTACCCAAACCCGAGAGAACCATCTCGAAACTGAAGACGGCCCTGGGTCAGTTGGGCTGCGAGGGAAATCTCTTATGGGCCACCTTACACCCGGATATCTGAAGACCCGAGACGGCGTGCGGTTGTAGTCGGTTCATGCCAGACATAACCTGCCCCCCTGGTCGGCAGGGGGGTTATAAGAGGGGATTTCCGCACGTAAAAAGCAAAAAAGGGCACTGGCGATCTTGCCAATAAAGGCCATTTTGCCATAATTGCTTATAGCGGCCAACTTGGGTTCGCAGGCGATTTAATGACTTCCAAGTTGACCACTAGAAATTGTCAAGGCGGCAGGATTGAACGACTTGAAATGAACGGCCAGGATTTGCAATACTAAAAATGTCAACTGGGACCTATGTGATAAAAACTGATCCAGCTGAAAGCTGGAAAGAACCTATCAGCTGCACCAGAAGTTGAAAAGATCGACTGTCTTTCTCCTTCCTCTATCATACTCAATTCTAACTCCTGCCCCCAGGTGGTGGGATGCTCCACGTCTGTGTGTCCGCGACGCTATACCGGGCGGCTCCCGTCAGTTCCAACTCCTCAGGGCTGGCAGACAGGACGCCGGCTACCACCACCACAACTGAACATACCACATTACTGCATGATATACAGGAAGGTGAGATACTCAGGTTGCTCACAGAATAATAAACCGGTTAAGTGCAAATCGAATTCATGTAACGAGGGTTCCGTGCCCACCCATTATACCGCCATCGCCATAATAAAATTATTATCATTTTTATTGGTGACTAAGTTTTGAGTGTAAAGATATGGGCAAATTTCGATTTTCGCGAAAACTTGTAAGTACCAATATTTACCTTAATTTTCAACGTTTTTAGGGAAGCATGAGGACAATGTATGATGACGATTCAAAAAATACACAAGTAATTCTTCAAGTTTTCACTTCTATCTGCACTCCCAGAGTGCCACTGCCTATTTTTTTCTGTTTTTTGTTTCGATTGGTGTAGTTACAATAAAATTTATTTCTATTCCGTTCTATTCCAATTCTCAGATCACGCTGCCATATTCTCGAAAAATGACTTCAAGGACAATCGCCTTCAGAACCTGTTCCAGCCAGAGAACGAGTTGACCCTCAACCAGAAGAACATCCTGATGAGTGAAGACCTGAAGAGGAACAACCTTTTGAGTGAAATAATGCATCCTAGTTTAATAGAGGTAAGTTTAAGAACGGATTCCACCTGCAACTGCTATGGAATCGATCTAAACTGTGTTATCACGGTTTCACATCACCATAGCGATTTCCCATGGGAGCCCTGAGCATTTTGGTTTTGATTGATATGGTGTCATGACCAGAATTCGAACCCGAAATTTTACTGTGTTCGATTTTAGTTTACTAGAGGTATAACTCTCTCCCGGAGGGGGCCATCCTGAACCCGGAGATAGAGGGAAATGCCTTATGGGGCCTTGCAAAAAACCTTAAACCCCGGCGTCTGAAGACCCGAGACGGCATGCGGTTTTAGTCGGTTCAAGCCCGACACACACTCGGGGCGGGGGGGGGGGTTCTAGCTAATACTTAGTAACCGAACCCTAAAAGAACCACCTTCTCAGTTTACATAGCGTTGAGGATTTGTGGGAGTACCGAATGTAATTACTCATCAAATAATAAATAAATATTCTAGGACATATTACACAGCGCCATATAGACCCAAACTAAGCAGAGCTCGTCATATGGGTTCTATAATGCGGATAAGCATACTTAGATATTTTTTTTTGTATATAAATTCATATTATACAAAGAACACCCAGACCATTGCAAATATACATATTTGCTATGAGCGAGAATCGAACCCGCGACCTCTGACTTCGGTCATTCTCGAATTAAGCGTTCTTTGCCTAATTACCGCACCATTTTTTATTTTTCACTGATTTGACTAAAAAACCTCAAAATATTAAACACATCAAAGATACAAATTCAAAAATTAATGAGGCGTTTGTCTAGTAATAATGGTTTCGTAATTAATGACGGTCATTCTCCAATTAAGCGCTCTTTGCCTAATTACCGTACCATTTTTGATTTTTCACTGATTTGACTAAAAAACCTTAAAATATGAAACACATCAAAGATACAAATTCAACAATTAACCAGGCGTTTGTCTAGTAATAATGGTTTCGTAATTAATGAGATTTAAAAAAATTATAATTAGATAAGTTTTTTATTTAATGCAACGGTAATTATATAATATCAATAAGTTCATCTAAAACAGTAAAAATAATAATATCACTCATCATATTGTGGCATTAGAATAAATTGTAAAACAAAATATTTATTATTGCTATAATTTATTAGTAATAAAAACACTTTCAATGAAAAATGGTCAAACCTTACTCGATGTAAACCAAACTTAAACGAATTTAATCAAAAACATTGTCGTAATTGCTTGAATTTAAAGCAACTCACAGCTCTTTTAAGATTTATATTAGTATCACTGAGTACTTATACTATTATATTGTACTTGTATTGTATTGTACTATTAAATAAGTCAACTGTAACCTTTAAAAAAATATTTTTTATAAATTATACATAATATTAAATAATAAGAATAGTTAAAAATAACCAACAATCTATATTATATATTAAAATTAGAATCAGATTAATCGAAAAATTAAGTCTTCTTTTTCTTACTACTATTATTTGGCATATTTGTCATTGTTTTGAAGGAAGGCATTGTAAGACTAAAATCAACAGGCGAGACGGGATTCCAAAAATTATCTGATTAAGATAAATTTAAGCTACTTTCCACCTTTACGAGCTTCTCAAAATGCTTAATCGTTTTTGTTTTGTCATGTTTAGAAATAAGAGACTTCAAAGATCTAGAAAATACATACAGGCTGTACTAGCAGCTCGTTAGATGATTTTTTGGTTGGTCCGAATATTTCTTAGCGCTAATAGACCATGTATCACAATAATTATGTTTGTTTTCGGAGGTTGCAGATAAAATGAGTCTGGAAGGCAGGGAAAGATCAGTCTCTTCTGACTTTTCTAGATTCAATGAGTAAAATCCTCTTTTCTTTCACTTCCTCTTTGATCTTTTTGGGTTTTACCATCCTATAAATTAAATAACTCGATGAATGGTCAGCATATTGTTCAGCGGTATTTACAGACAATGGTAATGATACGCAGGAAAAATATCCCTTGGTATGATGTCACGTATACAGTAAGTTAGTAACTTTTCATACAATGGTAATTATAAATACATGGTAATTAGTATAAGAAAACGATAGCTTTCTTCTAAATTTCGAAAACCTGCACAGTATGCAAATTCTTGCCCATTAAAATATACGGAGGCCAAAATACAGTATCTGTTTATAACAACAACTAGAGTCTAACTTAAAAAATAAATATCAAAATAAGTGCAATGGTAATTAGTAAAGTTTTTAACCAAGGCTACGGTAATTATATACTCACGTGCTTCATTGGCGGTACACTAACATTGGAGAAGTGCAACTGGTAATGGGCAGCGGCACACATTGAGGGATCGCGACGCGTGTGGTACTGATATTTCAAATATTATTATTTAGGGATATGCACCAAAGAACAGAAGATGTCACGGCAATTATAATTTTCGCTCGGACATATAGTTACTTAATGATAATTATTTACAGACTGGATCTATTGTGTCCATATTTTCTTATGCAATACATTTGACTTAATAGTGCTTTAAACGTTGAATGGATCGAAGTAAGTCTGTACGTTACAAAAATTGCAGGCATGTTTTAACATTAAGTTGGTAAGACATGTCACGGTAATTAGAGAACATAGGTTCTTCAAACAGATATTTAATTATTTAGCCTTATCTACTTTAAACAGAAGCCAGTGTTTTTGTTTCCAGCTAGATATGGATGCTAGTAACACATAAAAATATTTGCATGCTTAAATCGATTAATATTAGGGCTTATACAAGCTCGGACACGTAAAAATTGCTAATCGAAGAATGGCCGACTTAGCAGTCGAATGCTAAATATTTTTATTGGATTATATGTTTGTTCGCGATGGACGCAGAAACTGAACGGACTTTGATGTGTTTTTAGCAGGGATTGAAAACGGTTCCAAAATACCGGTAAAATACCGGTATTTTGGGATACCGGAACAGGAACCAGAACCTAAATTGGAACCTTTAAGAACCTTTATTTTACCGGTTCTTTGGCAAAGCGAGTCTAAACTTGTTTTAGGTAGATTTCGATGAAATCGATCTACCTATTGGTTTCTTGACTACTGTCGAATTTTAAAAAAAATTCTTCATAGGAGGTCTAGTTATGACCCCCTGAGTCCGAAATTACCACTGGTCTAAAAGTTTATATATATATGTTTGTATGATTCCACTTCCCAAAATTTGCGGCACTCTCACGGTCGCATTTTTGCCCTGATCGCTTTCAAACTGCGGTCAAAAATTGCTTGGGTGTAAACTTAGTTTAAGTTCGTGAACGGGTGGAATCCGGCCTAAGGGGACGGTAGGGCCTCACTTTTTGTGAAATCAGTTTTTCCTCAAAATTTCACGTTCCATGAAAGATATTCGAACCGTTCTAACTTTATCCCATAGTATACATAAATACCAACAACTTTTAATTATAAACCTATAAGATTAAAACTTTAACTAATAGTGGAGGGGGCAAAAACCAAAAATTTTCGGGAAAAAAATCATAACTTCTAACCAGTGAACATTCTTGTTGCCGGAAACATTTTTAATGGATAGGCTATTTTTAAGTCTAAAATAAATGTCTGAAAAGTTTTTAAAAAAAAAAAAATTAAACATGTTAAAAAATAATATTAATTGCTTCACGAAATCTACCTGTGCGTTCCCCCTGCGGGAACGGATTTTTTCTATTAGAAAGGTCTTGCTTAGACTTAGAACCTGCCGTATGTTCGATTGCAATTGGTTGAGTAGAACCGGAGGTATGATCACAAAACGATAACCGACCTCCACACGGGCGGAGCCGCGGGCTTCAGCTAATATATCTACAATCTGTTATATTGCCCCGAGTTCACTGGTTTCTTATACATTGTCTCTGATTCCCAGGTCACCCGCCCACCGATGCAGCCCCAGCATTCAGATTCCGAAGACTCGGAGGGGTTAGATGTTTTAGGGGTTGTTGGTAAGTGGACCATTTTATTTTTTTTATTTTTTTTATTACCACTAAGGTGGCAGACAAGCACACGGCCCACCTGATGGGAAGCGGTTACCGCGGCCTATGGACGTGTGCAACACCAGTGGCGTCGCACTCGCGCTGCCGACCCTGTAAAGGAAAGAGGATGGGAAAGGAGTTTGGGCTCCGGCACTCTCATTCACCAAACGGAACGCAACAGTTCAAATACTGTTACTTGGCGTCGATATTCTGTGAGAGGGTGGTGCTTCCCCGGTCGAGTCGGCCCATTCATGCAACGGCCAAAATGACTGTTGCTTGACTCTACCACTCATCACCCACTCATTAACCCCCGACGCAAAAAGAGGGTTGTTATAAGTTTCATGTCGATGTCTGTGTGTGTGTGTCTGTCTGAGGCATCGTAGCTCTCAAACAAATGGACCGATTTCGATACATTTTTTCCATTTGAAAGTCAGTTTCCTTGCGGTGGTTCTTAGTTGTTTTTGGTTAATATTGGTCCAGCAGTGTAAGAGTAGAAGCTCTTTTCCAAAATGATGTAAGGCTTTTTTAGCGTATGATTACTCCATTAAATGTTTTTTACTTTTTAAGGGATGTTGGCGCGATGAGGCGCCATTACACTACTTTACAGATAACAGCTGATTCCTCATATTCAAAAAAATATATACTCTGTGACCATGACAGTAACAAAAAATGGCACAATTTTGTGGGTCCAGTGGTATACATAAATCTATACCAATTTTTTTGTTCCGACTAGCCAGACTATAGTACAAATAGAAGTAATTATCGGAAGCCGCTAAATAAAATAGTCCAATGCCTTGTAGAAGAACGTGGTGTGATATTACTTCTACACAAAGAGGATTCTCCGACCACATAAGGTGGGACCTGGCGGGCCGCGGCCCAACGATTGACGTTAGGATGTGGTATAGGTAAAAGCTATCCAAGGTCGCTTAACGACCTCCGTCCTACATGAGCGCACTGTTACGACGGAAATAATAAAGGTCTTTTTAAAAAAGGAATATTTAATTAAACTGCTCACAAATAGAATTATTCGCGAAATATGGTAATTGTCCGCGCTGTGTCGCGATCCGACCCGAACTGAGTAACCCAGTGAAGCTGGGTGCAACATCCAAGGAGGAGATGCTGCGTCAGCATCTCGTCAGCCGTCTAGGCTACAGAATAGGGATGTAACAACCCCCCCTTTAAGAGTAACTTACTCTCTTTTAAGAGAAGTTACGTGTGGATTCTGATTCTACTCATTGGAATGTCTTCTGCTGCCAAATCGCTATCTTGTGGTTCTTGGGGTTCTACATTTTGAGTTTTAGTTAGGAAACTTGGACATTTACCATACTTCTTACAAAGTAAGTATAAAATCACAATAAATGTAAATGTTACTAAGCAATATGTCAATATGGTTACATGTGATACGTTAACTAAATTCGGAACAGGATATTTCATTATATTATCAACGCGGTTCATGAATTTGTCATTAGCAAAATCAGGTAAGTTTTCTAAATTAATCTCGGATAGCTTTAATAATGGTAACTTGGGTAAATATGTATGAAATTTGTTTAAGTTGCAACAAGATTCATTAATAAGGTTAAAATCAGTGCGTATGGGTTTGATATTTATATTAATATTAGATGTAGTTATAAATTCTCTATTTTTACAGTAACCAATACATTCCGGTCTTAAATTTAGTATACCTGTACCTAATAGTTTAAATTCCATTAAATCAGTTTTACATTCAACAGATAGTTTACTTGGTTCAGACTGAACATATATCCAACTATTTCCCTGAAGTTTCTGCCAAATATCTATTTTTCCATGAATAAAATGTGTTGAACATTGCTTTGGTAGCTTAGTTACAAATTTAGACAATATTTCTACTTCACAGGTAGGAATGCTTTCGGATGAATGTACATTTACATTGTTGCATATATAAATATGGTTAATAGACTTTCGACAATCTTCCAAATTATCAAAACATATGTAGAATAATTTATCTTTACTTATTGCTATGTAATTACATGTGGGTATAATCATTGCATATGAACTGGGGTTTTGTATAATGTGCGGGGTAGGCACGGCTATTGATTTATACAGGTTATATTCTGTTTTATGAACTAATGGTATTTTAGTTACAAATACAATTTTATTCGCCGTGAAATAACATGATAATGTAGACATATCGATTAGTGCATGTATGTTATCTAAGTTTAAGCTTAAAGGTAATTCCTTATATCTAGATAAACTTAAAATATTTTCAGAAAGCTCACTGTATAATTGTTTTGGCGTGATAACCGATGGGTGAAGACTATGACTTTTTGTAAACATTATAGAGTTAAGAATGTCGTCCAATTTAAATGACAATGTAAGTATTCCAGACGCTAATTCATTATAGATTTCATTTAATTCAGATTTGATAGACAGCTTATCGTGTATTATAGTTAAATTCTTAAAATTATTACTTAAATTTTCAATAGCCCAATTTAAACGTCTTTCATTAGATTGTATAGTTTTAATGGTTTCATTATAGCGTAAAAGCGCCGCCTTAGTTATTAATATGTTTTCCTTGAACAGAGATACAAATTTGGTGTTTTTATTCTCCAGAGTCTGAATGGCGTTATTGTAATTAATCGCATCATTTTCATCCATTGTGCCTATGATTTGTTTAAAAACGGAACCAATGCCTGCAAACCAGGCTGACCTTTTGTCGCGTTTGTCTATTAGGTGTGAAATCGCGTCATAGTCTCGCTCAGCGTCCTCGAGTCTAGAAATTAGAGGTTGTAGTATGTTAAAACACTCGGAGTCTTCTATTGTATTTAATTGTAGACATAAGGCTTTCGTTTTTCCTAATATATTCTTAATATTTCTAATGTGTGGTTCTAAAAACGTGATGTCAACCGGGACCAAAGCATGGATATAATCGTTAGATGTCTTTACGATTCCTACAGGATCGAAGTAGATTCCTGGGCTCTCCGTCATTGGTTCCAGCATATCTGATGCTGCTAGTGATAGGTTTGTCGTAACTATTCTGGAATAATGTAAGATAAGAGAAGGTAGAGTATAGTATAAAGAAATAGGTTGTTAAGGATAAGAGAGACTAAAAGCTATTAAATATAAATATAAATTAATGTAAATATAAATTAAGTTAATATAAGGTAAGATAATTTAAGTTAAGATACTATGGTTTAAGGTAAGATAGTTTAAGATAAGATAAGATAATAAAGTTAAGATAAGGTAAGTTTATGTAAGTTAATTTAAGATAAGATTAATTTTAATTTAAGATAATTATAAGATTCGTTTATTCAAACTAACCTAACATTATTTTAATATTAATAATTAACTTAATTACTTTCGGCCAACTTTACCTCGTCAAAATGATATTTAACATGTCGGCGATTGATTAAAAGAGTCAATGTGTTATTACCATTAATTTTCAAAACTTTATAGGGCCCTTTCCAAATAGGCGATAGTGCCTTGCGGAGCCTAAGGTGGTTTTTTATGTATACCATGTCACCAGCTTTATACCTTATGGGGCGACTATGTTGATCATAGTAGTTTTTGGATTTGGTTTTAGAGCTTAGAATGTTTTCTGTAGCCTTTTCTCTAGAATGTCGCAATCTTTGTTGCAGCATGCGAACATAGCTACTATAAGTCGGTTCTATGGATGTGTCATATATTGAAGTCGGTATAATTGGTTTGTGTCCGAAAACTAACTCATATGGTGTATAATGAGTTGTGGAATGGACAGTAGTATTGTAAGTGAACATGGCTGTAAATACATATCTTGACCAGTTGCTTTGATTCTCGTCTACGAAGGATTTTAGGTACTCTTTCAAGGTCGAATGGCTTCTTTCCAATGCGCCTTGAGTTTGAGGATGGTACGGGGTAGCCCATAATTGTTTAATCTTTAGAAAGCTACATGTCTGCTTGAACAATTCTGCCGTAAAGTTAGTGCCTTGATCGGTCAATATTGTTTTAGGTATACCGAATAAAGTCACAAAATGAACTAGGCACTCAGCACTTTCTTCTGCTGTTGCGTTTGGGATAGGATATGCAACTGAGTATTTTGTAAGGTCATCCTGTAAAGTCAGAATGTATTTATGTGTGACGGTTCCAGCTTCTGGAAGTGGACCGACGATATCCAGGGATACTCGCTCAAAGGGTTGAGTTGACGTGGAGGTAATCTGCATGGGTGCTCTGTTTATTCTCCGTAGTGCTTTATTTGTTTGACATGATCCGCACTTACGGACATAACTTTCAATATCGCTTCGCATATTACGCCAGTAGTAGCGTTCTTTAATTCTAGTCAGCATTCTATTAGAACCTAAGTGACCAGCGATAGGGATATCATGATTTTCTTTCAGTATTTTATTTATTTCGGTACCAGAAGGGTATATTATAATATTTTTAAATATGTTTACTTTAATTGCCGTTCCGTGGAATATGTATGAAAGCATGTTGTATATTTTTTGATAATTGTGTGCGTCAAAAGGATTACGGAAATCTGAAATGCTTAATTCAGTAATATTATTATTAATTAATTCTATCCTTATATTTTTTAAGCTTTTAAATATGTCTTCATAATTACAGTTTACAAAATTATATACCTTTATAAAGAGTAAATAATATTTTATACTGTTATTTTCGAATGGTAGGAAAGAGTGTAAAGTTCTTTCTCTAGCAAGAATTTCTTGAGAGTTAGTGAGATTTCCGATAACTTCAGATATATAATGATTGGATTCATCAAGATCAATTGAAGCTGGTATGATTATCGTTTTCATTTTTGTTTTCAATAATGGTTCATTGTATTCGTTAATCTGGGTATCGAATTGTATTGATTTGTTTTTTAATGTTTTCAGATACGTGGAATAGGAGTCGTCAGAAGCTTCTTCTGGGAGTGGAATTTCAGACGGAGTTTGAGGTGTTGGAATATCGAAATTGTCGGAGAGTTCGATCTCTTCTAAGTTTTCAGGGATTTCTATACCTTCGGGCAGTTCCAGAAAATCAGGTAAGTTTGGTATTTCAGGTAAGCCGGGGCTTTCTAGGTCAGGAGCCCTATCTTCTGGTTGTGCTGCAACGGGAGGAGCATCGGAAGCTGCTTTATCGGTAAGTACATTAATAGGTTCATTTTGAACACCTGTGTTAATTGGATAGCGAGAAAGAGCATCTGCATTACTATTTATTTTACCCTGTTTATATTCAATGTTATAGTTGCCACCGAATTCTTCTAATTTGAGCCTCCAACGAACTAGTTTAGAGCCCGGATCTTTACAATTAAAGAGCCATTTCAGCGGTTTATGGTCTGTTATTATGGTGAACTTATGACCGTAAATATAAGGTCGGAATATTTTTGTGCCAAATATAATGGCTAAACACTCTTTTTCAGTAACACTGTAGTTGGTTTCAGCCTTATTAAGCGTTCTGGATGCGAATGCTATTGGGCGGTCTTTTCCTATTTCACCCTGGGAGAGTATAGACGAAATTGCGTAGTTGGATGCATCGCAAGTAAGTATAAAGGGTTTTGTAAAGTCTGGGTATATTAATATGGGTGCTGTAATCAATTTATTTTTTAGGTCTTCGAATGCAAGTTGTTGCGGGTTGGACCATTGAAAAGGAATATCTTTCTTTAAAAGAGTTGTAAGGGGTTTTGCGATTTTAGAAAAGTCCTGGATGAATCTACGATAATACGACACTAGGCCAAGGAATGATTTTATATCTTTGGGACATTTTGGGACAGGATATTGACTTACGGCTTTAATCTTTTCTGGATTAGGTTTCAAACCTTCTTCGCTAATAGTATGGCCAAGGTAAGTGACTTCTTTTCTAAGGAACTCGCACTTGTCTGGCTGTAATTTTAAGTTGAATTTACGGAGTCTTTCAAATATATTATTTAGCTTATCGATATGTGTTTTCAGGTCAAATGAGTAAATGACAATGTCATCTAGATACACGAAACATTGAATGCCTTGAAGGCCGCTAAGGACTGTATTCATCAGTCTTTGGAAGGTCGCCGGGGCGTTTTTGAGCCCAAACGGCATTCTTACGAAGGCAAAATGTCCTTCGGGAACACTGAAAGCAGTTTTAGGTCTGTCTTCACTTGAAACTTCTATTTGGTGGAACCCAGATGCTAAGTCGAGAGTAGAAAAATATTTACTTTTACCTAATTGGTCAAGGATCTCACTAATTTGTGGAATGGGATAGCTTTCACCTATAGTAATGTCATTTAATTTGCGATAGTCGATAACTATGCGCCACTTTCTTTTGCCAGATGCGTCTAACTTTTTTGGAACAATCCATATTGGAGAGGACCATGGTGAGAGTGATGGCTCTATGATGCCCTGATCAAGCATTTTATCGATTTGAGAAGCTACTTCCTTTTTGTGGACTTCTGGGAATCTATACGATTTGGTGTTTATTGGTTCTTCTGTTACAGTCCGTATTTTGTGCTGCAAGGCTTCTGTGTGTGTTAATTTATCATTCGGAAGGTGAAAAATGTCGGAAAATGATGAACAAACTTCTAGCAGAGCATCGCGTTCTTCTTCGTTAAGATGTGATGTTCTCAGTAAGGTTAAAACTTCGTTTGTTCTATCTGAGCAAGAGTTTTCTAGGTATTCAGAGTTAATAGTAGATATGGGTACACAATCTTTGTTTATAGGATACAAATTAAATGCTTTATTTGAAGCGAAGGATACCATCTTTTCGGATGTGTTGACTAACGTTAAGTTTATTCTTTTGTTATCTTTGACTTTAACAATACAGTTTGCAACTAAAAGGGAGTTGGAAAGACGTTCATCTAGAATGATTCCTTCTTTTAAGTTTGGATTCGAAACAGAACATTCTACAGTCATTTCAGACCGAGGTGGTATGTTGTACACAGGATCTGAAAACTTTAGACGTAAGGATTTGCGATCAAATCGTAAAGCATTTCGATTATAATCTATGTTACAGTTATAATGTTTCATTAGGTTATTTCCTATTATTCCGTCATACGCAGGAAGATTGACGTCGTCGTTTATTACATTAAATTCGAAAGGTAATGATTCTTTATTAAAATTAAAATATAATTGAAAATTGCCTAAAGTAGAAATTAACCTTTTATCGGTGCCTATACCTTTTAATTGTAATATGGATTTATCTAATTTCAGATTGGGGAAATCGTCTATTGCTGACTTTCTAATAAGACAAACCGTAGATCCGCTGTCTATCAGCATCGACAAGGGCCGCTTGGATACATCAGTTCTCACGAGAACATGAGGTAAGGATACTTTAGAAGGATCATTATGTATTTCATAAATTTCTCCTTTTGTTTCAGGTGAAGCTGAGGATTCTACAGGTACATTTTTGGTATGACCTCCGGTTTGGGGCTGTTTACCCTGCTGTGTGGCCTTACTAGATGTATTATGATGGATAAGACCTCCGGTTTGGGGCTGGTTACCCTGCTGTGTGGCCTTACTAGATGTATTATGATGGATAAGACCTCCGGTTTGGGGCTGGTTACCCTGCTGTGTGGCCTTAGAGGACGTGTTATGATTGATAAGACCTCCGTTTTGGGGCTGGTTACCCTGTCGTTTGGCCTTAAAGGATATAGTATGAGTAACACGAGATAAGGTGTCGGATGCGGGTTGTAGAACGGATTTGGGTCTCACGTGACACCGTCGTGAGCCCCTTAGGCGTTTAAATCGTCGTTATCTACCTCGTCATTGTCAACCTCGTCGTAGCCTTCTTCGGCGTCTTCCACGAAATTAACTTGGGGTTTCGAGACGGTTTTAGGTTTGGAGAATGATGTGCTAGGTTGAGCAATTGGGGAGAAAGGTTTATTAAATTTGTTATCATTAAATTTTTTAACTTTGCAATCTTCTAAGATATGGCCAGTTCTTTTGCAATATCTGCAAAATGATTCCTTTGAAGAGAAAGCCGGATACGAGAAATTAGGTTTTAAATAGGCATTGCTGCTCGGCTTGAACGATTTCTGCGAGGGGTCATTCCGACGAGTCGGTTCGATGTTTTTAGGTTTATGAAATAAGCTTTGTTTTATGGCGTATTGCTGGATTTTCTCTTCTGAAACGGCGTAGTTAATGGCATCATTAAGATTTTTCGGGTCCCTACACCTGACGATATTGGCAATTCGCGGATGGAGCCCGCTTGTAAATGTATGGAGAGCGAGGTCTTCCATTGCAGCAATTCTGCCAATGAGTTCGCTCTTTTTATAATTTGATACTGATATTTCCGTTAGAAGCCTAGAAAGACATGTCTCGATGCGCAAGGAAAATTGGTTTACATTTTCTTGATGTCCCTGTCTACACTCTTGTAGTTCTGTTAATAAGTGGGCGTAATGTTTACGTTCACCGAATTGGTTTTTTAAAAATTCTTTTAAACTGGACCATGTGTCGAAATCTTTTATTGAGCATGCTATTTCAGCTTTGCCCTCAAGCTGGCTGAGTATATATTTAAATACTATGTCCTTCTGAGTGGAAGAACTGGAAATGGAAATCGCATTGTCGCAATTACTTAAAAAAGCATTAAGTCGCTCTCGACTGCCATCAAAAGGTTTTATGAATTTTAGGATAACGTTTAAAGAGATGGTCTTCTCGGTTGCTTCTGTTTTGGGATCCGTCATTGTAAAAAGAAGAAATTACTAGTTTATAAAAATTTAATAAATATTAAATCGACAGGCAAATCCGCAGTATAGTAATAGTATATGAAAAGAAATATTATGTTGTTCAGATAGCGGGTGTCTGGATCCTTATCGCAGGCACAACGGATGTTTAGTCTTATGCGCTACACTAGATGGATGAACAAATGTAATCTTGTAATATACTTATTTCTAACAAATGGTTCAGTGGTTATGAAGTAATATGTAAGAGTACAAGGTTCACAAAATAATTATTATAGGAAAAACACTTTAGAATTGTCTAGGAATTGAATGTTTGTAACTCACAGTAATAACACGATATACTTCATGGTTTTCGATCTGGAACTAGACCTGGAACTGGAACTGGGACTGGCACGTTGATCCTGGTCGGTGTTGGGCGCGGAGTTCCCAAGGGAGGCGCTTAACTAGCGCTGCTGCTTCACGCCACTTACTACACAGTGGACCTGGTTCTTGTTGCCAAGACGTGATGCCGATTGTGGCCTTGGATGTGCGGTCAGGTATGACCGTGTGGATTATTTTCTGGATGAGTTGGGTCGGACAGATTGTTTTTAGGTTACTGCACAATTCAGCAGAAGACACTTTGACAGGATACACTTTAACACTTTCGCACTGGACACTTGAGCACTTTACACTTATGTGCTGGATAGGTAGTACTGGATTTAGCACTCTGCACTCGCGAGACGTACCGGGGATTTTCACTCACAAATCCCTTCACCGCTGCCACCAAAATGTTACGACGGAAATAATAAAGGTCTTTTTAAAAAAGGAATATTTAATTAAACTGCTCACAAATAGAATTATTCGCGAAATATGGTAATTGTCCGCGCTGTGTCGCGATCCGACCCGAACTGAGTAACCCAGTGAAGCTGGGTGCAACATCCAAGGAGGAGATGCTGCGTCAGCATCTCGTCAGCCGTCTAGGCTACAGAATAGGGATGTAACAGCACGCCTGGGGGTGGCAGGTGAGGCCGCCTGTCACCCCAGCAGAAGCAGGCCGGGACGGCGGGGCGACTAGCGCCCCTCCCCCAAGCCGGGGTAAGACGGGAACACCATGATTCCCAAACCCGAGGGGGTCATCTCTAAACTGGAGATGGCCCAGGGTCAGGCGGGGTGTGAGGGATATGCTCTATGGGCAAACTTACACCCCGGTGTCTTAAGACCTGAGACAGCGTGCGGTTTTAGTCGGTTCAAGCCCGCTGGCCGGCGGGGGATATCCGAAGGGATTTCCGCAAGAAAAAAAAAGTATAAGCTATCCAGTCCGTCAACTTCTCTTTCGCGATTCAGAAATTATAGTTCTGTAGTAGTATCGAAGTAGGTCAGCTTGCTATCGCTAGATGGCGCTCGCGCTTCAATTGCTCGGGTCCAGATAGCTCAGTTCGCAGAGTCTCCCCTGTAGAAGAAAACTGCTACGCGTTCAAGTCCCATCTTGAATGTTAACTTTGTCTTCCAACATTTACATACTTCTCATTCCAGGTCTACCCAAAGAAGTGGTGCGTCTACGCCTCCGGCCCACTCGGTCTTCATCGATACTACACTCTGTAGAAGACTTGTCCACCGACAGTACTTGTGTCTATAAAGCTAGTAGACGGAAAATTAGTAGGTAAGCGCTCATTATGATTTTTTTGAGCCGAGAGTGAGACGAAGTCCAGCGAAAGCTCCTTTCACTCCACTCGATGTATTTCGTTTGTGTCCCTCTAGCGCCTAGACCCTTCGACCGATTTTAATGATTTTTAGCATAATCATAGATGATAGTGATGTGACGGACATAGGCTACAAATTTAAATTATGACGTACCACGGAGGAATAATCACCGAAAAAAAAATTCTAACGCTGATTACTCAAAAACCACAATTATTAAAATCTAAGTTTTGGCGCCGAATATAAAATGCCGAAATAAATACCGATTAAAAAAGAAAACTGAAAATCGGACAAGACACGGCGAAATAATCACCGAAAAAGCAATTTAATGGTATTCAATTCAAAAAAAATGGCGCGTGAATTGTAGGTAATCATGTAGTGCGCTCTCAGCTCAACATTGCAACAGCAGAATGCATTGCGCCCCTAGTAAATTTCTTCACTTCACCATTCTGGTACCAATCCCGGTTGGCTACAAAGCTTGCATTTTGGAGTCCGGGGTCCTCTCTGCAATTCTGTCTCTTGACTTATCTTTGCTGATACTAGAGCCACTACCATCTGACTCGCCAACCTTGAGAGAAAAGCCTGCGCCAGAGCCTCGTCAAGTGCAGGTGCCATGCAGGTGAGGCTTACTTGAGCCACGAAGGAGGATCAGCAGGTAGCTTGTAGGTGAAGTTGTCTTGAGCGCCAGAGATCTTGATGGAACCCTATTCACTCCCGAAGGTGTATGTACAGGCTTATGAAACCTATTTTTCGATCATATTTTTCGGTCATGAGTAATAGGGGTAGAACGGGGAACTCGTGGCTAAGTGGTAACCGAGCAAGTTAACACATTGCAAAGTTAAACAATACTTAATATTATCGGAAGTTTACGCGAATGTCACACATTGAAATAAAACTATTTTTAACGGAGTCTCCCCGTGACCATGGCTGCTGAAAAGCAACCGAAACGTCGGGATCAATGTAAAATATAAAATAACAACAAATAAATCGCGATAGGATCCGTTAAAAATAATTTTATTTCAATGTTAAAAAGTGGCGATAGCACAGTGGCGTACGTAACGGGCTGCTGAGACGAGATCTCGAGTTCGATCCCCAGTCGCCCCGGGCACACACCTCTGACTTTTCGTAGTTATGTGTGCATTAATAAATGTTAATTATCGCTCGCCTAATAATGTGCCCGGTAGATGGCAATAGGCTCGCCCCATATTACATTGGGACCTTAACATAACCGGCTAATCGTGGGTGTGTAATACACCTCTGCCTACCCCTTCGGGGACACAGGCGTGAAGTTATGTTTATATAAACAATATTTACTGACCCAGCTAGGGTCTTAAGACAGGTGACCATTCTTAACACATTGAGACCCCTCCGTGCCTCGGAGAGCACGTTAGGCCGTCGGTCCTAGTTGCCATACGAACATTCATGGCAGTTGGAGCCCTAAAATGTCCAACAACAGATCTATATACAGAACTTCGATATCCCCAATGGGTTGTGGACGTCAGATGGCAGTCGCTTCATGGAACATATCAAAGTTCGGCCGCTTCGTACTTAGACTGAGAGCCGACCCCAACTGAATACGGAAAAGGCTCGGAGGGTGAGTAATAGGGGAAGAACCTACACTGCTATGTCACAGTTAACTAATATGTATAATAAAATATTGATTATAGTAAAAATGAGTTAAAATAAAGTTTATCTACACCCATGCTTTAAATCCTCTTTAAAAGATTCTGAAACAGTTAGCTTATTGCCAACATTAATACATCCAATGTCCTAATAACCATATTATCATCCGAACGGGTGTTATTATGTTGTATGAAATTTCATAATAACACTCCTTTCGCTTTTTCAATCTCTTCCGCGCAAAGGGTTACTCATCAGACAGCCAAATTCTTACCGATAAAATTATACAGTTGCATACACTTTATCTACATCCATGATAAACTAATAATACATCTTCAGAGAATGATGTACTGCCCTTTGATATTTTCCAATTCATGAAATCTTGGTACGCCTTTTCATACTGTTTTCTAGATTTTTCGGGTAGTAATTTGTTAGAAATGTCCTTTGCTGCATTCGAAATGTCTGGAGGTGTGTTATCAAAACTTGAATCGCTCATTTTCGTAAGTAAACAAAACAATTTGCAAAAATAATAGCGAAGAAAAATAGCAGGAATTCGAATTCGAACGAGTAAGCTTAAATTTTTTTTTACGGCGCGTCGCCGCTGTGTTAGTGCAATGCAACGCGCGTGAATGACAGTTCTTTTTTTGAAACTCATACAGATTCCACGCATCGAGCGCTAAGAATTTGGCTGTCTGATGAGTAACCCTTTGCACGGAAGAGATTGAAAAAGCGAAAGGAGTGTTATTATGAAATTTCATACAACATTATAACACCCGTTCGGATGATATTATGGTTATTATGACATTGGATGTATTAATGTTGGCAATAAGCTAACTGTTTCAGAATCTTTTATAGAGGATTTAAAGCATGGGTGTAGATAAATACAGTTTAATTTATACTCACTATTACCAACATAGCAGAGCGAGTCGGCAAGCTGAAGTGGCAGTGGGCCATAGCTCGGAGAACCGATGGGCGATGGGGCAGAAAGGTTCTTGAGTGGCGCCCACGTGACGGCAAGCGCAGCTTAGGAAGGCCTCCCACAAGGTGGACAGACGACCTGGTAAAGAGCGCAGGGTCTCGGTGGATGCAGGCCGCTACAGACCGGTCGAAATGGAAGTCAATGGGGGAGGCCTATGTTCAGCAGTGGACTTCCTACGGTTGATATGATGATGATGATGATTATATTAAAAAATATTATTTTAAAAATATATCTTTCCTGTATAATGTGTATAGCAAACGATTCACAATGGACAATTGTATGTGTTAGTTCATCTTTTGAGCACTGATGCCCAAAATACAGGCTTCAGCCTTTATTTTTGAGACAATATAATAACAAAATTATTACCTATTCTACAGATCTCTGTACATTCGGCCTCCTCTCCCACCGCGTCTGATCCCCAACAAGCTGACGGAACCGATGACCATCAAACAGCAAGAGGTCCAGAAGGAAGAGGTGCCTGAGAAGAAACGGACTGGATGTGTTGAGAAGATATCTAGGTAAGAAGAAATATATCTATCTATACAAATCATCGTGTTCTTTGAATGTTAGAATACTGTTTGGAACAAAAAATTGTGTCAGGGTTGCCGGGTGAGGCGGGAATGAATTTTGAATTTTTTGAATGAAGATAATAGATAAAAGAGTTAATGCATTTTGACACCTATCTTTATAGACATAGCGCGCCTTTTTGTAATGTTAGCTGTGTGACAGCTATAGAATTTGTTTAAGTTAGTAAGTAAAAAGACAAAGTTCTGTGTTGTTTCTGCTGCATAAAAATAAGGGGGCTTTCATTAATTAAGTATGTGAGGTAATTTTGGCGATAATTCAACTCCCCTTGGTGAGATGTCGTGAGATTTCGCACGACACCATTCCTTAATATCGCGTGAGATTTTTGAAAATGCATATGTTTAATGTAAATAAATATATTATCTGTGTTCGATTGCGTTGGATATGATTATTTAAAAAAACATTTCACTCGTAATTTTGTTTAACGAGTTTTTTTTTACCGTAAACAATTAGTTGCGTCGTATCTTTTTTTTTATGAATGATAGGCTCACGTTTTATCTCTGTCTCGGTCGCAAGTGACGGTGTGGTCTGCGATGGATCACGTTTGCCTAGAAGGAACCTATTCACTCGAGACTTGAAGATTCCGAGGTTATAGCTTTCCGGAAACACAGACTACTTTTTTTTTTGTTAAAAGAGTATTATTTACCGAAATTACTAATATTCCCCCTAACCTCTCCAGCTAAGCTTAATTGCTTGTGTTAGGAGTGGGTTCACGTCAGTAGTGTAATAGCCAGGATTCGAACCCGGGACCTCTCGATCGTAGGGTCGACTCCTTAAAACCACTAAGCTACCCACGCTTCTTCTTATTATAAAAGGTTGATATTATTTGTTCATAAATGATCTTCACATCGCACCATATGTAAGCAAGTGAAATTCATGTTACAATATTTCTTGCGGAAAAAAATATTGCGTGACATTTGTCGAGATCACCCTCTCCCCACGTGAGATTAGGTGAGGTTTAGGTTAACCCCTTCCCCCTCCGTAAACGCCTCACATAATTAATGGGAGCCCCCTAGGATGATCCTGTTAAATTACTATTTTGTTATAACAACTTTTGTTACTGTCATGGTATGTAAGATTCTTTTTTTTAATCTTACTTTTTACATGTTATGTCTACCTATAAGGAACTGACACATTAAGACTTGTTACCTATTTTTGTACTGGTATGAATGTAAACAGAGGGGCAATTCATTTAATAAAAAGATGTTCAAAATTCAGGCTCAATCTAGTTTCGATCTCCCAAATTTCATAAAAGGCGTTTTCTTAACAAAATTTTGTTGAAAATATTGAAAATTTTTGTTGCGAGAAAGAAATTTCTTTCTTTCTATTTAACTAATTTTTATTTAACTAAGAACATTTATAGTTACAAAACCGATCATGTACTCCGCATTGCACCAAAGAAGGAGCCAGTACAGCATAATACCAGGCACAAATACCTTTTTTTTTTTTTGTGCGTAAATCCCTTCGGATACCCCCCCGCCAGCCAGCGGGGGCCGTTATGTCGGGCTTAAACCGACTAAAACCGCACGCCGTCTCGGGTCTACAGACGCCGGAGTGTAAGGTTACCCATAGAGCATATCCCTCGCACTCCGACTGACCCTGGGCCATTCGCAGTGTCCCCTCTGATAACAGCAGAGGGGTACCTGGAGCGGCCCTCACCCCCGCGGGCCTTGCAGGCCCGCCATACCCCGACCCCCTCGTGCAATGGGGTCAGCTGGCCCTGAAAAGGGCCGATTGGTCAGACTCTTGGCCGTTGACGTTGACGCCAGCTACTCCAGAGGAGCAATCAATGATGCGTCATCGCCCACGTTGCCCAGGGTGCACCAAACTTGGAGGTGATCCAACCAGTCGCACCCCAGGCACAAATACCTGGCACTGGTTTTCAACTGACTCCTTCCTATGTGGAGCACATCCAACATAACATATAAGAGTTCTTAAATTTACAAAAATACAAAACAAGAAAGGAAACACAGGAAACATCAATAGAAACAAAAGCAACCATGTTTACGGCGATCGCAGAAAAACCATGTCAACCCCAGCCTTTCACCGCTGTCACTCCTTTGAACAGAACACCTTTTTTTGGGGTGTGCGTTGTTTTATAGACAATTGTTTTATATAATTTCGTTTTACAGAAAATGTTTCGCATAATTTCGTTTCATAGAATAATCAATATATACAGAATACTTACTTTAAAGATTTTTAAATCATTGATTTTTGTTTCACATAAAGTTTAACATTAGAATAATCATATCATAGAATAACAAATCAAATATTCTTTATCATTATATTGTTTATTTAATATAAAAATTATTACCAAGGATAACATATTATCAAAGTGACAGTTTCTAAACGTTTCAATTCATACCGTTCATTTCAGTCAAATAATTTACAGGTGAAGCTATACTTTTTTTAATATAACGATAAATTAATACAATAAACGATTAAAAATAGTGATTAAAAAAAATAACCACGAAGGCTAAGGCGGGAGCTCGGCTCCGCTTCGCTCCCGCCTCAGCCTTCTAACCTAACCTATCCGTGTCGGGGTAATCTGAGTCGGGGTGTTCACTATAATGACGTTTTATTAACAATTTAATAACAATTTGATTTTATTTTATTTTAAAGAAGAATTTAAGCAAACAAATTTGCAACAAAATATGCGAAAGATAAGAAATTCTATATTGATATGAAATTATTCAGAAATTAAATTACTACAAGCAATCGGAAAAAATTAAAAATTGTAAATGTTACAGTTAAAAATAAATGTGATTTGGAAAATTATAAAGGTGGTTTAATATTCTTTTAAAAATAATTCTACAGTTTGATAAGTTTATTAAACAAAAAAAATGTGATTAAAAATTCATTCAATTCTGTTTCTGTGAAATATGTTTCATTGTAGTAAATTGTTTTTGAAACAAGAAATAATATTCGAAATAAAAATATAAGGACTAAATATTATATGAAACATTTTCTGTGAAACGAAATTCTATGAAATTTCTTTCTGCGAAATAAGGGGCTCCCCTTTTTTTGACATTTGGGAGATCGAGGCTAAACTGAGACAGAATTTTGAACATCTTTTATTACGAGAATTGACCCTCAGTTCTTGGTAGACCTAATTAAATAACAGTCAAAGTTAAAAATCGTTTATTCTGTATAGACACTTACAAAACGACAAAAATAAGAAATACTAAATTCATTTTTGCAAATCCACGACTTAGCGAGTTTTTTTTTTTGGTACATAAACATGTCATGTCACAGATTACTATACCATAAATATAATATAGAAATGAATGAAGTTCCATATGAAAATTTTTGTCGTACATATAAAGGTACACACGTCAACACTGTCTAGGGATAATTACTTCGGGCCACCAACCAGGTGGACACCGAAGTCTTAAAATCACGCAAAAAAATCAAAATCTTACACCCACTTTTTATCACTTTTCGTTTCACATGATTCTAGGTCTAATTAAGCAAAAAACATTTTTGTGTCGGTCTGTCTCTTGGTCTGGATGTCTGGATGTCTGTTTACGCAATAACTCAAGAACCACTTATCCGATTTAAACAATTCTTTCGCCAATCATCTTGTTTGGATAATGGGAAGCACTGATTAGATTTTGGAGTTTGTACGTTCAAGGTTTCGGGTACCTACCATACAAATTGTCCCTAAAAAATCTTTTTTTTGTGTTTTTGACGTCGAAGATTTCATTTTCTTCATATTTATTGCTTAATATATAAAGACGCGTCGAATAATATGCATAAAGCCTAAGGTCTGTTCACAAGTTTTGAACAATTTTGAATAAAAATACTACAATAAAAATATCTAAGTTTGGCCCGAAGTTTGACAATCACTGTGTGATTTCCGCCCCACTAGATTTACATTTATAGATGCACATAATTAAAACAAATATGAATTCGCCGTGGTGCGTGATCGCGTTACAGCGCGGACCCCAAGGTTCAGATATCCATATCTTAAAGTTTTTGGTGATGTTGGACGATTGTCAATTGTTTCTCTCGGTACAATAAATTTGTTTGTAATCTAGAACCACCTACTTGCTTTTTTTTCTTGGCCAAGTACAACCTTTTACAGATTCCCTACAGCTTATACAACAGGTCCTTGAACCAATAGGCCTTTGCTGATGCCGAGAGCATATCCAACCTACCTAGTACTGAACACATTGTCGTGTAAACTTAGAATCAAAATTTTAACCTACAACCATAAACAATACAACCATCTTTTTTTAATATGCGATAATTTTTATTTTTGAAATCAAGTTTTAAATTTTAAAAACAGATTGTATAACGTGGCAATTCTAGAATTGATATTTTTTTAATTACATCCATCAATTCAATTGAATTTTTAAGCATTTTGTATCAATCAATCAATCAATCAATTAGCCTATTGCAGTCCACTGCTGGACATAGGCCTCTCCCATTTTACGCCATAGCACCCGATCCTCCGCCTTGCGCATCCAGTCTATCCCAGCTACCTTTTTCAGGTCGTCCGTCCATCTTGCATGCTTACTTTTTTCTAAAGATTTAGATCGGACGTATAAATGTATCGGAGAATTTCGAATATCTGGGACGTGTCTAGGTGGCTCAGTTGGTCAGAGCATTCCCCCTGTAAGGGACTGGTCGCGGGTTCAAGTCCCGTCCTAGATGTTCTCTTTTTCCGATCTAAATCTTTACATCCATCAATTTAAAATATCCCTAGACAATGTTGAGCTATACTCCGCAGGTACCTCGACGTGTCCCTGCTGAAGTCGTGGCGCTTCGGGCTGCTGTGCGCGTCCGTGGCGCTGATGTCGTGCGGCTCGCCGTACGCGCTGTACTACCTGCCCGCCTACACCGTCGCCGCGGGGCACACCAAGTCCGCCGCCGGTGAGTGGAACGGACCAGCCATTACCGCAGCGGTGCTCCAGGTTATATCAGAGGCCTTCATCTTGAAGCCCGGAGTACGCTTTCACCCTCATCCTCTGACGATTTCGGTTGCCATACGAAGTATTTACGGCTAAACTTGCAACACGCTTGGTGAATAACTGACATCGGTCGATTCAGGCCATCTGAGGATCCCGTTAAAAACAAATGTCATCAGCATACATGATCTCAGTGAAAAAAATGAAAAATTGAACCCTCACAATGGGAAGGATTGGCAGTACAACGTTCCGAATGGCGCAGGCTCGTCCAAATGCGAGTGGGCAAGTATGTTTATCAAAGGTAAGTATGTTTAACCGCATTCTAGAACCCATAACACATGCTAGTTAAACTATGCTTACTTTGGGTCTAGAAAGCGCTGTGTAGAATGTTCCAGAATATTTAGTTTTTTTTTTATTGTCTCCTTTTGGAAGCATTTTAAAGACGTATTCACGTCAAAAGTCCAACAAGGACTGACTACAGAACTTCGAGATCGCCAATGGGTTGTGAAGGTCAGATGGCGTCGCTTCACGGAACATATTGAAGTTCAGCGGCTTCCTAGTTAGCCTGAAAATGACGACCCCAACTGAATCGGGAAATGGTTCAGAGGATGTAGATGAGACGCTCGACCAAAGGTATCGCATGGGGGGGGGGGGTCCCATTGAGTCCAGAGGTGGCAGGTGCGTCCACCTGTCACCCCAGCAGAAGCAGGCCGGGACGGTGGGGCGACTAGCGCCCCTCGCCCAAACCGGGGCAAGACGGGGACACCGTGGTTCCCAAACCCGAGGTGGCCATCTCGAAACCGGAGATGGCCCAGGGTCAGTCGGGGTGCGAGGGATATGCTCTATGGGCAACCTTACACCCCGGCGTCTGTAGACCCGAACCACCCCTGCTGGCCGGCGGGGGGGGTATCCGAAGGAATTACCGCACGACAAAAAAAAGGGGGGGGGAGTCCACTTACTCCCTCTTTCTCTAAAAAGCTGAGTTGGAAGTCCGTCAATCAGCAGGTGTACCAGCTTCCAGGTGACTTTGACTTGGACCCTGAAGATACCCATCCATAGGTAAAATAATCACGATATTGTTTCCAGGCCACCTGGTAGCGATCAGTGCGGTTCTGGATCTGTGTGGACGACTCGGGCTTGGCTACTTGTGTGATCTGCATCTTTTCTGCAGAAGGAAGGCGTATATACTCAGGTAAACTGCAATGGCGAAATAAATTTACTTAAATGATTTTTTAAATGAACTTGGACTGGCAATCGTGAGATTATTACGGATTTAAACTCCTCCCAGCTACACCAATTAGATTTAAATCGGAAAAAGTGAATATACAGGACGGGACATGCACTTTTTCCGATTAAATCTATAGAAAAAGTGAGCACACTACATTTCAATACACTACTGAATGTTTTGTTCATGTGAACCCACTCCGACGAAGAATTCATCTTAACTAGAGGGTTTCACGAGAATATGTAGCTGTGAACCGAGAATACACATTAACCTTGGTCGCCTTTTACGACAACCATGATTCAAGTCCCGTCCTGAATGCTTGATTTTCCATATTTATTTTTTATGAACCAAAAGAAACATTATTTTAAACAGTAGATCTGTTAGGTTTTTTTTTATGTGCGGAAATTCCTTCGGATACCCCCCCGCCGGCCAGCGGGGGTGGTTATGTAGTATATCGACTAAAACCGCACGGTGTCCTCCCCAAGTGTCCGTTGCCGGGCACCCCGGGTAAGCCCTCGAAAGGATAACCCCAGGGGATCTGTTAGGTATCCCCTAAGGTTATGTCTTATGGTTTATGGTTATAGGTTATGTGTTTAGCAGTCTATATTATGCAAGTTCCACTGTAGCTCCTAAGATACTGAACTGATTGAAATGAAGGTGTTAAGGCGAGGGTGTTCGACGACTTCACGTATTTTTGGCATAGTAAAGTTGCTACTTTACGCCACAGCGAGGCGCTGGCGGTCAGCGCCCAGTGTTCTGCGTCAATATACAGAAAATCAACGAAGGTTAACTTAAGGTGTTGTTGTAGTATCAACACAAATATCTTGCTTTGGGTGCAATATGCTAGATTTTATATAAATACAATGAACTCAACGGATGTTAAATGCAAATTTAAGCGTAATATTACGGAATGGAGATGGCCCTGGGTCAGCTGGGGTGCGAGGGGCATGCCTTATGGGCCACCTTAAACACCGGCGTCTGCAGACCCGAGGCAGCGTGCGGTTTTAGTCGGTTCAAGTCCGACATAACCTCCCTCGCTGGCCGGCGGAGGGTATCCGATGGTATTTCTGCACGAAAAAAAAAAGGTATACCAAAAAATGAAAATAGAACATTTTAGCGATTTAAAATATTACTAACGTCATCTATTGGTGGAGAGGTGGGACTGTATTTTCTTTTATTTATAGATTTAGATCGGAAAAAGAGAACATCTAGGACGGGACTTAACCCGCGACCAGTCCCTTACAGGGACACGTCCCAGATATTCGAAATCGAATCGAAAAGTTCAAGTCCCGTCCTAGATGTTCTCTTTTTCCGATTTAAATGTATAGGAAACGTAAGCATACTAATTCCTTTAAAATTTAATTACATGAATTAGAGTGGTGATATTCAGCATATGACAATGTATGATATTGTCGGAAGTTTACGCGAATGTTACACATTGAAATAAAACTATTTTGTAGTAATGTAAAATATACAATAACATCAAATAAACCGCGATAGAATCCTTTAAAAAATAGTTTTATTTCAATATGACAATGTAGATACAAATTATAATTTTCATGCTCTTAATAAAAAATTCGTTGAATTAATGTGGCGAAGTAATCAAAAGACAATATTTAAAAATGATTGTAACATCTTTCATTGTTTCCGTAGTTCGCAAGAATTACGCTAGATGGCTCCAGCGTCGCCTTGAGACGTATATAATATATCGGAGAATTTCGAATGTCTGGGACGTGTCTAGGTGGCTCAGCTGGTCAGAGCGTTCCCCCTGTAAGGGACTGGTCACGGGTTCAAGTCCCGTGCTAGATGTTCTCTTTTTTTCGATCTTAATCTATATAATAGGTCTTTACCGGTCTATGAAATTGCCGAAATTTTCTTATAAATTCATGAGTTCGTTATTCCTGTAATTTAATAGCTATTTCCATTATTTATATTTTGTTTGAAAGTTGATTTCAAGATTTTACAACTCTGTATTAAATTTTGTTTTTTGGCCGCTTGATAAATTTATTCGATCTTCAAAAACAGTACTTCCTAAATGCTATCCATTTTGATGGTAAATTTTGTATTAATTAACAGCTGTCACTTTTCAAAAATGTAATAAAAGTTGCCGTTTGTTAGCTTAATGTTATCTCATTCATACACAAAAAAAAACATAAAATCGATTTGTCATTCCTAAAAAAAAATGCAAGAATGTTAGTACTGAAAATTGGGTTTCCTCCAATTTCTTCAAGAAAAACGGCAATTTCATATGTAACGACCTTTTTTTTTTTTTTTTTTATCGTGCGGAAATCCCTTCGGATACCCCCCCGCGTGCCAGCGGGGGCGGTTATGTCGGGCTTGAACCGACTAAAACCGCACGCCGTCTCGGGTCTACAGACGCCGGGGTGTAAGGTTGCCCATAGAGCATATCCCTCGCACCCCGACTGACCCTGGGCCATCTCCGGTTTCGAGATGGCCCCCTCGGGTTTGGGAACCACGGTGTCCCCGTCTTGCCCCGGTTTGGGGGAGGGGCGCTAGTCGCCCCACCGTCCCGGCCTGCTTCTGCTGGGGTGACAGGTGGCCTCACCCGCCACCCCCAGGCCTGCGCTCATGGAGGACGGAGGTCGTTAAGCGCATATGTAACGACCTAATATTTTAACAATTCTTAAAAAATTACTCGTTCACGTCTATATTTTTAATCTATCCGCAGCCTGGTCACAGTTTTAATAACCTTCTTTTAATATTTTTTCTTTTGCAGTATTTTGATTGCGGGTATAGCGGTCCTGGCGCTTCCTAGTTTGTCTTCTTGGTGGGCGCTGGCCATCGCATCAGGTAAAGACTTTATTGAACTATAACTTGACGCCCTCTGTGGTGTAGCAGTAGTGCGTTCGACTGCTAAGTCAGAGGTCGCGGGTTCGATTCCTGCTCAATGCATATATGTATATTTGCATTGGTCTGGGTGTTGCTATGTATCATATGTATTGTTTGTCCGCATTCTAGAACCCATATGACAAGATCTGCTTAGTTTAGGTCTAGATGGCGTTGTGTAATTTGTCCTAGAGTATTTAGTTATTTATTATTTGTATACTCAGACGGATCCAGCTTTAAAGTTAAAGACGGGGATAGCCACTAGCCTTACATTTTTTTTAATAAATATGATATATTAAAAAAAATGTAATGTTATTTGTTGTTTATTTTTATAAGGGTTCCGTACCTCAAAAGGAAAAAACGGAACCCTTAAAGGATCACTTAGTTGTCCGTCCGTCCGTCCGTCTGTCAAGACCGTTTTTCTCAGGAACGCGTGGAGGTATCAAACTGAAATTTATATCTAATACTCAAGTCTACTGTCCCTTGGAGCTGTGAAGAAATCAAACTTCTAAGCCAAAGCAATCAAAGGAATCAAATCAAGTACTACAGGGTACTTCCCGTGAACTTAGAATCTCGAAATTTGGTACGAAGTAACGTCTTATAGTACAGATAAAGGAAAAATTGCAAAAACCGTAAATTTTTAGTTACATCATATAATTAAAAAAATTGCAATAAAAATACCATAACTATGACTCGATTGTCGTGATGGGTGAACTTTTACTTATATACCTACAGGTTTGTACGGAACCCTCGGTGTGCGAGTCCAATTCGCACTTGGCCGGTTTTTTTGTATATAGTGAAAGTCTGGTCTGGTCTGGTCTTCACAACACAGGGTATCCTAGTGTGGAGATCAGTGCGATAAGTTTTAAGATACACATGTAGGATTTCAATAAACTTATTGGCTGAGTGAGACGAAGTCGAGCGAAAGCTCCTCATACCAGACTTCAGAATTTTCTTTGTCACAGGTCTCTTCCTAAACTACTAATCCAATCAGAACCAAATTTGGCATGATTAAAGAGGTCAATCAGAGGAAGGTTTATGGATATATTTTGAAAAAATTAATGCTACTACAGAGGAATGATCACCGTTAATAAAATTCCAGATGGAATTACATAATAACCGCTCGAGACACTGTGACCAAACTTTACACGCTCAGAAAGCATGTCCAGAGTTGTGACTTTCAATAAGAATTTTCAAAATCGGACTTGCCACAGAGGAATGATCACTGTTCAAAATTTTCAAAATCTGATTCCGCAATAGCGGTCAAAATCTATTGGTCAAGTTTTGGCGCCAAAACAGTCGTCCAAAACTCCTGATAAATAACACGATGTCTCACTCAGTTCAACATTGCAAGCAGCGATTCGCCTTGCAGATATTATCATACATACATATACTCACGCTTTTTCCCTCCGGGGTAGGCAGAGACAGCCCGCCATCTGCTTCTGTCCTTACATACTACACGAGCTTCCATCACTGTCATTAAACGTTTCATGCAAGCCCACCGGTTTCGAGTGCTTTCGACCTCCCTTTTTACCACGTTTTTCTTAGTTTCACTTCGTGTCTGTGTTTCTTTCCCTCTGAAGTCAAAAATTGACACTTAATTTTCGACCACTTATTTTATTTTATTTTTATTTTTTATATTTGGGACACGTCAATTTGACTTCACCTCGCCTGATGGTAAGCTGAAGGTAAAGTCCAAGAAAGAGGGTCACCATTACATACACATACCATGTTAACAATGGTGGCACTCAACTTGACGGCCTCGTCAGAAGAGGATTGTCGTCGCAGCACCGCGTGACCCCCACCGGTCCCACTAGTGCTGCGACCACAATCCCCCTGCCCGGCTATGCACTTGCTGACCCCTGAACGCAATCAAACCGAAATTGGATTACTATGGAGGGTTTTTCGCAATCGTGCACGGTGGTACCCACCCGGCCGAAATTTTTGACATATTTGTGTCATCAAATTTCTACCACCAGTATCTTCTACTTCTACTTCTGATCACCCTAAAACTCTGATTTTTTTTATGTAGGCTAATGCCACCTTACATTTTCATATTTAACTAGCTGTCCCCCGCGGCTTCGCCCGTGGCATTTTTCGCCCCGTGGCAGCTATTTATCCCAAACATGCCTGTAATTTTTTTAATGCAATTTTTTAAACTTTTCTCTCCGTAAAAACCATTCTTGGACTTCAACGAACATTAAAAAAAAAGAATTGGTCAAATTGGTCCAGGCGTTGTTGAGTTATGCGCTTATCAACACAGTTTGCGATTCATTTATAACAATGAATCGCAAACTGTGTTGATAAGCGCATAGAGACCGTAATCTTAGCAATCCATGGATTCTCCGTGCGGGTGCCGGGTCCATCGCGTTGCTGAGTTGGGAACTCGGGACAGTGCCTGGGACTTGCGACCCAAGTGTAGGTTTAGAAGGGGCCCCTTTTGTTGATGTACATCAACACTCACCTTCACTACCCAAGTTCCCCTCCCTGCCTAACCAAATTTGATACGAACCTACTAGTGCCACTTTAGACATTCGTCCTAGTAATGAGCTTATTGTAGCTCTCGATAGGCCTAGATCTTTAAGTAGGTTATAGAGAGATTTTGCTGGTATACCTCTCGCTCCCACTTCCACTGCATACAAATTAACCACGTAACCGTTTTTGATTAATTCGTTTGTGAGATCATAGTATTTATTTTTCTTTATTGTGTGGTCCTTCGGTATATTTGTTTCCCACGGTACAGTAAGTTCCACAAGAACCACATGTTTTAATCTCTTAGAATATAGGAATATGTCAGGTCTAGATGACGAAACCCCAACATCCTCCGGAATTTTGTAGTGCTTTTCATACGTGTCGATATAGATCATCAGAAATAGTACGTAGTTAATAAAAAAAAAAATTAAAAAAAAACTTTTTAAAAACCACGTTTTCAACACTAAAAAACGTGGGGCGGGCGCTTTAATCCTTGAATGTATCGTTTTCCTTAGATACTCAATAATTTAAAAATTTCAAAGCCAAACATTATTACGTCTTAAGGCGAATGTATCGGAGAATTTCGAATATCTGGGACGTGTCTAGGTGGCTCAGTTGGTCAGAGCATTCCCCCTGTAAGGGACTGGTCGCGGGTTCAAGTCCCGTCCTAGATGTTCTCTTTTTCCGATCTAAATCTTTAGAAAAAAGTAAGCATACAAAATGCTTAAAAATTTAATTGAATTAATTAGGCGGAGTCATCAAAAAACAATGTTTAAAAATGACTGTAAAGTTGTTCATTGTTTCCGTAGTTCGCAAGAATTACGGTAGATGGCTCCAACGTCGCCTTAAGACGTAATAATGTATCGGAGAATTTCGAATATCTGGGACGTGTCTAGATGGCTCAGTTGGTCAGAGCATTCCCCCTGTAAGGGACTGGTCGCGGGTTCAAGTCCCGTCCTAGATGTTCTCTTTTTCCGATCTAAATCTTTAGAAAACAGTAAGCATACAAAATGCTTAAAAATTTAATTGAAATAACCAGGGATTCCCGCACGTAAAAAAAAAAAAAAGGTGCTGACCGCGGCTCCGCCCGCGTAGGTTTCTGATCCCGTTCCCGCAACCCATGTGAACCTATTACCGGGATAAAAGTAGCCGGTATTCCGGACTATATTCTATCCCCGTGCTAAATTTCAACCAGATCCATTCAGCCGTTTTTGCGTGAAAGAGCAACAAAGACAGACATACTAACTCACAAACTTTCGCGTTTATAATATTAGTAGGATTAAATTTAAACATGTATGCAAATAAATTTTTAAGCATTTTGTATGCTTACTTTTTTCTAAAGATTTAGATCGGAAAAAGAGAACATCTAGGACGGGACTTTTGGTCAGAGCATTCCCCCTGTAAGGGACTGGTCGCGGGTTCAAGTCGCGATACGCATACAAAAAATATTCAAACATATATAACCATACATTGGTTATATATGTTTGAAAATTTTTTGTATGCGTATATTAGAATGATGCTGGTATGTAGGTATACCTACTTTACGGTTTATTTGGTGTAAATAATAGAAAAAAAAAATTGGGGGCCATAATCCCCATACTTAGAACTGAAACTCAAAATATTTTTTTTCATCAAACCCATACGGGTGGGATATCTATGGATAGGTCTTCAAAAATGATATTGAGGTTCCTTATATCATTTTTCTATAAACTGAATAGTTTGCGCGAGAGACACTTCCAAAGTGGTAAAATCTGTGTCCCCCCCAGTAACTTCTAAAATAAGAGAAAGATAAAACTAAAAAAAATATATGATGTACATTAACATGTAAACTTCCACCGAAAATTAGTTTGAACGAGATCTAGTAAGTAGTTTTTTTAATACGTCATAAATCGTAAAACGCAATTTACCTTTCATTCAATCAACTCAAATATAAAATTAGAAAAAAAGCATTATTATGTTACTTGCTGCTACGGAACCCTTCAAAGGCGAGTCCGGCTCGCACTTGGCTGCTTTTTATTCTCTGCATCACCTTTGGTTGACTGGTATATAGACAATGCCTGTGACATTCAGTCCGTCTTGTGTACATTGTGAGCTTAAAGTTCTAAAATCTATATCTTAAAAATCTATACAAATAAATAAAATTGAAGTGTCTGTTTGTAATATTAAAATAACAGATTTTTAATGATTACACAAGAATGAGTGGCCAGCGGGGGCAGTTATGTCGAGCTTGAACCGACTAATATCCTGACTGATCCTGGGCCATCTCCGGTTTCGAGATGGCCCCTTAGGAATAAATGGACCAAGTGAAAAAAAAAACAATTCGAACCAGTAGTTCCTGAGATTAGCACCTTCAACTAAAAAAACACACAAACAAACTCTTCAGCTTTAAAATATTAGTATACATTGCTCGTTTAAAGGTTAAGGATGTTAAGGTCAATAGAGTCTAACCTTACAAGAGTCTAATAGCCTAGTTTTTAGAAGAGGCCTTACAAGAGTCTAATAGCCTAGTTTTTAGAAGAGGCCTTACAAGAGTCTAATAGCCTAGTTTTTAGAAGAGTGCCTTACAAGTGTCTAATAGCCTAGTTTTTAGAAGAGGCCTTACAAGAGTCTAATAGCCTAGTTTTTAGAAGAGGCCTTACAAGAGTCTAATAGCCTAGTTTTTAGAAGAGTGCCTTACAAGAGTCTAATAGCCTAGTTTTTAGAAGAGGCCTTACAAGAGTCTAATAGCCTAGTTTTTAGAAGAGGCCTTACAAGAGTCTAATAGCCTAGTTTTTGGAAGAGTGCCTTACAAGAGTCTAATAGCCTAGTTTTTGGAAGAGTGCCTTACAAGAGTCTAATGGCCTAGTTTTTGGAAGAGTGCCTTACAAGAGTCTAATAGCCTAGTTTTTAGAAGAGTGCTTTACAAGAGTCTAATGGCCTAGTTTTTGGAAGAGTGCCTTACAAGAGTCTAATGGCCTAGTTTTTGGAAGAGTGCCTTACAAGAGTCTAATAGCCTAGTTTTTAGAAGAGTGCCTTACAAGAGTCTAATAGCCTAGTTTTTGGAAGAGTGCCTTACAAGAGTCTAATGGCCTAGTTTTTGGAAGAGTGCCTTACAAGAGTCTAATGGCCTAGTTTTTGGAAGAGTGCCTTACAAGAGTCTAATAGCCTAGTTTTTAGAAGAGTGCCTTACAAGAGTCTAATAGCCTAGTTTTTGGAAGAGGCCTTACAAGAGTCTAATAGCCTAGTTTTTAGAAGAGTGCCTTACAAGAGTTTAATGGCCTAGTTTTTGGAAGAGGCCTTTCAAGAGTCTAATAGCCTAGTTTTTAGAAGAGTGCCTTACAAGAGTCTAATAGCCTAGATTTTAGAAGAGTGCCTTACAAGAGTCTAATAGCCTAGTTTTTGGAAGAGGCTTTACAAGAGTCTAATAGCCTAGTTTTTAGAAGAGGCCTTACAAGAGTCTAATAGCCTAGTTTTTAGAAGAGTGCCTTACAAGAGTCTAATAGCCTAGTTTTTGGAAGAGGCCTTACAAGAGTCTAATAGCCTAGTTTTTAGAAGAGGCCTTACAAGAGTCTAATAGCCTAGTTTTTGGAGGAGTGCCTTACAAGAGTCTAATAGCCTAGTTTTTGGAAGAGTGCCTTACAAGAGTCTAATAGCCTAGTTTTTGGATGAGGCCTTACAAGAGTCTAATAGCCTAGTTTTTAGAAGAGGCCTTACAAGAGTCTAATAGCCTAGTTTTTAGAAGAGTGCCTTACAAGAGTCTAATAGCCTAGTTTTTAGAAGAGGCCTTAGAAGAGTCTAATAGCCTAGTTTTTAGAAGAGGCCTTACAAGAGTCTAGTGGCCCACAAATTGTTATAACACATTAACACATTTCTTGTTCCTTACTCAACTGCGTCTCTCATGTCTCCCCATTTTATATTCCAGGTGCTTACGGCTTATGTCTAGGTTGCTGGTTTCTGTTGGTACCTGTACTCCTGGCAGATGCTTTTGGAACAGCGCGCATTGCCTCGTCCTACGGCCTCGTGAGAATGTTTCAGAGTCTTGCAGCCGTGTCTGTGCCCCCCACAGCTGGTAAGTCATCATCATGGGTCAGTCACGGTAGCCTTCAAAGTTTGTGCCTTGAAACTCGGGGTCCGCAGTTCTACTCTTGGTTGCGGTAGCGACTACTGTGTGACCTCTCAATCTCTAGAGCTAGTAATTTCGGTTACCAATAGTCTTTAAAAGAAAGAAGACAGTGGCGCTCCGCGAGTGCCGACAGAAGTGAACAATTGAACAATTACGTTCCTTAGATATTCAATAATTTAAAAATTTCCAAGCGCCCGCCCCACGTTTTTAGAGTTCCGTTGCCAAATGGCAAAAAACGAACCCTATATAGATTCGTCACGTTTGTCCGTCCGTATGTCACAGCCACTTTTTTCTGAAACTATAAGAACTATTTTGTTGAAACTTGGTAAGTAGATGTATTCTGTGAACTGCATTATGATTTTCACACAAAAATAGAAAAAAAAAAAGTTTTGGGGGCTCCCCATACTTAGAACTGAAACTCAATCAATTCAAATATAAAATTTTAAAAAAAGCATTATTATGTTACTACCTGCTACGGAACCCTTCATGGGCGAGTCCAACTCGCACTTGGACGCTTTTTTTATCTTCATTGTTCATACCTCCCTCCCTTCCTCTATCTCTCCTTCGCTCCCTCCCTCCATCCATCCATCTAGCTACAACAAAATGGCGTTGTTATAAAAAAATATGGAACACTAGTTACCGAAATTACAGCTAACCCCTCCAGCTAAGCAAAATTGCTTGTGTTAAAAGGGTTCACGTCGGTAGTTATAATAGCCACGATTCGAACCCGACACCTCTTGACGTAGACCGCCTTCAAACTACTGAGCTATTTAAGTAACATGCTCTTTTTCCCAGGTCTTCTTCGCGATGTTACTGGTGGATATTCGTGGTGCTTCTACGGCATGGGCTCTTGTATGGTGCTAGGTTCAATTCCGGTCATAGCCTTTCACTTAAGTACGAAAAATGAAGACTCCGACTCCCCTGTTGATTGAAGACAGCCAACTAAATAAGTTACGTTATTTTTAGCGAAACCATTCGCTTGTCAAGTAAGATGGGGGTCTCAAAAACTAACATTATACTTGTGGGGGTCAATAGAACTATTTGCAAGGTGGTCAAGTGAGATCTTCATAACTTTAATTAAAAATGAAGTGTAAGAAAAAATTGGTTTTCTAAGCTTAGGGGGTCATGATGTTTCATTATTTAATTACGCCAATAATTAATCGATAGAATAAAGGAAATGGCGGTATTATTAAGTGTAACTCAAATAAATAACATTACTTTATAATCATAAATATTCTCTGTGTTGATTTTTCGTAGTAAAACAGATAGACGTTGCACATCTATCCTTTCTGCTTTTATTTTGAGGCGTTTTCATATCGGATACGGCTTCAACATTAAAAAAAAACACTTTTTTGTAATTTAGAGTGTTTTTGCACGTGGTACAGATGAATATGTCGATAAGAAAAGCCAACAAGCTTTAGAATTTCGTTAAATACATAAAGTATGATAAATTCGTATTGCATGAGAAAGATCCTCGAATTTTGATAATAAAAGTAACTATTCCTCGGGGTAAGTAGGAATCGTACACCATTTTAGAATTTTGATTTACTACCTATTAAGTAGTAGAAAAGACTTGGATATAAATTCAAACGCCAAGAATATGGTTATAGCACAAAGAATATTAATATAAGATTATTTCGTAACATAAAAATAAATTTTAAAGTTTAAAACTCTTGTTTCGTTTTTCTGATGATTTTCACGGTTTGACATTATGACCCGACTAAGAAACATATTTTATATGTCATTCATAGCTAAAATATAATATTACTTAGCTATATAAATACTAAATGTGCTAAACTTATTAGGTGTATACATGTTATCCTTCAGTATTCCATTTCATTGATTTCATTGTAGTGTATGGAGTAATAATTATTCATAGGATGTTCCAATAATAGGAAATATTGATTTCTTTGAGAAATGAGATGATAATGTACGCCTTTATGGGATTGCGATTTAATTAAGTTGGGTTTGTTTACTTCCGTCGGTGATATCAACAATTATTAAAGTTAAGTATATGGTTGTAATTATACGTTTATTTCGGAATGAGCTTAATAATGCTTAAAAAAATTATTGTGAAGAAGAAAAAGTTATTGTGTTGAGCTTCGACTAAGTTTATATATTGGTAATGTCGTCATTTATATAGAAAGTAGTTTACCACTAATGCTACGAATTATTTTATTTGTAAGTACTGCTATTGTAAAAGTATTTTTCAGACATTGTAGCATTATGAAATAGGTTGAAACGATGTGTTGTTTTTGTGTGACTTGCTTGCATTGTGCAAGTTAATTTAATTTTAATCGCCTTATGTAATTTATGTTAATTTTAAAAGTCTGTGATTGTGAAACGTCAGTGCGAAGTGTAGTAGTCACTAAGTGACGTATTGTATGAAATGAATTGTTATTCTTTCAGATCTTGTGTCATATTTATAATATACTAAACTTATTTATAATTCCTTACATGATCTACATTTCGAATATCTGGGACGTGTCTAGATAGCTCAACTTGTCAGAGCATTCCCCCTGTAAGGGACTGGTCGCGGGTTCAAGTCCCGTCCTAAATGTTCTCTTTTTCCGATCTAAATCTATACGATTAACATAAATAATTGATTCGATTGAATTTACTTATTATTTTACACATTTGTTTTGTTTGAGATTTTACACACTCTAAAATTTGAGTACAATTATAAGTAAAATGTATCTATAGGTACATGTGAACGAAGTGTGTCTCTGCCTACACCTAAGGAGTGTGAAGGCGTGGATTAAACCAATTTCTTAAATATGAAATAAGATCTGTAATAATAGTTACGATGTGTTTGAAATCGGTGTAGTATGTTGAAGAATATAATATATAGATTAAAGAGTGATTTAATCCAATGATTGAGTCAAATATTTTAATATGGTAGGATTTTTGCCCAGTAATGTTTTATTTCTTATTTTATCCCTGTTCTTTTATATTAATTCCCACGTAATAACAGATTCGTGCCGTTAAATAAGTATAGTTTTGAAATAACCACAATACAAAATCAAATTATATTTTGGTATATATTCTTAAAGAACGTCACTAATTAACTAAATCATTTTATTAATTTGGGTGTATTAAGGTAAATCACGATTATTGTTACCTATGTGATTGAAACAACTAGAGAGAAGGAGGTATGAATTTAATCATAAGTGTGTTGAAAAAAAAAACTACTTTCGCTATAATCGGTCGAGCTTTTTTTAGGTAAGGGGAGACCGATATGCTTAGCAATCCATGGATTCTCCGTGCGGGTGCCGGGTCCATCGCGTTGCTGAGTTGGGAACTCGGGACAGTGCCTGGGACTTGCGACCCAAGTGTAGGTTTAGAAGGGGCCCCTTTTGTTGATGTACATCAACACTCACCTTCACTACCCAAGTTCCCCTCCCTGCCTAACCAAATTTGATAAGAACCTACTAGTGCCGCTTTAGACATTATCATTTTTTTTTTATACCACTAAGGTGGCAGATAAGCACGTGGCCCACCTGATGGGAAGCGGTTACCGCGGCCTATGGACGTGTGCAACACTAGTGGCGTCACACTCGCGCTGCCGACCCTGTAAAGGAAAGGTGATGGGAAAGGCGTTTGGTAGGGGACGGGGAAAGCAGTTTGGGCTCCGGCACTCTCACTCACCAAACGGAACGCAACAGTTCAAATACTGTTACTTGGCGTCGATATTCTGTGAGAGGGTGGTGCTTCCCCGGTCGAGTCGGCCCATTCATGCAACGGCCAAAATGACTGTTGCTTGACTCTACCACTCAAACAATTCGTGCTAGTACTGAGCTTATTGTAGCTCTGTATAGGCCTAGATCTTTAAGATACATTTATTTGTAAAAATCTAATTTTATTTTCTTCGAATTCAAATTTCAATATATTCAATAGTTATCACAGGTTTTGTGTTTTATGTTTTGTTTACATGAATTTGGTTTTTCCAAGCGACTACAATATGGGGTTCTTAAAGAAGGGCATTGGAAGGTTTTTAGAGGATCGGCAGTGCGAGTGTGACGTGACGCACCTGGTGTTGCACACGTTCATAAGTCACGGTAACCGACCATGTGCTTGTGTTCCACTCAAGTGGTAGTAAAAAAATTGAGTCCCGTCCTGTATATTCACTTTTCTCGATCCAGATCTAAAGTTAGCATACTAAAATTGCTTCAAAATTTAATTACATGAATTAAATTGACATTATTAAAGTGAAATTATTATGACATTTCCAATTATTTACATTTTAAATTTAATTTCGAATTCGTAGGTGAAGGAATAATTTTATTACTGACGCATGTAAAGTTCATTTTCAGGTAGAAATATATACTCACTAAACATTTCAATAAATAATAAATTGTTAATGAAATATTCGTCGCAAAAATTTGCGTGCAATGGCACCATAGTTATTTAATGGCACTATAGTAAGTGGATATTTTGTGAATACATTTTTGTAGCAAATTTGCAAGTTTGTATTACCCAATCACTTTTATGTATATTACTAGAATGGCTATACGAAATATAACGAAACAAGTAAAACATATGAAAAAAAATTAAAACAAATGAATAAAATATAAAAAAAAAAATCGCAGTCAATTGCCGCGTAACTTATTGATTGTATCATACAGATACTACAAGAAGGCGCGCTATGCCTATAGAAATAGGTACCAAAATTTATAACATAAACTCACGCCTATATCCCCGAAGGGGTAGGCAGAGGTGCTAGCACCCACATTTCGCCAGTTTATGTTTAGGTCCCAATGTAATACGTGGCGAGCCTATTGCCATTAACCGGGCACTTATAAACCTGCGGTAAATACACACATAACTTCGAAAATCATCGAAAAGTCGTTGGTGTGTGCCATGGTAAAACCTGGGATCGAACCCGAGACCTCGTCTCAGCAGTCCATTACCCCTACCACTAGGCTACCGCGGTTGATCCAACCAAAGGCGACCAAAATTTATAACCTCATTTATTAGTCTCTGCTTCCCTTATGCATCTCACCGTGACGCAATTTTGTTCTAAACAGTTTGTCTGGTAGTATATATAGAAGTCATTGCTTTTTACCCCCGACGCGAAAACGACGGGGTGTTATAAGTTTGACGTGTCTGTGTCTGTCTGTGACCTCGTAGCTCCCGAATGGATGAACCGATTTTGATTTTGTTTTTTGTTTTGAAAGGTAAATTAAACGGGGTGTTCTTAGCTGTGTCAAGGGTTTTGTAAATATTAAATTTATGCCTTTATTCGTTGATAGCAATTATTTTTTAACAAAGCTAACATAGATGTTATTGCTGTCGCAACCATTTAGCATTAGATACACATCATACAGTTGTGAGAGCATTGTAACGTAATTTATTGTATAAAAAACCACACTTGATCACTTGTTCTCATCATTCGCCCTATTTAAAAAACATTGTTAAGTTATACTACGCGCCTAAATTGATGGCCACTCTAAACTTTGTAGTTTGATTTTTTGCAAGATAATTTCTCATTATCATATAATTGTTTTAAAAGTGTAAGTTTATGATATGGTTGATAAACGTTTACAAAAATAAATAAATGAAATTGCGTATTACATTATAATCATGCGCAATTTTCGACTCGATCGTTAAAACGAGCGATCATTTAATTTGGCAAGAAGTATATCTACTTATAATGACTAAGGTAAAATAAAATGGGGGGCATTAGTTCTAAATTGAACCTTTAGAACTATTGACCCCATTTTATTTGGCCTGAATACAAAATGGGGATATTTTACCTGGGACTGAACATATAGGACACTTGCCTTGTATGCTGAAAATGAAAAAATAAAATATCATATTAGGATTAGGTGATTTCAATGATTAGGTGAATTTCAGAAAATGAAAAACCATTAATGATACTTCTCGGCATGCATGCACGCATTGCAGAAATTGATCAATGCAATATGTGAAATTAGATCTAGGTAAAATATCAAGCAACGTAATCACCTTAAAAAAAGCATTAAATTAGATATGAGTTGTAACAGATGTTGCAGAAAAATAAAATAATTCTTGCGCAAAATAACGTCTTAGAAAGAAATTTAGAGTATGATGTTATAGATAGAGTTGTTACACAGTTAATATTTGTTTTTCAGTCCTACACTCCATTCCAGACAGAAAATAACTTGTATCAATTATAAGTAGGTATCCCTGATGATGTAGAAAAATTGTTAAAATAAGCAAGTAATACTGAACGATATCAAGTGAAGATTTTAACGCATAAGAGTACTTTTTGTAAAGTATTAAATGGCTGCTTGCTGCATAGGTACCACTCATACGGTTCAAGCCCGACATAACCGCCCCCGCTGGCCGGCGGGGGGGTATCCGAGGGGATTTCCGCACGAAAAAAAAAAAAAAAAAAAAAAAAAGGTACCACTCATAATACTCATGCATATAAACATGTATATATTTATGATAAGTACATTATTCATGACAAACTAAAGCTGGTGGTTATATGAAGGCGTTCATGATTTTATAGTTTACATATTCCAAATCTATGTGAATGAAACTTTCCATTTTTGATTTATTTTAATTCAAAGATGGAATACTGCAAATTATTATCAGTTAATGTGTTCTTTTTTGCCATTTTGCACGTATATTAATGTTTTTAAATACAACCTAACCTATTGATCTTTTATGTTCATAAATATTAGACGTTTGGAATGGAGTATAATATACATATGATTTTTGAACTATTTTATAATAAAAATATAAATGTAACCTATGCTAATTGATGTGTTCATTCACCTACAGGTAAATCTCTTCGCTTGTCTGTGGGCAGATAATAAAAAGTAACGCTTTATTTGTAAGAGAGTGCATGCCAATATATACAATATTTATCCTTTATTTAATTTCTATACATATAATTACATTTTTAAATAGATATATATAAAAAAATACAATATTTATTATTATAATGTACTGAAAAAAAGACACCAGCAAGCGGCAAAATATTAAGGGCTACCCCCTTACCCCCTACTACCTTGCAAAAGTGATAACATCAAAGTTCTAAAGGGGGTCGTTAGAACACAATTTCTTTATCTATAAATAAAATGCAAAACTTATCAAATATTATAAATCTTAAGGCTTTCACGGCCGGCGTTGCATGAAGAATATACTGCTTCCGGGCTGTTTGGCCGTGGTCCATCGGAAACTTGTATTCCAGACGTTTCGTTGATCACTGCGGTCGACATCTTCAGTGGTACTCGTCGGGACGCCGTCGAGTGCGGAGAACCTTCCTCGGCGGCGAATTCGGTGCACTAGTGGGTCTGAGTCCATCTTAGTATGCCAAAGGAGTATACTAAGACTGGCATGACCCAGCCGTTGTACCGCCTTGTTACCGCCCGATAAAAGACACTGAAGTACTTTTTTCAGGCGCCCAAAGAAACGATCCCGCAACGTCTGTTTCATGGCAGCCTCAGTAATACCTAGCGCTTGTGACATACCAAGATATTTATAGGTTTCAGTTGCCGAGAGAGATTTCAGTTGTGTAGAATCTGGAAGTTCAATTCTTTCAGATTCCACAACCTCAGCCTTCTTAACATCCACTAGTGCACCGAGTTCGCCGCCGAGGAAGGTTCTCGTACCACTGAAGATGTCGACCGCAGTGATCGACGAAACGTCTGGAATACAAGTTTCCGATGGACTACGGCCAAACAGCCCGGAAGCAGTATATTCTTATCAAAGATTGTTACTTCATAACAAACCTACTAAAATCCTAATATGTATATATATATATATATATTAATAATTGTCATTTTCGAAGTTATTGTAATGGATCCTATGGCAATTTATTTTGTTTTCGTTTCGGTGACTTTTCATCAGCCATGGTCACAGGTAGAAAAGTAACCGAAACTTCAGGAACAGTATACCTTTTCTTTTTTTTTTTTTCGTGCGGAAATCCCTTCGGATACCGCCCCCGCTGGAGAGCGGGGGGTCTCCAGCGGGGGCGGTTATGTCGGGCTTGCACCGACTAAAACCGCACGCCGTCTCGGGTCTTAAGACGCCGGGGTGTAAGGTTACCCATAGAGCATATCCCTCGCACCCCGACTGACCCTGGGCCATCTCCGGTTTCGAGATGGCCCTCTTACTTGCTCTCCACTGTGCCCTCTGCTAATCAGAGGGACACGTGGAAAGCTTCCGAACGCCCTCAACAGGGCCATCCTCGCCTCGGTCGGAGTTGGCCGTAGGCGGCAGCGTCTCTCCCACCCTAGGAGAGAGGCGCTGCCGTCTCCGTTGCCCAGGGTGCACCGCGTGGAGGTCCCCAACCAAGCACCCCAGGAACAGTATACCTACTTGAATAATAAATGTATTAGATGAAGAACTTTTATTTTCTGCCCACTGATAGATAATAATATTATACCTATGTATTTGTAAATTTTACAAGAGATTTGATGGATGTTTTTTTTATTAGGCTCGTAAAATTACAATCGTTTTTTTTTATCTTATAATTAGTTACTTTGTTTCAACTGTTACATAATTTTAATTACAGTTTAAAGACTTTTCAAAGTGACAACCACACGTAGCACGGCATCGGCATTGAAGACTCAGTCTCGAATCTCTGACCAATGAAATTAGTGGTTTTGGTCACATGACAACTTTTTCTGCTATTTCATTGGCCAAAGACACTCGAGAGACACGAGATTTCCCGCCATGCTTTTTTATCATTGTTTTTGTTTTCGGCAGTCATTTTTACGGGTCTTAAACAAATAAAAAATCTAAAACCGACACTTATTGTGAAATCTGCTTTATGCAAAAATATAAAAATTAACAAACTATTTAAAATATGACTATGGTAGTAATAATTTTTATATTCTACGATTAAAATAATGATACCATTTTATTTTTTCACCACATGTCTAAATGTTGCCATTAATACAATACACTTTTTAATTAAGTATCTATATCAAAATAAAATAAATGTAAATCTGATATTCTCAGTACACTACTGCCATAGTCACTTAGCGGCGTTTCTTGCAACTAAATCTGCATTGTCAACTACAGTGTGTAGATTTAAGATTAATATAATTTAGTTACAATCACTTTGAAAACATATCTGATGGCATTTTGTGTTTATATAATTATATAAGTTTTTACCATTAAATTTGGCTTCATCTATGAATGAAGTGTGGATAGAGAAAGAGAGGAATGAAGAAATTGTTTGATTTATAACATCTCCTAGAATTGATCATGCAATGTCGTAGGACAGTAAAAAAATCAGACCACTGCATAAAACCGGAACCAAGGATTATTGTGGGACATGGCATGCAAGTACTGTTTTTAATTAGACTTGCGTATGGGACGCATATCGGTAAAGTCATATCCTTAAAATCTCTACTACAATACAAGCAAGGAATATTACGGAAGCAATAGTAAATTTCTTATGATGAATCCTAGCAAATATAAGCATTAGATATGTCTCAAAGTGATTTCATTATCAAACAATGAGAAACCTGAAATAAACTGATGACTATAAATGTATACCAATACTAATATTGTTGTTTTATTTTAAACTTATCTCAGGATAACTAGGGGCGCAATGCATAGTTGAGCTGAGAGTGCACTATATGATTACCTACAATTCACGCACAATTTTAATCAATTGAATACCACCGTTTTTTCGGTGATTATTCCTCCGTTGCTAGACCGATTTTCAATTTTCTTTTTCTGTCTTATGCCAATAGTACCTAAAGTTGCACATTTTGGCGCCAAAATCGTGATCTCAACATTGATCATTTTGGAGAAATCAGATTTTGAAATTTTGATGGTCGATCATTTCGTTTGTTCTCACTAGTTCGACGATCGAACTAGTGAGAACAAACGAAATGATCGATCACTTTGTTTTCTCATTTGTTCGATTATTAGTAAATGATTTCGACGGAGGACCTCCGCAATAACCCTTCTAGCCTATATCAATCCGTGTCGGGGCGCGCGGTGAAAGTAGTTCGACGGTCGAACTAATGAGAAAATAAATCTCACTAGTTCGATGATCGAACTAATGAATAGAACTAGTGAGAAAAAATAGATTATTCCTCCAAAGTATGGTCGATTTTAAATTTTTCTAAACCTTCCGGGTATCAAGTTGTATTTACATGCCAAGTTTGGTCAAAGGAGGAGTAGCGTCACAACCGAAATACACCGAGTGGAGTACAGAGAGATTTTTGCTCAACTTCGTCTCACTCTCAGCTCAAGAAGAAGCCGGTATTGTCATCATCGTAGCTTTGTTCCCGATCGCATCGGACGGTTTTACCTCGGAGCCCGGGACCCGCTTTCTTCTTCAGTACTTCTCCTCCTATTGATTGCTTATGTTGCTTTTAGGGCGCGGAATGCCATCTGACTTCCCAACGTCGAAAGGCAACCCTGGCCCAGAGCCTCGTCCGTTAATCAAATCGTCTAGCCATCCGCGAATGGAATGACGTCCATGTGTGCCTGGACATCGACCAATTCAGAGATTGAAAGGTGTGGTGCCCGCGTTAGTGGGCACGCTTTAGGGGGGGTCGCCAAAGAAGTATTCCTGCATAGTTTCAGGGCCCCCGACAAGGCGCTGAGTATGGCACACCGTGGAATTTAGTGGGTATACCCATCCGGTTACCAGAGTCCCACACACGTCCTCCGGCTACCACCCCTTAGCCGGTGGCGCCGAGTGTAACCCCACATAAAAAGAAAAGGTTGTTGGATTTTTTAGGGCTCCAACTACCGGGATCAACTTTAAGAACCTTAAGAATTTCACCCATCGTAAGACTGGCCTGGCTAGCATTGCTTAACAATGTGCTAAGCTACTCGGTTACCACTTAGTCCCGAGCCCTTTGAATAGCACATTATGGTACTTTTCTAATCCGGGGCAGGGCAATGACTGTGATAAATTGGTGACAGCATATGAATAAGTAAAACAAAATATAAGTCAAGGGCATTATTCTTTATTGATTCATCTCAAAATAAATATGTTTTGGGTAATATATTGTTCTAGGTGTGAGGTTGTAAGATAAGCAAAAGTATTAAACATATTTTATAAGAAAATTAAGAAACCGAGAAAAAAATATATCCAGTGCCTCTAGACCAAGTGACATTCTATTAACGATTATAATCTAATCCTTCGAATATCAATCAGGATACTGGTGTATTTAGCCCACTCCTAGCATAAATATTTATACTTAATAAAATAGGTTTAAAAAATAAGTAATGGGTTGCTACATGGAAAAACCAAATCGTGAGGTATATACACAACGATGAAGAAATACAACGTCACAAACGAAATCGTACTAAATCACCTTGACCTCACAATTCACATTATATATTTCATTGGCATACTAGAATCATACAATACAAAAATATATTATCATCTTTGTAACATTATCACTTTCTGACTGATGGGAAAATATTCCTATTAATGGGAAAGTATTCTCACCATTAGAACAACAGTTCCAACAATGGGAACAATAGATCTGTCAATGGGGACAATAGACCTAACAATGGGAATAATATTCCGACTAATGGGGAAACTATGTTAACCAATGGGGACTGTATCCCAAAGTATGGCAAAAATATTTACGCCTATGAAAAAAATAGTCACAACAACGGGAACAATAGTCCCAATAATAAAGAATAAAGATAAAGAAATAATATTCCCACTAATGGGGAAACTATTCCCATCACTAGGATCTAAACACCTACAAATTATCGCAAAAATATTACCACCACCAATGATAATTATATTTCCGCCACAATGGTAACAATAGTCCCAAAAATGAGAATAATAGGTCACCAATGGAAACAATATTCCCACAGCTGGGAAACTTCTTTCCACTAATGGGAAAACATTCCCACGAATGAGAAAACATTCCCACTAATAGGAAAAATAGGAAAATGGAAATTTTAAAAGTTACTAATTTCTTTTTGGTGATCGTCCTCTCGCGGGTGTTCGATAATATTTCGTGTTCGTGTTCATAGATGGGGTTGTCCAATACACAGGTGATAGAGTCCGTTTTGGTGGTTTGATGTCTATATGCATCACTTCTGAGAGTGATAAATGGTGATAGAGTTTGTTCTTTGCCGAGGGGGTTCTGGATAGCAATTCATTTTCACATTTAATGGCTGCAAAAGATGATAATTATTTTAGTTAATTTTAAATATGGACTAGTACGAAAACTTCGACGGGTTTTCCCACGTCTGGGTGATCTCACCCAGATCAACATGGTGAAGTTTCTTGATTTCACCTCAGGACTAAATCAAATAAAACTTTATTTCCTCAGGGTTTTATAATATTCATCTTTGTACAGCATATTCTGCCGTGTGGCGTGGAAATAAATTGTTACGGAAAGCTAAATTCACGATTTATACATTCACAAGGACTACATCCATGGGTATCACGGTGAGTAGTTGTGGGATGTTATGCTACTTAGACGTAGCGATCGTGAGGCGGTGATATCACACAGGTGAAATTATTGACATTATTTTTTGCCAATTGTACGTACCTTATTCACCCAGTTGAACTAGCACTCTAAAACTTTGTTCTTACCTGCGTTTGGCTCCATGTGTGCGTTCATCGCTAAAATATTACCGCGCCTGGGCATGCTCTTTGTCATAGATATATGTTCGGACTTCTGGTGTACTGCTGGGCGACCTGGCCTTCTGCAAAAAACTTACAGGCATAAGTGTTACTCTTGGCGGTCATAATTGTAAGTCTTGACCTTCATAAGCGTTACTTTTGACGTTCATAAGGGTCACAAAAATTTCAGAATGTACAACTCACGTAAAATTAGGTTGGTTATTGAACACTCCATACTTCAAGTGTAAAGCGGATGTATTCAGACTCTTGGGTGCCCTCGTATCTCCCGCTTGGCGGCGGCTGTTGACAAAATTAGAAAGATTATAATGTCCATTTCATAAAATATCCACTACCTGAAAATGTTATTCTTGAAATGGTTTCTACGTTGAATGTCCTTTACTTGCTAATTTTGTGCTATCGTCCTCCAAGCCTTTTCCGGATTCAGGGGTCGGTTTTTTTTCGTCTAACTACGAAGCGGCTGAACTTAAAGAAAGAAGACTTTTTTCAGCCAGCTTTAAGATAGTTAATACTTAAAGAAAAAAAAACCTAGATTACAGCAATAGTGAGGTATCTCGATAGCGTGCCGAATAGGACCTGGTTCAGCATAATGCCAGGCTGGTGACTAGCGCTGATTTTCAAACAAGCCCTTTAAGACTCACGAATGTCAATCAGCTTATAAGACTATTAAAATATTAGCAAGTTTTAACTGGAAAGTAATACAGTAGGTATTAATAACAGGGGTGCTTGGTTGGGGACCTCCACGCGGTGCACCCTGGGCAACGGAGACGGCAGCGCCTCTCTCCTAGGGCGGGGCTGAAGTTGGCGCCTACGGCCAACTCCGACCTAGGCGAGGATGGCCCTGTTGAGGGCTGTTCGGAAGCTTTCCACGTGTCCCTCTGATTAGCAGATGGCACAGTGGAGAGCAAGTAAGGGGGCCATCTCGAAACCGGAGATGGCCCAGGGTCAGGCGGGGTGCGAGGGATATGCTCTATGGGTAACCTTACACCCCGGCGTCTTAAGACCCGAGACGGCGTGCGGTTTTAGACGGTTCAAGCCCGACATAACCGCCCCCGCTGAACGGCGGGGGGTATCCGAAGGGATTTCAGCACGAAAAAAAAAAAGGTATTAATAACAATAGTTATTAACTTTAAAGAAAAAAGACAAACAACGAAATACATGACGCAATTAGATTAAGTCGACAAATCAGTTAAAGGAAAAGGACGGTGTAGTATTTGGCCAACCGCATGTGAGTAACAATAACATACAAGATATAAATAACATACAATAATAACAGTAGCATTCGTATCGTATCATATCCAGGAGAAATTATCAGACGAAAGACATTCCCATCTATTATGCCCAAATCCCGTTGTGCCCCAATCAAGTAACGCTGCAGTTTAAACCTAAAGGTATTTATGGATTTCAAACATCCTATAGGCCGAGGTGTATATTTTCAAATTTTACACCCAGCGTATTTTTGTTATACCACTCAGGTGGCAGACAAGCTCACGGCCTACCTGATGGGAAGTGGTTACAGCGGATGCACACGTCCGTAAGACGCCAGACGCCGCGGCCTATAGACGTGTACTACTGTTACAAGGCGTAACATAAGCTACTTTTATTAAGCGTAGCGAGCGAAGCGTCTTTGGTTTCAAAGTTGCATTTCAAACAAATGATACTCCTCCGAGACCGTTTGACCGATCTCGACCAAATTTGCCACGGTGATCAAGTAGACATTACTGAGTGTCGTAAGGGGTCGAATGTCCAGATCGGTCTTACCATCGAGGAATAATCACCGAAAAACCAAATCAATGGAAAAAGTCGACCGGTCACGTTGACCTATTGTTGGATAGGCAAATCTCGCTACTCTTAAGTTTGGGTTGATTGCCAAGCTGGCAACCATCCTAGTTTTAGAAAAAGATTAGGGTTCCGCGCAAAAGAACTAAAACCCTAAAAATCGATATCCATGCGGATTAAGTCACATGCACTGCTAGTGTTACATAATATTTAATATGTTACATAGAAAATGAATATGTAACCTAATAATTAATATGTAACATTTTAATTAATATGTTACATAATAATTAACATTTTAATTAATACATTACATATGATACAATACCTACTTAACATGTTACATTATAATCATGGGAACATACTTAGAATTCTTTGGAGTATTACGGCCTCTCTTCGGCGTGACTGTAGTTGACAAGTTGTTATAGCAGGACCCACAACACCGTCCAAGTTGGGAGTTCTGTAAGCTGTAATCATAAAAAGTTATTAAAATTTTAATTGAAAGAAAGAAAGAAAAGTGTTTTTATTGCGGGTTAGGTGCAAATAGCAAGGGGTGTGTGTTGGGTAACCTCCTCGAGTGTCGCTCCGATTCCGATCCCGCTGCAGTCCGGGGGGAACGGAATTGGAGCGGCCGGTACACCCTGGGCGGCGGTCAATGGCTTCCCCTTCACCCCTTCATAGGGTTGGCATTGATCGTCGGCCAATACCCAACGTGGCGGGAATACATCGCTCTCCGTACTCCTCTGCTTTCAGAGGAGACAGGATGAGCGATGCTGTTAGTGGTGAGATGGCCCAGGGTCAGCCGGGGTGCGAGGGATATGCTCTATGGGTAACCTTACACCCCGGCGTCTGAAGACCCGAGACGGCGTGCGGTTTTAGTCGGTGCAAGCCCGACATAACCGCCCCCGCTGGCCGGCGGGGGGGTATCCGAAGGGATTTCCGCAAGATAAAAAAAAAAAAAAAAAAAAAAAAAGGTGCAAATACCAAAAAAAATAAAAACAGCTACTCTGGCGGCGAATGCTCGTACACCTTGACCAAGAGGCGCGATAAATATATTATTTATCTGTGGTAGCCGTCACCTGAGCATACGTATGACATTTTTAGGATTCCGTTGCCAAATGGCTAAAAACGGAACCCTTATAGATTCGTCATGTCTGTCTGTCTGTCCGTCCGTATATCACAGCCACTTTTTCCGAAACTATAAGAACTATGCTGTTGAAACTTGGTAAGTAGATGTATTCTGTGAACCGCATTAAGATTTTCACACAAAAATAGAAAACAACATTAAGTTTTGTTAGAACTGAAACTCAAAATTTTTTTTCGTCAAATCCATACGCGTGGATAGGTCTTCAAAAATGATATTGAGGTTTCTTGTATCATTTTTTTCTAAACTGTATAGTTTGCGTGAGAGACACTTCCAAAGTGGTAAAGTGTTAACCCTTCATGAGCGAGTCCAACTCGCACTTGGCCGCTTTTTACGTATGACAAGATTGTCAAGTATGGCAGCATTGACAACTCGACAACGACGTGTCGTGTTACGTGGCAATTTATAACAGATGTTAAATGGATATTAAATCAATCAATATTAAAATGGAAACAATATTAACATTATGTAAGCCACGTCCCTGTTTATGTTAGTGGTAGAGTCAAGCAACAGTAATTTTGGCCGATGCATGAATGGGCCGACTCGACCGGGTAAGCACCACCCTCTCACCGAATATCGACGCCAAGTAACAGTATTTGAACTGTTGCGTTCCGTTTGGTGAGTGAGAGTGCCGGAGCCCAAACTCCTTGCCCATCCTCTCCCATCCCCTCCCAAACTCCTTTCCCATCCCCTTTCCTTTACAGGGTCGGCAGCGCGAGTGTGACGCCACTGGTGTTGCACACGTCCATAGGCCGCGGTAACCGCTTCCCATCAGGTGGGCCGTGTGCTTGTCTGCCACCTTAGTGGTATAAAAAAAAAAATGTCCGCAATAAGGTAGATACCCACCTCAGCATCCACTGAGGTGGGTATCTACCACCCAAGTACTGATTTTCAGCATCACCCATGTGTGCCACCTGACGTCGTCAGGCAATATCGCTCCGTATATAATTCAAAAATAAACATAATTCCTTACAAGTAAACCTAAGTATCAAGAAGAATAATTTGTTCACTTCTCGAAACAACGGATCAGACGGCTCGTTCGTATTATACGGAGTGTATGATACAGCAAGAGCTAAAGCTAAGTACTGGTAGTAGAAATTTGATGACACAAATTTGTCACAAAATTCGGCCGGGTGGGTACCCACCGTGCACGATTGCGAAAAACCCTCCATAGTAATCCAATTTCGGTTTGATTGCGTTTAGGGGTCAGCAAGTGCATAGCCGGGCAGGGGGATTGTGGTCGCAGCACTAGTGGGACCGGTTGGTGTCACGCGGTGCTGCGACGACAATCCTCTTCTGATGAGGCCGTCAAGCTGAGTGCCACCATTGTTAACATGGTACGTGTATGTAATGGTGACCCTCTTTCCTGAGACTTTACCTTCAGCTTACCATATACCACGTGAAGTCAAATTGACGTGTCCTAAATAAAAAAAAAAAAAAAGCTCTGTAGTTTTGAAGTGCAAAAATTACGCCAATTGTCTGAATGTTGCCTTAACGGTGACGGTACGGAAGTGCCATCTACCATTTTTAGGGTTCCTTACACAAACGGGACCTATAATCTAAGACTCCGCTGTCCGTCCATTTGTCCGTCTGTCTGTCATCAGGCTGTATCTTGTGAACCGTGATAGTTATAGACAGTTGATATTTTCTCGCATGATGTATTTATGTTGCCGCTATAAGAACAAATACTAAAAAACCGAATAAAATGAATATTTAGGAGGGCGCCAATACAACAAACGTTTCTTTTTGCTCGATATTGATAACGGCTACAGGTCAATGCTTGATAAATTCACAGAATATTTACTTATATATTCACTTTGAAAATAAATAATGTAATTAAAATATAATAAAACAAATATTTAAGGGGTCTCCCATACCACAAACGTGATTTTTCTGCCATTTTTATAGATAATACTAAGGAACCCTTCGTATGCGAGTACGACTCGCACTTGGCCGGTTTTTGTGTACCTAAATGTATAATCTCATTGCTCAAAAGATTGACACGAGTCAATTAACGTGACAATTATAATAATCGGCCCACCCGTTTCATCTCTAGACTACCGCACAGGAAGAAACATTCTTAGACTGCTAAACACATAACCCTCTTCGCGTCGCGCAGTCAAGCAAATAGTTAGGTACTTTAAGAATTATCGATTGAAATAAGATTTTTACTATGATCCCATACTTACTTTACTTTCTTCGTCTTTGGTTTTTCCATGTTAATAGCTATGTACTTATTTTTTATTAAAATTTATTTTAAAATCGTCTGACACGAAAAATTTTGATAAATGACATTATCGCTTTTGTGTCATTTTAACAATATTCAAATTTTCCGCGCATATCTATGTCAATTTCGTTCTGAATTCTCAATTTATTTCAAAATAAACGCCAGCTATACTTTTATATACTAAAAACTTAAATAACATACATCTTTGTGCAAATTAATAAATCTTGTTTCCTCAATAGACAATAATATTTATACTAATGAATGTTACTGAAATATGGTTTTGCGTGTTACGAAACGTTTAACAAAGACACAACTAGACCATGTTCTCGGAAATGCTACTGAGTGTTACCAGTTTTTCCATTGTCGCGTAATGATTGGTAAGAAAACTGCTTGTCAAATCCAATCTATGAATCCAATAACATTTGTAATGTTTTAATTGTTTAACACGTTAACTATACCCATACTTTTTTTTCAACAATCTCATATATTTATTAATAAATAGTTGATATTCGATCTTAAATTAATTCTCGTATACGCATTCTGGATGAATATTCATTAAATATAGTATGGCAAAACCCTTGGGTTTTCTGCTTACTCGATACACGGACCCGTCATGTTGAATCGGCGTGTGCACTTTGCAGTACCGTGGTCTTGTGAAGTCAGTTGAACATTAAATAACTAAATATTTTTCTTTCTATCTAAAAACAAACTAAAATTCTTGTTTGTTGTCATCTTGAAGTTTTCTAATGAGACCTAACATAATTTCATTTTTAGAACCTATCGAAAAAAACAGCAGTAATATATCTGTTAGAAGAAGAAGCATAAAGGTTATAAAAAATACCTGACGAGAGTAGTTTTCCGACGCTTTCTAAAGCTAGAGCTAAGAGGGTGACAACACATTGCATTAAATTTAAGGAGTTGCCCTATGATCGAGAGGTCCCGGGTTCGAATCCTGGCCATTACACTACCGACGTGAACCCACTCCTAAAAGCTTAGCTGGAGGGGTTAGGGGGAATATATAGCTCATAATGTTGCACAATGCACTATGTACCGCGAACAGTGCACGGACGCGCAGCGGCACCTAATTCGGTACACTAGACAGTTAATGTGTTAATTTATTATATTACTTCACACATAAACACAATAGGGTTTTATAGGCAGTATGATAATCTGAGCATGTTATCCCTAAAGCTGTCAACACTCCTACCTCGAGTAGAGTAGCGGGGGCAGGGGGTATGTTTTTGCATGTCTTTCCTTGAATCACTCTTTTTTTTATCGCACGTTTTTGTCCGACTCTTCCCCACCGGTGTGCAATTTACCACACAAATATGATAACCAATTGACATTATAAGTTTATCTGACAACAAAGAGACAGTGAAAAATTGTTTATCTTTAATATTTCGTGTTATTTACGTAAGTATATGAACGTGTTACTAAATATAAAATTAGCGGTGGCTGTGTGCGTTGTTATCTGCGCCCGTGTGTGTATAATATAAACGTCAAAATTCTTGGAAATTGCTTGAGGCCGTTCGATACACTTCAACACAGGTAAATCGGGACTCGCTAACCTACCCCCAAAGTGCGACACTGTATAAAATTAACAATGATTGTACGAAACTGAATATTATTTTAACAAAACGTTGACGAATTTTTGCTAAAAACAAAACTTTTTATATAAAATCACTACGCAGTTTAAGTATAGATACGCGCGCATGATAGTGACTAGAAAATGTGCTTTTAAAAGGTAACCATTATTTTTATTAATGTAATTGTCTAACCTAACTATTCATTGTTGCACCTAATATTACTAAAAGTGTATTTTTCCAATGTCATCCTTGGTAAATATACTATTGACATACCAGAATAATTGGTTAAACAAATTTGTAATGCAAATGTCTGTATAATTTATTCGAAATTCTTGATTCTTGGTAAGTTTCTTGTATTATGACATTTGTACTTAATTTAATACAAGCTCAAGTCTTTATGTATGATATAACCTCAATTAGAGTATAATTTATCATGGTTTTGATTAAAGTACCAACATATGGTTATATTTCTTTGCACATAAAAAGGTTCAGTATCATAATATTCTGCATACCCTTGTCCCGATTAAGAGTATCTGTGGTCAGCCTAACATATCATTCGGCTACATTCTTTCCTATCAAATATATCTCCGCTCCTCTGTCAAATCCATTCTTGCCATATCCTCTTTAATGCAATTCATCAGACATAAAGAATCCTGTCACATTTTAATAAAATGCAGGCATTTTAACTGAAATATGTCATGTTACATTCCTACAACTCAATATTATATGTTATTACTCATTTAAAAATTATTAAAAAAAAAATGAATATTACTAACCAAAAGTACTAATATTCCCCCTAACACCTCCAGCTAAGCCTAATTGCTCATGTTAGGAATGAATTCACGTCGGTAGTGTAATAAGGATTCGAACCCGGGGCCTCTCGATCGTAGAGTCAACTCCTTAACCACCAAGCTACTAACGCTAGTTCAACTATTAACTTGTAATTTTAGAACTGTTTTTTTTTTTTGAATCGTGAAAGGTTTACGTTGTTTCTATCTTACGTCAAAATGTACATTTTAGATTATTTCGACTTTAGGTTTTGCGCTACTTCTAAACTCAGGTCTACAATTATACTATGAACCTTTCTGTCAACAGTATTCTTATTTCTACTCGTACAGTATTCATGTTATGACAGCACACTTCTCAATTCTTCTAAATCGACACGTGGAGTAGTGGTCAAACATTCATTGTTAAGACTGAGGTTGCGGATATGATTCCGGCGCAGTGAAAATATTTTTGAGTACATTATCTCCTTTTGTTTCAAATACACAGGTTATTATACACGAGTTTATTGGAAATTCTTATATTGTTATCTATCTATCTAATACTTTTAAATAAGCAATAAAAACTCTTTTATATATATAATCTGAATCTCAGAAATCTCCGCAACGATTTTGATGAAATTTTGTATGCAGGGTGTTTCAGAGGCGATAAATCAGTCTAGCTATCTAGCCCAGATCCTACATTTCACTATAATAAGTTTTATTTTTTCAGAACAAGAGCAACATTTACAATACCTAGCTGAATAATACAAGTAAGTTGTTTCTTAATTTAATATAATCTGAGACATCTAGATCCACACTAATATAGCTTGTAATATGGGTTCTAGAATGTGGTTAAACATGATTATATGCATTTTTTGGGAAATACATTCACATTGTTCGTCAGGGCTTAAATCAACCTCAACTGCAAGCCGGCATGCTGCTGATTGATGGACAAGACTGGCGCAGACTTTCCTCTTGGGGTTAGGGGGTCAGACAGTTTCCCTTAAAGCCAAAACCATGTGGTGCAAAACATAAAAAAATTAGAGTGTGTGCTTAAGACCGCACGGCAGAAGTAAAAACTTCATTGGCAATCGCAATCGATAGACACATTAACCTCACAATGTAAACCAAGTAATTGTCAAAATAATCTTTATTACCTACCAATAATAACTATTAAATTAATAAAGACAATTATTATGTATCAATTGAGTATACTAAACACAGCGACACAACAGCGAAGAGCAGCTGCCTGTATCTTTGTCGCTCGGGTACACTCGGCGGTCCCGACTTCACCCGATCGAGCCTTTCACCTCAGAGCGTGACGGATCCGCCTAACATACTACCTACGGAAAAATCTGTGTGCGGTGCGCCAAAAGAAGTTTTCACTTCAATAATTTGCAAGATTTTGTGCAAATCATCTGCACGAAATTACCTCAGTACTATTTGCACGAAACATGCGCACGTGTGCTAAAAAAACTCTTAAGCTTTATCGTAATAAACTTAATTATGATTTCAAGGTTTGTGCCTAGGATTGTGTTAAAAATAAAAGCAGCTTAAGTTGGTCTTTTTCTGTGTAAAATACAATTTTTTAGGCTAGTCATTTGGAGATTATTTAACAGCAAGAGCTGACTTATCAGAACGATATATGTTAATATCTTTATTTAGTTAGTTAGAAAATTCTAAAATCAATCTATGTATAATATGTATGTATTTAAACTATGCTTACTTTGGGTCTAGAAAGCGCTGTGTAGAATGTCGTAGAATGTTATTTATTTATCTGTATAGATTTTCCCGGTCTCTCCTCATGTACATAATTTATTTGTGTTATCTTGGCTTTTACGGGAGCGACAAAGGAATGCGTGCGCCAGAGCCTCATCCATTAATCAGCAGATGTAGTGGTCAGTCAGCCAGTGTCTAAGTGTGTCGAGTGTTTCTATGTGTATGACAAATGCAAATGCATACAAATATTTGCATTGAGCGGGATTCGAACCCGCACGCCCTGTCGTAGTCGAGATCGAATGCACGACCGCTACGCCACAGAGGCCAAATTAATAAAATTAAAGTGTCTGTTTGTAATATTTAAAAAAAAAAACATTTTTATTGAATACACATGAATGTGTACACGATACTTATAACAAAAGCACAATTTTCGCAAAGACGTAATCTCTGGAACGGCTGTGCCCATATTGACGGGACTTTCACTAGCAGATAGATAATGTTATAAGGCGTTACATAAGCTACTTTAATTTTAGAAAAATAATTAGGGCTCTGCGCAAAAAAAAAAACCCACAAAATTGTGAATAAAATCTGATTTACTCTGGAACGGCTGGTCCGATTTTGATGGGACTTTCACTGGTAGATAGGTAATGTTAGAAGGCGTATTATAAGCTACTTTAATTTTAGTAAAATAATTAGGGTTCCGCACAAAATACTAAAATGCTGAAAATCTAAATCCATGTGGGCGAAGTCGCGGGCACAGCCAGTTACTAATAATATTGATGATATTCTGTTCTTTTTCCAGCTCCAAGATGTCTCTCTGGGCTAGGGCTCAACAGCTGCCGCCAGAAAGTTTGCAGAAGGTATCTATGGTTTTAACTATCCCTTTAACCAACCAATACCTTTCTAGGGGGAATACCCTGACCAACGCAGCTACCTGGATAGCCAAAATTATACTATACGTACGTCTTAAAACGACTCAGTTTGTCACAGCGGGAGTATTCCTCCTGCGCCTGAGTCGCAGGAGGAATACTCCCGCTTCAAAGACGGAGGACGGAGGTCGCTTAACGACCTCCGTCCTCCATGTCCGTAGGCCTGTGGGTGGCAGGTGAGGCCGCCTGTGACGCCAGCAGAAGCAGGCCGGGGCGGCGGGGCGACAAGCGCCGGCGTCTAAAGACCCAAAAGAGCGTGCGGCTTTAGTCGGTTCGAATCCGACATAACCACCCCCGCTACCCGGCGGGGGGGTATCTGGGGGGATTTACGTACGAAACAAAAGGAAGGGACTGGTCGCGGGTTCAAGTCCCGACCTGTATGTTGCCTTTTTCCGATATCAATTTATAGGAAATGTTATTCTATATATTAAAAAGTGTAGGTAAGACTTTACCCTCCCTTTTCATGAAAATTGCGTGAAAGGAGGTGTGCGATTTGGCATAGTCAAAGCTTATTATGGTGGAGAAGCATATGCTGAGTGCCCCCATTGTTAACATGGTACGTGTATGTAATGGTGACGCTCTTTCCTGAGACTTTACCTTCAGCTTACCATCAGGCGAGGTGAAGTCAAATTGACGGCCTCTGTGGCGTAGCAGTAGTGCATTCGACTGCTACGACAGGGGGGCGCGGGTTCGATTCCCGCTCAGTGCAAATATTTGTATGCATGAATATGTCTATTTGCATTGGTCTGGGTGTTTCTATGTATAATATGTATGTATTTACAAAAAAAAAAAGTATATAAGTATGTTTATCCACATTCTGGAACCCATAACACAAGCTAGTTAAACTATGCTTACTTTGGGTCTAGAAAGCACTGTGTAGAATGTCGTAGAATATTTATTTATTTATTCATATATAAAAAGAAAAAATTATACTTTCTGACAACCTGAAAAGAGGTCGACTTTCGACCATCCCACAGGGTATTAAATGTTTCAAAATTCCATTAATTTTATGATGTTACCTTACAGGTTCGAACCATCTACGGAGACCACTTTCCCATCGAAGTTCGACACTGCCTCGCACCATGGATTGAGAGCAGAATTTGGTAAGTGGCGTTATCTCTCTCCCCCCAATTATTTTTCCTCGGAAATTCCCCCGGTTACCCCGCCGGTCAGCGGGGGTGATTATGTCGGATTCGAACCGACTAAAACCGCACGCCGTCGCGGGTGTGCCCTATTTCCCTTGACCTATTGCCATTTCCGGTTTCGAGATGGCCCCCCTCGAGTTTTGGAACTTTTATTGTACTAGTCAATAAAATGGAATTATAACAAATAGTAATGTCAATGCGGAGTAATCAAAAAACAATGTTTAAAAATGATTGTAAAGTCATACATTGTTTCCGTAGTCCGCAAGAGTTACGGTAGATGGTTCTAGCGTCGTCGCCTTGAGACGTATATAATATATCGGAGAATTTCGAATATCTGGGACGTGTCTAGGTGGCTCAGTTGGTCAGAGCATTCCCCCTGTAAGGGACTGGTCGCGGGTTCAAGTACCGTCCTAGATGTTCTCGTTTACCTATCTAAATCTTCTTTATATATAAAAATGAATTGCTGTTCGTTAGTCTCGCTAAAACTCGAGAACGTCTGGACCGATTTGGCTAATTGTGGTCTTGAATTATTTGTGGAGGTCCAGAGAAGGTTTAAAAGGTGAATAAATATGAAAGTTGTTATCGATTGAGGCAGTACGAAATCTGCCGGGTCAACTAGTTTAAAATAAAAATTATGTCAAAGGAAATTATAGTCTGAGTTTCAAAACTGTTCGAGAAAGCGTGCGTGAATAAAAAATATCTCTCAAGAGATGCGATCAAACTATCAGTGATACGATCAGTAAGTACATTAACGGCCAGTCTCAATAATCTACCTACAGTTAAAGGTAGAAGCTATCCCAGATAAACATGTCAACATTAATCTATCTGTAACTGCGGTTTCTATATTATCAAAGTCATTTTCTACCTACAGTTAAAGGTAGAAGCTATCCCAGATAAACATGTCAACATTAATCTATCTGTAACTGCGGTTTCTATATTATCAAAGTCATTTTCTACCTACAGTTAAAGGTAGAAGCTATCCCAGATAAACATGTCAACATTAATCTATCTGTAACTGCGGTTTCTATATTATCAAAGTCATTTTCTGCTTATCTTTGTTTATTGAAACAGAAAATATCCCCGATAGATACTATTGGTAGCTAATCAGAACAATTGTAACAACATGATGTTATAGTTTATAACCAAATACTAAGAACTTTAAGAGAATCACCCTTTCCGAAATTAAGAAGGAAAATGTTTAAATGGTTGTCTGAAACGTACTTTTACACAATGAATGAACTCTTGGAATATAAATGTAATTTAATTAAATAAAAAATAAGTAAAGTTGGACATTAATGCATTTTTATTATAATTTATTAATGACTAGTTGACCCAGCAGACTTCGTACTGCCTCAATCGATAACAACTTCCATATTTATTCACCTTTTAAACCTTCTCTGGACCTCCACAAATAATTCAAGACCAAAATTAGCCAAATCGGTTCAGCCGTTCTCGAGTTTTAGCGGGAATAACGAACAGCAGTTAATTTTTATATATAAAGATTATTGATGTATTTATCTAGTCGCTTAACGACCTCCATCCTCCATAAGCGCAGGCCTGGGGGTGGCAGGTGAGGCCACCTGTCAACTCAGCAGAAGCAGGCCGGGATGGCAGCGGGGCGACTAGCGCCCCTCCTCCAAACCGGGGCAAGACGGCGACACCGTGGTTCCCAAACCCGACGGGGCCATCTCGAAACCGGAGATGGCCCAGGGTCAGTCGGGGTGCGAGGGATATGCTCTATGGGCGTCTTAAACACCCGTAACACTAAATTAGCACTACTAACGATATTTTTTTGTGTAAATTTTATATTTTTGTTGTTTGTTATTATGAACCATCAGTCGTGCCTTCTTCGGCACTGACTGATCACTACACTCCTTCATGAGTGGTCAGTCAGTGCTGAAGAAGCCATGGCACGACTGGCGGTTCATAACGGCGTGCTAGTCCCCACATTAATGTATGGAAGTGAAAGTTGGGTATGGGAAAAAAATCATGAAAGTACCTAGAGTGAATGCAGTGGAGATGCGGTTATTGCGTAGCATGTGTGGAGTAAGGTTGGCTGATAGGAAGAGGAATACAGACATACGAGAATGGTGTGGCCTGAAAGAGAATGTTGTTACAAGAATTGAAAAGGTTATGCTAAGGTGGTTTGGGCACTTGGAACGAATGAGTACTGAGCGAATGACACACAAGTATATACCTAAGGCAAATGTGAGTGGGCAGGCAAGCCGGGGTCGACCTCGCAGAACATACACTGATCAAATTAATGAGGTATTGAAAAAAGGGCAGGTCAAAAGCACTCGAAACCGGCGGGCTTGCATGAAAGGTTTAACTAGGACGGTTACCAGCTTCGCAATCAACCCAAACTTAAGCGTAGCGAGATTTGCCTATCCAACAATAGGTCAACGTGACCGGTCGACTTTTTCCATTGATTTGGTTTTTCGGTAATTATTCCTCGATGGTAAGACCTATCTGGACATTCGACCCCTTACGACACTCAGTAATGTCTACTTGATCACCGTGGCAAATTTGGTCGAGATCGGTCAAACGGTCTCGGAGGAGTATCATTTGTTTGAAATGCAACTTTGAAACCAAAGATATTAATGACAGTGAAGGAAGCTCGTGAAGTATGTAAGGACAGAAGCAGGTGGCGGACTGTTGTCTCTGCCTACCCCGGAAGGGAAAAGGCGTGAGTATATATATATATATATGTGTATATATATATATATATATATATATATATATATATATGTGTATAAATATATATATATGTGTGTGTAATATATGTGTGAGTATATATACCAATTAAAATTTGGATGCAATAAAAACTGGGCACTTTAAAATTCAGGTATTAATATATGGTAGCTATATTTTTGCTCGGCAGTGCACATATATATATATGTGTGTGTAATATATGTGTGAGTATATATACCAATTAAAATTTGGATGCAATAAAAACTGGGCACTTTAAAATTCAGGTATTAATATATGGTAGCTATATTTTTGCTCGGCAGTGCACATGCTCAAACTGTCCTCCTCCACGCTTTTTGGCGCGGCCTATACCTTTTTTTATTTTTTATTTTTCGTGCGGAAATCCCGGAAATCCCTTCGGATACCCCCCCGCGTGCCAGCAGGGGTGGTTATGTCGGGCTTGAACCGACTAAAACCGCACGCCGTCTCGGGTCTACAGACGCCGGAGTGTAAGGTTGCCCATAGAGCATATCCCTCGCACCCCGACTGACCCTGGGCCATCTCCGGTTTCGAGATGGCCCCCTCGGGTTTGGGAACCACGGTGTGGCCTATACCTAGTATACGATCTATCCATCAAATAAAATTGCATCTGCAAAATCACTACTTTACATCACAGTATTTCTTAGTATACATAAAACTTGGTGTAATTTTTTTCTTTTATCTTCTAGAAAAAATATTCTTTTACACTAGCTGATGCTCGCGGCTCCGCCCGCGTTGAGGTCAATCATCGTTTTATGGTCATGTCTCTGGTTTTACTTAACCAATAGCAGTCAGACATACGGCAATTTTAAGACCTTACTAATGGAAAACATCAAAATTCGTTCAGTAGTTTTTGGTCCATCGCGAATAAACAGTCTAGAATTCCAAAAAATATATTTTTATGTTCAGAATCGTTAATTTGACATAACCCTCTTATGTCGATAGCTGCAAAAAGTTTAGAGCGGCAAGCATTTTTCTTAAATATCTCCAATATACAGACACAACTAATTTACAATTTTATAATAATTAATATTTCTTTATTATTTATATTTATTAGCGACAAAAAAAAGAAAAAAAAAGTGACAAAGTCAAAAAACACATGTAACTTTATTCTTGGAGTTTTGACACATACGCGGGAATAGTCACATCGAATGTCCTTTCCCAAGGTCTAATCTACCCCTGTACCAAATTTCAGCAAAATCGGGTCAGTGGTTTAGGCGTGAAAGCGTAACAGACAGACTGACAGACAGAGTTACTTTCACATTTATAATATTAGTAAGGATTTGTGTAATTTCGAGTGTTTATGTGTAAAAATGGTGGGTTTTTAGACATAACGTCGTCGACAACACGCACAAGTGTAGGAAAGTGGCATATTTACCTTGAAATGTGATATTCCGTGCTGTTTTCAAAACTCCGAAGAAGCCTCTAGTAGAGCCTCCACTACTTTACTAGGGCAGGACTTTGACTTGACTATGACTATGACGGACTTTACTTGACCTTGACTAAATGACAAAAAGGCCGAGTGCGAGTCGGACTCGCCCATGAAGGGTTCCGTAGCAGCAAGTAACATAATAATGTTTTTTTTTTATATTTGGGTTGATTGAATGAAAGGTAAATTGCGGTATACAATTTATGACGTAAAAAAAAACTAATCATTAGATCTCCTAAACCAAAACCAAATCTAAACCAAATTTCGGTGGAAGATTACATGGTAATGTACATCATATATTTTTTTTACTTTTATCGTTCTCTTATTTTAGAAGTTACAGGGGGGGGGGGACATACATTTTACTACTTTGGCAGTGTCTCTCGCGCAAAGTAAGAAGCCTGTAGAAGCCTGTGCCTCCAGTTTAGAAAAAAATGATATTAGAAACCGCAATACCATTTTTAAAGACCTATCCATATATACACGACACGTATGGGTTTGATGAAAAAAATATCTTTGAGTTTCAGTTCTAAGTATGGGGACCCGCAAAATTTATTGTATTTTTTTCTGTGTGAGAATCTTAATGCGGTTCACAGAATACATCTATTTACCAAGTTTCAACAGCATAGTTCTTATAGTTTCGGAGAAAAGTGGCTGTGACATACGGACGGACAGACAGACAGACATGACGAATCTATAAGGGTTCCGTTTTTTGCCATTTGGCAACGGAACCCTAAAAAGGCTGCATTGTATTGAATTCATATGCAAATTACTTGATTTATCTAATTACTTGACACTGGCAAAAAAGCTAGAAAAAGCTGGAAAAAAAGCCGCCGTAGCCTAGTGGTATGGGTAATGGACTGCTGAGACGAGGTCTCGGGTTAGATCCCAGGTTTTACCATGGCACACACTAATAACTCTTCGATGCTTTTCGAAGTTATGTGTGTATTTATCGCAGGTCTATAAGTGCCCGGTTAATGGCAATAGGCTCGCCACCTATTACATTGGGACCTAAACATAAACTGGCGAAATGTGGGTACTAGCACCTCTGCCTACCCCTTCGGGGATATAGGCGTGAGTTTATGTTGTGTTATGTTATGTTGACACTGGTATTCATTACATATTTGCCAATGAAGGAAAAACAAGTTGAATTCCTGAGACGACCTCAGCCGAATACAAGGGATTTTCGATTTTGCGTATTTTTTTTTTTTTGCAATTTTTTTGCGATTTTTTCTTTATCTTGCAATGGTTCACCCCAGCACGAATCTATTACCGAAAACAGCAACTCGATAGCTCATCTCCTTCATACCCAAAACCGTGACAGAAAATTGGCAACGACGACGACGTCGACGACAACTCGATAGCAATAGGGCTTTTCTAAAGAAAATCCCTAAAAAAACTTTATTCTTTGCACAAGTCGATTATTTTCTAAAATTATTCTAGTGTTAAAATTTAAAAGAAATATCAAAGTTTCATCAAGGAAAAGAAGGTTCACAATTATTATTATGTGATCTCCCCTCAGGACGGGCGAACCGGAAGAACAGCAGAGGTTCTTCGTCGATGAGCTGGTGCAAGAGATTCAGGCGCACGCAGACCTGATGCTGTCTTCAGACATGTTCGTCACCAAGATGAAGCTCCTAGATGCTGCCAAGAACTTCCACATGACATACAGGTGAGAACCAGATTATCAACAGCTATATTTGACAGCCTCTGTGGCGTAGCGGTAGTGGATTCAACTGCTATGACAGGGGGCGCGGGTTCGATTCCCGCTCAGTGCAAATATATGTATGCATGAATATGTCTATTTGCATTGTTCTGGGTGTTTCTGTGTATAATATGTATGTATTTACAAAAAAAAAGTATATAAGTATGTTTATTCGCATTCTGAACCCTATGCCTACACAAGCTAGTTAAACTATGCTTACTTTCGGTCTATAAAGCGCTGTGTAGAATGTCGAAGAATATTTATTCATTTATTATTTATATTTCCTGTATTTAAGTTTAAATACATATCAATTATATTTTTAAATACATTCTATATATATAAAAAAACAAATATATTTAAAAATATAAAAAATAGTGGCCCACCGGCATCGGGAACAGGGACCAAGCCACCGGTGGTTAGGGCTCCAGAGAGAGGAATCTCCTCACAATACGTGCCGTGTCGAGGAGCACTGCCTTCTGCATCAAGCCCTTGCCCCAACTGCCTAACGCGAGCCTCTGGAGATGTTGTTCGAGGCTCTTGGCAATCAGTCCGTGCACCGATACAACTATCGGAACAATAATCGCCGAATCCACACTCCACATGTCGACAACCTCGTGAGCCAAATCCAAATATTTTATTTGTTTTTCTTTTTCGGCTTTCACAAGATTCTCGTCATGTGGAATGGTGATATCGATAATTATTGCGCGGCGCTCTGATCGATCTATCAACACTATATCAGGTTTATTGGCTACAATAGTCCTGTCAGTGATGATAGATCGATCCCAGTACAACGTGATACGCCCATTTTCGAGAACTGCGTCGGGCACATACCTATAGTACGGTACCTCTGATTCCACAAGGTTGTACTTTAGAGCAAGTTGTTGATGAACAATCCTGGCTACTTGGTTATGTCTATGCAAATACTCGCCGTTGGCAAGACGAGAACAACCAGAGATTATATGTCTAAGGGATTCTCCGGGACGGTGGCACGCCCGACATATGTCAACCGTACCATCCCTTAGAATATACTTCCTATAGTTATTCGTCATCACAACTTCGTCCATAATTGCAAACACAAAACCTTCGGTTTCCCCAAATAGGTCACCGAAGCGTAGCCAAGACACAGATGCTGGTAAGTCTATATCAGACCCATGAAGAGCCCGATAGAAACGTCCATGCAACTCCTTGCTCTTCCATACATCCATGCGTTCATTAATACTTAATACCACAGGTTTGCGCCAGTTCTCTTTAGCCAAAGCTAGCGGGGTAAATCCGTTATCCACCCTTACTACATCACGATGCATATCAGCTTCATTGTGTAGGAAGTATTCCCTGAGGTTGCACACCTCACGGTTATGGAGGGACTTGGCATTTAAAAAGCCACGTCCCCCGCATTTCCGTGGTATGTACAACCTCATCACAGATGAACGCGGATGATGCATTCGGTATGCAGTAAGAAGCGTACGGACTCTCCTATCCAGGGTGTCTAATTCCGTCTGAGTCCACCTGAGTATGCCGAAGGAGTACATTAAAACCGGCATGACCCAACCGTTATAGGCGCGCACCTTATTACCGCCTGACAAAAGACTTTTGAGGACTTTTTTCAAGCGGCCAAAGAAACGTTCCCGTAACGATTGCTTCATGCTAGCTTCTGTAATGCCTAACGCCTGCGACATACCCAGGTATTTATAGGTGTCGATTGCAGAGAGAGACCTGAGTTTTGTAGAATCTGAGAGCTCAACCCCATCAGATTCCACAATCTCCCCTCTTTTTACATGCATGACCGCACATTTGTCCACACCAAATTCCATCCTGATAGATTTACTAAAGGTTTCGGTCATCTTTAGTAACGCTATCAGTTGGGAATTGTTGGGGGCAAATAATTTAAGATCATCCATGTAAAGGAGGTGGGATATAACCTGACCATCTCTCCGCAATCGACAGCCTAACCCTGAACTCTCCAGCATATAACTAAGAGGGTTCAGTGCCAGGCAAAACCATAATGGACTAAGACTATCACCCTGGAATATGCCCCGCTCTATCCTTATCAGCCCGCCATTCTCGCAGGTCCGTCGACACCCTGGATAGCAAAGGACCGTCCTCCATTGCCCCATACATGCCTTCAGGAAGGTACATAGAGTTGTATCAATTTTATACAACTCAAGCACCCTCAAGAGCCACGTATGCGGCACGGAGTCATAGGCCTTTTTATAGTCTATCCAACATGTCGCCAGGTCCTTACGATTACGGCGTGCCTGTTGGCTAATGGCCATATCAATTATAAGGAGCTCTTTAGTGCCACGAGCCCCACTTCTACATCCATTCTGAGAGATAGACATGATAGAATTGTCGGTTAAGTGTGAAAATATTTTTACTCTCAGGATGGATGTAAGAAGCTTAGACATGATAGAATTGTCGGTTAAGTGTGAAAATATTTTTACTCTCAGGATGGATGTAAGAAGCTTATAGACCGTAGGAAGACATGTGATCGGTCTATAATTTTTAGGGTCCGTAGCACTACCGGACTTGTAAAGAAGGTGGGTTACACCAGTGGTCATGAAATTGGGAATCAATCCTGATTCAATACATGATTGGAATTGAGATGCCAAACGACCGTGTGAGCTTTTCAGCCATTTTAACCAAAAATTTTGCAGTCCGTCTGGTCCCGCTGACTTCCAGTTAGGCAACAGACGGACTGCATCGGTTACATCCTCTTGCAGTATAGTAACTGGATCCATGATCTTAATAGGCTCACACGATCGCTCAACATCCTGCATCCAATCACCCTCCGTATGACTGACGGGCATCGACCAGATATTACACCAGAATGTATTAGTAATATCATCATCTGGTCGACAGACGTCAGCCCCAGTCGAATCAGGGCGCTCCCAATCTCTGTAGACCCACCTTTGGTCCCTTTGGAACGTGCGATTCTGAGAATATCGCTCCACTCTTTTTTTATACCGCCGAATCCGGTTTGCCCACGCATAAACTTTTTGTTTCAGGTAGTCGATACGCTCTGTGACTCGTGCCAAAAATTCTTGAGGCCTAATATCAGACCCCGAGAACGCTCGACTCACAAAGCGCATCACTCTTGGGCGGGTATTGCCCGACCTGAAACAAATGAGCTTTCCAATGAGTGCCCTAGTCTCGGTGATACGTTGCTCAATTCTAAATTGCCAAGCCGGCACAGCAGATTTCGGTCGAGTAGCTAAGTCGCACTTTGGAAATTGAACATTAGCTACTCGACATACTGCGACGGCCGCGCAATAAAGAATTGAATGTGTATCACCGAGATCTTCGCTATTATCAAAATAATCTGATAATAACGAATCCAGGGCACACACTAGCGCTACATTTTTTTATGCGTTGGCAAACGTGGTAGGCGAGGTCTATTAACAAAAGGCATGGAACGATATTCCCACATAGCACATTCCAAAGCACTCCTTAATTGCTCGTCGTACTCGGTACTTACGTCTATAGCCCTGGTATCAATCACTTCTTCGCTACAGATGTGTTGTGAGATGGTCTCCGTGGCTGGTTGTCTCACTGTTTGCGGAGAGGGTGTGGTACCCGGGCTACTTCGTATGTTAGAGCGTAGCCTCTCAAGTACAGAGTCATCCAACAAATGACAACGTTGGATGGCCCGCACTTGATCCGATAGCCGTTGTGCGGATACGTTGACAGTTGGTTCAAGTACCTGAAACAAAGGCAACATACGAACACGGTACGCAGTAAGGTTGACTCCTCCCTCTGTAGCCACAAAATATGCCCGCATGACGTTTTCGTTCATAGAAGTAGTCCATCGTATGCGGTGCACATCACCACCGGTAGCGGGGGCCCTATTCGAAGCCGGTGGGCGTCGGGGCTCCAAGCCAGTCGGTGGCCGGCCTCTCCCCTGCCGACGCACAGGTGTTGGCGACGTCGGCGGGGAGAAAAACTCGTCGCTGGAACTTGAGCTCGACGTCGCTGTCGCTGTTATTTATATTTATTATTATTATACCTATATAATTATAACGAGCTGGTGCCCGCGACTTCGCCCTCGCGGACTTAGGTTATCGTTTTTTAGTAATATCTCCGGTTCTACTTAACCAATTGCAATAAACATACAGCAGATTTTAAGTCTGATCAAGACCTTTCTAATAGAAAAAAACCGCATCAAAATCCGTTCAGTAGTCTTTGCGTCCATCGCGAACAAATGGACACTGTTTATTTTGTTGCGTTGACATTGTGGTAGTTATTAAATGAAATTCTTGGTTCGTGACAAAATCACTTATTGTATTTTTTTATTAAGCGTAGCGAGCCGAAGGCGAGCGAAGTGTCTTTGGTTTCAAAGTTGCATTTCAAACAAACGATACTCCTCCGAGACCGTTTGACCGATCTCGACCAAATTTGCCACGGTGATCAAGTAGACATTACTGAGTGTCGTCAGGGGTCGAATGTCCAGATCGGTCTTACCATCGAGGAATAATCACCGAAAAACCAAATCAATGGAAAAAGTCGACCGGTCACGTTGACCTATTGTTGGATAGGCAAATCTCGCTACGCTTAAGTTTGGGTTGATTGCGAAGCTGGTAACCGTCCTAGTTTACATTGCGTACATTCTAAAACATCTACTACAACTCTACATCCCAAGATTGCGGGCGGAAGTGTTGCCTTACAAAACTAAGTGCTGTCACCTATAAACAGACGGACAAGAATTCCAAAAAATATATTTTTGTGTCCTGAATTGTTTATTTAACATCAATCAATCAATCAATCAATTAGCCTATTATGCAGTCCACTGCTGGACATAGGCCTCTCCCATTTAACATAACTGAAGTATATTTTACCACGTTTTGCTTAGTTTCATTTCGTGTCTTTGTTTTTGTGTTTCTTTCCCTCTGAAGCCAAAAATTGACACGTAATTTTCGACCACTTCTGATCACCTTAAAGCTCTGAAATTTTTTATGTAGGCTAATGCCACCTTACATTTTCATATTTAATCATCAGAAATAAAAATAAAAGAAATAAAATAAATAAAAAAAAACTTTTTAAAAACCACGTTTTCCTTCCGAACTAACAAGAAGAAAATAAATTTCTCAATCACTAAAAAACGTGGGGCGGGCGCTTTAATCCTTTAATGTATCGTTTTCCTTAGATATTCAATAATTTAAAAATTTCAAAGCGTTTTTTAGTGATTGAGAAATTTATTTTCTTGTCAGTTCGGAAGGAAAACGTGGTTTTTAAAAAGTTTTTTTTATTCATTTTTTGAATATCTCCAATGTACATACACAACTAATTTACAATTTTATAATAAGATTACTATGAAACCTCATTTGTAGTTCATTAACCTGATGCGTGTGTATCTTTGGATCTGAAGACACTGTCAAGCCGGTTCATGAACACATTAACAGTGGGTGCGTTTACGGCATTTTCAGGTAAACTGTTCCATCAGTAACCTCTCGGTTCGGCAGAATTTTTTTTATAGACAGAGCGCTACAGGTTTTTGACTGCAAAATGTGAGGACCGGATGTCTATTCCTGAGACTTCAAGTAACTACAAAACACATGTTGCCGCCAGGTGTGATCGTCCTTTTTCTGCCTGTTTTCACCCGACTGTGCCAGAAGAAGGGTTATGTTTTTCAAAAGTCTGTATGTATGTGTAATTGTTTGGCACGCTCTGCAGCCTGAATGGCTGGGGATGGGATTTAGCTTGAGAGGTGTCGTTAGATTCGTATTTACTGTGAGAGTGTTACCGGGTATATATATAAAAAAAACAATATGGCGGATTTTCAGAGTTTTGGAGTTAAAATATATCTTGTTAAAAATATTTTCACTCAAACTTATCGAGTAGGGTATCAAAATGAAGAGCTTTATAAGGTAATTGCAAATATATATATATATATCACTAACTTTTGCCCGCAGTTTCACCCGCGTGGAATTCTGATCCCGTTCCCGCTACCCATGGCACCCTATTCCACCACCACAATCTATATAACATACACAGTTCCACCATACACCGTTTTGTATATCTCAAAGGTAAACCCTTTGAGATATAAGCAGCGCGTTGAAAGCTCCCAGGCGGCTTATTTTTTTCCGACACCTCTAACAAATATCATTATATTTTAGCCGATGTATACAAAAAATTACAAATTATATACACAAACCTTCCTCGAGAACCACTCTATCCATTGGTGAAAACAGCATGAAAATAGGTACAGTAGTTATTGAGTTTATCGCGAGCAGACAGACGCGGTGGAGGACTTAGTTTTAAAGTATTAATAACTAAAAAGTATTCAATAAAATTATTATTTAAAATATCAAACGAGATATTTACATAATAAGTAATAATAACATTTTACATAAAAAGAGCCGCGGTAGCCTAATGGTATGGGTAATGGACTGCTGAGACGAGGTCTCGGGTTCGATCCCAGATTTACCATGTCACACACCAACGACTTTTCGATGCGTTTCGAAGTTCGCAGGCTTATAAGTGCCCGGTTAATGGCAATAGGCTCGCCACCTATTACATTGGGACCTAAACATGAACTGGCGAAATGTGGGTGCTAGCACCTCTGCCTACCCCTTCGGGGATATAGGCGTGAGTTGAGACCGTAATCTTAGCAATCCATGGATTCTCCGTGCGGGTGCCGGGTCCATCGCGTTGCTGAGTTGGGAACTCGGGACAGTGCCTGGGACTTGCGACCCAAGTGTAGGTTTAGAAGGGGCCCCTTTTGTTGATGTACATCAACACTCACCTTCACTACCCAAGTTCCCCTCCCTGCCTAACCAAATTTGATACGAACCTACTAGTGCCGCTTTAGACATTCGTCCTAGTAATGAGCTTATTGTAGCTCTCGATAGGCCTAGATCTTTAAGTAGGTTATAGAGAGATTTTGCTGGTATACCTCTCGCTCCCACTTCCACTGCATACAAATTAACCACGTAACCGTTTTTGATTAATTCGTTTGTGAGATCATAGTATTTATTTTTCTTTATTGTGTGGTCCTTCGGTATATTTGTTTCCCACGGTACAGTAAGTTCCACAAGAACCACATGTTTTAATCTCTTAGAATATAGGAATATGTCAGGTCTAGATGACGAAACCCCAACATCCTCCGGAATTTTGTAGTGCTTTTCATACGTGTCGATTAGGAGAGTCCAATCTGGGGCAGTATCTAAGATTGAATAAGGTTTGTTCCTGGGTGTTATGGATGAACCTTCAGACACAAAGTTGATATGACGTCTGTTAGTAGTCAATCCTTTTTGGGCTCTAGCTACTGCCAGACTCATTGCTTCACGTATGATGATAAGCACCTTATCGTGGCGGCGTGAGTAATGGCCTCTATCGAGAAGCACCCTACATCCTACTAATATGTGTCTAGCCGTCCCTATTGCCTCACCACAAGTATAACATTGTTTTTCTGTGGCCTTCCCCCACCTTACCAGATTACTCTGGTCTGGGAGGGTCATCTGAAAGGCGTTAAGATAAAATTTTAACAGGGCCGGCGACCAGTCATAGATCAAGGTGCGCCACTTTAAGGCCATCGGTATGCAGAACTCTCCCATTGTCAACCATTCATTTTGGATTTCCAAATTCATCGCGTGCACTCGATATTTATCATTTTCGTCTTGTTTTAGAAAGGACTTAAGTATATCCTGGTCCCTTTCTGGCTCTCGTACTCCCAACCCCACTCTGTTTGACTGGGCCCCTATCATAAATCGTTTATGGAATAGAAGTCTAGATTCAAGCTCGGACGCGTTATTATCTTTCGGGAGTGCCCTGATTGTGACATCTTGGGATTTTCCTAAGATGTGGGCTTTGGTAACTCTAAGATGTTTATAGAGCTCCGATGGTTTCTTAAGTTTCATCCCAAAATTATTTTGATCCCTAAATAGAGCAGAGGAATCAGCAGAGTGCGCTAGTCCAAGCCACGATTTTAGCGATTTTATGACAGTTGCATCTATTTTCGCCAGTAAGGTTTTACCGAATTCATACACCAGAAAAGGCCAAGTCAGACGTGATGTTAAGTAGTTGTCATATATCCAAGCTTTTTTGATATTGTTTAGTGGTATCTGATCTATCTTATTTAGGTCATTTATAAACGTATCGACAACTTCATCTAAGGATGGTGTGCGTCCTTTATAGTCTATCTTTCTCCCAAGAAATTTAAATGGCACCGATTCAGCGACTATGGAAACTGGTTTACCCCCAATGAAGAGTCCCGGGTCGTAAGAGGTAAATTTGGTGTCCCGTCTACCCAGACATAGACAGTGACACTTACTGGGCTTCGTCCTCAGTCCATTTGTCCACGAACAGAACTCATCGACTTCCTTTAATAGTTCCTGACATTGTTTTGGATTGCGCGTCAGTATTGCGAGATCGTCAGCAAAAGCTAAGATGGACTCTGAGTATATGTTATTTACTTTAAACCGATAACCCCATTTCTTTTCGTGACGTATTAACTTGGTAATTAAGATATTAATTACTATGTTAAATGCTATTGGTGACAAGCAGCATCCCTGAAACAGTCCCACATTATACCGTAATGGTCCTGTGTGTACTTCTTGGAAGCTTATAGCAAATTTTAGCTGGGAGTAATACGACTCGATTATCTCTATGACCACGGGCGGAAAGTTATACCATTGCAACGCGTATACCATAAGGTAATGTGGAATTGAGCCAAATGCATTTTCTAGGTCTATCCAACATACCGTTATCTGTCTTTCGTATTTTCTGGCATCTTTTAAGCTTTCCGCTAACAGACTATTGTGTTCCAGACAACCAGAAATGCCGGGTAAAAACCCTTTCTGGTGGTTAGGTCCGAAATACCTATTGTTAATCATAAAATGACACATTTTTGTTTGTAGAATTGAGAAAAATATTTTTGAAATTGTGTTAGTTAGTGCTATCGGTCTAGTATCTTTAGGATGGGTCACTTCATGTTTTTTTGGAATGAGAACGAAAACCGCTTCGCCAAATGCGACTGGTATATTCTTTTCTGACCAGATTTTACTGAATATATTTGTGAGATGTTTACGAACTGTTGGACATTTTTTATACACTATATATGGAACCCCATCAGGGCCCGGAGCCGATTTAGATGATTTCTTTTTTTTTATTTGTATCTCTTGTTATGTTATGTTATGTTAAAATATGAAAAAAAAAACAAAAGCCCGACTTCCCTAAAAAGTCCGACACAAGTTTGACCCATTAATTTTCTTTCAGCTTATGATTTACAAATGGGTCCCGCTGCTATCAAATTTGTTTCAGACTTTTTAGGGCAGTTGGGATTTTTGATTTTTTAAATTATAATTTTTATTTTCAACTTTTTCAATACTTGAGATTGGCCTACGATTATGACAATATACCGAGTTTAAATAATCTCTTCACAAATATGAAACCGTTTGAAATACCATTTTAGGTTATTTAGAATCTTTTTAGGGATTTTCTTTAGAAAAGCCCTATTGCTATCGAGTTGTCGTCGACGTCGTCGTTGCCAATTTTCTGTCTCGGTTTTGGGTATGAAGGAGATGAGCTATCGAGTTGCTGTTTTCGGTAGGTAATAGATTTGTGCTGGGGTGAACCATTGCAAGATAAAGAAAAAATCGCAAAATCGAAAATCCGTTGTATTCGGCTGAGCTCGTCTCAGGAATTCAACTTGTTTGATCATTTTACAAAAATAATTTTCTTTACTTTTTTTTCTGCCCGATCCGTTCAGCCGTTAGATCGTGATTGAATAACAAACATCCAAACATCTTCGCAAACTTTCACATTTATAATAATACCGCTCCGCCCGCGTGCAATTCTGATCCCGTTCCCGCAACCCATAAGAACCTATTCCCGGGATAAAAAGTAGCCTATGGGTTTTTCTGGACTATAATCTATCCCTGTACCAAATTTCAGCCATATCCGTTTAGTCGTCCTTGCTTGAAAGAGTAACAAACATCAGTACATCCTCACAAACTTTCGCGTTTATAATATTAGTAGCATTTATAGGATACTAGCTTTTGCCCGCGGCTCCGTCCGCGTAGATGTCGGTTATCGCGACAAAACATAGCCTATGTCCTTTCCCAAGGTCTAATCTACCCCTGTACCAAATTTCAGCAAAATCGGTTCAGTGTTTTAGGCGTGAAAGCGCAACAGACAGACAGACAGAGTTACTTTCACATTTATAATATTAGGATAAAATTTAAGATTATTTGCATGGTAAAGAACAATATTTCGACAGTTTTTATTGACACGTTGTATTTATTATAAAACGAACAGTTTTCGTCTTAAATGTACCATTTCTTAAGCAGTAAAGACGTACATTACCTAACGGGAACCACCTATTGTTCTCCTCACCGGCGCAAGCGCTTGGACGGCGCACCCAGTGTTGCTAACTGCAGGGTATCTCCCTAATTTAATGGGGAGTTTTTTTTAAAGTATTTATAGGGAATACATTTTTCTTTGGTTTTTTTTTTTAGAATTTTGAACGATTTTACACTACACCTTACTTATATTTACGGAAATTAAAAAAAAAGTATATAATTTCCATTCAATAGAACCGAAATTACTAGTATTCCCCCTAAACCCCTCCAGTTAAGCAAAATTGCTTGTGCTAGAAGTGGATTCACGTTGGTTGTGTAATGGTCAGGATTCGAACATGGGCCCTCTCTATCGTAAGGCTGACTCCTTAACCACTAAGTTACCGACGGTTGTTCTTCTACATTGCTTGTGGTAAGTTTTAAGTTATCTTTTGAGAAAATGCATTTTTTGAATGACTCGGATGCCTAAAAAAAAGCAACTAATCTAGATAAAGGGTTAACACGCGGATGTAGCTGCTGACAGCTAATAGTTAATAATTCAAAAATAAAGAATACTACAATTTGTAAGTCACCTTTTCCAAATTAAGAGTTTTCCAAATAATTGTATGTATAAATTTTAAGGAGTTTTGACTTCAGCGTTAGGGGTAATTATTTTTATGAACTGGCAACATTAGTGACGCGCCCCAAGCGGCTAAGTCAGTCAGCTTACAGCTCTCGAACGCGTCTGTTTTGTCGTTGAGTAGCTCAACGTTTACAACTACCGTGCGTTGTAGGATTGTGTTGACTTCTGTTACTGACTTGTTCTTGTATCCATCTTGCGTCTTCACCTCTGTGTTTTGTGTTTCTTTACTGTATTTGTGTTTCTTTACTGTGTGTGTGTGTGTGCGTGTGTTAAACTACCTGCTTTGGACCTGTCCTGCCAGCTGTATGTACTCGTTAGTATCCTTACGCTACCTAAGGTTGAATTGCACTGATGAATATAAAAGTATGGCGTGGCGGCAGAGCGTCCGATTACTACGTCGGAGGTCGCGGGTTCGAATCCCGCTCAGTGACAATATTTGTATGCTTGAATATGTCTATTTGCATTGGATTGGGTGTTTCTATGCATAATATGTGTGTATTTAATAAAAAACAAGTTGAATTCCTGAGACGAGCTCAGCCGAACACAAGGGATTTTCGATTTTGCGTTTTTTTTTTTGCGATTTTTTCTTTATCTTGCAATGGCTCACCCCAGCACGAATCTATTACCGAAAACAGCAACTCGATAGCTCATCTCCTTCACACCCAAAACCGTGACAGAAAATTGGCAACGACGACGTCGACGACAACTCGATAGCAATAGGGCTTTTCTAAAGAAAATCCCTAAAAATGTATTTAAGTATGTTTATCCGCATTCTAGAACCCATTACACAAACTAGTTTAGCTATACTTACCTTGAGTCTAGATAGCGGTGTGTAGAATGTTCTAGAGTATTTATTAATTAAATCGATTTAAACTGTGTTTAGCACATTTTCATTGCGTGAAATAGGTTCCTATTTGGTAGAAGGTGCAAACACCCTCCCCCCTAAAACTAATTTTGTATACATTCAAGACAACACGCTTTCTAAGTTCCTTAGGTCATATGAGAATCAAATGTTGGCAAAGCTAAAGTATTCCACAAAGTTTATCGAGAAATAATTAACTGTTAAGACTTGTTCGTCTGTGGAATGCATTGAAAGAAAGAAAGAGAAACATTAAATTCTGGACACGCACAATGAACATACAGTAGCATATTAATAAAAATAAAAATATCTTAAATATTACTGTGCGATTCCAAATAAGGCTCCATCTCAGCATAAATGCTACGCATTGCATATGCATATCAGACATATCTTTATTAACACTTTATGCCAACCTTCGTTGAATACTACTATAAATAAATAAATATTGTAGGACTAGTTACACAAAGCCATCTAGACCCAAACTAAGCAGAGCTTGTCATATGAGTTCTAGAATGCGGATAAACATACTTAAATACTTTTTTTTGAAAATAAATACATAGAAACACCCAGACCAATATTATTTGCAAAGAATATTTGCACTGAGCGGCAATCGAACCCGCGACCTCTGACTTAGTAGTCACGCACTACCGCTACGCCACAGAGGTTGCCAATTATACTGCTTCCTACCTAATTATGAATTCCTTCTATGATAGATATGAAAGTTTGTGATGACTCCTCCAAAACGGATGTTTTTTACTCAATCAATCAATAAATACAGGGAGAAACTTCTGATCGGCCTTTGATGCGGTGATTCTTTTAGGAAGGTCTTGGCCAGACTTAAAATCTGCCGTATGTTTGATTGCAATTGGTTAAGTAGAACCGGAGATATGGTTAGATTACACTCTGGAATAACACGTAGCCAATGGACGCAAAAACTTCTGAACAGCTTTTGAAGCGCTGATTCTTCTAGGAAGGTCTTGGTCAGACTTAAAATCTGCCGTATGTTTGATTGCAATTGGTTAAGTAGAACCGGAGATATGGATAGATTACACTCTGGAATAACACGTAGCCAATGGACGCAAAAACTTCTGAACAGCTTTTGAAGCGCTGATTCTTCTAGGAAGGTCTTGGTCAGACTTAAAATCTGCCGTATGTTTGATTGCAATTGGTTAAGTAGAACCGGAGATATGGATAGATTACACTCTGGAATAACACGTAGCCAATGGAAGCAAAAACTTCTGAACAGCTTTTGAAGCGGTGATTCTTTTAGGAAGGTCTTGGTCAGACTTAAAATCTGCGTATGTTTGATTGCAATTGGTTAAGTAGAACCGGAAATATGGATAGGTTACACTCTGGAATAACACGTAGCCAATGGACGCAAAAACTTCTGAACAGCTTTTGAAGCGGTGATTCTTTTAGGAAGGTCTTGGTCAGACTTAAAATCTGCCGTATGTTTGATTGCAATTGGTTAAGTAGAACCGGAGATATGGATAGATTACACTCTGGAATAACACGTAGCCAATGGACGCAAAAACTTCTGAACAGCTTTTGAAGCGCTGATTCTTCTAGGAAGGTCTTGGTCAGACTTAAAATCTGCCGTATGTTTGATTGCAATTGGTTAAGTAGAACCGGAGATATGGATAGATTACACTCTGGAATAACACGTAGCCAATGGACGCAAAAACTTCTGAACAGCTTTTGAAGCGCTGATTCTTCTAGGAAGGTCTTGGTCAGACTTAAAATCTGCCGTATGTTTGATTGCAATTGGTTAAGTAGAACCGGAGATATGGATAGATTACACTCTGGAATAACACGTAGCCAATGGAAGCAAAAACTTCTGAACAGCTTTTGAAGCGGTGATTCTTTTAGGAAGGTCTTGGTCAGACTTAAAATCTGCGTATGTTTGATTGCAATTGGTTAAGTAGAACCGGAAATATGGATAGGTTACACTCTGGAATAACACGTAGCCAATGGACGCAAAAACTTCTGAACAGCTTTTGAAGCGGTGATTCTTTTAGGAAGGTCTTGGCCAGACTTAAAATCTGCCGTATGTTTGATTGCAATTGGTTAAGTAGAACCGGAAATATGGATAGGTTACACTCTGGAATAACACGTAGCCAATGGACGCAAAAACTTCTGAACAGCTTTTGAAGCGGTGATTCTTTTAGGAAGGTCTTGGTCAGACTTAAAATCTGCCGTATGTTTGATTGCATTTGGTTAAGTATAACTATAAACGACATCCGCGCGAGTGAAGCTTCGGACATCATCTACAATAAAATCAAAATAAATAAAAAAAGCCATTTATTCTACTACGTAACAAATAATTTAAGGTATACATTTTAAATCTTTATGTAGCTATCGCTTCCTTGGCGTAGGCCTCCTCGATTGCCTTCCAGTACCACCTATCTCTGACCTTACACATCCAATGCGACCCTACTCTGTTTACAAATATATCTACTCATATAAATCTTAAGGCTTTCACGGCCGGCGTTGCATGTAATGGTAGATAGTTACACAAGGGTTGAAACTCAGCAATTTCACCCGAGATATTCCTGGCGCTCGAACGAAGTGAGAGCGCCAATAGTTCGAGGGTGAAATGGTGACATTCACCCGAGGTAAGCACTCTACTTTTCAGTTCGACTATGTGAGGAAATTAAAATACTAATAATACTACACACATTTAATGAAATAGGTATATGGATAATCAGGGGTGTGTGTTGGGTAACCTCCTCGAGTGTCGCTCCGATTCCGATCCCGCTGCAGTCCGGGGGGAACGGAATCGGAGCGGCGGGCATGTAAAAAAAAGCGTCATGATATTAAGGCATTATGACGTAACTTAATTATCATGGACTCCGTGGCATGACCACGTCATAAGAAAATACTAATGGAATGGTTGCATTTTTCAAAAGAAAATTTTAATTTTATTTGTTTAACCACTAAGATCGGTTATAAGAATTCACTGCACTTCATACTTGACGAAAACATGTAATTGTATTATTGTATAGCAGCTGTCCACGCGGACGCATCGCTCACTCAAGTAGGAGAGAGACAGATGTCGAACGCTGCCGAACGCGGAGGCCGATTGTGCCTCTTTGTCGCTCGTTCCGCACTCTCGCTTGCACTTCAAGCCTTAAATGGAACGCCTCAGAGCGAGGTAACGCCGCATACGTCATGTTTTTTCGTGCGTGCAGCCGGCTCCATCGAATTATAAGACATTGTCACGTCAAAAAACTTACTTTCCACCCTAGGGATGAAATAAGCTACTTTCCACCCGGCTATCTACCCATGAAAGTAAACTTTCCGAACAGGAGAGATGAAAAATATACTGCTTCCGAGCTGTTTGGCCGTGGTCCATAGGAACGGAAAACACATAACATAACATAAACACACGCCTATATCCCCGAAGGGGTAGGCAGAGGTGCTAGCACCCACGTTTCGCCAGTTTATGTTCTAGGTACCAATGTAATAGGTGGCGAGCCTATTGCCATTAACCGGGCACTTATAAACCTGCGATAAATACACACATAATTTCGAAAAGCATCGAAAAGTCATTGATGTGTGCCATGGTAATACCTGGGATCGAACCCGAGACCTCGTCTCAGCAGTCCTTTACCCATACCACTAGGCTACCGCGGTGTAACGGAAAAGACAAGTTTCCTATAGACCACGGCCAGACAGCCCGGAAGCAGTATGTTCTACATATCTGCCCATATTTTTCTCTAGTGCCCCCGAGCTCTTGTTCCATCTCTGGGGCTCCATTCTAATATCTTATTAGTCCATCTGTCTGTTGACATACGACATACATGACCGGCCCTGTTCCATTTTAATGTCCTCACTCTTTCCACATAACTTCACGCCTGTATCCCCGAAGGGGTAGGCAGAAGTGTATTACACACCCACGATTCGCCAGTTATGTTTTAAGGTCCCAATGTAATAGGTGGCGAGCCTATTGATTTACCGGGCACATTATTCAGCGAGCGATAATTAACATTTATTAATGCACACATAACTACAAAAAGTCAGAGGTGTGTGCCCGGGGCGACTGGGGATCGAACTCGAGACCTCGTCTCAGCAGTCCGTTATGTCTGCCCCTGGGCTATCGCCGCTGTTAATTTGGTATTATAAAATATATTGCACAAGAAACCTATTACTTCAAAAAAATCAATGATAGACGTGTAACTCCAAAATCACGTACGAATGTTTGTATGAAAATTATAACGGGTGACTGCTCTTAACAATAATATTGGTTCCACAGCCACACCCCCCACGAGCTGTTCCAATACATGCGTCGTGCGCTGACCATGGAGATGGACGTGATCCAGAATGCTATGGGGGCTCCCTATGTTGCGCAGCCCCAGACTGAGAGGAAATACAGCGAGGTAAGTACACTTGTCTTCTTACAGTCCCAGGTCCTTTAAGCGGGGCGTGAAAAAGCATCTGATGAAGCCGTCAAGCTGAGGTCCACCATTGTAACATTATCCGTGTCTATAACGGTGACCCTTTTTTTTTTCTTCGTGCGGAAATCCCTTCGGATACCCCCCCGCCGGCCAGCGGGGGCGGTTATGTCGGGCTTGAACCGACTAAAACCGCACGCCGTCTCGGGTCTTCAGACGCCGGGGTGTAAGGTTGCCCATAGAGCATATCCCTCGCACCCCGACTGACCCTGGGCCATCTCCGGTTTCGAGATGGCCCCCCTCGGGTTTGGGAATCACGGTGTCCCCGTCTTGACCCGGTTTGGGGGAGGGGCGCTAGTCGCCCCACAGTCCCGGCCTTCTTCAACTGGGGTGACAGGCGGCTTTTAGCGTACTGTTAGGCGGAGTGAAATTATATTGATGTGGTCTACATAAAAAAAGTGTCGGTAGCTTAGTGGTTAAAGAGCGGGCTTTACGATCGAAAGGTTCCAGGTTCGAATCCTATCCATTACACTACCGACGTGAACCCACTCCTGAGGGCATAGTAATCATTTAGGTTACTTGTATTTGAAATAATAGTTTAGAAAAAACACGCATTCGCACGATTTTTAGTTATTTATTTGAAAAAAAAAAAAAAAAAAAAAATTAATAATAATTGTATTGTGGTCCTTGATAAGTGTGCAAAGATAATAATGATAGTTGATTAAGAAAATCCTACTTAATATTATAAATGTGAAAGTTTGTGAAGATAAGTATTAGAGTTAACGGGATATTTACCATGTGTTTTTAAGAGTGTCCGATATTTCGGCACTGTTGCAAGCGCCATGATCACGGAGGAACTGAAGAGGCGGTTAACGGTGAACGAGTTTAAGAGTAAATATATCGATCTACCCTCTTTCGTACTCGTCTCTGACGCGCAACACCACTGCCACTGGTCTCACTACACACTCGAACTCGATCACGATCGCGACACACGACGCTTACCGGACACTTAAAAACACATGGTAAATATCCCGTTAACTCTAATACTTATCTTCACAAACTTTCACATTTATAATATTAAGTAGGATTTTCTTAATCAATTATCATTATTATCTTTGCACACTTATCAAGGACCAAAACACAATTGTTATTAAAATTAAATTTTATATTTTTTTTCAAATAAATAACTAATAATGTTAGTGACCATGATAGTCGAGACACGACATAACCACCCAAGCTGGCCGGCGGGGGGGTATCCGAAGGGATTTCCGCACGTTAAAAAAAAAAACTGACCATGATAGTTGAAATACCTATATTGTTTGTAAAGATGTTTGTTACTCAATCACGCTCTAACGGCTGAACGGATTTGGCTGACATTTGGTAAAGGGATAGATAATAGTCTGGAATAACATAAAGGCCACTTTTTATTCTGACGACCACTGTGGCGTAGCGGTAGTGGGTTCGACTGTTAGTCGGAGGCCGCAGGTTCAATTCCCGCTCAGTGCAAATATTTGTATGCGTGAATATGTTTATTTGCATTACTCAAGGTGTATCTATGTATGATATGTATGTATTTGCAAAAGAAAATGTATGTAAGTATGTTTATCCGCATTCTAGAACCCATAACACAAGCTAGTTAAACTATGCTTATTTTGGGTCTAGATAGCGCTGTGTAGAATGTCTTAGAATATTTATTTATTTCTAGAATAGGTTCCCGTGCGAATTTCACGCGGGTGAAGCCGCGGGCGACAGCTAGTAATTCATAAAAAGCCCAAAAATTTTGTTGCAACCAAAATTCAAGTTTTTGATGATGAATATTCACAAATTGTTGAGCTGAGAGTGAGACGAAGTCGTGCGAAAAGCTCTCTATACTCCACTCGGTGTATTTCGGATGTGACGCTACTCCTCCTAAACTAATCGACCAATTTTGACCAAACTTGGCATGTAAATACAACTTGATACCCGGAAGGTGTAAAAAAAAATTAAATTGAAAATCGAACATACCATGGAGGAATAATCACTTTACAAAAATTTCAGAATCTGATTTCTCCAAAATGATCAATGTTGAGACCACGATTTCTTCGCCAAAATGTGCAACTTAATTATTGGCTTAAGACAGAAAAAGAAAATTATAAATCGGTCTAGCAACGGAGGAATAATCACCGAAAAAACAATTCAATGGTATTCAATTGAAAAAAATGGCGCGTGAATTGTAGGTAATCATGCGGTGCACTCTCAGATCAACATTGCAACAGCAGAATGCATTGCGCCCCTAGTTTAATGGTATTAGATAATTGTTTTTTTTTCGTATTGCAGCTAATCACAGGTCTGCAGACTGTTCGCCAGAAGGTGAGCATGGTGGGCGAAGAGATCAGGGGACTGCAGGCCAACATCGAATCCTTCTCCCTGGAGTACCACGAGTGTTTGAAACACAAAGGTAAACCTACATTTTGTATTCATTCAATATATATTTTTAATTGGATACGTCGGTAGCTCAGTGGTTAGGGAGGCGGCTTTACTAGCGACAGGTCTCGGGTTAAACTCCCGATGTGAGCCCACTCCTAACGCGAGATATTAAGCTTAGCTGGAGGGGTTATGTGAATATTAATATTAGGTCGTTACATATGAAATTGCCGTTTTTCTTGAAGAAATTGGAGGAAACTCAATTTTCAGTACTAACATTTTTGCATTTTTTTAAGGAATGACAAATCCAAATTTTATGTTTTTTTTTTGTGTATGAATGAGACAACATTAAGCTAACAAACAGCAACTTTTATTACATTTTTGAAAAGTGACAGCTGTTAAGTAATACGAAATCTATCATCAAAATGGATAGCATTTAGGAAGTACTGTTTTTGAAGATGAATTAATTTATCAAGCGGCCAATAAAAACAAAATTTAATACAGAGTTGTAAAATCTTGAAATCAACTTTCAAACAAAATGTAAATAATGGAAATAGCTATTAAATTACAGGAATAGCGAAATCATGAATTTGTAAGAAAATTTCGGCAATTTCATAGGTAAAGAAATATTATTTAGGTTACTAATTCACTATTGAAATGAATATGCAATTATGATATTAGGTCGCGTCCATTAATTACGTGAGGTAATTTTGGCGATATCTCAACTCCTCCCCTCCCCTTGGTGAGATTTCGCTCGAACCCCTCCACTTTCTCCCATCTCCCTTCATGGTCACGTGAGATTTTTGGAAATTGGATATTTCCTAATATCAATAACTAAATCTGTAATTGATTGCGTTGAATATAATTATGTAAAAAAACTAACTCGTAATTTTTATTTATTTATTAAATGTATAATATGTACCGAAGTGTCTACAAAAAAATAATTATCAGTATGTTTATCCGCATTGTGGAACCCATAACACAAGCTAGTTAAACTATGTTTACTTTGGGTCTAGAAAGCGCTGTGTAGAATGTCGTAGAATACTTCTTTTTTTTACTGAAAATTATTAGTGCGTCGTATCTTTGTTATAAAAAGTTATGAATGATCTTCACATCGCGTAATATTACGTGAGATTTGTTGAGACCACCCTCTCCCCCACTTGAGTTTGGGTGAGGTGTGAGTTGACCGCCACCTCCCCCCCTAAACGCCTCGCGTAATTAATGGACGCCCCCTTACCTCTCTCTCTCTCCAGGCCACATGAACTACCTCCAGCAGTCGATGACAAACGAACGCCGAGACCTGGTGGCCTGCCTCCGGGTACAGATCGAGGAGACAGAGAGGAAACTCAACGCCAAGGTATAGTACAGCCACTTACCCTGAATGAGGGGTACCTATAGGTACCCAGATTTCGCTAACTATGTTTTTCACGTATTTGGGGACGAGCCAAGGGCTAACATGCGTGCCAATGGTCTGACTACAAAGGATGCCTTATATGGCTTATATCATGCGAAGTGAAGAAGAATAATACATACATAACTTCACGCCTGTATCTCCGAAGGGGTAGGCACAGGTGTATTACACACCCACGATTCGCCAGTTATTTTTACGTCCCAATATAATAGGGGGCGAACCTATTGCCATCTACCGGGCACATTACTAAGCGAGCGATAATGAATATTTTTAATACACACATAAATAACTACGAAAAGTCAGAGGTGGGTTCCCGGGGCGACTGGGGATCGAACTCGAGACCACGTCTCGGCAGTCCGTTACGTACACCACTGGGCTTCTAAGAATATATATTGAATTTAAAAACATTATTTAAAACAAACTTTCTAGTAAGCGCTTAACAAGACAACTCAAATGAGCCCAAACTTGACGGGTCTTTATTTTTCAAAATAGTGCAACGTAATTACATCTTTTTGACGTCAAAATCTGCTTAAAACTAAGTTTACCACCGTTTCCTAGGCCCTGGTGGAGAAGAAACGGCGCAACAAACTCCACTGCGGCATTTTCGAGACGTCATATTATAAATAGTGATTTCTTAAGACTAAATATGGACGAATGTACATTTTTGTCTCGTGTCAAGACGTATTAATGTATCGGAGAATTTCGAATATCTGGGACGTGTCTAGGTGGCTCAGTTGGTCAGAGCATTCCCCCTGTAAGGGACTGGTCGCGGGTTCAAATCCCGTCCTAGATGTTCTCTTTTTCCGATCTAAATCTTTAGAATAAATAAAGGTAAAAAAAAAAAAACTAAAGTTAAAATAAAAATTTAACCTAAGTTAAACGTTAAAATAATTTAAAAAAGTTAAAATATGGTAAAAACAGGTTGCCTACTACAATATTATGCTGTAGTTGTAGCACCATGTTTAGTTCAGAAGCTCCTATGACCACCTACCGTCTCCATTTTCAGACCCTGGATATCATGAAGCATCAGAGTATTTGCGAAAGCAAAACAAATGAGCTCAAACTCGATTGATTTATCTTGTATAGTTTAGGAGTTCCTATGAATACCTTCTGACTCTATCATCAGACCAGCTTCATAGTATGTTATCGCATTGTTACGCAAGTATTTGAATCCAATCTTATTTGATGAAGTGGTTCTATTTGGGCTTCCAAGATTTGACCCATACTAACAAAACTCACAGTTAAATAAAATCTTGTAAAATGCCAAATGGCAAGCAGACCCTGGCCCTTCCGGCAAGCGTTGTTCCCGGCTATATCCCAGGTGTTCACCTCGAAGCCGTGATCCACTTCTCCTTCTTTTCGTTTGGTTTATACGGTAATAGCTTTTATGGTAGCAACTGCCGTCTGCCAAGGAAGAAGTCCTGCTCCAAAGCCTCGTCCGTCAATCAGCTGGTACCGGCTTGCAGGTGAGGCTTGAGCCGATAGGTCTCCGTATTTCCCCATACACCCTATGGTATGTAAGTGATGAGTGTAGAATTCAGTGGTTCGAGTCCGGGCGGCGACGAGTGTGTAGAGCTAGAATATACTACTTCCGGGCGTTTCATCGATCACTGCGGTCGGCATCTTCAGTGGTACAGGTCCGGGCGGCGACGAGTGCGTAGAGCTCTCGTCGGCGGCGACTTCTCTGCAACTGAACGTTTGGTACACAAGTTTCATATGGACCACGGCCAAACAGTCCGGAAGCAGCATATTCAACATGCAACGCCGGCCGTGAAAGCGTAAAGATTTTTGCTGATAACGCGTTCGGTTCCAGGTCGCGCAAATAACTCAATCGCAACTGGAGCTGGTGGACCATATGAAGGAGAATATCGCTAATCTCCGGCAACTTCAGAGCCAGGTGTTGGATGAAGAGCTGATCAAGTAAGTTGGTAGCTCCTCTTTATACAGGACAAGCTTTGCCCGCGGCTTCGTCCGCGTGGACGTAGATCTGGGTTATATTTTTTTGCGCAGAATCCTAATTTTTTTGCTAAGAAACCAGTAGCGTTAGTGGTGTAACTAACGCTAACATTAGCCATCTGCCATTGAAAGTCCTTCAGAGATTAACCAAATCTGACAGACAGAAAGACAGATAAATATTTTTTTTGATATTTAGGGTTCCGTACTTCAAAAGTAAAAAACGGATCTCTTATTGGATCACTTCGTTGTACGTCTGTCTTTATTACTCAGGTCTGTAACGTCATGAAACTGAAAAAATCAAACTTAAACAATCGTCAACACAATCAAAACATGTTGTCGTGTGTGTGTGTGTGTGTGTGAATCATGATATTTTGCAGAGAGTAAAGTCTTATAGCACAAGTAGAGGGAAAAGTCCGAAACCAGTAAATCTGTAGTAACTCACATCATACTTAAAATATATGTATGTCTGTCTGTAAAGACTACAAGCTCTGCAGCATTAAGTTCGCCCCTCAGTCCAGGTTTGTGCGGCACCCTCAGTCCGCGAGTCCGACTCTCACTTGACCGGGTTTTTTTTAATAGAAATCGTACATACATTCATATATCAAAAAGCTGTTTTTATTTCCCAATGAGCCAATGTCCACGGCTCCGTCCGGTTTTTGGTTATATCTCCGATTCTACTAAAACTATACTACACTACATAACATATAACTTCACGCCTGTATCCCCGAAGGGGTAGGCAGAGGTGTATTACACACCCACGATTCGCCAGTTATGTTTATGTCCCAATGTAATAGGGGACGAGCCTATTGCCATTTACCGGGCACGTTACTAAGTCAGCGATAATTAAGCGTAGCGAGCCGAAGGCGAGCGAAGCGTCTTTGGTTTCAAAGTTGCATTTCAAACAAATGATACTCCTCCGAGACCGTTTGACCGATCTCGACCAAATTTTCCACGGTGATCAAGTAGACATTACTGAGTGTCGTAAGGGGTCGAATGTCCAGATCGGTCTTACCATCGAGGAATAATCACCGAAAAACCAAATCAATGGAAAAAGTCGACCGGTCAAGTTGACCTATTGTTGGATAGGCAAATCTCGCTACGCTTAAGTTTGGGTTGATTGCCAAGCTGGCAACCGTCCTAGTTAACATTTTTAATACACACATAACTACGAAAAGTCAGAGGTGTGCAAATACAGGCGTGAAGTTATGTTATGTTAGTATTTCATGCCCACACAGGTCGAAATTTAAAAGACGCTTTAATATAGCATATTCATTTATTATCAAGCGCCTATACTAATGCAAAGTTTCATGGCATAAGTCACATACACACACAAACTCACACCCTCTCTCTCTCTTTCTCTCTCACACACACACATCACACGTTTAACAGAAATTGGTTACGATATCTTCGAAAATGACAATGAAAAGTTTGTATGAAACATACAAACTTTTCCCCCCTATTTGAACCCCTTGAAGCCTTTTTTTCGCGATAAGAGGTAACCTATGTCCTTTTCCAAGCTCTAATCCACCTCCGTACCAAATTTCGGTTCAGTGGTTTAGGCGTGAAAGCGTAACAGACAGACAGATAGAGTTACTTTTAAAATATTACTAGCTGGCCCTCCACGGCTTCACCCGTGGCGTATTTCGAACTCCCGTTGCACCCCTATAACCAGTATATGCCCGTAATTTATTAGATTTGTTGACATGTATGATTACTGCTCTGCTCCCTTAGGTAGTAGAGTGATGATATATAGCCTATGACACTCACAAAAAACGTGGCTTTCTATTATATAGATAAAACTAGGAATTCAGTGCAAGGTGCGACTCAAATAAATTGGGCTGAGCAAGCAGGACTCTTACTTAAAAATAAGACATCTTACTACGGTCGCGCGCTCGTGAAACTGTTTTTCAGTGATTATTCCTCAATGATACATCGGACATGAACCATCTCGCTTCAAAACACTCCTCAGTGCCCACACTATCACCGTGGTAAATTTGGTTAAGATTGCGCGAGTGGTTACGGAGGAGTTCAGCCACCAACAAACGGCTATGCCGGGTATAATAAGAGCTTCGCTCGCTCAGCTCAATAATTTTCTAAATCGATTGTATAGATCCAGATATTTACCTCCTACAAACTGACAACTTCACAATCTTTACCTCTTTATAATATAAGTATAGGGAGTATGTATTACAAACGTAACTCCCTCCCAAGGTGGAAACGCGAACAGCAATTATCTGGAAACGGAGTCCCGATGCAGTCGAATCTGAACACCATCCAGGAGTGGTGCGAGCTGCTGGCCGACCTGATCTGGACCACTCGCCAGCAAGTCAACAACGTGGCACGTAACAACACCAAGACCGTGGTGGAGCTGCGGCAGCCGCATCTGGCTGAGATGCTAGACGAGATGAGCAAGACGGTGAGTTGCTACATGATACTCACCTCTGAGGTGAGTTGTTACATGATACTCACCTTTAAGGTGAGTTTCTACGTGATATTCATCACTGAGGTGAGTTGCTACACATACTATACAGCTGCTGGGTGACCTCACGTGGACCAGCCGCCAGCAAGTCAACAATGACCGGCACCCAGGACCCGTGGAACACCGCACGACATGTCACGCTGACCGAGGCCGGTCACGGTTGGGTAAAAGGCTCTCTCCGACAAATACGTCTGGACTATTCGACGAATGTAGAAAGGCAATTCGTGTTACATGAGCGCGTCTCTAATGCAACTCCAGGACAAGGTTTTGAACGCGTTGACAATGTGTAACCCACGTAGCCTGGCATGAATTTTGTCAGCAATGTCACGAAAATGCACCTGGACCAACAAAACAATTTATAAAAGTCTATATTTATTTATTTCTCCACCAGGTGACTGGATTGCTGTCAACCCTGGTGACTTCAACGTTCGTGATTGAGAAGCAGCCGCCTCAGGTGATGAAGACTAACACGCGGTAAGACTTTCCGTTACAGTCCTAGGGGGCTCTGTCCGCTTGGAATACTGGTTCAGTATCCAATATGAACATGTTCTCAGGTTAAAAAAAGATTTCCGATATAGTTTTTCGGCGATCAAGCTCAAAAGAAGCGCCTATGTTTTACGCCGTACTTTTGGGATTGCCGTAAAAAAAAAAAAAAAAGAATAAAAGTCCGAATCCTGTCTGTTCTGTGGCGTGGCGGTAGTACGTTCGACTGTTTAGTCAGAGGTCGCGGGATCGATTACCGTTCAGTGCAAGTATATATATTTACGTTGGTCTGGGTGTTTCTATATTATATAATATGTATTTACATATTTACAGAACATATGTTTATCCGCATTCTAGATTTTAACCTCTATGAAATTGTCGATAAATGCGTCGTCAGTAGCTTACTGGCTAAGCAGTTGGCCCTACGATCGAGAGGTCCCGGGTTCGAATCCTGGTCATTACACTACCAACGTGAACCCGCTCCTAACACAAACAAATTAGCTTAGCTGGAGGGGTAGGGGGGAGGGAGGGGCAGGGGGATTGTGGTCGCCAAGCTGATTGCCACCATTGTTAACATGGTACGTGTATGTAATGGTGACCCTCTTTCCTGAGACTTTACCTTCAGCTTACCATCAGGCGAGGTGAAGTCAAATTGACGTGCCCTAAATATAAAAAGAAAAAAAAGGGTTAGGGGGAAATTAGTAATTTCAGTTACTGATATTCTTATAAGAAATCACGTATGACTTTATAGGCTACTATTGTTAAATTAAATAAATAAATATTCTAGGACATATTACACAACGCCATCTAGACCCAAACTAAGTAGAGCTTGTCATATGGGTTCTAGAATGCGGATAATCATAAATACTTTTTTTTTGCGAATAAATGCATATTATGATATTGTCGGAAGTTTACGCGAATGTTACACATTGAAATAAAACTATTTTTAACGGATTCTATCGCGGTTTATTTGATGTTATTTTATATTTTACATTGAACCTTATAGTCTCCCCGTGACCATGGCTGCTGAAAAGCAACCGAAACGTCGGGTTCAATGTAAAATATAAAATAACATCAAATAAACCGCGATAGAATCCGTTAAAAATAGTTTTATTTCAATAAATGCATATTATACATAGAAACACCCAGACCTATGCAAATATACATATTTGCAATGAGCGGGAATCGAACCCGCGACCTCTGACTTAGCAGTCGAAAGCTCTACCGCTACGCCACAGAGGTCGTTAATTATATTATTTATTTTTATGTGAACTGTAGGAAGTACCAAATGAGGCCTCTTTGGCGTAGCGGTAGTGCATTCGACGGCTACGACAGGGGGCGCGGGTTCGATTCCCGCTCAGTACAAATATTTGTATGCATGAATATGTCTATTTGCATTGGTCTGGGTGTTTCTATGTATAATATATTATGTATGTATTTACAAAGAAAAAATATATATGTATGTTTATCTGCATTCTGAACCCTATGCCTACACAAGCTAGTTAAACTATGCTTACTTTGGGTCATAAAGCGCTGTGTAGAATTTCGTATAATATTTATTTTATTTATTTCTTATTGTGTTGTTTGCAGCTTCACGGCTACAGTCCGTTTGCTGGTCGGGGGTCAGCTAAACGTATACATGACACCGCCTAGAGTCAGCGTAAGTGCTCAAAACAGCTTAAATCACACACACACACACACACACCATTACACACATACACACACACACACACACGTTTAACAGAAATTCGTTATGTTACCCTTACACTTTATTATATAGCAGTGGACTGCAATAGGCTAATTGATTCATTGATATAGGAAGGGTCCTAGATAGAAAAGTAATATTTTTGTAAGGGTGAAGTTTCGGTGCGATATAGGCACCCAAACTGCATAAATATTACAGAACAAGTGAGGGTGTGGTGAAGAGGGGTAAGATCCGTCTCACTTTTTAGGGTTCCGTTGCCAAATGGCAAAAAACGGAACCCTTATAGATTCGTCATGTCTGTCTGTCTGTCCGTCCGTATGTCACAGCCACTTTTCTTCCAAAACTATAAGAACTATTCTGTTGAAACTTGGTAAGTAGATGTATTCTGTGAACCGCATTAAGATTTTCAAAAAATAGAAAAAAAAAACAATAAATTTTGGGGGTTCTCCATACTTAGAACTGAAACTAAAAAAAAATTTTTTTCCTCAAACCTATACGTGTGTATCAATGGATAGGTCTTCAAAAATGATTGTGAGATTTCTAATATCATTTTTCTCTAAACTAAACTGGTAAAATGTGTGTGTCCCCCCCACACTTTTTTTTTTCGTGCGGAAATCCCTTCGGATACCCCCCCCCCCCCCGCCGGCCAGCGGGGGCGGTTATGTCGGGCTTGAACCGACTTAAACGGCACGCCGTCTCGGGTCCTCAGACGCCGGGGTGTAAGGTTGCCCATAGAGCATATCCCTCGCACCCCGACTGACCCTGGGCCATCTCCGGTTTCGAGATGGCCCCCTCGGGTTTGGAAACCACGGTGTCCCCGTCTTGCCCCGGTGTGTCGTCCCCCCCCCCCCCTGTAACTTCTAAAATAAGAGAGTGATAAAACTAAAAAAAATATATGATGTACATTACCATGTAAACTTCCACCGAGAATTGGTTTGAACCAGATCTAGTGACAAGTTTTTTTTTAAATACTAAACTGCAATTTACCTTTCATTTAAACAACTCAAATATGAAAATTTTACTTGCTGCTACGGAACCCTTCATCGGCGAGTCCGACTCGCACTTGGCCGGTTTTTTATTTTCCATCTACCGGTCAATAGCATAATAACTCACTGCATTCTACGTCGATATTACTACGTTATATAACTATCTCACACTAGATGTCGGTATTTGGAGGGACGTAGTCGGATACAAAGTGTCGCCATCTAGCATCGAGTAGAAATGGAGACACTGATGCTAAGCGAGGTGGTCATAGGACGAGCGCCATCAGTGTTTTGACTAAGGCCACGCTTGTGATGATGTCAGACTAGACTCGAGAGTCGAAGTGCACAGTTATAGTGACCGGCTAACATCTTGACAATGTACTTTAGCTGCGCAGAACGTGTTTTTAGGTCTCTTCAATGGGAGACATGACGTCGGAGGCGCGCCATTCTACCAATTATTGAGCTGAGAGTGAGACGAAGTCGAGCGAAAAGCTCTCTATACTCCACTCGGTGTATTTCGGTTGCGAGGCTACTCCTCCTAAACTAATCGACCAATTTTGACATTGGCATGTAACTACAACTTAAAATAAATAAAATTGAAAATCGAACATACCATGGAGGAATAATCACCCTTCAAAAATTTCAAAATCTGATTTCTCCAAAATGATCAATGTTGACACCACGATTTTGGCGCCAAAATGTGCAAGTTAACTATTGGAATAGACAGAAAAAGAAAATTGAAAACCGGTCTAGCAACGGAGGAATAATCACTGAAAAAAACGATTCAAGTAGTAGGGTAGTTGTTGGGCGCTTTGTAGGTTATCACTCTCAGCTCAACATTGCAACAGCAGAATGCATTGCGCCCCAAGTAGATTATATTGTAGCGTCGGTAGCCTAATGTTTAAGGAGTCGACCCTACTATCAAGAGGTCCCGGATTCGAATCCCGGCCATTCGCCTACCGACGTGAACCCGCTCCTAACACAAACAATTAAACTTAGCTGGAGGGGTTAGGGGAATATTAGTAATTTCTTTAACAAATATTCTATTAAAAAAAAATAGCAGTCACGAACTCAAAGGTCTCGCCTCATTGGTTGGTAAGTCCTTTTATTATACTCGGGCGGTGCGGGCAATTTATAAGTTGGGCCCAAGAGTCTCCCTCCGAGAAAAGTTCAAAGAAATAAACATTCTAACTGTAGTTTCCCAATATATTTTTGAAAATCTTTTGTATGTTAGAAGAAACATTTCCAATTTTTTAAGGCTTTGTGATATACATAACGTAAATACTAGACATAAAAACAATCTTGTGGTTTGTAGTATTCGACTCCACAAGATTAGTAATTCCTTTCAGAGTAACTGTATACGCTTCTACAACAAGCTTCCTAGTGAAATGAAGAATCTACCTCTTCATAAATTTAAAAGCCAAATTAAAAGTAAACTCTGCCAAAAAGGCTATTATAAAATTCAAGACTATTTAGACGACAAACAAGCTTGGATATGAACTGTTTGCTCTCTCTCTATGCTACTCAAATGAAATATTGTACTTAGGTTAAGTAAATATGTTTGTAAATAGACCAAAAAATAAAACAGCGCGCTGAGTTTCTTGCCGTAGTCTTCTCAGGACAGGGCCGCGTTTCGAACCGGTGGTCCATTTGCCAAACATTAGATGATTTTTTTTTATGACGTTTTGTAAGTTCCGTATTAATGGTCTATACAGAATAAATGGTTTTTGACAATTATTTTTTGGTTGGTCCGTATACAAGCGCGAACTTTCTGATCTTGACCAAGATATTTACCGGCACTCATATACCTAGGCCGCGTCCTCTCCGCATTTATTCTGTGGTTAGTATATATAGTTAATATACTTGTTGTCTCCAGGTTGTTATAATATCGGAGCAGCAAGCCCAGCTGCTTCTGAAGAGCGAGACCCAGGCTGGCAAGGGCAAGCAGCCGGTGGAGTGCGGCGACATCCTCAACAACACCGGCACTATGGAGTACCAGCCCACCAGCAGGCAGCTCAGCGTCAGCTTCAGGTACTCATACATACATACATCATATATACATACATATATATACATACATAATACAACACGGGCACCATGGAGTACCAGCCCACCAGCAGGCAGCTCAGCGTCAGCTTCAGGTGCTCATACATACATACATACAACAACACCGGCACCATGGAGTGCCAGCTCTTGCATACATTCAGCTTTTTTTTTGCGTGTGTAAACCCCCACGTGCTTCACCCCACCGCGGCCAGCGAGTATGTTGCAATCGAACCGACTAAAACCACATGGTGTCCTTCCCGAGCGCCCATTGCCAGGCGACCCGGGTACGCCCTCGAAAGCATAACCCCAGGGTTCCCGGTGGACTTCGGCCGCCGTAGCGAATTCGCCTTTTAAGATCTCATCTATACTTAATAACAAGTCTTTACCTATGAAATTGCCGAAATTTTCTTACAAATTCATGAGTTCGTTATTCCTGTAATTTAATAGCTATTTCCATTATTTATATTTTGTTTGAAAGTTGATTTCAAGATTTTACAACTCTGTATTAAATTTTGTTTTTATTGGCCGCTTGATTAATTAATTCGATCTTCAAAAACAGTACTTCCTAAATGCTATCCATTTTGATGGTAATTTCGTATTACTTAACAGCTGTCACTTTTCAAAAATGTAATAAAAGCTGCTGTTTGTTAGCAATGTTGTCTCATTCATACACAAAAAAAAACATAAAATTTGGATTTGTCATTCCGAAAAAAATGCAAAAATGTTAGTACTGAAAATTGGGTTTCCTCCAATTTCTTCAAGAAAAACGGCAATTCCATATGTCACGACCTAATATAATAAAACTGAAGAGTTTCTTCGTTTGGTTGAACGCCGCTAATCTCAGGAACTACTGGTCCGAATTGAAAAGTTCTTATTGTATTGATAGCCCATTTATCGGGGAAGGTTATCTGTTATCATCACGCTACTATCCTGGAGAGCGGAGAAATAATCATATACTTACGTCAACAAATCGGGGAAATTTCCATAGATTATTGTAAAACTGATAAATTACAGGCATGTAGGTATGAGTTAAATAGGTGCCACGGGGAGTACGTCACGGGCGAAGCCGCGGGGGACAGCTATATAAATAAAACAAAGTCGTGTAGAATATACTGCTTCCGGGCTGTTTGGCCGTGGTCCATCGGAAACTTGTATTCCAGACGTTTCGTCGATCACTGCGGTCGACATCTTCAGTGGTGGTGACCGCAGTGATCGACGAAACGTCTGGAATGGAAACGTCAAACAGGCATGCACAAAAATAAATTCAGCAGATACGGTAACCAACCTAACTTGATCCTAAGGCTGAACGAAGTTTTCGGGTCAGCTAGTTTTAATGAAATACTCTTATGTATTTCGTTGTAAATCCTAAACTATTACTATTAATAATTTTTTGCTTTGTAGTTATACCTTCCTGTTCTGTTAAAATTATTGTAAGCTGATTGACATTCGTGAGTCGAAAAGGGCCTGGTTGAAAATTAGCGCTACGCATCAGTCTGGCATTATGCTGAATCAGGTCCTATTCGGCAAGCTTTTGAGATAGGTACTCACATTCTGTAATTTAAGCTATTATTTTTTCTTTATATATGTATACTGGGTATGTCTCAAAGCAGACTGAATAAAAAGATTCTTTCTTTCTTTCTAATTTTTTTCGTTACCTGCCTTCACTGAATAATTATACATTACACACTCATTACATGTACATTACACACTCATTACATGTACATTACAGACTCACATTTTCTTCAGCTATTCTAAAATCCTCCTATAGTTCGTTCCCGTTAAGAATTCAGTGAGTCATCATTGTCTCCCGGTCTAGCCCCGCCCCCTAACCAATCAAATGTTTTCAAATTACAAAGTCAAGTTCACAGTGACCAGTTGAAGGCATTGCTTCGAATGCAACGGTTGTCATTTGTGTTAACTGATTTAAATTTAAAGAAAATAATACCTCTCCAATTCGTAAACATAAAAGTGACGCTGATCGATGGAAGAAATGATGCGACCACGTCTTTCAAGAAGAAAATACCATGTGGGATTTAAATGACGTCATGGAATTCGCTGCAGAAAATACTTTTGTTATAAATACTACGCGGATACTAGTAATAGTGATTAAAATATGATATATTAAGAATTGAATTTTGATTTTAAACTTTTAAGTGTATCTTTATATATATATATATATATTTCTTGTGTGCGTGTGTATGTCACTGAACTTCTCCTAGACGGCTGGACCGATTTTGATGAAATTTTTTGCGTGAGTTCAAGGGGATTCGAGGATGGTTTAGATTCACAATTTGGTCGCGGACAAAGTCGCGGGTAACAGCTAGTTTTTTATAAATTCATTAAACTTAATCTTTTAAAATATAATTTGTTTGACTTTGAACACCACTGTGAATACACTTTTACCCTGCAGTTGCACTGATGACTCACTGCAGGCTTAACGCGAACGAACTGTAAATACATTCTTTTACAAAAAAATGTTTTAATATATTTTTATATACCAGAAACATGCAACTCCGCAAGATCAAACGCGCCGAGAAGAAAGGCACGGAGAGCGTGATGGACGAGAAGCTGACGTTGCTTTTCCAGTCGCAGTTCAACGTTGGAGGGGGAGAATTAGTCTTCCAGGTCAGTGGCTATTGGGGCCAAATGTGTTGGCAATATTGGGACCAACTGTGTGTATTGTACAATCGCATTCCAAGTTACTGACGACCTTAGCTCTATAATTGTACATGAAGTAATAAAATTAAGCGTAACTTTAAGCGTCGGTAGCTTAGTGGTTAAGGAGTCGACCTTACGATCGAGAGGTCCCGGGTTCGAACCCTGGCCATTACACTACTGAGGTGAACACACTCCTAACACAAGCAATTAAGCTTAGCTGGAGGGGTTAGGGGGAATATTAGTAATTACGGTCACTAATGTTCGTTAAAAAAAAGGAAAAAGCTTTATAGGTAATTGCTTGAGGCATGAGTAATTTAAATATGAGCTGTTCACATTGCAAATGCAGCGAGGAAGTGTTGTAATTAGATGATAGCCGGTTCGAATATCGAGTGTGGCAAGCAAGCCATCCTTGCCTGCAGATTTGTTTCTTGTTAAAAATAAAAGAATTCCTTTGAATTCAATTTGCTATCTCAGGTATTTAGAGTACTCCGGGACGGTGGGTCGACTAGCGCCCCTCCCCCAAACCGGGGCAAGACTTGGACACCGTGATTTCCAAACACGAGGGGGCCATCTCGAAACCGGAGATGGCCCAGGGTCAGTCGGGGTGCGAGGGATATGCTCTATGGGCAACCTTACACCCCGGCGTCTGTGGACCCGAGACGGCGTGCGGTTTCATTTTACTCGGTTCAAGCCCGACATAACCGCCCCCGCTGGCCGGCGGGGGGGTATCCGAGGAGATTTCCGCACGAAAAAAAAAGGTACTATGGAGTTGATATGCCTATGTGAGCAAAAACTCCTTCCATTCAAGACTTAAGAAAAATAATTGGAAAATTTAAATAAATTTACAAAATTAGGCTTCTCTGTTTATATAATATAACATAACTTCACGTCTGTTTCCCCGAAGGGGTAGGCAGAGGTGTATTAAACACCCACGATTCGCCAGTTATGTTTGTCGAGGGGCGAGCCCATTGCCATCTACCGGGCACATTACTAAGCGAGCGATAATTGATATTTTTAATTTGTGTCAAACAATTTTTCTAGTCATCTAATATGTGGTACCTATGTGGTCAGGTGTGGACCCTCTCCCTGCCCGTGGTGGTTATCGTCCACGGCAACCAGGAGCCGCACGGCTGGGCCACCGTCACGTGGGACAACGCCTTCAGCCCCCCCGGCCGCGTGCCCTTCGCCGTCCCGGACAAGGTAAGCGGCGCCATCTAGCGGCCACGCTAGGAACTGCGACACAACCAGGAGCCGCATAAGCGGCGTCATCAAGCGGTGACACGAGGAACTACGACACAACTACTGAAGCTACATCGCGCTATGAGAGTTTGGATGATTTTGACGCTAACAAACAGATATAGTGGCGTTACGTGTAGTCGCAGCTCTAAAAAGTCCGAGAACTGGTCTAACTACAGAATTTCGATATCGCCAGTGGGTTGTGGAGGTCAGATGGCAGTGGCTTTAACGGAAAATATTGAAGTTTGTAGTTAGACTGTGGTGTGGTGGGAAAAGCTTGGAAGATGATGAGTTTGAGGTGTTTTTTATTTTTTAATTTATTTAAACAAAAAAAAATATACAAACATTATTTACACTGCATTTTCTCGCCAAACTGCAACGTTTGATGGCGAGACGCGCTAGTTAAGGAACCCCAAAATACGAACGTTCACTTTGTCAGGACCACGAGCAACGGAAGAGGGAAGCAGTAAGAGTGAGCTAAGTAGTAATTCAAAGATCATGCGGATAGCTGCGGAATTGTGAGTCACTTAATTCGCTCGTATTTATTACAAATAATTTATCAAATTTAATTCCTAATTGTTTTTAATATCTAACACATACAGACAAATTATGTCTGTCCGGCTGGCAGGTTGCAAAAAAAACCGAATTTACTGCAACAGATTTATTAAATAAAATTACAATTATTTATTAAGTCTAAAATAGTGACAATTGTTCGATGTCAGAACGAAAAGTGACCCGATGCCTTAACACGAAGCAGTCGTTGCGATGCGCTGCGTGTCTCACGTTGCGCAGGATCAGCATTTCGGTCGAAAAGTAGGCAGCTGCGCGGCTGATGCAATGTTTATAGTAAAGTACTTCAATTTACTTCATTTGCGAATTTCTTGATCGCATAAGCGTGCAGTGCTTGTAGAACTCACAGTACCGTGGGAAACTAATATACCTTTTTTTTTTTGTTTTTATCGTGCGGAAATCCCTTCGGATACCCCCCCGCCGACCAGCGGGGGCGGTTATGTCGGGCTTGCACCGACTAAAACCGCACGCCGTCTCGGGTCTTCAGACGCCGGGGTGTAAGGTTACCCATAGAGCATATCCCTCGCACCCCGGCTGACCCTGGGCCATCTCACCACTAACAGCATCGCTCATCCTGTCTCCTCTGAAAGCAGAGGAGTACGGAGAGCGATGCGTTCCCGCCACGTTGGGTATTGGCCGACGATCAATGCCAACCCTATGAAGGGGTGAAGGGGAAGCCATTGACCGCCGCCCAGGGTGTACCGGCCGCTCCGATTCCGTTCCCCCCGGACTGCAGCGGGATCGGAATCGGAGCGACACTCGAGGAGGTTACCCAACACACACCCCGGAAACTAATATACCTAAAGACCGCGCTATAAAGACAAACAAATACTTTGATTTGACTAACGAGTTAACCAAAAACGGCTACGTGGTTAAACTCTACGCCGTAGAAGTAGGAGCAAGGGGAATTCCAGCTAAATCCCTGTACAACTTACTTAAAGACCTCGGATTGCCAAGAGCTTCAGTAAGCTCTTTACTAAAACGTATATCAAAAGCGGCATTGTTAGGATCTTACCAAATTTGGATAGGTAGGGGGGGGAACACAACTGACGGTGGAGGTGAGCGCTAATGCATCACAAGGTGGCCACCCTAAACCTACATCTGGGTCGCAAGTCCCAGTCGCCGTCATGGTGTTCCTCTCTGTACCACGCTATGGACCCGGCGACCGCACGGTGAATCCATGGAGTGCTGAGAATCGGATCTCATCTCGTGGTACTTAACAGACACACACACGAATGTTTGTTGTTGTTGTTTTGCAACCAGTTTGTAGGTATCCGCTGCCACATCTGCCGTACTTCGGCCGACAAGAAGCAAGTCCTTCAATTTGGATTTCAACACACCTTGACTCATCTTAGGACTCTGTCTTAACAAATCATATTTATTGAATGTCTTTGGTGCTAGATATTTTGATAGTCTTTCGCCATAATAGTTGTTTACACGCGGTTCATGTGTTCATATGTACGCTGTTTGTTCCCAGGTGACTTGGGGCCAGTTGGCCGAGACGCTCCGCATCAAGTTCGGCTCAGCCACGGGCGGCGATCTATCCGAAGACAATCTTCGGTTCTTAGCCGAGAAGATATTTAGGTATTAAATCTTTATAAAACTTTGCTCACACATAAATTTAAATCAGATTTCGGCCTACGCTGGGCTTGACGCAAGTACATTTTGTTGCTTTAAAATAGAAAATGAATATAATTAATATTATTGAGCTGAGCGAAGCGAAGCTTTAATACGCGACATAGCCGTTTGTTGGTGGCTGAACTCCTCCGTTACCACTCGCGCGATCTTTACCAAATTTACCACGGTGATAGTGTGGACACTGAGGAGTGTTTTGACGCGAGATGGTTCATGTCCGATGTGCCATTGAGGAATAATCACCGAAAAACAGTTTCACGAGCGCGCGGCCTTAGCTAAGCGCGCGACCGTAGTAAGATGTCGTATTTTCAAGTAAGAGTCCTGCTCGCTCAGCTCAGTTTATTTCAGTCGCACCCTGCACAGAATTCCTAGTTTAAAAATAATCGTTCAAGAAGTAAAAATACTTGTAAATACCAGTATTACATGTACTACCTTACTAACTTGTACCAGAATTATCTATACAACCTTATTAACCTGTACCATTATTATCTGTACTTACTCCTACCAGCATTTACCAACTAATACCATTAATGTCTGTACTGCCTTACTAACTCGTACCAGTATTTACCAACTAGTACCATTATTGTCTGTACCACCTTACTAACTCGTACCATTATTATCTTTACTACATTACTAACTCGTACCATTATTGCGCGTACTATCTTACCAACTCGTACCATTATAGACTAACTCGTACTATTACGTGTACTACCTTACTAATTCGTACCAGTATTACCGCATCCAGGACTTCCCTGCCGATGAACACCATGGACCTAAACGCCATGGCGGTGTCCTGGACGCAGTTCTGCAAGGACGCGCTGCCTGAGAGAAATTTCACCTTTTGGGAGTGGTTCTATATGGTGGTGAAGGTCACCAGGGACTACCTCAGGACGTTGTGGTGCGACCAGTGAGTATTATGCGACATTTATTTTAGACTAGTTGTGCCCCACGGTTTCAACTGCGGTACTCCGCTCTATTTCACTGCATTACGTCGCCCGCTCCAGGCTTTTTTAGGGTTCCGTTGCCAAATGGCAAAAAACGGAACCCTTATAGATTCGTCATGTCTGTCTGTCTGTCCGTCCGTATGCCACAGCCAGTTTTTTCCGAAACTATAAGAACTATGCTGTTGAAACTTGGTAAGTAGATGTATTCTGTGAACCGCATTAAGATTTTCACACAAAAATAGAAAAAAAAAACAATAAATTTTGGGGTCTCAATTCTTTTTTTCATCTAACCCATATAACCGCTGAACCTGTCAGACGGTCTACTCACCAGCTACCTCAGTAGTAGGGTGCATGAACTCCTAAATCCCAGGGCGCCTTTTCATCAGAGGTCATAGAATAGTGCCGTGGGTGTGCGAGGAACTTTCGGGTGTCACTCAAAAGAAAACTCTCTTACACACAGTTATACATACATATATTTAATCCATATACACAATACACAAGAAATTCAGACACACATAAGTAGGTTACAAGTTGACTGAGAATTACACAAAGGTCTTGCCGGTCCCTCCACTTATGCGTAGGGTCTTCTATTCGTCAGATTGCTTGCGGAGGTCGTTAAAGCCAACCCAAGGTGGTTGGGGAACTCCTTGACGCTTAAGTAAGTACAAGATGAGTGAAATTTAGGATACACACAAAATATTAAAGGAAAATTGTATACGTGACCAGAGCCTTGGTTGTCTGCCAGCACGGGGCCAAGCATCGTCCCGCGAGTCCTCCTTTGTCTACCGAGGTGTAGACGAGAAGAGCCCTTGGTATAGCGATACTGAAGCTCGGGGCTGCCTCTCCGCTCAATCACGTTCACAAGGTGCGATTCCAAGACCCGAATCTGGGACCCTGAGACCAAAATGAGTATAAAGTATTGACTCTAATGCAGAAGAAACTTAGAAGCAAATATAGTGCAGAAACTTACCAACGATGTGGGAATATCACTGAATCTAATTAGTATAGGTTATGAACTTATAGAAATTGACAACACAGTCTATACGCAATATAACCGTTATAGGTTCTCAACAAAGTATTCTCAAGTGCCGGCCCGCCAGCTGACCTGGCCTTATATACCGTCTAGCGAAGAACTTTCTCCAAAAGACCAAATTCCATCGTTTTTTTTTCATGAGCAGTCTCACTGAAAACACAAAGTCACTCCGACAATGCGGCACAATCAGGTGTCAACTTGTCGCTGTGAACACAAGGCGGACTAGGTATCTACTTAATTTATACGCATTTTACTAGACAAACCATAGCTTACGAAGATGAAAACCATAGAGGGACTGAGTTATTAAATTAGGGAAAAGCCTGGACTTTAACGTTTGACTACTAATCATCATTACTCTTCCCAAAAGACAGAATACAGGGACACATTAACTGAAAATAAAATATTATTGCATCCAGTACAGCAACACCTTCTCGTGGTATTACTGTGAACCACAAACACCACTATGGGATTCCGATCGAACGCTGCTACACTCCGGAAGAACTCCATGCATAGATGTCGCTACCGGACTCGCCTTATTAATATCTATTTCAGAAAATAAAATGTTACACCCATACGTGTGAGGTATCTATGGATAGGTCTTCAAAAATGATATTGAGGTTTCTAATATAATTTTTCTCTAAACTGAATAGTTGGCGCGAGAGATACTTCCAAAGTGGTAAAATGTGTGTCGTCGTCCCCCCCCCCCTCCTGTAACTTCTAAAATAAGAGCATGATAAAACTAAAAAAAATATAAAATGTACATTACCATGTAAACTTCCACCGAAAATTGGTTTGAACGAGATCTAGTAAGCAGTTTTTTTTAATACGTCATAAATCGTTAAGCGCCGTTTTACCTTTCATTCAATCAACTCAAATATAAAATTAAAAAAAAAGCATTATTATGTTACTTACTGCTACGGAACCCTTCATGGGCGAGTCCGACTCGCACTTGGCCGCTTTTCTCACTATATCTTTATTGTATTATTAAATTGTGTATTATTAGTATAAATTAACAATTGCCCGCGGCTTCGCTCGATTAAAATTTCTTTTTTTTTTTAGACTTACACCTCTTAGCTTGAGCCAGAGCCTATTCTTATGCAATAAGGTTTTCTTGTAATCTTTTTACAGTCTTTTCAAATACCCGCTTAGGCTTCATTTCTCGCTATTTTTACACTATTATTATATTTGAACATTTATGAATGCCCTACCTGAGTCAGTGTTTCCGGAAAACTATAACCTGGGAGTCTTCAATTCTAGAGTGGACAGGTTACTTCTAGGTAAGCGTGCTCCACCTTCGACCAAATCATCACTTACCAACAGGTGAGATAGTGGTCAAACGTGAGCCTACCAATAAAAAAATAAATAAAAAAAAGCATCAAAAATAAATTATTCTCCCATGAAAAGCTATTACTGAAAGAAATAATCTATACAAATAAATAAAATTGTAGTGTCTGTTTGTAATGTTAAATTAACAGCTTTTTAATAAACACATACACATACATACATACATACATAACTTCACGCCTGTATCCCCGAAGGGGTAGGCAGAGGTGTATTGCACACCCACGATTCGCCAGTTATGTTTAGGCCTCAATGTAATAGGGGGCGAGCCTATTGCCATCTACCGGGCACGTTACTAAGTCAGCGATAATTAACATTTTAATAACTCGAGAACTCGGGGAACTCGAGACCTCGTCTCGGCAGTCCGTTACGTACACCACTGGGCTATCGCCGCTTTAATAAATGCATATGAACATATACCTTGATACGTGTGTATAACTTAGGCTTAGAATGTTTTACGCTATTTCTGACGGCGACTGTACTAACCAGACTTTTTGTTTCAGTTTAATCATGGGCTTCATTCAGAAGAAGCAAGCTGAAGACATGCTCTCAAAGTGTCCTCCTGGCACCTTCCTGCTGAGGTTCTCGGACTCCGAGCTTGGAGGGATCACCATCGCTTGGGTTGGTGGTAAGTTATCCCCAACAATCCCACAAGTTTTTGAAGTGTAGACTTCTTTACGCACGTTGGGCATTTTTTGATTGAAACGAGGATTTCTTTAGGCGCGTTCGGCATTTTTTGTTTGAAGCGAAAACTTCTATAGGCCCGTTGGAAATTTTTTGATTGATGGGAAAACTTTAGGCGCCTTTGGCATTTTATGATTGAAGTGATAATTTACTTAGGCGCGTTCGAAATTTTCTGTTAGATTTGAAAACTTCTTTAGACGCGATCGGCATTTTTTCATTAAAGCGAAAACTTTAGGCGCGTTCGGCATTTTTTGAGGTGAAAAAAAAACAATTGAACTCTTCGCGACACTGTTACCACCGCCTCCGTAAATATTTCCTGACGATTAAAAAAATACACACGTCACTGTTCAAGTTTTCACTTCTGTTGGCACTCCCCGGATTGCCTTGGATTTTCTTTTTTATAGATCAACACCTATTAATTTTCTTTCAGTTTATGGTACGCACATGGGTTTCGCCTGCTATCAAACTAGTTTCGGTGTTTGTAAGACACATTACTTGACAAGATAACTTTTTCACAGTCGAATTTTTTTATTATTATCATTATTTGTGTATTTTTGTGCCACTATTTATAGTTTGAAACTAAAAATTTAAAAAAAAGCAAATATTCCGACGTGTGCAGAACCTTTCTTCTTTTTGGAGGCCAATGTAGAATGACGTGAATATCAATGAAGTAAAAAAAAAAGTAATTATTTGGTACCTTTTTTCGTGCGGAAATCCCCTTGTAACCAACCCCGCAAGTCAGCGGAGGGGGCCGCTGACTTGCGGGTTTGGTAATGTCGGATTCGAACGGACTAAAACCGCACACCGACTCGGGTTTTCAGACGAATTATTTGGTAACTTTATTTTTTTTCTGCGGAAATCCCTTCGAATACCCCCCGCCGACCAGCGGTGGTGGTTATGTCGGACTTAAACCGACTAAAACCGCACGCCGTCTTGGTACCTACGTTTAAATTGTAATATACTTTGTGCTTTGCAATAAAATATATTTTCTTTATTTCAACGCACATTGTCATATACTCTCATAGTTCATATTTTTTTACTGGTACGCAAAAACGAGGGGTTGTAAGTTTGATGTGTCTGTGTGTGTGTCTGTCTGGGGCATCTCGGCGCCCGAACGATTTTTTTTTTGTTTGAGAGGTGAATTAGTCGAGAGTGCTCTTAGCTGTGTGGCGGTTTTAGTTCATTTTTTTTTTGTAAACGTCCAGATGGTAACGAGGTGTTCAGCCTCCAGCCCTTCACGTCCCGGGACCTGATGCTGCGCTCCCTGGCCGACCGGGTGCTGGACCTGACGCAGCTGCAGTTCCTGTATCCCAACATAGCCAAAGATGATGTCTTCTCCAAGTACTACACTAAGCCTGGTGCGTATTGCTAGGTTCAAATCTAAAATAAACCGACCCCTTCTCACGGACGCGGGATCAAACTATACCCCCAAGGCGAGGCCGTGACGGTGGCCGAAGTCCGTCGGGAACCCTGGGGTTATCCTTTCGAGGGCGTACTCGTGGTACCTGGCAATGGGCGCTTGGGAAGGACACCGTGTGGTTTTAGTCGGTTCGATTCCGACATACCCACCTCATCGCTGGCACCGGTGGGGTGAAGCCCGTGGGGGTTATCACAGGTAAAAAAAATGCTGACAGTAGGGCTGAGTGGTTCGATTCCCGCTCAGTGCAAATATTTGTATGCATGAATATGTCTATTTGCATTGGTCTGAGTGTTTCTATGTATAATATGTATGTATTAACAAAATATATATAAGTATGTTTATTCGCATTCTGGAACCCATAACTCAAGCTAGTTAAACTATGTTTACTTTGGGTCTAGAAAGCGCTGTGTAGAATGTCGTAGAATTAATTATTAATACGTGAATCATTATTTTTGCGACACCTGGCATAATGCGTTTTTGACAATTCGCTAATCTGTCAGTTTGCGTGTGTGAAGTTCCACGCCCAGACCATGTCCTAGAATGTTTCAAGCTGACCAGTAGATGTTGCAGAGAATGAGATGCTGAAGAACGGCTACGTGAAGCCGGTGCTGGTGACGACACTGCCGTCCTACATGGCCGCCTCGCCTGCGTACGCGCACTCGCCAGACTCGCACCGCAACACGCCCAGCGTGCAGAGCAGGTGAGACACTCGCGCTTCACCGATATGCAATGTGACAAAGTAATGGGGTATGTTGTACGTGAATACGTCTCATAGCGGGTAATACGCAGCAAAATAACGGGGTATCCTTCTGTTAAAGTACCATAAAACGATTTACTGTTCATCCTCAGACATACTTAAATAGTGTACAGTGTGCCAGATCCCTTTTCCTCCCATTTGCTGTTTGCGTTTAACACTTCCGGTGCGTCTGCGGTGAAATCAAATGACGAGTCAAAAATCCGTTCCCGCAGGGGGAACGCACAGGTAGATTTCGTGAAGCAATTAATATTATTTTTTAACATGTTTAATTTTTTTTCTCGAAAAACTTTTCAGACATTTATTTTAGACTTAAAAATGGCCTATCGATTAAAAATGTTTACGACTGCAAGAATGTTCACCGGTTAGAAGTTATGATTTTTTTCCCGAAATATTTTGGTTTTTCCCCCCTCCACTTTTAGTTAAAGTTTTAATCTTATAGGTTTATAAGTAAAAAATGTTGGTATTCATGTATACTATGGGATAAAATTAGAACGGTTCGAATATCTTTCATGGAACGTGAAATTCTGAGGAAAAACTGATTTCACAAAAAGTGAGGCCCTACCGTCCCCTTAGGCCGGATTCCTCCCGTTCACGAACTTAAACTAAGTTTACACCCAAACAATTTTTGACCGCATTTTGAAAGCGATCGGGGCAAAAATGCGACCGTGAGAGTGCCGCAAATTTTGGGAAGTGGAACCATACATACATATACATATATATATATATAAATAAACTTTTTGACCAGTGGTCATTTCGGACTCAGGGGGTCATAACTAGACCTCCTATGAAGTTTTTTTTTTTAAATTCGACAGTAGTCAAGAAACCAATAGGTAGATCGATTTCATCGAAATCTACCTAAAAACTCACGACACTTCCGTTCGAGGGTCATCATTACATACACGTACCATGTTAACAATGGTGGCACTCAGCTTGACGGCCTCATCAGAAGAGGATTGCCGTCGCAGCACCGCGTGACACCCACCGGTCCCACTAGTGCTGCGACCACAATCCCCCTGCCCGGCTATGCACTTGCTGACCCCTGAACGAAATCAAACCGAACGGATTACTATGGAGGGTTTTTCGCAATCGTGCACGGTGGTGCCCACCCGACCGAATTTTGTGACAAATTTGTGTCATCAAATTTCTACCACCAGTCACTGTACACATAATTAAGTAGCCATTGCCTGTGGATGAACAGTTATCGAAGGGAGTCGCGTAACAAACCACAACACCGTATTGTATATTTCCGTTTGGCAAAATATTTTTCGTCAAATTTTACTTCCCAAAAAACTTAACTAGTTTCATTTCCTAAAAGAATCTTCAGCAAATTTATAATAGGTCTTTACATATGAAAATGCCGAAATTTTCTTACAAATTAATGAGTTCGTTATTCCTGTAATTTAATAGCTATTTCCATCATTTATATTTTGTTTGAAAGTTGATTTCAAGATTTTACAACTCTGTATTAAATTTTGTATTTATTGGTCGCTTGATAAATTAATTCGCTCTTCAAAAACAGTACTTCCTAAATGCTATCCATTTTGATGATAAATTTAGTATTCTTAACAGCTGTCACTTTTTGAAAAATGTAATAAAAGTTGTTGTTTGTTAGCTTAATGTTGTCTCATTCATACACATTAAAAACATAAAATTTGGATTTGTCATTCCTAAAAAAAATGCAAAAATGTTAGTACTGAAAATTGGGTTTCCTCCAATTTCTTCAAGGAAAACGGCAATTTCATATGTAACGACCTAATATTTCGCATTTTAATCAAATATACACCAAGCAAATGTTTTTTTTGTAAAAATTATATTCCAAAAATAAGTAATAAGAGGTTAGAACTGTGACCCGAACAGAACCGGAATTGATTTGTATAATATTAATACAATTATTATAGAAGTTCTTGTCCGTAAATTATTTGTCCAAGGTGAAACAAAGATCCATGCAGCAGTATATTTTCAAACTTAAAAATTGAAATTGCAGCATTTTTGGTGTATTTTAATGTTTTGGATAAACTCCCTTACAGGTTTCGTGCTCTGTTATACCAAACCATATTTGACTACATAATACTTGGTAAAATGAAATATTGCCATTTAATTATTTGTTAAATAATAAATTGTCGAAAATAGTATTGCCAACTGTAAAATTGCTAAAAGTTGTTTTGTCAAATGAAAATTTGGGAAACGCTTTTTGCCCAAAAATTCGCGCGATGTGTCACAGTCTTTACTTAGCGTAATAAATTCTTTGATACTTTAGCCATCCAGTGTTGTAAATTTTGTATGTAGCTGCAGCGTCAAATGTATCCCACGATTTTGTTATCATAGTTTTTTTTTTATCACCTCACTATAGAAGCAATTTTTAAGACGTATTCACGTCAACAATTACCAGAAGTCTGTAACCTGTAGACAAACGGTCTGCGTCCTCCATGAGCACGGGCCTGGGCTGACTGGTAGTCGTCGCCCTAACAGAAGTAGGCCCAGGGTGCCCTTTCTAGGGGAGGGGGATTTCGATCCCTAACAACACGTCGGAGTCTCCTTTGGAGTGACCAAGGCCGGTCGGAGTCTCTGGGATATCCTTTCTAGGGTACGCTATATATTACGGCGACACAAGCCGATGTAACGAGACACCGTGCAGTTTTAGTCGGTTCGAGTCCGACATTACCGCCTCATCGTTAATTCCTGTAAGGTAAAGCTGAAGGGGAAGTCTGCACGCAAAAATATGGTGTTAAAAAAAGTGTATTGAGCACAAGCACGAACCGAACTTTTAACACCCACCTTCAACGAAGTTAAAAATACAATTTTTTGATCTGTCTACGTTTTGATTTATGGCACGAATTAGACAGTCAATATATATCGCAAACTTATCAATATATCTCAATATTTTCAATATATATCGCAAACTTATCAATATATCTCAATATTTTCAATATATATCGCAAACTTATCAATATATCTCAATATTTTCAATATATATTGCAAACTTATCAATATATCTCAATATTTTCAATATATATCGCAACCCTGTCAATACAATAATATATTGCTGTGCAATCGCAATACTCAAAAACAAAAATCTTGAACAAATGTCAAAAAGTTCGCGCATGTGCTCTAACTGGCCAACCAACCAATAAGAGACCGCGACGCGAGTCCCTTGAGCCCGTGATTGGTTTAATATTAGGTCGTTACATATGAAATTGCCGTTTTTCTTGCCCATCTTTGCCCCTAGTTATACCTATATTGACACTTTTTTTTTTCGTGCGGAAATCCCCTCGGACTCCCCTCCTCCCCGCCGGCCAGCGGGAGCGGTTATGTCGGGCTTGAACCTACTAAAACCGCACGCCGTCTCGGGTCTTTGTAAGGTTGCCCATAAGGCATTTCCCTCGCACCCTGACTGACCCTGGGCTATCTCCGGTTACGAGATGCCCCCCTCGGGTTTGGGAACCACGGTGTCCCCGTCTTGCCCCGGTTTGGGGGGAGAGAGGGTGCTAATCGCCCCGCCGTCCCGGCCTGCTTCTGCTGGGGTGACAGGCGGCCTCACATGCCACCCTACCTATTTTGACACCTGTTTATTGACTGTTTAAATCCCGGTCTAAGGGTGCATTTTTTTTTATAATATACTTTTTTTATTTTTTGTTTTTATTTTTATTTTCTTTCTTTCTTAGGTACATGATTGATTTTTGAAAAATATTTTTTTATTTGGAAGTCCGAACTGAAGTATCCTTAGTATTAATTTTTTTTTAGTTTATTTTTTAATAGTCACATCCTAGCAATTAAGGAAATGTTTCATAAGGTACCTTTAAGTGGTTTCTCTGCAATTTATTTTTAATTTAATGTTTTCTATGTGTTTAATTCACTTAATTAATAATTAGATATACTTAGTAATAAATGGAATCAGAATTTTTGAGCACACGGAATACATTCGATCCTCGGTAATCCGACAAACGTTTTGTAGAGTACTGCCTAAGACTCCATAGGAGTCATTCGGATTTTTATCAAAAAGAGTACCTTTTTTCTAGTGCGGTAATCCCCTCGGATGCCCCCCTCCCCCCAACCTGCGGGGGAGGTAATGTCGGGCTCCAACCGACTAAAACCGCAAACTGGGGTCTTCAGATAGGATGTAAGGTTGCCCATAGGGCATTTCCCTCGCACCCCGACTGACCCTTAAAAAATAGTACTTTGCTATCCCCCAAATCACTACCGTACTTCATATGTACACACGTCAACACTGTCTAGGGATATTTAACATTTTATCAATCAATCAATCAATCAATTAGCCTATTGCAGTCCACTGCTGGACATAGGCCTCTCCCATTATCATTTTAGATTGTACGTAATTAGAAAATATGAATTCTAGAAAAAATGTACCAAATTGTTGATGGCGCGTTTTAATTTTTGATATAAAATTTAAATTTGTAAAAAAAAGATTGTAAAACGTGGCAATTCTAAAATTGATATTTTTTTATTTACAAATATTAAGACGTATATAATATATCGGAGAATTTCGAATATCTGGGACGTGTCTAGGTGGCTCAGTTGGTCAGAGCGTTCCCCCTGTAAGGGACTGGTCGCGGGTTCAAGTCCCGTCCTGGATGTTCTCTTGTTCTGATCTAAACCTATAGGAATGTTTAATAATTTAATTGAAATACATCCATTAATTTAAATCCCTAGACAGTGTTTATGTGTGTATGTCGAATGTTCAACAATGATAGGAATGTCGTATTACAAGGGGGTATTATTACCCAATGGCCGGATTACCGTGGGTCCACTGTATAAAACATAAACTCATAAAAATAAACTCACGCCTATATCCCCGAAGGGGTAGGCAGAGGTGCTAGCACCCACATTTCGCCAGTTTATGTTTAGGTCCCAATGTAATAGGTGGCGAGCCTATTGCCATTAACCGGGCACTTATAAGCCTGCGATAAATACACACATAACTTCGAAAAGCATCGAAAAGTCATTGGTGTGTGCCATGGTAAAACCTGGGATCGAACCCGAGACCTCGTCTCAGCAGTCCATTACCCATACCACTAGGCTACCGCGGGAATGTCGTATTACAAGGGGGTATTATTACCCAATGGCCGGATTACCGTGGGTCCACTGTATAAAAATCGAGAGGAAATGCCTTTAACATTGTTAGTACGGATGCTAGAGTCGCCAAATTCATATTTTATAAACAATGATGACACACAAAACAGTTTTTTTTTAAATAAAAATATTTGTATCCGAAATTACTAATATTCCCCTAACCCCTCCAGCTAAGCTTAATTGCTCGTGTTAGGAGTGTGTTCACGTCGATAGTGTAATGGCCAGGATTCGAACCCGGGACCTCTCGATCGTAGGGTCGACTCCTTAACCACTGAGCTACCGACGCTTATCGTATATCGTTATAGTAATCAACAGAAGGCAAGATTAAAAGTAAATGTAAATTTGTAATCAATCGCGTTGCCAAGCGACGGTAGTTTGGTGGTCAAGGAGTCGGCATTATGATCGAGAGGTCTCGGGTTCGAATCCTGGCCATTACACTACTGACGTGATCCTACTCCTTGAATTTCTCCTGAAATTTTGCTTAGCTGGAGGGGTTATCGGGAATACTAGAAATTTCGGTTATCAATATTCTATTAAATGCCCTGTGGTGGTTTCCCAAGCGACTACAATATGGGGTTCTTCAAGAAGGGCATTAGAAGGTTTCTATAGGGTCGGCAGCGCGAGTGTGACGCGACTGGTGTTGCACACGTCGATAGGCCGCGGTAACCGCTTCCCATCCCAGGTGGGCCGTGAGCATGTCTGCCACCTGAGTGGTGCAAAATATATATGTATATATATATATTAAACATATTCATAGCATTGTGGTACTCGAACGATAGTTGTGAAGCACTTTCTCTCGATTTTATCTTCCGTGATTGGATCACAAACAACATGCCACAAATTCTGATATAATGTGAGTCCGGAAAATCTGTTTTTGAGAGCGCTTTATGTCTTCAACCATAAATTACGTCAGACTTTAGGCGACGTTCTTAAAATACTTATAGTGGTGGGCAAACTTCGTGAATGTACTTGAAACTGGCGCATGTGCAGTATACGGACCAACCGAAAACCAATGAAGGGACTGATCAACCAAACATTTGAAGCGTCGATAGCGTAGTGGTTAAGGAGTCGACCCTGCGATCGAGAGGTCCCGGGTTCGAATCCCGGCCATTACACTACCGACGTGAACCCACTCCTAACACAAGCAATTTAGCTTAGCTGGAGGGGTTAGGGGGAATATTAGTAATTTCGGTTACTAATATTGTTGAAAAAAAAAACTTTGAGGCTAACCCTTTGATCCCGTGATTCGTTTGATATTATCTATGACTAGCATCGCCACGCGGTTTCACCCGCGTAAGTCTTGATCCCGTGGGAATATCGGTATAAAAAGTACTCTTTTGTTTTTTTTTGTTTTTTCGTGCGGAAATCCCTTCGGATACCCCCCGCCGGCCAGCGGGGGCGGTTATGTCGGGCTTGAACCGACTAAAACCTCACGCCGTCTCGGGTCTACAGACGCCGAGGTGTAAGGTTACCCATAGAGTATATCCCTCGCACCCCGACTGACCCTGGGCCATCTGCGGTTTCGAGATGGCCCCCTCGGGGTTAGGAACCACGGTGTCCCCGTCTTGCCCCAGTTTGGGGGAGAAGCGCTAGTTGCCCCACCGTCCCGGCCTGCTTCTGCTGGGGTGACAGATGTTACTCAGGGATAATGTGGCATTCTAATGGTGAAAGAATTTTTGAAATCGATCCAGTACTTTTTGAGCCAATTTGTTACAAACATACTTACATACAAATCTTTCCTCTTTATTATATTAGTATAGATTGGCTGATAGGCGTGCGTCCACTGTCGCACCACGCGCTGCCACCAAAAACACCCAAAACCGCATTCTGTGCAGTTAGAATACATTATCACGAAATTTATCGGTCATTATACTTCACGCAAAGATTTACCTTTTTTAAGACAGTCACACGATAGACGAAGGTCCTAAAGATGTTAAAAGTGGTATGACGTAATTTATGGCTGACCCCTATGATGATGCAGCAATTGCGGAAACAAAACTACCGTAAGGGGCCCGATTCAGTAAAATTACGATTTCAAAATGTACAAAACTTATAAAATAAAAATTTCAAAATCTGAATTAAAACAGTTCAGCGATAGCCCAGTCGCGTGGCCCCGGGCTTTTGTAGTTATGTGTCTATTAAAAATGTTAATCATCTCTCGCTTAGTAATGTGCCCAGTAGATGGCAATAGGCTCGCCCTCTATTACATTGGGACCTAAACATAACTGGCGAATCGTGGGGTGTGTAATACACCTCTGCCTACCCCTTCGGGGATACAGGCGTGAATTTATGTTATGTAAATGAAAACTAATCGAACTTAGTGATTCTGAAGGTTTAATCATCTGACGAAAACGTTCGTAGGCTTTATTTGGACAGACCATACGGAATTTCTAGTCGTATTGAAATTACGCTTTTTAAAACAGTTTTTACTGAATCGCGCTCCAGGCCTCTCAATAACTATTTTGCGGCACTCCACTAATTTAGCGGCACTCTACTAACTTCTCCGCGGCACTGTACTAACATAAGTTTATTTCTTTTAGCTGCGGCACTACAATTATGCAACTGTAAGGCGTATACTAATAAAATTACTACGGCTTAAGTTAGACGACCATCGAACAATAAAAACGTTTGTTGTTGCTTTAAATCTCCATTATTCAAAAGGTTTTTGATATAGATAATTACCGTTACCGATAATTAGAAAAAAAATGTGTGTACCTCTATTGTGGTACCTATAGTCCTTTCAATATAGCTTGACCTCTGTAACAGATAGCTACGAAACCGTCGAAGTAACTTTGAATAAGCGTCATGTTTAAATTTTTTTGTATCACCGATGTTTTCATTCTTTACGTTCCAGTTTTATCACGTAATAATGTAAAAATTGACACCTAAAATGTACCTCGTAAGTTCTAAAATACCTAGAAATCATTTTTATAGGAATATATCGCTTACGCACGTACTAGGTCATGCTGGACTGAAAATAATATAGAAATGCGACAAAACCAAACCTTATTAAATTATTTATAAAAGAATTTAAACCAATACAATCATACAATACCATCAATATTTTTTATACTTACAACACACAGTTAGGTTATGACTTATGACATACAAAAATTGAGGTAATTGAGTATAAAAAACCACTTATAATTATAATATTTATTTTCTCAGATTTACTAATAAATAATAATTAAATATTCTAGAACATATTACACAACGCCATCTAGACCCCAACTAAGCAGAGCCTGTCATATGGGTTCTAGAATCCGGAATATATATACGATACAATCGATACAGAGTCATCTAGCGACAAACGCGAGAACTAGGTTAAAATTACAAATTTCTCATACAAAATGAACGCCGTTCGCGTTTGTCACTAGATGACTCTGTATCGATTGTATCGTTGTCTATTCTTTATCATCTAGGTTGCACTGTTTAAATTCCCATACAAAATAATCTTCACGTATACGCACGTTTTTGTGAGACGAATTAAACAAAACTCGCACTTGGCACTCTGATAGTTGAAATAAAACTGTTTTTTAACGGATTCTATCGCGATTTATTTAATGTTATTTTATTATTTACACTGAACCACGACATTTCGGTTGCTTTTCAGCAGCCATGGTCACGGGGAGACTGCATATGGTGGTTGTCTTATAGTTTGAAGTGTAAGTTATCTCAAAGTACCCGAACTATGCTGAATTAAAGATGTTACTATTTACGCAGAATGAGCTCACAGTGTCATGAAGTTTTGTCGTGTTTTGATTTTTCTTGGAATTAATTAAGTGAATGACTGGGTCTCAAGTTAGTGGTACATTCCAACCATCTGCTCTATTAAAATTAGAATGTTTTTAATTTCAATAGCTTCGCGGAGCATCCTAGCTATTGAACATCAAATAAATTGCAATAGAATCCGTTAAAAATAGTTTTATTTCAATGTGTGACATTCGCGTAAACTTCCGACAATATCATATACTGATAATTGTCATACTTTGGTAAATAATTGTAAACATAGTCATCACCAATTTGTATTTGTACTGATAGTCATCAATATGGGTGATATTTATACCGAAGATTATCTTCGATACCCGTAACATTTGTACCGATAATTATCACCAATATTAGTGGTATTTGTACCGATAGTTGTCATCAATATTTGTAATTTATATATACAGATATTTATCATCAATATTAGTGATATTTGAACTAATAATTATCACCAATATAAGTCATATTTCAATAAGTTAGCGGTAAATAACGCCTTTTGAAAAATGGAGATTTAAAACAATAATTACTTGTCTATGTGCACAAAATACAGTATTATATTTCAAACGATTGGCATTTACTTTTTTTACAATATTTAGTCTAAGTAATGCTATGTCAGTATTTTCTTATTTTAAGATCCTTTTAAATTATTAACCGACTTCATAAAAAGGCGAAAGTTTATAATACGTCAGAATATTTTTTTTACGATTGTCCAATAACAAGTATTTAATTCCTTTTTAACAAGTACCCCTTTCTTGATTGTTCCTGGGAAAGGCAAAAGCAGACTGAGTCGTTAGTGTATCTAAAAGTATACCTCATCTTATATCTTCACGTATCTTCTCCATTATAAATTTAAATCGGAAAAACTCAACAATCAAAACGGAACTTAAACCCGCGACCTGTCTCTTTCTAGACAATTGAGCTACCTGAACACATCCTGACAAGCCAACATTCACCTATAAATACATCTTGGGGCGACGTGGCTGTCCAGGACGTGTCCAGGCAACTCACTTGGTCAGAATATTCCCCTTAGAAAAGACCTGTTGAAGGTTCAACTCCCGTCCTGCATATTGACTTCTTCCGATTTATTTATAGGAATAGTTAGCATACTAATTGCATCAAAATGCCATTAATTCTTGATTATAGTTATATAGTTTTGATTTCAAAAGCGGCGATAGCCCAGTGGCGTACGTAACGGACTGCTGAGACGACGTCTCGAGTTCGATCCCCAGTCGCCCCGGGCACACACCTCTGACTTTTCGTAGTTATGTGTGCATTAATAAATGTTAATTATCGCTCGCTTAATAATGTGACCAATAGATGGCAATAGGCTCGCCCCCTATTACATTGGGACCTTAACATAACTGGCGAATCGTGGGTGTGTAATACACCTCTGCCTACCCCTTCGGGGATACAGGCGTGGAGTTATGTTATGTTGTTTAGTTTTGATAAGCATACCGAATCACATCATATCAATTGACAAGAACTACAGAACTTCGCTATCGCCAATGGGTTGTGAAGGACAGATGTCAATCGCTTTACGGAACATGTTCAGCCATTTAATAGGTAGGAAAAGTCTCGGAGGATGACAGAACGCATTTCAAACATTGTATCCATTGCATTGAATATTCTTTCTGCAAAGGAAAATAATTTTTTCAATGTATTATACCCAATATCTCCCTGCTGTGTGTTTTCACAAGCAACTACAATATGAGGTTCTTCAAGAAGGGCATCAGAACGTTTTTATAGGGTCGGCAGCGCGAGTGTTACGCCTCTGGTGTTGCACGCGTCCATAGGACGCGGTAACCGCTTCACATCAGTCACCTAAGTGGTAGGTATAAAAATGGTCACTACGTAGCACTTAGTTTAGAACAATTTGTTAGAATGTGACCAGAAAAATGCAATCAAAAGCGGTTTAAATAAAATTAACACCTTAGTGACAAATACGTGATATAAGAGTTTCAACAAATTTACAAAATTAATAATGAGGTATTTTTTTTAAAGAAAAAAGTTGAAACCAAAATGAAATATTTAAGGAACAATTTTATAACATCAACAACCACATGGTGCTTACGTCGTCAAAAAGACATTAAACAGTTAAACAACGAGAGTGTGTTAAACAGTTTAAATAACGAAGTTATTTTTCCGTTAACGGATCTAAATATCTTACCCATTGAGGCACGTGCGTAGCCAAGTTTTAGTTTCGAAGATTCATATGCATGAATTGATATTATTATTCATGTGAAAAATAACAAAAGGTAGATTCGTAGATAATCACTCCCTCCCTCCTCCCTCCTCTCTGGCTACGCCCACGGTGTTAGTTATAAATGAATAACCCTATTTTAAACATCTGAACTTATCCCTTTTCTTTGTAGAGTAATAAACCTCTTAAATGGCTGCAAAAAAAATGGTATTTAAAAACTACACTATTTATGGCGCGCATGTTGTCTCTTACGATGTCAAGCCCAGGGCAAGACATTTGTTAGCCACGTGGCAAGATATGATTAGCGTATGTTCAACATGATTATAAATTAACGTCTTTTCATTGAATTAATATATGTGGTTTATACATATTATAGTTATTGTATAATCAAACTATTGGATATTGAAATCATAAATTGGGGCTGTATTTAAAATATATTCTTAAAATCGTTTCCCCTGTTATATTTTTAATACTGTATACATGGCCTATTTTAATATCACATATAATAAAATTGGCATAACGACTTAATAGATTTTAAATATACAAAAAACTTTGAAGTATTGAAATTCTTTTATATTGGCATTATACTAAGCATTTACTTATAATATAGATACTAACAAAAAAACGGCTATATCAGTTATTTGTTAACGTTATAGCATTGCAAAATATAGTTGATGTTATAACGTGACTGCGACTCGCTCTTGAATGTATTACGCTATTTCCGTAACGCGGTTGGAAATTAGAAAATAGTTTTGAAAATAAAACTATACTAAGCCAAAAGTAGTACAGTGAATGAGAAAAGTCGTTTAACACATATACCGGGTGGCGCAAAAGACATTTTTAATCCCACAATCCCTATTGGAAGATGCTTTAATTTTTGCAAAGTGCGAGGAAAAAAAATATAGTCAAAGAACATCGGGTGAGAACTTCCTCGCCACCGTGTATAATAAACAAATCAAATATCTTTGTTCATTTAGCTCACAAAGTAACACTTATGAACTAAGGAACATCAATTGTATTGCTTCTATTCACAAGGCAGGCAAAGTCCATAAGAAAAGAATCTGTCAATAAAAACTCACACTCAAAACGTGAAATACATTAACCCTTTTTCGTTTGTAAATTGGTTAGTATTCAACAACCTTTGTCGTTCACTGTACCTACTTGGTAAAATAAATAAAAAAATATAATTTATTTATACAAAATTAAAGCAAACCGTCCTCCTTTCAAAAAATATTTCTATATAATATATTTGCGGACTGATGTTATTGAAACATAATATTCCTATTTTTCATAAATTTTTCGGTGTTCCGAGAAATAAAAAAAAAAGTATTTCAATGTTGTTTAGGAAATTCAAATATTCCAAATGCATCAATTCTTTTTAATGTCGTTAATATTTATATTCTTTAAGATTATGATACGGGGTCCACATATTGCATTTCTTTTGTATTTTAAATATGTTTTATTTTTAAATATAGGTATTTCATTATGATTATATATTCAGATTTAGTTTTTTATAAATTTTATAGTAATATTTAAGATGTTTCGTTTGAATTGAATGTCTACATTTAATTATGTTTAGATTTTATTTTTTATTATAAAAACATTTTTAATCGCACTTAGTCATTCTAATTTCGATCGAGCAAATTACTGTAACTAATAATCGTGAACACTTAAATAGTTTTGTGATTAATTTAAGTATTTCTTTTTGTATAAATTCGGTGCTAATTTCTATTAAATTAATTATTTTTATTATTAATGTTTAGTACATTTTTTTAACATGACATTGGTTTAAGCACAAATGCTAGGTTAAAACAAGGATAATTAGGTACCCGTTTTCAAAATGTATCACACGTTCTTCTAGTTTCAATCGCACCAATAATTAATATATAAAGATAGCCGTTGGTATTTGACTGTGGATAGTTTGATATTTGTTGTACGGAATTCGATTGAAATGAATCTATCCAATTTTTTATAATTTCGTAAAGTATTACAATTGTCAATGAAAGAACATTTTTTGAAAACGGGCTCTAGTGGAAGCTACTTAGAGCTATGACCTAACTGTGAATAAGCAAGTCTGCACAATCTATGATAGTCTGTATACTAGAGCACCATCATTGAGCTGTTCTTTAGTGTGTGACTACTATGATGCTGTAATATTTTTATCATCATAATCATACATAAGCTAGTATTATTAAAATTGAGTGTTACTAAATAAGTATTATTATTGCATCAGTCAATTAATGATAAATTCCCTCGTACGAAGTGGTCGAAAAACTTTCCAAAAATATTTCGAAAAATATTTATGATAATTTTTCAATTGCTTTGGAGTGTTAATCTGATTGGTTAGTTATATAGTTAATAAAATTAACGAATTTATGTCGATGATGGAAAAAAAAATTGAATGGATGTGACTATTACATACCTATAGATAGACGTAATTTGATGAAATTAAAATAATTTGTTCGCCTCACACAAAATATCGCTGTTTAAAGATTTAAAATGTCGTCAAATTACAATTTCTTGAGAATTAGTTGGGATACAGTAGGCGTACCATGCAATATACATATATCCGAAATTTAGAGCAGTTAAAACGCATTTATCCCATAATCGGGTCCGAAGATGGCACGTGACAATTTCGTTCAGCCTGAACCTTACCAAAACATATTTTTTTTGCCTCTTGCCGTGTGCATTACCCTGCCTCTCATGGAATTGTATTGTCAGCTTTAGATATTCTCCTAGTTATGAAATGGTGTTAATTGCACAAAAAAAACCATAATGCAAATAGGAGATGCTTTTTGATCTCATAAAAAATTGCATGATTTAGAAATTGGCGATGTATTTACCGTAGGAATTGTATAATACGATTCTAGTGGTAGACTATGTGTGGGGCTAATGAAAACTTTGATTTAACAAAACTTCCTGGTTTTAAATATAGATAACGTAATGTTAACATTTTCGATATAAATTGTGTAAGCTTTTTTTAAATGTTGATACGTATATTTGGATTATGACGGCGCATTTCGCAAGCCGGTCATATCCCAATGTTATGACTATTATGTCGAATTGTAATCTGCCATTTTGTGTAACCAAATTGGTAATCCGCCATTTTGTGTAACCAAATTGGCGCCAAAATTTTACCCATTTGCGTCTTGAATTACTCAGGCAGTGCAAGTTTGCCTTAAATAACTAGAAATAGATCTCCTGATAAGGAACATGGATTATATTTCTATAGTTGCATCCTCAAATAAGGACACTAGGTAGCGTGCAGCATTTTTTATACTGCATTTGACATTTAGTTAATTCAATCAGTGTACTCGTTTGAGGATAAAAAATAAAAATGGGAAAAAGGTCTTAAGGAAACGATAAAATGTTGCTTAAAATGTACATTTTAGAAATGTTTATTTTAATATTTTTAAGTCTTATGCATTATAAATTTTAATATCATAATTTTCGTAGTTGAAATTTTTAGATATAAATGGTAATATACACAGAATTCTTCTGTATTTTTACAATCAGACCAAAAGTGATACGAGGACCATATTTGTATTATTTCTGAAAATAGAAGTTTTGATTGATCAAAGAACGTTTGAAATTTATATGACATGTTTATATTAATGTTGGACGCTGTATGTATGTTTTGATGTATTGTATTATTATTATATGTGAGAAAAAGATGCTATATTTTTCATTTTACGAAAAAAATGTCTTTGACTATTCGGTTTTGCCAGACTAAGGACGAATGAAGAACTAATTTTATTTAATACTTTAGTCATATGTTTTATTTATCAAAGACATTTTTTTTTCACCCTACCATAAGCGAAAATGCAACACAGACGGTCGTGTTATTTTGTATTTTTTTTTCTTTTATTATTCCGATATATTCAACAAATTTAATTTTTTTGCCGTACCATAGACTTCTACAACTGCGTCTATATTGTCTGTGCTGCCTTTTTGGCGACGGTTGTAGGGCTTTGTGTTTTCTTTTTTATATTTTTGTTACGACCGTCTCACTATGCTTTAATAACGTGTTGCATTTTCTCTCTCTTTTCCCGATTCCCTGGATGGCCCTCGCCTGCGACAACACACAACATCACTAATTCTCTCACACACACACACACACACACACACGGACACACACACACACACACACAACACACACACAATCCACACACAATCCACAATAATCGTTCCAAAATATTTAACTCTCTATCATAATTTCAATCCACATTTTTAAACGAATAAATTAAATTTAACTTACTGTAATGAAAATGACAATGAATGTTGCAATAACGAATAAAATACGTTAAAAATGGTAATAAAAATCTAATAACAAATTGAAACCTAATGCAATAATCAAAAATTGCAAAAATGATTTGGTAAATTTCAACTCTTTTGTTCAACTTAATGAAAATATTACACAAAAACAAATATATACACTCGCAAAATACCCGCACGTCATGGATGGATGGCATACAGCTACTTTAGCGCAGCGACTCCTGCGCAGAACGACAGTTTCATGGACAGCGAGCTGTTCGAGCAGATCCGAGCGTTTGAGCCCGAGGGACTCGACGACTTTGATATCTACAACAATATGGCCATGAAGTGAGGTAAGACGGTTACGTATACTGCCGAGATTGATTACTTATCTGCATCGCTACCGTGACGTACTTATTAAGCGATCGCGATGGTGTCCACGATCCAGAGGGATAAGGATGGAGTTATATAAGGTGTCACAAAATTAGGGCTCTGAATTTGGTGAGATGACTTGGTATCGACAAAATTTGTATTTGAAACAAAAAAAAAATATCGGGTAAAATAAGAAAATAGAAAAAAAAAAATGAAAAAAAAAACCACCAGCGGCACGTAACGCGACGAGCACACGTGACGCTGGTCGCGATTTAGGTATTTCCCACACATCCGCTTGGAGAATACTGCGAGGAGAAGGACTGCACGCCTACCACGTGCGTGACGGGCTCGTTGCGTTTTTATATATTTTTTATTTTACCTGTTATTTTTTTTTGTTTCAAATACATATTTTGTCGATACCAAGTCATCTAACCAAATTCAGAGACCTAATTTTGTGAGACCTTATATAGGTGTGTCCGTGTATAGCGCCATCTCTCTCCCTCTGAATCGCGACCGCGCTGCACGGTGCTTATGGGGTCGTGGGTCGTGGTGGCCCACTGGTCTTCTTCATCCGAGCGCCAAATGCAGTTGCATCCAAAGCTTGAACTTTGGAGCCCGGAGTCCACTCTCATACATGTAAAATATTTGTTTTTTTTTTGGAATGTGAGGGAATTGCCTTATTGGGTCACCTTGCACCCGGTGTAGGAGACCCGAGACGGCGTGCGATTTTAGTTAGTTCGAGTCCGACATAACTCCCGTTAGCAGGTGGGAGGGGGGGGGGGCAACAGTGAGCACTTCCGCACGAAAAAAAAGAGTACAACTATACTACCAATTCCGTTGGGCTATTCTGCCAACTGAGCTATGCGAGACGCACTTTGGTTATTTACAATACAATAAATAGAAGAGTTAAAAAAAAAAAATTCTTAATAATTATTTTATTTATTTTTATTTTATTTTATTTATTTGGAACAAAAAACAGTTACATGCTAAAATAGTTAACAAATTATAGGTATTAAAAAAAAAACTATAATAACGCGTCCTAAAAATAATCGTTAGTGAGTTTCTATAACTCGCTAACAATTATTTTTTAATTTGGACTTGAAGCGTGTTTTTTATTGTTTTTTAATTTATTTGTAAAGATATAATAATTTGTGTTTATTTATTTTTTGTTCTATTTTCTTTACAGGTGATAGAATGAAGAAAATTTACCTTAACACTTAAGATAAAGTCAATGTTATAATTTTAAATTTAATTTGGTACTTTTTAATGTTTTAGTTTGTATGTGCCATAGTGTCCTTTATATAAAATATGAATAGATTTATACAAATATTATACTTAGATGGCGATTTAATTGGGCATAAACTCTAGCAAAAGTGATATATATTTAAAAATAGTTTTTTACGGGTTAGAAAAAATCCTCGGGTTGTAGTTTTTAGCTAAGAATGGAAATTGCTTTGTTGCCTTGCTTGTCTACGCGAAAAAAATATTATTCTATTCTCGAAAACAAAATACTACTAAACGTAAATATTATAAATCTTTAGGCTTTCACGGCCGGCGTTGCATGTAGAATATACTGCTTGCGGGCTGTTTCGCCGTGGTCCATAGGAAACTTGTGTCCCAAACGTTTCGTCGATCACTGCGATCGACATCTTCAGTGGTACAGGTCCGGGTGCCGACGAGTGCGGAGAACTCTCCTCGGCGGCGACTTCACTGCGACTGATGTAGATGTAAAATATTTTTCGCGTTGGTAGATGGCGCTGCAATCGGGTCATAGGATTGTTTACGGATTGATTCCCGGGTGAAGTTTGGAGCCGGGCCGGGCCGCTAGGAATGTTATATTTTATGTCCAATATAAAATTGTATACAAATTGTACCTTCAATGTTTTTATTTTTTAAACGCAAATGCTTTTTATACAGAACGTAATAGTTAGAATAAAATATACCAGTAGTATATACCTTTAGATTTTTAAGATTTAGTTTCAAAAGGTATTTGCTATAATCGTTTAGAAATTATTGAATTTTTTTTTGTAATTTAAAGTTTAAATATTATGAGACCTATAGAAATATTCGTTATTATATACCCATACGTCGTGCAAATAATATTATGCAAATTTTGTGCAAATAATTTCGTGCAAAAAATACATACGATTTGCACGGCTTAGCTTAGGATTAGTGATTGATAACTCATTACGTCTCGTAGGCCTAGAGCCAGAAGTCCAAAGGAGTTGCCTGGAAGTGTTTCAGTTTATTATTTCACTTTTTTTCCTTATTTTTATATATCTACTTGATTTGGTACCTTAAACCGCTATGACATCTTTCTTTCGTAAAAGGGCTAGTATTCTAAGATAACCCTGTAACTAATTATGTTGGGGAGTGGCTTACCGCCAGTAGTATAATAACCGGGATTTGAACCCGCTGCCCCTTGTATGCAAGCCTGCTTTATTTATCTAGCTTGCTTTATCTATAAGGCAACTCTTTTTTACTAATGTTTTTAATTGACTAATTAAATCTATGGTGCTTATCTTATATTTCTTGTGGTCGAATAGTAAATTATTAGATTTTGTGTCTTCATCATCAACCTATGCTAGTCCACTGCTGGACATAGGTCTCCCCTAATGAGCGCCATTTTGTGTCTTAGTGTAATTTAATTATATATATTATGTAAAATATAAATATTATTTTATAGGTTTAGATATGGATCTATGTTTTAAATATGACTTCCCATATTTCGTGGTTTTGACTAAAAATATATGATGATTTTAATGTTATAACTGAACAATGTGCTGCAATGATAGATGAATTAGTAGTGGACGACTAAGGCCGTCTGCCGCTTCATACGTATGCGGGCGCCTATTTCGTGCAAATGATATGGTGTGACTTTCGTGCAAAAAATACATATGATTTGCACGAAATAGTACGCAGTGCCCTCGTATGAGTGACACGCATAAAGCAGCAGAGGCTTTAAAAGTGCACTATTTGGAACCATCGACGAAATTTAAACTTATCACATCATTTGTAAGAAGTATAGGTAAAGTTTTAATATTAAATTAAGTCGTCATTCGCTATGCTATACAGAATTTCGTTAAGAAGAGAGAAAAGGGGAGAGATGTAATTACGAAGAAATTGTTAAGAAAAAAATTACTTATGAGGTTCAGCCAAGTCTAGCGAAATTTGGATATGTGTTCTTGTATAAGTTTGAATTGACACTTATAAATACTTGTTTGAGGGCCTATTGCGAGAATAGATTATTGTTGTTAAGTCGGCTGTAAACATTGCTATGATGGTTTATCTCACAAAACTGTTAAAACAAAGCGACTTCATTGATATTGAAGTTTTGCTAGCTTCTCACCCGATACATTCAGAGACGCAAAAAGAATGAATGAAGAATTCTATTCATTCATAGAATGAAGATTTATTTTATTTAGAGACACGGTGAGTGATGGAGAACTTGACTTCTCATTCGCTATATTTATATATGCAAAGAACGAATGAAGACTTTCATTCAAGGAATATTTTATTTAGAGACAGAGTGAATACAAATTTTTCACTTACTATTTTAGAGACACGAAGAACGATTGAAGACTTCTTTCCATTCATGGAATAAAGATCGTTTACTATATTTAGTGACACAGAGAGAATGTGAACGATTGACTTCTCATTGGCTATATTTAGGGTCACAAAGATCGAATGTAGTTTTCTGTTCATTCATGGAATAAAGATCATTTATATATTTAGAGGCAGAAGGTGAATTAAAACTGTTCCATTTGTCATTCACTATATTTAGCCATGCAAAGAACGAATGAGGACTTCTTTTAATTCATAACTTAGAGATTTATAAGATATTTAGAGATTGAGAGTAATAAAAACTATTGGTTTATCATATGGCTTATGTATTTATAGATGCAAACAACGAATGTTGAACATTAAATTTTCATTCTCAATATTTGGATATATGGAGAGTGAATGAGAACTTTTACTTCTCGTTCGCTATATTTAGAGATAACAAGAACGATTGAAATCTTTATTATCTATATTAAGAAGAACAGATGGCCGTTTCATAGTTGGGCTGGAATTCGACCTCAACTGGAGGAGATTAAGAGGAACAGACAGTGAACGGTGATATACCAGTAAAGAGCTTTTGTAATATTATTGTTATTTACTTTTAAAATGTTCTAACAAATAACTGCGAACGTCTGTATATTCACAGATAAAATAGTTTCATCATGTCATATGCGTTACATTCAATAAAAATGCTACATCAGTATGTTTGTGATCGTAAAATTCGAAGTATTTGCCCGAAATTTTGAGCCTCGCCTTTGTATTTTTACCCAAAAGTGTCTATCGGACTCGGAATTCTGAAGTCACCACAGGAATTGGCAAATACCGTCACAACCAAGCGTGACCGGGTGTAGTATAGGTAAATCGAAGCTGACATTGAAGTTAATAATAATTTAATAGATTATATCCACTTCGTTTAGGCCATCCGCTGCCTTATGCTGCGCGCGTAAATTCAATGATCCGTCATGGGCATTGATTGAATTTCAATAATAACTCGTTCTATCTATCGTATCTAAACTGGCTGTGACTGTAGGCGTAGCGTAAACCATCGCGTTTGCGAAATGTACGACGCAGCAGCGCTCATTAATTTTTAATAAATAGCTCCGTTCTCGTGTTCTGTCGTGTGGCGACCCGATTTACGCAGCATGGCCCTATGTATATGCACCCCGCACGGCTCGCTGCGTGCGCACACAAGGCAGCGAACGACCTTATAGAATGAAAATCTGTGCCTTAGTTTTGAAGATTGTATAATTAGGTCATTTAAAAAATGACATGTTAAGTGAAGGTTAATCTTACAATATGATTCTGGCGCACCATTTGGGTACATACTACCCTTATCCGATGCAACAGGAATTCATAATCGTTACCTTGTGACGTTCATAGACGTTACATCGTGACAAATAAAACGTCAGCGGTACTCGTGGTATGTAGTGGTATGGCAAAATGTTGGTTATACACTGCCGTTATCCTCTACAGCAGTAGTTATATTTGACGTTCACAAACGTTACTCTGTGACCTAAATAAATAAAAAGTTTTCTGTTAAAATATTTTTTATTTTGAATGTGGAACCGGCGCTGAAACTGGATAAATGAGTTAATGAATTTTGTCATTTATATGTATAGATATATAATATGAATATTCTTAATTTTTTTTTCTAATTCTTGTAATGTTTCCTTGAAATACAAATTATATAAAATAAAATTCATTAAATATCACCAATTCCATGATATAATATATCCAAAAAAGCTATTTACATATACAAACTAGCTTATTAATCACAATTTCAAATTATATAATTTTTATGTTTTGACCTAAAAAAAATGTCCTCTATTTAGCATGTAATCTATATTATCAAGTATTGTAGCCGGTAAACTTCGTGAACGAACGGCAGAATGTACGTGCATGTGCACTATACGGACCGACCAAAAATTTATAAAAGGACTGATCAATAACTTTAATATAATCTACCGTTATCGTTTTCGGTCATATCTCCGGTTCTACTTAACCAATTGCAATCAAACATACGGTAGATTTAAGTCTGACCAAGACCTTTGTAATAGAAAAACCGCATCAAAATCCGTTCAGTAGTTTTTGCGTCCATCGCGAACAAACAGACAACCAGGCAAGAATTCCAAGAGGAATAATTTTGTGTTCAGAATCGTTCATTTAACATAACCGAAGTTTATTATTTAATGTTTTCAATGTACAGACAACTAATTTATAATTTTATACATAGATGATTGGTTGATAGGCGCGCCTCACCCCGCATTGCCACTAAAGTGACCTAAAAACGTGTTCTGTTCAACTAAAGAACATTGTCACGAAGTTTTCCGGTCACTATATTAGTTGACCGAGTGAATATATTGTAGTAGTGAAATCATATAATGTGCTATATTTTAATTTAGTTTTGTTTATTTTAATTTACGTTTCTGTTCGTGAAATTTTAATAAACTCTGTTGCTATTATGTTATTTTCTTTCATTTTATTTTTTGTCACCTTTCTACACACACACACACACACACACAAACACACACACAGACACACACACACACACTCTCTCTCTACTAAGGGTAGGTAGATATACGAGGTTTAGGTTACCCTTAATAGATTTGGTGAGGAATGGACTGGATAGGTCAGTGGTCGCGAGATCGATACCTGTTCAATGCAAATAAATAAATAAATGTTTTTGGACAAAGTGCACAACGCCATCTAGACCCAAACTAAGCAGAGCTTGTCATATGGGTTCTAGAATGCGGATAAAACTACTTAAATACTTTTTTTGTAAATAAATACTTATTGTACATAGAACCACATAGTACGCAGACCAATCCAAATATACATATTTGCACTGAGCGGGAATTGAACCTGCGACCTCTGACTTAGCCATCGAGCGCACTACCGCTACACCACAGAGGTTGTTTGTTTATGTTCCTGGTGTTTTGTTTTATGAAAAATGTATGTAATTAAGTATGGATGTCTTTGGTGTAGACTTAGAGCCATAGTATTCATTTAGGCTAAGAAACCGCTGAGTATATGTCTTAGAATATTAAGTTTTTCTTATAAATGTATAAGAAAAACTTAATATTCGGATAGATCGAAAAACGAGAACATCTAGGACGGGACTTGGACCCGCGACAAGTACAATATTAATTAAATATTGAAGCATACAAAATGCTTAAAAATTGATTCTTCTATAAAATTTATTCTATTTATTCTTACACTCTAGTCTTAAAATATATCTATCCCTTTCGAACATTTACTACTCTCGCACTCTTTCACACTTACAGGTTATTACATTTATTCATCTCTTTCACACCTGTCATCGTTCCTGCTTCATTCATACATTAATTACAAAACGTTCACAGATAAAATATGTTAAAATAAATTCTTATTCGGTTATCCTTACATGCCCTTGAAATTCACAAAGTATATATATGAAAAATAGATATGGTTTTAAATTTCACAATAGCTTACATGTCCTAGTTACATTTCACACTTACTTTCATACTTAGTTAAGTTATATAAGGTTAAATTACAAACATTCATACTGAACACCCGTCATCGTTCCTGCTTCATTCGTACATTAATTACAAAACGTTCTCAGATAAAATATGTTAAAATAAATTCTTATTCGGTTATCCTTACATTGCTTTACAAAATGAAATAACATATTTTAAGAACGTAGTTTTAGTGAATTGGGCCCCGGGACAGTCGTGTTTTTTTAAATGTATTCCATCCATGTATGTGTGTCGTGTAATTCAATGTGATAATCGTGGCCTTAGTGTGCGTTTGTGACATGTTTGTGTAATTAGGTACTGGCAATACTTTTCTATGTATAGGAACACTGATCTTATATTAAACAGGGATAGATCAGTAATGGCGCTTAAAAGCGGCAAAACTAGGCCAGGCTGGCCTCCAGCTGACCCTGGGGTTATCCTTTCGAGGGCTTACCCGGGGTGCCCGGCAACGGGCACTTGGGGAGGACACCGTGCGGTTTTAGTCGAGACACGACATAACTACCCCCTGGCGGACTGGGGAGACTGGGGAAAGAGACCTAAAACTCCTAACTGCGCATTTAAAGAACATTGTCAAGATTCTTGCCCCTAGCATAAGAATTTGTTATCACCATTTTACCCTGTTCACTGTTTAACTTGTTTCGAGTGAAATAATTTGTTTGTTCAATGTTATATAAAGTTATATGAAGCTTAATTAAATACTTATATATTGTCGCACCGTAGATGGCCCAATTTAGTGTTTAATAAAAGCTATGGTTGTTTATGACACTAGTTTCATTTCTCCTTTCTGTAAAATACTTACCTACTCCAGAATCATTTTATCAATTTAGATATATATCATTTTAGAACCAATTGTTAGCTGCGCTTTTGCCGAATCGATATGAATTGAAATCTTCAAAAGAGCGTAAGTAATCCTTTTTTCAATGGCCGGCAACGCATTTGCGATCCTTCTAGTGTTGCAGATGTCCATGGGTGAAACGAGGTCAGGGCCTAACTATGTCCAAAAGGGGCCATCTCGAAACCGGAGATGGCCCTAGGTCAGTTCTGCCGTCCTCAAGCTAAAAAGCGGCCAATAATTCAACACCAACTTTATTCTCATAAATGCTTAAAAAAATGCATCCATACACAGTTAAATGACAACGTAATTGCAGATTTATATAAAATATTAGCATAGGTTTTAAATTATTCCGTCATTTTTTAGCCCTAATTTGAAATTTGCTTTTTCATTTAGCCACTTTTTAGTTTGAGGACGGCAGAGTTAGAGTGCAATAAAAATGCCTTAAGGGCTACCTTACACCCGAGACAGCGTGCGGTTTTAGACGGTTCGAGTCCAACATAACCAGCCCAGCTGTGGGACGGGGATTCTGAGGGGATTTCCGCCGAAAAAAAGAGCGTTTGTTAGGTCCCTGTACCTACTTACTTAGATAGCAGGCAAATATCTACACTAATATTATAAAGAGGAAAGATTTGTATTTTTGTAATTAACGAATACACTTAAAAACTACTGGACCGATTTCAAAAATTCTTTTACCGTTTGAAAGCTACATTATCACTGAGTAACATAGGCTATATTTATTGTTAGAAAAAAATAGAGATCCTTAGAAATCTCTACTAAAACCAACCCAAGGCGTAAAAAATTAGTCTTAAAATGTCTTTCATCGCATGCAATTCAGATAGTATTGAGGATAGAACAAAAAAATGTTCTATGATACCTATTATAGAACATATCAATATCTACAAAAAACTTCGCGAGACCATATGTCCAACTATTGTAGTTGTCACTATAACTAGTTTTTTCCATTTTTAAAATTTAGAGCAATAAATAAATAATAAATAAATATTCTACATACGACATTCTACAAAGCGCATTCTACAAAAAATTTTAGGAGAGGTAGGACATGACGGTATTCCCGTCCAACTGAGCAGTCCGACTGGGGAAGTACCTCCGCCCTACAGAATACCGCGGCCATAATAACCTCGTGTTGTGTTCCCGGCGGTGAGTAGGGTAGCCAGAGCTCACTGAGAGTTTTTGTGCTGTCAGAGGGAAGAGTCTTCCTTCTGACAGCACAAAAACTAAAAAAGAAGGGAGAGGCGGGAGTAGCCTTTGGTCTTCCCGGAAGACTAAAGGCTATTCCTGCTTTGCAATATCTTTTTTTTTTAGGGTCGGCAGCGCGAGTGTGACGCCGCTGGTGTTGCACACGTCCATAGGCCACGGTGACCGCTTCCCATCAGGTGGGAAGTGAGCTTGTCTGCCACCTGAGTGGTATAAAAAAAAAAGAAAAAAAAAGCGCTTTCTAGACCCAAAGTAAGCATAGTTTAACTAGCTTGTGTTATGGGTTCCAAAATGCGGATAAACATAATAATATTATCGGGGCCTGAGGACGGCAGTTGGCCGACTCGCCGTCCTTACAGAAGCAGGCCGTGGCGGAGGCGTGTCGTGTGTGCCCTACACACGCCTGCCAACTCACCGAAGCGGGATAAAACCCGACCCCACCAGGCGAGGCCGCGGTGGCGGCCAAAGCCCGCCGGCAACCCTGGGGTTATCCTTTCGAGGGCTTACCCGGGGTGCCCGGCAACGGACACTTGGGGAGGACACCGTGCGGTTTTAGTCGAGACACGACATAACCACCCCCGCTGGCCGGCGGGGGGGTATCCGAAGGGATTTCCGCACGTTAAAAAAAAAAAAAAAAAAAAAAAAAGGTACTTATATAGGTGCGCGAGCGCGTGGGCCGCCGCCACCTCCTTCTGCGAGCATGTAATGCTCGCGAAGGAGATGGCGGAGCGCGCCCGGGAGAGATTTAGAACTCTCCCGGACCGCCGAGCCCGCAACTTGCTCGCCGCGCGTCGCAGGCGACTCAGGCGCCGGAGGTCGCTTAACGACCTCCGTCCTCCATGAGCGCAGGCCTGGGGGTGGCGGGTGAGGCCACCTGTCACCCCAGCAGAAGCAGGCCGGGACGGTGGGGCGACTAGCGCCCCTCCCCCAAACCGGGGCAAGACGGGGACACAGTGGTTCCCAAACCCGAGGGGGCCATCTCGAAACCGGAGATGGCCCAGGGTCAGTCGGGGTGCGAGGGATGTGCTCTATGGGCAACCTTACACCCCGGCGTCTGTAGACCCGAGACGGCGTGCGGTTTTAGTCGGTTCAAGCCCGACATAACCGCCCCCGCTGGCACGCGGGGGGGGGGGGGTGTCCGTTATGTTAGCGTACACAAGAGCTATATCGAGTTGGTTACTATGCCATTAAACTCTGTGTAAATACTGCCTAATTAGTGTAAAAATAAAAAAAACTCTTCCTCTTTATTCTAGGAAATAAACACCATTTTCACTGTGTACGCTGGCGTCACGATCAAGCTAGCGTACACATGGCCGTACTCGAAAACGGCTAATTGTAAAGCAACAGAGTTTACACTAAAAAATAGTCCTCCTAAAAACAGGTCTCCTGTGACAAAGAAAATCCTGAAGTCTGGTATGAGGAGCTTTCGCACGACTTCGTTTCACTCAGCTCAATTACGAAATTAAAACTACGAAATAGTTCGTTGGTTGCGATAACTGACAGCTGATTTGTTTACTGGAAGTCCTACATCCTTGTGGCGCGTATTGAAGGACATTGGTTTCCAATTCAAAAAAGTAAACAAAAGAAAAATTGTCATGGAGAGGGGCGATATAGCACTTGCGCGGGTTACCTTTTTGAAAAAGGCTAAAGCGATTACCGATAGGAGCAATGTCGTCTTCCTGGATGAAACTTGGCTGAATGCCAATCATACGGTCGGTAAAATGTGGACTGACGATACACCTCATGCCTCGACCAAAGTGCCAGAAGGAAAAGGGGAGAGATTGATTATTTGTCACGCAGGCACATCGAAAGGATTTGTAGAAAATGGGCTACTTGCTTTTAAATCGAAAAAGACGGGAGAATATCACGAAGATATGAATGCGGAAGTATTCACGGAGTGGTTTCAAAATATGCTTAGCAATTTAGAAGAACCCAGCACAATTATTATGGACAATGCCCCATATCACTCCGTGCAATTGAACAAACCGCCGACTTCTTCCAATAAGAAGAGCGAGTTGATCGAGTGGCTCCAAGCCAATAATGTGGAAGCCGATGAGACGAAATTAAAGGTGGAGCTAGTGAAGCTCGTAAAAATGCACAAGCCCAAAACGACATACAAATTAGATATGATGGCAAACGAATATGGTCACGAAGTCCTGAGGCTTCCACCGTACCACTGTCAGTACAATGCCATTGAATTAATTTGGGCCCAAATCAAAGGTAACTTGTTTAACCATAGTCTATTTACATACTGACAAAAATATGATTATGTTTATTACTTGAATTCTATGACTCAATTTGTTTTTTATCTTGTTTCAGGATACGCTGCACGAAAAAATACAGCTCCGCCTTTTACAGCCACAAAAATGATGGGGTTATTGAAAGAGGGATGCAAATATGTCACTGGCGATGACTGGAAGAAAGTAGTGGAGAAAACCAAAAATCTAATCTTACATGACTGGGAGCGAGACATTAGAATAGACTGCATAATTGATTCCCAAATAATTAATCACGTCGACGAGTCAGATGACGATGATGATGATGATGATGATGATGAAGATGATGAACATGTTTGATTTTTAATAAATAATTAAACAGGTTATCAATTTTGTTTTACTTTTTTTCTTCAAAATTATTAGTTAATAGAATCGATTTCTTCTTCATTAATAAATGATCTCGATAAGATATACCTATAATCGATTTTATTTCATGCGATTTTATCTTGACTACATCTCTAGTAACTTCAAATCCCAAACGTCACCGTACCCATGCTACGTGAAAAATATTGTAACGACTATAGTTCGTAAGCGTTAAGAATGCAGTGAGTCATCAGTACAACTGCAGGGTACAGGTGTATTCACAGTGGTGTTCAAATTCAAACAAATTATATTTTTAAAGATTAAGTTTAATGAATTTATAAAAAATACACTTCAAAGTATAAAGTTACATATATAAGGTGTCACAAAATTAGGTCTCTGAATTTGGTGAGATGACTTGGTATCGACAAAATATGTATTTGAAACAAAAAAAAAATATCGGGTGAAAAAAAAAATTAAAAATGAGAAAAAGAACACCACCAGTGACCGGTGTCACGTGACGCGGCGAGCACACGTGACGCTGTTCGCGATTTAGTATCGCGGTTAGTATCCTCGCAGTATTCTCCAAGCGGATTTGTGGGAAATACCTAAATCGCGACCAGCGTCACGTGTGCTCGTTGCTGGTGGTGTTTTTTTTTAATTTTTTTAACATTACATATATCACGCCTATATCCCCGAAGGGGTAGGCAGAGGTGCTAGCTAGGAGTTTTATTTTTTTATTTTATATTTTTTATATATATTTTTTTTATTTTACCCGATATTGTTTTTTTTGTATATTTTCTCGATACCAAGTCATCTCACCAAATTCAGAGACCTAATTTTGTGACACGTTATATATATTTTATTATTTTATAATGTGAATATTTGGTACCTTTTTTTTTTCGTGCGGAAATCCCTTCGGATACCCCCCCCCGCCGGCCAGCGGGGGCGGTTATGTCGGGCTTCAACCGACTCCGGGAGGTATGAGATCTATAGTAAACGAGTACACATTACCTAAGCATAGCTGACGTATTCAAAAACTCACCTAATCAGATACAGACTTCTTACGAATTGACGTATTCCGCCTAAAAGAAATATGTATAGACTAGCTGTTGCCCGCGGCTCCGCCCGCGTGGAATTCTGATCCCGTCTCCGCTTCACATAGAAACGTATTCTCGAGATTAAAAAGTAGCCGGTGTTACTTCAGACTATAATAGAATTATTCCCCTAAGATACACTTTTTGAAAATTCTCGCTTTTATTCTCTTTTGGTACACTTTTGTGTAGTACAGTCATATACCTAGATAAATAAAAACAATAAGATTTTAAAAAATTAATTTACATATTATTAGAAACGGCACTTACAGTGGTTGCATAAGCACTTACAGAGCAAAGAGATACCTAGAGCAATGGTTATGACATCTAAATAATAATAACAATAAAGCTTTATTTATTCCATACAAAAAAAATTATAACAATTATTGAACATGCATAATATCTATCTATTGAAAATCAACAAATAGACGAATTAAACTAAAATAATAAATTATATAAACTTAATCACGTGCGGGCCAGACCATTTCACGGATCGTCGAGTTTTAATACTTAGACTTAATATTAAAATTTAATCGTAATATTTTTTAATACGTAGGTATGTATGAGAGACGAAGTAAGCATTGCTCTATATCGATTTTGTCAGCAATAAAGTCCTTTACAATCAATATATATATTTTTGCTTGTTTCATTCGAAATTCCTGTGACATGCTTTCGTTTTTCAAGAGTTGAATTTAAAAAAAAAATAGGATTTTTTACACCTATTTTTTTATTTAAACGGTTATGCCAACCTTCTACCGAATTAGTAGTGCGATGTCCATGTGATGTCTCTGGCCATAGACATAGTTGACATAGTTTATCAACAGCCATGGTCACGGGAATTCTCCCAGTGACCATGGCTGCTGAGAAGCAACCGAAACGTCGGGATCAATGTAAAATATAAAAGAAGGGATTTTGTTTAGAAAAGCCCTATTGCTAAGGAGTTGTCGTCGACGCCGTCGTCGTCGTTGCCAATTTTCTGTCACGGTTTTGGGTACCTATGAAGGAGATGAGCTATGAGTTGCTGTTTTCGGTAATTGATTCGTGCTGGGGTGAACCATTGCAAGATAAAAAATAATCGCAAAAAATCGCAAAAAAATTATAATCGCAAAATCGAAAATCCCTTGTATTCGGCTGAGCTCGTCTCAGGAATTCAACTTGTTTATTTTTGTGTGAGAATCTTAATGCGGTTCACAGAATACATCTAAATCTATAGTTCTTATAGTTTCGGAAAAAAGTGGCTGTGACATACGGACGGACAGACAGACAGCCATGACGAATCTATAAGGGTTCCGTTTTTTGCCATTTGGCAACGGGACCCTAAAAAGAGATAAAAAATAAGAAATACCCACAATTTTCTAGGTATTTCCTATCTGGGGGTGTGTGTTGGGTAACCTCCTCGAGTGTCGCTCCGATTCCGATCCCGCTGCAGTCCGGGGGGAACGGAATCGGAGCGGCCGGTACACCCTGGGCGGCGGTCAATGGCTTCCCCTTCACCCCTTCATAGGGTTGGCATTGATCGTCGGCCAATACCCAACGTGGCGGGAACACATCGCTCTCCGTACTCCTCTGCTTTCAGAGGAGACAGGATGAGCGATGCTGTTAGTGGTGAGATGGCCCAGGGTCAGCCGGGGTGCGAGGGATATGCTCTATGGGTAACCTTACACCCCGGCGTCTGAAGACCCGAGACGGCGTGCGGTTTTAGTCGGTGCAAGCCCGACATAACCGCCCCCGCTGGCCGGCGGGGGGGTATCCGAAGGGATTTCCGCACGATAAAAAAAAAAAAAAAAGGTATTTCCTATCTGAGCATAATTTGCGTGCCAACCTAAAACATGGGTATAAGGGGGTTTTCTCGACATCCCAATCTTGTCTCTATACGTTTCTTCTTTTTAGTGCACGGACTACAATTCAAATATGTTAAATTCCTCTTGGAATCAGGTGAACAAGGAATATCTTCAGGCCAGTGATCTTGAAAAATGCTCACCAAATTTCCCTGTTCTTGGAGTACGTTTCTGGAAGGTTTAACCCTGTACGTCGACTGGAATATATGCTGCCAGGTGTTAATATGTCTCTACCAGTACAATTACTGTCTAGGTTTATCATTTGTTTGATCAGATCTTCATGATAATCCAGAAACTCGTACTTCACATCATTTTTGAAATATTTTTTGTATAGAAAGAAGGAATTCCAAATTGATACATCCAAGAGATGAAAGAATATTTTCTTGTACCATCTGATTGTTTTCTGTGGCGAGGAGTCATACGCAACCATCTGATCCTTACGATCTATTCGTCACATAATATATATTTGTTATATTCTGCAACTTCTGCAGGTTTCTGTTCTGTGAAATTTTGCCAAATCGGTCCGGGACACTTACGAGCTTAGGATGATTTCTGGTTGTAATCATGTAAACTGGACGTTTATCATTCCACGCTGATACGTATACTTGCTTTTTACGACTCCAAACATAATCCACCTTTTTTAAAAAAATCCGTTCCCGCAGGGGGAACGCACAGGTAGATTTCGTGAAGCACGGTTAGATATTTTTTTTTTACCCCTCTATGACTTATGCTTCTTCTATGACCCACGCCGAGCGCATTTTTAACATGTTTAATTTTTTTTTCTCGAAAACAGTAACTATCAGCGAAAAACTTTTTACACATTTATTTTAGACTTAAAAATGGCCTATCGATTAAAAATGTTTCCGACTGCAAGAATGTTCACCGGTTAGAAGTTATGATTTTTTTCCCCTCCACTTTTAGTTAAAGTTTTAATCTTATAGGTTTATAATTAAAAGTTGTTGGTATTCATGTATACTATGGGATAAAATTAGAACGGTTCGAATATCTTTCATGGAACGTGAAATTTTGAGGAAAAACTGATTTCACAAAAAGTGAGGCCCTACCGTCCCCTTAGGCCGGATTCCACCCGTTCACGAACTTAAACTAAGTTTACACCCAAGCAATTTTTGACCGCAGTTTGAAAGCGATCGGGGCAAAAATGCGACCGTGAGAGTGCCGCAAATTTTGGGAAGTGGAACCATACATACATATATATAAATATAAACTTTTTGACCAGTGGTCATTTCGGACTCAGGGGGTCAAAACTAGACCTCCTATGAAGAATTTTTTTTAAAATTCGACAGTAGTCAAGAAACCAATAGGTAGACCGATTTCATCGAAATCTACCTAAAAAAGCACTGACTCGCGCGTCGAAGTAATACACGTACAAACGCAACGGTGACAGCCGTAGTGCATCTGTGTGCACACTCACACATATCATATACCGGTCACGGTTCAATCCCGCCTAGCGCATTGCATTTTGAAACTACGCTTGTCCATCCCTTACACAGAATGCCAGTGGAAATGTGTTGTTTAATATCTCATAGAAATTTAACTGCTTAAGCCGTAGTGCGAGGAATTTGAAAACTTGCGGCAATAACCGTGCTCTCAATATTTGAAATGAAAAAAAAAACGGTCATAACCGTTACCGCGCGCGAACGTGTTATTTAAAATTAGAGGAAAAAAAAACGAATCAAATCATTTTTTTTTTATTGAAAATAGTTTAATAAATAAATTACAACACCGTAATACATTGTTACATAATTGTAATATTCCAGTTTCCCGATTAACCTTGAGTTTACCACTATGAGCGTATGGTCACAATATAATAAATAGACCGAAGACCAGCTTCAAAAGACTTTTATATCCCAACACTTCTTGGCGCATCAAATCGAGAATTATGTACTCCTTTTGACCATTTTGCATTTTTAGAACATCTTATAGGTAATATACTTCCAAAAGAATGCAAATGAATCGCTCTTATACAATTCCCAGATAAAATGCACGCATCTGTGAAGATAAAAACACCGTTTAGAAAGTTTATTCCCCGTATATACACGTTCCCCGTAAATGCACTTTCCCAATAAATACACTTTCCCCGTAAATACACTTACCCCGTAAATACACTTACCTCGTAAATACACTTTCTCTGTAGATACAGTTTCCCCGTGTGTACACTGCCTCCGAGGGGGCCATCTCGAAACCGGAGATGGCCCGAGGTCAGTAGGGGACGGATACATAGATAGATTACTGCATCATTCAAAAATTTAGCATATAAAATCAAGAGGAAGTGCCTTTAAAACTTTGTTCTAAATTGCAAGGTTTGGATTCAATTGGTATGTCGGCTTAACCGGGAGTCTAACTGCCGTTTGACCGCCTAAACTTGAGAAGGAAGTCTGCGCCGGCGACTGGTCCGCATCGACTAGCGGGTGAGGTCGGTTTGGGCCCCGAAGACGTTAGTAGGTACACCCAGTGCGGTCGGTTAACGACCTCCGTCCTCCATGAGCGCAGGCCTGGGGGTGATAGGTGAGGCCGCCTGTCACCTCAGCAGAAGCAAGCCGGGACGGTGGGGCGACTAGCGCCCCTCCCCCAAACCGGGGCAAGACGGGGACACCGTGGTGCCCAAACCCGAGGGGGCCATCTCGAAACCGGAGATGGCCCAGGATCAGTCGGGGTGCGAGGGATATGCTCAATGGGCAACCTTACACCTGAATACCCGAGACGGCGTGCGGTTTTAGTTGGTTCAAGCCCGACATAACCGCCCCGCTGGCTGGCGGGGGGGGTATCCGAAGGGATTTCCGCAAGTAAATAAAAAAGGTACACCCAGTGCACTTCCTGTTGACTTTATATTCTATGTTCAAAAACAAGGCTACAATGATACTTAAATTATACACGTATATGAATGAATACTTCTAAAGTCTTACATATGATAAATGTGAACTACATAAGTTACTATACTCCACACAAATATGAGATTTTATAATAATTAATACGAGCATAGAAAGGTCGGAAGCCTATTGGTAAAGAAGTCGACCTTCAGATCGAGAAGTGCCGGGTTCGAATCCTGGCCATTACACTAGCGACGTGAAACCACTCCCAACACCAGCAATTTAGCTTAGGAAGGATACGAGTAATTTCGGTAACTAATATTTTTTTCTTTAATAGAATATATAAAAAATATTTCCACCCATTTTGAATAATATGCACATTACCTATCATTTTACTATGCTCTTATTACTTATAGTAAATAATTACGACACTTATTAACAACTCTATATAAATCTTAACAACTCTATATAGATCTTAGCAACAACATGGTTTCTTCCTCTCAACTGTATCAGTGTCCTCCTTGTCACAGCACTCCTGCTTCTCGACCCTCCTCCCTTTACCGGCAAGAGGCCTGTCCCTCTCGTCCCACACCACGACGCCGTCGCAGGCGCACACACGTTTTGGGTTTTCGAAGATCCCTGCTGACCTCGCGATAATGCCGCATGCGACCCTGGGGATTAAATAAGATTTTTAAGAAGAGATTATAATAAGGTGTCACCAAATTAGGTCTCTGAATTTGGTGAGATGACTTGGTATCGACAAAATATGTATTTGAAACAAAACAAGTTGAATTCCTGAGACGAGCTCAGCCGAATACAAGGGATTTTCGATTTTGCGATTTTTTCTTTATCTTGCAATGGTTCACCCCAGCACAAATCTATTACCTACCGAAAACAGCAACTCGATAGCTCATCTCCTTCATACCCAAAACCGAGACAGAAAATTGGCAACGACGACGTCGACGACAACTCGATAGCAATAGGGCTTTTCTAAAGAAAATCCCTAAATAAAGATCGGGTAAAATAAAAAAATAAAAAATAAAAAAATAATAATGAAAAAGACACCACCAGCAACCAGCGACACGTGACGCGACGAGCACACGTGTCGCTGGTCGCAATTTAGGCCCACACATCCGCTTGGAGAATACTGCGAGGAGAAGGACTGCACGCCTACCACTTTCTGCGGGTGCAAGAGCTCCTTACCACAGATTTTGACCCGCGGTCAAGATTTTGTAGGTGGTTAGTGGAAGATCCTACCAGAAAAAAATTGTGGACAGACGAGTCCACTTTTACAAGAGTGGGCTTGTTTAATATTCACAATGCACACTGGTGGTTTTATTTTATATATATTTTTTTTTATTTTACCCGTTTTTTTTTTTGTTTCGAATACATATTTTGTCGAGACCAAGTCATCTCACCAAATTCAGAGACCTAATTTGGTGACACCTTATATTTAAAACAAAGTTGTGCTAGTAATGACCGGGATAAACTCAAGAAAGGGTGACCGATTTTCTTGATCAATGAGCGAGAATCGAACCGGTGACCACTGACTTAGCAGTCTAATTCTCTACCGCTACGCCACAGAGGTCGTCAACCACGATATACAAGAGTTTCAATTTACAATGATATAGTATTGAGTGTACTCACGTTTTGCCACTGCTCCCGTCTATGGCGGAGGCAGGGGAAGGCCCGAGGCCGAGGTCGTCCTTGTGCTCGGTGATGGCCGCCGAGCGCCCGATGATGTCCCACACCTGCGGGGATAGGAGCGAACTGTACCGGGTGGAAACGTTGTGTGTGAATGGTTTCAACATACAGGGTGAGGAAAAAGTATGGAAACCCAGGAAAATTCGGAAAACCACACGTGGTTAGTCATGAAACAAAGGTTATACCCTAGATAACTTTCAACGAGGAACCCAACGGTGACCTCTGATTTGACTTTGAACCCTTTTTTCAAGGTTATTTCAAGGTCAACGTAATTTTTTTAAATGGGAACCTCTATTTTTTATACGGGAATCGAAAAGAGCGTAAAATTTTACGTCCGAATACGTGTTTAGGTATGAGGTTAACGTAACCTCTGAAGGTCAAATAAAGGTCAAAGTATGACTTCTTAAAAGTCTCACTAGTTTAGTGGTAAAACAAAACAAACAAAGCTCATACCCTAGGTAACTTTTAACGAGGAATCCAACGGTGACCTCTGATTTGACCTTGAACCTCAATTTCAAGGTTATTTCAAGGTCAACCTCATTCTTTTTAAATAGGAACCCTAATTTTTTATACCGGAATCGAAAAGAGCGAGAAATTTTACGAGTACTTTGACCTTTATTTGACCTTCAGGGGTCACGTTAACCTAAACACGTATTTGGACGTAAAATTTTACGCTCTTTTCAATTCCCGTATAAAAAATAGGGGTTCCCATTTAAAAAAATAACGTTGACCTTGAAATAACCTTGAAAAAAGGGTTCAAGCTCAAATCAGAGGTCACCGTTGGATTCCTCGTTGAAAGTTACCTAGGGTATGATATTGTTTCACGACTAACCTCGTGCGGTTTTCCGATTTCTCCAGGGTTTCCATACTTTTTTCCTCACCCGGTACATGCTTACTATGTATTACCCAATCGGCAACCTAATTGAGCTGCGCGCAGCAATTGCTATTAATAAGTAATATCATTAATTTCAATATAATAATTAGAGGAGTACGTAACGAACAGTGACTCAGTACACTATACAAGGAAAGATTTGGTAATAATACTCTGTATCTATACTTAACTAAATACAATAGTAGATTGTTACACAAGGGTTGAAAGTTACCCATTTCACCTAAGATATTTCGATTAATAGTTCGAGGGTGAAATGGGTGACTTTCACCCGAGGTATACAACTCTACTTTTCATTTCGACTATGTGAGGAAATTAAAATACTACACACACATTTAATTAAACAGGTATATTGATTATCAGTTAAAATTTAAAGTAAAATTAGAACAATTAGAAAACAGGTCATTAGCAACAGCTTTGCCTGTTCTTAAATCTCATCGGGAGTTAAATTAATATCCATGTCACTGGAATCACTTTCCGAAACCATTTTTAACCACAATTAACACAAGGTATTTATTAATATTTAATCTCGTTTTCCCGCTAACTCTTTAGCAAACTTTCATTGTTTTTTTTTAATTCTGAAAAAAAATGTTATAATACGCGTACATACTGCCAACATTAGAAAAGTTTTGAAAATCGAATCTATTGGTTACATTGTAATCGAGTTGGTCACGAGATGTGCATCTAGGCGGCCATGTAAAAAAATCCGTTCCCGCAGGGGGAACGCACAGGTAGATTTCGTGAAGCAATTAATATTATTTTATATAGAGAACTACGGACTTTAAACAGTTTAATTTTTTTTTCTCGAAAGCGGTAATTTTTAGCGAAAAACTTATACATATTAACATATATATATATATATATATACACTTTTGACCAGTGGTCATTTCGGACTCAGGGGGTCATAACTAGACCTCCTATGAAGAATTTTTTTTAAATTCGACAGTAGTCAAGAAACCAATAGGTAGATCGATTTCATCGAAATCTACCTAAAAGCGTCATGATATCAAGGCATTATGTAGTAACTTAATTATTATGGACTCCATGGCAAAACGTAAAATTAAAAAGAGAAATACTTTCCACCCAAGGGATGAAATAAGCTACTTTCCGACCGGCTGTCTACCCATGGAAATTAAACTTTCCGAACAGGAGAGATGAAAATAAACATTACAATAGTGAATCTTCTTTTACGTGCTACACCACTTCAACTACTCAACATGTACTTACTTTACAGTACAAGTGAAGACTAACGGCCGGTTTCAATAATCCATCTATCCTTTACCAGCAGTTAAAATAGCTACCATTAGTATCTATCGGGGATATTTTCTGTTTCAATAAACAAAGATAAGCAGAAAATGACTATGATAATATTGAAACCGCAGTTACAGATAGATTAATGTTGACATGTTTATCTGGGATAGCTTCTACCCTTAACTGTAGGTAGAATATTGAGACTGGCCGTAACTAGACTTTACAGTCTGTGAAGACGATAGTTTCGTCAATCTATACATTTATCGGCGGCCTCTGTGACGTAGCGGTAGCGCATTCGACTGCTACGACAGGGCGCGGGTTTGATTCCCGTTCAGAGCAAATGTTTGTGTGCATGAATATATCTATTTGCATTGGTCTGGGTGTTTCTATGCATAATATGTGTTTATTTACAAAAAAAGTATATAAGTATAAAAAAAAAAAAAAAACAATGTTTAAAAATTACTGTAAAGTTATTCATTGTTTCCGTAGTTCGCAAGAATTACGGTAGGTGGCTCCAACGTCGCCTTAAGACGTATAATGTATCGGAGAATTTCGAAAATCTGGGACGTGTCTGGGTGGCTCAGTTGGTTAGAGCATTCCCCCTGTAAGGGACTGGTCGCGGGTTCAAGTCCCGTCCTAGATGTTCTCTTTTTCCGATCTAAAATCTTTAGAAAAAAGTAAGCATACAAAATGCTTAAAAAATTTAATTGAAAGTATATAAGTATGTTTATCCGCATTCTAGAACCCATATGACAAGCTCTGCTTAGTTTGGGTCTAGATGGCGTTTATTTTATTAATAATATTATGAAGAGGAAAGATTTGATTGTTTGTATTGAATAATCTCCGAAACTACGGGACCGATTTCCAAAATTCTTTGAACAATAAAATGCTACATCATCCCTGAGTAACATAGCTACTTTTTATCTGATATTCCCAAGGGATAAGGGTCTGATCAGGAGGATCAGGAAGCTAGTCCTATTATAAAATTGTAAATTGAGTCTGTACGTTGGAGATATAAAAAAATTTTTTTTGGGTTATGTTAAAATGAACGATTCTGAACAAAAACATGTTTTTTTTTAAATTTTTGTCTGTTTGTTCTCGATGGAACACTACTGAACGGATTTTGATGCGGCCTATTAGAAATGTCTTGGTCAGACTTAAAATCTGCCGTATGTTTGATTGCAATTGGTTAAGTAGAACCGGAGATATGACCAATAAACCATAACCGACCTCTGCAAGGAGATCAGCCGTGGAGATCAGCTGGTACAACCATAAAACATGATATTTACAGTACTTACAGTACAGTTAGTATGTATCAGTATGATGCATATTAATATATAAATTTACATTTTATGTATCACTCACTAGCTATGCCCGCGATTTCGTCCGCGTGGATTTACATTTTTAAGGCTTTAGTTATATTGCGCGGAACCCTATTTTTTTTCTAAAGTAAAAGTATCCTATGTTACGCCTTATAATATTACCTATCTGCCATTGAAAGTCTCATCAAAATCAGCCCAGCCGTTTCAGAGATTAACAGGGTCAAACAGATGGAGAATAAAAAAATAAAAATTGCTTTCTTGCTGGGTGTCGTGTATGCATTCATATGCAATCATTGAGAATCTGTTATTTTAATATTACAAACAGACACTTCAAAAGATTTAGATTGGAAAAAGAGAACATCTAGGACGGGACTTGAACCCGTCCTAGACCGTAGACTATCGTGTGAGACCAAATTAGCGCTAAGCATTCGTAGATTAAGGCGATATAATCTCTGTATTAATAAGAATGTTTTCAGTAATAAACGAAATAAACATAACATAACATAAACTCACGCCTATATCCCCGAAGGGGTAGGCAGAGGTGCTAGCACCCACGTTTCGCCAGTTTATGTTTAGGTCCCAATGTAATAGGTGGCGAGCCTATTGCCATTAACCGGGCACTTATAAACCTGCGATAAATACACACATAACTTCGAAAAGCATCGAAAAGTCATTGGTGTGTGCAGTAAGTAACATAATAATTTTTTTTTTTTTAATTTATTTGAGTTGATTGAATGAAAGGTGAATTGCAGTTTACGATTTATGACGTATTAAAAATAAACTACTTACTAGATCTCGTTCAAACCAATTATCGTTGGAAGTTTACATGGTAATGTACATCATATATTTTTTTAGTTTTATCATTCTCTTATTTTAGAAGTTACAGGGACACATATTTTACCACTTTGGAAGTGTCTCTCGCGCAAACTATTCAGTTTAGAAAAAAATGATATTAGAAACCTCAATATCATTTTTGAAGACCTATCCAAAGATACCACACACGTAGTATGGGTTTGATGAAAAAAAATTTTTTGAGTTTCAGTTCTAAGTATGGGGACCCCCAAAATTTATTGTTTTTTTTTCTATTTTTGTATGATGCGGTTCACAGAATACATCTACTTACCAAGTTTCAACAGCATAGTTCTTATAGTTTAGGAAAAAAGTGGCTGTGACATACGGACGGACAGACAGACAGACATGACGAATCTATAAGGGTTCCGTTTTTTGCCATTTGGCAACGGAACCCTAAAAAAGTATATACAAATTTCTCAGTAGAGTTAATCTAAGTATTGACGACCTCTGTGGCGTAGCGGTAGTGCGTTCGACTGCTAAGCCAGAGGCCGCAGGTTTGATTCCCGCTCAGTGCAAAAATATGTATATTTGCATTGGTCTGGGTGTTTCTATGTATAATATGTATTTATTTACAAAAAAGTATTTAGTTTGGGTCTAGATGCCGTTGTGTGCTTTGTCCCAGTCACCGAATCAGTCATCCGAATCGAACCTTTATATAAGGTCTTTACCTATGAAATTGCCGAAATTTTCTTACAAATTCATGAGTTCGTTATTCCTGTAATTTAATAGCTATTTCCATTATTTATATTTTGTTTGAAAGTTGATTTCAAGATTTTACAACTCTGTATTCAATTTTGTTTTTATTGGCCGCTTGATTAATTAATTCGATCTTCAAAAACAGTACTTCCTAAATGCTATCCATTTTGATGATACATTTCGTATTACTTAACAGCTGTCACTTTTCAAAAATGTAATAAAAGTTGCTGTTTGTTAGCTTAATGTTGTCTCATTCATACACAGAAAAAAACATAAAATTTGGATTTGTCATTCCTAAAAAAAAATGCAAAAATGTTAGTACTGAAAATTGGGTTTCCTCCAGTTTCTTCAAGAAAAACGGCAATTTCATATGTAGCGTTATCCATATAAGGGTTCGATTCGGGTGACTGAATAAATACAACTTGATGTCTTGAAGTTTGGTTTATTACTCAAGACATTCTTATTAATACAGGGATTATAATTATAGCCCTAATGCGGTCTTAGCGGTCAGGGATTATTAGCGCTAATGCGGTCTTACACCATAAGACACTTCAATTTTATTTATTTGTATAGATGAGATACAGATTTAATATCAATTTAAAGTTTTGCAAATCTATGATTGGTTGATTGGCGCGCTTCCGCCGTTGCGCCTTCCACCAAAGGAGACCTATAAGACCTAAAATCTAGAGAAAATTGTCACGAAGTTTGCCGCTAACTATACCTTCAACACGATCCTTTCGAGGGCTTACCCGGGGTGCCCGGCAACGGACACTTGGGGAGGACACCGTGCGGTTTTAGTCGAGACACCCCCGCTGGCCGGCGGGGGGGTATCCGAAGGGATTTCCGTACGTAAAAAAAAAAAAAAATATACCTTCAACACGTTGTCCACTATTCGGAAGGTGGCTCGTCCGGTTTCGTCAGCGGCGATGTTCCCTAAGTCGCCCGCATGGCGGCAACTGGGCGCGTTCCCCGGCCCGCCGTGTGGGGACCGCAGGGGGTTGTAGTGCGCCCCGATGGACTGGCAACCCTTGTGTTAGGAGATACAAAACATAGTATAGACGTTTGAAAATTTCATTAAATTAATAAATAATAATAAAAAAAAAAATTGTATGACAAAGTACACAACGCCATCTAGACCCAAACTAAGCAGAGCTTGTCATATGGGTTCTAGAATGCGGATAAACATACTTTAATACTTTTTTTTGTAAATAATAATAATATTATACATAGAAACGCAAAGACCAATGCAAATGTACATATTTGCACAGAGCGGGAATCGAACACGCGACCTCCGGCTACGCACTTCTAATATGACGGAGTGATCTTCACAAAGTTTAAAAATAATGTTAACGGAAATTAACGCGAGCCTCTATAGGTATATATCTATACCTTTGGATTGCTACTTAAAAAACTTGCTACCTCGCTTTTCTGCGCAGTCGGATAGACACCGGTCAGTTTGCTTAGAGAATAGGGACACTGTAAGTGTAGTATGTAACGGTACATGGCGAGCAGAAAATATGAAAAATATCGAGAATGTGCGGGTGGATCAAGAACTTTGTACCACGCGGACTCGACGACGGAGGACGTGCACCACTGCGCCAGCCAGCCTGTGACCGCGGGCAGTGTAACCTGGTCGAAACGTCAGGCAATCCAAAGCAAAGGTATGTATATACCTATAAATGATCGCGTTAATTCCCGTTAACATTATGGTAGCTAGCTGTTGTCCGCGTCTCCGCCTGCGTGGAATTCTGATCCCGTTCCCACTACCCGTGGGAACCTATTCCCGGGATGAAAAGTAGCCTATGTGTTATTCCAAATTCAGCCAGACCCGTTCAGCCGTTTTGCGGGAAAGAGCAAACATACACAAATACTCACAAACGTTCGCCTTTCTAATATTAGTAGGATCATGTAAAGCGAAAGTTAAAAAAATTGCTATGTTTAAAAATTGAAGTCAAGATTGGTTTTAACGGATTCTATGGCGATTTATTTGATGTTATTTCATTAGTAGTAGTAGCCGCGGTAGCCTAGTGGTATGGGTAATGGACTGCTGAGACGAGGTCTCGGGTTCGATCCCAGGTTTTACCATGGCACACACCAATGACTTTTCGATGTTTTTCGAAGTTATGTGTGTATTTATCGCAGGTTTATAAGTGCCTGGTTAATGGCAATAGGCTCGCCACCTATTACATTGTTACCTAAACATAAACTGGCGAAATGTGGGTGCTAGCACCTCTGTCTACCCCTTCGGGGATATAGGCGTGAGTTTATGTTATGTTATTTTATTATTTACATTGATCCCGACGTTTCGGTTGCTTTTCAGCAGCCATGCTCACGGGGAGACTGAAGTTTGTGGTTCTCTTATTGTTTGAAGTGTAAGTTATCTCAGACGGTGACCCTCAAACTGCGCAAATATAATAATTTAGTCAGTAATTATATTTTTGAGCCGTTTGGAGTCGAAACCCTTGGATCGTGGGGCCCGAGTGCACGGTCGTTTTACAAAGAAATCGCTAAGCGACTGGTCGACGCTTCATGTGACCAAAAGGCGGGCTTGTTCTTTGCGCAAAGAATTGGCATTGCCATCCAAAGTGGCAATGCCGCCAGCCTTTTGGGTACGTTACCAGTCGACATCGATGGGGAGGAATTCTTTTACACCTAAACTTTTTACTTTGTACATACTCTCTTTTTAGGATGTAAATATTTTACTTTAAAACTATACATTATTTTATCAAATTTAATTAACCTGTAATTTAAATTGTATCAGTAAATACAAAAAAAAAGACAAGTTATCTCAAAGTACCCGAACTATGCTGAATTATTGGTGTTACTATTTACGCAGAATGAGCTCACAGTGTCATGAAGTCTGGTTGTGTTTTAATAACATAACATAACATAAACTCACGCCTATATCCCCGAAGGGGTAGGCAGAGGTGCTAGCACCCACATTTCGCCAGTTTATGTTTAGGTCCCAATGTAATAGGTGGCGAGCCTATTGCCATTAACCAGGCACTTATAAACCTGCGATAAATACACACATAACTTCGAAAAGCATCGAAAAGTCATTGGTGTGTGCCATGGTAAAACCTGGGATCGAACCCGAGACCTCGTCTCAGCAGTCCATTACCCATACCACTAGGCTACCGCGTTTTGATTTTTCTTGGAATTAATTGAATGACTGGGTCCCAAGCTGGTGGTACATTCCAACCATCTTCTCTTCTCTATTAAAATTAGGATGTTTTTTTTTAAATTTCAATAGCCTTGCGGAGCATCCTAGGTAGGAATCGATTTTCTTTAGCGAGTGTTTGTGGTTCATCAATTACGGTAGATGGCTCCAGGGTCGCCCCGGGACGTATAATGTATCGGAGAATTTCTAATGTCCAGGACGTGTCCAAGTAGCTTGGTCAGAGTATTCCACCTGTAAGGGGCTGGTCGCAGGTTCAAATAAACCTATAGGAAAAGTTAGCACACTTATTGCTTCAAAATTTCATAAATATTATCATCATCAGACGGTAGTAGCTCCCGTAAAAGCTAAGGTGCCACAGCTTATAGGTGATGTTGGCTTCGGCCTCAAGGATGTTGGTAGGGCCCCGTATCCCCTGCTGTCACCACCTACCTCGCTGATATCCCCCACTTCGTGCACGTGCAGTCCATGCAGCCCAGGAGTGAGTCCGTCTACGCTGCCGTCTGCTACTAGGAGACCTTCCACCGTCTGCTGGAACCTGATCACTCCCATGACCGGGGCTGGGCAGCAGTCCTGGTTGGAGACCATGCAGACAGCTGACTGGGATGCTGGAAGCAACACATATTATCTACTAACTGATGACGGACTCGTGGAGGACGGTTATCGTTTTTGGTAATATCTCCGGTTCTACATGACCAATTGCAATCAAATATACGGCAGATTGTAAGTCTAACCAAGACCTTTCGATTCGAAAAACCCGCATGCCCGCAGGCTCATTGTTCGATGTATCAACATTTCGAAACATCATTTCTCAACCGACCATCTAATTAATTTATAGAATATCTCGAAAACGGTGCGTCCTATCGCAAAAATATTCACACCTAAAATGTACCTCGTAAGTTCCTCCTCGTAACTAGTGGTTCCGGCGTCCTCCGTTGGGGTCACAGTTCTAACCTAACCTAACCCAGAAGCGCCGGAACCACTAGACCGTTTTCGAGATATTCTATAAATCGATTAGATGGTCGCTCGAAAAATTATGTTTCAAGATAATCAGCCTTCGCGCTGCTTATGATTCGAGCTTTTAGTTATTCGAGATATATTTGATGCATCGAGGGAGTGAACTGTCAAGTCAAAAATCATTTATTCTGTATAGACCACGGAATTTACAAAACGTCAAAAAAAATTAAACGAATGTTTGGCAAATGGACCACCGGCCGGTTCGAAACGCGGCCCTGTCCTGAGAAGACTCCGGAAAGAAACTAACTCAGCGGGCTGTTTTTTTTTGGTCTATTTACAAACATGTTTACTTAACCTAATTACAATATTTCATTTGAGCAGCATAGAGAGAGAGCAAACAGTTCATATCCAAGCTTGTTTGTCATCTAAATAGTCTTGAATTTTATAATAACCTTTTTGGCAGAGTTAACTTTTAATTTGTCTTTTAAATTTATGAAGAGGTAGATTCTTCATTTCACTAGGAAGCTTGTTGTAGAAGCGTATACAGTTACCCTGAAAGGAATTACTAATCTTGTGGAGTCGACTATTACAAACCACAAGATTGTTTTTATGTCTAGTATTTACGTTATGTACATGTACACACAAAAGCCTTAAAAAATTGGAAATGTTTCTTCTAACATACGAGTACAAAAGGTTTTCAAAAATATATGTCGAGCTCATAATTTATCGATTTCAAGTACTATCGAGTAAACGTTTTCGAGCAAGTGTTATTCGATCTCGCGTCATTCGATTTCAAGTAGGGACACCGATACACACACAGATACGTCCAATTTATGATAAACTCGTAGTTTTTGCGTCGGGGGTTAACCCAGATAACCCGACCAGGTGTTATAACACCGCTCGAATAGATTTAAACTTACCCTTAAATTTTCTATTTAAAAAGTTATATTTCGATCGATTTTCTGCAGTCATCTCATTTTATTACTTATCGAAGTTGCTTTAAGTGCACTCGTAATAAACAAAATACAATTATTTTACAGCGTAAATTGTGTTTTATAGCGGCAGTATTGTTTAGATTCTTTACGTCTGGAATAAGATGAGTTATTGATAATCAATTATTTCTTTTGCTATCTTATTGATATAATTTTTTTTTTTTTGATAAAAAAAAAAGAAAAGAAAAGAAAGAAGAAAAAAAAAGAGAAGAAAAGAAAAAATATTTATACTACTACTGTTAGGTACCCAAATAAAGGGGTGTGTGTTGGGTAACCTCCTCGAGTGTCGCTCCGATTCCGATCCCGCTGCAGTCCGTGGGGAACGGAATCGGAGCGGCCGGTACACCCTGGGCGGCGGTCAATGGCTTTCCCTTCACCCCTTCATAGGGTTGGCATTGATCGTCGGCCAATACCCAACGTGGCGGGAACACATCGCTCTCCGTACTCCTCTGCTTTCAGAGGAGACAGGATGAGCGATGCTGTTAATGGTGAGATGGCCCAGGGTCAGCCGGGGTGCGAGGGATATGCTCTATGGGTAACCTTACACCCCGGCGTCTGAAGACCCGAGACGGCGTGCGGTTTTAGTCGGTGCAAGCCCGACATAACCACCCCCGCTGCCCGGCGGGGGGTTATCCGAAGGGATTTCCGCACGATAAAAAAAAAAAAAAAAGGTACCCAAATAAAAATTAAATGATAGTAGCATTGCAATATGTATGTATGTTTTTGTCCTTAAAATAGCATAGGTGTTATAAGGTGTTATAAGTTTTGTTTGTTTCTCCAATTTCGCAATTATTTCGGTGAGCTTCAAGGCTTTCTTTGGCAGAAACTAAAATTATATACCAAACTATGATAGACGTAGATATACCTACCAGGTGTGGTAGCCTTGAAGCTCAACGAAATAATTGCGAAATTGGAGAAAGCGGATGACAATACAATTTTGCCTAGTGCTATTGCTATTTTACCACATGCAGACGTAACGGAAGAGGATTTCAGAGGAGGCCAGATTTCGTTCAAACTTTGTAGATTTATCGAGGACCGATGACAATACACTAATTTGATAAAATCATTCCATTTTTCAATTTGCAAAATAAGATTTTTGTTAATTTATATAATTTTCATCGCAGATACGGCATCGATACGGCAGAAAAAATTATATTCCAACCATTATGTTTAGTCGATTTATGTAATATTAACAAATTTTCGAACAAGTTATTATAAATAAACCAAACTAAAAAGTAGAAAATAAATAATAGTTTAAAACACTAAAAAACACGCTTTTTATAGAAAATCGAACTAAAAAAATAAAAATAAAGTTTTAATAAATTTAAATTAGTGTTAAAAATTTCAATAAATATAAATTAATAATAGTGTAAATATTTATATGTATTTAAAGTTTAATAAAGAGTGTAAATAAAAAAAATGTATTTTATTTTTTTTAAATTGTAGGGTGCTTTTTAAGATGTTATCAAAATGATAATCACTCTACTCATGTATGTCAATAAAATATTTATATCTATCGACCCATGCACCCCACGCTTTTGTTTAAATAAAATACATTTTTTTTACACTATTATTAATTTATATTTATTGAAATTTCTAACACTATTCTTAATTTAAATTTATTAAAACTTATTTTCTATTTTTTTAGTTCGGTTTTCTATAAAAAGCGTGTTTTTTTAGTTTTTTTTAACTATTATTTATTTATATCGAATCCTATCATACTCTGTAGTACACAGTATAGTAGTGCATAATCCTACACAGCTCATTTTCCAGCTTTCCCAGGTGTTTACGAATTTTATTAAAAAAAAATTCTTAACTTTAGGTCCGTAAGTAATAACATATTAAAATATTATGAATTTTGTGATGACAGATAGTTTCAGGGTTATTTGGGTTAAAAAGGTAAACTTTGTGAGTTTGTACGGTTGTAGGGGGGTAATCTCGGAATCTACTGAACCAATTTTGAAAATTCTTTATCCAATCGAAAGCCATATTATTTGTAAGTCTAATAGGCTATCGGTTTTAGTCGGTTCAAGCCCGACATAACCACCCCCGCTGGCACGCGGGGGGTATCCGAAGGGATTTCCGCACGAAAAAAAAAAAAAAAAAAGGTATATTATCTTATCACGTTACTACCCCAAAGGAGCGGAGCAGTAATCATAAATGTCCCATATATTATACCTACAAACTCACGATGTGAAGTGGTTACCACGGCCTATGGACGTGTTAAGTTACACTCGTTTGATGTTGTTGTTGATTGTTGTAGTTGTTAATTGTAGTTGTTGATTGTTGTTGCTATTGGTAATAGTTGTTGTTATTGGTAATTGTTGTTGTTGTTGTTTATTGTTGTTGTTGTGTTGTTGTTGATTGTTGTTGTTGTTAATTATTGTTGTTGATTGATATTGTTTATTGTTGTTGATTGTTGTTTCCACGGTATTTCAATGTGACTCATAGGTAACACAGTCACATAGAGTTCCTATGAGTTAGATGCCTTACCTCCGAAGCCCTGCAGAACTGCTCTCTTGCCGGAGGTATTAGCCACCGTAGTGAGTATCTTTGCGCTTGGCAGCGATGTTTCCACCATGATGGCTCCATTTATAAACTGGGCCTGGTTTGAACAAAGCAATTCTTTTTGGAAATACTGATCATAATAAATAAATAATAAATATTCTAGGACATTCTACACAGCGCTATTTAGACATATAAGCATAGCTTAACTACCTTGTGTTATGGGTTCTAGAATGCGGATAAACATACTTAGATACATTTTTTTTGTAAATACATTTATATTATACATAGAAACAAATAGACCATTGCAAATAGACATATTCATGCATACAAATATTTGCACTAAGCGGGAATCGAACCCGCGACCTCCGACGAAGCAGTCGAATGGTCTACCGCTACTTCACAGAGGTCATCATGATAGGAGACGCATACAGTGTACGGTGGCGCCACCAATGTATGTATAACAATAAATAAAAAAACCGGCGAAGTGCGAGTCGGACTCGCGCACGAAAGGTTCCGTACCATTATTTATACATACTGCAAAAAAGACACGTTTGTTATTTCTATTTCATTTTTTTTAGTATTCGTTATAGCGGCGGCAAAAATACATCATCTGTGAAAATTTCAACGATCTGAGTATCACTGTTCATGTTACAGACGAACAGACGGACGGACAGCGGAGTCGCAATAATAGGGTCCTGTTTTACCCTTTGGGCACGGTGCTTAATTGAGAGTATTAAAGGTGCAGGTGCCCGCGCTAGTGGGCAGGGCTGGGTCTCCGGCTATCGCCCCGTAGTCGGAGATGCCGTGCATAACAACACACCCAACATAAAAAAGGGGGGGAGGGGGGAACTCCGGGAGTGCCGATAAAAGTGAAAATTTAATTTTTTGAATCGTCATCATCTATCCATCTACCTCCATCACTCCCTCGATCTCTCCCTCCCTCCCTTCCTCCGTCCATACCTCGATCCCTCTATCTCTACGGCCATCCATCCATCCAGCCATAACAAAAAAGGCGTGGTTATAAAAAAAAAGGGAAATCGTCTCGCATAACAATGCCGTCCAAGTTCAAAGTTTTGAAGTTTTCGCTTCAAAGAGGCCTCTTAGACTTTGATACGGTCTCGCACCCTGCCTCACCTCTATAACACCATCGTGTGATTTTAACTCGTTCAGGGTTTTTTCAATGAGCTGCTCGTCCGGTGTCTCTCCAAAGTCTACCAGTACCTCGATCTGTAACCAAGTAATAGGCGTTATATCGTACTAGCTGTTGCCCTAGGCTCCGCCCGCAAGGAATTCTGTCGCGAGCCGCGAGTACTATTATCTTATTTAAGGCTTATTCCAACTGCTGCGGCTGTAGATAGAGGTACAGTCAACAAGAAAATTATAATCTACTGGGGAATATAAAACGAATTATATGTCATTTTATTGGTACATGTATTTGTGTATTTTAGTGTATACCAACTTTTGGTTTCGTTTGTAAATATTTATATACTCAGTTATGTATGAAGTTTTGAAGCTAGAGCGGAATAGTAATACCAGATATGCACTCGATCTTTTCGACCACAGTGGGTCGCAAAAATACGCACTCGATTTTCGCAACAGCAGTCGGTGTCAGTAGTAAATACCATTTTATTGATATTCGCTACTGCTACTATTTGCTGTTGTTTGTATGGGCCTTTAATCAGCTAGTAAATTCAGTGACAATACAATATCATATTAATATCCATAACAACAGCCATAGATGTTCATATAGCAACCAATACTGAACGCTTAACATACTTTCCAGGGCACAGGAGGAACCTGGCATGTATTACCTAACTTTGCAATGTGTTAACCTACTTGGTTACCTCTTGGCCACAGCCACAAGCCTCATTTTATAATAATATTCTACTACCTGATGCCCACATGGATATCAGTTATAAAAATTAAAAGTAGCATTGGTGAATTTTTGGTCAATCAATCTAATCAAAAAATACAATCAAGCATACAACAGTTTTTAAGTCTGATCAAACCTTTGTAATAAAAAATCAATCAACCATTTGAATGTTACATTATCCCCGATGGACATGGACAGGCTATGCGTAAAATACGATGTCTTGAGTTTTAAAAAAAACGTAAATCAAAGCGTGTATAGCTGGTTACTTATTGGGTAAGTATTTTTTATAAATAATATTATTAGAGATCTATCCATATCATTCCAATTTATTAACGGTCTTATCACAGTATTTAAAGGCCGGAAGATAAGGAGTCAAGGTTATTTGGGAAATTAAGTGCATCGTCATTCATTTAAAATTAATTACGAATACTTAATGTGACGAAAATTGTTCAGTGTAAACTTCATATTTACTTTGATATATTAACCAAATATATTTACCTTAGATGCGAACATTGTCTTTTATAACTACACAACATGTAAAACTAATGTTTTTTGTTGTTTTTTTAAACTAACATCGCGTTTTTTTTGGATTTCCAGAAAAAACAAATGGAATTATAATAGATTGATGGATTGAACGATTTGTTTAATCTGACATTAGCATTCCGGTGCCAGTGAAAACGCATTAGCTATTTTGAGCATTATAAAAAAGCGCAACAAGTTCAAAACGTGTCCAATAACGTTTGCTGTCCTGTAATAAAACTAGGACGGTTACCAGCTTCGCAATCAACCCAAACTTAAGCGTAGCGAGATTTGCCCATCGAACAATAGGTCAACGTGACCGGTCGACTTTTTCCATTGGTTTGGTTTTTCGGTGATTATTCCTCGATGGTAAGACCGACTGCACATTCGACCCCTTACGACACTCAGTAATGTCTACTTGATCACCGTGGTAAATTTGGTCGAGATCGGTCAAACGGTCTCGAAGGAGTATCATTTGTTTGAAATGCAACTTTGAAACCAAAGACGCTTCGCTCGCCTTCGGCTCGCTACGCTTAATTAATTTTCACCGCACATTTGTCATTTTGAAGACAATTTGTTAATCTTACCGTTCATGGTTAATTATTCTTGCTTTCTTCACTTCACTTCCTAGCTACCGTTGTATGTTGGGCAACGGTAAGTTTTTTATCGTACCATACCTTAATAGTTTGTAAATGCTAAAATATGTTACTGAATTGAATGGAACGTGTCCTAGATTGACAAATAGTTTGAAGTGTTGCTATTTATAAAAATTGATAATTTTACTATTGCCGCGGTAAATTACGGTAGCCTAGTGATATGGGTAAAGGACTGCTGAGACGAGGTCTCGGGTTCGATCCCAGGTATTACCATGGCACACACCAATGACTTTTCGATGCTTTTCGAAGTTATGTGTGTATTTATCGCAGGTTTATAAGTGCCCGGTTAATGGCAATAGGCTCGCCACCTATTACATTGGGACCTAAACATAAACTGGCGAAACGTGGGTGCTAGCACCTCTGCCTACCCCTTCGGGGATATAGGCGTGAGTTTATGTTATGTTATGTTTATGTTACTATTGCCACTTGCAACAAACCCCCGCTCCGTACCTTTCGTAGACTTAATTCATCCTGGTGCATTAAGTCAACCAAATAGTGTACCTTATTCACCCAGGTGCATTAACACAACCAAATAGTGTACCTTATTGACCTAGGTGCATTAACACAACCAAATGGTGTAGCTTATTCACCCAGGTACATTAAGTACACTTATTTAGCATCTATTATTTAGCACTTAATTAGATAAGTCTAAAAATAATCGCCGATGTATTAACTTGTGCTCTAACTTGGCATTACTACCAGAACAGTAAATTATTGAACCCTAAGACCTACTGGATGAAATTTGTAAAGAAGTGGTGTGTCTTTGGTGAACGACACCGAACAAATAAATTATTTTGAGGGTTGGCACCTTTAGTTAAATAACCGCTTTCGACGAAACAAGCAAAATTTACTACAGGTACTAAATGCATTCCCGGTTCAAGCCCGACATAACCGCCCCCGCTGGCACGCGGGGGGGTATCCGAAGGGATTTCCGCACGATAAAAAAAAAAGGTACTAAATGCATTCAAAAGAGATGCAAATATGATACGCAATCCTAGAAAACGCAGGCAGACTAGTCAGATTAACGATGAAATCATCCAAGAGGCTCAGTTAAGTTTATTTGATGAACGCATTACAGTAGGACATTTTTTAGAGATGTTGCGTTATAGAAATCCGTTAATTACCAGTGTTAACGAAGTTATTTATATTAAAATAGGTTACATAAGTTTAGGTCATTAAAGCAGCAGTCTCAATTTGTAGAAAAGATGCTAAAAACAAATAAGTGTACTTAATTCACCTTGGTGAATAAGCTACACTATTTGGTTGTGTTAATGCACCTGGGTGAATAAGGTACACTATTTGGTTGTGTTAATGCACCTGGGTCAATAAGGTATACTATTTGGTTGACTTAATGCACCTGGGTGAATTAAGTCTATGAAAGGGCTCCGTAGGCTGTAGTACAGCATAAGCATTCGAATGCTCCATAGGCTCGACCCGTCTCTTTTTTCACGAGTCTCTGATCAATGAATTGAGTACGGAGTCGCCCTTTTTTTTTTATTTTAGATTCAAAAGACCCTTTGCATAGGGGAATACCTAGGCTGAGGGGTGCTGATCACCTTCAGGTGTTGCCTCTATCAAGTCTAATAGCTTAGTCCCCTCCCTGTAATGGGGCCAATGGGATGGGGGAATGCAACTGACTCCCATTACCTTTCCGTGTTGCTTTTCATTCTATCTCATCACTCTACCTTCAGGAGCCACAGAACTAATAATAAGAGGTGCAGAAATGCTGAGAGACAGAATCGCGAGGCTTCTGACAGAAACTCAAGCTGGAACACTTTCAGGTCGCGTCATATTAAATGTCGTGCAAAACATCTATACGACGAATCCATTGCTAGACGTGCGGAAGAGCCCACACGTCGTGCAAAACGTATGGATATTTTGAAGTAAAATTTCTTTAGACGCGTTGAGCAGTTTTTGGGAGCACAAAAATCATGGAACTTGCATTATCGTCACCATGTCGTGACGCTTTCCATATTTTTTATAACAACGCCATCTTTGTAATAACTGATGAACTATTTTGTTCTAACTTTGATGAACTGCCGACTGCCCCCCCCCCCCCAATTTTCACCAAGGAACTATGATAGGAAAATTTGCGCCAGAGCCTCGTCCTTCATTCAGCAGGTGAGGTGACCCATACTGTCGGCTCACTGGCTAACAATGTGAAGATTGTAAAAAAATAAAAAGTATTTACACTTAATTTATTACACCATATAATTATTTCATATTCATTATACATGTTACAAAAATGTACTTAGTACTATATACAATACAGTGCAACTCCATATTTCATTTAAGCTTCCAATAAAGTGCTTCAAATAGTACAGAATATATATAATACTACTACAAAACATCCAAGCAAGTCATATCGGCATCCATATAGACAATTACTAAATGTGTATTCATACAGATTATAATATGAGCCTACTGACCGACAAACTTCGTACTGTTAGCTGCGCTGAACGCGTTTTAAGACTCTTTGGTGGTAGAGCTCGGCGCGACGGCGGAGGAGTGCCAATCAACCAACCATAGGTACCAATATTAAACCAATCACCGGCTCAAAGAGCTCGCGTCATAATCAGTCCTTTTTTTCTTTTTTGATTGGACCATATCATGCACAAACGCGAACTTTCTGGCGTTTATTCACGAAGTTCACTAATTCTCACTTACAAAAAATTTAGCCTCGTGTGGAACACCCATTAAAGTTATAAACTGAAAAGGAACTACTGGTTCAAATTAAAAATTATTTTTGTGTTCGATAGCCTATTTATCGAGGATGGGTATATAGGCTATATATAACACGCTAATATCCGGGGAAGCGTAGCAGTAATCATATACTACTACTACTACTATAATCATACTAGGTCTGCAAGGCGAATCGCTGCTTGCAATGTTGAGCTGAGTGAATCGCATCACATCGTGAATCAGATTTTGAAAATTTTGAACAGTGATCATTCCTCCGTGGCAAGTCCGATTTTGAAAATTCTTTTTGAAAGTCACAACTCTGGACATGCTTTCTGAGCGTGTAAAGTTTGGTCACAGTGTCTCGAGCGGTTATTATGTAATTCCATCTGGATTTTTTTTTACGGTGATCATTCCTCTATGGTAGCATTAATATTTTCAAAATATATCCATAAACCTTCCTCTGATTGACCTCTTTAATCATGCCAAATTTGGTTCTGATTGGATTAGTAGTTTAGGAGGAGACCTGTGACAAAGAAAATACTGAAGTCTGGTATGAGCTTTCGCTCGACTTCGTCTCACTCAGCTCAATTACTGCTGCGCTCATGTAAATAAATCGGGCAAATTTCCATATATTATTTGTAAAACGAATAAATTACAAGGCATGTAGGTATGGGTTAAGTAGGTGCCACGGGGATCGAAGAATATCACGGGCGAAGCCGCGGCGGACAGCTAGTAATAAATATTCTAGGACAGTAACCTTATTCTTTCCACAGACCCCTTTTTTCTTTTTTTTCGTGCTGAAATCCTCCCGCCAGCCAGCTGGGGTGGTCATGTCGGTTTCGAACTGACTAAAATAACACGCTGTCTCGGGTCCTCAGACGCCGGGGTGTTACCCATAAGGCATTTCCCTCGTACCCCAGCTGAGCCAGGCCGTATCCGGTTTCGCGATGGCCCCAGTCCATAATGAATATGTCCATATATAAATAAACCAATAAATAAAGCGTAAGGACTCCCTACAAATATCACGCGATATACATAACTTAACGCCTGTATCCCTGAAGGGGTAGGCAGAGGTATATTACACACTCACGATTCGCCAGTTATGTTTAGGTCCCAATGTAATAATAGGGGGCGAGCCTTTTGCCATCTACCGGGCACATTACTAAGCGAGCTTTAATCAGCATTTTTAATACACACAACAGCGAAAAGTCGGAGGTGTGTGCCGGGACGACTAGGGATCGAACTCGAGACCTCGTCTCGGCAGTCCGTTACGTACACCACTGGGCTATCGCCGCTTTTATCGATGTAAATATGCGTGCTAAATTTCAGTTCGATCGGAAGCCGGGCCGTGGGTCAAATTTAATTAGCAAGATTTGATTTCAGACAAAGACAACTAAAATGGTTTAAAACCTGAATGTACATTTTTTTTAAATCTTAATATAGCAGAAAACTCGACTGCTATAATGTAAAATAGATGGTGCCCGCTAGAAAGTATGTTTCCTAGCGGTGTCTGTGTGATCATAGTTTTCTTTCGTATTATTTCGTATATTTTTCATAAATATTTTTGATGTAAATCAGAATTCTATAGGAGACCATGTCACCGCTAATAGTATAGTCTATATAATCTGTAGTATAGTCATTTTTAGTTATGTTAAGATTCTTAAACATAACTTCACGCCTGTATCTCCGAAGGGGTAGGCAGAGGTATATTACACACCCACGATTCGCCAGTTATGGTAAGGGCCCAATGTAATAGGGGGCGAGTCTTTTGCCATCTACCGGGCGCATTATTACGCGAGCGATAATTAACATTTTTACTACACACAACTACGAAAAGAGGTGTGCCCGGGGCGTAAATCGAAAATGATCAATGTTGAGACCACGATTTTGGCGCCAAAATGTGCAACTTAACTATTGGAATAGACAGAAAAAGTAAATTGAAAACCGGTCTAGCAACGGAGGAATAAACACTGAAAAAAACAATTCAAGTATTAGGGTAGTTGTTGGGCAGGCTTTGTAGGTTATCACTCTCAGCTCAACATTGCAACAGCAGAATGCATTGCGCCCCTAGTTAATAGTGAGTTTATCGTCAACGCTCAAAGATATATCCATTATCTGATATCAATCAATCAATTAGCCTATTGCAGTCCACTGCTGGACATAGGCCTCTCCAAATGAAAGTCATAGCACTCAATCCTCCGCCTTGCGCATCCAGTCTATCCCAGCTACCTTTTCAGGTCGTCCATACGACAGCGTAATTGTAGATTGATAGAAAATACTAGCATAGGTTTAAAAATATGCCTGCATCTATCAGCTCTAGCTCGAAATTAGCTTTTTACTTAGCTGCTTTTTAGTTTGAGGATGGCAGTATGAAGTTACGACTTTTGAGCCTGATGTCCCCGCCTTAGTTTTTGATTGGTATGTCGGTTTTTCCGGGAGCGAAAGCCGTCTGTCCTCCCAACCCTGATCGGAAGGCCTACAGCAGAGTCTCGTCCATTGTTTAGCAGCTGCACTAATGACAGCCTTGGGCCCCAAGGATATAAGTTGGCTCTTTACAACCTACTCTGTACTTTGTCCTACAATATCCTAGAATATTTATTATAATAATTAATTCATGAATCACGACAATCGGCTAACGCCGCATGCCTGTTTTGCTACCTCATTAGCATAAACTATCTCTTAATACAATAAATTAATATACTATTTAGTAAATCTAAAAAAAATATTAAAAATGTGCCACTACTATAGGCATTGCACAAAAGTTTTTACAGGCAGTGACATAGGTAGGGGGTAGTTCTCCCCCTTCCTCTCTCTCCTATAAATTCACTATATAAAATACAACCGCTATTATAACCGCTCTGAACTAAACACTAATCCATGTTGTCATTTATCTCAAACATTTGGTATTTATTTCCCCATCTATCTAATATACCTCCCCCACTTGCAACCACATACTGCTACTTGCTAAAAGTCTGTCTTTCAAATATGTACTTTCCCCAACTTACTCTACCACGATTAGCTACTTTCTAACACACTCCCCCACTTGCTGCTACCATTCCCAACTTGCTATCACACAGCCGCCATTTGCTAACACTCTTCCCATCACTTTCTGACACACTTCCCCCACTTTATCCTACCCCAGACAATATTATCACTGATCACATCAGGTTTCAGTAGCAACCTCCGCAACACACCATTGACTGTCCACTTCCGCTTCTACTTGAACGGCCTCTACTTCCAACACTTGGTTGTGACTCATCATTCCAATCAGCTCTGAGTACTTGGCTTTTTGGTCTTCTGTCATGGTTGCAGGATTGTGGTTCTTGAGGTGGTAGTTTAAATGGCTGCTCTGTTTGAATCGCTTGTCGCATATGCCGCATTGGAAGGGGGCGACATTGGTGTGAGTTCGCATGTGTTGTCTGAGATGCACGGATTGACAGAAGGTTTTGCTGCATACCACGCAACGGTACGGTTTTACCTGTAAGTGAAGAATTTTTAATCTTGTCTGCATTGGTCTTATTCTTTTGGGGAAAAATGGAACAGATATTTTCATTTTAGTTGCAAGACACAGACTCAGTCTTCTAACCTTCTAAAGAAAAACTGACTTTTGGTAGGAAGAATTTTCATCCAGCTAGACCCACACAAATAAATAAATATTCTACGACATTCTACACAGCGCTTTCTAGACCCAAAGTAAGCATAGTTTAACTAGCTAGTGTTACGGGTTCTAGGACGCGTCATGTGACGCTGGTCGCTGGTGGTGGTTTTTTTCATTTTTTATATTTTTTATATATATTTTATTTTTATTTTACCCGATATTTGTTTCAAATACATATTTTGTCGATACCAAGTCATCTCACCAAATTCAGAGACCTAATTTTGTGATACCTTACATATAATAGCAGTATTAATGTCCAAAGCATTTTGGAGCCCGAAATCCGCTTGTTTATATTTTTTTAAGTACTAGTTACCGAAACTACTAGTATTCCCCCCAACCCCTCCAGCCAAGCTAAATTGCTTGTATTAGGAGTGGGTTCACATCGGTAGTGTAATGGTCAGAATTCGAACTTTGGGCCTCTCGATAGTAAGGCCGACTCCTTAACCACTAAGCTACCGACGCTTATTTTTATTGGTATGTCGGCTTTTCCGGGAGCGATATGTACACATTTAGTAGTAGTGTGTTTAATATTTATATATTTATTATCCATAATTATTATCTTAGAAAAAAAGCTTCAGGTCTCAGAAATATTCCTAAGATCTCATGAAGGGGTCCATGAGTGTTTACGCAGACCCTCCAAGTTCTAGGCGAGCCCGCCAACTCGCCTGCAGGGCGCCGCGGCGGCTATAACCAACGGACGAGGCCCCGGCGCAGGCGCACCTCAGGGCCGGGAGGTCACGCGGCTGTCGCACTCGCGAAAGCCAACACACCAATCAAAACAAGCCTCCGTAGCTTAGTGGTTAAAGAGTCGTCTTTACTATCGAGAGTTAACAGGTTCGAATACTGGCCATTACACTACCAACGTGAACCCACTCCTAACACAAGCAATTTAGCTTAGCTGGAGGGGTTAGGGGGAATACTAGGTATTTTGGTTACTAAATTTAAAAATCCGGCTTTGTAAAGAAGTGGTGTGTCTTTGGTTGAGGGTTGGCACCTTCAGTTAAATAACCGCTTTCGACGAAGCAAGCAAAATTTACTACAGGTACTAAATGCATTCAAAAGAGATGCAAATATGATACGCAATCCTAGAAAACGCAGGCAGACTAGTCAGATTAACGATGAAATCATCCAAGAGGCTCAGTTAAGTTTATTTGATGAACGCATTACAGTAGGACATTTTTTAGAGATGTTGCGTTAAAGAAATCCGTTAATTACCAGTGTTAAGGAAATAATTTATATTAAAATGGGTTACATAAATTTTATCCGACTATATTATTTCGTTAGGTCATTAAAGCAGCAGTCTCAATTTGTAGAAAAGATGCTAAAAACAAATAAGTGTACTTAATTCACCTTGGTGAATAAGCTACACTATTTGGTTGTGTTAATGCACCTGGGTGAATAAGGTACACTATTTGGTTGTGTTAAAGCACCTGGGTCAATAAGGTATACTATTTGGTTGACTTAATGCACTTGGGTGAATTAAGTCTACGAAAGGGCTCCGTAGGCTGTAGTACAGCATAAGGACTCGAATGCTCCATAGGCTCGACCCGTCTCTTTTTTCACGAGTCCCTGATCAATGAATTGAGTACGGAGTCGCACATTTTTTTAAAATTTTAGATTCAAAAGAACTTTAGCATATGGGAATACCTAGGCTGAGGGTTGCTGATCACCTTCAGTTGTTGCCTCTATCAAGTCTAATAGCTTAGTCCCCTCCCTGTTAATGGGATGGGGGAATGCAACCGACTCCCATTACCTTTCCCTGTGTTGCTTTTCATTCTATCTCATCACTCTAGCTTCAGGAACCACAGAACTAATAATAAGAGGTGCAGAAATGCTGAGAGACAGAATCGCGAGGCTTCTGATAGAAACTCAAGCTGGAACACTTTCAGATCGCGTCATATTAATTTTGTCGTGCAAAACATCTATACGACGAATCCATTGCTAGACGTGCGGAAGAGCCCACACGTCGTGCAAAACGTATGGATATTTTGAAGTAAAATTTCTTTAGACGCGTTGAGCAGTTTTTGGGGGCACAAAAATCATGGAACTTGCATTATCGTCACCATGTCGTGACGCTTTCCATATTTTTTATAACAACGCCATCTTTGTAATAACTGATGAACTATTTTGTTCTAACTTTGATGAACTGCCGACTGCCCCCCCCTCCCCCCCAATTTGCCCCAAGGAACTATGACAGGAAAATTTGCGCCAGAGCCTCGTCCTTCATTCAGCAGGTGAGGTGACCCATACTGTCGGCCCACTGGCTAACAATGTAAAGATTGTAAAAAAATAAAAAGTATTTACACTTAATTTATTACACCATATAATTATTTCATATTCATTATACATGTTACAAAAATGTACTTAGTACTATATACAATACAGTGCAACTCCATATTTCATTTAAGCTTGCAATAAAGTGCTTCAAATAGTACAGAATATATATAATACTACTACAAAACATCCAAGCCAGTCATATCGGCATCCATATAGACAATTACTATATGTGTATTCATACAGATTATAATATGAGCCTACTGACCGACAAACTTCGTACTGTTAGCTGCGCTGAACGCGTTTTAAGACTCTTTGGTGGTAGAGCTCGGCGCGACGGCGGAGGAGTGCCAATCAACCAACCATAGGTACCAATATTAAACCAATCACCGGCTCAAAGAGCTTGCGTCATAATCAGTCCTTTTTTTCTTTTTTGATTGGACCATATCATGCACAAACGCGAACTTTCTGGCGTCTGTTCACGAAGTTCACTAATTCTCTCTTACAAAAAATTTAGACCCGTGTGGAACACCCATTAAAGTTATAAACTGAAAAGGAACTACTGGTTCAAATTAAAAATAATTTTTGTGTTCGATAGCCTATTTATCGAGGAAGGGTATATAGGCTATATATAACACGCTAATATCCGGGGAAGCGTAGCAGTAATCATATACTACTACTACTACTATAATCATACTAGGTCTGCAAGGCGAATCGCTGCTTGCAATGTTGAGCTGAGTGAATCGCATCACATCGTGAATCAGATTTTGAAAATTTTGAACAGTGATCATTCCTCCGTGGCAAGTCCGATTTTGAAAATTCTTTTTGAAAGTCACAACTCAGGACATGCTTTCTGAGCGTGTAAAGTTTGGTCACAGTGTCTCGAGCGGTTATTATGTAATTCCATCTGGATTTTTTTTACGGTGATCATTCCTCTGTGGTAGCATTAAATTTTTCAAAATATATCCATAAACCTTCCTCTGATTGACCTCTTTAATCATGCCAAATTTGGTTCTGATTGGATTAGTAGTTTAGGAGGAGACCTGTGACAAAGAAAATACTGAAGTCTGGTATGAGCTTTCGCTCGACTTCGTCTCACTCAGCTCAATTACTGCTGCGCTCATGTAAATAAATCGGGCAAATTTCCATATATTATTTGTAAAACGAATAAATTACAAGGCATGTAGGTATGGGTTAAGTAGGTGCCACGGGGATCGAAGAATATCACGGGCGAAGCCGCGGCGGACAGCTAGTAATAAATATTCTAGGACAGTAACCTTATTCTTTCCACAGACCCCTTTTTTCTTTTTTTTCGTGCTGAAATCCTCCCGCCAGCCAGCTGGCCGGGGTGGTCATGTCGGTTTCGAACTGACTAAAATAGCACGCTGTCTCGGGTCCTCAGACGCCGGGGTGTTACCCATAAGGTATTTCCCTCGTACCCCAGCTGAGCCAGGCCATATCCGGTTTCGCGATGGCCCCAGTCCATAATGAATATGTCCATATATGAATAAACCAATAAATAAAGCGTAAGGACTCCCTACAAATATCACGCGATATACATAACTTAACGCCTGTATCCCTGAAGGGGTAGGCAGAGGTATATTACACACTCACGATTCGCCAGTTATGTTTAGGTCCCAATGTAATAATAGGGGGCGAACCTTTTGCCATCTACCGGGCACATTACTAAGCGAGCTTTAATCAGCATTTTTAATACACACAACAGCGAAAAGTCGGAGGTGTGTGCCGGGACGACTAGGGATCGAACTCGAGACCTCGTCTCGGCAGTCCGTTACGTACACCACTGGGCTATCGCCGCTTTTATCGATGTACATATGCGTGCTAAATTTCAGTTCGATCGGAAGCCGGGCAGTGGGTCAAATTTAATTAGCAAGATTTGATTTCAGACAAAGACAACTAAAATGGTTTAAAACCTGAATGTACATTTTTTTTAAATCTTAATATAGCAGAAAACTCGACTGCTATAATGTAAAATAGATGGTGCCCGCTAGAAAGTATGTTTCCTAGCGGTGTCTGTGTGATCATAGTTTTCTTTCGTATTATTTCGTATATTTTTCGTAAATATTTTTGATGTAAATCTGAATTCTATAGGAGACCATGTCACCGCTAATTTGTATAGTATAGTCATTTTTAGTTATGTTAAGATTCTTAAACATAACTTCACGCCTGTATCTCCGAAGGGGTAGGCAGAGGTATATTACACACCCACGATTCGCCAGTTATGGTAAGGGCCCAATGTAATAGGGGGCGAGTCTTTTGCCATCTACCGGGCGCATTATTACGCGAGCGATAATTAACATTTTTACTACACACAACTACGAAAAGAGGTGTGCCCGGGGCGAAAATCGAAAATGATCAATGTTGAGACCACGATTTTGGCGCCAAAATGTGCAACTTAACTATTGGAATAGACAGAAAAAGTAAATTGAAAACCGGTCTAGCAACGGAGGAATAATCACTGAAAAAAACGATTCAAGTAGTAGGGTAGTTGTTGGGCGCTTTGTAGGTAATCACTCTCAGCTCAACATTGCAACAGCAGAATGCATTGCGCCCCTAGTTAATAGTGAGTTTATCGTCAACGCTCAAAGATATATCCATTATCTGATATCAATCAATCAATTAGCCTATTGCAGTCCACTGCTGGACATAGGCCTCTCCAAATGAAAGTCATAGCACTCAATCCTCCGCCTTGCGCATCCAGTCTATCCCAGCTACCTTTTCAGGTCGTCCATACGACAGCGTAATTGTAGATTGATAGAAAATACTAGCATAGGTTTAAAAATATGCCTGCATCTATCAGCTCTAGCTCGAAATTAGCTTTTTACTTAGCTGCTTTTTAGTTTGAGGATGGCAGTATGAAGTTACGACTTTTGAGCCTGATGTCCCCGCCTTAGTTTTTGATTGGTATGTCGGTTTTTCCGGGAGCGAAAGCCGTCTGTCCTCCCAACCCTGATCGGAAGGCCTACAGCAGAGTCTCGTCCATTGTTTAGCAGCTGCACTAATGACAGCCTTGGGCCCCAAGGATATAAGTTGGCTCTTTACAACCTACTCTGTACTTTGTCCTACAATATCCTAGAATATTTATTATAATATTTAATTCATGAATCACGACAATCGGCTAACGCCGCATGCCTGTTTTGCTACCTCATTAGCATAAACTATCTCTTAATACAATAAATTAATATACTATTTAGTAAATCTAAAAAAAATATTAAAAATGTGCCACTACTATAGGCATTGCACAAAAGTTTTTACAGGCAGTGACATAGGTAGGGGGTAGTTCTCCCCCTTCCTCTCTCTCCTATAAATTCACTATATAAAATACAACCGCTATTATAACCGCTCTGAACTAAACACTAATCCATGTTGTCATTTATCTCAAACATTTGGTATTTATTTCCCCATCTATCTAATATACCTCCCCCACTTGCAACCACATACTGCTACTTGCTAAAAGTCTGTCTTTCAAATATGTACTTTCCCCAACTTACTCTACCACGATTAGCTACTTTCTAACACACTCCCCCACTTGCTGCTACCATTCCCAACTTGCTATCACACAGCCGCCATTTGCTAACACTCTTCCCATCACTTTCTGACACACTTCCCCCACTTTATCCTACCCCAGACAATATTATCACTGATCACATCAGGTTTCAGTAGCAACCTCCGCAACACACCATTGACTGTCCACTTCCGCTTCTACTTGAACGGCCTCTACTTCCAACACTTGGTTGTGACTCATCATTCCAATCAGCTCTGAGTACTTGGCTTTTTGGTCTTCTGTCATGGTTGCAGGATTGTGGTTCTTGAGGTGGTAGTTTAAATGGCTGCTCTGTTTGAATCGCTTGTCGCATATGCCGCATTGGAAGGGGGCGACATTGGTGTGAGTTCGCATGTGTTGTCTGAGATGCACGGATTGACAGAAGGTTTTGCTGCATACCACGCAACGGTACGGTTTTACCTGTAAGTGAAGAATTTTTAATCTTGTCTGCATTGGTCTTATTCTTTTGGGGAAAAATGGAACAGATATTTTCATTTTAGTTGCAAGACACAGACTCAGTCTTCTAACCTTCTAAAGAAAAACTGACTTTTGGTAGGAAGAATTTTCATCCAGCTAGACCCACACAAATAAATAAATATTCTACGACATTCTACACAGCGCTTTCTAGACCCAAAGTAAGCATAGTTTAACTAGCTAGTGTTACGGGTTCTAGGACGCGTCATGTGACGCTGGTCGCTGGTGGTGGTTTTTTTCATTTTTTATATTTTTTATATATATTTTATTTTTATTTTACCCGATATTTGTTTCAAATACATATTTTGTCGATACCAAGTCATCTCACCAAATTCAGAGACCTAATTTTGTGATACCTTACATATAATAGCAGTATTAATGTCCAAAGCATTTTGGAGCCCGAAATCCGCTTGTTTATATTTTTTTAAGTACTAGTTACCGAAACTACTAGTATTCCCCCCAACCCCTCCAGCCAAGCTAAATTGCTTGTATTAGGAGTGGGTTCACATCGGTAGTGTAATGGTCAGAATTCGAACTTTGGGCCTCTCGATAGTAAGGCCGACTCCTTAACCACTAAGCTACCGACGCTTATTTTTATTGGTATGTCGGCTTTTCCGGGAGCGATATGTACACATTTAGTAGTAGTGTGTTTAATATTTATATATTTATTATCCATAATTATTATCTTAGAAAAAAAGCTTCAGGTCTCAGAAATATTCCTAAGATCTCATGAAGGGGTCCATGAGTGTTTACGCAGACCCTCCAAGTTCTAGGCGAGCCCGCCAACTCGCCTGCAGGGCGCCGCGGCGGCTATAACCAACGGACGAGGCCCCGGCGCAGGCGCACCTCAGGGCCGGGAGGCCACGCGGCTGTCGCACTCGCGAAAGCCAACACACCAATCAAAACAAGCCTCCGTAGCTTAGTGGTTAAAGAGTCGTCTTTACTATCGAGAGTTAACAGGTTCGAATACTGGCCATTACACTACCAACGTGAACCCACTCCTAACACAAGCAATTTAGCTTAGCTGGAGGGGTTAGGGGGAATACTAGGTATTTTGGTTACTAAATTTAAAAATCCGGCTTTGTAAAGAAGTGGTGTGTCTTTGGTTGAGGGTTGGCACCTTCAGTTAAATAACCGCTTTCGACGAAGCAAGCAAAATTTACTACAGGTACTAAATGCATTCAAAAGAGATGCAAATATGATACGCAATCCTAGAAAACGCAGGCAGACTAGTCAGATTAACGATGAAATCATCCAAGAGGCTCAGTTAAGTTTATTTGATGAACGCATTACAGTAGGACATTTTTTAGAGATGTTGCGTTAAAGAAATCCGTTAATTACCAGTGTTAAGGAAATAATTTATATTAAAATGGGTTACATAAATTTTATCCGACTATATTATTTCGTTAGGTCATTAAAGCAGCAGTCTCAATTTGTAGAAAAGATGCTAAAAACAAATAAGTGTACTTAATTCACCTTGGTGAATAAGCTACACTATTTGGTTGTGTTAATGCACCTGGGTGAATAAGGTACACTATTTGGTTGTGTTAAAGCACCTGGGTCAATAAGGTATACTATTAGGTTGACTTAATGCACTTGGGTGAATTAAGTCTACGAAAGGGCTCCGTAGGCTGTAGTACAGCATAAGGACTCGAATGCTCCATAGGCTCGACCCGTCTCTTTTTTCACGAGTCCCTGATCAATGAATTGAGTACGGAGTCGCACATTTTTTTTTAATTTTAGATTCAAAAGACCTTTAGCATATGGGAATACCTAGGCTGAGGGTTGCTGATCACCTTCAGTTGTTGCCTCTATCAAGTCTAATAGCTTAGTCCCCTCCCTGTTAATGGGATGGGGGAATGCAACCGACTCCCATTACCTTTCCCTGTGTTGCTTTTCATTCTATCTCATCACTCTAGCTTCAGGAACCACAGAACTAATAATAAGAGGTGCAGAAATGCTGAGAGACAGAATCGCGAGGCTTCTGACAGAAACTCAAGCTGGAACACTTTCAGATCGCGTCATATTAATTTTGTCGTGCAAAACATCTATACGACGAATCCATTGCTAGACGTGCGGAAGAGCCCACACGTCGTGCAAAACGTATGGATATTTTGAAGTAAAATTTCTTTAGACGCGTTGAGCAGTTTTTGGGGGCACAAAAATCATGGAACTTGCATTATCGTCACCATGTCGTGACGCTTTCCATATTTTTTATAACAACGCCATCTTTGTAATAACTGATGAACTATTTTGTTCTAACTTTGATGAACTGCCGACTGCCCAAAATTTGCCCCAAGGAACTATGACAGGAAAATTTGCGCCAGAGCCTCGTCCTTCATTCAGCAGGTGAGGTGACCCATACTGTCGGCCCACTGGCTAACAATGTGAAGATTGTAAAAAAATAAAAAGTAACACTTAATTTATTACACCATATAATTATTTCATATTCATTATACATGTTACAAAAATGTACTTAGTACTATATACAATACAGTGCAACTCCATATTTCATTTAAGCTTGCAATAAAGTGCTTCAAATAGTACAGAATATATATAATACTACTACAAAACATCCAAGCCAGTCATATCGGCATCCATATAGACAATTATTATATGCATATTCATACAGATTATAATATGAGCCTACTGACCGACAAACTTCGTACTGTTAGCTGCGCTGAACGCGTTTTAAGACTCTTTGGTGGTAGAGCTCGGCGCGACGGCGGAGGAGTGCCAATCAACCAACCATAGGTACCAATATTAAACCAATCACCGGCTCAAAGAGCTCGCGTCATAATCAGTCCTATTTTTCTTTTTTGATTGGACCATATCATGCACAAACGCGAACTTTCTGGCGTTTATTCACGAAGTTCACTAATTATCTCTTACAAAAAATTTAGCCCCGTGTGGAACACCCATTAAAGTTATAAACTGAAAAGGAACTACTGGTTCAAATTAAAAATTATTTTTGTGTTCGATAGCCTATTTATCGAGGAAGGGTATATAGGCTATATATAACACGCTAATATCCGGGGAAGCGTAGCAGTAATCATATACTACTACTACTACTATAATCATACTAGGTCTGCAAGGCGAATCGCTGCTTGCAATGTTGAGCTGAGTGAATCGCATCACATCGTGAATCAGATTTTGAAAATTTTGAACAGTGATCATTCCTCCGTGGCAAGTCCGATTTTGAAAATTCTTTTTGAAAGTCACAACTCTGGACATGCTTTCTGAGCGTGTAAAGTTTGGTCACAGTGTCTCGAGCGGTTATTATGTAATTCCATCTGGATTTTTTTTACGGTGATCATTCCTCTGTGGTAGCATTAAATTTTTCAAAATATATCCATAAACCTTCCTCTGATTGACCTCTTTAATCATGCCAAATTTGGTTCTGATTGGATTAGTAGTTTAGGAGGAGACCTGTGACAAAGAAAATACTGAAGTCTGGTATGAGCTTACGCTCGACTTCGTCTCACTCAGCTCAATTACTGCTGCGCTCATGTAAATAAATCGGGCAAATTTCCATATATTATTTGTAAAACTAATAAATTACAAGGCATGTAGGTATGGGTTAAGTAGGTGCCACGGGGATCGAAGAATATCACGGGCGAAGCCGCGGCGGACAGCTAGTAATAAATATTCTAGGACAGTAACCTTATTCTTTCCACAGACCCCTTTTTTCTTTTTTTTCGTGTTGAAATCCTCCCGCCAGCCAGCTGGGGTGGTCATGTCGGTTTCGAACTGACTAAAATCGAACGCTGTCTCGGGTCCTCAGACGCCGGGGTGTTACCCATAAGGCATTTCCCTCGTACCCCAGCTGAGCCAGGCCATATCCGGTTCCGCGATGGCCCCAGTCCATAATGAATATCTCCATATATGAATAAACCAATAAATAAAGCGTAAGGACTCCCTACAAATATCACGCGATATACATAACTTAACGCCTGTATCCCTGAAGGGGTAGGCAGAGGTATATTACACACTCACGATTCGCCAGTTATGTTTAGGTCCCAATGTAATAATAGGGGGGCGAGCCTTTTGCCATCTACCGGGCACATTACTAAGCGAGCTTTAATCAGCATTTTTAATACACACAACAGCGAAAAGTCGGAGGTGTGTGCCGGGACGACTAGGGATCGAACTCGAGACCTCGTCTCGGCAGTCCGTTACGTACACCACTGGGCTATCGCCGCTTTTATCGATGTAAATATGCGTGCTAAATTTCAGTTCGATCGGAAGCCGGGCAGTGGGTCAAATTTAATTAGCAAGATTTGATTTCAGACAAAGACAACTAAAATGGTTTAAAACCTGAATGTACATCTTTTTTAAATCTTAATATAGCAGAAAACTCGACTGTTATAATGTAAAATAGATGGTGCCCGCTAGAAAGTATGTTTCCTAGCGGTGTCTGTGTGATCATAGTTTTCTTTCGTATTATTTCGTATATTTTTCATAAATATTTTTGATGTAAATCTGAATTCTATAGGAGACCATGTCACCGCTAATTTCTGTAGTATAGTCATTTTTAGTTATGTTAAGATTCTTAAACATAACTTCACGCCTGTATCTCCGAAGGGGTAGGCAGAGGTATATTACACACCCACGATTCGCCAGTTATGGTAAGGGCCCAATGTAATAGGGGGCGAGCCTTTTGCCATCTACCGGGCGCATTATTACGCGAGCGATAATTAACATTTTTACTACACACAACTACGAAAAGAGGTGTGCCCGGGGCGTAAATCGAAAATGATCAATGTTGAGACCACGATTTTGGCGCCAAAATGTGCAACTTAACTATTGGAATAGACAGAAAAAGTAAATTGAAAATCGGTCTAGCAACGGAGGAATAATCACTGAAAAAAACGATTCAAGTAGTAGGGTAGTTGTTGGGCGCTTTGTAGGTTATCACTCTCAGCTCAACATTGCAACAGCAGAATGCATTGCGCCCCTAGTTAATAGTGAGTTTATCGTCAACGCTCAAAGATATATCCATTATCTGATATCAATCAATCAATTAGCCTATTGCAGTCCACTGCTGGACATAGGCCTCTCCAAATGAAAGTCATAGCACTCAATCCTCCGCCTTGCGCATCCAGTCTATCCCAGCTACCTTTTCAGGTCGTCCATACGACAGCGTAATTGTAGATTGATAGAAAATACTAGCATAGGTTTAAAAATATGCCTGCATCTATCAGCTCTAGCTCGAAATTAGCTTTTTACTTAGCTGCTTTTTAGTTTGAGGATGGCAGTATGAAGTTAACACTTTTGAGCCTGATGTCCCCGCCTTAGTTTTTGATTGGTATGTCGGTTTTTCCGGGAGCGAAAGCCGTCTGTCCTCCCAACCCTGATCGGAAGGCCTACAGCAGAGTCTCGTCCATTGTTTAGCAGCTGCACTAATGACAGCCTTGGGCCCCAAGGATATAAGTTGGCTCTTTACAACCTACTCTGTACTTTGTCCTACAATATCCTAGAATATTTATTATAATAATTAATTCATGAATCACGACAATCGGCTAACGCCGCATGCCTGTTTTGCTACCTCATTAGCATAAACTATCTCTTAATACAATAAATTAATATACTATTTAGTAAATCTAAAAAAATTATTAAAAATGTGCCACTACTATAGGCATTGCACAAAAGTTTTTACAGGCAGTGACATAGGTAGGGGGTAGTTCTCCCCCTTCCTCTCTCTCCTATAAATTCACTATATAAAATACAACCGCTATTATAACCGCTCTGAACTAAACACTAATCCATGTTGTCATTTATCTCAAACATTTGGTATTTATTTCCCCATCTATCTAATATACCTCCCCCACTTGCAACCACATACTGCTACTTGCTAAAAGTCTGTCTTTCAAATATGTACTTTCCCCAACTTACTCTACCACGATTAGCTACTTTCTAACACACTCCCCCACTTGCTGCTACCATTCCCAACTTGCTATCACACAGCCGCCATTTGCTAACACTCTTCCCATCACTTTCTGACACACTTCCCCCACTTTATCCTACCCCAGACAATATTATCACTGATCACATCAGGTTTCAGTAGCAACCTCCGCAACACACCATTGACTGTCCACTTCCGCTTCTACTTGAACGGCCTCTACTTCCAACACTTGGTTGTGACTCATCATTCCAATCAGCTCTGAGTACTTGGCTTTTTGGTCTTCTGTCATGGTTGCAGGATTGTGGTTCTTGAGGTGGTAGTTTAAATGGCTGCTCTGTTTGAATCGCTTGTCGCATATGCCGCATTGGAAGGGGGCGACATTGGTGTGAGTTCGCATGTGTTGTCTGAGATGCACGGATTGACAGAAGGTTTTGCTGCATACCACGCAACGGTACGGTTTTACCTGTAAGTGAAGAATTTTTAATCTTGTCTGCATTGGTCTTATTCTTTTGGGGAAAAATGGAACAGATATTTTCATTTTAGTTGCAAGACACAGACTCAGTCTTCTAACCTTCTAAAGAAAAACTGACTTTTGGTAGGAAGAATTTTCATCCAGCTAGACCCACACAAATAAATAAATATTCTACGACATTCTACACAGCGCTTTCTAGACCCAAAGTAAGCATAGTTTAACTAGCTAGTGTTACGGGTTCTAGGACGCGTCATGTGACGCTGGTCGCTGGTGGTGGTTTTTTTCATTTTTTATATTTTTTATATATATTTTATTTTTATTTTACCCGATATTTGTTTCAAATACATATTTTGTCGATACCAAGTCATCTCACCAAATTCAGAGACCTAATTTTGTGATACCTTACATATAATAGCAGTATTAATGTCCAAAGCATTTTGGAGCCCGAAATCCGCTTGTTTATATTTTTTTAAGTACTAGTTACCGAAACTACTAGTATTCCCCCCAACCCCTCCAGCCAAGCTAAATTGCTTGTATTAGGAGTGGGTTCACATCGGTAGTGTAATGGTCAGAATTCGAACTTTGGGCCTCTCGATAGTAAGGCCGACTCCTTAACCACTAAGCTACCGACGCTTATTTTTATTGGTATGTCGGCTTTTCCGGGAGCGATATGTACACATTTAGTAGTAGTGTGTTTAATATTTATATATTTATTATCCATAATTATTATCTTAGAAAAAAAGCTTCAGGTCTCAGAAATATTCCTAAGATCTCATGAAGGGGTCGATGACGTGTTTACGCAGACCCTCCAAGTTCTAGGCGAGCCCGCCAACTCGCCTGCAGGGCGCCGCGGCGGCTACAAACAACGGACGAGGCCCCGGCGTAAGCGCACCTCAGGGCCGGGAGGTCACGCGGCTGTCGCACTCGCAAAAGCTGACACACCAATCAAAACTAGCTTCCGTAGCTTAGTGGTTAAAGAGTCGTCTTTACTATCGAGAGGTAACAGGTTCGAATACTGGCCATTACACTACCAACGTGAACCCACTCCTAACACAAGCAATTTAGCTTAGCTGGAGGGGTTAGGGGGAATACTAGGTATTTTGGTTACTAAGTTTAAAAAAAAAACAAACGGACTTCAGGCTCCAAAGTGCTTTGGACACAACTGGGAAATCGCTATGATAATAAATAAAAAAATATTCTAGGACACAACGCTATCTAGACTCAAAGTAAACATAGCTTAACTAGCTTGTGTTATGGGTTCTAGAATGCGGATAAACATACATACCTTTTGTAAATACATACATATCGTACATAGAATCCATCCAGCCAACTAATACCAATGTATACATACATTCATGCATACAAAAATTTGGGCAGAGCGGGAATCGAACCCTTAATAGTCGAACGCTCTACCGCCACGCCACCTATGTCATGAGGATGATAAAGAGAGAATAATTACCTTGGTGTGTATGCGGAGATGCTGGTCCAGCCCAGATTTCTGTGTGAAGGCCTTGGGGCAAAACGTGCAGGGGAATGGACGGTCCCCGGTGTGCATGCGCATGTGTTGTAGCACTCCGCCCTAAACAACAGTCGTTAATTCAATTAAATTTTCAAGCAATTTGTATACTTACTTTCCCTACAGATTTAGATCGGAAAAACAATGTTTAAAAATGACTATTAAGTCATTCATTGTTTCCGTAGTTCGCAACAATTACGGTACATGGCTCCAGCGTCGCCTTCAGACGTATGTATTATATCGGAGAATTTCGAATATCTGGGACGTGTCTCGGTGGCTCAGTTGGTCCGAGCACTCCCCCTATTAGGGACTGGTCGCGGGTTCAAGTCCCGTCCTAGATGTTCTCTTTTTCCGATCTTAATCTATAGGAACAATCGGTAAATTCATTACCGCGATACATATTAGTATGCTAGTGAACATGCAGGATAGGACTTCAGCCCGCGACCAGTCCCCTCCTGGGAGACTACTCCGACCAGCTGAGCTACTTGGAAGCGTCCTGGACATTCGAAATTCTCCGATACATTTTACGTCCCGGGGCGACCCTGGAGCCATCTACCTTAATTGATAAACCACAGATACTCGCTAAAGAAAATTGATTCCTACCTAGGATGCTCCGCGAGGCTATTGAAATTAAAAAAAAAAGCATCCTGATTTTAATAGAGAAGATGGTTGGAATGTACCGCCAGCTCGGGACCCAGTCATTCGCTTAATTAATTTCAAGAAAAATCAATACACATCAAGACTTCATGACACTGTGAGCTCATTCTGCGTAAATAGTAACACCAACAATTCAGCATAGTTCGGGTACTTTGAGATAACTTTTTTTTTTTTTTTATACACCACTAAGGTGGCAGACAAGCACACGGCCCACCTGATGGGAAGCGGTTACCGCGGCCTATAGACGTGTGCAACACCAGTGGCGTCACACTCGCGCTGCCGACCCTGTAAAGGAAAGGGGATGGGAAAGGAGTTTGGGAGGGGATGGGAAAGAAGTTATGGAGGGGATGGGAAAGGAGTTTGGGCTCCGGCACTCTCACTCACCAAACGGAACGCAACAGTTCAAATACTGTTACTTGGCGTCGATATTCTGTGAGAGGGTGGTGCTTCCCCGGTCGAGTCGGCCCATTCATGCAACGGCCGAAATGACTGTTGCTTGACTCTACCATTTACACTTCAAACTATAGGATAGGTCCTAGATTTCGAAATTCTCCGATACATTACGGCTCGGGGTACCGCTGGAGACATCTATCGTAATACTTACGAACTACGGAAACAATGAACGATGTTACAATCATTTTTAAACATTGATTTTAGATTACATCACCACATTAATTTCATGAAGTTTTTAAGTTCGAAGCGTCGGTAGCTTAGTGGTAAAGGAGTCGACCCTACGATCGAGAGGTCCCGGGTTCGAATCCCGGCCATTACACTACCGACGTGAACCCACTCCTAATACAATCAATTAAGCTTAGCTGGAGGGGTTAGGGGGAATATTAGTAATTTCGGTTACTAACATTCTTTAAAGAAAAAAGTAATTAGTACGCTAACCTACATAATTTCTTCATATAAATATGTAACTTCACGCCTGTATCCCCGAAGGGTTAGGCAGAGGTGTATTACACTCCCACGATTCGCCAGTTATGTTTTCGGTCCCAATGTAATAGGGGGCGAGCCTATTGCCATCTTCCAGGCACATTACTAAGCGAGCGATAATTAACATTTTTAATACACACATAACTACGAAAATCCAGAGGTGTGTGCCCGGGGCGACTGGGGATCAAACTCGAGACCTCGTGTCGGCAGTCCGATGTACGCCACTGGGCTATCGCCGCTGTCTATATGCTAACCTTTCCTATATAATTAACTCGTAGCTAGTTTTAATTAAATTATCTACTAGCTGTTCCCCGCGTGAAGTTCTGCTCCCATTCCCGCTTCCCATGGGAGCCTATTCCAGGGATAATAAGTAGATTGTGTGTTATAACCAGAGATCGAAATAGGTAGAGTATATTTACCTAAAGTTCGAGGAAGGAAGTAACATAGAGTTGATAATACCACCTCTGAAATCCCGGAATGAGGAAAACTGTAAATTACTTATTGTGGTTTGATAAATGATAATACATTTGAACTAAATTATTATATTGAAGAATCTCATTATGTTTTTAAAGTTCCGTACTAAAAGTGTTAAATAAAAAGCATTGTTTTTCCTTGTAATAAAAAGGATCTCAAAAGTTAAGCAACGCTTGCCTAATTTGATACGTGGATGAGTTACCATCCGCGGATTAAGATAGTCACTAAGAAAAATCTCACAACAGCTGGTCTAACTAAGAATCATAATCGTTTCATACTGGGTTACGAAAGTCAGATGGCCGTCACTTTACGTGAAATACTGATATTTAAATCGACAATGTAATTGGGAAAAGGTTGAGAATAAAAATTAAACTCAAAAACACAGTAACCAATCAAAGTAATATACATTATATTTACATACAAAACTTTTCGTGTTAAACTTAACAAACAACCATAGTAAATTTGTTATACATTTTTTCAAAAACATACAAAAAAATAACTGTTTTTGCCATCATATGCCGTATATTGGGCAAAACTGCAAACCACCTGAATAATATTAACCAAATTGTACAACAAAATGTATTTAAGGCATAAGTTAAAATTTATTTAATATCCACGTAATCAATTCCAACTTAGTTTTAATTTACTACGGAACCCTAAAAATTGGAATGTGATTCTTCACAATTTGTAACTATACTCAAGTATTTTTTTTACAATCCCGGGTTTTAATTATTATAAAAAGCGGCGATAGCCCAGTGGCGTACGTAACGGACTGCTGAGACGAGGTCTCGAGTTCGATCCCCAGTCGCCCCGGGCTCACACCTGTGACTTTTCGTAGTTATGTGTGCATTAATGATTGTTAATTATCGGTCGCTTAATAATGTGCCTGGTAGATGGCAATAGGCTCGCCCCCTATTATTTTTACATTATTTTACAGGAGGGATTATCAGCTCTGTGTTACTTACTTCTGCGAACTTTAGGTAAATAACATAACAAACTTCACGCCTGTATCCCCGAAGGGGTAGGCAGAGATGTATTACACACCCACGATTCGCCATTTATGTTAAAGTCCCAATGTAATAGGGGGCGAGCCTATTGCTATCTACCGGGCACATTATTAAGCGAGCGATAATTAACAATCATTACTGCACACCTAACTACGAAAAGTCAGAGGTACACACCTCTGACTTTTCGTAGTTAGATGCCCGGGGCAACTGGGGATCGAACTCGAGACCTCGTCTCAGCAGTCCGTTACGTACGCCACTAGGCTATCGCCGCTATATACTCTACCTAATCCCATCTCTTGTTACGGACTATTATTATATATAAGTTGAGTTATTTGAGCGTGAGCGTTGGTACAAGGGTAGATTTACAGTCTGGAACAACACATAGGCTTCTATTATATGTGGAATAAGTTCCCATGTGTTGGAATGGTAACGGAATCAGTATTCCACGTAGGCGGTGCCGCGGGCAACAGCTAGTCCATCGTATAAGTAGGATAACACACTTACATGTTGTGTAAATCTCTTATGGCATACGCTGCACTCGAAGGGCTTCAACTTGACATGCGCTATGGCGGAGTGCTCTGACAGTTCCTGGCTGGTCTGGAAGCCGAGGCCACACACCTAAGAACAAAAATGATACTTGAATCAATGACTCCTGTTGTCGCCATCGATTTTTATAAGAAATCTATGCAAATAAATAATAAATAAATAAATAAATAAATATTCTACGACATTCTACACAGCGCTCTCTAGACCCAAAGTAAGCATAGTTTAACTAGCTTGTGTTATGGGTTCCAGAATGCGGATAAACATACTTATATACTTTTTTTTTTTTTGTAAATACATACATATTATACATAGAAACACCCAGACCAATGCAAATAGACATATTCATGCATACAAATATTTGCACTGAGCGGGAATCGAACCCGCGCCCCCTGTCGTAGCAGTCGAATACACTACCGCTACGCCACAGAGGCCGTACGAGGAACGTAATAAATGGGTGACCTAGGTTTTTTTTTTTTTTTTCCTCTATCTGCCATCAGCCTATTTAGCTATTATCAGATTTGTTGATTTTATTCTTTGGCAGTTTAAGTTTATTCACATCCAGTGATGTGTCAACCCGTTTATGTTTGTTTTTTTTCCTTTTTGAATATTTCATGTACTGGCTGGGATTGCAATTCCTGCTATTTGCTTCCTTTTCAGTCTCTTAAATGAGATTGTAGGATCCATCAGGGTTACAGCCAGTTGGTTTTTATGTTGCTGTAATCTGAGTTTGTAAGCCTCGGAGAGCATTTGAACTTCATTTTCACAGTTGGGATCTTTTTTTTTTTATTTTATCGTGCGGAAATCCCTTCGGATACCCCCTCGCGTGCCAGCGGGGGCGGTTATGTCGGGCTTGAACCGACTAAAACCGCACGCCGTTTCGGGTCTACAGACGCCGGAGGTATTCATGTATTTCAGTTTTCCAACGTTTTCTAAAAATGAAACCTAGCCAGATTCATTTATCGCCCCCGGAACTTCCTGTATAGTAAATTAAATGAAAATCGTTGGAGCCGTTTCCGAGATTCAGATTACACACATAAAACAAAGTCATGTTTGTGATGACTGGGGATAAACTCAAGAACGGGTGGACCGATTTTCATTATCTTTGATTTTTTAAATTTGTCACCGCCTATACTGTGGCATTTTGTGGCTTTTTTTTTGCGGAATACGCCACTGTTACTCCTCGCCAGCCAGTGGGGGGTGATTATGTCGGACTCGAACCGACTAAAACCTCACGCCGTGGTGCAAGGAGACATTCACTAGGTATATAAGGCAGAACGAAGTTTGTCGGGTCAGCTAGTTAGCTAAAGCTTTTTAAACTAGGAATTCAGTGCAGGGTGCGACTGAAATAAATTGAGCTGAGCGAGCAGGACTCTTACTTGAAAATAAGACATCTTACTACGGTCGCGCGCTCGTGAAACTGTTTTTCGATGATTATTCCTCAATGGTACATTGTATTTGAACAGTTGACCCCTGTAAATACTCAGCGGTGTCTACACTATCACCATGGCAAAGGACAATGCCCATGTCAGTATGGAAATCGGTTGCACGCTTTATTTTGCTATGCCACATAAGTATAAATTGCATTAAGTATTATATGAAATATAAACGCATATTGTAACAGAACTTGGGGTTATTGAGAAATTAAATGATTACAACGAGAAAAACAACAACAATAAGAAAATATTGTGACACTTACGTTTGAGTTTTCGTTTGGAATGTTTTATGACAGGGATATCATGTATAAATTAAGAGAAAACTACCACTGAAGCACACATTATTTTACAACTTTAACAACTGATTATCACTAATAAATTACGAATCCATACACGAAATATTAAGATTACATAACTGCAATATATTTGAATGTCACATTGCGAATTATTATCACGTATTATTATTTAACCATTTTATTTTAAAAAGATTGGTATATTTGCATTCTACCACAAAAAGTTTATTTTATATAATGGTAACAATTAAATTAAAATGGAAACGATTATTCATTCAAGTTTTATGTCTTTATAATTTAAATTCAAACCCCAAGTTCTATAGAAGCGATATAGTGTTGGAAAGTAATACTATAATCAATATTATTTTTTAACATTTGAAATATTGACGCGAACGTCTAAAAGCGCAACCAAGAATGGGCATTCTCGTTTGGTCAAGATCGGTATTGTGGTCCCTCCGCTCGTACAGGCTCGACCAAACGGCTTAGCCCCGTAGGAGAGCTTCGCTAAGGCCTCTGGGCGCACCTCGCAGGCGTGCGGCGCGGGCGGGCGGTCGGCGGCGCAGAGCAGCGGCTTCTCGCAGACCTGGCAGCGCAGCCCCTTGCGGCGCCGCGTGTGCTCGTCGCGGTGGTGCGCCGAGTACTCGCAGCACGAGAAGAAGATCTGGTGGCACGTGCCGTCCGCCACCAGCGTCGACGGCTGCAGGCACTCGAACGGCCCGCTGCGCGTGGCCCGGGGGATTACGTCCACCATGTATTACAAGTCTTTTAGTTATTTATCTACACCCATGCTTTAAATCCTCTAAAAAAGATTCTGTATTGCCAACATTAATACATCCAATGTCCTAATAACCATAATATCATCCGAACAGGTGTTATTATGTTGTATGAAATTTCATAATAACACTCCTTTCGCTTTTTCAATCTCTTCCGCGGAAGTGCAAAAATAATAGCGAAGAAAAATAGCGGGAATTCGAATTCGAACAAATAAGCTTTTATTTTCCGGCGCGCCGCCGCCGCTGTGGTGGTGCAATGCAACGCGCGTGAATGACAGTTCTTTTTTTGAAACTCATACAGATTCCACGCATCGAGCGGTAAGAATTTGGCTGTCTGATGAGTAACCCTTTGCGCGGAAAAGATTGAAAAAGCGAAATGAGTGTTATTATGAAATTTCATACAACATAATAACACCCGTTCGGATTATAATATGGTTATTAGGACATTGGATGTATTAATGTTGGCAATAAGCTAACTGTTTCAGAATCTTTTATAGAGGATTTAAAGCATGGGTGTAGATAAATACATGAAAAACACTGAAAGCTTCTTAAAAACAAACATATAATAAACGGACTACCACACACTTGCAATCAAACACGCACACACTACACACAACTACCCTTTTTTTTTCGTGCGGAAATCCCTTTGGATACCCCTCCGCCGGCCAGCGGGGGCGGTTATGTCGGGCTTGAACCGACTATAACCGCACGCCGTCTCGGGTCTACGGATGCCGGGGTGTAAGGTTGCCCATAGAGCATATCCCTCGCACCCCGATTGACCCTGGGCCATCTCCGGTTTCGAGATGGCCCCCTCGGGTCGAGATGGCCCCTCGGGACACACAACTACCCTAACACCCACGCAAACTCACACACGTGCACGCAAATTTGTACCGTTTAACACATTTTATTTTTAGTGTTATTATACATCATTACTAGCTGTGCCCGCGACTTCATCCGCGTGGATTTCGATTTTTATGGTTTTGATTCTTTTGCGCGGAACCCTATTTTAAACAGACACTCCAATTTTATTTATATGTATAGATTATTTTTCCTTTAAACGATTCACAATGAAGTACTTAGAAATAATTTTGAAATATCTATCTTTTTTTTTATTATACCACTCAGGTGGCAGACTAGCTCACGGCACACCTGATGGGAAGCGGTTACCGTGGCCTATGGACGTGTGCAACACCAGTGGCGTCACACTAGCGCTGCCGACCCTGTAAAAACCTTCTAATGCCCTTCTTGAAGAACCCCATATTGTAGTCGCTTGGGAAAACCACAGCAGGGAGATCATTCCACAGCCCGACGGTGCGCGGAATAAAGTGCCTTTCATACCTCACTGTACGCACCGTGTCCGGTCGCAATAATAATATTCATAATCTAATATCGGAACGAATAGCTGTGCTTATTGACGGCCTCTGTGGCGTAGTGGTAGTGCATTCGACTGCTACGACAGGGGGCGGGGGTTCGATTCCCGCTCAGTGCAAATACTTGTATTCAAGAATATGTCTATTTGCATTGGTCTAGGTGTTTCTATGTATCATATGTATGTATTTACAAAAAAAAGTATATAAGTATGTTTATCCGCATTCTGGAACCCATAACACAAGCTAGTTAAACTATGCTTACCTTTTTTTTTTTACCGTGCGGAAATCCCTTCGGATACCCCCCCGCCGGCCAGCGGGGGCGGTTATGTCGGGCTTGAACCGACTAAAACCGCACGCCGTCTCGGGTCTACAGACGCCGGGGTGTAAGGTTGCAAATAGAGCATATCTCTCGCACCCCGAATGACCCTGGGCCATCTCCGGTTTCGAGATGGCCCCCTCGGGTTTGGGAACCAATGCTTAGCTTGGGTCTAGAAAGCGCTTCATAGAATGTCGTAGAATATTTATAATACAGGAGTCCTTACTAGTTTAAGCGCAGCTGCATCTCGCTTAGCCTAATACGTGTTAACTTCAATAATTTTGATAGATCAGAACTGTATTGTATGTAGGCTAAGTTTGAATTGTACATAAATTATTTAAAAAAAAAGTGAATCAACACGTATAATTTCCGAAATCAATTCTTTTTTAACAATTTATTTTGTAAATACAAAAAATGCAAATAGATATAATCATGCATACAAATATTTGCACTGAGCGGAAATCGAACCCGCGCCCCCTGTCGTAACAGTCGAATGCACTACCGCTACGCCCCAGAAGCCGTCGTGTATGGAAATTCATGGTCAACGTAGTTTTTAAGTTTATCTTTTTTTTTTAATACCACTCAGGTGGCAGACAAGCTCACGGCCCACCTGATGGGAAGCGGTTACCGCGGCCTATGGACGTGTGCAACACCAGGGGCGTCACACTCCCGCTGCCGCCCCATTTACTTTCCTTGGAGGTGTAGTGTAAACCACTATGTATCACTCGGAAGAAAGTGCGATTTCCAACTCGTGTGTATTGGACCGGCCTCAAACAACATCCTTGTTAGTAATCTGTTCCTTTGTATCCTATTTCTATGAACAATGTACTATTTTTGACCGCAGCTAAGCAAAAAAAAACAGCGGCACTCCGGGAGTGCCGACAGAAGTGCAAAGTTGAACAATTACGTGTGTATTTTTTTAATCGTCATCATCCATCTATCTCTCCCTCCCTCGATCCATTCATCCAACAACAAAAAAGATAGCGTTGTTATAAAAAAAATGGAAAGCGTCACAGTGACGATGACGCGAGTTCCATGTTTTTTATTCACCCGAAAAGTACTCAACGCACCTATACAAGTTTTCACTTAAAACACTTACGTAATAGGCTCGGATTCCTTTTCTTTCTTAGCAGTGGCTGGTCTCTCCCCCTTATCCTCGCGTTCCTTCTTCACCGCCCTGTCGAGCTTCCTCCTCTTGACGTCGGTGCCGTCCGCCTTGACGATGATGTAGTTGACGTCGCGTGACGCCAGCGTCATGACGCTAGTGGGTGTCATCTCTGACAGAACCTGCTCTGTCTTGAACCGGATCAGGTGCTCGTCTTCCGTTTCAGTAGTAGCCTGTAATCGAAATAATATAATCTTTCTTTCTATAATAAATAATAAGAAAACTTATTGTTTTAAGTTTTCTTATTAACAAGCTTTTATAAAAAAACAAAACAGTGGTACTAAGACAAAAATAATAGACCGATATGCTTAGCAATCCATGGATTCTCCGTGCGGGTGCCGGGTCCATCGCGTTGCTGAGTTGGGAACTCGGGACAGTGCCTGGGACTTGCGACCCAAGTGTAGGTTTAGAAGGGGCCCCTTTTGTTGATGTACATCAACACTCACCTTCACTACCCAAGTTCCCCTCCCTGCCTAACCAAATTTAATACGAAGCTACTAGTGCCGCTTTACACATTCGTCCTAGTAATGAGCTTATTGTAGCTCTCGATAGGCCTAGATCTTTAAGTAGGTTATAGAGAGATTTTGCTAGTATACCTCTCGCTCCCACTTCCACTGCATACAACTTAACCACGTAACCGTTTTTGATTAATTCGTTTTTGAGATCATAATATTTATTTTTCTTTATTGTGTGGTCCTTCGGTATACTTGTTTCCCACGGTACAGTAAGATCCACAAGAACCACATGTTTTAACCTCTTAGAATAAAGGAATATGTCAGGTCTAGGTGACGAAACCCCAATATCCTCCGGAATTCTATACTGCTTTTCATACGTGTCGATTAGGAGAGTCCAATCTGGGGCAGTATCTAAGATTGAATAAGGTTTGTTCCTGGATTTTATGGATGAACCTTCAGACACAAAGTTGATATGACGTCTGTTAGTAGTCAATCCTTTTTGGCCTCTAGCTACTGCCAGACTCATTGCTTCACGTATGATGATAAGCACCTTATCGTGGCGGTGTGAGTATTGGCCTCTATCGAGAAGCACCCTACATCCTACTACTACTACTTGTTTTTCTGTGGCCTTCCCCCACCTTACTAGATTACTCTGGTCTGGGAGGGTCATCTGAAAGGCGTTTAGATAGAATTTTAACAGGGCCGGCGACTACTCATAAATCAAGGTGCGCCACTTTAAGGCCATCGGTATGCAGAACTCATTGTCAACCATTCATTTTGGATTTCCAAATTCATCGCGTGCACTCGATATTTATCATTTTCGTCTTGTTTTAGAAAGGACTTAAGTATATCCTGGTCCCTTTCTGGCTCTCGTACTCCCAACCCCACTCTGTTCGACTGATACCCTTATCATAAATCGTTTATGGAAAAGAAGTCTAGATTCAAGCTCGGACGCGTTATTATCTTTCGGGAGTGCCCTGACTATGTCATCTTGGGATTTACCTAAGATGTGGGCTTTGGTAACTCTAAGGTGTTTATAGAGATCCGATGGTTTCTTTAGTTTCATCCCTAAATAGAGCAGAGGTATCAGCAGAATGCGCTAGTCCTAGCCACGATTTTAGTCATTTAATGACAGTTGCATCTATTTTCGACAGTAAGGTTTTGCCGAATTCATATACCAGAAAAGGCCAGGTCGAGGCCGTGATGTTAAGTAGTTGTCATATATCCAAGCCTTTTTGATATTGTTCAGTGGTAGCTGATCTATCTTATATTAAGGTCATTTATAAACATATCGACAACTTCATCTAAGGATAGTGTGCTTCCTTTATAATCTATCTTTCTCCCAAGGAATTTAAATGGCACCGTTTCAGCGACTATGGAAACTGGTTTACCCCCAATGAAGAGTCCCGGGTCGTAGGAGGTAAATTTGGTGTCCCGTCTACCCAGACACAGACAGTGACACTTACTGGGCTTCGTCCTCAGTCCTTTTGTCCACGAACAGAACTCATCTATTTCCTTTAATTTAATTACTATTTATTTTATTTTCTTCTTTTTAGTTTTAGTAATGTCATGTAGCACCAGAGTGGTTGCCAAAACCAGCCAAAGGAGCTCAACACAACATGATGCTGTGCCGATTTGACGGAATTGTCACAGCAGATAGCCGATGCTGTAAGGCGTAACATGGCTACTTTTATAATAGGTCTTTACCTATGAAATTGCCGAAATTTTCTTACAAATTCATGAGTTCGTTATTCCTGTTTTTTAATAGCTATTTCCATTATTTATATTTTGTTTGAAAGGTGATTTCAAGATTTTACAACTCTGTATTAAATTTTGTTTTTATTGGCCGCTTGATAAATTAATTCGATCTTCAAAAAAGCGGCCAAGTGCGAGTCGGACTCGCCCATGAAGGGTTCCGTAGCAGTAAGTAACATAATATTGCTTTTTTTTAATTTTTATATTTGAGTTGATTGAATGAAAGTTATACGGATATATATAATGGTGATGGATAGATATAATAGCGGTTTTAGATATATGACGTGAAAAAAATACTAATAGCTAGATCTCGTTCAAACCAATTATCGGTGGAAGTTTACATGGTAAGGTACATCATCTTCGTATTACTTAATAGCTGTCACTTTTCAAAAATAGAATAAAAGTTGCTGTTTGTCAGCTTAATGTTGTCTCATTCATACACAAAAAAAAACATAAAATTTGGATTTGTCATTAGTAAAAAAAAAAAGGCACTCAGATTGACGGCCTAATCAGAAGAGGATTGTCGTCGCAGCACCGCGTGACACCCACCGGTCCCACTAGTGCTGCGACCACAATTCCCCTGCCCGGCTAGGCACTTGTAGTACCTTTTTTTTTTCTTTTTTTTTTCGTGCGGAAATCCCCTCGGATACCCCCGACTAACTAACCGACTAAAACCGCACGCCGTCTCGGGTCTGCAGACGCCGGGGTGTAAGGTTGCCCATAGAGCATATCCCTCGCACCCCGACTGACCCTGGGCCATCTCCGGTTTCGAGATGGCCCCCTCGGGTTTGGGAACCACGGTGTCCCCGTCTTGCCCCGGTTTGGGGGAGGGGCGCTAGTCGCCCCACCGTCCCGGCCTGCTTCTGCTGGGGTGACAGGCGGCCTCACCTGCCACCCCCAGACCTGCGCTCATGGAGGACGGAGGTCGTTAAGCGACCTCCGGCGCCTGAGTCGCCTGCGACGCGAGGCGAGCGTGTTGCGGGCTCGGCGGGCCGGGAGGGTTCTGAACCTCTCCCGGGCGCGCTCCGCCATCTCCTTCGCGAGCATCACATGCTCGCAGGAGGTGGCGGCGGCCCACGCGCTCCGCACCATTGCCGCAATCATGCTGCCGAGCGAGAGGACTCCCACCCCGATGGCTGCCACAAGGTCACGCCTCGGCACCTCCCACGCCGGGCAGTCCGCCAGCGTGTGCAGCCCTGAGTCCTCGCTCGCGTCACAGTGATGACACTCAGGCGTTGGCTCCTTCCTGATCCGATGCAGGTGGTCCCCGAAGCACCCCTTCCCGGAGATCACCTGCGTCAGTCGGTACGAGAGGCTTCCGTGTCGCCTCTCTAGCCAATCCTCCATGATAGTACCTACTGAAAATTGGGTTTCCTCCAATTTCTTCAAGAAAAACGGCAATTTCATATGTAACGACTTAATATTAGAATTGATTAAAAAAATTGATCGTATTCTTTTTAGTTATTATATTTAAATATTTTGGAAACCACCTTTTACCGCTTTCGGCATCCTGCTTGATAAGTTTGAGTAGTAAATACAGTAATATTTTTTTAACAACATACATTTCCAAAAATCTGCCATTTTGTTTTATTTTGATATACCCAGTGTCACTCTCAAAGTAAATACAAATCTAACGACACCTCTCAAGCTAAAACCCATCGAGCCGTTCTGGCCGCAGAGCGTGCCAAACAATTATACATACATACATACATACTCTCGAAAAACATGACCCTTCTTCTGGCAGTCGGGTAAATAATTAGTATTAGGGTTCTGCAAAAAAAAATTCAATCCCCAGAGCGGACGAAGCCGCTTAGACTTGGATCTCACGCAGGCACAGCTAGTCCATACTAAGTCTATACTAATATTATAAAGGGGAAAGATTTGTATTTTTTATTTAACAAATAAACTTAAAAACTACTGGACCGATTTCAAAAATTCTTATACCGTTAGAAAGCTACGTTATCACAAAATAACATAAGCTATATTGATCACTAGAAAAAATAAGTGATCCTATAAATCCCTACTAAAACGAACCCAAGGTGTAAAGAAATTAGTCATAAAATGTCTTTCATCACAAGCGCAGCGGGAAGTATTGAGGATAGAACAAAGAATGTTCTATAATATTATAGAACATTCTTTGTTCTATCCAAAAAACTTCACACGAGCATATGTCCAACTAGTTGTGTCACTATAAATACTATTTTACATTTTTCAAGTTGATAGAAATGTGTATCAAAACCAGACCATGTTCGGATTCATACCTTTGTATTAATTCTTATCCAAATAAATGATTTCGTATTCAAGACTGTTTCAATACCTATTGACTAGGTCTGCAAGGCGAATCGCTGCTTGCAATGTTGAGCTGAGTGAGACATCGTGAATCAGATTTTGAAAATTTTGAACAGTGATCATTCCTCCGTGGCAAGTCCGATTTTGAAAATTCTTTTTGAAAGTCACAACTCTGGACATGCTTTCTGAGCGTGTAAGTTTGGTCACAGTGTCTCGGGCGGTTATTATGTAATTCCATCTGGAATTTTTTTAATGGTGATCATTCCTCTGTGGTAGCATTAATTTTTTCAAAATATATCCATAAACCTTCCTCTGATTGACCTCTTTAATCATGCCAAATTTGGTTCTGATTGGATTAGTAGTTTAGGAGGAGACCTGTGACAAAGTAAATCCTGAAGTCTGGTATGAGGAGCTATCGCTCGACTTCGTCTCACTCAGCTCAAAAACTTTTTGAATTATTGAAATCGGACATAACATTCACAAAATATTACGAAATTAAAAATACGGAGTAGTTGGTTGTTCGCGATAACCGACATCTACGCGGGCGGAGCCGCTGGCATGTGGTGATGAAGTTACCTGTGTATCTTGTTTCAACGTCCATGTGGCAGGGTCTCCACTTGCATATGCGTCCATATGCTCCATCCTTGCATGATTCCTGAGAGCTATCTCACTGGCGAACCCTTTAGGACACAAGCGACAGTATACCGCATCGGTTTCCACGGGTGGAATGAATTCTTTCTGTAATTAGTATAAAAAATAAAAATATTAGGCGTTGGTAGCTTACTGGTTAAAGCGTCCCGGGTTCGAATCCTAGCGTAGATGATGTTAGATGTTCTCTTTTTCCGATCTAAATCTTTAGAAAAAAGTAAGCATACAAAATGCTTAAAAATTTAATTGAATTTAGCATTTACCTGAAACGTCCGGACCTGTATCCATCAACCATCATAGCAGCAACGTAAAAGATAATAGGAATCTTAATAATTTTAGGACATAATGGCGCTATCTGCAGCAAGGGTGTATGCCACCAAGATCTTCAGAAGATTACATTATTACCATTACACCTGCAGATTGACAGATAACACTGTGGCACAGGCTAACGTCTCTGGGTCGGAGGTCAGATGGCAGTTGTTCTTATAAAAGCTTTATAAGACAAACCAAAGGGATGGGAAGGAGTAAGTGGAATCTGGGAGTGAGGTGGAAGCATGGTCGAATGTCTCGAATGCATCCAGGAGCAATGCTAAGATAATGATGACGACCAAAAGCTATTTAAACCCAAATGATGAGAAAGAGAATATGGATAAATTAAGTCTATTTATCCATATTCTCTTTTTCATTATTTACTTTGAAAAAATATAAATACCAATATAAAAATACTTTTTATTTATAAATTTTCAATTAAAAATGTTCACTTTCAGGATGGGAGTTTCTTTCAGCTTCCCAGGGATTATGGTAGATAGGAAACACAATATGACTATCATGATGGAACGCATTGAAAAATGAGTAGTATGTTAGAAGACAATGTTGCTTTTGCACGAGGATTTGGGAGTCGCAGTCATATCTTGTGACATATACTGTGGCAGGTTAGGTTACATAATTATACCCTGTTCACATTTTGTATGGTAATAATTAATGAATACTAATATTCCCCTTAAACCCTTCAGCTAAGCTTGCTTGTGTAGGTGAAGTATGTTCACATCGGTAGCAATTGGGCAGGATTCAAACCCAGCACCTTTCCATTGAAAGGCCAACTCCTTACGCACTAAGCTACCGATGTTCAAATCATTAGCGAGACGAATCTAACTAGACCACTTTATATACCAGTTAGCACTTTAATTAGAGTCAAACAAGGTATTCTAAGCACATTTCTAAATAGTGTAATAGTAGAAATTACTCAGGCAATATACTTGGCAGTCCCACAAATTTAACTTGTTCAAAAATAACAATGTTCTGGATAAATGTATGTTTGTTTGAATGTGAATGTTCTACTTCAATCAGAAAACTATAATACAAATGTAATATAATACCCATGCTTACCTTTATTCGAGCAGTTGGTATAACATTCACCAGTCTTTCTTCAGCCATGCTTATGAACTTATCTGCAAAGCGAAACATAAAATGACTACATAGGAACACTACATGACTTATTATTATAATCACAAGCACTTTGAAACGAACTAATTACTATCAACTTAAAACACGGCAGCGTAATCTACAATATTGTATGTAGAATCTAAAATGATCAATAATTTCAGGAAAACATCGCCGAAAGATACATTAGGTGTTAGCAACTGTGTAGTGATTTATTGTTAACCATTGGTTCGACGGGCCGTTATGGACAAAATGATGCAAACTGACAATATAAGGCAATAACTATTACAAAATAAATAAATAAAAAATGAATTCAAATAGAAATGAAAAAGCGGGAACATAAAATTGTCAAAAATAACTTTTTATAAAAATAAAACCTTTGACTATGGCGTAAGAACTCAGAAAAAAGGTATAAGATGGAAATTCGATGCTGGTAAAATATTAATAGCCCATGTAAATAAATCAATGAATCCTTATTAGCTTGAAATATATTGTGAATGTACAAAAATACAATAAATACCTGTATTATTTAGCAGTGAAACTTCGATTTTTCACTCCGCTGAGAATAGATCGGCGTTTGTTTTTTTTAATTAAAAAAAAGAAGTCAGAAAAAGAAAAAAAAGAAAAAAATTGGCGTTTTTAAACGTCAAAATAGCGGTGCTCATCAAAAACGATACAAAGAGAATAAATACACGGAATATCTTTGCAACTACGAAATCTTCGCTAAATGTTATAAATTAAACTGATTACTACAAGGCGTGGTACTTATATCACCGTATCGACGTGACGCCATATCAAACTTGACAGTTTTGTCTAAAGCATAGCATAGTGTTTATAATGCAGGTTATTTTTAGTATTGCAACACTTCCCAAAAGACTAGTATCAATTTCAATATTATATTTTAGCTTCACCAGGATAAGTTTCTAAATCTCAAGAAATATATGAATAAAACATTATTTAAATTGATAAATTGTATTTTCTTTTTATTACCGACATTAATTTAACTTTCTTATCATTTTCGGTTTAATCGATAACTCAGTTGTTAAGGAAAGCTTAGACGTTTTTCTGTAAGTTATTAACTACTTAGACATCAAAATTGTGAAAAATGGCTAAAGCTATGACCATTAAAGAAGCGATAAAACGATGGGAGGATAAATATGGACTACATGCAGCGACTGCTACTGAAGTCAGTCTGATATTTCAATATCCGCCAATTGAAAAAATGGACAGCACTTTAGCTTGTCTCACAAATTGCGAGTGAGTTTTTTATTATTAAAGCAATGAATTAATTGTGCATTGTACCTTTTTTTTTCTTTTTTCGTGCGGAAATCCCTTCGGATACCCCCCCGCCGGCCAGCGGGGGTGGTTATGTCGGGCTTGAACCGACTAAAACCGCACGCCGTCTCGGGTCTTAAGACGCCGGGGTGTAAGGTTACCCATAGAGCATATCCCTCGCACCCCGACTGACCCTGGGCCATCTCCGGTTTCGAGATGACCCCCTTACTTGCTCTCCACTGTGCCAACTGCTAATCAGAGGGACACGTGGAAAGCTTCCGAACAGCCCTCAACAGGGCCGTCCTCACCTCGGTCGGAGTTGGCCGTAAACAGCAGCAGCGTCTCTCCCACCCTAGGAGAGAGGCGCTGCCGTCTCCGTTGCCCAGGGTGCACCGCGTCGTTGTACCTAGATGGGATTTCACATCAATCTTTATCTTTATTTAATATAAAGCGTGATAAAGAATTAATAAATATTTTTTTGTGTGTGGGGTGTGGGTTGTTGGCCGACAGGCCTCTACAACCTTACGCGAACAGTGTGGCGAGCACATAGGGCTGCCGAAAAATTATTATACATAATTTTGTGCCTTTTAGCTCAAGAAACGATAAGGTCTATTGTTAACCCCCGACACAAAAACAACAGGATGTTATAAGTTTGACGTATCTGTGTGTGTCTGTTTGTGGCATCGTAGCTCCCGAACGGATGAACTAATTTTGATTTTGTTTAGTTTTTCTTGCTTTGAAAAGTGAATTCGTCTGGACTGCTCGGTAGTGTTCTTAGCTATGTCGAGGGTTTCTTAAAAATTTAATAGTTTTTTTATATATTTCTTTACTTCCAGAAAATTAAGTTTGTCAACAAATATGATAGAAAAAGTGTCTGGATTGAATACTTTTAAAAAGCTTAGAGTTTTGTCTCTCGGCCGAAATTATATAAAGTCTTTCGCTGGCATGGTGAGCTTTTAAGAATTGAATACATTATTTCTTCGTTATTGGGTAGATGCTTAGAGTATACAATGTAGATAAGGAAGAGAAGGGTAGATGTGACATTTTATTTTATTACTTTAATTATTTTTTCATTTAGTAAGTTAGTAGAAATTTGTATCCAAAGCTAGAAACAGTGTATTACTTATTAGTAGTATTATTAAATATATTCCAGGAATGTCTGGGCGATACGTTAGAGGAATTATGGATTTCATACAATTTAATAGAAAAATTGAAAGGTATCAATGTGCTGAGAAGCTTAAAAGTTTTATATATGAGCAACAATCTTGTGAAAGAATGGAGTGAATTCAATAAACTTCAGGTAAGCAATACCAGCAGTTAGAAGTATTTTTGAGCTGAGAGTGAGACGAAGTCAAGCGAAAGCTCCTTTCACTCCGCTCGATGTATTTCGTTTGTGTCCCTCTAGCCCCTAGACCCTTCTACCGATTTTAATGATTTTTTGCATTGATAGTGATGTGACGGACATAGGCTATACAAATTTAAACTATGAAGTACCACGGAGGAATAATCACCGAACAAAAAATCAAAAGCTGATTTCTCAAAAAACACAATTAGTAAAATCTAAGTTTTGGCGCCAAAACGTAGCCTATAACCATAAATACCGATTAAAAAAAGAAAACTGAAAATTGGACAAGACAGGTAGGAATAATCACCGAACAAAAAATTCTAAAGCTGATTTCTCAAAAACTACGATATTCTATGCTCTTCTCCAAATCACTCCGACTTGGGCACTCTCAGCTCAACACTGCAATAGCTACTGCCTAGCGAACCAAGTAGTAAAGGCAACATGGAAACGATTGGGGTATATGAGGCCTCACCAAGAACAAACAGCCGGTACACCTACTTATTGACGGCAGAGGCTGTGGGGCAGGCTTCCCTGAGTTGAGGTCATTTGGGAGTCGCTCAAATAAGCCAAACGAAAAGACAAAGAAGGAGTAAGAGGAACTCGAGCTCCAAGTTGAAAGCCTCGAATGCAACCGGTAACAACGATGACAAACAAGAAGATGATCAACTTACTGTAACAATTTTATCATTTATAACTAACCTCGTTTTGTTCTAAAGCATTTAATTTTAGGAATTTTCTTGTTGATCTAGGAATTAGCACATCTAGAGGATTTACTCTTCGTTGGAAATCCTTTATACGATGGATGCGAATTGGATGCTTGGAGATCCGAAGCTGCAAGAAGATTACCTAACTTGAAGAAATTAGACGGTGAAACTGTCTTAAGAGAAGACGATCCGCCACTGACTGTAGCTGATATGCATGTGAGTACAAATCAATACTAATAGTATAAATGCGAAAGTAACTCCATCTGCCTGTCCATCAGTCTGTCTGTCTGTTATGCTTACGCGTCTAAACTACTGAACCGATTTTGATAAAATTTGGTACAGTGATAGGCTAAAGCTTTAGAACGGTACATATGTTATGGTAGGTATGATTGGTCGCAATAACCAACATTCTTCTAGGCGGAGCCGCGGGCAACAGATGTATTTTATTTTGGCTTAGAATTAATTTGTAACCGATAAAACTTAACTCAATATTATGATTATAATATGGAGCACCAATGATTTTGTAAAATTAAAATACATTTTAATGCCAGTTATTGCACACCCCAGTAATAAACTATTAATAATAGTAGTTTAGTTTAGATAATAGTTTAGCTTGTAAATATGTCAAACGTTATGTAAATCATTTTAATGTTCCTAAATAATTTCAGCCGGATGGAGGCGATGGAGTTGAAACTCTTGTTAGTGCAGAAACGAACGATTGAAAAAAATATTTCTTAAAAATATTTTTGCTTTACAATAAACTATCAATTAACCAAATTTTTAATTTATGATTGATCCAACCGTTTTATATACAATAAAAAAAAACCTGAAAAAAATAAAGTTTTAGACTGAAACTTACCGTTAGTTTTATTAGCACTTAGCACAAGATAGAAAACATCCCATTAATACAAATATTAATATCGTAGATTATTAAAGGCGTACAAAGTAATAAACTTAAAGGACTCTTATCATTTCATAGACAAAAGGCGGGAAACGCAACAGAAGCGGCAAGAATTGCAAAAAAATGTAAGTGTTTTGGCGGGAATATGTAACTCGCGTGTAGTTCATTCCCGCGGTTTACGCGGCGTATATTAAATTCGAAAGTGAACCTGGTTACGAGAGAAGCTTAGCTTAGAGGTAAATTTTACCAATTACGTTATTATAAATATATTATTACGACTGTGTTCTATTCTATATGACTATTGAATCTAAAATGCTGCCGCAAATCTTCCTTTTTTATCAATAAAATTTATGAATAGTATTAATTGAGACTTACATGTTATAATTTGGTAGGTAAGTTGGTTGTTATTTACTAAGTCAAATCTTATGTAACTTTTAACTTTTGCAGTAGTATTCAGTGATTTTGACTAGTAGGTTAGATAAGTACTAATGATATTATGAAACATTAAAATAGACAAACGAGCCAAATAGGTATCTAAGTATAGTAAAGGTACATAATATTTATACTATGTTTCATTAATATTATAAGCTGAAGAGTTTGTCTGGTGGAACGCGCTAATCTCAAATTGAAAAAATATTTTTGTGTTGGATAGCCAATTTATCGAGGAAGGTATATATCTTCACGCTACCCCCTAAGAGAGAGTCATAAATGTTAACAAATCGGGTTTATTTCTTTATATTACTGTAGAACTAATAAATTACGGGTATGTATGGTAATTGGGAAATCCCTACCCCCCGCCAGCCAGCGAACCGACTAAAACCGCACGCCGTGTCGGGTCTTAAAACGCCGGGGCATTTCCCTTGCACGCTGGCGATATGGTGTGTATCTTTTTCTTGATATATTTTATTTTTGGGGAAATCCCTTCGGATACCCCCCCGCCGGTCAGCGGGGGCGGTTATGTCGGGCTTAAACCGACTAAAACCGCACGCCGTCTCGGGAGGTTGCCCATAGAGCATATCCCTCGCACCCCGACTGACCCTGGGCCATTCGCAGTGTCCCCTCTGATAAGAGCAGAGGGGTACCTGGAGCGACCACACCCCCCGCGGGCCCTGCAGGCCCGCCATACCCCGACCCCCTCGTGCAATGGGGTCAGCTGGCCCTGAAAAGACCGGTTGGTCAGGTTTGGTTTCAAAATTGCATTTCAAACAAATGATACTCCTCCGAGACCGTTTGACCGATCTCGACCAAATTTGCCACGGTGATCAAGTAGACATTACTGAGTGTCGTAAGGGGTCGAATGTCCAGATCGGTCTTACCATCGAGGAATAATCATCGAAAAATCAAATCAATGGAAAAAGTCGACCGGTCACGTTGACCTATTGTTGGATAGGCAAATCTCGCTACGCTTAAGTTTGGCTTGATTGCGAAGCTGGTAACCGTCCTAGTTATATATACCTACTAGAAAGAAGCAAGCTATTTAAAACAAAGAATGTGTCATGGTTCCTGGGTTAGGCGGGAAAGAATTTTGAATTTCAAATTTGGAACGGGACGCAGCAACTATGAGCTAATGAATTTAGACACCTATCTGTATAGACGATATAGCGCGCCATTTTGTAACACCATCTGTATGAAAGCTAAAAAAAAAAGTTGCGCTTTGTCAGAGATGGCCCAGGGTCAGTCGGGTTGCGAGGGATATACTTTATGGGCAGCCTTACACCCTGACGTCTGAAGACCCGAGACGGCGTGCGGTTGTAGTCGGTTCAAGCCCGTCATAACCTCCCCCGTTCCCCCGGGGCGGGGGGGGGGGTTATCCGAGGGGATTTCCACACAACAAAAAAAAGGTACTGTACGCCTAGGGAAATGCCTTATGGGCAACCTTACACCCCGGCGTCTAAAGACCCAGGACGGCGTGCGGTTAGCCCGACATAAACTTCCCCGCTGGCCGGCCGGGGGTCTCCAAAGGGATGTACGCACGAAAAAAAAGAAAAAAGGTACTGGACGCCTCATCACCTTTATATATTTGGGTGTTTCTATGTATAATATGTATGTATTTACAAAAAAAAAGTATATAAGTATGTTTATCCGCAGTCTGGAACCCATAACACAAGCTAGTTTACCTATGCTTACTTTGGGTCTAGAAAGCGCTGTGTAGAATGTCGTAAAATATTTATTTATTTTTATTTATTTATATATATATTTCTTGTGTGCGTGTGTATGTCACTATGAACTCCTCCTAGACGGCTGGACCGATTTTGATGAAATTTTTTGTGTGAGTTCAAGGGGATTCGAGGATGGTTTAGATTCACAATTTGGTCGCGGACGAAGTCGCGGGTAACAGCTAGTAGATTTATAAATTTGGCGCCCTCGCACTACTACAGATGTCAGGTGATCTCATATAAAATCGTATCAAATAATTAGTATATACCTTTTTTTTTTTTTTTTTTATCGTGCGGAAATCCCTTCGGATACCCCCCCGCCGGCCAGCGGGGGCGGTTATGTCGGGCTTGCACCGACTAAAACCGCACGCCGTCTCGGGTCTTCAGACGCCGGGGTGTAAGGTTACCCATAGAGCATATCCCTCGCACCCCGGCTGACCCTGGGCCATCTCACCACTAACAGCATCGCTCATCCTGTCTCCTCTGAAAGCAGAGGAGTACGGAGAGCGATGTGTTCCCGCCACGTTGTATACCTATAAAAGTCTTTGGCGATACCAAATTGCTTGTTCTGAACAGCCAGTCTATAAGTACCTTTTTTTTAAAATTTTTTTTTTCGTGCGGGTATGGCTTTGGATTCCCCTCCGCCGGCCACCGGGGGCGGTTATTTCGGGCTTGAACCGACTAAAACCGCACGCCGTCTCGGGTCTTAAGACGCCGGTGTGTTAGGTTCCCCATAGAGCATATCCCTCGCACCCCGAAAGTCTATTAGTACCTACAAATACAACGGACGGGTAACAATGTATACTTACTTCTATGTTTAAGTGCTAAGTCTATTAGTACCTAAACATAGTGCCTTGTTTTTTCGTGCGGAAATACCTTCGAATACCCTCCCGCCGGCCAGCGGGGCGGTTATGTCGGGCTTGAACCGACTAAAATCGCACGCCGTCTTGGATCTACAGACGCCGGGGTGCAAGGTTGCCCATAGAGCATACCCCTCGCACCCCGACTCCTAAACATAGTACCTAGTAGATATTCATTGTTCCCCTCTGCTGTATTTGTGCCTTGTGCAGGCGTGACATGAGTCTTAATTCGAGATCCAATCCCAGTCGCATCCAAACCTCGTACTTTGGAGCCCGTTGTCCACTCTCCTGCTTCTTTTATGGGATTTTAGGAGCCGTCAGACCCCTGACCCCGATAGGAAAGCTAGCGACAGAGCTTAGTCTGTCGCTAGAGCTCTGATGATGCCTACATGTCTGATGATGATCATGATCGTCACCTACTGATGCTGATGCCCGTGCAGATGTCAGTTTTCGTTTTTTGGTTGTCTCCGGTTGTACTTAACTTAACTAATTGCAATCTAACATTATACGGCAGATTTTAAGGCTGACCAAGCTCTTTCTATCAGAAAAAACCGCTCTAGTATTTGCGTCCATCGCGAACAAACAGACAAGAATCCCAACATTTAAAGCGAGCGATAATAAACATTTGTTATTACCCTGGGCGACTGGGGATCGAACTCTAGACCTCGTCTCGGCAGTTAGTTACGTACGCCACTGGACTATCGCCGCCTTACTATACTAAAAAATAAAACAGTCTAAAGTAATAGGTATTATTTATGTTAATTTTTAACTAACGATGCAGATGTCGACTCGGAAACTGCGTGAGAAGCAGCGTGTCTGCTACTATGAACCCGAGGAGCCCAGCTTAGACGAGCACGTATGTAAGTATCTAGTACCTATCTCATTTATTGATTGCCTATGTGGCGTAGTGGTAGTGCATACGACTGCTACGTGCGGGTTCGATTCCCGCTCAGTGCAAATATTTATACGCATGAATATGTCTATTCGCATTGGTCTGGGTGTTTCTATGTATAATATGTGTTTATTTACAAAATAAAAGTATATTAGTATGTTTATCCGCATTCTAGAATCCATTTGACAATCACTGTTTAGTTTTGGTCAAGATGGCATTGTGTACTTTGTCCTAGAGTATTTATTTATTATTATATGTAAATTTTAGAACTTAAAGGTGGTCGGTAATTTTTTTTTTTTATATTTAGGACACGTCAATTTGACTTCACCTAGACTGATGGTAAGCTGAAGGTAAAGTCTCAGGAAAGAGGGTCACCATTACATACACGTACCATGTTAACAATGGTGGCACTCAGCTTGACGGCCTCATCAGAAGAGGATTGTCGTCGCAGCACCGCGTGACACCCACCGGTCCCACTAGTACTGCGACCACAAACACCTGCCCGGCTATGCACTTGCTGACCCCTGAACGCAATCAAACCGAAATTGGATAACTATGGAGGGTTTTTCGCAATCGTGCACGGTGGTACCCACCCGGCCGAATTTTGTGACAAATTTGTGTCATCAAATTTCTACCAGCAGTAGGAATGAGTTAAGCTAATATCGATGGTGACTATATGACTTCCCCTTGACGGGAAAGCTGAATCCATCCCTAGGTCTTTCAGGGTTACTGGAGAGTTCCTCAGGTCAACCTAGACTTGGGCACAGAGTTGTATTCAGTTCACTTTACTGGGGCTGACCCTGGTTTCCACAATTGAAACGGGTACGGGTGCAAAAGTACACAGCGATTTTCATAGCTGTGTATTATAGGCCCTTTGGTAATAAACAAGGTCGAATTTCACCAGAGAAAACTAGGGACGCAATGCATTCTGCTGTTGCAATGTTGAGCTGAGAGTGCACCACATGATTACCTACAATGCACGCGCAATTTTTTTTTCAATTGAATACCATTGAATTGTTTTTTCGGTGATTATTCCTCCGTTGCTAGACCGATTTTCAGTTTTCTTTTTTTAATCGGTATTTATGGTTATAGGCTACGTTTTGGCGCCATAACTTAGATTTTTCTAATTGTGGTTCAGCTTTTGAATTTTTGGTTCGGTGATTATTCCTCCGTGGTACTTCATAAATTAAATTTGTATAGCCTATGTCCGTTACATCACTATCATCTATGATTATGCTAAAAATCATGAAAATCAGTCGAAGGGTCTAGGCGCTAAAGGGGCACAAACAAAATACATCGAGTGGAGTGAAAGGAGCTTTCGCTCGACTTCGTCTCACTTTCAGACTCTCAGTTCAGTAACGTGAACGCTTTTTGATTTTCATTAAGAAACGCGAGAAACCAGTTTGATGAAATTGGACCGAAATAACAATTTTCACTACTGTTTAACCAGCCTAACTTTCCTGTATAAGTTTTTTTATAAACTCAAGAATATAGGTGCCGAACCTATGTTGTGTGATATGAGTTGTTATGTTCTTGTTATATGATTTGTGCGGGGCAGTCTGCGAGCAATGCTCCGACTACGTGTTCGAGTACTGCGCTATACACGGCCCTCTGTTGGTGATACCTGATGACAAGGTGAGTTTTAACTGCGATGCTATTAAGTATAATACGATTCTTACCGGCTTCAGTTTTGATATTTATAAAATTATACTTTTCAACTCGATTGTGACGATAGCAGAAAAGGAGGACTATGAATTTATCATATATTTCGCCAGCATTAAAGAAACATCGTTTACATTATGTGTTTGACATCAGTTGATTAACAGTAAAATATTTACAAACCTTTTGTTTATATTGGAACTACCGCCCCGGCTTCGCACGGGTGCAATGGATGTTATTATACATATAAACCTTCCTCTTCAATCACTATCTATTAAAAATAACCGCATCATAATCCGTTGCGTAGTTTTAAAGATTTAAGCATACATAGGGACATAGGGATATAGGGACAGAGAAAGCGACTTTGTTTTATACTATGTACCAATTACCTCTGTGGCGTAGCGGTAGAGTATTCGACTGCTAAGTCGGAGGTCGCAGGTTCGATTCCCGCTCATTGCAAATATGTATATTTGCATTGGTCTGGGTGTTTCTATGTATAATATGTATTTAATTACAAAAAAAGCATCTACGTATGTTTATCCGCATTCTAGAACTCATATGACAGGCTCTGCTTAGTTTGGGTCTAGATGGCGCTGTGTAATATGTCCTAGAATATTTATTTTATTTATTTATTTATTATAGCTGTTTAAGTCATTTTATAATCCCCAAAGGACAAAGTTAATATATATCATGTTTTGTCTATAATTTTATGAAATGTTTAATAGCTAAGGCGATTAATAAATTAGAATTTTTAGGTAGATTTCGATGAAATCGATCTACCTATTGGTTTCTTGACTACTGTTGAATTTTAAAAAAAATCTTCATAGGAGGTCTAGTTATGACCCCCTGAGTCCGAAATGACCACTGGTCAAAAAGTATATGTATGAATGTATATATGTATGTATACGTGTATGTATGGTTCCACTTACCAAAATTTGCGGCACTCTCGCGGTCGCATTTTTGCCCCGATCGCTTTCAAACTGCGGTCAAAAATTGCTTGGGTGTAAACTTAGTTTAAGTTCGTGAACGGGTGGAATCCGGCCTAAGGGGACGGTAGGGCTTCACTTTTTGTGAAATCAGTTTTTCCTAAAAATTTCACGTTCCATGAAAGATATTGGAACCGTTCTAATTTTATCCCATAGTATACATGAATACCAACAACTTTTAATTATTAACCTATAAGATTAAAACTTTAACTAAAAGTGGAGGGGGGAAAAACCAAATTTTTTCCGGAAAAAAATCATAATGGTGAACATTCTTGCAGTCGGAAACATTTTTAATCGATAGGCCATTTTTAAGTCTAAAATAAATGTTTGAAAAGTTTTTCGCTAAAAGTTACCGTTTTCGAGAAAAAAAATAATTAAACATGTTAATAAAATAATATTAACTGCTTCACGAAATCTACCTGTGCGTTCCCCCTGCGAGAACGGATATTTTTAAGCTAATTTTGTCGTTGCCAGTTCCGTCCGGTGGGCTTGCATGAAAGCATGAAAGGTTTAATAACGGTGGATTATAGAGGATGCTGGTGAAGTGTGTAAGGACAGTTACAAATGACGAGCTGTTGTCTCTGCCTACCCCGGAGGAAGAAAGATGTGAAAATATTATATGTATGTGTCCGTCCCTAAGTTCCTTTATAACTGTCTGAGAGAGATCTGTCGTCAGTTTTGGCTTTATTGGGCTGCAAAATCAAAAGGAGAAGAAGTACATGGAGCTCGTGCTCCGAGGTCCATGGGAAAACGGGGAAAAAATAATTATGTATTTTTTAAGTTACACGTCGTATTTTTATTTAAAAAAAATGAAATTTATAGATAAAATGTGTTAACTTAGTTTAATTTCTTAATCATTCTTAAATGTACACAGTAAATAATTGCTAAAACAATATATTTCTACGAGCAACAGAAAATTTATTCGTTAAACATTCAGCAGTATGACATCAAAATATATATTCATCAATAAATAAAATAAAATATTTGGATTTGGCTCACGAGGTTGTTGACATGTGGAGTGTGGATTCGGCGATTATTGTTCCGATAGCTGTATCGGTTCACGGACTGATTGCCAAGAGCCTCGATCAACACCTCAAGAGGCTCGCGTTAGGCAGTTGGGTCAAGGGCTTGGTGCAGAAGGCAGTGCTCCTCGACACGGCACGTATTGTGAGGAGATTCCTCTCTCTGGAGCTCTAACCACCGGTAGCTTGTGCTATGTTTTATATTTTTAAATATATTTGTTTTTTATTTATATACAATGTATTTAAAAATATAATTTATATGTATTTAAAGTTTAATAAAGGAAAAAATAATAACTAAGGAAACCTACATGGAATTCATTTGCAGCGCATGTTTCCTGTGGTAACGTGCCCAGAAGGCTGGCAGCATTGCCACGTTGTATGGCAATGCTTATTCTCTGTGCTAAAAAGTAGCCAGCCCTCTGGCCACGCGAACCCCATGACCCTAACGTTTCGACTCCAAACGGCACATATTCATAATCTCATTAATCCCTAATGAGATTTTAGTATTGTATAATATACAATAGCAATACATATGTATATAAACAACATAACATAACATAACTTCACGCCTGTATCCCCGAAGGGGTAGGCAGAGGTGTATTACACACCCACGATTCGCCAATTATGTTAAGGTCCCAATGTAATAAGGGGCGAGCCTGTTGCCTATTGTATGTATGTATTACATACATATTACTTATCGAGTTAACAAATTCCTAAATGTATATCCCCTTACATTGAGGGCTTGCAGGCTGGTCACTGATAAATGGCTGCATACTCTTAACCACGAAGAGCTGGAAATTGTGGCTCAACCATATTTATATGAATAGGTCTCTCCTCCTCCAAATTTTTGCTCTACCTCACAAGTCACACAATCTTACAGACGATCTCACTCACATTAACATATCACATAACACACTTCATCACCTACACACCTCAAAAACAAATAAACACACTAACATAATATAGAATATAAGAGTATATATATATATTATATTTAAATATTGTAACTAATTTTTACTATTTTTTAATATTTTTGTTTTCTCGCTGTAAACAATTATTCTATACCTACTTTGTTTATAATGGAACTCTAGTGCCCCGGACTGGCCTGGAGGAGGCTTTAGTGTCTGCGACACAGTTCTAAACTAATGCAGACATTATCACACTATGTTTTTTTAATCATTCCTGTTATTTTTTGGATCTAATTAAGATTTTTGTTTATATATATAATCTGAAACTCGGAAACAGCTCCAACTATTTTCATGACATTTATTTCGGGTTTCGAGGGCGATAAAACTATCTATCTATTACTGCTTAATTTCAAGATTGATGAAATCTACTCTTAGGCTTGATTTCACCGATGATTAAATAAACGCGTAGGTATAACTAAACCGATTTCTCAGATTGACTTTACCCTTCAGTGGAATATAGTAACGCCGAACTATAATACGTCCATGCGCCGAACCACCGATCGCCTTTTCTATCATTGGCGAAATCTGCTTTAATTTTTAACCTATGATTTATTGTGTTTAAAAAAAATAAAAATTAGAAAAAAAAGTCTTTGCGTTTTATTTCTCCTCTTTCTGCTGTGCGTAAAATATAATATCGTAATATCTCACCAATATATTGCGAAGACTTCCCTTTAAATATTTTGTTTAACTATATTTCCCATGCAACAATGTTATATTCCTAGGTACCTCCCAAACCCAACTTCCCTAGCTTTGTCCCCCGCGCCGCCCTCACCATCCCGAACGTGTTCCTACACCTCGCACGATCCATTATACCAGGTACGTTTCAAATTTACTGTCTTTAAAGCTCTAGACCGACGGACTGCATTTCAAGTAGACTCCGAATGCATTTCAACTGCACTCCGATTGCATTTCAACAACATTCCGACTGCATTTCAACAATACTCCGAATGTATTTCATCGGCCATCGAGCTGCATATCAACAGCACTCCGACTGTACTATAACCGCATATTAACTGCACTATGACTGCATTTCAACTGCACTGACCGCAAATTTGCAGTCAATACGAAAACAATAAAACTGCAAATCAACGCCGTGCAGCCGTCATATTGCCGTACGTTGTAATGCAGTCCGACTGTCCAGAGCCTTCGGTTACTTTCTTTCCCTCCAAAATCTCCTTAGCTTTGTATATTCTGATTGGTGTACAATAAAGTTTATATCTATCTATCTTCGTAAATTCAATCCTGTAAATAGGAAGAATCGATTTGCTCAAGAATGATTATATTCAAGAGTCAACTCCTTGTTGTCGTGTCGTGTGTGTCCTACACACGCCTGCCAACTCACCGACGCGGGATAAAACCCGACTCCACCAGGCGAGGCCGCGCTGGCGGCCAAGGTCCGCCGGTAAGTAACCCTGGGGCTATCCTTCCGAGGGCTTACCCGGGGTGCCCGACAATGGACACTTGGGGAGGACACCTTGTGGTTTTATCCGGTTTGGTCCGATTCCGACACGCCCTCCCCATCGTCGGTACCGATGGGGTGAAGCCCGTGGGGGTTTCCAAACGCAAAAAAAAGAAGAGTCAACTCCAATATGAACCGGTCCGCGACAATCACTTTCCACGGGGAATAAGACCCTCACGTATAGGGTCGCACAAAGACCTTCGTGCCCAAGCCAGTACAGCTGCTGATTGACGGACGAGGTTCTGATGCACTGGTTCTGAATTCACTTTCAGGATTGGCTGGTCAGATAGCATCCGCTCCTTAAAAGTCACATATGCCATATTTGCCATATGCCATAGTGTGCAAAGATGATGATAGCTCTGCCAACTGAGATACCTGGCTGTAGTGTCGTTGATATCTGAAGGTCTCGTCTGAATACATCTAAGGTGGACGCAGTTTTTTAAAGTCGGTTCTAGATGGTACTTTTGCCGACTTGTTCAATGGAAGAAAGGCAATATAATTTAGCTCGGGTCGTCATGATGTCAAATACGATGTAGACTCTGCATATTGTTATTTGTATGTGTGTGTGTGTGTATCATAGGGGCGGGCATAGGAGTGTTCACCACGCTCACTTTGCCCCGCGGCGTTCGCTTCGGTCCGTACCGCGGGCAGCGCACCGACTCCGTGGACTCCACATATTGTTGGCAGGTAACGCGACGTGTCCTTTACGTTTAACCCACTTCGAAATAGGAGGTTATCAATTAGGATGTTTATATTTTATAGAATATTAGTTGGTGGCGTAGAATCCTGTTCCTCTTTCCGCATCTCATGGAAACTTAAAAGTTATTCCTGATATTAATCTATCCTTGTACCAAATTTCAGTCAGATCCGAACGATCCGACTTCACAAACTTAGAATAGGACGTGAGATAATAAATTAACCCATGCCTGTGTCTCTACCCGTATGAAATATACCCTTTCCCGAGACCAAAACTAGACTGATTCTCGGTCTTACTCCACTAAGACTTATGAGGCCAAGTCAACCTTCCTGCAAGCCGTTACAATAGCTGATTGACGGATGAGGGTCTGGTGTAGGCTTTCTTCTCGGGGTTGGAAGGTCAGACGGCGGTCGCTCCCATAGAAACCAAAAAACTCAATAAAAGAAGGCACAGGAACTAGAGGAACAAGCGTGTGTAGCTATACGTCATTACTAGCTGTACGTCGCTATTTCGCCTTTGACATATTTCGATCCTTGTGGCACCCATTTAATCCATACATATAGTCGGTTCAAGCTCGACATAACCGCCCTCGCTGGCCGGCGTTCCGAAGGGATTTCCGCACGATAATGCAGGAATAGGAATGCAGGGGGGGGGGGGGACGAAACTAAAGTTGACATTACAACTTTAAAAAATCTAAGTACCATAATATGGTACCTAGGTATGTACCTATCTCGTTGATATTTCTTCTCGTTGATAGTATTAGAGGGGATTTCCGCACGAAAAAAAGGTACGTACCTACCTACCTTTTTACAAAAATGTATGGAAAATTGCCCAATTTATTCGAACCAAAAGTTCCTGAGATTAGCGCGTTCAAACAAAGAAACATATTCTTTAGCTTCATAATTTAGGTACATATACCTAATTATCTAATGTTTACCGATTTATATAAAAATGATGGCTATTGTATGAATACCAGATATACGACCGCAACAACAGGCGGTCCCATGTCGTGGACGCGGCCGATAGTAACCGCTCCAACTGGATGCGCTACGTGAACTGCTCGCGCTACTGGGCCGAGCAGAACCTTGTCGCCTACCAGTACAAGGGACAGCTGTACTACAGGCAAGTGCCCTTTCCGTGAACAGACTTAGGTATTGCTAGACAGGGGCCTCATCATCCTCAAGCAGGGTTGGGGGGTCAGACGGCAATCGGTCCCGCAAAAGTCAAGATAAACCAGGAGGGGATCCCCGGACTCCCAGAGTGTAAGTTTTTATTGATTTATTTCTGGAATGAAAGCTTAGGTAACTTAGGCAACATTTGGAATTAGTTACTTAAGTCTAGACAGTAATCCAAATATAGCATACACAGCGTGATAAAGTTATACATGACACATGACAAAATGCAACTATTTGCCCCTGTGGCGTAGCGGTAGTGCATTCCGACTGCTACGACAGGGGCGCGGGTTCGATTCCCGCTCAGTGCAAATATTTGTATCCATGAATATTTACAAAAAAAAGTAAGTACGTTTATCCGCATTCTGGAACCCAGAACACAAGCTAGTTAAACTAGAAAGTCGATGTGTAAAATGTAGAATATTTATATTTATTTATATTACTAAAACGCTACATAAATACATGAATATGTGACATTTCAACTATATTTGTATTTTAAAAAAAAGCATCATTAAAAAAACAACAGCTATGAACGTTGTGCATTTGTTATGTATTGTGATCCTCGTATAGTAAGATGTGGCGCCAACCCCCCCTACTTCCGGGGGCAAGACTGAGACACCGTGTTCCCAAACCCGAGGGGGTCATCTCGAATCCGGAGATTGCCCTACGTCAGTCAGGTTCCAGGGAAAAGCCTTGTGCTTTTTAAGTCGGTTCTAGCCCGATACAATCAACCGGTGGCCGGCGGGGGATATCCGAGGGGCTTTCCGCACAAAAAATAAAAGGCACTCCTGGCGCATCTATGGCGGAGTGTATATTTTTGTGAAGGCAAAGGAGATCATAGTTTCTTCGGCAAGTTTAAAGCGGAATCATATTAAATTCTACTAACCTATCATCATAGTCTGGCAGTGAGCTGCCATAGTTGCATGCGAGCGACGTAGGTATCTTAAGCTGTGCCGCTTTTGGATGCAACTGGAATTAACACTGCGATGATGACGATAAGAGAGCAGGGCCTCACCTGCAAGCCCGAACACCTGATAACGGATGAGGCGCTGGCACAGGCTTTAGTGCATTTGACGGTCAAGTCAGAAGGCGAGAGTCCAGCCGTTACGGTCACATTCCGGTACGCCCGCCCCCCAACCGGGACAATGACAAACTTATTTATTTATTTCATGGAATATCAAACAGATACACATCATCATCAACCTATTCTAGTCCACTGCTGGACATAGATCTCCCCTAATGAGCGCCATAGCGCCCTGTCTTCAGCTTGCCGCATCCAGCATCTGCCCGCAGTCTTTCGCAGATCGTCATCCCACCTGGCCGGAGGGCGTCCTACACTACGTTTGCCGAGTCGCGGTCTCCACTCAAGAACACGTATCACCAATTAACAGATACAGATATCACCAGTATATGGTCATCATATCTCCGGTTCTACTTCACCAATGGCAATACGGCAGATTTTAAGTGCGTGCATCGCGAACAAACAAATGAACAAGAGGATTTAAAAAAAACACATTGTATACAGAATCGTTCATTTAACATAACCCAAGTTTTTAGGGTTCCGTTGCCAAATGGCAAAAAACGGAACCCTTATAGATTCGTCATGTCTGTTTGTCCGTCCGTATGTCACAGCCACTTTTCTCCGAAACTACAAGAACTATGCTGTTGAAACTTGGTAAGTAGATGTATTCTGTGAACCACATTAAGATTTTTCCAAAAAAAAAAGGAAAAAAGCAATAAGTTTTGGGTTTCCCCATACTTAGAACTGAAACTCAAAAAATGTTTTTTCGTCAAACCTATACGTGTGGGGTATCAATGGATAGGTCTTCAAAAATGATATTGAGGTTTCTAATATCATTTTTTTCTAAACTGAATAGTTTACGGGAGAGACACTTCCAAAGTGGTAAAATGTGTCCCCCCCCCCCTGTAACTTCTAAAATAAGAGAGTGATAAAACTAAAAAAATATATGATGTACATTACCATGTAAACTTCCACTGAAAATTGGTTTGAACCAGATCTAGTGAGAAGTTTTTTTTTAATAGTCTTAAATCGTAAACTGCAATTTACCTTTCATTTAAACAACTCAAATATGAAAATTTTACTTGCTCCTACGGAACCCTTCATGGGCGAGTCCGACTCGCACTTGGCCGGTTTTTTTTTTCTCCAATGTACAGACACAACTAATTTACAATTGTATAATAGTATAGCTAGATGTAGAACGCTTCACGATTTCGCCCCCGGCCGTGACGGCTCCACTTCACAGGTTCGATTACCGTTCAGTGGAAATATTAATATGCAAGGATGTAGGTACATATATTTGCATTGGTCTAGGTGTTTTTATGTATACTTAAATGCCGTTTATTAGTTGTGATTTTGTGTTGGCGTTCTACACTGCTCGGTAGACTACTTCGACATTAACAATGCGTTTTAATTTCCAAAAGATTCGATCAGTAGTTTTTAGATATCGACGCTCGTTGTAACAGTATATTATATGCTTTTAATAATGCTATGTTTCAGAACGATTAAAATAATCCCTCGCTTCACGGAGCTTCTCGTGTTCTACGGCGGTGAGTTCGCCAACGCGCTGCGCGTCAACCTCGCCGCGTACAACGCGCCCAGAGGGTACGCGGCCAAGTTCGGTACGATATAATGTATTTCACACTATTCTCGGTATGACCCAGGCGAGGCCGGACGGTAATCCTGGGGTTATCCTTTCGAGGGCTTACCCGGGGTGCCCGGCAATGGACAGCACTTGGGCGGACACCGTGCGGTTTTAGTCGCACGACATAACCGACCCCGCTGCCCGGCGGGGGGTATCCGAAAGGATTTCCGCACGTAAAAAAAAAAGTGCTCTACTGACATCCTTGAGGCCCAAGACAACCTCACCAAGAAGTCGGTGCAGCTGCTAAACAACGGACTAGGCGAGGGCGAAGCCTCTCAGGGTTGGGAGGTCAGGCGGCAATTACTCCCGGAAAAGCCGACATACTAATTAACAAGTTGAATTCCTTAGACGAGCTCAGCCGAATACAAGGGATTTTCGATTTTGCGTTTTTTTTTTTGCGATTTTTTTTTATCTTGCAATGGTTCACCCCAGCACGAATCTATTACCGAAAACAGCAACTCGATAGCTCATCTCCTTCATACCCAAAACCGTGACAGAAAATTGGCAACGTCGACGACAACTCGATAGCAATAGGGCTTTTCTAAAGAAAATCCCTAAAAAGAATAAGCGGACCTCGGACTCCAAATTGCAAAGTTTGGTCACAACTGGGAAATGGCTATGAGCGAGATAATGAAGAGTTACCGGTAAACTTCGTGCAAAGTCTGCGCATTTAACTCTTACTGGCCAACCAAAAAAACCATAAAAGGACTGATCAACCAATCACGCCGAGCACTTTGAGCCCGTGATTCATTATCTATACAAATAAAAAAAGTGAAGTGTCTGTTTGTAATATTAAAATAAGTAACAGATTTTTAATAATTGCACATGATTATAGAGTATACACGATGCTTTTAACAAAAATACTATTTTTAATTATACGCTTTTTATTAGCTTCACCTGTATGTTTGTTTGTAACCGACTCCTTTGGACGCGATTTTGACCCACTTTAAACGGCCAGATTTCGTTCAAACTTTGTAGATTTATCGAGGACCGATGACAATACACTAATTTGATAAAATCATTCCATTTTTCAATTTGCAAAATAATTGAAACTATCACGTATTATTTACTGACAGCTCTGTAAAGATTTGATAACAGCGCCATCTATCCCGTCAACTTTGTATCATGTAGTAGCGAATAATGTCACATTATAAACTCTGAAATAGGTGGCAACAGTAGCGTGTTAATTTATTTATGAATAAACAAAACTAAAAAGAAGGAAATAAATAATAGTTTAAAAAACTAAAAAACACGCTTTTTATAGAAAACCGAACTAAAAAATAGAAAATAAGTTCTAATAAATTTAAATTAAGAATAGTGTTAAAAATTTCAATAAATATAAATTAGTAATATGTAGTGTAAATAAAAAAAAATTATTTTATTTAAAAAAATAGTTTAAAAGAGGTAATCTCTGAAACGTCTGGGTAGATTTTGTCGGGAATTGCACTGGCAGATAGGTAATATTACAAGGCGTAACATAGGCTACTATAATTTTAGAAAGATTATTAGGGATCCGCGCAAAAAAAACTGAAACCCACAAAATTGTGAATAAAATCTGAATTACTCTGGAACGGCTTGGCCGATTTTGATGGAATTTTCACTTGCAGATAGGAAACATTATAATACGGAACACAGGCTATTTTTAGAAAAAATTAGGAATCCGCGCAAATGAGCTAAGGCCCTAAAAATCTATATTCACGCGGACGAAGTCGTGGGCACAGCGACCTAAAAACTCGTTCTGCGTAGTTACACTTTATTTTCATGAAGTTTGCCGGTCACTACAACCGATTCAAATTGAAGTTTTTGTTTGTAATGTTATAATAACAGCCACAGTATACTACACACACTCTTACAGACAATCTCACTCACATTAACATATCACATAACACACTACATCACCCACACACCTGAAACACACATACACACACACTAACATCTGTATCTTTACATGTGTGCAGTCAACTGCCCCAATTACATTAGGAAAAGAGCTAATGTTGTAAAATTCACTCTTCACTCTATTACGATCTTGATCTGTACTGGGCATGGAAATAAACTGCGGCCTAAGTTCTGCAATAGCCTAGCTAATATACCCTGGCAACCCTAGCCCTGTTTACATAGTCTACACAATTGAAATTCGTTAATTGATAAAATAGTTGTTTATTAAGTGGATGGAGTGGTTTATCTTAGTGTTATATCGCTAATTTATAAGTAGTATCGTTTGTGAGAACTTTTAATAAGTATTCTAGCAAATAATACAATTATACCCCAAAGTGTAAAACACAGTGATAAAATCACTCACAAATCAGTAATATGTGATTGCAGTGGGTTACAAACGTACCTCGCCTTACAGTGACAAGTTTTAACTAGTTTTTTGCCGCTTTACTATCTGTAATCAATCCATGTGTTCAAAGTAACAAAGTCCTAAAATCGTTGTGAAATATTTTTCTGAAGTTTGAACTTTGCACCACAGTACTAGCGCCAGATCGGCCATACATACGGCTAATAGACGAACTAATCTTTAGTTCAGCTACTTGCCACCAGATGGCCTAATGTTGCCAAAGTAAATAAATGTAAAATTTTTGGCATATTTATATCTACAAAATAGTAAAAGTAAAAAAAAAAAAATAGAATAAAATAGAATAAAGAAGAATAAATAATAATCAACTTTCTGTTATTAATCAAGGAAGAGCATTGATTTGGAGTGTCTTTTTCCAGTTCACGGAAGTTCTTTAAGAATATAATAATTTTCCACTTTGAATTACTTCGATTATTTTTTAACCATGGGCAAAACTAAGCGAACGCCTCCTGCAACTCCCTCGCCGTCGCAATCTACAACTGGTCCTGACAACAAACAGACTACACATACCTACTCGTACCAACGAAAATCAATTGTTGCTGCAACACTGCCCACCAACCACTGATTATAATACTAACACGGCAACTGTCACTGGACGGAAGAAGAGGAAGTACGATGATGATAACTCCACTATTACTGCTGTAATCAAGCAAATGTTCGCGGAATTTTCAAACGACCACAAGCGACTTTAAGACCTACAGAATACTATTGTAAAAATTAACGAACAAAACACCGAACTGCGCAAGAGTGTGGATATGATTTCGTTAAAATACGACGACTTTTTAACTAAAATCATGTATCTTGAAAACCAACGGCAAGCTGACGCTGAAACAATCAAAATTCTGGAAGAAAAAGTCGAGACGTTGGAACGGAAATCGCGAACAACTGGTATAGAGGTCCGAAATGTACCGAAATCTCAAGGGGAATCCAAACAAACATTATTCAACTCCATTAAACAACTTGGCGATTCACTCCACATCAATATCGAACCCTATGAAATACGTGATATTTATAGACTTAACTCAAAAGACAACTCCAATCCAATCGTGGTTGAGTTTGCATCTGTTCTACTAAAAGATAAGGTAATCAAGGGGGTAAAATCTTTTAATAGAGATAAAAGCAGTGATGAAAAGTTAAACACTAGTCATATAAACTCTCATACACCTATAAAGCCATTGTATATAAGTGAGACATTGACCTACGCTACCCAGAAGCTCTATTATCTGGCAAGGACTTTTCAAAAGAGCCACGGGTATTCTTTCTGCTGGTCTACAAATGGAATTGTATACTTACGTTAAGAAGTTGGCTGTCCTCAAATTCGTGTCGTAAATGAAGCTGTTCTTGATTCACTTAGAAAGAAGGAATGACTATTTATAGTTTACTTAAGTCATTGCACACATATCTTGGGTTGTAAACTAATCTACAAGGGAAGCTTACTTTATGGTTTTTTTGCTGGATTAATATACTCTTTCATAATTTACGGTATGCATAATTACATTAGTATATTAAAACTCTGCATGCCTAAACTAAAATCCTTACATAAACACTCACTACCACTTACTCACTCTCAAACATACTCGGTCTCACACACAGATTTACGTTTATATACTATATTTATAGTTTTAACACTAGCTTATACTGATCAACTAAGTAACTCTGAAACTAAAATGATTATAATACTGTTTAGATTGAAGATTATTATTATGTTGTACTTGATGAATGTACTAGCATTTCTCTGTTCCATCTGTAATAATTTATTGAAATATTTACTTCCTAACGACGACCATGGCTAATAATTTAAATAACTTTATACACGCTATTGATGATTTCGCTATCTCAGAATCACATACTTGTGAAGTTAAAGACTGTAGTAAATTATTCCCAACCCAACCAACATTATCGGTCCATACGCAAAATATCCGTAGTATAAACTGCAATTTTTCGGGCTTCCAGGTTTTGTTAACAAGACTTGGAATCTATTGTGACGTCATAATTCTAACAGAGTGCCGGTTGTCCTGTGCTCCGATCATACCTACAATTATTGGCTACTGCTCTGCAGCTACCAGTAATAATCCAATTCAAAATGATGGAGTCGTTGTTTATGTAAAAGAGGAAATTAACCATTGTATAGAAGAGGTCCCGTTAAATGACTGCAATTGCCTGGTTATTAAAATAGGACATAATGATACAGCGATTTTAGCTATCTATCGGTCTCCCAGCTATAAAAACCTAGATCCATTTCTGACATCATTGGATAATACATTACAGGCCCTGTCAAGTTTTAAAAACGTAGTCATAATGGGTGACTTGAATATTGATACTATTGCGGATAATCCTAAGACAACCACGGATCAATATTTGTCATTGACTGGCTATCATGGGCTGCTACCGGCCCATTGCTTTGTTACACGTGATATTAGTGGAACTTGTGTTGATCATGTTTTAGTAAGAAGTAAAATTCCCTCCATAACCATAGTTCCACAGTCTACACTAACGGATCATAAATCGGTAGTCTTTTGTATGAAAAAAGAAATAAAACGAAACTGCTCCATTTCTACACATACTAAAATTGACCAGGAAGGGTTGAGCACTGATATAAAGAGAATTAATTTCGATTACATCTATCAAACTGAAAACGTTAACCATGCAATGAGTTTCCTTATTGGGGAGCTGAGGATGGCACTACTCAACAATTCAAAAACAGTTACTCCATCCCGGCGTAAAAGAATAATAAAACCTTGGATCACACCTGGTCTCTTGCGCTGTATGAGAAATAGAGATAAACTACATAATAAATCTAATGCTTTTCCAGATAATATCATATTTAAAACAACTTATACTCGCTATAGAAATTTCTGCAGTTCAATATTGAAGAAACTCAAACGTGGGTATGAAAAAGAGCTTATTCTAAAAGCAGGAACAGATAATAAAAAAATGTGGGATACTATAAAAACAATAACAAATACTACCAAAAACATAACACACAATGAAGAGCTGCTTAGCATATCAAATAACCCTCAAGACTCTGTTAATACCACCAACAGCTACTATGCAGGTGTCGGTAGGAGACTTGCTGAAAAAATAACCAATTCTCAATCAGTCTTTTCGGGGGAGTTACTTCCCAGTGATGGACATAGTTGCTCGTTTGTGCTTCTTAGTGCGGACGAGTTAGAGGTTGCAGGTTTAATATCAGCACTTAAGCCTGATAGTTGTGTTGGCTGGGATACTGTCTCCAACAAACTACTGAAGGAACATAAAGACATCCTGGTTCCTCATTTGACCCATATTATTAATATGTGTCTATCAACTGGGGTCTTTCCAAATGACCTAAAAAAGTCACAAATACATCCTATTTACAAGGGTGGAAACAGAAAGTGTATAGCTAACTATAGACCCATATCAGTATTACCCTCTATATCCAAAAACCTTGAAAAAATTATTAATAACAGACTTGTTGATTTTTTGGAGTCCAAACATATCTTATCTGAACATCAATTTGGCTTTCGTAGGGGGAAGTCTACTGATAACGCGGTCAGTAAACTTATGGACTTCGTGACTTCTAATCTGGATGATGGCAACAAATGCTTATCGATATTTCTAGATTTATCGAAGGCCTTTGATACGGTCTCTGTTCCCATTCTGGTGAAAAAAATGGAGAATATAGGTATCAGGGGAACCCAATTGAAACTTCTCATCTCGTACTTATCAGATAGATTGCAGTGTGTTAAGGTGGGCCCATATATAAGCACGGAGCTTCCAGTGTGTTATGGCGTTCCACAGGGAAGTATTCTTGGACCTACGCTCTTTTTAATATATATAAACGACCTACTCAGCCTTGACTCATTCCCAGGAAAAATGATCTCATATGCTGATGATACTTCACTCATCTTCGCAGGCAAAACTTGGGCTCAGACCTATAATTCCGCTCAAAGAGGATTTGATATTGTTAAGCGGTGGCTTCATGATAATGTTCTCACCTTGAATGAGGATAAAACTAAATATATTTCATTCTCGCTCCGTGGCTCTCCATCGAATGACTATATACTTACGTCACATAATTGTTCAGGCCCTTGTCATTGCAGTCCTCTTCAGCGCACCGATACTATCAAGTACTTGGGAGTGGGTTTGGATGAACACTGCAGTTTTAAACCACACATTCGACTTCTTACTAAAAGGGTACGAAAGCTGACATATATATTTAAAACAATAAGGCACGTCCTTCCTCCGTTAACTCTAAAGCGAATTTACTACGCTCTCTGCCAATCGTTACTTACTTACTGTATATCCTCATGGGGAGGTGTTCCTAAGATAACACTTATACAACTTGAGGTTGCCCAGAGATGCATCTTAAAATTATGTATTTTCAAGCCTTTTCGCTATCCAACTAAGCTTTTGTATAAGTCTTGTGGGGTTCTATCAGTGCGTCAACTATTTATAGCGAGTATCGTGTTGAGACAGCACTCCCTACTGAAATATAACCCAATTTTGCCTCAACGACGAAGACTCCACAGCGTGTGTGATCGTACTCTTAAACCTAAAACGTCATTTATTCGCAGATTCCTACCATTTCTAGGTCCTTATCTTTATAATAAAATAAATAAAATAAATGAAATATATCATTTGACTAAACTACAACTCAAAAAATCGTTATTTCCCTGGCTCAATAAAATGACTTACAGTGAAGCTGAAGACCTATTGACAATCCCTAAATAGTGTTTGAAATTGCTACCAACCTTCAGAGTACACATCGTAGAGTTCATAATATACCTCGTGGATCACGTAAACACACGCACACACACACACACAAAACACACGCGTTCACACACATACACACAAATGCACATACACACAAATCCACACACATACACTTAATCCTTATCTTTTGCTTTTTATAATGGTTTGAGTTACCTGAGTTATAAGATGTAAATTGTAATGTGTTAGAATTAATTTTTATTGATTAATATGTATTTATTTTGATTTAAAATGTAATTTTCGAACACCTTTGCTCAAGTATCTTCCTAAACTACTCAGCATGTCTTCAGGGTGGTTGCAACTGCTCACTGAAATACAGGCTACTAGCCTAGCTCAGTGACAGAAGCTGCAATTAGATGCTATATAATACTCTGCGTACGTATGCATAAGAATTAAGAATCAAGAATGTTAAGAATTTATAATAAGGTATAAATCATGTATCATGCTTTTTTGGAAATAAATTATTATTATTATTATTATTATTATTAATTATTCTACAAGCTGTAGATTTGTGCACCCTTATGTGATCAGCAACAGTAATTTGAAATGCTCCTGTGGCAAAATAACTTATTGTCAGTAACACCTGTTCCAAAGCATTTATAGACTGATTTCTCAAAGTGAAGCGTCTTATTTTCGGCTCTATCAAATTTACCAACAACAGTACAACAGCCTTTGTCAGTCGGTGCCGGTTCTTGAATTCCTCGTCATTATGAAAGTCAAAAGGATTCATTCTCGTCCTAAATGTTCGCCTTCTTTCCTCTTCATCACTGCTAGACGTGCTGATAGTCATGCTGATATCAGAAAGTGACATGATTGTAATCTAAAACAAGAAACAATATAAGCTTAGCCAAATGTCCAAAATATACAATTTTTACAAATAAAAACACGTATTGTAAATAAAACTTCATTTTAAATATGATTTGGCATACCTTAATAACGTAGATTTGAAGAGAAAACGTAGATTCACGTAAAAAATCAATTGTATGAATTAGTTAATTCGCCGATACGCACCAATTAGTTGACAAAGCTTTTGACACACGAATAATCTATGATCACGGCTTGACAAGCGTTTCGGAAACCCAAAATGGCGGTTGACATACGATTCTCCAGTTAATTTGACAGCTATGTTAACTGACACGATGATCAAATTAAACTGTTTAAACATGCTTCTAGCAACCCAATTGCTACTTGACAAGAGATTTAACAGCCGATTAGTTAATTTTAGCGTTGATCAGCCTTTCGGAAACTGGGTGTTAGTGTTTTGTTATATTTAAATATCTAATCAATTTCTACATATTGTTTAAAATATATGTAATATTTTAAACAATATGTAGAAATTGATTAGATATCATAACATAACATAACATAACATAAACTCACGCCTATATCCCCGAAGGGGTAGGCAGAGGTGCTAGCACCCACATTTCGCCAGTTTATGTTTAGGTCCCAATGTAATAGGTGGCGAGGCTATTGCCATTAACCGGGCACTTATAAACCTGCGATAAATACACACATAACTTCGAAAAGCATCGAAAAGTCATTGGTGTGTGCCATGGTAAAACCTGCGATCGAACCCGAGACCTCGTCTCAGCAGTCCATTACCCATACCATTAGGCTACCGCGGCTTTTATTTATTAAAATGTGTATAATAATATTAATACTATAAATACTATGTTATAAATTTATTTATTTAAATAAATAATTAAATGGAACTCTGTTGCCCCGGACTGGCCAGGAGGTGGCAGTGTCTGCGACACAGTTCTAAACTACTGCAGACACTATCACACTATGTCTTATCATTCTTGTTATTTTTTGGGTCCAATAAAGATTTTATCATACTATACTATACTGTGTAACAGCTCTTTAACAAAAATGCGTACTGAGTGTATGTATTATGTACGATATTTATAATATTTTTTTTAGCGGCTAAAGCCCTGTGGCATCCGTAATCGAATGCTGAGACGAGGTCTCGAATTCGATGCCTCGGGCACACACCTCTGACTTTTCGTAGTTATGTGTGTATTAAAAATGTTGATTGTCGCTCGCTTAGCAATGTGCCCGGTAGACGGCAATAGGCTCGCCCCCTATTACATTGGGACCTAAACTGGCGAATCGTGGCTGTGTAATATACACCTCTGCCTACCTCTTTAGGGGTATCCCAGGCGTGACTATGTTATGTTTTTTTTAAACATTTTTTTGTGATTCTGTCTGTCTATTTCGGCTAATTTTCGAAGTGACAGGGTTAATTTTGACGGAATTTTCGCTGGTAGTTAGTTGATATTATAAGGCGTAACCAAGACTACTATTTTAGACCAGCTGTGTCCTGCGGCTTCACCCGTGACAAACTTCGCCCCCATGGCACCAATTTATCCCAAACATGCCCGTAATTTATGTATTCCACAATAATGCATGGAAATTAGCCCGATTTCTTGACATTTATGATTACTGCTCCGCTCTCCTAAGTAGTATCGTGATGATATTAGCCTATAATCGTCCTCGATAAATGAGATATCCAACACAAAAATAACTTTTCAATTTGGACGCGTTCCACCAAACCAACAAACAAACTCTTCAGCTTTATAATAAAATATAGATATGAGCACAGTGAGCACAGAGCAGAGATTAGTAGGTATATAATATATATATTAGGGTGCCACGTAAAAAATTAAAACCTGGACCAATGTCCACGCAGACGAACAAACAAATAATATAGCTGAAGAGTTTGTTTGTTTGTATGACCGCGCCAATCCGAGGAACTGCAAAAACTTAAATAATCTTTTTGCACTTAATAGTTCATAACATCACGATATGACCCTTACGACCCAAGCAATAAGAATTAAAGATGAGAAAGACGCACGGGGCAAACCGAAGGGCATCATTAGTCAGTTATATCTTAATATCTGCCAATCTTTATGAAGTTACATTACATAACTGATTGTCTGTACAAATATAGATTAATAAATCCATGTGGTTTCTTGTTCAGGGGCCCCTGTTCCTAAAAAACCTCGACGCACCACGCAATTAAGCTATGAAGAAAACAACCTTACGAGACGCGACCCAACGAAAGACAAGATTGAAGAACCGAAACGAGAAACTGAGACTATAAGAGCTGTAGAAGACAAACCAGTTAAGAAGAACAAAATAGTGGAAACTCGCGACAAAATAGATTTCAAATTACGTAACAATAAACAAAATAATAGCACATCCGATCATAATGACGCTCACAAAGAATCATCTGAAAGCAAAATCAGTGCAGACCGAAGTATCAATAGTAGCTCAAGCAACAAACTTAAATCGTTGTTATGTGACACTTGTCAGAAATGTTTTAGACGTAAAGGTGATTTAATAAAACATGTTCGCACACACACTGGCGAGAAGCCTTATCAGTGTAATGTATGTAAGAAACGATTCAATCAAAAGCCAAGTTTAGATATACATATGCGTATACACACGGGCGAGAAACCTTATGAGTGTAATGTATGTAAGAAACGATTCAATCAAAAGCCAAATTTAGATAAACATATGCGTATACACACGGGCGAGAAACCTTATGAGTGTAATGTATGTAAGAAACGATTCAATCAAAAGCCAAGTTTAGATATACATATGCGTATACACACGGGCGAGAAACCTTATGAGTGTAATGTATGTAAGAAACGATTCAATCAAAAGCCAAATTTAGATAAACATATGCGTATACACACGGGCGAGAAACCTTATGAGTGTAATGTATGTAAGAAACGATTCAATCATAAGTCAAATTTAGATATACATATACGTATACACACGGGCGAGAAACCTTATGAGTGTAAGGTATGTAAGAAATGTTTCAGTGAAAAGAGGACCTTAGGAACACATATTTGTTTAAACACTCATTCAAAACTATAGTTGTTTACCTACTTGTAAGAGAACTTGGAGAACCCTGAGAGTAATAATATGTACTAATATGTATTCTGTGCCATTATAACATTACTGCGGCGTAGCGGAGGTCGCGGGTTCGATTCCTCCACAGTGCAAATATTTGTATGCATAAATATTGTTGAGGCACGGAATCGGGCTATGTAAATAAATACTGCGTGCGGTTCTTTTAGGGCTATATTGTCCAAACATTTACAAGTTACATAAACTGCGACGCACTCGCAGCCGACAATCCCGAGACTGGCGAGTGCATACGCAGTCATCGTATGCAGCTAAACATGCTGACACTGCTTGCGTCCATACAATGTTTTTTGTAATTTTTCTGAGTATAAAAAATCATTCAAAAACCAATAATACAAACTAACTAAGCTATGCTTACTTTGGGTCTAGATAGCGCTAGACCCATCATCATTAACCTATTCTAGTCCACTGCTGGACATAGATCCCCCCTAATGAGCGCCATAGCGCCCTGTCTTCAGCTTGCCGCATCCAGCATCTGCCCGCAGTCTTTCGCAGATCGTCATCCCACCTGGCCGGAGGGCGTCCTACACTACGTTTGCCGAGTCGCGGTCTCCACTCAAGAACACGTTTACCCCAGCGGTTGTCGGTTCTTCGCGAGAAATGGCCGGCCCACTGCCACTTCAGCTTGCTAATTCTTTGAGCTATGTCGATAACCTGGTTCTCTGTCGGATGTATTCGTTACGAATCCTATCCTTCAGAGAAACTCCGAGCATAGCTCTTTCCATAGCTCGCTGAGCGACTTTGAACTGGTGGATCAGCCCTACCGTGAGTGTCCACGTTTCAGCTCCGTAGGTCATTACGGGTAGGACGCACTGATTGAAAACTTTTGTTTTCAAACACTGCGGTATGGATTACGAGAAGACCCGACGTAGTTTCCCAAACGCTGCCCAGCCTAGCTGCATCCTCCTCTTGGCCTCCTTCTCAAAATTGTTTTTACTTAACTGCACAATCTGACTGAGGTAAGTGTATTCAGAAACAATTTCAAGAAGGTGGCCATCCACGACGACCGGTCCTGGATCAATGTGGCCATTGATCGTGACTTTGGTTTTATCCAAATTCATGCCAAGACCGATGCGTCACGAGGCTAAAGCTAGGCTGTTCAGCATCTGGGTTAGCTCCTCTAGCGACTCCGCCATTAAGACTATGTCATCAGAGAATCGCAGGTGTGAGATGTAGTGGCCGTTTATATTTATGCCCTTACCTTTCCAGTCCAGCGTCTTAAACATATCTTCCAGCGCTAGACCCAAAGTCTGGATATTTATTTATTATACTTGGTAGTAACTGGTTTGGATTACATACTAATTGCTGACAGCGACCTCGCCTGCGTGGAAACAATTTATAGCGGTAAATTGAAATATTCCGAAATAAAAGGTATCGTAATTATGTTCTTCGGGTCCTAAGTTATCTCTATGCCAAATTTTAACCATATCGGTTCAGCAATCTAGGCGTGTGAACGCAACAGACATAATTTTCTTTTGTTTCGCATTTTATAAAGATTTTATCTTTGTCCTATGAGTATGAACATATTTTCCTAATAAAACATATTCACGTGCCACTGTCGAAGAAGTCGAGTGTGCATGGCGGCACACGGAGACGACTAGAGAGCTAATAATAAGAGGTACCTTTTTTTTTTTTTTTTTTTTCGTGCGGACATCCCCTCGGATACCCCCCCAGCCGACCAGCGGGGGCGGTTATGTCGGGCTTGAACCGACTAAAACCGCACGCCGTCTCGGGTCTGCAGACGCCGGGGTGTAAGGTTGCCCATAGAGCATATCCCATAGAAATGTGACGCAAAATATCATCATCATCAACCTATGCTAGTCCACTGCTGGACATAGGTCTCCCCTGGTGAGCGCTATAGGTTGTTTCCTCGTGGCCAAACTAGATTTCCAAACTGATTTGGCCTCGAGGAATAATATTTCCTTGTAGCCAAACTACTTGTCATTAAACTTTTGAGTCAACCTGTATACAGTAAGTTTGTAATAATAGCGGCGATAGCCCGGTGGCGTACGTAACGGACTGCTGAGACGAGGTCTCGAGTTCGATCCTCAGTCGCCCCGGGCACACACATCTGACTTTTCGTAGTTATGTGTGCATTAATAAATGTTAATTATCGCTCGCTTAATAATGTGCCCGGTAGATGGCAATAGGCTCGCCCCCTATTATATTGGGACCTCAACATAACTGGCGAATCGTGGGTGTGTAATACACCTCTGCCTACCCCTTCGGGGATACAGGCGTGAAGTTATGTTATGTATGTTATGTACTACCGTGGACTAAGTATGTAGAGTCGTGAACAGATAAAAAAGTGTAGTGGCTTTTCAGAAACGATAACTTAATACCTACTTGATACTTGAGTAGGTTTAAGTTATGTTTAGAAAGCAATAAATAATAGCCGTAGCCTAGTGGTATGGGTAATGGATAACCGCGGTAGCCTAGTGGTATGGGTAATGGACTCCTGAGACGAGGTCTCGGGTTCGATCCCAGGTTTGACCATGGCACACACCAATGACTTTTCATGCTTTTCGAAGTTATGTGTGTATTTATCGCAGGTTTATGAGTGCCCGGTTACTGGCAATAGGCTCGCCACCTATTACATTGGGACCTAAACATAAACTGGCGAAATGTGGGTGCTAGCACCTCTGCCTACCCCTTCGGGGATATAGGCGTGTGTTTATATTATGTTATGTTTAAATAATAACGCTTTATAGGACTCTTCTGATTTATCAGTCATGAGAGCATAAACCATGGGCTTAACATTTGTCGAGGACGTAGAACTCTGAAAGGTCTCCATGGCTGGTATATAATTGTTCAAATGGACTTGGACAGCTATAAAACGTTCCATCTCCGAAAAGTTCTTTAGATTGAGTCAAGAGCCTACTTATATAAACTATAATAAGTAGGTTGGTATATACTTCCCTACTCTTAGATAAAGGATGTGCTAATTTTATTTTATCCTCCTGTGACGCACCAGTTTGGCAATCTCGTGGCCAAATCAGTTTGGCAATCTAGTTTGGCCACGAGGAAACACCCGCGCCATAGAGCCCTGTCTTCAGCTTGCCCCTAGTTCCCGGCCGCCTCGCTATCCCTGGTCATGGTAGCGGCCATGGTAACGGCGCGGCGGGGCAAGGGGTGCTAAGAATCCCCGGGCTACACTAGGCTACCACATGCTTTACAAACCCTGGCGCAAAATATAAGCGCTATCAATTTTATAAACTCCACAGAGTTGAGTAATGATCAAATATTGCGATATAAATTGCTTGTTAAAGTTCGATGCACCAGGCAATCAGCTCGTTGAGAAACTGCAATGAATTGAAACAAAAAACGCTTTGTTGCACCCACGACCGTCACGGTACGGCCACATAGGGCCGCTGCACCGAATGCATACAATACTTAAGCGCCATACATGTACCTTTACCTATTGTTTAGATAGCTCAGTTGATGGATACTTATTAAAAATAACTAGAAACCCTAGAAAAGTAGGTAGTCATGTACCGCAAAACTTACCGACTTCACGATCGACGCCAGGACTAAATAAAATAATAGTAAATAAATATTCTACGACATTCTTAACAGCGCTTTATGGACCCAAAGTAAGCATAGTTTAACTACCTTGTGTTATGTGCTATATATTGGTTCCAGAATGCGGATAAACATACCTATATACTTGTTTTTGTAAATTCATACATATTATACATAGAAACACACAGACCAATGCAAATAGACATATTCTTCACGCATACAAATATTTGAACTGAGCAGGAATCGAACCCGCGCCCCCTGTCGTAGCAGTCGAAAGTACGGAAACAATGATTGATGTTAGGTACAATCATTTGTAAACATTGTTTTTGATCACTCCGCCACATTCAGTATGCTAACTTTTCCTATAGTTGCGATCGTAAAATGAGAACATCTAGGACGGGACTTGAACCCGCGACCAGTCCCTTACTCTAGGACGGGACTTGAACCCGCGACCAGTCCCTTACTCTAGGACGGGACTTGAACCCGCGACCAGTCCCTTACTCTAGGACGGGACTTGAACCCGCGACCAGTCCCTTACTCTAGGACGGGACTTGAACCCGCGACCAGTCCCTTACGGGGGGAATGCTCTGACCAACTGAGTCCCGTCCTAGATGTTCTCTTTTTTCGATCTAATTCTATAGGGAAAGTAAGCACACTAATTGCTTAAAAAGTTCATTGAATTAACTTTTAAAAATTTAATTTTTAATTTTTGTTCTGTGTAAATAACAACGAAACGGCGACATTGGTTCTGTAGAAAACTCAAGCGAAAACACTTCTATTTTTATTTAAGTTCTGTGGTAATACCATAGATTGGTTAAAGAGTAAAGACTATAATGAAGGTTTGTGATTCATTTACATTATAATACGAATCATTATACGCACATATACCTACTATAGGTACATACATATTAAGTTTACTGATGTTAGTTGTGTAATGTTAAATGGTGTTAAATACAGAATAACATTTTTGGATTTGATTTTTATTTCAATACTAACTGACCGCCTTACAATCAAGTTTCATATGTACCTGTGTTGGTTTCCTTATTAGCTGAAATTATTTCGTGAATATCTTATTTTTAATTATCCTAATTGCTAGTGTATCCTGAGGGGGGAGGGAAGTGTTATTAGGCTTCCTCACACCCCGGCATTAGAGACCCGAGACGACGTGCTGTTTTGGTCGTTCTGAGTCCGACATAGGTAACAACCACACTCGCCAGCAGGCGGGTAACCGTGGGGATTGCCGCAAAATAAAAACGCGAAGACAAATCTTAAATAATCAAAGATAACAATCGGTCCACCCATTCTCGAGTATTTATAATTATAAGCCATCACTAACACGATTTTGTTTTATATTATGTACTAGCTGATGCCCGCGGCTCCGTCCGTGTTTCTTACTGTAAAATGAATGCATTTACAAAAAAATTGTATCTAAGTATGCTTATCCACATTCTAGAACCCATAAGACAAGGTAGTTAAGCTATGCTTACTTTAGGTCTAGGTAGCGCTGTGTAGAATGTCCTAGAATATTTATTTATTCTTTTTTACGACGAATGCGGGCTATATTGAGTGGGATGTAGGTATCGCGCCGTCTCGCGTGGTCGCTTTGCGCAGTGGGACAAGCCAGTGCCCGTTGTACCATCAGCGGTACTAGCTGGTGGGACAGGGGGCTCCGCCCGCGCTAGCGATTGGCAAGAGAACTCGTGGTTCGCTGTTTTGGTAAATGTGGATTTGGTCATTATAGCACTTATTTCTGAAGCAGAGAAGAAATAAATAAATGTAGGCTAAAAATGAAACCGGCCAGGTGCGAGTCGGACGGCCCATGAAGGGTTCCGTAGCAGCAAGTAACATAATAATATTTTTTGTTTATTTTTCCCGTTTGACCTCTATTTCACCTGGTCGTAAATGACAATGTGGTCTACGATGGATCACGTTTGCCTAGAAGGAACCTATTCACTCGAGACTTGAAGATCCGGAGGTTACAGCTGTCCGGAAACACAGACTCAGGCTGACAACTCCACTCCTTAGCTGTACGCATAATAAATGTGTCGCCGAAACGTTTTATATAATTATTATAATTAGTAGCACCAACGCATGATTCTTGTTTTGTACAAGTTTTATTCAATGTTGTTGGTTATTGTTCACACTTGTTTACAAGAATACAACATAATAAACTCTTTTGAAACTTCTTGGCCGCTCTGAACATAGCCGCGAGTTCGGACTTGCGCATGTACAGTCGAGTGGGCAATACCTACATACATAAGAAAGAAAATTATTATAATGTCAGAATTTGAATGACATAAGACTCGGCCAAGTGATTCTAATTTAGAATCACAACAGTATATGCAGTTTCTTTTTAATAGATACGGTGAGTTAAGATGAACGTTTATATTTATAGTACATGCATAATATCACGCGGGCGAAGCCGCTAGTAGATTAGAAAGAAATAATTTATTCTTTTTATTTATATTTAGGACACGTCAATTTGACTTCACCTCGCCTGATGTTAAGCTGAAGGTAAAGTCTCAGGAAAGAGGGTCACCATTACATACACGTACCATGTTAACAATGGTGGCACTCAGCGTGCAATGTTGCAATGTTGAGCTGAGAGTGCACCACATGATTACCTACAATTCACGCGCAATTTTTTTTTCAATTGAATACCATTGAATTGTTTTTTCGGTGATTATTCCTCCGTTGCTAGACCGATTTTCAGTTTTCTTTTTTTAATCGATATTTATGGTTATAGGCTACGTTTTGGCGCCATAACTTAGATTTTACTAATTGTGGTTCAGCTTTTGAATTTTTTGTTCGGTGATTATTCCTCCGTGGTACTTCATAAATTAAATTTGTATAGCCTATGTCCGTCACATCACTATATCATCTATGATTATGCTAAAAATCATGAAAATCGGTCGAAGGGTCTAGGCGCTAAAGGGGCACAAACGAAATACATCGAGTGGAGTGAAAGGAGCTTTCGCTCGACTTCGTCTCACTTTCAGACTCTCAGTTCAGTAACGTGAACGCTTTTTGATTTTCATTAAGAAACGCGAGAAACCAGTTCGATGGAATTGGACTGCAATAACAATTTTCACTACTGTTTAACCAGCCTAAGTTTCCTGTATAAGTTTTTTTATAAACTCAAGAATATAGGTGCCGAACCTATGTTGTGTGATATTAGTTGAGATATATTCTTATTATATGATTTGTGCGGGGCAGTCTGCGAGCTATGCTCCGATTACGTGTTTGAGTACTGCGCTATAAATAAAAATAAAAATTATATATAGGTATATATTTTTTTAAATATGACACGTCAATTTGACTTCACCTCGCCTGATGGTAAGCTGAAGGTAAAGTTTCAGGAAAGAGGGTCACCATTGCATACACGTACCATGTTAACAATGGTGGCCCTCAGCTTGACGGCCTCATCAGAAGAGGATTGTCGTCGCAGCACCGCGTGACACCCACCGGTCCCACTAGTGCTGCGACCACAACCCCCTGCCCGGCTATGCACTTGCTGACCCCTGAACGCAATCAAATCGATATTGGATTACTATGGAGGGTTTTTCGCAATCGTGCACGGTGGTACCCACCCGGCCGAATTTTGTGACAAATTTGTGTCATCAAATTTATACCACCAGTATTATTATTATAATATTAAAATGTGTTAACTTAGTTTAAGTTCTTAATCATTCTTAATTGTATGCACACATTGCACACAGTAAATAATTGCTAAAACAATACATATCTACGAGCAATTCTTGTATATATATTAAGTAAGAACGGAAAATTTATTCCGTTAAACATTTAGCAGTATGACATCAAAATATAAATTCATTAATAAATAAAATAAAATATTTGGATTTGGCTCACGAGGTTGTCGCAATCGGAGAAATAAGTACATAGTACTTAAAATCAAGATTGATGAAATCCACTAGGCTTGACTTCACCGATGAATATATAAACGCGTAGGTAAAACTAAACTGATTTCTCAGGTTGACTTTACCTCCAATTGAATATAGTAACGCCGAACCACGGAACGCCTTTTCTATCATTGGCGAAATCTGCTTAAATTTTTAACCTAAGATTTTTTGTACTTTTAAAATAAAGATTAGAAAAGGTCTTTGCGTTTTATTTCTCCTCATTCTGCTGTGCCTAAAATATAATATCGTAATATCTCACCATTATATACTGCGAAGGCTTCCCTTTAAATATTTTGTTCAAGTATATTTCCCATGAAACAATGTTACCTCCCAAACCCAACTTCCCTAGCTATGTCCCCCGCGCCGCCCTCACCATCCCGTACGTGTTCCTACACCTCGCACGATCCATTATACCAGGTACGTTTCAAATTTGCTGTCTTTAAAGCTCTAGACCGACGGACTGCATTTCAACAAGACTCCGAATGCATTTCAACAAAATTCCGACTGCATTTCAACAATACTTTACTTACAATACGTTTCTTGAGAGGTAGGACATGACGGTATTCCCGTCCAACTGGGGAAGTACCTCCGCCCTACAGAATACCGCGGCCATAATAACCTCGTGTTGTGTTCCCGGCGGTGAGTAGGGTAGCCAGAGCTCACTGAGAGTTTTTGTGCTGTCAGAGGGAAGAGCCTTCCTTCTGACAGCACAAAAACTAAAAAAGAAGGGAGAGGCGGGAGTAGCCTTTGGTCTTCCCGGAAGACTAAAGGCTATTCCTGCTTTGCAATTTCTTTTTTTTTAGGGTCGGCAGCGCGAGTGTGTAGTCCTCCGGACGGGCCCGTGTCAGTGGTCGGCGCACTGTGCGGTCGTTTATGGTACATAATGTCCTAATGAGCCTTTGACCTCAGGCTGCTCTCGGAATTCTGTTGACTCTAACTCGATAACTCGCCTCTAACTTGCGGACTTTAATTGTTTGTGTACACCCCTGGTGTTGCACACGTGCATAGGCCACGGTGACCGCTTCCCATCAGGTGGGCCGTGAGCTTGTCTGCTACCGGAGTGGCATAAAAAAAAACCAGTGCATCAGAACCTCGTCCGTCAAGCAGCAGCTGTACTGGCTTGGGTACGAAGGTCTTTGTGCGACCCCATACGTGAGGGTCTTATTCCACGTGGAAAGTGATTGTCGCGGACAGGTTCATGTTGGACTTGACTCTTTTTTTTTCGCGTTCTGAATCCCCACGGGCTTCACCCCATCGGTACCGACGATGGGGTGGGCGTGTCGGAATCCGACCGACTAAAACCACACGGTGTCCTCCCCAAGTGTCCATTGCCGGGCACCCCGGATAAACCCTCGGAAGGATAACCCCAGGGTTACCGGCGGACCTTGGCCGCCAGCGCGGCCTCGCCTGGTGGGGTCGGGTTTTATCCGGCGTCTACAAATCAATTCTTCCTATTTACAGGATGGAATTTACGAAGATCAAAGCTAGGGAGATTTCGGAGGGAAAGAAACTAACCGAAGGCTCTGGACAGTCGGGCTGCATTTCAACGGACGGCAATATGGCTGCACGACGTTGATTTGCAGTTTTATTGTTGTCGTATTGACTGCAAATTTGCGGTCGGTGAGCAGTTGAAATGCAGATATAGTGCAGTTAAAATGCGGTTATAGTGCAGTCGGAGTGCTGTTGATATGCAGTTCACGCTATCACTATTCCCCTCTTCTCTTTTCGGTACACCATCCCCAAGGACCTGACCACACCCTGGAGAAAGAAGAACCGTCTTCCATTGCCCCATACATGCCTTTAAGAAGGTGCATAGAGTTGTATCAAGTTTATACAACTCCAGCACCCTCAACAGCCATCTATGTGGCACGGAGTCGTAGGCTTTCTTGTAGTTTATCCAGCATGTCGTCAGATTATTTCGGTTACGGCGGACCTGTTGGCTAATGGCCATATCAAAAATAAGGAGCTCCTTCGTACCACGTGCCCCACTTCTACATCCAGTTTGAGAGATAGACATGATAGAATTGTCGGTTAAGTGTGAAGATATTTTAACTCTCAGGATGGATGTAAGAAGCTTATAGACCGTAGGAAGATATGTGATCGGTCTATAATTTTTAGGGTCCGTAGCACTACCGGACTTGTAAAGAAGGTGGGTTACACCAGTGGTCATGAAATTGGGAATCAATCCTGATTCAATACATGATGGGAATTGAGATGCCAAACGACCGTGTGAGTTTTTCAGCCATTTTAACCAAAAATTATGCAGTCCGTCTGGTCCCGCTGACTTCCAGTTAGGCAACAGACGGACTGCATCGGTTACATCCTCTTGAATTATAGTAACCGGATCCATGATCCTAATAGGCTCACACGATCGCTCAACATCCTGCATTCATTAAAATTAGAATGATAAACGGGATATTTACCATGTTTAGTATCTTTTTCGAGAATCCGATATTTCGGCACTGTTACAAGTACCATGATCACGGATCATGATCACGTGATCATGGTACTTGTACCAGATATTAAGCCAGAATGTATTAGTAATATCATCATCTGGTCGACACACGTCAGCCCCATCTCAGGGCGCTCCCAATATCTGTAGACCCACCTTTGGTCCCTTTGGAATGTGCGATTCTGAGAATGTTTTCTTCCACTATTAAAGTAGAAGTCAAATACGATGCCGATGAAAACCACTTTTTGATCGGAAAATTTCCCCTTAATTGAGTTGATAAGTTGTCATCCAAGAAAAAAAGTAATAGAAGACCCTACCTTCAGCTTACCATCAGGCGAGGTGAAGTCAAATTGACGTGTCCTAAATATAAAAAAAAATATAAAAAAATAATATCGCTCCACTCTTTTTTTATACCGCCGAATCCGGTTCGCCCACGCATAAACTTTTTGTTTCAGGTAGTCGATACGCTCTGTGACTCGTGCCAAAAATTCTCGAGGCCTAATATCAGACCCCGAGAACGCTCGACTCACAAAGCGCATCACTCTTGGGCGGGTATTGCCCGACCTGAAACAAATGAGCTTTCCAATGAGTGCCCTAGTCTCAGTGATACGTTGCTCAATTCTAAATTGCCAAGCCGGCACAGCAGATTTCGGTCGAGTAGCTAAGTCGCACTTTGGAAATTGAACATTAGCTACTCGACATACTGCGTCGGCCGCGCAATAAAGAATTGAATGTGTATCACCGAGATCTTCGCTATTATCAAAATAATCTGATAATAACGAATCCAGGGCACACAATAGCGCTACATTTTTTTATGCGTTGGCAAACGTGGTAGGCGAGGTCTATTAACAAAAGGCATGGAACGATACTGCCACATAGCACATTTCAAAGCACTCCTTAATTGCTCGTCGTACTCGGTACTTACGTCTATAGCCCCTGGTATCAATCACTTCTTCGCTACTGATGTGTTGTGAGATGGTCTCCGTGGCTGGTCTCACAGTTTGCGATGAGGGTGTGGTACCCGGGCTACTTCGTACGTCAGAGCGTAGCCTCTCAAGTACAGAGTCATCCAACAAATGACAACGTTGTATGGCCCGCACTTGATCCGATAGCCGTTGTGCCGAAACATTCACAGTTGGTTCAGTTGGTGGTTTATTATTATTATTATGTGAACAATGCAAATGTTTTCTTGTTTTGATTACATTTATTTAATGCAATAAGTAATACAGTAAATATCGGCAAATTAAATCTGAAATCTTTATTACTTATTTACAAGAAGTAATCCATGCTCAAAATATGCCATAACATCGAAAACTGGAAAAAACTAACCTGAAAAATGTCAATCCCCCGTCATTCCATCGAGAATTCGAATTGCATCCTGATACGACATTTTGTCATTTTGTTTACCGTTTACTTAACCTTTTAAATGGGACAATATGCACCGAAACTAACAAACTTCAATAAAAAACTGAAAATTAAACAGCGAATTTCGTGAAACTGACGGCTAAAGTACTTATGAAAGTGCAATCCAAAAATGGGGGATGTGCTTCAAGGCGGAGCTTTGTGACGTAACAGAGTAATGTCAACAGAAATTTGAGAGTGATGACATACTCTACTAAGGGGTTTGTATTTGCTTTGCATTCGCTGCATGGCTGAATTGTAACTTGTTGACCCTAAATCTATCCAAAACTGTATACATTCCTTTCGGTTTAAGACATATAACAAAACCATCAAATAGTTTCACCCTAACGGCTCACTCGTGCTCTATTCCATCAACACCATGCTCTTGTCTCCCACTAACTAGAGTGAAGGAGTGCAATTGGATGATGGACTAAAATGGGACGAACAAATCCATACAGTAACGCAGAGAACCATGCGTCTCATTCGCACGTTCAAGGCACTACGCGAGTCAGCTAATCTTGATACCCTGAGGATGGTATATTATGCCCTGTGTCAATCAATAATAGGATATTGTATTGTAGCATGGGGTGGTGCTTAAAAAACTTCTTTCCTGAGAGTCGAGAAAGCACAAAGATTAATACTCAAGGTTATGATGAGGAAGCCATATAGGTACCCAACGCACAAGCTCTACGCAGATTGCAAAGTTCTTACGGTTCGGCAACTGTTTGTGCTGCAATGTACGCTGAAGAGGCATAGGTGTAGCCCCCCACAAAATAATAATAAAAGAAGAATACCACCTTTGGGTAGGTATTCAACACAGGACTTCTTTTGCAGAACACCACTACTATGTGTTAAGTTCGCACATCTACAAAAAAATCACAAAGAACTCAAGATAATTTAAATAAACACACAGTTAAGTTCAAAGTGACAGAATGGTTACTAAGTGAAGACTACTTCAGCACAGAGTCCTTACTTACTTACATCACATAAAATTAAACAAGATTAACTAGTTCGTACAAAACTCCCTCACATTAATAATCAAATATTAAGTATTGCCAAAAACCCATACATCTACCCACGCACGTATATACACACACTCACCACACACCCTCACACCCACCAATACACCCTCAGTCACGCACTCACACACACATATTACGTCCTTGACTTAATTAATGGTCAGTACAATGCCAAGATCAGCCAACACCTGTCATCGTTCCTAATATAAATGCTTTTTTTTTTCGTGCGGAAATCCCTTCGGATACCCCCCGCCGGCCAGCGGGGGCGGTTATGTCGGGCTTGCACCGACTAAAACCGCACGCCGTCTCGGGTCTTCAGACGCCGGGGTGCAAGGTTACCCATAGAGCATATCCCTCGCACCCCGACTGACCCTGGGCCATCTCACCACTAACAGCATCGCTCATCCCGTCTCCTCTGAAAGCAGAGGAGTACGGAGAGCGATGTGTTCCCGCCACGTCGGGTATTGGCCGACGATCAATGCCAACCCTATGAGCGGGATCGGAATCGGAGCGACACTCGAGGAGGTTACCCAACACACACCCCCCTAATATAAATGCCTGGAGGAAAACTGTCTCTTAAGGTACAGGGCTATCCCTAGTTTAAGAGGCAGAGTTTCTAATGTATCGAGCATAGTATGTTGCAATGTCCTAAACATTTTATAAAATTCATGCAATGATGTATATTAATTGTATAGCTGTGTAATCTTTTTTTGCAATAAACATTATTATTGTTATTTCCTTTATTAAATTTTAAACACATTAAAAACATATAAAAAAAAATTTTAAATACATTCATATATATCTTCTTCTTCTTCTTCTTCTTTGCACATTCCCACTTTAGGTGGGGTCGGCTCTCCTAATTTTGCTGCGCCATGACATTCTGTCAAGGGTTGTCGGGTCAGGAAGTCCTTCCTTCTTTAAAAGGCTGTTCATACTGGTCCACCACGTTGCTGGTGGCCGGCCTCTTCCCCTAGCTTTTTCCGGTAGGCATAGCGCTTTCTTTACCACATACTCTTCATCCCTGCGCCTGACATGTCCATACCACCGCAGACGACTTTCTGTTAGCTTTTCGGAGATAGGGGCTACTTTAAAGGTTCCACGTATGTGTTCATTTCTGATCTTGTCAAGCCTTGTAACCCCTCCCGACCATCGAAGCATATATATAAAAAAAAAAACAAATATATTTAAAAATATAAAAAATAGTAGCCCACCGGCATCCTCGGGTACAGGGACCAAGCTACCGGTGGTTTATTATTCGTAAATCATGTCGTGTTAGAATGAGACAGACATGTTTCTGTTACTGAGGTTCATATTTGAATAACCAAAATTATATATGCAACTTAGTGCTTATCCTCTGTTCTTTTCTTTTTTTATGGCGATTCCGATGTTAATAATAATAATAAATTTTCTACGACATTCTACACAGCGCTTTCTAGACCCAAAGTAAGCATAGTTTAACTAGCTTGTGTTATGGGTTCTAGAACGCGGATAAACATACTTATATATATATTTTTTTGTAAATACATACATTTTATACATAGAAACACCCAGACCAATGCAAATAGACATATTCATGCATACACCGCATGAGCGGTAATTAAGTCTTCGCCATCCAGCAGCTTTGGCCTCAACTGGGATACCACAGCATGCAGCGATCGCTGCAGCCTGGTTACCCTACGGCCATATCAGCCTCAAAAGGCACAGCACACTGCAAATACGGTCCTTGTGATAAAGCACATTTCTCCCGTCTACGTAGCCTACGGCATATACGGTCCACATAAGAAGAGCACATCTCTCCCGTCTACGCAGCATTCGCCCTATACACGGGGGACTTACCTCGACTCAAGAGGATTCGCCCCGTCTCACTGCCGAGGACTCACCTCATCTCACTGAGAATTCGCCTCGCCTCACCGAGGGCTCACCGAGGACTCACCTCGACGCTTCGAGCCCCGACTCACTGGGCATTTCACCGCAGCACCGCTTCACCGAACTCAGCCCTGCATCTTCGGGACCAGCGGTTAGTCCCAATTAACGAGGACTAGCGAGGAAGACTGTTCCACCAATGGAACCAGCGGCGTCCAGTTCCGACGAAATGGAACTACACACGACTGGCACTGGCACGCTCCACAAGAGAGCTTAAGACAGCTGACTCATCGCAATCAACCTCCGGTCTTGGAGGGGAGTGATGTGGCGATACCACATATACCCAGTGCCATCTAGCGACAACAAGGTGAACTACTTGGATACTACTACATCAATACCAATCCTGAATCGCGAAAGTGAAGTTCGTGCGCTGGTACAGCATATATACAACATCCCAACGACAACCGTTGGGCCGCGGCCCGCCAGGCGTGATCACTTTGCATGGTTGGAGGATCCTCCCTTTGTGTTGGAGGAACATCACACCCCTTTCCTCCACAGTGCCGCTATTGCGGCAATTTGATGTTCCCCCCGCGCGGAATCGAAGTGAACAGACGTGCTATCAGTTGTCTCCTTATTTTTAAATGCAAAAGTGTGGTAAAGTGAGCTTTCATAGTCCAAATAATTTACTGAACTATTTTATAGTGTCTCCAATCGGTGTATAAACAATAGTGGAAAAAGTGCCATAACTTTATATAAATTATTTTTTAAACAACAAATTGTACGGTGAATTTAAAAACTCCAGTCATATGTGAACTTTGGACCCATTAGTGTTCACAAAAGAATCCGAGCATTCTATTTACGAGTGTTTACCTACTATGCACGGGTTATATACGAACTCAATTTTTAGCCACCTTTAGCAGAGCTTCCGTGGCCCCGCTTGTAACATACTTGGTAGTGGCCCGTCTGGCCCGGGTTCGAGACTCGCCCAACTTCAAATATCCTTTTGTATTTTTTGCCTAGACTTTTTGCACGTTTATGCAGTTTTTACTTTAATATTTTTTTCTGTATTACGGCCCGTACTGCATACTCAGCAAAGAATTTTTGCCGTGCCGTATATATACATATATATATTTTTCATCCATTGGACACAAAAATGCCGCGTATTAAGCTGTCTTCACCACATTCTGCCGGTATATGTGAAGCTCGCTCGGAACCGAACATGGCGGCCATTGTGGAAAGTGAGACGAGTGATCGCGTTAAAATAACGCCGAGCGCGAAGCGTCTACGTCATGATGAGTCCTTCACGCAGTCCACCGAAATCGACCAATTAAAGGAAATGCTGGTTATATGGAAAAACGAACAGGCAACAATATTGAATGAACATTCCGCTACGTTAAGAACTATAGTTGCAGAAATTTCAGATTTAAAAACACAATCACTTCAAATTCAAAAAACTAACTTAGAAATTGAGAAATCTATAGAATTTTTTAATACAAGCTTTGAGGAAGTACAGCGACGAGTGGAAGTCCTGGAAAAAGAAACATCCTATTACAAGCAGGCTTTTGAGAGCCTAGAGACCAGACTGCAAGATATAGAACTCAGGTCCCGTTCAGCAAGCATCGAGATCCGAAATGTACCCTTTAAGGAACCTGAAAACACGAAAGATCTAACCAACATCGTATTGCAGATTGGCTCTGAGATAAAAATGAATTTACAGTCGAATGAAATAAGAGATATATAAAGGATGCCTGGAAAACCAAATTCAGACAGGTCTACAATTGCTGAGTTTTCTTCAGTTCCCATAAAAAATGGGTTTATCTCGTCGGTGCGATCATACAATAAAAACCGTGATAAGGGAAACAAGTATAGTAACAACAATCCATGAATCTTGGTCTAAAGTGTGAAAGTCGCCCAATATACGTAAACGAGCACCTAACCTCTTCTGTCAAAAAAATATTTTACGCTGCGCGAAGATTCGCAGCCGAATTTAAGTACAAATTCTGTTGGTGCACAAATAATAGAGTATTTTTGCGGAAAACAGAGGGCGAAAAACAAATTTTTATAAAGACTGAATATTGTCTTGAAGATCTTAAGAAACAACAATGACTAAGCTTGTTATTCTATATCAGTTTTATTTACCGAGTTTCTTTTTATTGTTTAACTTGCTTTTCTTCAATATATTATAACTGTACATCTGAAGCTAAGTTTGCTCGCACAAAGGATATAATTAACACCCTTTTATGTTTTTTAACATAACATAACATAAACTCACGCCTATATCCCCGAAGGGGTAGGCAGAGGTGCTTGCACCCACATTTCGTCAGTTTATGTTTAGGTCCCAATGTAATAGGTGGCGAGCCTATTGCCATTAACCGGGCACTTATAAACCTGCGATAAATACACACATAACTTCGAAAAGCATCGAAAAGTCATTGGTGTGTGCCATGGTAATACCTGGGATCGAACCCGAGACCTAGTCTCAGCAGTCCCAGTACACAAACACTAAACACACGTGTACCAAAAACACAGATAATGAAACACTCAAACACATTGACAACTATCACAAAATACACATATATTACAAATAAGTTACACGAATCAGTATCGAGAGACAGTCTGACGCCGCTTCTACATTGCTTCCGTTATTGAAATCTAAAGTATAAAACCCTCATGGTAATTACCTCAAATTGTTATAAATGGCTCATCACTTAGATAGCCTTGCACTTGAATTAGATGCTTACCAAGTATCTAAATCATATATAGTCCCGATGCGGGATTGCTCTAATTCTGTAAATAATACACAGAAGCAGATATCACTGATACACCTTAACATATGTAGTATAGGTAAAAATTTCGACAGGTTTATAGTTTTTCTTCAAGACTCAAAAGTTGACTGCGACATTATCGTATTTACTGAATGTTGGCTCAGTAAAGCCCCTATAATTCCAAAGATAGATGGCTATAACTCACACTATACTGCAAACCCAAAAAATCAAAACGATGGAGTTGTTATGTACGTGAGGTCTTCAATACAGTGCGCCGTTTCAGAGCCAGATATTATCGATGCCTAGTGGCGTCGATAATATCTGGCTCTTATTCTTCCGATTTTGCAAAGTAGCCTAGTGCCTACTTTGCAAAATCGGAAATAATGTTGCCATATTAGCTATATATAGATCCCCTTCATATTCTCACATTGACGATTTCTTAAGTAGCCTTGATACTGCTTTGCTTTCCCTATCAAAAATGTCATATATTGCCCTAGTAGGCGACATAAACAATATAGACGGACACTCGAATGAATACCTTTCTTTTTTTTTTTATCGTGCGGAAGTCCCTTCGGATACCCCCCCGCGTGCCAGCGGGGGCGGTTATGTCGGGCTTGAACCGACTAAAACCGCACGCCGTCTCGGGTCTACAGACGCCGGGGTGTAAGGTTGCCCATAGAGCATATCCCTCGCACCCCGACTGACCCTGGGCCATCTCCGGTTTCGAGATGGCCCCCTCGGGTTTGGGAACCACGGTGTCCCCGTCTTGCCCCGGTTTGGGGGAGGGGCACTAGTCGCCCCACCGTCCCGGCCTGCTTCTGCTGGGGTGACAGGTGGCCTCACCCGCCACCCCCAGGCCTGCGCTCATGGAGGACGGAGTTCGTTAAGCGACCTCCGGCGCCTACTCGAATGAATACCTCACACTTACCGCCTCCCACGGTCTACTACCAGCTCACCAGTACCTTACTAGGAAGGAAAAGTGCCTAGACCACGTCACAAAACTATTAGCTACCACTGTCGTGATAAAGACGCAAATAACCGACCATCTACCAGTATTTCTTAATCTTATATTGCAAGATCCAAAACCAAAGTATTCATGTGCTTCTAAAATGGTAGACATAAGAAGCATACAAAAAGACATCGAAGGCACAGACTTCACCGCTGTTCTCTTGACAAATGACGCCAACGAAGCAGTTGACATCTTAACTTCCACCCTAACTCAAATAATAGATAGACACACTCGGCACTCCAAAGTTCCTAAAAGAAATCGCAACATAAAGCCGTGGATTACCCCTGGCCTACTCCGCTGTATCCGAAACCGTGACAAAATGCATCAAGCGCTTAGATTACAAATAGACAATCCTATTTTAAAGCTAACATACTCTCGCTACCGTAACTTTTGCAATACTCTGCTGCGAAACCTAAAAACAAACTATGAGAAAGCTGAATTCCAGAAAATAAAAAAAAATACCCAAAGGAGACCTGTGATTTAATAAAAACCATTACACACTCCAAACAAAAACCACCTCCCCCCAGAGAACTCCTAACAGGGGAAACAGATGAAGTTAGAGCTGCTAACGCAGTCAACAACTATTTTGCCAATATAGGGAAAAGTTTAGCTACTGCTATACAAACACCGAGTACGACCTCAGCAGCTTACTCAAATCCTAAATCGATATGCAATTCCATATGTATTTTAAAAACAGACTACATAGAAGTAGAAAGTATCATAAATAATCTGAAAACTGATTCAGCGATGGGAATTGACGCTCTCTCCACTAACGTCTTGAAATTAACACGTAAAACTTTAATTCCGTACATCACTCACATATGTAACCTCACAATTGCAACTGGTGTGTCTCCCGATGCTTATTAAATAGCGTTAGTGCACCCAATCCACAAGGGTGGTGACAGAGCAAAAGTCGGAAATTACAGACCCATATCGGTATTACCATCCATCTCCAAAATTCTTTACCTACGCAGATGATATAGCCCTATTAGTGCATGGGAATGACTGGAGTGAGGTGGAAAAACATGCTCAGGTGGCAATGGGTGTGATTGTGGAATGGTTTGCTAATAACTTACTAACTTTAAATACCGATAAGACGAAAATAGTAACATTCTCAATCAGCAACCGAACTCAGCCAAAGACGCCGATTGCCATAAAGGCTCACGCTTGCTCTGAGCCCCATTCTTGTACTTGTCCCGCGCTACAAACAACATCTCACTTAAAATACCTGGGAGTACTCATTGATCAGCGTCTCAAGTGGTATATACACATAGACAATTTAGTAACCAGAACAAGGAAATTGATCTATGTTTTCAAGAAAATACGTTGGTCACTGGACACCGATACCCTTATGTCAGTGTACTACTCGCTGTGTCAATCACTGATCACATACTGCCTGCCGGTGTGGGGTGGTGCTCGTAAGTCCCACTTTCTTAAAATAGAGAGGGCACAAAGGGCCATTCTTAAAGCAATGTTCTGCAAGCCCTTCAGGTATCCTACAGTAGAGCTGTATAAAATGTGTCAGGTTCTCACAGTGAGGAAACTGTTTGTACTCCTTGGTGTACTGCGACAACATCATGTACCAATGGAAAGTACTAAAAGGCGAAGAGCTGATATTGTCTTTCCATCTACAAGAATCTACACCTCTTTTATCAAATATCAATACATATACACATGCACACATACACACACACAATCCTTACACCTAACATTTCTAGGTTATGTCATAAAAATAAAAATGCAAGGAATGTAAATTTTGTTAAATTATGTTTAATTAATAAAATCATAATTAGTGTAACACATAATGCTATACTTATATTATTGTGTTTCACTTCTTTTCCGACACTCTGTAAATTACATACATACTTATAACGTCATATTTAACAGGAGGACCACTGATTCCCAAGTCACAGGCGATAGCCTAGTTTGGGAGACAGGGAACCCAAAATTATCATACTGCTCAATTTCTGTGTGTAATAATATGTGTAATCCTTTGTATGCTTATGATTGAAATAAATTATTATTATTATTATCTCTTTATTTACTTTAAAATTACTTATAAATTACATTTTTAAATACATATTAAAAAAAAGAAAACATCTATTTAAAAATATAAAAAATAGTGCTCCACCGGCAGCGTGGCAGGGCCCAAGCTACCGGCGGTCGGGGTCACAGAGAGAGAAACCTCCGGACAATGCGTGCCGTGTCGAGGATGACCGCCTTCTGCATCTGACCCTTGACCCAACCATCTAGCGAGAGTCTCTTGAGGTGTTGGTCGAGGCTCTTCGTTATCAGCCCGTTCGCCGAAATGACTATCGGGACAATGATCGTTGAATCGACATCCCACATGGCGGTAACCTCGTGAGCCAAGTCAAGGTACTTGCTGATTTTTTCCTTCTCAGCCTTCACGAGGTTTTCGTCATGCGGGATGGTGATGTCAACGATCATTGCCCGGCGCTGGGGCCGGTCGACTACCACGATATCAGGCTTATTGCAAGCAATAGTCCTGTCCGTGATAATAGAGCGGTCCCAGTAGAGCAATGCATGACTATTTTCAAGAACCGACACCGGTGTGTACCGATAGTACGGCACCACAGACTCAACTTGGCCATATCGAAGAGCAAGTTGCTGGTGTATGATCCTGGCCACTAGGTTATGCCTGTGCAAGTACTCGCCGTTGGCCAGATGAGAACAACCCGAAATAATATGCCTGAGTGACTCTCCGGGACGACGGCATGCCCGACAGATGTCGACCGTACCGTCCTTCAGGATATATTTCCGATAGTTGTTCGTCATCATGACCTCGTCAGCAATTGCACAGGCAAACCCTTCAGTTTCCCCAAAGAGGTCCCCGAAGCGTAGCCAGTTCACCGAGGCCAGAAGGTCCACATCGGGCCCTGTTAAGGCTCGATAGAACCTCCCGTGCAGCTCCTTGCCCTCCCATACGGTCTTGCGGTCCGCGACGCTCAATACCGTCGGTCTGCGCCAGTTCTCGTTCGCCAAGGAGAGCGGAGTGAGACCCTTGTCTACTGCCACCACATCACGATGCATCCCGCATTCGTTGCTCTGGAAATAATCCCTAAGTCTGCACACCTCACGGTTGTGGAGGTTCTTGGCATTTAAAAAGCCTCGGCCCCCCCCACCTCCGTGGGATGTACAGTCTCATAACAGACGAGCGCGGGTGTAGCATGCGATGAGTGGTGAGCAGTTGACGGACCTTTCTATCCAGGGCGTCCAGCTCAGTCTGAGTCCATCTTAGTATGCCAAAGGAGTAGGTCAGTAGAGGCATCACCCAACCGTTGAAGGCTCGCACCTTGTTGCCGCCCGACAAAAGACTGTTGAGTACTTTTGTGAAGCGGCAGAAGAAGCGTTCCTTCACCGATTTCTTGATATCCACTACTGAGATACCCAAAGACTCTGCCATACCGAGATACTTATAGGTTTCGGTTTCAGAGAGAGATCTGAGAGTCAGTCTCAGAAAGTTGCAAATTCGTAGAATTCACAACTTTCCCCCGCTGCACATGTAAGACCGCACACTTATCTACACCGAATTCCATCCCAATGGCGTTGCTGAAAACCTGCGTGATTTTCAGCAGCTCCACCAGGTCAGGAAGTTTCGGTGTGAAAAGTTTGAGGTCATCCATGTACAGCAGATGACTAATAACCTCACCCTCTCTCTGAAGCCGGTAGCCTAGACTTGAATCTCTCAACAAAGTGCTGAGAGGATTCAGTGCTAGGCAAAACCAAAGCGGGCTCAGACAGTCGCCCTGGAAGATGCCCCGCTCAATCCTTATGAAGGCCTGGGGGTCAGAGGAGATCTCCCCGCCGCCCGGTTGACGAAGGACTGTGGTCCACTGCCCCATACACGCACTGAGGAAGGATCTCAGAGTTGCATCGATTTTATACAACTCTAAGACCCTCCTCAGCCATGAGTGAGGCACCGAATCATAGGCCTTCTTGTAGTCAACCCAGGCCGCGGACAGAGCCCCCCGGCTCCGCCGGACTTGCTGGCTAATAGTCATGTCTATGAGGAAGAGCCCCTTAGTACCGCGGGACCCAACCCTACACCCATTCTGAGCGGGGGCCAAAATGTTGTTCACAACAATGTGTGTTAATTTTGATGGTCAGAATGGATGTAAGGAGCTTGTACATAGTGGGCAAGTACGTGATGGGTCTATAGTTTTTAGGTTCAACGGTACTACCAGTCTTATGGAGCAAGAAGGTGATCCCGGTGGTCATAAACCGCGGAAGGGAGCCAACTTCGAGGGCTTGTTGGAACTGCGTCGCTAAGCGGCCATGGGAGCACCGGATCCACTTTATCCAGAAGTTGTGCAACCCGTCCGGTCCAGGACTTTTCCAGTTCGGGGCCGTACGGATCGCACAACTCACGTCTTCGGGGTCTATAGTTATAGACGCCATGGGTTCGATGCTCCCACATTCACGCTCAACAACGCACATCCAATCGCCCTCTGTGTGTTCGACGGGCGCTGACCAGATACCACGCCAGAAATTAATCATGGCACTGGCTCCTGGCAGGCCCCTCATCGACCACACGTTGGATGGTTCCATCCCACTTCCGGTACACCTTCCTTTGGTCACTCTGGAAAAGGCGAATCTGCCAGTACCGATCCACGCGCTCTCTGTACCGGCGAATACGGGCTGCCCATGCATAGACTTTCTGCTTCAGGTAGTCAATGCGCTCCGTGACGTTAGTCTCAAAATCCGGGCGCCGAATACCGGTCCCGGCGAATGCTTGAGTCACGAAACGCATGACACGGGGGCGGTTATTCCCCCGACTGAAGCAGACCAGCTTCGCAATGAGAGTCCTGAATGTGCTGTACCTGCCAAGCGGGTACAACCTCGGCGAGCCGCGGCGCCCGGTCAGTATCTGGAAACTTGACACGAGCGACGCGGCACACCGCGATTGCTCCACAGTACATGATCGAGTGGGTATCAGACAAATCTTTACTAGCCCGCATGTACGGGAATAGTAAATCATTCAGGGCTCCCATCAGTGCCAGATTTCGCCTATGAGTGGGCAGACGTGGTAGACGCGGCCTAGATTCAGGCGCGGACCTATACTGGCGAATAGCGTCCTCCAAAGCCCTCCCCAATTGCTCACTTACCTGGGTGCTAACAGTCGTACTCACACAATCTCCATCATCGCCCACGGGCTCCACCGATGTCGCTGGTGTCACTCCTGACCGCGGAGCTGACGACGCGGTGGGTGAGTCCCGTATCAAGGCAGGAGTCGCGCGAGTAGGTTGTGCCTCCAGGCGGAGCCGATCAAGCACAGATTGATCCAACAGGTTACACCGCTGGATAGCTCGCACTTGATCCGACAATCGTTGGGCGGACACTGTGATGGTTGGATCGAGGACCTGAAACAGAGCAAGCATCCTGTCACGATACGCCGTTCGAATGGTTTCTCCCTCTGTAGCCCCATAGTAGGCGCGCATGCAATTCTCATTCATAATATGAGTCCATCGCATGCGACACACTACACCACCGGCAGCGGGGGCCCTATTCGAGGCCGGTGGGCCTCGGGACCCCAAGCAGGCCGGGGGCCGGCCTCTCCCTCGCCGGCGCGCAGGTGTTGGTGACGTCGGTGGGAAGAAATACTCGTCACTATAGCTGCTGCTCGACGCCCCAGGGATTCCACTTGAGGTTGGCTGTGGGGCGGAGTTTAGTGACGAGTCCGGAGATGGTAGGCGTGCTGTCCTTTTCTGGGATCTTGTGATCATTTTTGTCCTTTTACATTATTTTATTTTGTTGCTTTTTATATATGACAGACATTAGATGTCATGTATTGTCATGTCATATTTTCTGTGTTAATATTTTATAGTTTTCATTGGATTCTATTGTAAAATTATTTCTATTTTCATTGTGGAATTTATTTATAGTTTGGTTTTGGGTTTTGGGAAAGCTTTTGTATTGTTTTATTTGTATATTTTTCTGCAGGCACAAAAATGTCGTCCGTTCGTTCCCAGTGTTGCCAGGTTATTATTATTATTTCCTTTATTACATTTTAAACACATATAAATTATATTTTTAAAAAAGGTAAGTGCACCGGTAATGGACAGCGTACCAGTGATGAACATTTTTGGTTGAGTCCTAAAAAATAAGAATTCTACAACGCTTTTGTTACCTGGCAATACTTTACAACGGAGAAAAGGGATTAAAGTGTCAAAATATTGACAGCTGATGTATGTCTGTGGTTCAGTTTCAAAATGGTGGAAAGCTAAACAGCGCGTGTCACCAGTGATATCGTTTTTAAGTGAGTTTGATAGCGAGGTAAGTTGCTGATGAGTTGTTTTGTCAATTTAATTAAGGTGATAATGAATAAATAATAAGTCTGTGGCTTAATTAACCTCTTTTCCAAACAATCTTACTTAAAAGTATTGCAAACAATAAGGTGGTTTGTTTTTTTTTGCTATGTCCATGACTGGTACCTGTTATTATGACATTTCCTAGTTATGGACATTGTGTCGATTACTAGTGCAGTGCAATTTTTCAAAGATTTTAGTCGATTCTAGATTTATTTCTCGAAGTCAATGAAATATCTTTTTGCGATGACTTTATAAAGCTTTTTACCAGTAATGGACAGACGTGTTCATTAGTGGGGTGTCCATCACTGGTTCATTCTATTACTGTAGCTACTACAAACAAGATTTTTCTTACAGTCATGGCGCCGGTGAAAAATTATACACCACTTCAAATGCAACATGCTTTGGAAGCGGTAAAAAAAGGAGAGAGTGTATGCTCTGCAGCCAAAAAATATGGCGTACCACGAATAACCTTACACAATAAGTGCACTGGTAAGAGTCCGGCAGTAAGTTCTATGGGCCCATCGTCAATATTGACGAAAGAAGAAGAAAACATTTTGGTAAAATGGTTATTCGCTATGTCAGAAAGGCACTGTCCAGTGGCTAAAGAACAGCTACTGGACAGTGTCCAGGCGATTGTTAAATCAAATAATAAACAGACGCCTTTTACCGATGGTAGACCAGGGCGCAAATGGTACCAAGCGTTTCTTAAACGTCACCCTGAAGTGTCTGAAAGGCTTTCTCAAAACTTGACAACATCTAGAGAAGCTGTGACCGAAAAACAAATAACTAGCTGGTTTTCTGAAGTTGGTGAATATTTACATGACCAAGGTCTTGGCGACGTAATGAAGGATCCCACAAGAGTATTCAACACGGACGAAAGTGCCTTCTTTTTAAATCCAAACCCTGGTCATGTCTTGGTGAAAAAAGGCGACAAAAATGTATACAGCGTTTCAGGGAACGAAAAAGAAAATCTTACTGTGCTCATTACTGCAAATGCAGCAGGACAATTAGCACCGCCGATGATCGTTTTTGCATACGAGCGAGTTCCAAAGCATATTGCAGAAAGCGTTCCAAACTCATGGGCTATAGGTAAATCCGAAAGTTTGAATGTTCCAAATGGACTGTCAGTCGGAAAATATGTTCTTGTCAAATTCGATGGCAAGAGTACAACAAAGACTTACCGTTACGTGTGTATGATACAAGAAATTTTTAAACAAAAGGTTGTAGTTCAAGGACTGCGTAGCTGTAAATCGAAAACTATAATCGAAAAAGATGTGTCCATAATTGATGAGACTGATATCTTAAGGTATTTGCCCGAGCCTAAACGCCAAAATAATATTTTTGTTTTTCCGCATATCATTGATGTGAAAGAATTAATTTAGATATTTTAAGAATTGTATTGAGATCTCATAATAAACCAAAATAGTTTTTAAGCAAAGTAAAAGTAACATAATTTTATAAAAATATATATTTTTTTAACAAATAAAACCTATGTGTAAGTACATTGTGATTTATAGTGATTTACCATAATTAAGTAATACTTTATTTAATGATTAATAAGAACTTTTATTTTAGAAGACTTAATAGCAAATAAAATTTGTTTCTAAATAAACATTATTTTTATATATCTATCAAGTGTCTATTACTAGGTGTCCAATACCGGAACACTGCATAACTAGGCGTCAATCATTGGTGTATGACTTGTCCATTACTAGAAAATTTTAAGCCTATTTCTTTTCGTAATTTTATGTTTATGGAAATTATTATAATACATGTAGTATTCTCTTATTAGATGCTAAAAATCCATAACCAACTTTATCTACAACCATTGCAAGAATCGGCCCGCAACATTTTTTTTTGGAAATTTTATACATACTTCACCGACCTTAAACCGTCCATCACTGGTGCACTTACCTTACATTCCATATATATAAAAAAAAAACAAATATATTTAAAAATATAAAAAATAGTAACCCACCGGCATCGGGTACAGGGACCAAGCTACCGGTGGTTAGGGCTCCAGACAGAGGAATCTCCTCACAATACGTGCCGTGTCGAGGAGCACTGCCTTCTGCATCAAGCCCTTGACCCAACTGCCTAACGCGAGCCTCTGGAGATGTTGTTCGAGGATCTTGGCAATCAGTCCGTGAACCGATACAACTATCGGAACAATAATCGCCGAATCCACACTCCACATGTCGACAACCTCGTGAGCCAAATCCAAATATTTAATTTGTTTTTCTTTTTCGGCTTTCACAAGATTCTCGTCATGTGGAATGGTGATATCGATGTGCCCATTTTCGAGAACTGCGTCGGGCACATACCTATAGTACGGTACCTCTGATTCCACAAGGTTGTACTTTAGAGCAAGCTGTTGATGAACAATCCTGGCTACTTGGTTATGTCTATGCAAATACTCGCCGTTCGCAAGACGAGAACAACCAGAAATTATATGTCTAAGGGATTCTCCGGGACGGTGGCACGCCCGACATATGTCAACCGTACCATCCCTTAGTATATACTTCCGATAGTTATTCGTCATCACAACTTCGTCCATAATTGCAAAAACAAAACCTTCGGTTTCTCCAAATAGATCACCAAAGCGTAGCCAAGACACAGATGCTGGTAAGTCTATATCAGGCCCATGGAGAGCCCGATAGAAACGTCCATGCAACTCCTTGCTCTTCCATACATCCATACGGTCATTAATACTTAATACCACAGGTTTGCGCCAGTTCTCTTTAGCCAAAGCTAGCGGGGTAAGTCCGTTGTCCACCCCTACTACATCACGATGCATATCAGCTTCATTGTGTAGGAAGTATTCCCTGAGGTTGCACACCGCACGGTTATGGAGGGATTTGGCATTTAAAAAGCCACGTCCCCCGCATTTCCGCGGTATGTACAACCTCATCACAGATGAACGCGGATGATGCATTCGGTATGCAGTAGGAAGCGTACGGACTTTCCGATCCAGGGTGTCTAATTCAGTCTGAGTCCACCTGAGTATGCCGAAGGAGTACATTAAAACCGGCATGACCCAACCGTTATAGGCGCGCACCTTATTACCGCCTGACAAAAGACTTTTAAGAACTTTTTTCAAGCGGCCAAAGAAACGTTCCTGTAACGATTGCTTCATGCTAGCTTCTGTATTATTATTGTTGTTATTATTATTATTATTATACAAATATTTGCAATGAGCGGGAATCGAACCCGCGCCTCCTGTCGTAGCAGTCGAATGCACTACCGCTACGCCACAAAGGCCGTCAAATGTTTCCGCCAATAACTCAAAACGGGTTATAACGTGTTGGCCTAAGGCTGTATAACTAAGGATCTTCGTGAGTGTACAAGAGAAGAGTACAATAAGGAATAAAGGCCGAGTGTCAAGTAGTATGTTGGAGTACCTGAACAAAAGAAACATCATTAAAGCACACAGGTTAGCGGTTAAGGCAAACAAACGCAGTTCTAGAGGTAAATATTATTTGAGTTAATAAAGTTACAGATTAAATATATGAGTGGGGAATTACTATATGTCAGAAGAGAGTTAAAATTTATGGGTCGAGGGATACGGTCAGAAGGGAGTATGTCATACAAAGAACCATTCAATCTTGGGCACTCAAAGAATATATGATTTGTAGTGCCTTCGTCTAAGCCACACTCACAGAGAGAGCTGTCCCTGATCCTGATTTTTGCCAAAAATACATGCAAGCATGTCCTAGACGCGTACGACAAATTACCGAGGTCGCTCTTTTACTGGCTTCACGGAATTTGTAAAACCAGGGTTTGGTTGGAATGTCAGTCTGTATGGAGGCATAGTGTCTTCCCTTCAATTTACTGAAATCATCCCAAAGGGAAGTCCATTTTGCCATCAAGCTGATTTTAGCAAGTGAGAGTAGATCCTGAGCATAGACTCTGTATTGGTCAAGAGTACCATTGGATATGGCATCCTTGGCTAGGGAATCCACAAATGTGTTACCTGCTATGCCAACATGGCCTGGGATCCAAACCAATGAAACAGCCAGTCCCTTAGCTTGACACCTGAACAATGATTGCTTAATTAAAAGGATTAAAGGGAACCTAGTTTTACTGGAGAATTGATTAGCTAGAATGGCCATTAAGCAGCTCTTGGAATCAGTAAAGATTACTGCCTTGCTTATATTATGAGACTCAATATATAATAATGCTTCAAGTATAGCTATCGATTCACCAGTAAAAATGGAATTGATATTTGGAGATTTATATGACAGTATAATTTTGTAACGAGGAATCCAGACTGCAGACCCAACACAAGTTGAGTCTGAAGATTTTGAAGAATCTGTGTAAATAGCTAACCTGTCCTGCCAATTTTGGCTGATTAAATAAAATAACTCCCTATTAGGGTCCACAGAGTGTTTGTTGATACCTGAATATAGGACAATATCAGGTCTATGGATTATCGCCTCAAACGGGGTTTCAAACAAGGGGTTAGTCTTACACTGGAAACAAAGCACACAAAGCTATTAAATAAACAGGGATGGCTTTTATGTGTCCGGTATCCACCAGAAGAAATGTATTCTGAAAGTTTGTGTAGTTTGGGTATCAGGGGATGAAAGGATAGTTGAGAGGTTTTATATAGGTACCTATCAGAGAGGTATTGCCTTCTCAGAAGGAGAGGAGGGTCTACGCACTCCAATTGAAGAGCATTTATTGGTTATGATCTCATAGCGCCAACGATGAGCCGCATGCTTTTGGCCTGGATCTTATCCAACATATTTAGGGCTGCTTTATTACATGGCTCTAAGAGGAAGCAACCATAATCCAGATGGCTACGGATAAGGGCATTGTACATTAGTTTTTGACAATAAGGGTGGGATCCCCACCAGTCTCCAGACACCGCCCTTAAGACATTAATATTTTTTTCACATTTCTGGATAGTATAATTAATGTGTTCCACCCCAGAAAGCTTTGAATCCATAATGACTCCTAAAAACTTTACTGTCTCTTACAGGGAACCTTTGATCATCAAGAGATATTAAACAATCAGGGATGGATCTACGGCGGCTAAAGATTACCGCAGAGCTTTTGGTGACCGAAAGAGAAAGACCATGGTCGGTAAGCCTGTTAGCGAGGTAATAAATTGCTGAGTTTAATCTGGACACAGCATCTTTCATATGGTCCACTGAAACATATAGAGCTAGATCATCAGCATATTGCAGGATGTTGCAAAAGGAGGTAACTGAGAGATCTAAATCAGCTGTGTAGATACTGTAGAGGAGGGGGCTTAGGACAGAGCCTGCGGAAGGTCTCTCCATATAATTCTGGGAGAAAGAATTGAATTTTGAACTCTAAGGCTAATGGTTCTGCCAGAAAGGGAATTGGAGATGTAGTTGACTATCTTCTCGGGGAGACTCAGATTGAGCAGTTTCTGCCTGAACACAGGAAGAAGAACATTATCATATGCAGCTGCTATGTCCAAGAACATACCCAAACAATATTGATTTTTGATAAGGCTATTCTAATATCAGTGTTAAAGATGCCGAGATTATCAATTGTGCCTAGGCCCTTGCGAAACCCGAACTGAGTTTTAGACAGCAAACCCTGACTTTCCACAAGCCACTCTAAACGGTTTTTGATTAGGGGCTCTAATATTTTGGCCATGGTACAGGAGAGTGCAATGGGGCGGTAGCTAGAAGGATCATCAGTCGGTTTACCTGGTTTGAGGATCGGGATTATAATTTGTGACTTCCACTCTTCTGGTGGGCAACCAGAGCAAAAAATGTGGTTGAGAAGATTTAGAAAAAAGTTTTGGGAAGTAGTGCTGCTCTTGAAGATAAATGAGTATGGGATACCATCCACCCCAGGGGAAGAATCTTTGAGGGACCCCAAGACAACAGAGAGTTCATCAAAAGTAAAAGAAGATTCCAGAGGGTGTAAAATTTGAGAGGTAGAGGGCAAGAAACTTGAAGACTCATCAGCAGTGGGAGCTGTAGGGGGAGCCAATTTTTGCTCAAATTTCTGTATCCAAGCAGATGGGTCATTCGATGCAACATTGTTGTTAGCTGTAGAATACCTGAACCTTCTAATATTTCTCCATACAAACGATGGGGGGGTACGAGGGGCTAGTGATTCACAAAACCTACGCCAGCCGGCTTTCTTCTTTTGTGACAAAAGTACTGTTTGAGCAGCTACTTTTTGGTAGTTCAAGTAATTAGCGATGGTCATATTACTTTTATAATCTCTTTCAGCATCCCTTCTCTCCCTGCAGGCAGCCGAGCAGGCCTGATCCCACCAAGGAGGGGAGGGGATATTGTTCTTAGGTGCCCTTTTAATAGGGATTGCCTTATCCGCGGAACGCAGAAGAGCTTTTTTAAACAGGTAGTAAACAGACTCTTAGTTATGTGCGTCAGGGGATGGCAAGAGTGACACCTCCTGGTCAAGAGTACTAGAATACAATTCCCAATCAGCTCTTGAGAGGATATACTTGAGAAGAGGGTTAAATGGTGGTGAATCCTGGTGAAAGCTGCCTGGGGAGGAGACAATAATGGGGTAGTGGTCACTCTGATGAGAGTCAGAAGTAATCTGCCAGGTCAGTCATGAAGCGAGGGATGCAGAACAAATAGTTAAGTCCACAGCGCTGGGGCCCCTTTGGGTAAGGGACAGTCTGCGAGTGGCCGAGCCATCATTTAAGATGCAGAGATTCATAGAATCCAGAAGCTCTATGAATGAGGGTGCTAAATCATCACAATATTGTGATCAACATGATGTATGGTGGATGTTGAATAACAAGGTGGGTGGGAATATAAGTTAAAATGTTATTTAACTCAGTTAAAATAGAAGCATCTGGATAGGGGATATAAACAGAGAGAAATGAAATGTTTGCTGCTTTAACAGCAACAATGTTCCAGGAATCACTATGATGAGGTAGAGATAACTGGCTGTAAATGATTGATCTGGAGATTAAAGTGGCAGCTCCAGCATACCTATCACCCCTGTCATCCCGGAAACAAGCATACTCAGGCATAGAGCCGGGCTTAAGTCAGGTTTCCTGGATGGCAAGGACTAGAGATTTATGCTTATTTATTAAATATGTTAATTGACCTTTTTTGTTTTGAATGCTCCTACAATTCCATTGGTGGGAATTTTTAGTAAGGGTTAACAGCTGAGTAAGTTTGGTCTTGAATTTTTCTGGTAGCTCAGTATCATTAAAGCGAGTTAACATGTTAATAAGAGTGGAAAGTAATAAATCAAGAAGGTTATCGTTGCAAGGATTTTTAGTTTGCTCATCAGGGAGAGCGGACCCATTAGGGAGAGTAGGAGGAGGAGGTTGGGTTATGAGGTAATGGGCCTGCCTGTCATAGCCAGGGCCAGAGGCAGGGTTGTTCTGCCTTCAGGGAATAAACACAGTTTTGTTATAAGAAACCTGAGGCCCTTTAGGCCCCTCGGGGGAGAGCGAGGTAAATTGTTGGGTATTAGGCTGGGAATATATAGGGTGAGAAGATCTTGCCGTATCTGCAAAAGACTTTCTCACATGGGGGAACCTAGCAGATGCCTCCATGTAAGAAATGTTCTCCTGAGACATGGCAAGTTTAATAGATTTTTGCCGAGAATGCTCCGGACATGAAGGGTCTTTAGATGAGTGGGGTCCTGAACAGAATATACATGTGGGGGTTCGTGAGGTACAAGAAATGCCCTCATGGGCCTGGCTGCAGATAAAGCAGCGAGGAGTAGACCTGCATTGCGATGTGATGTGTCCAAACCGACAACATTTCAGGCATTGAATGAGGGGTAGCACATAAGTCTCCACCGGGAGGGAATTGTAGAAGCAGTAGACATGTGGGGGTAATTTTTGGCCAGTAAAGGTCACCACAATAGTTTGAGTAGGCACATATGTGGGGGTATTATTCTCACTTAATATTTTCCGGTTCAGTCTTCTGGCTTTCACAACCGATCCATAACCCAACGGGACTTCAATGGATTGGACTACTTCTTCAAGGGTCCAATCCACCGGTACCTGTCTGATTATACCCATGCGGGAGCAGGCAAAAGATGGGATAGTGCATTCATATTTAGCTCTTGTCAAAGATGGATGCTTTAAAAAGTTGTTGGCATCGGTAGCAGATTTGAACTCAACAGATAATCTGTTGCGTCCACTCGTTTTACTCCTCCTTCCACAATATTCTTAATTTTATTATTAAATAAAAAGTGACCAAATTTGATGGGCCGGAATACTGTCCCTGTGGAGGAATCACTGACAGCTCTTGACACGTGAACCAAAAACAGGCCAGAATCTGAATCAGAATAGCTTGCTGGCTTATCCTGGTAATCCGGATGTATATTTATTTATTTATTTATGTATTTATTGAACTTTATGCACAAGTACATAGGCGGACTTAATGCCACAGGCATTCTCTACCAGTCAACCAAAGGTGGTGCAGAGAGAAACTTAGTAGGTGCATTATTGAGAGCCAAATTATTATTGTTGTATATTATTATTGACGGTGAGGATTCAGAAGGGTCTGATATGACTTTTTGGCAGGGACAACGTCTTCCTGTGAGCGGCTATTGCGCTTCTTGGCTGTTGAGGTTGTAGAACTATCACCTTGAGTAATCTGAACAACATTGGGGGATCGACCGGGGACGTAACCTCCACCAGGGCCTGCGGGTGGTTATTCATGTTAAAATCTACGTGATTATTTACGTTACTCAGAATATGTATACAAAGCACACAGAGACAACACAAAAGCACATAAGTAATCCAACAACACAATATTATCAATAAATTTCTTTTGGAAGGGGAGAACACTTGCAGCAAGCACGAGTCCCGGATCCGAAAACTCTCCTCTGTTCCTCTTATATCTATTACTTATTCAATTCAATTCAATTCTTGATTAACTATTACTTATTATACATATAGTGAGCAAATTAAGCAATTTTTGACACTGACAACTGACAGTAGGGCTCGGAATACCGTTAAAAATTGGGTAACGGGATATGTATTCGGCAAGGTTAAAAAATAACGATACTCATATGACCGTTATTGAAGTACCTACCAAAAGAGTTGTCCAGAAATGGTTTTTTATTCTTGAAAAATTCCAGCAGCTATGAACCAAATATTTTTGGATAGATTTCCTAAGGACTTATATTATGATTTATCAAATGGAATTTTAAAATCCTGCATTTTTGAGAAAATATCGTTTTTGCTTCGGTATATTTTTAAGGCTGAATACGAACAAAACTTTTGTTACCGGTGCCCAACAAAAAAAAAGATAAGTTTGACAATTGTCATGTTTGACAGATGGCTGACGGTTCTGTTGCAATTTTTTGTAATGTTTTTGTTTACCTTGGGTATGCTATGAGGAATTGTGAGATTTCCAGAAATATAAAGAGAAAATGATAGGCTACGCCATATTCAGGTGAAAAGCGTTACCTACTATTGATTGAACTACATATCGTTCATATTATATAGTGTTTAGAAACTATGAGACTTAAATACCATCATTGTATTCCTCCTATAAAGCTTCTTGGCGTAATAAAGTTGTAATATGTTGACTACTTGTCAAAGAATAACTGTTGATCGAAAAATATTTGAGACTTTGATCTCTGATCGAAAGATATTTGACTGCTGCTGAAATCAGAGCACCAAAACAATACATGAACTATTGGCTGGCAACAAATGCAAATTAACGACTAATCCTGTACTTATGATGACCTAGTCCTATTTAGTGATAAGTATAGGTATCTTGCACAGCAAACAAGGTATAGATATCTTAAATTACTTAAATGAGCATGGTTCATGTGATGGACCTCTAAATATATTTCAGATTGAATGAGCCAGACAAATGCTACTCCACAACATTGTGTTGATAATATAAGCTAGTCAAAAGTTGAATATAAAGGCTGAGAAATAATGAGTCAAGTTGAATGTCTACTCATACTCCAGCAAATTCCAGCAAGTGTTCTTAGACCAAAATGAACCTCGCACGTCTATTAGAACCAGTGATATAGAGAAAGGAAACTATAATAATCATAGAGCATAATTCTAGGAGGGTGATGGTTATGTGGTTTAAAATGATTGATTAAGAAACCAGACTTGTGTTAGATTCATATAGAACTACTTATTTATGATATATGGATTGATTGTAAGTTTATTGAATTAAAACAAATTGTTTAAGGTTAAAATATTATTCATTCATGAACTTCATTCTCAATATCTTCTCTCATTAATATGTGGTCTAAAAACTGTGCAGGCGGAGAAATGTCATTTTGATGCCGAGCCCATCCAAGATACCAGACAATTGTCATCACATGAGCACAGCTTCCAACAGTCCTTTTCCCTATCAAGTATCCCTCTTCATCCATCTTCGGTTGGTTTCTGCTGTAATACTGCAGCTGATTACTCCCTTGGTGATACTATGCGATATTGGCCCTCCCTCCCTCCCTCCGGCCCCACCAAGTTTTTATCGGCGCCGTCTCTGGCTAGTTTGTCAGCTGTCTCGTTGCCCATGTTGCCCTCATGTCCTTCTAACGCCTGCTATGTTAAGTCCCATTGTGATATATTAATGTGCTCACCCTCATTAATATATTTTGGGCACTGTTTGTTTGATTTGAGCCACAACATTGAGCCATGTTACTCTTGATCTAAAAAATAATTGAAGTTTATTTATAATTACTACCAGGTGACAATAAGAAACGGAGATTCTAGGTAAGCAAAGTAGTAAGATACTTACAGTCAGTGTTTTAAAACCGAAATCCAAAGTCCGAATCGCAAGTGGTAACAAATAACCGTTGTGACAAATCCAAGTCGTTAGAGTAATAAGTCCATATACTATCGGCATCCAATTCATGTGCAAAATCAAAGAATCCGTTGTGATAAGCCAAGTGGTCAAAATAAGTGGAAAAACAAACGAAAAAACTGCGAATAGCGTACTACTATCAACAAAGAGAGTAGACGACAGTGACAATAGTAATAGAAGTGAAAGGGATAATTGCTATTAAAAAAAACATATTTAGTATTGCCATCCTCCAATAAAAATATCTACTACCATAAAATAACTTTTAGTTTATCGCTTAACGCAGGATTTAAAAATTATTATCTCACTAATTCCCAATTCCTAATTTTAGCTACTATATATCAGTGTAATTTGAGCCATGATGGAATTTATTCGGAATAAAAAACCAACGTCCATACAAAAAGTGGACATCTCCTTTACAGATAAAAATACCGTTACCCAGTTTTTCGACTTCATACCACAAATAGAACTACACAGTACGAGTTAAGGAGGGACTATGGAAAAGGGGCTTGGTCTTCTACTACTTTTTTCAAACGAAAACGAGTACCATCCTCACCACCTTCAACTCCGCCAGAGGGCTTCAGCCGTATCAAAGAGATTCCTTCAGAAAAGCAACCCACGAAACTCTCAAAAATTAACCCAACTCAAGACAAGACGAACAACGGAAAACGGTCAAAAAACTAAATATACATTATACAAAAATAAGTTTAACAACAACTACAGCAACGATAAATAGAAACAAAGATATAAAGAAAACAAATAAAACAGAAAGTAACGAAACAAAAGGCCCCAAGCCGCAGGCTGGTCACCGTGGGGATTTAGACCAACACCCTTCAAAAAACAGAATTAAATCATTCAATATTGCAACTTTAAATACAAGAACATTAAGAACACATGAAAGTTTATTAGAACTAGAAAACTCACTGGATAATATAAACTACGAAATCCTTGGTATAAGCGAAATGAGGAGATTAGGTGATAAAATAGAAGAATATGAGAATTATATTTTATACCATAAAGGTGAAACAGCAGGGCAGAGAGGAGTAGGTTTTATAATTTAAAAATCCCTAAAAATTTATATACAGGAGTTGATAGGAGTTTCCGACCGACTAGCAATTCTTAACATCATTCTACCACGATATAATAAAATTTGGATAATAATACAAGCATATGCACTTACTGAGCAAGCCGACAAGATAGACATTGAAAACTTCTACAACGGTCTGTCAGACATCATAAATAAATACGGCAACAACTACCTCATAGTTATGGGGGACTTCAAAGCCCAGATTGGCACCAGAGAAGATGGAGAAGAGTCGATTTTAGGAAGCTACGGTAATGTATAGAGAAGTAAAAATGGACAGAAGTTAATAGAATTTGCTATGCAAAACAAACTAACAGTGCTGAATACAGTCTTTAAGAAAAATCCAAAAAAGAAATGGACTTGAGTTTCCCCAGATGGTAAATATAAAAACGCAAAATGCAAAAAGCAAAATACTTTAACGACACCCATGTTATACAGAGCTTAAATTTTAATACAAACCATCGCATGGTCCGTTGCTGCTTAAAAAAACACCAACCGAAAGCATCCAGGAAGTATATTACTTCAAACACAGCAATGAATCATTACCTACACAAAGAACACTACCACATCCACTACAAAAACTATGCTAGAAATAGCTAATTCAAACATCAGTGTACTAATGAAGTATGATAACCTCGACAAGAATCTTTCTCAGTTTAAAAAAGGAAACGCTGACAAGTACACAAATAAAGTTAGTGAAAAGACTACTCAGCTATTAGAAAAGAGAAAATTACTAATACAAGACTCTATGAATTGTAAAACAAAACGATATAAAATATCAAACCTCAGTAAGGAGATTCGAGAAAATATGAGAAAGGATAGAAAAATAAAAAGATTGAAAAAACTTGAACAGGAAATACAGAAAACTGAGATGTCAACAGGGATCTGGAAAGTTTAAATAACTGGTCCACTAAATTCGGTTTGACCGTGAACCCATCCAAGTGTCAGGCCATCATGGTAGGCAGTAATAGGATAATTGGTAGAATTGATGTGACGACACTGCCACCAGTGATGTATAACGGTATAACAATTCCTTTCAGTACATCAGTGAAGGATCTGGGGCTCTACCTCGACTCCTCCCTTGACTGGCGAGTGCAAGTCACAAACTTAAGCCAGAAAGTTACAGGTAGACTTCGTGTGCTGTACCATCTAAAGAACTTTCTGTCAATGAAGACGAAAGTGACATTGGCTCAAAGCTTTATCTATCCCCTGATTGATTATGGTGATGTGTGATATTTTGACCTGAATGCAGACCTTCTCGATAAGCTAGACCGTCTTCTTAATAACTGCATTCGATTTATCTCCAACCTTCGAAAATATGACCATGCGTCTTCTTTCCGTTCCCAACTTAATTGGTTGCCTATCCGTCATCGCCGTAAGTTACGCTCACTTAGTACTCTTTTCAATATTCTTAACTCTCCTATATCTCCTACTTACTTGACTTTTTTCTTCTAACTGTTATGTACAAACCATGACAGAAATCTTCGTTCTTCGAACAACCTTCTTCTCTTATGTCCTTCCCATACCACTAGTTTCTTAGGCTCCTCCTTCTTCATTCAATCTGGTCTTCATAGGAACGCACTCCCTCTTGAAGTCAGGATGAGCAGAAGTCGTGATGTTTTCAAGTCGAAAGTACTACTAGGCTACTACTTTTTCAGGAATTAACTATTCTCCTTCATTTAATATTGATATGCATGTATGTTTGTATATATGGTATGATATATACCGGGTGTCTATAAAAGAACTCCGGGGTTTTAAAAATTCATATCTCACTAACTATAAAAGATAGCAAAATTTAGTCAATTTCTCTGAAAAGAGTAGCTTAAAAAGTTTTACTCATACCAATTGGGAATATTTGTATCAACTGAGGGCGGCGCTGCAGGGCGTTAACCTTGAAATGATGTCGCGAAATTTGAAATGATGGCGACTCCGCAACAAAAGGTTCAATGTGTTATTTGGCTCATAGAAACGAAGTCTGTAGTTACCGTACAAAGAAACTTTCGACGTAACTATGGTGTTAACCCGCCTTCTGACAAAACCATTCGTCAATGGTTCAGTGCATTTAAGGAAACAGGAAGTGTTTTGAAGCAAAAGACGTCGGTTAGGCCGAGTGTGTCTCAAGAGAAAGTGGTCAGAATCCGAACTTCATGCTTTCGAAGCCCTAAGAAATCGTTGACAAGACGCAGCCTGGAGTTGGGGTTACCAAGATCAACTGTCGGTAAGGTACTTCATAAAAGACTACGTTTAGGGAGGGACCTATTCCATGGCCTCCAAGGAGCCCTGATCTGACTCCGTTGGATTTTTTCTTCTGGGGGCATATCAAGAATCTTGTGTATGCAGAGAAAATTCGTGATGTTCAACATCTCAGGGAACAAATAGTCAATTGTGTGGCAACCGTCCCCCCAGACATGCTCGCCAGGACATGGGAAGAGGTAGAATACCATTTAGACGTCTGCCGTGCCACTAACGGGGCTCATATAGAACTTTACTAAGTGTTAAAAAAAACTTGAAAATGTAAGCTTTTCAGTCATGTATAAAACATGTATGTATGTTTTTTATTTCATTAAAATATTTTGCCTCAAAACCCCGGAGTTCTTTTATATATGTTTCTGTAATATATGTATTTATGTTAAATATATATGTTTTATATATATATTGTTTTGTTTTTTGTATGTACCTATTTATCTTTGATTTCATCACTTATACTTCATTTTTATGCCTACCTCGTGATAGCTCTGCACCACCCTATGGTTGACTGGTAGAGAATGCCTATGGCATTAAGTCCACCAATGTACTATGTGCATGAAGATTAAATAAATAAATAAATCTGGCGGAATCAGAAAAGCACTCAAAGAACTAAGAGAACAAGGTAAGGAATGGATTCCAAAACTGAAAAATAGTACTTCAAGATAAAAGACAAAACGCAAAAAAAATTGGGATTGGCGACTAACTACTACAAAACACTACTCGAAAGACGAAAATCAACAGCATGATAGTATCGACATAACTTCAAGCAGTAACCAAGAAGATATACCACCAATACTTACAGCAGAAGTAAATAAAGCTATTATTAGCATAGCTTTTATTGACTATTCTAAAGCATTTGACAGCCTATACCACAACTCTATTTGGTGAAGCCTGAAACAACAAGGAGTTGAAAATACCTATATAAATATCATTAAAAACATCTATGGCAAGAGCAAAAGCAACATCAAGTTAGAAAGCAATGGTGATTCTTTTCCCATCAATAGAGGAGTCAGACAAGGTGACCCACCATCCCCTAAACTATTCAATGCTGTACTGGAAAATATGTTCAGAGAAATCGATTGGGATGACTTTGGTCTTAATATTAACGGCAGGCGCTGAAATCATCTAAGATTTGCAGACGACCTTATACTGCTAGAAGAGGACCCAAACAAAATACAAGTAATGATACAAACTCTAGATAGGTACTGGAATATACGGGAATTCGAAGGTGGTGATGCAATTGAGACACAGGCTTAACAACGACTAACTTTAATATATAAGGTCGGTAGGTACATAATATATTGTACAGGCCTACCCACATTAAATGCCATGTACAGCTACACTACAATCCCCCGCACTTAATAAACAGCATACATACCTAAAATATATTATTACTTATACATTATCTATTTATGGCATACACTTAATACATAATTAATACTTAATACATAAATTACATTATTACAGTTAACAAAGTGAATCTACCTTGAAAGAAAATATAAGATACGTGTATTCCGTAAAAATACATTACAAACCCTACTCAAATATATATCGGCTCACCGGTTTTCTGAGACGCTTATGTATGTCTGGGACGGTAACGGGAGATGTTTGTGTTAGCGTTGAAGGACCTGAACCCTCATCAATCACTCCCACCTTGACTGACGACGTCCCTGGGCACGAGTCCTCGCTCGCCAGCAATGACTGCCCAGATCCAGTCACCCCGCTGGAGTCGGTGCTCTCATCCGGGAAGACGCAGGTGCTCCTCCGTTTTACCTGGTCGATATGCCTATGCGCTGCCGAGCCGTCACCTGCCTTGATGGTGTAATTGACCCTACCTAAACGATCAAAAACTCGCCCCTCTGACCACTTCGTATTCGTTCCAAAAGTTTTATACCAGACGGGATCTCCCGGTCTGAGTTGCCTCGACTGACACGCATTTTCATTCGCTCCTAGCTCCCTGTTTCTTAATTTACTGCCGGGCTCCGGCTTAACGACATCTAAGCGAGTCCTTAGCCTCCTACCTTGTAACATCTGAGCCGGGCTCTCCCCCGTTGTACAGTGCGGTGTGTTATGATATACTAATAAGAATCTTTGAATTGCTAGCTCGGTGTCAATACCGTCTCGGCAAGCCTTCTTAATTACATTTTTTATAATTTTGACAGCATTCTCGGCTGCTCCGTTTGACGCTGGGTGATATGGGGCGGAGAAGGCCTGATAAATACCATTACCTTTTAAAAAATCTTTGAATTGCTTACTTGAGAAGGGCGGGCCGTTATCGGAAACCACCTGGCGTGGAATACCCCACCGTGCCCACGATTCCCGCAATTTAGAAATTGTGGCATCAGCCGTGGTTCGTAGCATTTTTAAACACCTCGACCCATTTAGACCTAGCATCTATGGTGACCAAATAGGTCTGCCCGTCAATTGGGCCGAGAAAATCCATATGCAGTCTCTCGTATGGTGTGTTAGGCCAGCGCCACGGTGCGGAGGGTGCAGCAAGCGGAGCGGGCGCCACCGCGGCGCACGCACTGCACGCCCGGCACTGCGCTTCGACCGCCTCATCGATACCAGGCCACCATACGTATGAGCGGGCATACGCCTTGGTTTTTACTATGCCCATATGCACCCCGTGCAGCTCTCGCAGGACCCAAGGCCTACACGTCTCCGGCACGACAACCCGATGTCCCCATTTTTGGCAGTCAATATTATATCATCAGCGAAACATTGAACCCCAGGTACGCCCTCAACGACGCTGCTGATAATTCGTTGAAATATTCCGCTACTGGAAGCTAGTCCATAAACTAAGCGGTTATATTTGAACATCCCGCGATGAGTGTTAATAACCGTGTACTTCTTAGAGTCCTCTGAGAGACAAATCTGATTGTAAGCCTGAGATAAATCAATTTTTGTAAATTCCTCACCCCCCGCTAGGTTAGCCAGCAGCTCGTCTACCCTCGGCAGCGGATATCTATCGACCATCAATACGGGATTAAGCGTCACCTTGAAATCGGCGCATATGCGCAGTGCGCCGTCTCCCTTCGGCACCAGCACGAGCGGCGTGGCCCAGTCCGAGCAGGCCACGGGCTCGATGACGCCGGCGCGCAGCATGGCGTCGAGCTCGGCGTCCACGCGCTCGCGCATCGCGAACGATACGGTGCGCGCGCGGTGGAACACGGGTGCCGCGCCCGAGCGCACCCGCAGGCGCGCGCTCCCTCCCGTGTACCGTCCCAGGCCGCCACTCCAGACCTCTTTATGTCTGTCGAGAATAACACGAAGCTCATTAACAGGTTCTATTTTAAAATTATTATTTATTTTGCTGCGAGGGTACCGCAACACCGGTATCTGTATTTGCAGTTCCGATAGCCATTGCCGGCCTATCAATGACGTCACACCTTTATCGATAACAAAAAGACTTAGCTCTTTTATAATATCACAATGTTGTACTTTGACCCTTATACTGCCTAATGGCTTCACTTTAGACTTACCATCATAAAAAACAAATACATATTTAGATTTTTCTAACTTACTGTCCTTGAAATACTGCTCATAGGTAGTCTTACTGATACAAGAACACGGGGTCCCCGTATCTATTTCCATCTTCAACTTGCACCCATTAATATTTACAGAAACACTCACCGGTGTATAGTCACCTAGAACCATCTGGAACAACGGTTCCACTTCTTCATCCGATGCGGTGCTTCATCCGTCCCGGCCGGTTGCACGAAGTGCGCCTTGTGTGTGCTCGAATCACCTCCATACCCGGAATTCGGTCTCGGCTGCCTCACACCATCTCGGTACGGACAAACTTTCTTTAGATGTCCCTTATTTCGGCAAGAGTTGCAGACGAAATTGGTGTACCTACAGCCTTCTGTCCGATGCTGCGCACCGCATGCTTTACACCACATGGGATTGCTTGAGGACGGCGGCGTCCCGCCGCCGCCACGGCGGCTTGACGCCGGCGGCGTGACGCCACCACCGCGGCGTGCACGGTTTTGTGACCTGCCTGGTGATGCAACGTGAAGCGCATGTACCGCGCTCGTGTGCACCGTTGCTCTGCTACCCGACGCCGCCGAAGCATCCACGGCAGCTGCGTCCCTTTCCGCCGCTTCCAGAGCCGTCGCTAACGTCATTGCCTTGGCGTATGTGAGCCCTATCTCGGAAAATAACCGCTGACGAATAAGGTCACTGCCTACCCCGCATACAAACTGGTCACGCAAATTTTCATCGAGCGCACCTCCAAACTCGCAGTCCCTAGCCAACTTCTTCAATGCCGCTAAATATTGCATAATACTCTCGCCGTTTTCCTGACGCCTCTGCCGAAACTTGTATCGTTCCGCCATCGCGGACGGTTTTGGTTGTAGGTGGTTACGAACCAAAGCGATGACCTTATCGTAACCTAATTCGCTGGGTTTTGTCGGACTGGCGAGATTCACCATCAGCTCGTAAACTTCATCACCCACCAACGAGATAAGCGTAGGAAGTTTCAACTCATCCTTTATAGCATTGGCACAGAAATACATGCCGACACGCTCGCAGTACAAAGTCCAGTTGCCGGTACTCACGTCAAATTCTTTAATTTTGCCTAAACTCATTGTCACGGGTTTCTTGAATATTTACTTAGTTCTTATCACTTTACTACCACGGAACACACATTTACTTGTAGTTTATCCTCGTCGCCATTGGAATATACGGGAATTCGAAGGTGGTGATGCAATTGAGACACAGGCTTAACAACGACTAACTTTAATATATAAGGTCGGTAGGTACATAATATATTGTACAGGCCTACCCACATTAAATGCCATGTACAGCTACACTACAGGTACCAAAAGCAAAGCAGTGGGACTCGAAATGAACGCAAGTAAAACGAAAATGATGACTAACAGCACCAAAGCCGAAGTATTTTTAAATGGGAACAAACTTGATTATGTACAGGAATATGTTTATTTAGGACAAACTATTAGTTCGAAAAATCTAATGTATTAAGAAGTTAATAAAAGAATTGCCAGTGGATGGAAAAAATATTGGCCCCTTAAAGAAATCATGAAAAGCAAGGACTTAAGCAACAGTACCAAAAGTAAGACATTCAACACCTGCATCCTCCCCTGTTTAACTTATGGATGTGAAACTTGGTCCCTTACAGAGAAACAAAGAGAGATGTTAGCGAAATGTCAGAGAGCAATGGAGAGAAGTATGCTGGGAATAAAGCTTAAGGACAAAATCAGCAATATAGAAATCAGATTATGAACTAAAGTTACAGACATACTTACTCGTATAGATCATTTAAAATGGGGTTGGACTGGACACATGTTACGTTGCAATTTGTAAAAATGGAGCAAGCAAGTTACTCTTTGGTATCCAAGAGACAGCATTCGGAGAAAAGGACGTCCGACTACAAGATGGGAAGACGACATTCATGCAACCTTGGGCCCTTTCTGGACTAGAGTTGCGGAGAACAGAACTTAGTGAAAAGCATTGGCGCTATCCATACACTCCGACTGAATAAGTTAGTTAAGAGAGTAATAGTTGATATGAGGTGTTTCATTGCTATATTATTGTGAGGCCGCTACAGATGCTCGTTTCAAACTTCCGATTGTCTAATAATGGTAGGATTACTTACCGGCATCATAGTCAAAGCTTCATAAATCTTCTGTAGATGCGTGTTAACAATCGAACGCAATGGAATGTCGTCCGATAAACAAATTCTGCACATCGACAGCTTCGCCATGTTTGCGTTTATGTTAGTTTATTATCACCGTTTTTATAATTCGGATCAACGAGCACGGTAAGTAGAATGTATAATGGAGCAATGGGAGCCTTTTACTTTTAATTTCTTTTGTTATTTTCGAATAAAAAGTAAAACTTTTATTTTACAAGGGCTGTCAGCCAGGATTAGTAGGTAACGTTACCGTTACGTTTCCGTTAAAAATGTTAAAACAGCAATATCTAACGTTATTTTATTACACAGTATTAATAACGTTATTTTTTTAACGGTTAGTCGGAAACACGTTAATTTATTATATACACGTTATGACGTTAATTTTTATCAGGGTGTGGTCAAAATTACAAACACTTTTGTATTGTTTAGTCTCTTTGCATAATTAGTTTTAATTACAAATTCAAAATTGTATGACCCATTAGCCTAGAAAATTTATCCAGGTGCACCCACTGCACGATCAGTTGGTTATTTTATATAAAGGTATTTAATTATTTGCTAATGCAGTATTGTAATGTAATATTTTGAAGTATCTCACCGGACTGCTTCAACAACATGTCGGATCCTCCTCGTCATACATCAAGGACTCGCACCACTTCGTGGAGAAACTTGAGAATCTCAAGCTACACCCGGATGATCGTCTGGTCAGTTTCGATTTTGTCTCTCTGTTCACGAAAGTTCCAGTCAGGGAAGCTATGTCACGTATCCGACCGCTGTTCTCTAAGGACATCGCAGAGTTGTTCGAGTTCGTGTTGACGACTTCATACTTCCAGTGGAACAACACGTTCTATGAACAAGTGGAGGGTTTAGCCATGGGAAACCCCATCAGTCCTGTAGTTGCGAACTTCTACATGGAATTCTTCGAAGACGTCGCTCTTGAACGAGCACCCAAGAAGCCTAAGGTCTGGTTCCGCTACGTAGACGATACCTTTGTGGTTTGGAGTCATGGAGACACGGAGCTGACTAAGTTCCTGAATCACCTGAACAGCATCCATCCGAACATCCAGTTCACCATGGAAGTAGAGAAGAACGGAAAAAAGAGGATGGCAGCCTTGGTCACCGGGTCTATCGAAAGCCTACACACACAGACCGTTACTTACACAAGGACTCCAAGCACCATCCCAGATAGAAAATGTCAGTCATCAAGACCCTGGTCCACCGAGCTAAGAGCATCTGTGAGCCCCAACACCTTAAAAATAAGTTACGACACCTGGACTCGGCATTCCAAGCCAATGGATTCTCTGCCCGGGAGATACGAAGAGCTCTTCATCCGAGGAAATCTTCTCTTACTAACCAGGATGAGGAGAAACCTGCCCCTCTAGGGAAGGCCTTTTGCCATACATTTATGGTACAACGCATCGTATCGGGAGACTGCTAGAAGCTTACAACATTAAGCCTATTTTCAAGCCCACGACGCAGTTACGTAATCTTCACCGTTCAGTCAAGGACCCCCGTGACCCACTATCTTAGGCTGGAGATTACCGAATCCCCTGCTCGTGTGGCTCGGTATACGTGGGCACTACTCAAAGAAGCGTCAAGACCCGCCTTTCGAAACATGAACGAAATTGCCACCTCGGCCACTTCGACAAGTCAGCGGTTGCGGAACACACCCAGGAGGATGGTAATCATACCATCAAATTTCAGAACACGAAGGTTCTAGCCACCACTTCACAGTTCTTCCCACGGCTATGTCGAGAAGCCATCGAAATATTCAAGCATCCCAATAATTTTAATAGAAAAAACGAAGGTTTTCATCTCCAAAAAGATTGGTATCCAGCACTGAGAGCCGCGCGTCATCACAATTCAAACATGACGAAGCCGCCACCATCCCCGGTATCCCCCTTGCTTAGCCTCGACCAATCAGGATCGAGCGCATCTGTTACGCAGCTCTCAACCAATCAGGAGCGATCAGGTCGTTTGCCCCCTCCAACTGCGCCTATAAATACGCCAGTGACTCGGACTCGGGCTTTTACATCAGTCGCACCGAGTTCACCGCCGAGGAAGGTTCTCCGCACTCGACGGCGTCCCGACGTGTGCCACTGAAGATGTCGACCGCAGTGATCGACGAAACGTCTGGAATACAAGTTTCCGATGGACCGGCCAAACAGCCCGGAAGCTGTATATTCTTCATGCAACGCCGGCCGTGAAAGCCTTAATATTTATATAAATTGGTGGCAGTTTGTGAAGATCATACGCCACAAAAACTGGGATTTGTTCGGGATCAATCGTTTTGAACACTGTGATAATATCTTCCAGTTCTTTTTGTTTCTTATTTTTTACGTCTTGACACAAGTTTCTGGTTGGGTTTCGTTGAGACAAACAATAACTTTTTCGTTTCATCTACCTCCTCTTCAGAAAAAGCAGATACACAAATCCTTATGAAGTCTTCATTGTCCATGACATCTTGTTTATTTCTTATAAACGCCAATACTTCCGAAATAACCACATTACAGTTCGTACACTTAACATAATTATTATTGTTTCCTGACATTTTGCAATATGGGCCGAACCGTGACCGCTCGCGGTGGCAGCACAGACTGTTGAATGACTGGAAAAGATATCCTTATTTATATCGGTACCTATATAGGTAACGATATAAATAAGGTATAAGTAAGGTTCCGGTTCCGGTAGTTACTCTGTCAATACGTACGTCAGTGAGCTCTGTGATTAAATATCGAAAACAAGTGCATAAACTCAAATAACTCGAGACATTTAGGTGGTTTGTAATTCGTGAATCAATAAAGCCTATAAAAAAGTGGAGAATCTTCGGCAGAGGTCAAGATTTATCAAAAAAAGGGCAGTGAATATATAGTGACATAACTTAGAAACTAGTGAAAAGTGAAGTTCGCCGCAAATCAATCTGACATCTATCAAGTGTACCAACCTAAAAGAAAGACAGATACACCGGTGCTGCAAACAAAAATAATAATTATATTGAAAAAATAGGGTTACCATAACTAATTGCGAATTATCCTAGAAAAATATAGTGTTGCCAAAAAAGAAAGAAATATGAACGAACAAATGGAAATATTATTTTCGAAACTTGACGCAAAGCTAGACGAAAAACTTAATCAACAAACCTATACATTAACAACAGCAGTTACTAAAAACGTTATGGAAGCAATTGATGAAAGATAAAAACATTAATTGAAGAAAACCAAAACTTAAAATCCAAAATAACAAAACTTGAACATAAAATCACTACCTTGGAAAAAGACAAGCGAAAAAGCAACCTGATATTCTTTGGTGTTGATGAAAATGGAAAAAGAGAGGCTGAATTTGTTGACTACATAAAAGGAATCATAGAAGAAGCAGAAGTATATCTAGACAGCCACGAAATAAACAACATCTACAGAATAGGGATGTGGACTGTACTCAAATAAGTATACAATTTTACCACGAAAAGGTAGTTTCTATAAAAGAAATAATAAAAAACACAATATTTTCTTCAATAAACAAGGGATATTTTTTTATTTAATAAAATGTAATTAAATATTTCACCCTCAAGTCACGTGACAATGAACACCAATCAAAATGCGTGACGTCACCTGTTGCCAAACAAGAATTTTTGCTGTCAAGTACTATGGTGTTTGTTGATATTTGGATAATATTATTACTGTGATTCCCGTGAAATTTCTTCGAAATTTGCTCAATTTTATTGTTGAATCAACTTTTAAAGGTTTTCCCATAATGGAAAGTCTATATATTAAGGCAGATAGTTAAAATTTGCCAAGAATTGATTGCTTTACGGTGGCTACTTTCTTGGCAACAAATAGTAACTTCTGCTCTGGTGAATTTAGAAATGTGAAGACCTCCATGTAAGTAATATAATCAGGATACACTATAATAGTAATTGTAGGTATTTATAAACTCGAAAAGTTAAATTGAATATAATAAAATAAAATAATATGATTTAGAGGTTATGTTTTATCTTTTTAACAAATTGTTTCATTTCTTTTTAGTTCCTCGAGGCAGAAAAAAAAATGTATTAAAAATTCTTTTAATACAAGGAAATCTAACAAATATTATCAAACTTACATCAAAATGGTCCTCACAGAAATCATTTTACTTTGTGCAGATACAAGTGCCGGATCCCGACGGGCTAGTTGAAGCCACGTTTTCCGTATCGTTTTTGTACGTGGAACGTGAATAAATAGTTTTTCAGGTGTTTTAATAGTAGCACTTTCACACTGCGGCACCGCACAACATTTATAAAACGTAGAATCCATCTTATTAACACAAAACTACGAAATAACTTTCTATTACATACAACTTCGACAATGTGTAGGAACATTCTTAATATTCTTTGCGCGGAACCCTAATTCCTAATTCTTTTTCTAAAATAAAAATGACTCGTGTAAATGTAATGTCTTGTAACGTCAACTATCTGATGGCGGCAGTTCTGTCGAAATCGGCCGAGCCGATTCATAGATTTGCAAAGTCAAACAAACAAACGGAGTGACAGACAGACGGACGGACTAAAAACTGTTTATACCTATTTGGTTTTTCTTATTTAAGGACACCTATCTGCAATCTGTATAAGTATAACTACATATCTATATTTATATGTATTCGCAATAAATCTGTTATTTTAATGTTACGGACAGACACTTCAATTTGAATTACCTGTAAGGATTATTATCATTATCATTGTGTAAAGCCAATAATAATTTCCTATACTTGCCTATTGTTATTTTCGTTCAAATATTCAACTATAAGTCACAACGACTGCTAAATGTTTAATCTGTGGTAAACGGTGTTGGTGGTAAATTTAATTCTACATATACCTAAGTTAAGCAACCCTACTGTAATTTATCACTGTTTGTTTATCGAAATAAATGAAAAAAAAAAAACAAGTGACGTCACAGCGGGCGTTTGACAGGTATCCACGTTTTGGCGCGAAATTTGAAATGGAATTTTTAATAACTTATTTTAAAGGTATTAGTTGTATTAAAAAAATTATAATAAATAGTTTGGGCTATATTTGGTACTTATGCATGGTTTTAAACACTTTCCCAAAAATAGTCCACACCCCTATTGGAGCGCAAACCAGCAAAAATCGCCCAGTAGTTGTTACTTTCTCTACTATGTGGCAGAAACACCTTATATTAAAATCTAAATCAAAATTACCAACAGGCATTTATGTCAAAGAGGACTTTCCCAAGGATGTTCTTGAAGTTCGGAAAACACTACAACCAAAAATTGAAGAAGAATGGAAAAAGGGGAATATAGCTTTCATGAGAGGAGATCAACTTGCAATTAAAAATAAGAAGGACAATCAACGTGAAAAAAGGAAGAGAGATAAGACTGTATCCCCCAACTTACCAACACTGAAAAAACCAAACACTCATAACGAGCCCGAAAACCAAAGAAATAAAACAAACACTACTGGACAAAAAGAAATATTGAAACCAAACATACTACAGTACATGGGAAGAAACATACATAGGGTATAGAGGGTAGTCAAACTGTACACACATAAAAATTGAGCTCTGTGATTATTTTATTTTTAAATATATTTAAATCTAATTTTAAATGTTAAATAACAGTTAGAAGTTATAACTATCCTATAGTGCACAAAAATAACTTACTGTTTCTCCTATAAAATCTCACACGCACTGATAAAATCACAATAACACCATGGATCTGTACACTCAACTGTCAAACTGCATGGAAGAACTTACTTCATCCTTTACATCGCGTATGGCACAATATGAGGAAGACCTGAGGATTGCGGCGGGTACTGACACAGCCCATAAGTCTATTGCTGGCCTCTCACGGGACTTTATGGACTTTAAGGCGCTCATTTGGAAGACCATGGGTATGATGAAATTGCAGATGGAATTGTTACTTTCTGGGCTGGACAGGCATGAGATGGCTTCCCGAAGAAAGGTTTTACTGCTTCATGGTCTGGAAGAATCAAAAGAAGCCACCTGTATAAATCAGGCCCTTTCAGTTTTAAATGGGAAGTTGCAGCTGCCTCACATCGTGGTCAACGATCTGGAGACATGTCACCGCCTGGGGAACAATACCTCGAAACCCCGTCCCCTTCTCATCAGGTTCCAGAGCTATCTGCTGCGGAATGAGGTATGGAGTAATAAAACTAGGCTTAAGGGTACAGGGTTAACTCTCTCCGAATTTCTGACCAAGCCACGCCACGACGTCTTCATGGACGCCCGCAAGCATTTTGGTGTGCGACGGTGTTGGACATCTGACGGGAAAATTGTCGTACAACTCGCGAATAATGTACGGCGAAGAATTGAATCATCATCCGAACTGCGCAACCTATGCATGGAATTCCCAACCCCGCAATTACCGCCACATGGAACATCAAAGACTCCACAGGCAGTTGTTCCAACAGCAGTCGGTGTAGCCACCGTCAGTGAGAGAAGACCCCGAAAGCAAATCAAGTAGTAACAATATTTACATTAACCTCCTTTAATCTACCGGATTGCTTGAATTTGTTACTGTTATATAAACTGCGATTGAGGTCAGTTGTAGTTTTCACTTTTCTGTCTCCTTCTAACTTCCAAATTAACATCCTTTTTGCAGATAATTGTCAGTTAGTTTATGTATTTTGAAATATTTTGCTTACAACCTCACATTTACAATAAGTTTTATATTATAAGACATAAATAATATGACAGATAATGTTGTTAGTTTGATATGTCATTCAGTTGTCACTTGTTAGTGCGTTTAGTTATTGCAATATTTTATAATTGTCTCTAGCCCCTTAAGTGCATTGAGGATAACTAAAAGAGAAGTTATATATTTGATTTACTTATTTATTTAAAACAACTTATATATTTATTATTATTTAATTATAATATTTTATATTTATGTCTGATAACGATGAATTTTATATTTCTTGCTCTTCGTCTGACTCATCTGATGGAGACTACGCCAGTGCAGGTAGTGATAACGAAGGGGATGCAGTCCGATTACACAGAGAACTGCTTACTGTATTTGGTCCATTAGATAAATTCCTTAATGTTGTACATATTAATGCTCAAAGCGTTCACGCCCACTATCCTGATTTACTTACATCTTTCGATTCTCGTAACATCCATGCTGTGCTTATTTCCGAAACTTTCCTAAAACCTACACTTCCTTCAAAACAATATGCCTTACCAGGATATAAACTTATAAGAAATGATAGAGTAGGTAAGGGATATGGCGGAGTCGGGATTTACCTTCGTAACGATATCGTCTTCAAGTTGGTAGATCGGTCCCCCAATGCCTATTCTGGTTTTACTGAGCATATTTTTCTCGAACTCGACTTTCATCATGTTAAATTTCTTCTAGGAGTTTATTACAGTCCTTCTCTTAACATTGACTATTTCTCTTCTTTCGAGTCTAAGTTAGAAAACCTATCCGCTTTATATCAGCACTCCATAATCTTGGGTGACTTCAACACATGTCTACTCAGGGACGATGCGCGCAGTCGGAGACTCCAGTCTCTGGTCTCCTCTGTGAATATGCATATTCTTCCATTAAATGTGACACATCGCGCCCCTCACTGTACTCCTTCTCTCCTAGACCTTATAATTGTGTCCGACCGTGAAAAAGTTATCACTCATGGTCAACTATCGGCTCCTTTCTCATATCATGATCTAATATATCTCTCCTACAAAATTCGCGCACCGAAACCGAAACCTAAGTTTTGCTTCCTCCGGAGTTTCAAAAACATTGACCTGGATATCTTAAAAGCCGATGTGAGGGAAACAGACTTTTCTCTGGTGTACAACACCAATAACATCGACATAAAAGTAGACAGCTTTAATAAAATACTCTTGGATATTTATGACAAACATGCTCCTCTGAAAAAGATTAGGGTTAAGCATTTACCCGCGCCCTGGCTTTCGGAGTACATCAAAACGGCTATGTCTAAACGAGACAAAGCCAAAAGACGTTACAATCGTAATCCCTCTGATGAGAACTGGTCTACCTATAAGATCATTCGGAATCGCTGCAGTCGTCTGTGTAGGGATGCGAAAAGGCGCCACATTCACGATTCGATTAATAATAGTAACACATCTCAGGTATGGCAATTTTTGAGGTCTCTCGGTATTGGCAAAGCTCCTAGTGACTTTACTGATAATATTGATCTCAATGCACTGAACGGACATTTCTCCACGTCCCCGACCCTGGTAGATGACTTAGATAAAGCTACGACTCTTAGTTATATTTCCAGCCTTCCCCTGCCTGATTGTGCCTCCTTTATATTCAACCCGGTTGCGGAGGACGACATAAGGAAACAAATTGTTTCAATATCAACAAAAGCGATGGGTAACGATGGCATTCAACTACAAATGCTGCTACCTATCCTAAGTGAACTCCTTCCAGCCATCACACATATCATTAATTTTTCACTTGAGAATAGCTCTTTTCCATTGGCTTGGAAGAAAGCACTCGTCATTCCTTTGCCCAAAACCAGCAATCCCACCTCAGTATCCCAGTATCGTCCTATTTCAATCCTGCCAATCCTTTCCAAAGTCCTCGAGAACACGGTGCGAAATCAATTAGCATCTTACCTTTCCTCTCACGGGCTACTGAGTCCATACCAATCTGGCTTTCGGTCGGGCCATAGCACAGTCACTGCACTAGTTAAAATATCAGATGACATAAGACTGGCCATGGAGAACAAACTCCTGACAGTAATGGTTTTACTGGACTTCAGTAGCGCCTTCAACTCTGTTGATTTCGACATCCTCCTGGGCATCCTATCTTCATTAAATGTGTCGTCCTCTGTAATCGCTTGGTTTAACTCCTATCTTCGTGGTCGCTCGCAGCGGGTTCGCTCTGACGAGGCATCCTCTGACTGGTGTGACCTTGTTGCGGGCGTTCCGCAAGGTGCCGTCCTCTCTCCTCTTCTTTTCTCAATTTTCATCAATATTATCAACAAAGTTATATCCTCCAATTTTCATCTCTACGCAGATGATTTGCAGCTATATCGCCACTTTGAGACTGACGAGAGGAATGGGGCCATTACTGCCATCAATAATGACCTTAACAGCATTAGTGCTTGGGCAAAATCGTTTGGATTACTAGTTAATCCCGCAAAATCCCAGGCACTCATTGTAGGTGGCAGATACTTCTACAATAATCTTGACCATGCCTCTCTTCCTCCGATCTACTATAACAATATTGTGATACCTTATACTACGGTCGTCAAAAATCTAGGGATTTATATTGATTGCAATCTGTCGTGGACTAGTCATGTCACCGAGGTCAGCAGAAAGGTTTTTGGTACGCACCACTCTCTTAAGCGTCTTCAGAATTTTCTTCCTCTTAAGACCAGAATCTGTCTTGCTCAATCTCTTCTCCTTCCTCTTTTAGACTATGCTGATGTCACCTTTCTCGACGCAACCGAAGAACTCTGGAACAAGCTGGAGCGGTTGCAAAACTTATGTATCCGGTTCATATTTGGTCTACGAAAGTACGATCACGTTTCGGAGTTCCGAAAGCAACTGAAATGGCTACCAATTCGGCGGCGTCGGGATGTTCACATTCTTTCCCTACTCTTTTCCATTCTTCATAATCCTCACTCTCCTATATATCTTCGTGAGCGTTTTGAATTTCTTGTCCCCAGGGGAAAACCCTGTCGCACTTTATCTTCTCTACTGCTTCGAACTCCCCCTCACAGTTCTTCTTACTATCACAATTCCTTTACAGTTTCTGCTGTGAGGCTATGGAATTCTCTTCCTCATTCCATACGCGCCAGCCCTTCTCTAAATATTTTTAAAAAACAAACGAGAGACTACTTTCTCTCTGAACAATAACAGACATAATATGTAGCTATATGTATCTATGTATTTGTATGTATGCTTATGTGTTTATATATACGTTTATATATTCTTATGTGTATTTTATGTATGTGTATGTAGGTTTATGATGGTAATATATTAGTAATGCCTTTTGTCAGGAGTATACATTTGGTATATCTCCTCATATTAATGAATGTACACAAGACTTAACCTCTCATTGGACTGCAATTCCTCTGTGCACTCCCGGGTTTGCTGGAAGAGAACTCAACCTTGAGTTAAGCTCGCCTTTGTACATATTGTCTCTCTTATTTGTTTAAATGCCATGTAAGTGTACAATAAAGAATAAATAAAAAAAAAAAATAAAGAAACAGAACAACTTCTACTTCAACCTCAGAAACCTCAAAAAACTAACAGACACACATAAACAACTTATAAAAACAAAAACAACCAGAACCGGAAAAACAAAAGAAATACAACATATTCTAAAAAAACAAAATACCTTCCCACCACAGTTGGTCACCGAGGGAAGTTCAGACCATAACCCTCCAGTTAAACACAGTAGAATATTAAACAGAATTAATGTCGCAACATTAAACACTAGAACTTTGAGAACTCAAGATACACTTCCAGAACTGAATATTGCCATTGAAGACATAAAGTGGGACATACTCGGAATTAGCGAAATAAGAAAAGAAGGTGAAGCAATTTATGAATACCAAGATTACATACTGTTCAGTAAAGGTGAAAAAGGAGGCCGCAAAGGAGTAGGATTTCTCATAAAGACGACTATGAAAAAGCACATACAAAACATCTTTGGTATTTCTGACAGAATAGCAGTGCTTAACATCAATATACCTAACTATAAGAAGACTTGGACTATCATACAAGTATTGTAACGATTACATTACTGAATATACAGAATTAATTGTTATTTAGAATTAATTGTGGTTAGCGCCATCTGTAGGACTCGGTCGCAACTACGTTGGTTGCAATCGATGTGGCGGTCTGTAGAAACTCCCCGTCAGAGGGCGTATGTTATGCGGTCGAATTCATTCATTTTATTCATTTTTATAGAATATTCCAGTGGAAATATATGCACCGGTATTGTTCTCAAAAGGTCTAGAATTATTTGTGTATATAAGAGTGATCGCAGTGACACGATATTTATTTGTTATTTAAGAGGTCATTAGTCCTCTACTCTGAAAATTTATTGTCTGAAGTACGTATTGTGAATCTAAGATCATCTTCAGTTTGAAGGTTATAGTTTGTGTGAGTTCCCAGATTTGATCTGGTAAGTTGTTCTTTTAATTGCTGTTAATCTATTCGCATAATGGGGATGTGTTATTGATAAAAGCTGTGTATATTCATAACAGGGTCGTTAGTTCTTGGAGAAAACCCGTTATACAATTTAAAAAGGACAGATACTCTGAGGTGTCAATCATGGTGACTTGGAGGCCGAGACCATGAGAACGCAGATCAATAGGGAGGCTCCGGAATCTGCTTTGCCGGTCCCCAACCACTGACGGTCCCAAGATTACCTGAACTCAACAAGGTCATGTATGCGTTCCTATAATTATTACCTGGTTACTTTATTACTGCTGACCGGTGTAAGGCTGGTGTATTACACATCTAAGTGTGCCACTACTGGCTGGCATCAGGGAGAAATACACACCCTCAACATTGCATATATTTAACTGTGCCAATAACTAGGGGATGCTGCCTTGTTGAGAAGATTTGTTATATGTGTTAAAAATTGTTATCTGTATATGTCAATATCATTTTAGAGCTTCTAAACTCACTTCTTCTATTTCTATCTATGTCTCTAATTCATGTGTAATACTTCTGTATAACCATCTGTGTCTTTGTGTTTTCTCTGTATCTAAATATATTATATGTGTGTACAACTGTGTATTGGGTTTCATTGGAGATCAGCTGACCTATGCACCACCTAGAACCTCTGATAAAGGCGCCCTGGGATTAAGACACTCTGTTGCTCATCTGGACTAGCCGGTGAATAACACTAGCAAGAAACAGTGTTATAGTATATGCACCAACTGAACAAGCTGCAGAATCAGAGACAGAGATATTCTATGCTGAACTGGCAAAAGTCATGAGAAATCATACCAATAACCGTATTATACTGATGGGTGACTTTAATGCTCAAATCGGAGAAAATCAAAACGAAGAGGAGTATGTATTTGGCAAACATGGACATGGTAAAAGAAGTTCCAACGGTCAAAAGCTTGTGGAATTCTTGCTGGAACACAACTTAATTCTTCTAAACAGTATATTCAAAAAAGACCCAAAGAATAAATGGACCTGGATTTCACCAGATGGCAGATTTAAGAATGAAATTGATTATATAATAAGCAATTTACCCAAGCCATTTTCAAATACATGTGTAATCTCAAGACTCAATTTTAACACAGATCATCGTATGGTCAGGAGTACTATCCTGCCAGCACCACCAAAAAGAGAAAGAAAGAACATTACCACTTATAGTCCAACCCAAATTACCACGGAGAGTTTCAAAGAAATTGGCCAGTCGTTAACAAATAATCTAGAAGAACTGTTGTATGAAAATGAATGTGAAATCAAAGAAAATTATGAAAAATTGGAAAAATATCTTACTATCACTAACAATACCAACAAATGCAAAAGCAAATACCCGCTCAGCGATGAGACCATCCAACTCATAAAACACAGAAAATCTTTACTGGCTCAAGAAAAAAACAAAGAAAACATAAAAATAATTTCAGAAATCAGCAAGCAAATTAATAAATATATTAGAAGAGACCGCAAAAATAAAAGACTAGAAGTGTTAGAGAGACAAATAATGAGAACAGGCGGTGTAAGAAAAGCTCTGAAAGAACTTAAGGGAACAGAAAAAGAGTGGGTGCCTAAACTAAAGAAAAAAGAAGATACCATCACAAGCAGGAAAGGTATACACGAACTGGCCACGGAATTCTACAACGAACTTTATACTAACAAAGACACGCTTAGGCACCCTCTCACACAACCATTGACGAGTAAAACAGGAGAAAGCCTGTCAGAGTGGGAACCCGTTATTTTGAAGAGTGAAGTAGAAAAGGCAATAAAAAGTCAAAAAATGGAGAAGGCACCTGGGCCGGGCAAAATTTCAAACGAGGTGTTGAGGGGGACTGTTGATGAATTAGTACCAATACTTACAAAGATGTTTAACCAAATTTTGAAAAGTGGATATAAAGCGTCGGTAGCTTAGTGGTTAAGGAGTCAACCCTACGATCGAGAGGTCCCGGGTTCGAATCCTGGCCATTACACTACTGACGTGAACCCACTCCTAACACAAGCATTTAGCTTAGCTGGAGGGGTTAGGGGGAATATTAGTAATTTCGGTTACTAATATTCTTTAAAAAAAAAAAAAAAAAAAAAAAAAAAAAAAAAAAAAAAAAAACATAACATAACATAAACTCACGCCTATATCCCCGAAGGGGTAGGCAGAGGTGCTAGCACCCACATTTCGCCAGTTTATGTTTAGGTCCCAATGTAATAGGTGGCGAGCCTATTGCCATTAACCGGGCACTTATAAACCTGCGATAAATACACACATAACTTCGAAAGTGGATATATACCAACAAAATGGGAAACTTCATATATAATCCTACTACACAAGAAAGGAGCAAAGGACGACCTTGGGAACTATCGGCCAATAAGCCTAATGTCCAATGTGTACAAAATTTTCGCAAAGATCATTTTAAACCGGGTAAGCGCAAAGTTAGACGAAAGCCAACCGATAGAACAAGCCGGTTTCAGACGGATTTTTTCAACGATAGACCACATCCACACACTCAAACAGATAATCGAAAAGTATAACGAGTTCAACAAAACACTATATGTAGCATTTATAGATTACGCAAAAGCATTCAATTGTATTAGTCATAAGGCAATGTGGGAGAGCTTAGAAAGGCAAGGGATACCTGCGACATATATTAACATCATCAAAATTATATATACAAACAGTAAAGCTAAAGTCCAATTAGAAGCTTTGGGCAAAGAATTCCGGATCAAGCGAGGAGTTAGACAAGGAGATCCATTGTCTCCAAAGTTGTTTTCAGCAGTTTTAGAAAATGTCTTTCGCAACGTGGACTGGGAACATCTAGGCCTGAACATAGACGGAAGAAAACTAACTAACTAACTAACTAACCCATTGAAATTCAAGGTAAAGAAATAAAATATTGTAGCATATATAAAAAGTGGAATGGTTGGAAATGGTAGAAGATTAAGATTATGCCACAAAATACTTACTATTTAATAACGGAAGTTGGCCGGATAGGTACTCTCGGCGGTCTGCACCAAAACCTTTGGTTCAAAGGCCTCTTGGAGCATAGCCCATGGATTGTCTATGAGGGTTGAACGAAATCAAAGATATGGAATCACTAAACCATGCTTTATTTAAACAAGAACATGTTGTGAGGAAAGTTCACTAAAATTACATATCGCACTTAATACCGCACGATTACTTCACGCGATAGTCCGGTGGAACGGTCACGCACTCCTAATAGTAGTGGGGCCCACACATAACGTCCTATTTGATCCAATAGCAAAGGAAAATGATTGACTCACGCAGTCGTCCCGCGATGAAGTGACGAAAAACACGACGCTGTTAAGGACGCTCAAGCGCCCAAGCTGGAGGTCTCGGCGTCGTTCGAGCCCCCATGGGGAACCCGAACGTGGCCGTCGCGTCCACGGCCATCCTGCGACCCCTCAGTCGATGGCAGAATCACGCCGCATGCGACGGATCAAAATGACCCCGTCGCTCGATGCACGTCGCAGATGCGACGCGTAGGATGGATGGCGACGCCAGGCGCGTCAGACGCACGCCATGATGAAAGTGGATGCTTACCTAACTCTTCAGCTAATCCGCCATCAAATTTCTCAAAAAATGATCAGTCCTTTCTTGTCGTCCTTCCCATCGTTCAGAAACGTTTCTTTTTTTTATTACCGTTTTTGCGAACTTAGATACCAGCCATTTGGGAGACTGGGTTCCAGAACGAACAATATCAGATACATTAAAATTATAACTAATATTGAGACCGTAATCTTAGCAATCCATGGATTCTCCGTGCGGGTGCCGGGTCCATCGCGTTGCTGAGTTGGGAACTCGGGACAGTGCCTGGGACTTGCGACCCAAGTGTAGGTTTAGAAGGGGCCCCTTTTGTTGATGTACATCAACACTCACCTTCACTACCCAAGTTCCCCTCCCTGCCTTACCAAATTTGATACGAACCTACTAGTGCCGCTTTAGACATTCGTCCTAGTAATGAGCTTATTGTAGCTCTCGATAGGCCTAGATCTTTAAGTAGGTTATAGAGAGATTTTGCTGGTATACCTCTCGCTCCCACTTCCACTGCATACAAATTAACCACGTAACCGTTTTTGATTAATTCGTTTGTGAGATCATAGTATTTATTTTTCTTTATTGTGTGGTCCTTCGGTATATTTGTTTCCCACGGTACAGTAAGTTCCACAAGAACCACATGTTTTAACCTCTTAGAATATAGGAATATGTCAGGTCTAGATGACGAAACCCCAACATCCTCCGGAATTTTATAGTGCTTTTCATACGTGTCGATTAGGAGAGTCCAATCTGGGGCAGTATCTAAGATTGAATAAGGTTTGTTCCTGGGTGTTATGGATGAACCTTCAGACACAAAGTTGATATGACGTCTGTTAGTAGTCAATCCTTTTTGGGCTCTAGCTACTGCCAGACTCATTGCTTCACGTATGATGATAAGCACCTTATCGTGGCGGCGTGAGTAATGGCCTCTATCGAGAAGCACCCTACATCCTACTAATATGTGTCTAGCCGTCCCTATTGCCTCACCACAAGTATAACATTGTTTTTCTGTGGCCTTCCCCCACCTTACCAGATTACTCTGGTCTGGGAGGGTCATCTGAAAGGCGTTAAGATAAAATTTTAACAGGGCCGGCGACCAGTCATAGATCAAGGTGCGCCACTTAAGGCCATCGGTATGCAGAACTCTCCCATTGTCAACCATTCATTTTGGATTTCCAAATTCATCGCGTGCACTCGATATTTATCATTTTCGTCTTGTTTTAGAAAGGACTTAAGTATATCCTGGTCCCTTTCTGGCTCTCGTACTCCCAACCCCACTCTGTTTGACTGGGCCCCTATCATAAATCTTTTATGGAATAGAAGTCTAGATTCAAGCTCGGACGCGTTATTATCTTTCGGGAGTGCCCTGATTGTGACATCTTGGGATTTTCCTAAGATGTGGGCTTTGGTAACTCTAAGATGTTTATAGAGCTCCGATGGTTTCTTAAGTTTCATCCCAAAATTATTTTGATCCCTAAATAGAGCAGAGGAATCAGCAGAGTGCGCTAGTCCAAGCCACGATTTTAGCGATTTTATGACAGTTGCATCTATTTTCGCCAGTAAGGTTTTACCGAATTCATACACCAGAAAAGGCCAAGTCAGACGTGATGTTAAGTAGTTGTCATATATCCAAGCTTTTTTGATATTGTTTAGTGGTATCTGATCTATCTTATTTAGGTCATTTATAAACGTATCGACAACTTCATCTAAGGATGGTGTGCGTCCTTTATAGTCTATCTTTCTCCCAAGAAATTTAAATGGCACCGATTCAGCGACTATGGAAACTGGTTTACCCCCAATGAAGAGTCCCGGGTCGTAAGAGGTAAATTTGGTGTCCCGTCTACCCAGACATAGACAGTGACACTTACTGGGCTTCGTCCTCAGTCCATTTGTCCACGAACAGAACTCATCGACTTCCTTTAATAGTTCCTGACATTGTTTTGGATTGCGCGTCAGTATTGCGAGATCGTCAGCAAAAGCTAAGATGGACTCTGAGTATGTGTTATTTACTTTAAACCGATAACCCCATTTCTTTTCGTGACGTATTAACTTGGTAATTAAGATATTAATTACTATGTTAAATGCTATTGGTGACAAGCAGCATCCCTGAAACAGTCCCACCTTAAACCGTAATGGTCCTGTGTGTACTTCTTGGAAGCTTATAGCAAATTTTAGCTGGGAGTAATACGACTCGATGATCTCTATGACCACGGGCGGAAAGTTATACCATTGCAACGCGTATACCATAAGGTAATGTGGAATTGAGCCAAATGCATTTTCTACGTCTATCCAACATACCGTTATCTGTCTTTCGTATTTTCTGGCATCTTTTAAGCTTTCCGCTAACAGACTATTGTGTTCCAGACAACCAGAAATGCCGGGTAAAAACCCTTTCTGGTGGTTAGGTCCGAAATACCTATTGTTAATCATAAAATGACACATTTTTGTTTGTAGAATTGAGAAAAATATTTTTGAAATTGTGTTAGTTAGTGCTATCGGTCTAGTATCTTTAGGATGGGTCACTTCATGTTTTTTTGGGAATGAGAACGAAAACCGCTTCGCCAAATGCGACTGGTATATTCTTTTCTGACCAGATTTTACTGAATATATTTGTGAGATGTTTACGTACTGTTGGACATTTTTTATACACTGTATATGGAACCCCATCAGGGCCCGGAGCCGATTTAGATGATTTCTTGTTTATTTGTATCTCTATTTCCTCTATGGTAGGTGCATTCCCTTGGAATTGTACTAGAGGGTCGTGAGGTCTTGGGGTTTCCGGTTGATTGTATGGTGTTCTGCATTTAAGTATTTCATAAGTGTTTTTGTAATGTTCGTAAGTTTGTTCTTTGGTCAGAAGAAGTTTACCATTTTGGCTTTTAAAGATGTTTTTTGAGTACTGAAAAGGGTTTTTATCAAAATTTACTTCGTGCCTTGCCCTATCGTAACTATCGCAATTGTTTGCTATTTGTTGCGATATACCTTGTATTAGTTTAAGAATTGATCTTAATGCCCTAGACAGTTGGTGACTAAGATGATAATCGCCCGAGGCTTTGGCATCTCGAAGTTTTTTCTTTAGCTCCCTTTTCTTTCTCCGCAATTTAGTTTTAAAAGAGTTTTCTTTAATTTTAGGAGCATGGTAATTTGGAGGTGGATAATGCTCACTAAAATACGTATAAATTGTATCTTGGAAAGTGTTTACTTGGCTATTTAGATCTTGTTTCTTGCCTGGATGTTCTAGCAGAATGGCCAAATTTTCGTCGTGCGCTTTCCAGGTTGAGTTTTGAAGGCTCGGAATGCTAAGACGTGTCCGGATATTTATGGACTCCTGGTTACTTTGACACGATGGTTCACCATGGGATGTATGAGGGTCAACTCTATCCGTAGTGACTGATGAAGTTCTTACCGACGGCTGTCGTTCTTCAACACCATGTGTATTCAAATGTTTGATGTACCAAGCTCGCCTCTTGTATTGTTTCCCGCACGTGGGGCATTTCAAATCCGTATTATCGCCAGAGTCGTCGTTTTTTCCTTCCGGTGGACAGATCTTCCGCCCCCCCTCTCGGACTGTCCTGGGGGTAATTTTCTTATTCGGACTTTTAGCGATTATATTCTCGGGTTTGGCTTGCTAGGCCGTCACCCTCGGCTGTCTTTCCAGCAGTCGGACGTCTTTCCGTCTGTCAGCTGTCTTTCCAGCAGTCATCTGTCTTTCCAGCGTCAGCCCGTCTCTCCGGGCTGTCATTTAAAATGAGACCGTAATCTTAGCAATCCATGGATTCTCCGTGCGGGTGCCGGGTCCATCGCGTTGCTGAGTTGGGAACTCGGGACAGTGCCTGGGACTTGCGACCCAAGTGTAGGTTTAGAAGGGGCCCCTTTTGTTGATGTACATCAACACTCACCTTCACTACCCAAGTTCCCCTCCCTGCCTAACCAAATTTGATACGAACCTACTAGTGCCGCTTTAGACATTCGTCCTAGTAATGAGCTTATTGTAGCTCTCGATAGGCTTAGATCTTTAAGTAGGTTATAGAGAGATTTTGCTGGTATACCTCCCGCTCCCACTTCCACTGCATACAAATTAACCACGTAACCGTTTTTGATTAATTCGTTTGTGAGATCATAGTATTTATTTTTCTTTATTGTGTGGTCCTTCGGTATATTTGTTTCCCACGGTACAGTAAGTTCCACAAGAACCACATGTTTTAACCTCTTAGAATATAGGAATATGTCAGGTCTAGATGACGAAACCCCAACATCCTCCGGAATTTTATAGTGCTTTTCATACGTGTCGATTAGGAGAGTCCAATCTGGGGCAGTATCTAAGATTGAATAAGGTTTGTTCCTGGGTGTTATGGATGAACCTTCAGACACAAAGTTGATATGACGTCTGTTAGTAGTCAATCCTTTTTGGGCTCTAGCTACTGCCAGACTCATTGCTTCACGTATGATGATAAGCACCTTATCGTGGCGGCGTGAGTAATGGCCTCTATCGAGAAGCACCCTACATCCTACTAATATGTGTCTAGCCGTCCCTATTGCCTCACCACAAGTATAACATTGTTTTTCTGTGGCCTTCCCCCACCTTACCAGATTACTCTGGTCTGGGAGGGTCATCTGAAAGGCGTTAAGATAAAAATTTAACAGGGCCGGCGACCAGTCATAGATCAAGGTGCGCCACTTTAAGGCCATCGGTATGCAGAACTCTCCCATTGTCAACCATTCATTTTTTATTTCCAAATTCATCGCGTGCACTCGATATTTATCATTTTCGTCTTGTTTTAGAAAGGACTTAAGTATATCCTGGTCCCTTTCTGGCTCTCGTACTCCCAACTCCACTCTGTTTGACTGGGCCCCTATCATAAATCGTTTATGGAATAGAAGTCTAGATTCAAGCTCGGACGCGTTATTATCTTTCGGGAGTGCCCTGATTGTGACATCTTGGGATTTTCCTAAGATGTGGGCTTTGGTAACTCTAAGATGTTTATAGAGCTCCGATGGTTTCTTAAGTTTCATCCCAAAATTATTTTGATCCCTAAATAGAGCAGAGGAATCAGCAGAGTGCGCTAGTCCAAGCCACGATTTTAGCGATTTTATGACAGTTGCATCTATTTTCGCCAGTAAGGTTTTACCGAATTCATACACCAGAAAAGGCCAAGTCAGACGTGATGTTAAGTAGTTGTCATATATCCAAGCTTTTTTGATATTGTTTAGTGGTATCTGATCTATCTTATTTAGGTCATTTATAAACGTATCGACAACTTCATCTAAGGATGGTGTGCGTCCTTTATAGTCTATCTTTCTCCCAAGAAATTTAAATGGCACCGATTCAGCGACTATGGAAACTGGTTTACCCCCAATGAAGAGTCCCGGGTCGTAAGAGGTAAATTTGGTGTCCCGTCTACCCAGACATAGACAGTGACACTTACTGGGCTTCGTCCTCAGTCCATTTGTCCACGAACAGAACTCATCGACTTCCTTTAATAGTTCCTGACATTGTTTTGGATTGCGCGTCAGTATTGCGAGATCGTCAGCAAAAGCTAAGATGGACTCTGAGTATGTGTTATTTACTTTAAACCGATAACCCCATTTCTTTTCGTGACGTATTAACTTGGTAATTAAGATATTAATTACTATGTTAAATGCTATTGGTGACAAGCAGCATCCCTGAAACAGTCCCACCTTAAACCGTAATGGTCCTGTGTGTACTTCTTGGAAGCTTATAGCAAATTTTAGCTGGGAGTAATACGACTCGATGATCTCTATGACCACGGGCGGAAAGTTATACCATTGCAACGCGTATACCATAAGGTAATGTGGAATTGAGCCTTTGGAATATTACATTAAATACTCCGAAATAGTATGAAACCTCACCAGAACACAACAAACCGTCGGCGCGATACTCGCAGCGCCTAGATAAATAACTACCATAAACACGATTGAACGCTTTTATGATTATGCGAATAGGCACTTTTATACTGGCTGTCAAATGTTTGGCATACGTACTCGTAGCGATTCCTATACTAGCTAAAAGTTAGTAGTGGTACACTACAATATGTAGATGAGTATTGCTACTTGGGCCAGATCATCTCCCCTAAAGCCCAAACAACCAAGGAAATAAATAAGAGAATTGCTAATGGGTGGAAAAGATACTAGTCACTCAAAGAAATTGTAAAATCTAAAGAACACAATATGGCAACAAAAAGGAAAGTATTCAATGCTTGCATTCTTCCATGCATCACCTACGGCTGCGAAACATGGTCGCTTACAAAATACCATAGGGACAAACTAGAGAAGTGCCAGAGAAGTATGGAACGAAGCATGACAGGAACAAGAAGACAAGATAGAATTAGCAATGTGCAATTAAGAGCAAAAACTAAGTTAACTGATATCCTGGAAAAAATTGACCTACAAAAGTGGAGATGAACCGGCCATATGTTGAGATGTATACAAGAAAATTGGAGCCAAATTATAACAAATTGATATCCACGAGATGGTAAGAGACGTCGAGGACGACAAGTAATGCGCTGGGAAGATGAGCTGAAACTTACTGCGGGACCCAAATGGAGGAGAGTTGCTCAAGACAGGAAGCATTGGAAGCTACTGGAGGAGGCCTTTGCTAGAAGGCACACTGAGTTGAGAGATGTCCTATAGCCAAGCGATCAATGATATAGCCATAATCATTAAATCTCTCACCCAGTTTATGGGCTAAATAAAATATAGGTAACGAAATAAATAACGTTACCTTTATAGGTATAGCGATATAAAATTATCGTTCTGTTACCGACTTACCATTAAAAAATATCGTTAAATATATTACCCTATTGGAGATATAGGCTCCAAATGAGTCGAGCAATATTTATCAGCTAGCTGAAACAAACACTGGTAAGTGGGTAGAGAGACTTTCCTTGAAAATATTACATTACAATACTGCATTAGCAAATAAGTAAATACAATTATATAAAATAACCAACTGATCGTTCAGTGGGTGCACCTGGATAAATTTTCTAGTCTAATGGGTCATAAAATTTTGAATTTGTAATTAAAACTAATTATACAAAGAGACTAAACAATACAAAAGTGTTGTAATTTTGACCACATCCTGATAAAAATTAACGTCATAACGTGTATATAATAAATTAACGTGTTTCCGACTAACCGTTAAAAAAATTAACGTTATTAATACTGTGTAATAAAATAACGTTAGATATTGCTGTTTTAACATTTTTAACGGAAATGTAACGTTAACGTTACCTACTAATCCTGGCTGACAGCCCTTGTAAAATAAAAGATTTATTTTTTAATCGAAACTAACAAAAGAAATTAAAAGTAAAAGGCTCCCGTTGCTCCATTATGCATTCTACTTACCGTGCTGGTTGACCCGAATTATAAACGGTAAACTAACATAAACGCAAACATGGCGAAGCTGTCGATGTGTAGAATTTGTTTATCGGACGACATTCCATTGCGTTCGATTGTTAACACGCATCTACAGAAGATTTATGAAGCTTTGACTATGATGCTGGTAAGTAATTTTACCATTATTAGACAATCGGAAGTTTGAAACGAGCATCTGTAGCGGCCTCACAATAATATAGCAATGAAACACCTCATATCAACTATTACTCTCTTAACTAACTTATTCAGTCGGAGTGCATGGATAGCGAAGACACCAGTCTTCACCTAATGGCCGAGTGGTCTATATGCTCACTGATCAGACGGGAGCTTCTGCGTTGGGATACCAGAGAACCTGAGGGATCTGAAAGTGGAACCGATTGTAGGGTTTTGCTTTGGACTGTACATGGCTCCACCACCGGTAACAGGTGCTACCACCTACAGCCTGCTAGGCTAGATTTCAACTATTGTGATATCAGTAACACTGGTTGTACCTAGTTTACCTCTTCTGAATTCTTTATTATAGAAGTTGCTCATTGGATGTTTGTCAGTCATACCAATCATTGCTCTAAGTGATGATATCCCATGCCTCCAGCTGATTATCAGTCTGTCTAGTACATATTCCTGTTGTCTTTTTATATATATTGGGTTTTTATTGTGTGTACAACAAACTTTTTGTCTATTAAGCCACTAAAGTTGAAAACTACTAGTTAAGTAATTATGTTTAACAGTTGGTTACAGAAGACAGCAGACCTACACTGGCCTGTGACCTCTGTTGTTCAAGGCTTGAGCTAGGCACCTGCAATGAGCTGAAGAGGAGATGTCTATGCAGTGAGGAGCTGTTCACGCAGTTGCTGAGACATAAAGTGGTGAGTGGTTCAGAAGTTTGATCCTATCATTGAATATTGCATACAAAAAAGTATCAAGACTAGAAACAGTGTGAAAAATGTTTCATATTCATTCACAACAACATGTGCGACTTGGCAGTAGAGCATTTGATGAGTAAGTCAGATCTTACAGGTGCAAGTCCTGGTCAGTGCTAATATTTATATGTGTATTTGTATTTGGTCTGGGTGTTCATAATAATAATATGTGCTACGAATACGTGATACCACTCAGTGATACCATTGGTGCTTTCAGGGGTATTTTTCAATCCCTATGATATCACCAGTATTGTGTACAGTATCATTATTGATATCATGACACCAGTGTAATTAATCTTGTTTTGCAGTAGAGTTTTAATTACAATTGTCATTTCATAGTACTCTCAATGTCCTGTGCTACACATACAGAATATATAAGGCCAGAGAAAGAACTGTTAAAATATGGTGTTGTTTTTACAGCAAGTCAACCTAAAAGTAATGCCCCATGTGCACTTAACCCTGGAGGATGTGGTGCAGACGACTGCAGATATCTTAGATAAACATAACGTGAAACAAGAAGATGCTGAAGGTAATATTGTGAGAGTACATTCGAGCGGTTTCGATTCCCGCTCAGTGCAAATATTTGCACGCAAGAATATATCTATTTGCTTTGGTCTGGGTGTTTATATGTACAAATATGTGTGTATTATCAAAAAAAAATTGTAGTGTAGGTTTATCCACATTCTCGAACCCATAACACAAGCTAGTTAAACTATGCTTACTCGGGTTTTGAAAGTGCTGTGTAGAATGTCGTAGAATATTTATTTATTTTATATCACTCAGAATGCTCCTGTATAGCATATGGTAACCTGGTTGGCTCACAGTACTTGTAAGATAAAGGCGCCACACAGGCCCGTAAGTGAACTTGTACACTAGTGCACTTGTGGACTTGTGAACTGATGCCGATTTGCGAGCTGCTGCGGCAAAAGCAGACGTCTTCTTACTGAGATTGACATCATTAAGTTATTAAAAGTGTTTGGAAACTTACATGAAACATTTTTCTATATTGGGCATGAATTTTGAAATAACGAACAAAGAGCTCTAACCTCGCGTCTTCCGTACTACATTACTATTCAGAATACGTTCCTTATTAGGGATGCTATTGAATGGTGTACTAATTCAAATAATACAGTGTGTTTTTAAATTTCATTTGTTCTATCCCTGGCTTATCTACGTCGTTGAATTTACGAAAATCCAATGACACAAATTTAGTTTGCAGAAAAATCGGACTCCTCCTTTGATTACTTATTGCTATTTCTTATAGTTTGGGACTTGCCCATGCGCGCCCATTCGAAAAATCACCCTGTAGACATTTATTCAGCTCGGTCCCTGTGCGATATTTTTACCTGTTCGCTTCTTGCAGAAAAATCTAGGAAAAACTAATGTAGCGACTAGGCACTAGTGATACAAGAGTGAGCCAAAACACCTGTAGTGCTTTACACCGCATTTCCTATGACGGAGAAAAACGATTTAAGTGACTTAGGGTATCCGAAACAGAAAAAGAAAAACACTTCAAATAACAATCTTACTATGGAGTCGGTATCTATGGCGTAGCGGTAGTGCATTCGACTGCTAAGTCAAAGGTTGCGGGTTCGATTCCCGCTCAGTGCAAATATGTATATTTGCATTGGTCTGGGTGTTTCTATGTATAATATGTATTTATTTACAAAAAAAAGTATTTAAGTATGTTTATCCGCATTCTAGAACCCATATGACAAGCTCTGCTTAGTTTGTGTCTAGATGGCGTTGTGTACTTTGTCCTACAATATTTATTTATTTATTTACTTTAAGCGATAATTTGACCAAATTCGCAAAAAAATTGTGTCACTTCATTTAGCGTCTGAAACAATAAGCCCAAAAGTTCCATTACTTGAAGCGACACCAAAGTGGTCAGATCGCTACGAAACCAAGACCAATCGAAGCGGAAAAATTCGCTGATTCCAAAACTCATTTTCGATCAAAGTGTCGCTTAAAGTGTAGATATTTTAAAAGTTATCAAAAATTAAGCATGTAGTAATTAGAGGAATATAGCCACAAAAAAATAAGAAATAAAAACTTTTTAAGAAAAAAATAAACCGCCGAAAAAACTGAAAAGCAGAATAGTAGATTGTATAACAAGGCAGCAAAATAGTATTTTTACGGCGAGGGCGCACTTTGAACCACGAGTCTAGCGAAGGTTTCTAGAATAGAACCCCGAGCTTTAGCGAGGGGTTCTAACGTAGAAACCTGAGCACAGCGAGGGGTTCAAAGTATATCGCCCGAGGGAAAAATAATTTGCTCCTCGAGTTATATATTCTACTTTTCATCCCCTTTCTATGAGAAAATAAATAAGAGACTGTGTTATGGAACAATGAATAAATTTAATTAAACAAAGACGTGAATACGTATAAAAACAATTACAAATTTATATTTATATTTGATACGCTAGCGCAATTTTGAAAATTTATTGTCACTGTTTTATTTGGGATCGATATTGTTGTCGATTCATTTACATTTTGAGTATTTGTTATCTTAGTATCTGACTGGTGCTCAAGAAAAGGTACAGAATCCTTTGATGTAGAAGGACGTGGCGACAATGGTATAGGTGAATTATCTTTAGGTCTGAATTTAATATTTTCTACAACGCGGGTGCTAGTTTTTTCTTTATTTTGAATTGAGTCTTCTATGTAACCTTCAGCTACAGAGCTGGACTTCCATCCTCCATGCCGCTTTAAAACGGTGAGATCCGCTCCAGAATCTGCCAAAAGTGTAGCAGACGTTCGGCGAAAACAATGACCAGTGTATGACTTGCAATCGGGCAACTTCAAGTATGCAGCTATTTCTAAGGGCATTAAAGACATTCTATTTTTTCCCATTACTTGTTTAAAACACTTTCCACTTTGATATCTAATAAAAAATCTATTTGATGTTGTTTGAGAAGGACGTAGGCTCTGATATTGTTCAACTATTCGTTTACGAGTATACTGGCCACGAATAACGAATGACCGATCAATTTATGTTTTAGTATCAGTTAAATTGACTAAAAGTAATTCATCTGAATGTTTTTTGATATCATCAATTATTCGTTTTATAAGTTCGTTACTACGACATGCTCCATGTATGCCAAATATTAAAGCCACCTGTAACAAAACAGAAAGGAAATCAGACAAGTAGGTACAATACGTACACGTTTTAAAACTCTGTTTATAGATTACAATGAAAAAACTAAATGATACTTACTTTTGTTGCGAGAAATTCCTTATCAGGCGCATCATTTAAAAAGGTCTCGACGTTTTGATGAGAAAATACTTTTGATTTCTTTGGTTTGTGTCCTTCGGATAATCTCTTCAAGTAAGTTAGTAACTTTGAGTAATTATCAATTTTTATATTTTTGTTGGTATTTACAGTTGACTTAAGCATTGAGTATATACTCCATAGGGTAGAAGGTTGCTTAGTTTTGGCCAATTCTTGAAAATAGGCCAAGAATACATTTTCTGAAAACGTTTTCGCACCTTTTTTATTTTTCCATATAATGAAATTTTCAAAGGCCCTTAAATATTTCGCCCGGGATTTCGTAGGTAATAGGTTTTGTACAATGTTGTTTGCTTCTGAAGTTATTGCTTCAGGTGTTAACTCATTGTCACTGTCATAAGTTGACGTGGAACTCATATTTTATTGCAAAATAAGCAAATCAACTCAAATAAAATATGTACTTAATTACAAGAACAGAGACGTAATCCGCGCGCTTTAGTTTTTTTTTTTATTAGCACGGGTGCGCCATACCAGCCAGCAATTCATATAATTTGCGTTCGATTTCTATGAACGATATACGTTCCAAATTCAAATCACTTTTCCGCCCGCTAAAAAACTCTGAAGAGAAAAGTGCTACTTTGCTCCCACTTATAGAGGAACAAAGTGACACTTTTCGAATAGAAGGGATGAAAAATAATAAACCTTTTTTATTTAACCTTATAACTAACTTCTTAAACTAATGAAACTATATCTAAAGTAAGATTATTAATTCCAATCAGTAAAATGACATTTCCAGTGTTGCAGGTTTTTTGTCCCAAATAAATAATGAAGTGGTAGAATCGAGTTTTTATAAAAAAAAGTTAGTCGAGTTTCCTTTTTTTTTATTCAATATCAAATTGCCTTTATATAAATAAACAATATGTAATTTACGGTAATTAAACAGAATACATACACGGTAAGTAATTAAATATTACATAAAATACTGTTATATTATTTGTTTTTGGTTATTGGAAGCACTATGGACATCAGATCACTTGTCACGCTTAGGACGCCATTTTGTTTTTCATTCTGCTCCCGAATTCCGACGGTGTCAGAAGTGTTTAGTGTCCCCTGCAATTTCTTGTTTATTTCTTACTTGTTAACTTGTTATTTTTTTGTTGAGTTTTGTTACGTTTGTTGTTTTCTAACGTTTATTTTTGAGATGGATCCTCAACCGTCCACCTCTAAAGAGGGATGTCTCCCTCCAAAAAGAAAGCGTCGATCATTTGTTGTGAGTGAGAAACAAATGGTTCTCAATGCATATAATTATGTATGGAATAAAAATGCAAAACCTTTTGATGTTCCAAAGAAAGATGAGTGTGTGAAGACAGTGTCTGAAATTTTGGGAATTTCGACTAGATCTGTGTATCGGATACTGAAGGAACAAAAGGGGAACGTTCAATTATCAAATCGGAAAAAATCCGGACCCAAACTGACATTCAAAGATAAAATTGATGATTTTGACTTTTCGGCGATAGTTTTGCGATAAATTAGATATTATGTGAACTGTAGGTATAGCAAAAATTAGCTGGTTCCTTTCTGCCCCGCATAAACCACGTTGAAAACCACAGAACTGAACTGACCTGCAATTCCTTTGGCTCTGGTGTAAGCTGGCGCCGAAGATAGTCCAGGAGGTAACAGCACAGCAAATATACAGGATAGCACAGCACAAAGTTCATTAAATTCATTAAATAATTTTAAAATAAACGACGGCCGTCGATGCGTGCGAGTGTCACAGATGTGGTTCACGGCAGTGCCGCTAGGGGCGCGCACAACCAGCTCATCGAAACATTCGATCAATTCAGCCGCGGAATTCAAACATAGCAATGCGCGGCAGATTTAACCCAGATCGTATAGAATAACACCAAAGACCCGCGAGATTAACCATCTCCCCGGCCTTGAAAGGTTTCCTTTCGAAACACCAATTCAGTACCAACAATATTCCGCGAACCTTATTGCAATGATAAATTCATAACTAAAGAAGAACCAAATATATTAATATCGGTTCCATTAAAGCGTAATACCTACGACTTCTAATCTAATACTTAAATTACTAATGCGATAACTCTAACTAAAACTAAAGTTGCTGTTGAGCCAGGAAATATTACTGACTCGGCAATGGGCACAGTTTGACCACTGGTCTCTGATAAATACCAGACTTAGTCTTAACTGTGGCCACGCGTACAACATCGTCCTTGCCACTGAAGGTTTTAATTACGATTCCTAAGGGCCAGGCGAGAGGGGGTATATTGTCCTGTATTATAATAACCACCATCCCTTCCTTTATAGGAGGAGAGGGCACGTTCCATTTTTGTCGAACCTGTAAATTATGAAGGTATTCTTTTCGCCATCGCACCCAGAACGACTGCACTAACTTGTCCACCAACTCGTATCTACTCAAAAGATGAGAAACAGAATCTGATATTTCACAAGATGGGAGAGATTCAAGTGGAGCAGTATGCAAAAAATGCGCTGGTGTCAGTGCTACCGGATCACATGGGTCCGAGCTCAAAACAGTCAATGGGCGGGAATTTAATAAACTTTCGATCTGGGCTAAAACTGTCTGAATTTCTTCAAAAGTTAAAATTTGACTACCGATTACCTTAAACAAGTGGCTTTTAATACACTTTATATTACTCTCCCAACAACCTCCAAAATGTGGGGCGTTTGGTGGAATAAACTTCCAAGAAATACGGTGTAACGATAATTCTTTTTTCAAAGTCGGGTTATACTCCTTTTCCAAAAAGGCATATAATTCGCGAAGATACGAATGAGCTCCTACAAAATTAGTTCCATTATCAGAATAAAAACAATGGACGGGTCCTCGACGAGACAAGAAACGTTTCACAGCTGCTAGAAAGCAAGAAGTGCTTTAATCACTTGCAAGCTCGATGTGCACTGCACGTGTAGTCAGACATGTGAAAAGGCAAATATAAGCCTTGCGACTTTTAATACCCCTTCCACGGTATGGTGTCACTGATATCGGTCCCGCGTAATCACATCCGGTGTGAATAAAAGCCTTAGTTGCAGCTTTTACCCTAGGTTCGGGTAAGTCGGCCATTAGGGGAGTACCTGGTTTAGGTTTATAATTGAAGCAAATATTACATTTAGAAATAATAGATTTAATTGTTCTCCTAGCTGATATAATCCAATACTTGGCCCGAATAATGGATGTTAATAACCCCGTACCCGTATGTAAGTATCTCCGATGATAAAACTGAATAAGCATAGTTACTATATGATTTTTACTTGGTAATATAATAGGATGTTTAAATTCAAAGTCTTCGTCTGAGTTAGATAATCTGCCGCCAACGCGTAATATTCCGTCCTTGATGACAGGGTTTAACCTTCTAAGAGTGGATGTACAGCAATAACCATTGTTCCTATTCAATTTTTTCATATCATCACCAAAATGCACTGACTGAATCTGTTTTACTACTTCGAGTTCAACGAACTCCAGATCTGATGCAGTTATGGGGCCCGCGGAGATTTTTCTTGTGAATTTTAATATGTAACACACAACATTAAGGAAAGATGGCCACGAGGAAAACTTGCGAGCCAGACAATACAAAAATGGCTCAAAATTAGAAGTTTCTGTAACTGGTAATGAAACGACCTTAGACTCTGGGATATTAGATGATTCGCTTGGAACGAAAGGCTTGATAGGCCATTCAGATTTATTTAGAAGAGCCCAAGGGGGTCCTGTAAACCACAGAGGGTGATTTATAAGCTGTGCTGGCGTTAACCCGCGAGACAAACAGTCACTGGGATTATCTTTACCCTTAATGTGGAAGAAATGCTTAGACGGTAGGTTGTCTTGAATTTTAGAAACACGGTTGGCTACAAAGGTGTGCCATCTGTGTGGCGAAGAATGGATCCAATTCAGCGTTACGGTTGAATCTGAAAAGGCTAATACATCTTCGATTGGATATCTTGGATTATACGTTTCTATAGTCTTTTTAATTAATTTGGATAACAATAACGTTGCACATAATTCGAGACGGGCTAGTGATATGCTCTTTAATGGTGCTACTTTGGCCTTACTACAAATTAAACTTATGGAGGATGGCTTACTACTAGCGTCGATTTTGACATAAATGCAAGCACCGTATGCTTTTTCACTTGCATCCGCAAAACCCAATAAAGTAACATTACTGTGTTGGATGACACCTAGATGTCGAGGAAACCTTAATTTGGTAATTTCAGGAAGTTCCAGTTTAAATTGATTCCAAATTTTTACTACACGTTGTGGAGGAACTTCATCCTAGTCTACTTTACATTTCCAAAGCTCTTTTATTAGGAGCTTTGCATACAATATAACAGGTGCTACTAAACCTAACACATCAAATAAACGAGCGACACATGATAAAATATTTCTTTTAGTGCAAGGCCTGTCATCGGTCATTACCTTGAAAGTAAATTCGTCATCGCCAGGATTCCAGCACAGTCCCAATATTTTCAGAGTGCCCTCTTCAAACTCTACATCATTAGGCAAACGGTATTCTGGTGGAATGTTATTAAGTACATCATTCGAATTGCTGACCCATTTTACGAGGTCGAAGCCACCAGATTTGAATAGTTCTATTAAGTCATGTGAGGCCTTTACAGCTTGCTCGGTATTAAGAATGGAACTACAGACGTCATCCATGTACAGGTCTCTATTGACAATTTCTTCAGCAAGAGGAAACCGATGTCCTTCATCTTGTACGAGCTGCGATACCGTTCGACTACATTTCAAACCGAAAGCCACACTATTAAATTCGTATGTATATACAACTTTATCTTCTGCGGCATTCGCTTTAAATGTGTTACTCTGCTTATTCTGTTGCTCCCGTGGAGCAAACTTGTATAAGATTCTTTTTAATTTACGATCCTGATTACGGACGCGTATTCTCAAGTACATTTGCTTTATGTCAGCTGAAATAGCCACAGGAAACAGTCTCAGATTTAAAAGAATAGTGAAAAGATCACGTTGTAGATTAGGACCTGGATGAAGAAGGTCGTTCAGAGAATATCCGCTACTGGTTTTAGCACTAGCATCCAGAACAGGTCTCACCTTTGTTGTCAATTTGTCATCCCTTAAAACGGCGTGATGTGGAATATAATAATGTTGACTGGATGTAAGAGAATCTGTATCTATGAGGGATAAGTAACCCTGCTTTAAATAATCATTAATAACTTCGTCATAAGCTGCTCTAAACGCAGGCTGAGTTTCAAACCTGCGTTCTAGATAAGAAAATCTTTTCTTAGCGCACTCGTAAGAGTTCCCAAGCAATTCAGAATTTTGCTTGAAAGGCAATGCTACCTCGTACCTTCCATTAGAGTCACGTGTAACTGTGTCCTTGTATATAGTTTCGCATGTTTTATCATCTTCGCTGACAATACGTTTAGGGTCGATTTCATCAAGCTCCCACATTTTTTTAATAAGAGATTCTATGTCAGTAGATGATATTGTGTGATAAGCTACGGACGTGGAAGATCGATATTCCAGAGATACAGGGGCATCCCCTACAACTACATATCCTAGCAAAGTCTCTAAAGCCACTGGATGTCCCGGAGTGCCTGTTATTTTACCTGGTTTTAATAACTCAGCGGAAAGACTGACTCCAATAAGCAAGTCTATTTCCGATGGAATGTTCCAATTATCGTCAGCCATGGGGACCTGATTAAGATATTCTATTAGTGACGTGTCAATTGTACACGTAGGTAAATTACTTGTTATTTGGTTTAATATAAATGCTTTCATGATACATTTAGAATCATTAAATCGCGATTTAATAGTCACATTAGCTATTCCCTTCACATTTTGAGAAGTACCACCAATGCCTTTGACAGTTACAGGGGATTTATATTCAACCTTTAGTCCTAACTTTAAACAACATCTTGCAGTTATATAATGTTGTTGAGACCCTGGGTCCAGCAGGCACCTAATATTGACGTCCTTGCCGTTACGGCCTTTAGCGAGAACAACTGCGGTAGCTAGTACTTGTGTAACTGGTTTTGTGCCACCTTTTGTACACGACAACGTACAATATGTCTCGTGGTCTTGGTTGGGGAGTGAGGACTCATTTGCCTCCTCCTCAGGTCCCTCATCAAACCCAAACGAATTTATGATGTCACATATCTCACTTTCATTATGTATAACTTTATCAACATCAATGGTATGACTGACAGCCACTGTAGAGGTGCTAGGCAATAATGACTCAGCCCTATTAAAATGTAGCAAGGTATGATGACGAGAGTTACATTTTTTGCACAGGGTATTGGAGTTACAATAGAAAGAAGTATGTTGAGTACTTAAACAATTGATGCAATAACGATTCTCTTTTATAAATTTAAATTTATCAACTGAAGAAAGATTCAAGAATAATTTACAGACATAAAGATGTGTATGATTGTCTTTACAAAGGTTACATTTCTTTCCGTTGGTGGGTTGAGTTTGTTCAGTCGATATGAGTGCTCGTGGAGGAGCACGATTGCTAGTGGTAGGTCTGTTAGTTGCCGGTTGATACATCAAAGAACGCGTGGCACTTGTGCGATGTAATATTTTAGCTTGTTCGCGGACAAACTTAATGAAATCATCATATTTAGGTATCTCAACTGTACCTCGAATAGAAGATTCAAAGCCCTTGGCTGTATCTGGATCTACCAGCTTCAGACCCCAATGAAGAAAAATAAAGTCACTCAGATTATTTATTTTTAATTGGTTGAGAGCGGCTATGGTTGCGGAATAAGTATCAATAAACTTTTCCAAATTCGTGGACGATGATGTTCCAATGGGTTTCAATGAGAATAATTTATTTAAGTAAGTTGTAGCCAAAGCTCGGTCGTCCTTATATTTTTCAATTAAGTTGTCCCATATCACCTTATAATTTTCCGCTGCAGGAGGGATACCTGCATAACTGGTCTTAGCTTTATCAGTTAGATGCGTGGTGAGGTAGTGCACCCGTTCAGAATCACATAAGGATGGATTGTCATGAATAAGATGTTTAAAAGTTTCATAAAAAAATGGAAAATTCAGAATTTCTCCATCGAATGACGGTAATTCGATGTTCGGTACTTTAAATGTAGAACTAGGAGTGTTATGCTCACAAGGTTCTTGTGTGGTACGCTCTATTCTGAACATGGCTTCTTTAATGAAGTAATACAAGTCATCGAAAGCCGAGAGGGTCTTGTAACTCACTGTGTACTCAGGGTTAAGTTCCAAATTGATAGTATTTATTTCATCAACTATACCAGCATATTCTTCGCGTAATTTATCCAAAAGGCGCGCTTGTGATACAAAAAGATATCTGGATTTTTCATCTTTCTTAGACGATAATTGAAAAGTAGAATTAATTTGAGAATAATATTGTTGTTGTTTCCCTTCCAACAAACGGAGTCTCAATTCCTTTTGTGTCATTTTGGTTAAATTAAATCTATATAAATACCTATCTGGCTCCCAGTTAAACTTTACTGAGTTCAACTATGTGTATTTATTTGATGTTCAACGACTAATTAAACTTAATTTGATGTAACTATCAATCACTTTTTAGTGATTACAATTGTTATGACAGTTCACTTCTACAAATAAATTTTATATTAATAATGTGCATACATTTTAAGCTAGATCAAACAATAATTTAAACACAGTTCGATAAGACACTGGAATAACCCTCTTAATGGTACAACCAATAGTCACTTATTTAGACAAAGTGAACAAATTCCTTAATTAAGACCCCAAACGACAACAATAAATGTTTACCTCATCTCCACAAACTTATTATATCAAGATTGCCACACATAAACATTAAATATTGAATAACAATCCCCGTTTTCAATTTCTTATTTCCTCAACACTGGCCATGAATGAACATTCACAAAGTGTCCCTGTAACTTGAGTTCTGTACTCAACTGATGACCTTGAAAGTAAAAGCAAACCTTAAGGCAATTAGGTAATTACTCAATGCGGTTTTTTTTTTCTTTTACCAAACACTGTGGTGGTAAGTAGTAATTTGATAGGTATGTAATCTTTATTGTAACTATGTTCCACTAATTCTGAAATAGTGCAATTTTCTCCAACTTTACTTACATATCAACAGGATTAAAGTATTCAAATTCACACCGTTGCTCAGTGGTTGCATAAAATGCATGAGTGCATAAATGCAGTTTGCTTCTATGTAAACCTTTGGAGTTTAGATCTCAGCAGAGTGGAACAAATATAACAATTAGATTTAGATTGAAATAGTAGGACGCCCCAATAAGAAAACATACCTACCCACCTACTCAGAAGTGGTGCAGAATAAACAATACATTTAAAATAAATTAGATATCTAGATGCCAGCTAGGTATTCTAATAAGTGAATGGGTAGTTGCAAAATGCAATGCGTACAATATGTTCAATTCTAGATTTATTCAAATCTAGACGCGATATTTTGTTTTAATGTTAGTTGCGATGCGAACTAGAGGTAGGTATTTAGCTTAACTTTAAGCTAGTGCGAAACTAAATTATTATTAAAAAAAACATAACATAAACTCACGCCTATATCCCCGAAGGGGTAGGCAGAGGTGCTAGCACCCACATTTCGCCAGTTTATGTTTAGGTCCCAATGTAATAGGTGGCGAGCCTATTGCCATTAACCGGGCACTTATAAACCTGCGATAAATACACACATAACTAATATTATTAATATCCAGACTCAAATAGAAGGAAAATAATATATCCTAATTATGTCATCATGATATACTAGGATATTGTAAGCGATAGGTAACCAAAGTCTAAGCTCGACGCGTTATATCGTGTACGTACAAATTGTAGGTACCACGTGTAAAATAAATAAGTAGATAATCGTTTATGCGGTAAGTATAACAAAGAAAATAAATGATTATCCACCTAGTCGAACTTAATTGCGAATGAAATATGACGGCCAGCCGGCTAGATGATGTTAAATTAATGAAATTAAAAATATTCTAAACTACATCCAGTATGACGAACTTCAATGCAATAAGGTTTTACCTACGTAAAATATCGAACAGAAACACAATTGTAGAGGAAATCAATTGTAATCCGGTGAGATGGACCAAATAGTTTTGCGATAAATTAGATATTATGTGGACTGTAGGTATTGCAAAAATTAGCTGGTTCGTTTCTGCCCCGCATAAACCACGTTGAAAACCACAAAACTGAACTGACCTGCAATTCCTTTGGCTCTGGTGTAAGCTGGCGCCGAAGATAGTCCAGGAGGTAACAGCACAGCAAATATACAGGATAGCACAGCACAAAGTTCATTAAATTAATTAAATAATTTTAAAATAAACGACGGCCGTCGATGCGTGCGAGTGTCACAGATGCGGTTCACGGCAGTGCCGCTAGGGGCGCGCACAACCAGCTCATCGAAACATTCGATCAATTCAGCCGCGGAATTCAAACGTAGCAATGCGCGGCAGATTTAACCCAGATCGTATAGAATAACACCAAAGACCCGCGAGATTAACCAGGCGATACGTCGTAAAGTTCACCAATTCTTTTTGCGAAGGACCCTCCAAGTATTGCCAAGGTATGTAAATTTATAAAATTATAATACAATAAAAAATACATAATTGCACATCATCATAATAATAATTAACACACATTGTCATTGTCTCTCTGTAGTTTACAAACATTAATTACTTGTAATATTTTAAAGGTTCATCAGGTTGTAAATGATGACCCTGACCTACCAAATATGTCGAAGAGTACCATGCGAGCAGTTTTAAAACATGTAAAATTTAAATATACCACTCGCAAACGACGCAGCTGCTTGACAGACCGTCAAGACTTAATTCTGTGGCGTAGACGGTACTTGACGACAATCAAAGAATATCGGAGACAAGGAAAAATAATTTATTATCGAGATGAGACCTGGATTAATGAAGGTAATTGAATATTTTTATTTACAACTGTATTTAGTGAATAGTGTTTCAGTTTCAAAATGTATTTGTGTCAGTATTATATTATTTATATGAATTTTGTATATTAACAGGTCATACAACTGGTAAAGTTTGGGTGGATACAACAATAGAATCTTCCAAACAAGCGTTTTCTAAAGGTTTGACTACAGTTAAGGTTACTACTAAAGGGCCCAACCGGCAAAGGTCGACGCCTGATAATTTCACATATAGACAGTGATGAAGGTTTTGTAGAAGCCGGTTTACTTATTTTTGAATCGAAGAAAAATAGTATGGACTATCATGAAGAAATGAACTCGGAGTGTTTTGAGGAATGGCTTAAAAGCATTGTGCCAAATTTAAAGTCAAATGCGGTGCTGGTATTAAATAACGCACCGTACCATTCAAGAAAAGTCGAGCGTATCCCCACTTCAAACTGGCGGAAGGCTGATATTATTCAGTGGTAGGATGAAAAACAATTTCAATATCAACCTACAATGATAAAGGCTCAATTAATAGAAATAGTAAAATTACAAAAATCTAATTACGAACGCTATGCTGTGGAAGTGTTGGCCGCTGAATACAGTGTCACAATCCTGCGTCTGCCCCCTTATCACTGTGAACTCAACCCAATAGAGTTAGTTTGGGCTCAAGCAAAGGGGTACGTCGCCAGGAACAATAAAATTTTAAAATAAAAGACGTAAAAAAATTATTTGAAGTAGGCCTGAAGGAAGTGACACTTGAAAATTGGAGACAGTGCATCAACCATACTATAAAAGTTGAAAACAAAATGTGTCAACTTGACCACTGGGCCTACCGCCCAAGTGTCGTCGATATCACAGCCGTCGAAATGTTGCGCTGGTCAAGGTCGACGGCCATTTTGTACCGCCCCATTGATAATTGATGCCGGCGCGGCGTAAGAATGAATGAAACGCTGTTTTTGACAGTTAAATAGCTGCCGCCTAAAAAAAATCTAATCTACGGCGTCGCTTTGAAGTGTCATTTCATTACGGCACCTCATGAGGTGCCGTAATGAAATGACACTTCACACAATGAGCTGTCGTTTTGAATATTATTTTCTTTTCCGACGGTTGATTACGATGCCGATTGCACCTAACACTGGGCTACTATGGCTTTTATGGGTGCGACTGCCGACGAGTGGATTATGCCGTCCTATTGCACCTAACACTGGGCTACTATGGCTTTTATGGGGGCGACTGCCGACGAGTGGGTTCTGCCCTCCTATTGCACCTAACACTGGGCTACTATGGCTTTTATGGGGGCGACTGCCAACGAGTGGGTTCTGCCCTCCTATTGCACCTAACAATGGGCTACTATGGCTTTTATGGGGGCGACTGGGTTCTGCCCTCCTATTGTACCTAACACTGGGCTACTATGGCTTTTATGGGGGCGACTGCTGACGAGTGGGTTCTGCCCTCCTATTGTACCTAACACTGGGCTACTATGGCTTTTATGGGGGCGACTGGGTTCTGCCCTCCTATTGCACCTAACACTGGGCTACTATGGCTTTTATGGGGGCGACTGGGTTCTGCCCTCCTATTGTACCTAACACTGGGCTACTATGGCTTTTATGGGGGCGACTAACACTGGGCTACTATGGCTTTTATGGGGGCGACTGCCGACGAGTGGGTTCTGCCGTCCTATTGCACCTAACACTGGGCTACTATGGCTTTTATCGGGGTGACTGCCGACGAGTGGGTTCTGCCCTCCTATTGCACCTAACACTGGGCTACTATGGCTTTTATGGGGGCGACTGGGTTCTGCCCTCCTATTGTACCTAACACTGGGCTACTATGACTTTTATGGGGGCGACTGCCGACGAGTGGATTCTGCCCTCCTATTGTACCTAACACTGGGCTACTATGGCTTTTATGGGGGCGACTGGGTTCTGCCCTTCTAGAAGTCAGTCAGTCGCAGTCGCACCCATAAAAGCCATAGTAGCCCAGTGTTAGGTGCTATCGGCATCGTAATCAACCGTCGGAAAAGAAAATAATATTCAAAACGACAGCTCATGAGACGCGGTCGATTTGATTTTTTTAGGCGGCAGCTATTTATCTGTCAAAAACAGCGTTTCATTCATTCTTACCCCGCGCCGGCATCGATTATCAATGGGGCGGTACAAAATGGCCGTCGACCTTGACCAGCGCAACATTTCGACGGCTGTGATATCGACGACACTTGGGCGGTAGGCCCACACATCATAGATGAATGTGTGGATTCATTCATTATAAATGTAACTGATTCCGATTCCGATTCTGAATATACCGATTCAGAAACGGAGTCGGAATCAATAGCAACCGTAATAAATAAAACGTAATAAATTACTTGTATTGTTTTACTTACTACTATAAAGACGGGAGCAGTCATTTGATTGCAATTTGGATTTAAATGTTAAATAATTGACAAACCATTTGACTTAATGTATTGAAACTTTGTGACTTTGATTAATATTAGTAGTTAAATGAAACTATGTATGAAAATAACTCACATCCCTTTTATTTATTATATAAAATTTTGATATACCGACAAAGACGGCGGCACTCATTTGATGGCTGAGATCCAATAAGTGTTTATAATTGTAATGTAAGAGAGTAGAACATAAATTAGGTACGTTTATCAGTTGTTTGTAGTTTGTTAGTCAAAAAAGTCAGTATCGTTTCGACTGCCCGTGAATTTAGTAGAAATTATTGTATGTAATTTGTGAAAATTAAATATTTACAATAAAAAACGCTTTGATACCTTTTTTTTTTTTTTTTTATCGTGCGGAAATCCCTTCGGATACCCCCCCGCCGGCCAGCGGGGGCGGTTATGTCGGGCTTGCACCGACTAAAACCGCACGCCGTCTCGGGTCTTCAGACGCCGGGGTGTAAGGTTACCCATAGAGCATATCCCTCGCACCCCGGCTGACCCTGGGCCATCTCACCACTAACAGCATCACTCATCCTGTCTCCTCTGAAAGCAGAGGAGTACGGAGAGCGATGTGTTCCCGCCACGTTGGGTATTGGCCGACGATCAATGCCAACCCTATGAAGGGGTGAAGGGGAAGCCATTGACCGCCGCCCAGGGTGTACCGGCCGCTCCGATTCCGTTCCCCCCGGACTGCAGCGGGATCGGAATCGGAGCGACACTCGAGGAGGTTACCCAACACACACCCCACGCTTTGATACCTAATAAAATAAAGCATGACTAAATATCTAAGTCTGTTGATTGCCGAACATCACTATTGTAGCGGGTCACCTTTTTTTGTATTAGTGACAGTTGCGCTTGTCATTTTACTGACTGGCCGCGCATTACGGTTTACATAATTAATCAATTACATAGCGTGTTTGGCGAGCATAAGCTGAATAGAGCTGAATAAGTGTGAGTAGTCCCTTACACGTCAGCAGAAGATAACGTGCTTTGAACCAATCATACGACTGTAGATTCATATGTTGGACAAATGAATGAAGTATTTATTGTACTCATTTACAGATGATGCCGCGGTAGAGCAAGATGGCGCAGACCTGTATCATACCGCACTAGGCTTACACACGGAGTGTGACTTACCTCTTGATATTGTGAAGAAGGAACCGGATGACGTCGACACTGGTAAGTTAGTAGACTGGTGGAACGTGCGTGTGGACATCCGACCGGCCGTGCAGATACATTCTGTACAAAACATAATATCGGGTGTGAATGTGTACCAGCGGCGCTCTATGGAAGCAAACGGTAGTTTCAATCTCATAAATGGTTCCTATGAAAGTGGTAACTCCAAAGCGTTTTTCAGAGACATGAACTATCAAATAAACATCTAATGGACCAGCATCTGAAATAAATATTCAAGATTTGCAGACGACTACGTGCTTCTAGCTAAAACATCTAAAGAACTACAGACATCATACAAACATTAAATTGTGAGAGCAAAAACATTGGTCTGCACATGAACCCAGGCAGAACTAAAGCCTTGAGTAATAACCATAAAAACTAATACAATACCTCCTCACCAATACGATACGGCCTCTGTGGCGTAGCGGTAGTGCATTCGATTGCTACGACAGGGGACGCGGGTTCGATTCTCGCTCAGTTCAAATATTTGTAGGCATGAATATGTCTATTTGCATTGGTCTGGGTGTTTCTATGTATAATATGTATGTATTTACAAAAAAAGAATTTAAGTAATAAAAAATATGATAAACCCTGGAACCCATAACACAAGCTAGTTAAAATATGCTTAATTTGGGTCTAGAAAGCGCTGTGTAGAATGAAACCATTAAAAAACTCGATAACCGTCCGAAAAATGAAAAAGCAGCCGAGTGCGAGTCGCACTCGCCCATTAAGGGTTCCGTAGCAGCAAGTAACATAATAATGTTCTTTTGTTTTAATTTTTATATTTGACTTGATTGAATGAAATGTTGCGGTTTACGGTTTACGATTTATGCCGTATTAAAAAAAAACTACTAACTAGATCTCGTTCAAACCAATTTTCGGTGGAAGTTTACATGGTAATGTACATCATATTACCATGTAATAAAATAAATAAAAAATAAATAATTGTGGAAAAGTACAAGTGATTTATTCAATATCATATATATATTTTTTTTTTTTATACCACTCAGGTGGCAGACAAGCTCACGGCCCACCTGATGGGAAGCGGTCACCGTGGCCTATGGACGTGTGCAACACCAGGGGCAAGGGTTCCGTTGCCAAATGTCAATAAACGGAACCCTTAAATATAAAAATTAAAAAAAAAACATCATGTTGCTTGCTGCTATGGAACCCTTAATGGGCGAGTCCGACTCGCACTTGGCCGATTTTTTTCTAAACTGAATAGTTTGCGCGAGAGACACTTCTAAAGTGATAAAATGTGAGTCCCCCCTGTGGGGGGGGGGGGCTGTAACTTCTAAAATAAGAGAATGATAAAACAACAAAATATATATGATGTACATTATCATGTAAACTTCCACCGAAAATTGGTTTGGACGAGATCTAGTAAGTAGTTTTTATTTTAATACGTTATAAATCCTCAACCGCAATTTACCTTTCATTCAATCAACTCAAATATAAAATTTAAAAAAACTACTTGCTACTACGGAACCCTTAATGGGCGAGTCCGACTCGCACTTGGCCGCTTTTTTAACCTACTTTTATTTTGCCATTGACGGCTTAAATGCACAGTAAAACTCGTATGAGTTTATGTGACGTTTTTATTCAGGTAAATTCTTTATAATGTACTAGCTGTCCCGGCAGACTTCGTACTGCCTCAATCGATAACAACTTCCATATTTATTCAAAGTCAAAGTCAAAAACCATTTATTCTGTATAGACCATTAATACGGCACTTACAAAACGTCATAAAAAATAAATAATCTAATGTTTGGCAAATGGACCACCGGTTCGAAACGCGGCCCTGTCCTGAGAAGACTCCGGCAAGAAACTCAGCGGGCTGTTTTTTTTTTCACCTTTTAAACCTTCTCTGGACCTCCACAAATAATTCAAGACCAAAATTAGCCAAATCGGTTCAGCCGTTCTCGAGTTTTAGCGGCACTAACGAACAGCAATTAATTTTTATATATAAGAAGATGTATTAACTTTAAAAAAATGTAAATAGCCAAGTAATAGAATACTAAACGAATATGTCTATCTTGGTAAACACGATAGTTAATCCGTTCCATGATATACAATAATCATCATTATCATCATATCAACCGTAGGAAGTCCACTGCTGAACATAGGCCTCCCCCATTGACTTTCATTTCGACCGGTCTGTAGCGGCCTGCATCCCCGAGACCCTGCGCTCTTTAGCAGGTCGTCTGTCCACCTTGCGGGAGGCCTTCCTAGGCTGCGCTTGCCGTCACGTGGTCTCCATTTAAGAACCTTTCATATAAAATTATGTTAACGGGAGTTAACGCGATCATGTATAGGTGTATACATACCTTTGCATTGCCTGACGTTTCGACCATCAACCAAATCAAATAGGAACAAAGAAGTATCCCGAACAGTTACCATTACATGGAAAAAGTTATGGACACAAAATTAAATTTTAAAAGGAGATTACAGCTTAGACCATAATAAGATTATAAAGGATGCGTGCATATTAGCAAGCCTTGAATAGGGCAGCCAAACGTGGGTTTATACAAATGAAATAAAAAACAAACTAATTATTACGCAAAGAACCGTGGAAAGAAGCATATTAAAAACTAGTTGTTGCCCGCGGCTCCGCCCGCTTGATTTTTGATCCCATTCCCGTAGGCCGTAACCCATGGGACCATATTCTATGAATAGAATGTCTTCTTTCAAACTATAATCTATCCCTGTACCAAATTTTAGCCAGACCCGTTGAGCCGTTTGAGCGTGATTGAGTTACAAACATCTAAACACAAACTTTCACGTTTATAATATTAGTAAGAATAAGTGTCAACAAAGTAATAACAATTTAAGTATGTAAGTAGGTGAATATATTGTTTCAATCGTTTTAACCCCGTGTACAGGTGGTTTAACTCACAAAGTACTTATCAGCAATAACATATACTGCATTATATTATATAGGCGCGTGTAGACAGTTAATATATTTCGCGATCCTGTCAATATACCGTGTATTGATAATATTTATGATATTGATGTGCAATATATATTGAAGTTATATTTCTTTTGGCGCGTTAGGGAAAAATGTTGAGAGTATTTTTTTATGATCCGCGCGCACACCGTCACGAAAAACCGACACCAAGAAGAATTTGAGGTCAGTTGCCGGTATCATTTAACTAAATCATAAACCAGAATGATTTTTTAAATTATTATTTCTACAAAAGTAGGATAACGCGAAGGATAAAATTCTTAGAAATAGTATTATCTTATTACGCCAAAAAAGTCTAACTACTTACGTGCGCAAGTACACACACACTTTTTTTGTGGACGAATGAAGGCAGTATTTATTGTACTCATTTACAGATGATGCCGCGGTAGAGCAAGATGGCGCAGACCTGTATCATACCGCACTAGGCTTACACACGGAGTGTGACATTCCTCTGGATATTGTCAAGGAGGAACCGGATGACGTCGACACTGGTAAGTTAGTAGACTGTGGCGGAACGTGCGTGTGGACATTATATTTATTTTGCACCCTTTTATTTTTTATTTTTACGTGCGGAAATCCCTTCGGATACCCCCCCGCTGGCCAGCGGGGGTGATTATGTCGTGTCTCGACTAAAACCGCACGGTGTCCTCCCCACGCATGTGACATTATATAAAAGTTCTTGTAGTTCGTTGTAACAAAAAATAAACTACTTAGTAGATCTCGTTCAAACCAATTTTCAGTGGAAGTTTACATGGTTAATGTACATAATTTTTTTTTTTGTCTTTTCATTTTCTTATTTTAGAAAGTTATAGTGGGGGGGGGGGGGGAGGCACATTTTACCACTTTGGTAGTGTCTCTCGCGCAAACCATTCAGTTTAGAAAAAAGTGATATTAGGAACCTCAATATTTTTTTTTTTTATACACACGATTCACAAAATTACAGACGTGGCTAACGTGGCACTGGTAGATATCCCATCTCTATCCGTGGGTGTCGTTTAAGGTGAGTAAGGGATAGGGCTGTTCTTCACCTTATATCATACAGTCCAAGAAAAACCGGCGAGAAATGCATGTGGATCTAAAAGAAAAGCTACCCCAGGGAGGTACCGGAGCAACCGGAGAGTCCTCCTCTCTTCCTCACAGGAAGAGACAGTCCCACGTATCCTGGGGGGGACAAATCTGCATGGAGAGATGGCGACGGTACTCGCCAGACGTCACGCCGAAACCTTTCTCGAAGGGCCGAAAAGAGGGCAGCAGACTGTTGATTTGCTACTCTGAATGTAAAAGGGGATATGAATGAAAAACTAGATGATGTATACGAGATGATGATAGAAAGAAATATAGATGTACTGTGTGTGAATGAGACGAAGCGAAAGGGGAGAGAAATACTAACACGCGGGCCGTTCACCGAAATATGGTCGGGTGTGTCCGACAGTTAACATGGCATCAAAGGTGTTGGTATTACTTTCGACGGCCTCTGTGGCGGAGCGGTAGTGCATTCGACTGCTACGTCAGGGGGCGCGGGTTCGATTCCCGCTCAGTGCAAATATTTGTATGCATGAATATGTCTATTTGCATTGGTCTGATGTGAAAGAAATGTACAAAAGGAAACTGAATGACAGACGAGAACCAAATTGGAGTGCCATGAGTAGATGGATGTAGAGGCAGTATGGACAGTTTTTAAAAGTAATGTAGTAGAGAGTGCCATTGATGTATGTAATTTTACAAAAAAAAGAAGAAGAAAATGTACGAAGGCTGACTGGTGGGATGATGAAACGAGAAGAATGATAGAAGAAAAGAAGAAAGCTTGGCAAGATGTGCTAGCGATGGAAGCTATTGATAGAGTAAGTGGAGGTATGAAGAAAGATAATATAAAGGAAAAGAAGAAAAATATCGAAGTGTGAAAGAGAAAGTGAAAGAATGCGTAGAAAGAAAGAAAAAGGAGAAAATGGAGAGGCTTGAGAGAGAGTTCAGTGTAAGTTTCCGGGATAACATAAAAACGTTCTGGAAACTAGTAAAAGAAGCGCGAGGGAACATAAAAACAGGTTCGATGAATGTAATAACGGATGAAAATTTAGGAAAGATTTGTGTTAGATCGTTGGAAGAGATATTTTGAAAGTCTGTATGAGCGTAGTTTGGATGAAATAGAGTATGACGAAGGAGTGATAGGTTCGCTGGCGTCCACTGATGAAATTGGAATGGATGATATTATGAAAGCATTAAAACTCATGAAGATGGGAAAATCTGCTGGGTATGATAGTGACGATTGAAATGTTGAGAGCTGGTGAGGGATTAGTAGCAGGAATGTTGCACCACCTAATGAACCTTTGTTGGAGACAAGGCCAGGTCCCAGAAGACTGGACGAAGGCGGTGATTGTCCCAATTTATAAAGGTAAAGGCTCGCAGCAGGACTGCCATAATCATCGCGGCATCAGCCTTCTAAGTGTGGTTGGGAAATTGTATGCCAAAATTTTGATTGATAGGGTAGTAGTAAGCATGACTGATGATAAGATTTGGGATGTGCAAGCGGGATTTCGAAAGGGAATGGGATGTACGGATATAGTCTTCCTTGCGCTGCGTTGTGGAGAAATACCTGGCCAAAACCAGAAAGTGTTTTGCGCATTCGTAAACTTGGAAAAGGCGTATGACAAGGTGAACAGGAATGAGTTGTGGAAGGTACTATCCATATATGGGGTGGACTGCAACTTAATACGGGCTCTGAAGTCATTGTACTAGGGCTCCAGAGCCTGTGTTAGGATTAATGGCGCCTACACAGACTGGTTTGATATCTCTAAAGGTCTCAGGCAAGGATTTATAGCTTCGCCTTAGTTGTTCAATCTTTTCATGGATAGCTGTATGAGTGATATGAAAGGATGTGAATATGGAATAAAGATTGAAGATACTCCTCCTATACGCCGATGACCAAGTTATAACATAAGATAAGATAAGATAAGATAATATTTATTTGCAATTTATACTTGCATCATCGGCGCAGGAGTTGCAGAAAATGGTGAACAGCATGAATGCGGCCTTTAAAGCGGGAAGTATGAAAGTGAATGCAAGAAAGACGAACGTTATGGTTTTTGAGAGGCAGCAAGAAATGAGTGAATGTAATGTTATGATTGAAGGTGAATGTGTAGAACAAGTGTCACAGTTTGTATACTTGGGTAGTTTGTTCACAAGGGATGGAAGATACGATGGAGATATTGAAAGGAGAGTGACTGAAGGAAATCGCGTGAACGGTGCGTTACGCTCCTTCATGAGTGGCCAGTCAGTGCCGAGGAAGGCACGACTGGCGGTTCATAACGGCGTACTAGTCCCCACATTAATGTATGGATATGAAAGTTGGACACGGCAGAAAAATCATGAAAGTAGAGTGAATGCAGTGGAGATGCGGTCATTGCGTAGCATGTGTGGAGTAAGGTTGGCTGATAGGAAGAGGAATACAGACATACTTGAATGGTGTGGCCTGAAAGCAAATGTTGTTACTAGAATTGAAAAGGGTATGCTAAGGTGGTTTGGACACTTGGAACGAATGAGTACTGAGCGAATGACACACCAAGTATATAAGGCAGATGTAAGTGGGCAGGCAAGCCGGGGTCGACCTCGCAGGACATACTCTGATCAAATTAATGAGATACTGAAAAAAGGGCAGGTCGAAAGCACTCGAAACCGGCGGGCTTACATGAAAGGTTTAATACCAGTGAAGGAAGCTCGTGAAGTATGTAAGGACAGAAGCAGATGGCGGGCTGTTGTCTCTGCCTACCCCGGAGGGAAAAAGGCATGAGTATATGTATGTATGTATTTTAGTCCACATTATATACACAGTTTCAAGTGAATAAATGAGGACCTATAATTGACTGTTTGTTACTGAATTAAATTTTTATACTATTGTTGTGGCTGTTGGTCCTCCGAATAAATAAACAAATTAACATGCTGCTGGCTGGTATCAACTGATATGATACTAAGAATTCTCGTAGGCGCACCTTACACTCTTAGTGTTTCTGTTAGTGTACAAGGTGAAATAGAACGAGTGTGTATCAGGCCTCACCAAAGTCTCTGGGGCCCAAACCAACCTCGCCTGCAGGTCGGTACAACAGCTGATTGACGGACGAGGTCCTGGCGCAGGCGTCGTCTCGGGGTTAGGGGTCAGATGGCATTCGCTCTCGTAAAAGCTTAAACCAAATCGTGGAATGAGTAGTGGCAGAGCGGGCTGCAAAGTGCAAGCTTTGTATGTAACCGGTATTGTCGCGCGGACGAAGAACAGGGTCTGTAGACAAAGTGACATCCTACTAGTGGAATCGCTAAAACCTTCAAAAGTTCCAAATGTATGGGAGTGACATTATTTGGTACACGTGACATGTCGACAAGTAACGCCTTTCCCGTGCATTTCGGGCTTTTGAAGGTTCGCTTCGAAGCGATTCCACTAGTGGAATGTTACTTTGTCTAGGCCCCGAGTGAGGTCAGTATCACTAATCATAATGTCTATCGGGACAACAACGTTAAGCGCCTGAAAATATCTGAACTAAAGTCGGAATTATAATTCGATTCCGCATTTGACATTAGCTACTGTCATTTTGTAAAATAATGATACCACATATAATAATAGTGTAGTGATGAACACAAAAATCGATAAACAATCGCGATTTATGTTTATGTAATCATAATATTGGTGTGCCAATTAAAGACTAAATTATTGATTTTTATTTAAATAAATACATAATTATTCATAATAATTATTTATTAATTAGTAACCGCTGCTTTATGTTATAAAAAGTTAATATTTTTGTTTTTTATATTAAAAACAAACTTGTAATAAAGAGCCTAGATAGTTTTCTGTATTGGCAACCCGTGCGCGCTCGTGCAGCTATCGCCATTTTGATTATCTTGTCATTCGGCTTCATTCTCCCAGTCTGACTGCACGAATCTTGTTTTGGTTTTCCATCAAAATGGATCCTCAGCCAAGTACATCACAAAAAGATGTGGATGTTTTCTTGTCCCCAAGATAAAAACGTCCTCGAAAAGCTTTCACTGTTACTGAAAAAGTAATGATCCGCAACGCCTACAAGTACGTGAAAAATGAAACTTCTGCGCAATAGGAGGCCTTTGAAGTTGTGGAAGAAAATGAATGTATAAGCAAACATGCTGACATATTGGGAATAACCTCAGGCTCTGTTTGTAACGTTTTGAAGGAGGGAAATAAAGGTGCGCCGCCAACTCCTCCTAAAAAAACTGGACCAAAACGAAATTTCAAAGATAAAATTGTCGAATTTACATTCTCCGCAATACGAAGAATTGTTCATCAGTTCTTTTACCGAAATGAACCTCCAACCATTGCAAAAGTTAGTCAATCAGTCAGACAGTATTATTTTATACCTACATCTTTTATATAAATATAAGTAATGATTCCAAACTATTATAAAATTTTACAAGTGATGGAAGATGATCCAGAAATGCCCAAGGTTTCCAAAGACACCCTCAGAAAAAATTTGAAGCATCTTAATTTTAAATTTGTTGTACGGTCACGCAAGAGCACACTTATTGATCGAAATGATATAATAACATGGCGCCGCAGCGTTGCTTGCGATCTATATGAAACTTGGGTTAACGCAGGTAAGGCTAACATTTTGAATTTATGTACATTTTACATTAAATGGAATAGTAATATTGAATGTTCATGTACTATATTTATTTTTAGGTCATACTGTAAAAAAACTTGGGTGGACAAGAAAGTCACATCATCTTGGCAAGCGTTTTTGGAGGGACTGACCACTGGATTAAAAAATCCATCTGGAAAAGGCAAACGTCTCATAATTAGCCATATAGGTAGTGAAGAAGGCTTCCTGGAAGAGGGGCTCATGATTTTTGAAGCAAAGAAAAATTGTGAAGATTACCATGATGAGATGAATGCAGTTTGTTTTGAGGAGTGGTTCGCTGGAGTCTTGCCCAAAATTAAGACCAAACTCAATTGTGATGATGGATAATGCACCTTACCACTCCCGAAAATTGGAAACGGCACCAAAAATGAGCTGGCAATAAGCTGCCATTGAAGACTGGCTTTTAAATATAAATATCCTAAGATACAGGTTTTGGCCTAGTTTGGGAATCAGTATCAACATTAATTGTATGAAAGTTATAGCACAGTTATTGTTTGTAAAAAAAATATATATATACTAATGTTTTTTTTTTTAGTCAAATAAACATTTATTTATTTATTTATATTCATTACGAACCAGATATGGTTAAAGCTACGCTTTTAGAACTGATTCCACATAACGAGTCTTTTAATAAGTACGCTGTAGACGAAATGGCAGCACAACATGGGATCACGGTTTTAAGACTGCCCCCTTACCATTGCGAGCTGAATCCTATCGAATTGATATGGGCGCAGGTAAAGGGGCATGTAGCTTAAAATAATAAAACCTTCAAATTGACAGACGTGAGAAATTTATTTGAGGAAGGCATTCAAAAAATTACGGCTACCGAATGGTCTAAATGCGTATCCCATGTTGTCAAAGAAGAGGAAAAAATGAGTAGGTTAGATATGTTAATTGACAATATCACAGACACATTTATAATAAATGTTACAGAAAGTGACAGCGATAGCGATAGCGATGACGGCGACGATTTATAAAATAAAATATTACCATAATACGTTTATTTGTTTTATTTCTCATGTTCCTTCATGATCACATTTTTTTATTTAATTCACACACAATTATTAAAGAAAACTCTACGATCCTTAATAAAATTAATCGTCATAACTAAATTATCCGTTCAGAAATATTTAATTTCCTTATATACTTAGTTTCTATTAAAGTAGTAGTTGTTTAGATATACTACTATAAACGAGAGGAATCGATCCGGAAATATTCCATTTCCGTATCGAATAATTTCGCAACGTCACTATTTAGTACTTGTCATAACGTTGCAACACTGAAATTGTCAAATCTGGAATCGAATTATAATTCCGACTATAGTTTGAATGTTTTATACTTTGACATCTTTTAAATTCAAAGGACATCATTCAGATTGGGCTAATTTTTATTTTGGCGGCCACTAAAAAAAAGTCCTTGATTTTGATAGAACACAATATTGTAAGCATTTTTTATTACTACACCAAAGTTCTAAATCGATTCCTTGAGATTTTATTTAGGGTTAAAGTTCACACTTTACACTGAATACAGGCTGTTTTACGTGTACGCTAGGTGACTAGCGTACACGTAAAACAACCTTGTTTTGTCTAAGCTATTATAAGTTAACTACTATTGCTACAGTTATGTTAATCTAATTAGGTTTTACGGTCTCGTATGGAGGCCAGAAAAAAACAAGGGAGAAAAAGGAAAACAAAATAAAAACACTAACTATTAAAATATTAAATATTTATTTTTTATAGTTCGCCAGCTCTCACAAATATGTCGTCTAAACTTTCAGCAGGAATGCTTATCACAGGCAGGTGCCTTGCATACCCCATGTACCACACAATGCACATCACATGGGAGCAGCAACCGACAGTTCTTCTGCCATTAAGGCAGGGGTGCAATAATAGTGTGCTATGGCTTGCCTGCCCGTGAGAGCTGTATCAATTCCTATGTAAACATTATATGTTCGTAAACGAACATGCCGAGACTGAATTCGGCCTCGAAGTAGGAAGAATTCCCTCTCTTCAACCTCCCGCAAATGTTCAGCAGGTATTTCTCCCCCGAGTTCAATAGCAAATCTACCAGTGCCCTGGATGTGTTCTGCATAGTAGCTTCGTGCCTGTTTTATTTGGTAAATACCGACGGCGAATAAAATAAGGTCTTCCTCCGTTAAGGTCTTCCTCCGTTAACACGAATTGATATGGGCGCAGGTAAAGGGGCATGTAGCTTAAAATAATAAAACCTTCAAATTGACAGACGTGAGAAATTTATTTGAGGAAGGCATTCAAAAAATTACGGCTACCGAATGGTCTAAATGCGTATCCCATGTTGTCAAAGAAGAGGAAAAAATGAGTAGGTTAGATATGTTAATTGACAATACCGGGTGAAATGGGGTGAATAGAGATCAAGGGGTGAATAGAAATAAAATGGTCAGATAAATTGTGCAGTTATTTTCTGCTAAGTAAAACTATGTCCTATTTCAATCTGATAATGAACAGAACAATCAGATATTTGGTTCAGTACTTAAAATTTTACGGAAGAAATTATTAAAAAATGTCTAGTGACCATTTTATTTCTATTCACCCATCGATCTCTATTCACCCCGTTTTACGGTATCACAGACACATTTATAATAAATGTTACAGAAAGTGACAGCGATAGCGATAGCGATGACGGCGACGATTTATAAAATAAAATATTACCATAATACGTTTATTTGTTTTATTTCTCATGTTCCTTCATGATCACATTTTTTTATTTAATTCACACACAATTATTAAAGAAAACTCTACGATCCTTAATAAAATTAATCGTCATAACTAAATTATCCGTTCAGAAATATTTAATTTCCTTATATACTTAGTTTCTATTAAAGTAGTAGTTGTTTAGATATACTACTATAAACGAGAGGAATCGATCCGGAAATATTCCATTTCCGTATCGAATAATTTCGCAACGTCACTATTTAGTACTTGTCATAACGTTGCAACACTGAAATTGTCAAATCTGGAATCGAATTATAATTCCGACTATAGTTTGAATGTTTTATACTTTGACATCTTTTAAATTCAAAGGACATCATTCAGATTGGGCTAATTTTTATTTTGGCGGCCACTAAAAAAAAGTCCTTGATTTTGATAGAACACAATATTGTAAGCATTTTTTATTACTACACCAAAGTTCTAAATCGATTCCTTGAGATTTTATTTAGGGTTAAAGTTCACACTTTACACTGAATACAGGCTGTTTTACGTGTACGCTAGGTGACTAGCGTACACGTAAAACAACCTTGTTTTGTCTAAGCTATTATAAGTTAACTACTATTGCTACAGTTATGTTAATCTAATTAGGTTTTACGGTCTCGTATGGAGGCCAGAAAAAAACAAGGGAGAAAAAGGAAAACAAAATAAAAACACTAACTATTAAAATATTAAATATTTATTTTTTATAGTTCGCCAGCTCTCACAAATATGTCGTCTAAACTTTCAGCAGGAATGCTTATCACAGGCAGGTGCCTTGCATACCCCATGTACCACACAATGCACATCACATGGGAGCAGCAACCGACAGTTCTTCTGCCATTAAGGCAGGGGTGCAATAATAGTGTGCTATGGCTTGCCTGCCCGTGAGAGCTGTATCAATTCCTATGTAAACATTATATGTTCGTAAACGAACATGCCGAGACTGAATTCGGCCTCGAAGTAGGAAGAATTCCCTCTCTTCAACCTCCCGCAAATGTTCAGCAGGTATTTCTCCCCCGAGTTCAATAGCAAATCTACCAGTGCCCTGGATGTGTTCTGCATAGTAGCTTCGTGCCTGTTTTATTTGGTAAATACCGACGGCGAATAAAATAAGGTCTTCCTCCGTTAAGGTCTTCCTCCGTTAACACAGGGAATGGAATTTCGGACGGCGTGTCTATTCGCTCAAACTGTGCCCGTCTTCGGTTATAATTATATGAAGTAACTATATCGCCCAATCTATTTGGCACATTCATTCTTTCTCTCACTATTTGTAAGAACGCTGGGGCTCGGACATTGTCCACAATCAGCTGATGATATGCATTTAATAATGCTGCAGCAATCCTAAAATAGTCCATCATATTAGGTAGGGCGAGATTACTATGGACTGTTCTTAGTAGTCTAAAATCCCTTTTAAATCGTCCGTTGACAACTTCTACCACCCAGCGGCATAGGGTGACAAGGCGGGACTTGTTAGCTTGTACCGTAGTTAATTGTGATTCATTAGCATCCTTTGTTTGAGGCATATGCACCGAGTATCCATGTGTCCGTAAATTCAACTCTGCATCTCTAAAGCCACGATCCAAAATGAAGACATCTGCTGGTCTATAGAACCAGTGAAATATACTTTCTTCGTCCTCAAGAATTGAATTTATTATGTGAGCATCAGAAGTAGTCGCAGCATGTGGCCCAGACACCTCAATAATATGGCCATCACAGCACACAAATAAAAAGGGTTTTGTCAGATTTCTGTACTTATGGTGACTGTACGTGAGTCTTTGAAAAAGGTAATTCGAACTTTTTTGGTTATATATATATGTACCATCGCAAATGACTATAGCATTTCTCTGTTCGATAGAGCTTTCAGGATTTCCGAATAACGTTTCGGGTATCAATAAGTTTCTTTGTGCCACATCTTGTCGATTCATATGATCAAACCCTCGCAAAATACAAAATACACAAATACAAAATCTCGCAATAGGGCTTCTCGACCTAAAATCAGTAATCTTCGAAATCGAGATTCGCTTGTTCTAAAAATCGAAGCGAGCCTCGCATTGGAATCCCCTGTACGCAGTTTTGCTAACGTTGCAGCCAGTATAGTTTTTTTAAGTCTGTTATTATTTAGACTGGAAGTTTGGTTAAGCAAATTCAAAAACTGTTCATGAGTAACTCCAACCCAAGTGTGGAATTCGTTAGCATTTATGAGTTCATATTGTTCAAAGTCAAGTATATCTGCTGTAATATGATTTCGCATAATAGTTAGAGTATTTACTATCTCCGAGGCCGTAAAATCTTCTATGAGATTATCTTGCATAGGAAGTGTATGCCAGAGGTTTGCCTCCAAATGTTCTTGACATACTCGAGCATTTTCTGGTACAACGAGGTTATAGCGTACGATGAGACGAATTACCACATTATTCGGAACCCTAAGGCGAGTCACATTCTGGCAATATTGAAAAACACAATTCGCAGTTGTGTTTGGAGTACGAAGGTATCCAGGTAATTTTAATGTTGGATGGAGACGGCTTACTTGTGCAGCAGTTTCATCCGGCAGTGGAGCATCAACAACCTGATTTGCGTCACGAATTCGTCTTGCATAAGCCCTTTCAACTGTTTGCCAACATGGTCGACAAATATTATCTGTCGGTTCTTCCTGAAAACAATAAAAAAGTATATGATTAAACACTTTCGATCGACTTGTAGGACAGCTTCGTTGACCATAATAGGCATAATAGACAATATGAGGCGAGCATAGTATTCCTATTACTGTATAGTTAACTGCCCGGCTTCGTAACCCCGGTCGTCGTCATTTAATTATTTCATTATTATGCCTGATATTTGTTCATTGTCTTAAATGTATATACACTACGATAACAATAACTAAAACAATACAGATAGCCGTCCGATGTAACAGAAGTTGCATGGAGAACTAAAAAATTAACTAAACAATGCAGGCCGGTACCCGGCCGCCCGCCGCCGCCTCCCGCCGCGCGGCGTGCACTACACGGTAAGTGCGAGCGAGATAGCATGTGACGCCAGGCGCAGCCGCCGGTCAGCCGACTCCTTGAGACTAGTAACTGAGACCTTTTTTACATTCTGACGACAGAATATTGCAATAATTAGGATTTTTTTCACAAACTTTTGTTGTTGAATATTACCTCTCAGAGTTGACTTAGGGCTTCGGTCTAATAATAAAAAATGTTTATTTTGTTATACTCTATTAGAATATTAAGTTTATTTTTATTGGCCGGCACTTTCAAAATTAGCCCAGAAATGTATGGAGAGTGAATGTTGTCCTTTACAATTTGTAGGAATCTTAATATTTCTACCAACCCCCATAAAATAATATTTGCAGCAACATGGTTTATTTGTTTTAGGTGATACTCGACTTGCCGCGCATAAGTACCGTAACGATACGATTTTAAGCAACCTTAAGAGAACTGACCAAACAATGGACAAGGTTGAAGAACCGAAAAGAGGGACTGAAAGAGCTGTTGAAGAAAAACCAGTTCAGAAGACCAGAATAGTGGAAACTCGCGACAAAATAGATATCAAATTACGTAACAATAAACAAAATAATAGCACATCCGATCATAATGACGCTCACAAAGAATCATCTGAAAACAAAATCAGTGCAGACCGAAGTATCAATAGTAGCTCAAGCAACAAACTTAAATCGTTGTTATGTGACACTTGTCAGAAATGTTTTAGACGTAAAGGTGATTTAATAAAACATGTTCGCACACACACTGGCGAGAAGCCTTATCAGTGTAATGTATGTAAGAGACGATTCAATCGAAAGCCACATTTAGATATACATATGCGTATACACACGGGCGAGAAACCTTATGAGTGTAATGTATGCAAGAAATGTTTCAGTCTGAAGAGTACTTTAATTATACATACTCGTACACACACGGGCGAGAAACCCTATGAGTGTAATGTATGCAAAAAGCGATTCAATCGCAAGCCAAATTTAGATAAACATATGCTTACACATACGGGTGAGAAACCTTATGGGTGTAATGTATGCATGAAATGTTTCAGTCTGAAGAGTACTTTAATTATACATACTCGTACACACACGGGCGAGAAACCCTATGAGTGTAATGTATGCAAAAAGCGATTCAATCGCAAGCCAAATTTAGATAAACATATGCGTACACATACGGGTGAGAAACCTTATGGGTGTAATGTATGCAAGAAATGTTTCAGTCGGAAGAGTACTTTAATTAGACATACTCGTACACACACGGGTGAGAAGCCCTATGAGTGTAATGTATGCAACAAGCGATTAAATCATAAGTCAACTTTAGATATACATATGCGTACACACACGGGCGAGAAACCTTATGAGTGTAATGTATGTAAGAAATGTTTCAGTATAAAGAGTAGTTTAGATCTGCATACTCTGACACACACGGGTAAGAAACCTTATGAGTGTAATGTATGCAAAAAGCGATTCAATCAAAAGTCAAATTTAGATATACATATGCGTACACACACGGGCGAGAAACCTCATGAGTGTAATGTATGCAAAAAGCGATTCAATCAAAAGTCAAATTTAGATATACATATGCGTACACACACGGGCGAGAAACCTTATGAGTGTAATGTATGCAAAATGCGATTAAATCAAAAGTCAACTTTAGATATACATATGCGTACACACACGGGCGAGAAACCTTATGAGTGTAATGTATGTAAGAAATGTTTCAGTCGAAAGAGTAATTTAGATCTGCATACTCTGACACACACGGGTGAGAAACCTTATGAGTGTAATGTATGCAAGAAATGTTTCAGTGAAAAGAGGCGTTTAAGTGAACATACTCGAACACATACAGGTGAGAAACCTTATGAGTGTAATGTATGCAAGAAATTTTTTAGTCGAAAGAGTAGTTTAGATCTTCATACTCTGACACACATGGGTGAGAAACCTTATGAGTGTAATGTATGCAAGAAATGTTTCAGTCGAAAGAGTAGTTTAGATCTTCATACTCTGACACACATGGGTGAGAAACCTTATGAGTGTAATGTATGCAAAAAGCGATTCAATCAAAAGTCAAATTTAGACATACATATGCGTACACACGGGCGAGAAACCTTATGAGTGTAATGTATGCAAAAAGCGATTCAATCAAAAGTCAACTTTAGATATACATATGCGTACACACACGGGCGAGAAACCTTATGAGTGTAATGTATGTAAGAAATGTTTCAGTCGAAAGAGTAATTTAGATCTGCATACTCTGACACACACGGGTGAGAAACCTTATGAGTGTAATGTATGCAAGAAATGTTTCAGTGATAAGAGGCGTTTAAGTGAACATACTCGTACACATACAGGTGAGAAACCTTATGAGTGTAATGTATGCAAGAAATGTTTCAGTCGAAAGAGTAGTTTCGATCTTCATACTCTGACACACATGGGTAAGAAACCTTATGAGTGTAATGTATGCAAGAAATGTTTCAGTCTGAAGAGTATTTTAATTATACATACTCGTACACATACGGGTGAGAAACCTTATGAGTGTAATGTATGCAAGAAATGTTTCAGTCTGAAGAGTACTTTAAGTAAACATACTCGTACACACACGGGTGAGAAACCTTATGAGTGTAATGTATGCAAGAAATGTTTCAGTCGAAGGCCACATTTAGATATACATATTATGTGTATACACACGGGCGAGAAACCTTATGAGTGTAATGTATGTAAGAAATGTTTCAGTGATAAGAGTAGTTTAAGTGAACATACACATACAGGTGAAAAACCTTATGAGTGTAATGTATGCAAGAAATGTTTCAATCTGAAGAGTAGTTTAAGTAAACATACTCGTACACACACGGGTGAGAAACCTTAAGAGTGTAATGTATGCAAGAAATGTTTCAGTGATAAGAGGAATTTAAGTAAACATACTCGTACACATACGGGTGAGAAACCTTATGAGTGTAATGTATGCATAAAGCGATTCAATCAAAAGTCAACTTTAGATATACATATGCGTACACACACGGGCGAGAAACCTTATGAGTGTAATGTATGTAAGAAATGTTTCAGTATAAAGAGTAGTTTAGATCTGCATACTCTGACACATACGGGTGAGAAACCTTCTGAGTGTAATGTATGCAAAAAGCGATTCAATCAAAAGTCAACTTTAGATATACATATGCGTACACACACGGGCGAGAAACCTTATGAGTGTAATGTATGTAAGAAATGTTTCAGTGATAAGAGGACCTTAGGAACACATATTTGTTTAAACACTCATTCAAAACTATAGTTGTTTACTGATTTGGCCTCGAGGAATAATATTTCCTTGTAGCCAACCTACTTGTCATTCAACTTTTGAGTCAACCTGTATACAGTAAGTTTGTAATAATAGCGGCGATAGCCCGGTGGCATACGTAACGGACTGCTCAGACGAGGTCTCGAGTTCGATCCTCAGTCGCCCCGGGCACACACCTCTGACTTTTCGTAGTTATGTGTGCATTAATAAATGTTAATTATCGCTCGCTTAATAATGTGCCCGGCAGATGGCAATAGGCTCGCCCCCTATTACATTGGGACCTCAACATAACTGGCGAATCGTGGGGTGTGTAATACACCTCTGCCTACCCCTTCGGGGATACAGGCGTGAAGTTATGTTATGTATTTTATGTAAGTACTACCGTGGACTAAGTATGTACAGTCGTGAACAAATAAAAAAGTGTAGTGGCTTTTTAGAAACGATAACTTAATACCTACTTGATACTTGAGTAGGTATAAGTTATGTTTAGAAAGCAATAAATAATAGCCGTAGCCTAGTGGTATGGGTAATGGATAGCCGCGGTAGCCTAGTGGTATGGGTAATGGACTGCTGAGACGAGGTCTCGGGTTCGATCACAGGTTTTACCATGGCACACACCAATGACTTTTCGAAGTTATGTGTGTATTTATCGCAGGTTTATAAGTGCCCGGTTAATGGCAATAGGCTCGCCACCTATTACATTGGGACCTAAACATAAACTGGCGAAATGTGGGTGCTAGCACCTCTGCTTACCCCTTCGGGGATATAGGCGTGTGTTTATGTTATGTTTAAATAATAACGCTTTATAGGACTCTTCTGATTTATCAGTCATGAGAGCATAAACCACGGGCTTAACATTTGTCGAGGACGTAGAACTCTGAAAGGTCTCCATGGCTGGTATCTAATTGTTCAAATGGACTTGGACAGCTATAAAACGTTCCATCTCCGAAAAATTCTTTAGATTGAGTCAAGAGCCTACTTATATACCACTACTCTTAGATAAAGAATGTGCTAAGTTTATTTTATCCTCCTGTGACGCACCAGTTTGGCAATCTCGTGGCCAAATCAGTTTGGCAATCTAGTTTGGCCACGAGAAAACACCCGCGCCATAGCGCCCTGTCTTCAGCTTGCCCCTAGTTCCCGGCCGCCTCGCTATCCCTTGTCATGGTAGCAGCCATGGTAACGGCGCGGCGGGGCAAGGGGTGCTAAGAATCCCCGGGCTACACTAGGCTACCACATGCTTTACAAACCCTGGCGCAAAATATAAGCGCTATCAATTTTATAAACTCCACAGAATTGAGTAATGATCAAATATTTCGATATAAATTGCTTGTTAAAGTTCGATGCACCAGGCAATCAGCTCGTTGAGAAACTGCAATGAATTGAAACTAAAAACGCTTTATTGCACCCACGACCGTCACGGTACGGCCACATAGGGCCGCTGCACCGAATACATACAAAACTTAAGCGCCATACATGTACCTTTATTGTTTAGATAGCTCAGGTGATGGATACTTATTAAAAAATAACTAGAAACCCTAGAAAAGTAGGTAGTCATGTACCGCAAAACTTACCCGACTTCACGGCCGACGCCAGGACTAAATAAAATAATAGTAAATAAATATTCTACGACATTCTTAACAGCGCTTTATGGACCCAAAGTAAGCATAATTTAACTACCTTGTGTTATGTGCTATATATTGGTTCCAGAATGCGGATAAACATACCTATATACTTGTTTTTGTAAATTCATACATATTATACATAGAAACACACAGACCAATGCAAATAGACATATTCTTCACGCATACAAATATTTGAACTGAGCAGGAATCGAACCCGCGCCCCCTGTCGTAGCAGTCGAAAGTACGGAAACAATGATTGATGTTAGGTACAATCATTTGTAAACATTGTTTTTGATCACTCCGCCACATTCAGTATGCTAACTTTTCCTATAGTTGCGATCGTAAAATGAGAACATCTAGGACGGGACTTGAACCCGCGACCAGTCCCTTACTCTAGGACGGGACTTGAACCCGCGACCAGTCCCTTACTCTAGGACAGGACTTGAAGCCGCGACCAGTCCCTAACTCTAGGACGGGACTTGAACCCGCGACCAGTCCCTTACTCTAGGACGGGACTTGAACCCGCGACCAGTCCCTTACTCTAGGACGGGACTTGAAGCCGCGACCAGTCCCTTACTCTAGGATGGGACTTGAACCCGCGACCAGTCCCTTACTCTAGGACGGGACTTGAACCCGCGACCAGTCCCTTACTCTAGGACGGGACTTGAACCCGCGACCAGTCCCTTACTCTAGGACAGGACTTGAAGCCCCGATCAGTCCCTTACTCTAGGACGGGACTTGAACCCGCGACCAGTCCCTTACTCTAGGACAGGACTTGAACCCGCGACCAGTCCCTTACTCTAGGACGGGACTTGAAGCCCCGATCAGTCCCTTACTCTAGGACAGGACTTGAAGCCCCGATCAGTCCCTTACTCTAGGACGGGACTTGAACCCGCGACCAGTCCCTTACTCTAGGACAGGACTTGAAGCCCCGATCAGTCCCTTACTCTAGGACGGGACTTGAACCCGCGACCAGTCCCTTACTCTAGGACGGGACTTGAACCCGCGACCAGTCCCTTACTCTAGGACGGGACTTGAAGCCGCGACCAGTCCCTTACTCTAGGACGGGACTTGAACCCGCGACCAGTCCCTTACTCTAGGACGGGACTTGAACCCGCGACCAGTCCCTTACGGGGGGAATGCTCTGACCAACTGAGTCCCGTCCTAGATGTTCTCTTTTTTCGATCTAATTCTATAGGGAAAGTAAGCACACTAATTGCTTAAAAAGTTCATTGAATTAACTTTTAAAAATTTAATTTTTAATTTTTGTTCTGTGTAAATAACAACGAAACGGCGACATTGGTTCTGTAGAAAACTCAAGCGAAAACACTTCTATTTTTATTTAAGTTCTGTGGTAATACCATAGATTGGTTAAAGAGTAAAGACTATAATGAAGGTTTGTGATTCATTTACATTATAATACGAATCATTATACGCACATATACCTACTATAGGTACATACATATTAAGTTTACTGATGTTAGTTGTGTAATGTTAAATGGTGTTAAATACAGAATAACATTTTTGGATTTGATTTTTATTTCAATACTAACTGACCGCCTTACAATCAAGTTTCATATGTACCTGTGTTGGTTTCCTTATTAGCTGAATTTATTTCGTGAATATCTTATTTTTAATTATCCTAATTGCTAGTGTATCCTGAGGGGGGAGGGAGGTGTTATTAGGCTTCCTCACACCCCGGCATTAGAGACCCGAGACGACGTGCTGTTTTGGTCGTTCTGAGTCCGACATAGGTAACAACCACACTCGCCAGCAGGCGGGTAACCGTGGGGATTGCCGCAAAATAAAAACGCGAAGACAAATCTTAAATAATCAAAGATAACAATCGGTCCACCCATTCTCGAGTATTTATAATTATAAGCCATCACTAACACGATTTTGTTTTATATTATGTACTAGCTGATGCCCGCGGCTCCGTCCGTGTTTCTTACTGTTATATGAATGCATTTACTAAAAAAATGTATCTAAGTATGCTTATTCACATTCTAGAACCCATAACACAAGTTAGTTAAGCTATGCTTACTTTGGGTCTAGGTAGCGCTGTGTAGAATGAAATTTATTTATTCATTTTTACGACGGATGCGGGCTATATTGAGTGGGATGTAGGTATCACGCCGTCTCGCGCGGTCGCTTTGCGCAGTGGGACAAGCCAGTGCCCGTTGTACCATCAGCGGTACTAGCTGGTGGGACAGGGGGCTCCGCCCGCGCTAGCGATTGGCAAGAGAACTCGTGGTTCGCTGTTTTGGTAAATGTGGATTTGGTCATTATAGCACTTATTTCTGAAGCAGAGAAGAAAGAAATAAATGTAGGCTAAAAATGAAACCGGCCAGGTGCGAGTCGGACTCGCCCATGAAGGGTTCCGTAGCAGCAAGTAACATAATAATATTTTTTGTTTTAATTTTTACATTTGACTCCCGTTTGACCTCTATCTCACCTGGTCGTAAATGACAATGTGGTCTACGATGGATCACGTTTGCCTAGAAGGAACCTATTCACTCGAGACTTGAAGATCCGGAGGTTACAGCTGTCCGGAAACACAGACTCAGGCTGACAACTCCACTCCTTAGCTGTACGCATAATAAATGTGTCGTCGAAACGTTTTATATAATTATTATAATTAGTAGCACCAATGCACGATTCTTGTTTTGTACAAGTTTTATTCAATGTTGTTGGTTATTGTTCACACTTGTTTACAAGAATACAACATAATAAACTCTTTTGAAACTTCTTGGCCGCTCTGAACATAGCCGCGAGTTCGGACTTGCGCATGTACAGTCGAGTGGGCAATACATAAAGAAAATTATAGTGTAATCACAACAATATATGTACATATGCAGTTTCTTTTTAATAGATACGGTGAGTTAAGATGAACGTTTATATTTATAGTACATGCATAATATCACGCGGGCGAAGCCGCTAGTAGATTAGAAAGAAATAATTTATTCTTTTTTTTTATATTTAGGACACGACAATTTGACTTCACCTCGCCTGATGGTAAGCTGAAGGTAAAGTCTCAGGAAAGGGTCACCATTACATACACGGACCATGTTAACAATGGTGGCACTCAGCGTGCAATGTTGCAATGTTGAGCTGAGAGTGCACCACATGATTACCTACAATTCACGCGCAATTTTTTTTTCAATTGAATACCATTGAATTGTTTTTTCGGTGATTATTCCTCCGTTGCTAGACCGATTTTCAGTTTTCTTTTTTTAATCGATATTTATGGTTATAGGCTACGTTTTGGCCCCATAACTTAGATTTTACTAATTGTGGTTCAGCTTTTGAATTTTTTGTTCGGTGATTATTCCTCCGTGGTACTTCATAAATTAAATTTGTATAGCCTATGTCCGTCACATCACTATATCATCTATGATTATGCTAAAAATCATGAAAATCGGTCGAAGGGTCTAGGCGCTAAAGGGGCACAAACGAAATACATCGAGTGGAGTGAAAGGAGCTTTCGCTCGACTTCGTCTCACTTTCAGACTCTCAGTTCAGTAACGTGAACGCTTTTTGATTTTCATTAAGAAACGCGAGAAACCAGTTCGATGGAATTGGACTGCAATAACAATTTTCACTACTGTTTAACCAGCCTAAGTTTCCTGTATAAGTTTTTTTATAAACTCAAGAATATAGGTGCCGAACCTATGTTGTGTGATATTAGTTGAGTTATATTCTTATTATATGATTTGTGCGGGGCAGTCTGCGAGCTATGCTCCGACTACGTGTTTGAGTACTGCGCTATAAATAAATAAAAAAAAATTATATATAGGTATATATTTTTTTTAATATGACACGTCAATTTGACTTCACCTCGCCTGATGGTAAGCTGAAGGTAAAGTCTCAGGAAAGAGGGTCACCATTGCATACACGTACCATGTTAACAATGGTGGCACTCAGCTTCACGCACACGCCACACGGCCTCATCAGAAGAGGATTGTCGTCGCAGCACCGCGTCACACCCACCGGTTCCACTAGTGCTGCAACCCCCCCCCCCCTGCCCGGCTATGCACTTGCTGACCCCTGAACGCAATCAAACCGAAATTGGATTACTATGGAGGGTTTTTCGCAATCGTGCACGGTGGTACCCACCCGGCCGAATTTTGTGACAAATTTGTGTCATCAAATTTCTACCACCAGTAATATTATTATAATATTAAAATGTGTTAACTTAGTTTAAGTTCTTAATCATTCTTAATTGTATGCACACATTGCACACAGTAAATAATTGCTAAAACAATACATATCTACGAGCAATTCTTGTATATATATTAAGTAAGAACAGAAAATTTATTCCGTTAAACATTTAACAGTATGACATCAAAATATAAATTCATTAATAATTAAAATAAAATATTTGGATTTGGCTCACGAGGTTGTCAACATGTGGTACAATCGGAGAAATAAGTACATATTTTAAGTACATAGTACTTAAAATCAAGATTGATGAAATCCACTAGGCTTGACTTCACCGATGAATATATAAACGCGTAGGTAAAACTAAACTGATTTCTCAGGTTGACTTTACTTCCAATTGAATATAGTAACGCCGAACCACCGAACGCCTTTTCTATCATATTGGCGAAATCTGCTTAAATTTTTAACCTAAGATTTTTTGTATTTTTAAAATAAAGATTAGAAAAGGTCTTTGCGTTTTATTTCTCCTCATTCTGCTGTGCGTAAAATATAATATCGTAATATCTCACCATTATACTGCGAAGGCTTCCCTTTAAATATTTTGTTCAACTATATTTCCCATGAAACAATGTTACCTCCCAAACCCAACTTCCCTAGCTTTGTCCCCCGCGCCGCCCTCACCATACCGTACGTGTTCCTACACCTCGCACGATCCATTATATTCACGCCGAGTCCTCTAGATTATTCTTGAAAATATATATAATACATGTAGTATCGCCTAGTTATAACCACTCTTGCACTAAGTTTAGAGAAAATAAATTCGTTTTTTTTTTTTTGTGGGTAAACTTGTATTGTAACCTTTGACCTGCGACATTCGTTAAGCTCATTCGCATTCTAGTGCTCAACCACTCAACACGTTATCTGTTCTCGCACGGTTTATTTAAAAATGTCAAAACGTACAAGGACTTATGAAGAAGATATTAACCGTTATAAAAATAAAATACAAAGATTGGAGAAGAAACTTAGTAAACGACGAGTTAGTGCATCAGTATCGAAACAAGATGATGAGGTCGCTATACCCGAAGAGGATCTGGATGCAGGTATTTACTTTTGAATTTTTGAGTGATGTAATAGGTTTTAATAACCTATTACATCACTCAATGATGTAATAGGTTATTAAACCGTGGTGATGAGAAGTCATCACGGGGCCAACAGTATCCCCACCGGCGCTACTAGACTCAGTTAAGTATGCAGGCCGTTTATCTCAGTTCCAGCATAGGTGGACTCTTAACACTGATGATCAGATGGTGTTATCATGGATTAAAGGGTATAGGATACAATTTGTAAAATGCAACCGGAGCACTCGCTAGGGCTGTACCACCGCATTATTAAAATTCTATAAAATATTTGCACGTATTTAATTACGTAATTAAAACGTTTGCAACCGGAACAGTCGCTGGGGCTGTTTCAACGCATTAAAATAAGTCGGCACTCCTGCCGATGTTATAGTTCCTAGACACGTATCGACGTGTTCAATATATTATTTTATGCAACCGGAACAATCGTTGGGGTTGTTTCAACGCATCAAAATAAGTAAAATTGGTCTTTTCTAATAAAATATTTCAAAACAAGTAGCTACCCACATGTGGTAACATAGATTATTTTATGCAATCGGAATAGTCATTGGGGCTATTTCAACGCATTTAAATAAGCTGTCAAAATTATGACCCTTGCATTGCTAACAAATACGGCCCAAAAATTCGTACTGAACTTGCTAACCGCTTATTGCATATAATTAAAGAAGGCCTTACTAAGGAAAACCGAAAAAATCTAGTTTCAAAGTACCTCCCACCGTCAAATTGCATCGAAATGGATTCACCTAAGTTAAATCTAGAAATCAAAGCAGCAATTCCAGAAGCCGCGTTAAAACGCGATAAAGGCATTGAAATAAAACAAAAACAAATGTGCAGTGCTATTGTGGGTCTCACGGACATAATTAATTTTCAATTAAATGCTAAAACTATCGATAATAATATGTTGCAAAAGTTGATGGACGTAAACAAGATTTTATGCGATTTACAATATGCAGATTCTATCACAAGAAGAAGATTTATTTTATTCGCCTTGAAGAAAGATATGAAAGAGCATCTCAAAAATACCAAAATTGATACATATCTTTTCGGTGAAAAGTGAAAACTTAGCAGATACATTAAAATCGGCCAGAGCCGTCAATAAATCTGGCATCGAGCTGAAAGCCGATTCTAATAACAAAACGGTTGAAAACATTTACAAAAGAGGCCCTGCGAGACCTTTAAACCGCAAGGCTCCCCTCCAGGCGCGCAGGCCACCTGCGGGGACGGTGCTTCCGCCGATGAGGAGCCACGAGCCTGCAGCAGCGCGCGTTCGCTATGCTACGCCAGCGACTCAACACCAGCCACCGCACGCACACTCATCGAAGAAGTCATAACGGGGCCAACAGTATCCCCACCGGCGCTACTAGACTCAGTTAAGTATGCAGGCCGTTTATCTCAGTTCCAGCATAGGTGGACTCTTATCACTGATGATCAGATGGTGTTATCATGGATTAAAGGGTATAGGATACAATTTGATTCGCCTGTTGTGCAACATGTACTGCCTGATAAACCAACTTATACATACAACGAAAAGTTACAATATTTAGAAATTATTAAAGACCTAGTCAAAATAGGTGCTATATCAGAGTGCTCCCCGTGTAAGGGTCAATTTATATCGAGCACCTTCTTAGTGCCAAAACCAAACGGCAAAATGCGATTTATATTAAATTTAAAAATTGAGATAAGCGATGTGGATTGACAGAAGATGTAGTGACGAGAATTGAGAAAGGTATGTTAAGATGGTTCGGTCATATTGAGAGAATGAATGAAAGAAGACTAACGAAACAGGTGTATGAGGCGAGTGTGGATGGTACCGTCGGAAGGGGAAGACCTAGGCGCACATACCTGGACCAAATCGGGGAAGTGTTAGAAAAGGGGCAGGTCAGGAGTACCCTAAACCGACGAGCATGCATGAAGAATGTTATGAGAGTGAATGAGGCGAACGAAGTGTGTCAGGATCGTGGCAAATGGAGATCCGTGATCTCTGCCTACCCCTGTGGGAAACAGGCGTGATTTTATGTATGTATGTATGTAAATGTTTGAATTTAACGTCTTACCGTTCGGGCTTTGTACAGGCCCCATACATTTTACCAAGTTATGTAAACCTATAGCTAAACTATTGCGCTCTGCTGATTTTCTCTCCACAGTGTATCTTGATGATTGGTTATTATTCGGATATTCCCGTCAGACATGTCAAACTAACATAAACGTAACTTTAAAATTATTAACTGCTCTCGGGTTTATTATAAATCTAGAAAAGAGTAATCTTAGACCTTCAACAAAATGTAAATTTTTGGGGATGATTTTGGATTCACACAAGTTCCAGGTTAGGTTACCATTAGATAAAAAATCAAAGATTAAGACTCAGCTCCAAATCTTTTCAAAATTAAATCGTTGTCGAATTAGAGATTTTGCTCAATTGCTAGGGTTATTAGTATCTTCATGCCCAGCTATAGAATACGGTTGTCTGCACACGAAAGAAATGGAACGCTGTAAATATCTCAATTTGATAAACTGTAATGATTACAACAAAATGACATTACCTACATCACTCCAAGCTGATTTTGATTGGTGGTTAAATAAAATTGAACATTCAGTCCATCGAATTAGAGTTGACGTTTATCAAGTTGAAATATTCTCTGACGCCTCAACGACGGGGTGGGGGGCTGCCTGTGAAGGATCGACTGCAAGCGGCAAGTGGTCTACCGTAGAAAAGGAAAAACATATTAACTATCTAGAGCTCCTCGCAGCCTTCATAGCCTTAAAAAATTTTGCTAAACCATATTTTAATTGTCAAATACTGCTGCGCATTGATAATTCAACAGCAGTTGCGTATATTAATAAAATGGGGGGCATTCAATACCCACATCTAACGCAAATAACAAAGAGATTTTTGGTCTCACACCAGTTCCAGATATCACTCATCTGGAACTGGTGTGAGACCAAAAATCTCTTTATTTTTGCTTCATATATTAAGTCAAGTGATAATACTATTGCAGATTACGAATCACGTCGAAACCATCCAGATGTCGAATGGGAATTATCTGATTGGGCTTTTAATACTCTCACAAATTACTTTGGAGTCCCAAACATAGATCTCTTTGCAAGTCGCATTAATCACAAATGTGATACATGTATTTCGTGGCATCGCGATCCAGATGCTTTTGCGATAGACTCATTTACAGTATCATGGTCTGACTTAAGTTTTTACGCATTTCCCCCTTTTTCAATTATCTTAAAAACATTGAGAAAAATAATTACAGATAAAGCCAGAGGTATCATGGTCGTGCCTTTTTGGCCGACTCAACCATGGTACCCTTTGTATAGATCTCTTCTCACAACAAAAACTGTAATTTTTTCACCTAAAAGCAATGCTTTGTTATCTCATTCTAGCTTGCGTCGGATACACGACTCGATTACCCTGGTGGCAGGAATATTATCCGGAAAGCGCTTTCAAGGAGAAGCATACCCAAGTCATCATTAGATATAATGCTGGCATCTTTAGCGCCAAATTCCATGAAACAGTATAATGTATATTTGAAAAAATGGTGGGTTTTTTGTAAAACGAATTCTGCAAATGTTTACGAGGCCTCTGTACCAACTGTTATTTATTTTTTAACGAAGCTTTTTAATGAAGGGTTCCAATATGGCTCCCTTAATTCATGTAAGTCAGCTCTGTCATTAATTCTAGGACCAAGTGTAACTCAGGATGATAGGTTAAAAAGATACTTCAAGGGTGTTTATCGACTAAAGCCACCAAAACCTAAATACAGCTTTACATGGGACACTAACCTAGTCCTAAACGAGCTATGTTTATGGCACCCTAACGATGAACCCTGGGGTTTTCCTTTCGAGGGCTTACCTGGGGTGCCCGGCAACGGACACTTGGGGAGGACACCGTGCGGTTTTAGTCGAATCACGACATAACCACCCCCGCTGGCCAGCGAGGGGGTATCCGAAGGGATGACCGCACGTAAAAAAAAAAAAAACCCTAACGATGAACTTAGTCTAGAAAAACTAACAAATAAAACAGTTACTTTATTAGCTCTTTCAACCGCACAAAGGGTTCAAACTATCTCTAAGATAAAGCTGGGCAATATCCAAATTTATTCACAGCGCATCGTTATTAAAATTCCCGATATTTTAAAGACTTCCAGACCAGGTTCATATACAACCTATTATTAATTTGCCTTTCTTTACAAACAAGATTGAAATTTGTCCGGCAACAACATTACAATGTTATATAGAACGCACTACATCTTTGAGGAAATCTGAAGGACTATTTATTGGTATTAGACAACCCCATAAACCAGTAGGTACACAGACACTTAGCCGCTGGATAAAGCACACGCTCGCTGAATGTGGGGTCGACACGAGCGTGTTCAATACACATAGAACGAGACATGCCGCCTCGTCGCGCGCGCACTCACTTGGCGTAAATTTGGACACAATCAGAAAAACCGCTGGCTGGAGTAACAACTCTTCGATTTTTGCCAAGTTTTATCATAGACCCATCCTTGATAATGATGATACTATTCTGGCAGAATCAGTGATAAATGGTTAAATCATTATTTTAAAATTTTGATTCCTGTCATCACAGAATAGGCATTATGTTTTTCTTTAATATTTAAGAAGCTTAATATCAATATTTTGTATTTTACATCTAATTATTGTAAGAATATTTATATTAAATTTAGGTGTTCGAGCCTTCGCTTGAACCACATTTGAGATTAACGTTCCGATATTCGTCAACAACATCTGCTATCTCACTGTCTCACATGGTATTTACGATGTCATCCTCACTATACCTGTTCTTGTTTCGCATCTGTCGGGCAGCGCGCGGCGGGGCGGTGGCCATGTTCCTCAGTACGCTTTCGATATTCGTGAAGTCAACACGTCTCCACTCAAAGTAAGTATTATATCATGGCGTTATAGTTCGTTCGGCGCTTTCGAGCCCAACGATAATGTCTTACCGCTCGGCGCCTCATTAGGCCCAGCGAAGAACGAGTCATACACTCGTGAACATACTCTGAGTATGTGTTGGGACCTAAACATTTAGACGACCCATCGTTTGGTCGCCTGAATTGAGGCGACCGTCGCGTCAGTCGGGACGACTGTCGTCACCCCGATTTGGGCGTCACCTCAATTGAGGTGACGGCCGTCGCCTCAGTTGAGATGACGGCCTCTCAGATGACCATTGCGTCGGCTCCTTCGAGACGATGATCGCCCCTGGCTAGGGCGACTATCGACGCCCCATTGGTGATGACTCGCCCGAGTGGACGATACTCATAAATGAATTGTTTGTTTCTTAAGCCAAAAGTCACTCTTTTAATGAGGAATTTACGTAATTGCTTCCAGAGCTATGGCTTATTTAACATCTATGGGTTCCCTGGCAGCAGAGTCTTACATAGAAGATAACGGAGATAGTTTGTCTGCGGTTATTGCCTCCTTAGACGAACATTTTCCGAGCAATTGGAGGGATTGGAAAGTCTGCAACTACACTTTTGAAGAGCTGTTTGGGAGTTCCCAGGTACCAGCAGCAATAGAATCAAAACTCAGATTCGCCATCCCTACAGTGGATCTGGCACGCGCCTTCAACCCTTCAACATCAAGGCTGTCGGAACGATCATACAGGTCAATAAGAACAACTATCTTGAAGTGGTCTCTAGACAGAGCCCTCCTTTAACCCGTCAAGCCTGACAGCTTGACAAACGGACGTACTCGCGGTGCCCGGGCACCGGTTGGGATACAACAATTTAAGCACCACACACGAGAGGCTTCGCTAGAATTGGAACGTCTCAGTCCACTAGCAGTTACGAAACCTTCTACGAGTTCAAGAAGATCGATCGAAACTTCAGTAGAAGAACATCATAGTCCATCAAAATGTACGTCATACACTAGCGTAACAAGTCCATTCGCTCGTTCAGAAGCCCACACGGCTCCAACACTAGGTAGTAGCGAACATCTACTAGCCTCGGTACTGAACCAACAGATTTTGCTGTTAACAAGATGCTCAGCATGCAATCTGAACAGAATGAGAATATTAAGACAATGATGCAATATCAACAGATAAGTGCTTCACCGCACACACGACAACTCTGCGAGGAAGACCCCAATCAATCGTTTGAGTCACTTCCTGACAGTACCCAATCTGAGGAAGAGAATGACGACCAAGCCCAAGAGACAGTGAGCTGAGCTCTCCCTATTTGTCTACTACTCGGCAAACAAAAGTAGCTGATCTACGAGAAAAGATTGCGGATGCACAGAGAGAATTGGCGGTATTATCAGAAGAGAAAAGGGCTGATAACACTTCTTTTGATTTTACACCAACCACCACAGAAGCTGAACCTAAGATTGCACGGGCAGACCCATGGTCTGTAAAACATGGATTGAGTTGCCAGAGGTTGGGGGAAAGCAGCTGGTGTAACGTCAGATACGCGGATACTCAAAAACAATTTCAAGCAAACCCAGTGTTCACTTCCCTTAAGACGAACAACCTGCTGGCAGAAATAACCCCAAGCTGGAAATCGGTAGAAATTTTAGAAAAAATCGATTTGACCTTAGGAGCCATAACAAATGGCCTAATTCAGCAGAGACTGACGTTCCAAAACCTTCTGGAAAGTCTACCAACAGACGTTAAAAATGTGGTGGGTCGCGATTTTGTAGCCGCGAACTCCAGTTTTCGGAAGAACTCTGATGCACTTCTGCAATACGTATGTGGTCGACGAGCCGACGTAATTAGACAAAGAAGGGAGTTCTATAAATAAAATGTGTTCTATATATTTAGCTTTTCGAAACATCTTACAAGATATCCCACCTTCAGGGACACATCTGTTCGAGGACAAATCTTTTACAGAGATGATAAAGGAACTAGGCGGGATTCATAAACTATTTCCAAATAAGAAAAAAACATATAGGAACAATAAACCAAACACTCAAGGGGCGAAGCCGAAAATTTCACACCACAGATTTCAAGGCACCCGAAACACCACAAATAGAAATCCGCCATCCACCCACTATAGAGAAGGTGATGAAAAGGGACGTCAGACAGAAATCCCAAGAAATATCAGGGGAAGACAGAGGGAGGTGGTAAGAAATGACTCCTTCACTGCGGGGTTCCTAGCCACTTTTACCAAACTGGGTAAGGGCACCTGTAAACCTTTTAAAGACAATATGTGGATACAGAATCAAGCAAACATTCAAAAATATCAGGCACGCGCATCCTCAGAAATGTCATTCGAAATAAAGAAAATGCTGCAATCCCAAGCTTTGCGAGTCAGCACACATCAATCTGGATTCCTATCGACAATGTTTCTCAGAGAAAAAACTGACGGGGGCAACCGGCCAATATTCAACCTGAAAAAGTTAAACGAATATGTAAGTGCCCCAAGATTTCGAATGATAAATCATCGAGAAATCCCATTACACCTAAAAGAAAGAGATTACATGATGAAAATCGACCTATCACAGGCATATTTTCATGTGCCAATCAGTCACAATCATCGTCGGTATCTGTCTCTTTCGTACCAAGGAAAATTATACGAGATGGCGTGTCTACCTTTCGGGTTGGCAAGCGCGCCTTCGGCGTTTGCCAAAATTACCAACTGGATTGCACAAGAACTTCGTCAAGAAGGATGCAGAGTGATAGTGTATCTCGACGATTTCTTGTTTATGAACGAAGACCCGGTAATACTAGAGCAACAAACGACTTCCGCCATAGAATACCTAAGGAGCCTAGGGTGGCAAATCAATCATGCAAAATCATCGAACATTGCTTCGACCACCATAGAACTTGGGACACAAACCAAAGCACCAAGGGTTTATCAACAGTAAAAATTCGACAGCTGCGGAAGTGCATACAAGATCTCCAGAGGAAATTGCGATGGAGCTGGAGTGGCTGGAAAATCTCGAAAAGCCAACACCGATCCACTACCCAAGCCCATCAATTTTCATCACAACAGACGCAGCAGAGCGAGGTTGGGTGTCATAGCAAACGGCCGGCACCTGTGGGGAAAATGGACTCATTCTCAAAGGGCATGGCACAGCAACCGAAAAGAATTGTGGGCATTTTACGAAGTCCTTCAAAGATTGGGATCAGAGATTGCCAACAAGACAATCATGGTACAATACGACAATCGCACGAGTGTGGCTTATATAAACAAGCAGGGCGGCACAAGATCGTCGATGCTGCTAAGCGCCACAATACAGATTCCAGAATTATGCGACCGGTTGAACTGTCACTTGATAGCTCGATATATTCCAGGGATTTACAACGGCATAGCCGACAGACTTTCTCGAGAGAAAGCCTTACCAGAATGGCATCTCAACGAGAAAGTAGTCTCCTGGATTTTCGAGAAGTATGGCACACCTGAGATAGATCTATTTGCCTCGAAGGAATCAGCAGTTGTTCAGAAGTACGTCAGCGAAGATTTGACGGACTCGGGGAGCCAATTTTGCGATGCCGGAGAGCCGGAGATGGAAGTACAGTCTAGGATGGATATTTCCGCCACCAGCCCTAATCCCACAAGTCTTACGGCACTTACAGAAGTCGAAGGGACGGTATATTCTAATCGCACCCGACTGGAACAGTCTTCTGGTAGCCAGAACTGAACCAAATAAAAGAAAAGCCACCTCTATTAGTTCCGAACCTCCGCCAGAACCTAATAGATCTCCGCACGAACCGTGCACCTCAGGGAGTAGAACAATTAGTATTGGCGGCCTGGTTGGTACGGGCTGGTCCAAGCAGATAGCCAGCTGGTCTGAAAGTGAAGTGAAACTGTTGGAATAATCTTGAAGAGGTCCATCTCTAAAAACTTACAAACCAGTCTGGACAAGATGGTGTAGCTGGGCTCAAAATAATGACATTCTTATAGATAATCCTAGTCCTCAAGATTTGGCTAAGTACCTGTGCTACCTTTATGAAGTTATAAAGCTAGCACCCAGGACTATAGCAGTGCACAAGTCAGTTGTAGCAAATTTTAGCAATCCTTTAGAATCTTGCGAACTCAGTTCTCATCCTCTAGTCAAGCAAGTATTAAAAGGTATTTTGGGATCAAATCCCTCAGTGAAGAGGTCAATCACATGGACAATTGAGGAGTTACTCACCTTTCTACAGACTTATGATTTAGATCACAACAATCTTTTTGCGGTATGCACACTAGTGTACTTCTTCTGTTAGCTAGTGGCAGGAGAGTTCATGATCTAACACTTTTATCAATCGCAAATTGTGGCTTCGAGGATAACGGTAATGAAATAATATTCTGGCCTAAATATGGCTCCAAAACAGATTCGACGTCATACAGACAATCAGGCTGGTCACTGAAAAGAAGCGAAACTGTTCCAAATATTCGGCTTGATATAATCTTTTGGGTTAAGAAAACCATTTCTGTTTCAAAAACACGTCGTAATAAGTCATGTCATGACAATTTGTTCATAACTACAAAAGGGACAGTTAAGAACGCGTCCCGATCCATGATAGCAGGGTGGATTTAATCATTATTTAAAGAAGCAGGTATATCCAGCTCAGCAGGTAGTTTTAGAGCAGTAGTTGCGACTAATAACTGGATTAGCAACCGATGTAGTATCGATGAAATCCTAAATAGGGGCAATTGGCGCTCTAAAAACACTTTCTTTCGGCATTATTTTAGGGACATAATACCGAAACCCAGTAGCAATCCGAACATTCTAAGCCAAAGTTTCTCGCCGATGGTGTAGCGAAATAGGCTTAAGTATAATGATTATACAGAACACCTGAATTACTTAATCATGTTAAATTTATAAAGAGTTTAGTTTGAGATTGTGAATTACAGATGATTACATTTTTCAAATTGTTGAAATAATATTGGGTAAATTAATAAAACAACTATAATTAATATTACAATGTAATTTTTCAAGAAATTATAGTCACAGAACGCTTAACACTAGTCACCGCGAAGACTAGTCAGGCAGCGCCGGCAGATAATAAACACGTCTCAAATGTGGTTCAAGCGAAGGCTCGAACACCTAAATAGAACCGTTTTTCCCCCGAAGGGTAAAAAACGGATATTTAGGTTTCAGCCGTAGCTTGAAGCACACCTTAAGGGCCTTGCCGGCTCCGGCTACTGAGGAACATGGCCACCGCCCCGCCGCGCGCTGCCCGACAGATGCGAGACAAGGACAGGTATAGTGAAGATGACATCGTAAATACCATGTGAGAGAGTGAGATAGCAGATGTTGTTGACGAATATCGGAACGTTAATCTCAAATGTGGTTCAAGCTACGGCTGAAACCTAAATATCCATTTTTTACCCTTCGGGGGAAAAACGGTTCTATATAGTCAGTGAAGTAGTCCAGTACTGCATATAAAATTAATAAGTACTTTTTCGTTATGTGATTATAAATATTACAGAGATAAATACAAATTAATAATAAACCAAACGTTTATTGATTTATATTTTCAGTGATGATATTCCCGAAATACCCAATGTAAAATAACTCTCAAAGTCTACATGTATTATATATATTTTCAAGAATAATCTAGAGGACTCGGCGTGAATATAATTAATGATTAAACGAACTTACCTGTACGTGAAGTTCTATCATACCTAATTATGTTCACACCGAGTCCGAATAGATTATAAACCCACCCTCCCTATGCTGCCCATATTTATTTTACCCAATATTTCGGCAATTAATAAATAAATAAATTCAATGATTTCTATAACTCCTAAAGAACTCTAAACTAAATGAGATTGAACGAATGTCGCAGGTCAAAGGTTACAATACAAGTTTACCCACAAAAAAAAATAAACGAATTTATTTTCTCTAAACTTAGTGCAAGAGTGGTTATAACTAGGCGATACTACATGTATTATATATATTTTCAAGAATAATCTATTCGGACTCGGCGTGAACATAATTATGATAGAACTTCACGTACAGGTAAGTTCGTTTAATCATTAATTATACCAGGTACGTTTCAAATTTGCTGTCTTTAAAACTCTAGACCGACGGACTGCATTTCAACTAGACTCCGAATGCATTTCAACTGCACTCCGATTGCATTTCAACAACATTCCGACTGCATTTCAACAATACTTTACTTACAATACGTTTCTTGAGAGGACATGACGGTATTCCCGTCCAACTGGGGTTTTTTTTTTTTTTTTTTAGGGTCGGCAGTGCGGGGGTGTGTGTTGGGTAACCTCCTCGAGTGTCGCTCCGATTCCGATCCCGCTGCAGTCCGGGGGGAACGGAATCGGAGCGGCCGGTACCCCTGGGCGGCGGTCAATGGCTTCCCCTTCACCCCTTCATAGGGTTGGCATTGATCGTCGGCCAATACCCAACGTGGCGGGAACACATCGCTCTCCGTACTCCTCTGCTTTCAGAGGAGACAGGATGAGCGATGCTGTTAGTGGTGAGATGGCCCAGGGTCAGCCGGGGTGCGAGGGATATTCTCTATGGGTAACCTTACACCCCGGCGTCTGAAGACCCGAGACGGCGTGCGGTTTTAGTCGGTGCAAGCCCGACATAACCGCCCCCGCTGGCCGGCGGGGGGGTATCCGAAGGGATTTCCGCACGATAAAAAAAAAAAAAAAAAGGGTCGGCAGCGCGAGTGTGACGCCGCTGGTGTTGCACACGTCCATAGGCCACGGTGACCGCTTCCCATCAGGTGGGCCATGAGGTTGTCTGCCACCTGAGTGGTATGAAAAAAAAAAATACTCCGAATGCACTTTATTCCGCGAACCCTCAGGCTGTGGAATGATCTCCCTGCTGTGGTTTTCCCAAGCGACTAAAATATGGGGTTCTTCAAGAAGGGCATTAGAAGGTTTTTACAGGGTCGGCAGCGCTAGTGTGACAGCCCTGGTGTTGCACACGTCCATAGGCCGCGGTAACCGCTTCCCATCAGGTGGGCCGTGAGCTTGTCTGCTACCGGAGTGGCATAAAAAAAACCAGTGCATCAGAACCTCGTCCGTCAAGCAGCAGCTGTACTGGCTTGGGTACGAAGGTCTTTGTGCGACCCCATACGTGAGGGTCTTATTCCACGTGGAAAGTGATTGTCGCGGACAGGTTCATGTTGGACTTGACTCTTTTTTTTTCGCGTTCTGAATCCCCACGGGCTTCACCCCATCGGTACGGACGATGGGGTGGGCGTGTCGGAATCCGACCGACTAAAACCACACGGTTCTCGGTTCATCTCTTTTTGGTACACCATCCCCAAGGACCTGACCACACCCTGGAGAAAGAAGAACCGTCCTCCATTGCCCCATACATGCCTTTAATAAGGTGCATAGAGTTGTATCAAGTTTATACAACTCCAGCACCCTCAACAGCCATCTATGTGGCACGGAGATGTAGGCTTCCTTGTAGTCAATCCAGCATGTCGTCAGATTCTTTCGGTTACGGCGGACCTGTTGGCTTATGGCCATATCAAAAATAAGGAGCTCCTTCGTACCACGTGCCCCACTTCCCTCTTTTGCCCGTGGTACTACCGGCTGTACTACCAGTAGTACCACTGGCAATATTTTCCTTCCGTAGTACTACCTAGCAGTCTGGTAGTATTGTGGGAAGAAAATATTGCCCGTGGTACTACTACCTAGCAGTCATTTAGTACTACAGGCCATATCTTCCTCCTATAGTACTACCAGACTGCTAGGTAGTACTACGGGACGAACATTTTACCTGTGGTTCTACTATCATGTTTTCTCAGATAAATAAATAAATTCAATGATTTCTATAACTCCTAAAGAACTCTAAACTAAATGAGATTGAACGAATGTCGCAGGTCAAAGGTTACAATACAAGTTTACCCACAAAAAAAAATAAACGAATTTATTTTCTCTAAACTTAGTGCAAGAGTGGTTATAACTAGGCGATACTACATGTATTATATATATTTTCAAGAATAATCTATTCGGACTCGGCGTGAACATAATTATGATAGAACTTCACGTACAGGTAAGTTCGTTTAATCATTAATTATACCAGGTACGTTTCAAATTTGCTGTCTTTAAAGCTCTAGACCGACGGACTGCATTTCAACTAGACTCCGAATGCCTTTCAACTGCACTCCGATTGCATTTCAACAACATTCCGACTGCATTTCAACAATACTTTACTTACAATACGTTTCTTGAGAGGACATGACGGTATTCCCGTCCAACTGGGGTTTTTTTTTTTTTTTTTTTTAGGGTCGGCAGTGCGGGGGTGTATGTTGGGTAACCTCCTCGAGTGTCGCTCCGATTCCGATCCCGCTGCAGTCCGGGGGGAACGGAATCGGAGCGGCCGGTACCCCTGGGCGGCGGTCAATGGCTTCCCCTTCACCCCTTCATAGGGTTGGCATTGATCGTCGGCCAATACCCAACGTGGCGGGAACACATCGCTCTCCGTACTCCTCTGCTTTCAGAGGAGACAGGATGAGCGATGCTGTTAGTGGTGAGATGGCCCAGGGTCAGCCGGGGTGCGAGGGATATTCTCTATGGGTAACCTTACACCCCGGCGTCTGAAGACCCGAGACGGCGTGCGGTTTTAGTCGGTGCAAGCCCGACATAACCGCCCCCGCTGGCCGGCGGGGGGGTATCCGAAGGGATTTCCGCACGATAAAAAAAAAAAAAAAAGGGTCGGCAGCGCGAGTGTGACGCCGCTGGTGTTGCACACGTCCATAGGCCACGGTGACCGCTTCCCATCAGGTGGGCCATGAGGTTGTCTGCCACCTGAGTGGTATGAAAAAAAAAAATACTCCGAATGCACTTTATTCCGCGAACCCTCAGGCTGTGGAATGATCTCCCTGCTGTGGTTTTCCCAAGCGACTAAAATATGGGGTTCTTCAAGAAGGGCATTAGAAGGTTTTTACAGGGTCGGCAGCGCTAGTGTGACAGCCCTGGTGTTGCACACGTCCATAGGCCGCGGTAACCGCTTCCCATCAGGTGGGCCGTGAGCTTGTCTGCTACCGGAGTGGCATAAAAAAAACCAGTGCATCAGAACCTCGTCCGTCAAGCAGCAGCTGTACTGGCTTGGGTACGAAGGTCTTTGTGCGACCCCATACGTGAGGGTCTTATTCCACGTGGAAAGTGATTGTCGCGGACAGGTTCATGTTGGACTTGACTCTTTTTTTTTCGCGTTCTGAATCCCCACGGGCTTCACCCCATCGGTACGGACGATGGGGTGGGCGTGTCGGAATCCGACCGACTAAAACCACACGGTTCTCGGTTCATCTCTTTTTGGTACACCATCCCCAAGGACCTGACCACACCCTGGAGAAAGAAGAACCGTCCTCCATTGCCCCATACATGCCTTTAATAAGGTGCATAGAGTTGTATCAAGTTTATACAACTCCAGCACCCTCAACAGCCATCTATGTGGCACGGAGATGTAGGCTTCCTTGTAGTCAATCCAGCATGTCGTCAGATTCTTTCGGTTACGGCGGACCTGTTGGCTTATGGCCATATCAAAAATAAGGAGCTCCTTCGTACCACGTGCCCCACTTCCCTCTTTTGCCCGTGGTACTACCGGCTGTACTACCAGTAGTACCACTGGCAATATTTTCCTTCCGTAGTACTACCTAGCAGTCTGGTAGTATTGTGGGAAGAAAATATTGCCCGTGGTACTACTACCTAGCAGTCATTTAGTACTACAGGCCATATCTTCCTCCTATAGTACTACCAGACTGCTAGGTAGTACTACGGGACGAACATTTTACCTGTGGTTCTACTATCATGTTTTCTCAGATAAATAAATAAATTCAATGATTTCTATAACTCCTAAAGAACTCTAAACTAAATGAGATTGAACGAATGTCGCAGGTCAAAGGTTACAATACAAGTTTACCCACAAAAAAAAATAAACGAATTTATTTTCTCTAAACTTAGTGCAAGAGTGGTTATAACTAGGCGATACTACATGTATTATATATATTTTCAAGAATAATCTATTCGGACTCGGCGTGAACATAATTATGATAGAACTTCACGTACAGGTAAGTTCGTTTAATCATTAATTATACCAGGTACGTTTCAAATTTGCTGTCTTTAAAGCTCTAGACCGACGGACTGCATTTCAACTAGACTCCGAATGCCTTTCAACTGCACTCCGATTGCATTTCAACAACATTCCGACTGCATTTCAACAATACTTTACTTACAATACGTTTCTTGAGAGGACATGACGGTATTCCCGTCCAACTGGGGTTTTTTTTTTTTTTTTTTTTAGGGTCGGCAGTGCGGGGGTGTGTGTTGGGTAACCTCCTCGAGTGTCGCTCCGATTCCGATCCCGCTGCAGTCCGGGGGGAACGGAATCGGAGCGGCCGGTACCCCTGGGCGGCGGTCAATGGCTTCCCCTTCACCCCTTCATAGGGTTGGCATTGATCGTCGGCCAATACCCAACGTGGCGGGAACACATCGCTCTCCGTACTCCTCTGCTTTCAGAGGAGACAGGATGAGCGATGCTGTTAGTGGTGAGATGGCCCAGGGTCAGCCGGGGTGCGAGGGATATTCTCTATGGGTAACCTTACACCCCGGCGTCTGAAGACCCGAGACGGCGTGCGGTTTTAGTCGGTGCAAGCCCGACATAACCGCCATCGCTGGCCGGCGGGGGGGTATCCGAAGGGATTTCCGCACGATAAAAAAAAAAAAAAAAAGGGTCGGCAGCGCGAGTGTGACGCCCCTGGTGTTGCACACGTCCATAGGCCACGGTGACCGCTTCCCATCAGGTGGGCCATGAGGTTGTCTGCCACCTGAGTGGTATGAAAAAAAAAAATACTCCGAATGCACTTTATTCCGCGAACCCTCAGGCTGTGGAATGATCTCCCTGCTGTGGTTTTCCCAAGCGACTAAAATATGGGGTTCTTCAAGAAGGGTATTAGAAGGTTTTTACAGGGTCGGCAGCGCTAGTGTGACAGCCCTGGTGTTGCACACGTCCATAGGCCGCGGTAACCGCTTCCCATCAGGTGGGCCGTGAGCTTGTCTGCTACCGGAGTGGCATAAAAAAAACCAGTGCATCAGAACCTCGTCCGTCAAGCAGCAGCTGTACTGGCTTGGGTACGAAGGTCTTTGTGCGACCCCATACGTGAGGGTCTTATTCCACGTGGAAAGTGATTGTCGCGGACAGGTTCATGTTGGACTTGACTCTTTTTTTTTCGCGTTCTGAATCCCCACGGGCTTCACCCCATCGGTACGGACGATGGGGTGGGCGTGTCGGAATCCGACCGACTAAAACCACACGGTTCTCGGTTCATCTCTTTTTGGTACACCATCCCCAAGGACCTGACCACACCCTGGAGAAAGAAGAACCGTCCTCCATTGCCCCATACATGCCTTTAATAAGGTGCATAGAGTTGTATCAAGTTTATACAACTCCAGCACCCTCAACAGCCATCTATGTGGCACGGAGATGTAGGCTTCCTTGTAGTCAATCCAGCATGTCGTCAGATTCTTTCGGTTACGGCGGACCTGTTGGCTTATGGCCATATCAAAAATAAGGAGCTCCTTCGTACCACGTGCCCCACTTCCCTCTTTTGCCCGTGGTACTACCGGCTGTACTACCAGTAGTACCACTGGCAATATTTTCCTTCCGTAGTACTACCTAGCAGTCTGGTAGTATTGTGGGAAGAAAATATTGCCCGTGGTACTACTACCAAGCAGTCTGGTAGTACTACGGGCCATTACCTTCTCCTATAGTACTACCAGACTGCTAGGTAGCAAGCTGCGTGCAAGCAGAAAGCACACACCTTGATATGAGGAAATTTTTAGATTATATCAAGCGTACGTGGATAAAGGATAAATACCTCAACCTACTGAGCGTTTACGGAATGCGACATCGGACCAACAATGTATTGGAGGGTTACCATTCCAAAATAAATAAGCTCATAAACAAAAACACAGTAACAGTAACGCGGTTACTGAACGTTCTAAGCCAAGGTGTCAGTAGAAGTTGGATTTTGATCCATTCTAATTCATAAAATAAGCAAAAAAGAAGAAACAGTGATATTAAAAATGATGACAACATACGGCATATATTAATGCAATTGATCACAGGTGAGATCTCAACAGGTAATGCACTGTAAAAATTGCGTTAAAATGTACCGATTTTATTTAACGTTTAAATGAATTATTATTAGTGTTATTAACAGAGAGACACAGTGACAGACTGAGAACGAAGTGATCTTATTTTTAATACTTATTAATATAACACTTTAAGGGGTTATCCTATCAACATTTTTAATTTTGCCTATATAATGTAACTTAAGTATAAAAGGGGATCTCAAATCTGTTCTTATACTATTAAAGAATGTTTTTCAGTTGATTTATTTACGTTTAAGCAATTTATTTTAACATTTTTTTAAATTAAATGATGTTGAGCGTAAAGTCCAATCATTGGCATAGGCAATCCCGTTATTGGCAGTAAACATGACCTATTTGGCTCACCTGTATTTTACATTATGAGCGTAATCATAATGTGACAGATAACCTATTAGTCTGATTTTAATTTGGTGTTTTATAATTTAAGCGTTTACAGGTTACATAAATAAAAACAATTGAATCTAATGCAAGTCAATAAGGTCGAGAAGTTGCTTGTTTGGGTTTTTCAGAATCTCCAAGTGATAAATGTTGCAAATTCCGAGAAACGAAAAATAATTCTGAGAAAACATGATAGTAGAACCACAGGTAAAATGTTCGTCCCGTAGTACTACCTAGCAGTCTGGTAGTACTATAGGAGGAAGATATGGCCTGTAGTACTAAATGACTGCTAGGTAGTAGTACCATGGGCAATATTTTCTTCCCACAATACTACCAGACTGCTAGGTAGTACTACGGGAAGAAAATATTGCCAGTGGTACTACTGGTAGTACAGCCGGTAGTACCACGGGCAAAAGAGGGAAGTGGGGCACGTGGTACGAAGGAGCTCCTTATTTTTGATATGGCCATAAGCCAACAGGTCCGCCGTAACCGAAAGAATCTGACGACATGCTGGATTGACTACAAGGAAGCCTACATCTCCGTGCCACATAGATGGCTGTTGAGGGTGCTGCAGTTGTATAAACTTGATACAACTCTATGCACCTTATTAAAGGCATGTATGGGGCAATGGAGGACGGTTCTTCTTTCTCCAGGGTGTGGTCAGGTCGTTGGGGATGGTGTACCGAAAAGAGATGAACCGAGAACCGTGTGGTTTCAGTCGGTCGGATTCCGACACGCCCACCCCATCGTCCGTACCGATGGGGTGAAGCCCGTGGGGATTCAGAACGCGAAAAAAAAAGAGTCAAGTCCAACATGAACCTGTCCGCGACAATCACTTTCCACGTGGAATAAGACCCTCACGTATGGGGTCGCACAAAGACCTTCGTACCCAAGCCAGTACAGCTGCTGCTTGACGGACGAGGTTCTGATGCACTGGTTTTTTTTATGCCACTCCGGTAGCAGACAAGCTCACGGCCCACCTGATGGGAAGCGGTTACCGCGGCCTATGGACGTGTGCAACACCAGGGCTGTCACACTAGCGCTGCCGACCCTGTAAAAACCTTCTAATGCCCTTCTTGAAGAACCCCATATTTTAGTCGCTTGGGAAAACCACAGCAGGGAGATCATTCCACAGCCTGAGGGTTCGCGGAATAAAGTGCATTCGGAGTATTTTTTTTTTTTTCATACCACTCAGGTGGCAGACAAGCTCATGGCCCACCTGATGGGAAGCGGTCACCGTGGCCTATGGACGTGTGCAACATCAGGGGCGTCACACTCGCGCTGCCGACCCTTTTTTTTTTTTTTTATCGTGCGGAAATCCCTTCGGATACCCCCCCGCCGGCCAGCGGGGGCGGTTATGTCGGTTATGTCGGTTATGTTTGGCTTTTCTCCAAAGACAGAAAATAATTCTGAGAAAACATGATAGTAGAACCACAGGTAAAATGTTCTTCCCGTAGTACTACCTAGCAGTCTGGTAGTACTATAGGAGAAGGATATGGCCCGTAGTACTACCAGACTGCTTGGTAGTAGTACCACGGGCAATATTTTCTTCCCATAGTACTACCAGACTGCTAGGTAGTACTACGGGAAGAAAATATTGCCCATGGTACTACTGGTAGTACAGCCGGTAGTACCACGGGCAAAACACGCCCACTTCTACATCCAGTCTGAGAGATAGACATGATAGAATTGTCGGTTAAGTGTGAAGATATTTTAACTCTCAGGATGGATGTAAGAAGCTTATAGACCGTAGGAAGATATGTGATCGGTCTATAATTTTTAGGGTCCGTAGCATTACCGGACTTGTAAAGAAGGTGGGTTACACCAGTGGTCATGAAATTGGGAATCAATCCTGATTCAATACATGATTGGAATTGAGATGCCAAACGACCGTGTGAGTTTTTCAGCCATTTTAACCAAAAATTATGCAGTCCGTCTGGTCCCGCTGACTTCCAGTTAGGCAACAGACGGACTGCATCGGTTACATCCTCTTGAATTATAGTAACCGGATCCATGATCCTAATAGGCTCACACGATCGCTCAACATCCTGCATTCAATCACCCTCCGTATGACTGACGGGCATCGACCAGATATTACGCCAAAATGTATTAGTAATATCATCATCTGGTCGACACACGTCAGCCCCATCTCAGGGCGCTCCCAATCTCTGTAGACCTACCTTTGGTCCCTTTGGAATGTGCGATTCTGAGAATGTTTTCTTCCACTATTAAAGTAGAAGTCAAATACGATGCCGATGAAGACCACTTTTTGATCGGAAAATTTCCCCTTGAGTTGATAAGTTGTCATCCAAGAAAAAAAGTAGTAGAAGACCCTACCTTCAGCTTACCATCAGGCGAGGTGAAGTCAAATTGACGTGTCCTAAATATAAAAAAATAAAAAATATCGCTCCACTCTTTTTTTATACCGCCGAATCCGGTTCGCCCACGCATAAACTTTTTGTTTCAGGTAGTCGATACGCTCTGTGACTCGTGCCAAAAATTCTGCAGGCCTAATATCAGACCCCGAGAACGCTCGACTCACAAAGCGCATCACTCTTGGGCGGGTATTGCCCGACCTGAAACAAATGAGCTTTCCAATGAGTGCCCTAGTCTCAGTGATACGTTGCTCAATTCTAAATTGCCAAGCCGGCACAGCAGATTTCGGTCGAGTAGCTAAGTCGCACTTTGGAAATTGAACATTAGCTACTCGACATACTGCGTCGGCCGCGCAATAAAGAATTGAATGTGTATCACCAAGATCTTCGCTATTATCAAAATAATCTGATAATAACGAATCCAGGGCACACAATAGCGCTACATTTTTTTATGCGTTGGCAAACGTGGTAGGCGAGCTCTATTAACAAAAGGCATGGAACGATACTGCCGCATAGCACATTCCAGAGCACTCCTTAATTGCTCGTCGTATTCGGTACTTACGTCTATAGCCCCTGGTATCAATCACTTCTTCGCTACTGATGTGTTGTGAGATGGTCCCCGTGGCAGGTCTCACAGTTTGCGATGAGGGTGTGGTACCCGGGCTACTTCGAACGTCAGAGCGTAGCCTCTCAAGTACAGAGTCATCCAACAAATGACAACGTTGTATGGCCCGCACTTGATCCGATAGCCGTTGTGCCGAAACATTCACAGTTGGTTCAGTTGGTGGCTTATTATTATTATTATGTGAACAATGCAAATGTTTTCTTGTTTTGATTACATTTATTTAATGCAATAAATATCGGTACAGTAAATATCGGGAAATTAAATCTGAAATCCTTATTACTTATTTACAAGTAATCCATGCGCAAAATATGCCATAACATCGAAAACTGGAAAAAACTAACCTGAAAAATGTCAATCCCCCGTCATTCCATCGAGAATACGAATTGCATCCTCTGATACGACATTTTGTCATTTTGTTTACCGTTTACTTAACCTTTTAAATGGGACAATATGCACCGAAACTAACAAACTTCAATAAAAAACTGAAAATTAAACAGCTAATTTCGTGAAACTGACGGCTAAAGTACTTATGAAAGTGCAATCCTAAAATGGTGGATGTGCTTCAAGGCGGAGCTTTGTGACGTAACAGAGTAATGTCAACAGAAATTTGAGAGTGATGACATACTCTACTAAGGGGTTTGTATTTGCTTTGCATTCGCTGCATGGCTGAATTGTAACTTGTTGACCCTAAATCTATCCAAAACTGTATACATTCCTTTCGGTTTAAGACATATAACAAAACCATCAAATAGTTTCACCCTAACGGCTCACTCGTGCTCTATTCCATCAACACCATGCTCTTGTCTCCCACTAACTAGAGTGGAGGAGTGCAATTGGATGATGGACTAAAATGGGACGAACAAATTCATACAGTAACGCAGAGAACCATGCGTCTCATTCGCACGTTCAAGGCACTACGCGAGTCAGCTAATCTTGATACCCTGAGGATGGTATATTATGCCCTGTGTCAATCATTAATAGGATATTGTATTCTAGCATGGGGTGGTGCTTACAAAACTTCTTTCCTGAGAGTCGAGCAAGCACAAAGATCAATACTCAAGGTTATGATGAGGAAGCCATATAGGTACCCAACGCACAAGCTCTACGCAGATTGCAAAGTTCTTACGGTTCGGCAACTGTTTGTGCTGCAATGTACGCTGAAGAGGCATAGATGTAGCCCCCCACAAAATAATAATAAAAGAAGAATACCACCTTTGGGTATTCACCACAGGACTTCTTTTGCAGAACACCACTACTATGTGTTAAGTTCGCACATCTACAAAAAAATTCACAAAGAACTCAAGATAATTCACTTAAATAAACACACAGTTAAGTTCAAAGTGACAGAATGGTTACTAAGTGAAGACTACTTCAGCACAGAGTCCTTACTTACTTACATCACATAAAATTAAACAAGATTAACTAGTTCGTACAAAACTCCCTCACATTAATAATCAAATATTATGTATTGCCAAAAACCCATACATCTACCCACGCATGTATATACACACACTCACCACACACCCTCACACCCACCAATACACCCTCAGTCACGCACTCACAGACACATATTACGTCCTTGACTTAATTAATGGTCAGTACAATGCCAAGATCAGCCAACACCTGTCATCGTTCCTAATATAAATGCTATTTTTTTTTCGTGCGGAAATCCCTTCGGATACCCCCCCGCCGGCCAGCGGGGGCGGTTATGGCGGGCTTGCACCGACTAAAACCGCACGCCGTCTCGGGTCTTCAGACGCCGGGGTGCAAGGTTACCCATAGAGCATATCCCTCGCACCCCGACTGACCCTGGGCCATCTCACCACTAACAGCATCGCTCATCCCGTCTCCTCTGAAAGCAGAGGAGTACGGAGAGCGATGTGTTCCCGCCACGTTCGGTATTGGCCGACGATCAATGCCAACCCTATGAAGGGGAAGTCATTGACCGCCGCCCAGGGTGTACCGGCCGCTCCGATTCCGTTCCCCCCGGACTGCAGCGGGATCGGAATCGGAGCGACACTCGAGGAGGTTACCCAACACACACCCCCCTAATATAAATGCCTGGAGGAAAACTGTCTCTTAAGGTACAGGGCTATCCCTAGTTTAAGAGGCAGAGTTTCTAATGTATCGAGCATAGTATGTTGCAATGTCCTAAACATTTTATAAAATTCATGCAATAATGTATATTAATTGTATAGCTGTGTAATCTGTTTTGCAATAAACATTATTATTATTATTATTTCCTTTATTAAATTTTAAACACATTAAAAACATATAAAAAAATTTTTTAAATACATTCATAATATATATAAAAAAAACAAATATATTTAAAAATATAAAAAATAGTAGCCCACCGGCATCGGGTACAGGGACCAAGCTACCGGTGGTTTATTATTCGTAAATCATGTCGTGTTAGAATGAGACAGACATGTTTCTGTTACTGAGGTTCATATTTGAATAACCAAAATTATATATGCAACTTAGTGCTTATCCTCTGTTCTTTTTTTTTTTTTTATGGCGATTCCGATGTTAATAATAATAATAAATTTTCTACGACATTCTACACAGCGCTTTCTAGACCCAAAGTAAGCATAGTTTAACTAGCTTGTGTTATGGGTTCTAGAACGCGGATAAACATACTTATATATATATATTTTTTTTGTAAATACATACATTTTATACATAGAAACACCCAGACCAATGCAAATAGACATATTCATGCATACAAATATTTGCAATGAGCGGGAATCGAACCCGCGCCCCCTGTCGTAGCAGTCGAATGCACTACCGCTACGCCACAAAGGCCGTCAAATGTTTCCGCCAATAACTCAAAACGGGTTATAACGTGTTGGCCTAAGGCTGTATAACTAAGGATCTAAGTGAGTGTACAAGAGAAGAGTACAATAAGGAATAAAGGCCGAGTGTCAAGTAGTATGTTGGAGTACCTGAACAAAAGAAACATCATTAAAGCACACAGGTTAGCGGTTAAGGCAAACAAACGCAGTTCTAGAGGTAAATATTATTTGAGTTAATAAAGTTACAGATTAAATATATGAGTGGGGAATTACTATATGTCAGAAGAGAGTTAAAATTTATGGGTCGAGGGATACGGTCAGTAGGGAGTATGTCATACAAAGAACCATTCATTCTTGGGCACTCAAAGAATATATGATTTGTAGTGCCTTCGTCTAAGCCACACTCACAGAGAGAGCTGTCCCTGATCCTGATTTTTGCCAAAAATACATTAGTGCAAGCATGTCCTAGACGCAGACGACAAATACCGAGGTCGCTCTTTTACTTGCTTCACGGAATTTGTAAAACCAGGGTTTGGTTGGAATGTCAGTCTGTATGGAGGCATAGTGTCTTCCCTTCAATTTACTGGAATCATCCCAAAGGGAAGTCCATTTTGCCATCAAGCTGATTTTAGCAAGTGAGAGTAGATCCTGAGCATAGACTCTGTATTGGTCAAGAGTACCATTGGATATGGCATCCTTGGCTAGGGAATCCACAAATGTGTTACCTGCTATGCCAACATGGCCTGGGATCCAAACCAATGAAACAGCCAGTCCCTTAGCTTGACACCTGAACAATGATTGCTTAATTAAAAGGATTAAAGGGAACCTAGTTTTACTGGAGAATTGATTAGCTAGAATGGCCATTAAGCAGCTCTTGGAATCAGTAAAGATTACTGCCTTGCTTATATTATGAGACTCAATATATAATAATGCTTCAAGTATAGCTATCGATTCACCAGTAAAAATGGAATTGATATTTGGAGATTTATATGACAGTATAATTTTGTAAAGAGGAATCCAGACTGCAGACCCAACACAAGTTGAGTCTGAAGATTTTGAAGAATCTGTGTAAATAGCTAACCTGTCCTGCCAATTTTGGTTGATTAAATAAAATAACTCCCTATTAGGGTCCACAGAGTGTTTGTTGATACCTGAATATAGGACAATATCAGGTCTATGGATTATCGCCTCAAACGGGGTTTCAAACAAGGGGTTAGTCTTACACTGGAAACACAGCACACAAAGCTATTAAATAAAGAGGGATGGCTTTTATGTGTCCGGTATCCACCAGAAGAAATGTATTCTGAAAGTTTGTGTAGTTTGGGTATCAGGGGATGAAAGGATAGTTGAGAGGTTTTATATAGATACCTATCAGAGAGGTATTGCCTTCTCAGAAGGAGAGGAGGGTCTACGCACTCCACTTGAAGAGCATTTATTGGTGATGATTTCATAGCGCCAACGATGAGCCGCATGCTTTTGGCCTGGATCTTATCCAACATATTTAGGGCTGCTTTATTACATGGCTCTAAGAGGAAGCAACCATAATCCAGATGGCTACGGATAAGGGCATTGCACATTAGTTTTTGACAATAAGGGTGGGATCCCCACCAGACTCCAGACACCGCCCTTAAGACATTAATATTTTTTTCACATTTCTGGATAGTATAATTAATGTGTTCCACCCCAGAAAGCTTTGAATCCATAATGACTCCTAAAAACTTTACGGTCTCTTACAGGGAACCTTTGATCATCAAGAGATATTAAACAATCAGGGATGGATCTACGGCGGCTAAAGATTACCACAGAGCATTTGGTGACCGAAAGAGAAAGATCATGGTCGGTAAGCCTGTTAGAGAGGTAATAAATTGCTGAGTTTAATCTGGACACAGCATCTTTCATATGGTCCACTGAAACATATAGAGCTAGATCATCAGCATATTGCAGGATGTTGCAAAAGGAGGTAACTGAGAGATCTAAATCAGCTGTGTAGATACTGTAGAGGAGGGGGCTTAGGACAGAGCCTGCGGAAGGCCTCTCCATATCATTCTGGGAGAAAGAATTGAATTTTGAACTCTAAGGCTAATGGTTCTGCCAGAAAGGGAATTGGAGATGTAGTTGACTATCTTCTCTGGGAGACTCAGATTGAGCAGTTTCTGCCTGAGCACAGGAAGAAGAACATTATCATATGCAGCTGCTATGTCCAAGAACATACCCACACAATATTGATTTTTGATAAGGCTATTCTAATATCAGTGTTAAAGATGCCGAGATTATCAATTGTGCCTAGGCCCTTGCGAAACCCGAACTGAGTTTTAGAGAGCAAACCCTGACTTTCCACAAGCCACTCTAAACGGTTTTTGATTAGGTGCTCTAATATTTTGGCCATGGTACAGGAGAGTGCAATGGGGCGGTAGCTAGAAGGATCATCAGTCGGTTTACCTGGTTTGAGGATCGAGATTATAATTTGTGACTTCCACTCTTCTGGTGGGCAACCAGAGCAAAAAATGTGGTTGAGAAGATTTAGAAAAAACTTTTGGGAAGTAGTGCTGCTCTTGAAGATAAATGAGTATGGGATACCATCCACCCCAGGGGAAGAATCTTTGAGGGACCCCAAGACAACAGAGAGTTCATCAAAAGTAAAAGAAGATTCCAGAGGGTGTAAAATTTGAGAGGTAGAGGGCAAGAAACTTGAAGACTCATCAGCAGTGGGAGCTGTAGGGGGAGCCAATTTTTGCTCAAATTTCTGTAACCAAGCAGATGGGTCATTCGATGCAACATTGTTGTTAGCTGTAGAATACCTGAACCTTCTAATATTTCTCCATACAAACGATGGGGGGGTACGAGGGGCTAGTGATTCACAAAACCTACGCCAGCCGTCTTTCTTCTTTTGTGACAAAAGTCTAACTGTTTGAGCAGCTACTTTTTGGTAGTTCAAGTAATTAGCGATGGTCATATTACTTTTATAATCTCTTTCAGCATCCCTTCTCTCCCTGCAGGCAGCCGAGCAGGCCTGATCCCACCAAGGAGGGGAGGGGATATTGTTCTTAGGTGCCCTTTTAATAGGGATTGCCTTATCCGCGGAACGCAGAAGAGCTTTTTTAAACAGGTAGTAAACAGACTCTTAGTTATGTGCGTCAGGGGATGGCAAGAGTGACACCTCCTGGTCAAGAGTACTAGAATACAATTCCCAATCAGCTCTTGAGAGGATATACTTGAGAAGAGGGTTAAATGGTGGTGAATCCTGGTGAAAGCTGCCTGGGGGGGAGGCAATAATGGGGTAGTGGTCACTCTGATGAGAATCAGAAGTAATCTGCCAGGTCAGGCATGAAGCGAGGGATGCAGAACAAATAGTTAAGTCCACAGCGCTGGGGCCCCTTTGGGTAAGGGACGGTCTGCGAGTGGCCGAGCCATCATTTAAGATGCAGAGATTCATAGAATCCAGAAGCTCTATGAATGAGGGTGCTAAATCATCACAATATTGTGATCAACATGATGTATGGTGGATGTTGAATAACAAGGTGGGTGGGAATATAAGTTAAAATGTTATTTAACTCAGTTAAAATAGAAGCATCTGGATAGGGGATATAAACAGAGAGAAATGAAATTTTTGCTGCTTTAACAGCAACAATGTTCCAGGAATCACTATGATGAGGTAGAGATAGCTGGCTGTAAATGATTGATCTGGAGATTAAAGTGGCAGCTCCAGCATACCTATCACCCCTGTCATCCAGGAAACAAGCATACTCAGGCATCCTGAAATGAGAGCCGGGCTTAAGCCAGGTTTCTTGGATGGCAAGGACTAGAGATTTATGCTTATTTATTAAATATGTTAATTGACCTTTTTTGTTTTGAATGCTCCTACAATTCCATTGGTGGGAATTTTTAGTAAGGGTTAACAGCTGAGTAAGTTTGGTCTTGAATTTTTCTGGTAGCTCAGTATCATTAAAGCGAGTTAACATGTTAATGAGAGTGGAAAGTAATAAATCAAGAAGGTTATCGTTGCAAGGATTTTTAGTTTGCTCATCAGGGAGAGCAGACCCATTAGGGAGAGTAGGAGGAGGAGGTTGGGTTATGAGGTAATGGGCCTGCCTGTCATAGCCTGCCAGAGGCAGGGTTGTTCTGCCTTCGGGGAATAAACACAGTTTTGTTATAAGAAACCTGAGGCCCTTTAGGCCCCTCGGGGGAGAGCGAGGTAAATTGTTGGGTATTAGGCTGGGAATATATAGGGTGAGAAGATCTTGCCGTATCTGCAAAAGACTTTCTCGCATGGGGGAACCTAGCAGATGCCTCCATGTAAGAAATGTTCTCCTGAGACATGGCAAGTTTAATAGATTTTTGCCGAGAATGCTCCGGACATGAAGGGTCTTTAGATGAGTGGGGTCCTGAACAGAATATACATGCGGGGGTTTGTGAGGTACAAGAAATACTCTCATGGGCCTGGCCGCAGATAAAGCAGCGAGGAGTAAACCTGCATTGCGATGTGATGTGTCCAAACCGACAACATTTCAGGCATTGAATGAGGGGTCGCACATAAGTCTCCACCCGGAGGGAATTGTAGAAGCAGTAGACATGTGGGGGTAATTTTTGGCCAGTAAAGGTCACCACAATAGTTTGGGTAGGCACATATGTGGGGGTATTATTCTCACTTGATACTTTCCGGTTCAGTCTTCTGGCTTTCACAACCGATCCATAACCCAACGGGACTTCAATGGATTGGACTACTTCTTCAAGGGTCCAATCCACCGGTACCTGTCTGATTATACCCATGCGGGAGCAGGCAAAAGATGGAATAGTGCATTCATATTTAGCTCTTGTCAAAGATGGATGCTTTAAAAAGTTGTTGGCATCGGTAACAGATTTGAACTCAACAGATAATCTGTATAATCTGTTGCTACTCGTCCTACTCGTTTTACTCCTCCTTCCACAATATTCTTAATTTTATTATTAAATAAAAAGTGACCAAATTTGATGGGCCGGAATACTGTCCCTGCGGAGGAATCACCGACAGCTCTTGACATGTGAACCAAAAACAGGCCAGAATCTGAATCAGAATAGCTTGCTGGCTTATCCTGGTAATCCGGATATACGTAGTTTGTATTGACGGTGAGGATTCAGAAGGGTCTGATATGACTTTTTTGGCAGGGACAACGTCTTCCTGTGAGCGGCTATTGCGCTTCTTGGCCGTTGAGGTTGTAGAACTATCACCTTGAGTAATCTGAACAACATTGGGGGATCGACCGGGGACGTAACCTCCACCAGGGTCTGGCAGGTGGTTATTCATGTTAAAATCTTCGTGATTATTTACGTTACTTACTCAGAATATGTATACAAAGCACACAGAGACAACACAAAAGCACTTAAGTAATCCAACAACACAATATTATCAATAAATTTCTTTTGGAAGGGGAGAACACTTGCAGCAAGCACGAGTCCCGGATCCTAAAACTCTCCTCTGTTCCTCTTATATCTATTATTTACTTATTAGTGAGCAAATTAAGCAATTTTTGACACTGACAACTGACAGTAGGGGTTTGGAATACCGTTAAAAATTGGGTAACGGGATCTTTATTCGGCAAGGTTAAAAAATAACGATACTCATATGACCGTTATTGAAGTACCTACCAAATTTACAGATAAAAATACCGTTACCCAGTTTTTCGACTTCATACCACAAATAGAACTACACAGTACGAGTTAAGGAGGGACTATGGAAAAGGGGCTTGGTCTTCTACTACTTTTTTCAAACGAAAACGAGTACCATCCTCACCACCTTCAACTCCGCCAGAGGGCTTCAGCCGTATCAAAGAGATTCCTTCAGAAAAGCAACCCACGAAACTCTCAAAAATTAACCCAACTCAAGACAAGACGAACAACGGAAAACGGTCAAAAAACTAAATATACATTATACAAAAATAAGTTTAACAACAACTACAGCAACGATAAATAGAAACAAAGATATAAAGAAAACAAATAAAACAGAAAGTAACGAAACAAAAGGCCCCAAGCCGCAGGCTGGTCACCGTGGGGATTTAGACCAACACCCTTCAAAAAACAGAATTAAATCATTCAATATTGCAACTTTAAATACAAGAACATTAAGAACACATGAAAGTTTATTAGAACTAGAAAACTCACTGGATAATATAAACTACGAAATCCTTGGTATAAGCGAAATGAGGAGATTAGGTGATAAAATAGAAGAATATGAGAATTATATTTTATACCATAAAGGTGAAACAGCAGGGCAGAGAGGAGTAGGTTTTATAATTTAAAAATCCCTAAAAATTTATATACAGGAGTTGATAGGAGTTTCCGACCGACTAGCAATTCTTAACATCATTCTACCACGATATAATAAAATTTGGATAATAATACAAGCATATGCACTTACTGAGCAAGCCGACAAGATAGACATTGAAAACTTCTACAACGGTCTGTCAGACATCATAAATAAATACGGCAACAACTACCTCATAGTTATGGGGGACTTCAAAGCCCAGATTGGCACCAGAGAAGATGGAGAAGAGTCGATTTTAGGAAGCTACGGTAATGTATAGAGAAGTAAAAATGGACAGAAGTTAATAGAATTTGCTATGCAAAACAAACTAACAGTGCTGAATACAGTCTTTAAGAAAAATCCAAAAAAGAAATGGACTTGAGTTTCCCCAGATGGTAAATATAAAAACGCAAAATGCAAAAAGCAAAATACTTTAACGACACCCATGTTATACAGAGCTTAAATTTTAATACAAACCATCGCATGGTCCGTTGCTGCTTAAAAAAACACCAACCGAAAGCATCCAGGAAGTATATTACTTCAAACACAGCAATGAATCATTACCTACACAAAGAACACTACCACATCCACTACAAAAACTATGCTAGAAATAGCTAATTCAAACATCAGTGTACTAATGAAGTATGATAACCTCGACAAGAATCTTTCTCAGTTTAAAAAAGGAAACGCTGACAAGTACACAAATAAAGTTAGTGAAAAGACTACTCAGCTATTAGAAAAGAGAAAATTACTAATACAAGACTCTATGAATTGTAAAACAAAACGATATAAAATATCAAACCTCAGTAAGGAGATTCGAGAAAATATGAGAAAGGATAGAAAAATAAAAAGATTGAAAAAACTTGAACAGGAAATACAGAAAACTGAGATGTCAACAGGGATCTGGAAAGTTTAAATAACTGGTCCACTAAATTCGGTTTGACCGTGAACCCATCCAAGTGTCAGGCCATCATGGTAGGCAGTAATAGGATAATTGGTAGAATTGATGTGACGACACTGCCACCAGTGATGTATAACGGTATAACAATTCCTTTCAGTACATCAGTGAAGGATCTGGGGCTCTACCTCGACTCCTCCCTTGACTGGCGAGTGCAAGTCACAAACTTAAGCCAGAAAGTTACAGGTAGACTTCGTGTGCTGTACCATCTAAAGAACTTTCTGTCAATGAAGACGAAAGTGACATTGGCTCAAAGCTTTATCTATCCCCTGATTGATTATGGTGATGTGTGATATTTTGACCTGAATGCAGACCTTCTCGATAAGCTAGACCGTCTTCTTAATAACTGCATTCGATTTATCTCCAACCTTCGAAAATATGACCATGCGTCTTCTTTCCGTTCCCAACTTAATTGGTTGCCTATCCGTCATCGCCGTAAGTTACGCTCACTTAGTACTCTTTTCAATATTCTTAACTCTCCTATATCTCCTACTTACTTGACTTTTTTCTTCTAACTGTTATGTACAAACCATGACAGAAATCTTCGTTCTTCGAACAACCTTCTTCTCTTATGTCCTTCCCATACCACTAGTTTCTTAGGCTCCTCCTTCTTCATTCAATCTGGTCTTCATAGGAACGCACTCCCTCTTGAAGTCAGGATGAGCAGAAGTCGTGATGTTTTCAAGTCGAAAGTACTACTAGGCTACTACTTTTTCAGGAATTAACTATTCTCCTTCATTTAATATTGATATGCATGTATGTTTGTATATATGGTATGATATATACCGGGTGTCTATAAAAGAACTCCGGGGTTTTAAAAATTCATATCTCACTAACTATAAAAGATAGCAAAATTTAGTCAATTTCTCTGAAAAGAGTAGCTTAAAAAGTTTTACTCATACCAATTGGGAATATTTGTATCAACTGAGGGCGGCGCTGCAGGGCGTTAACCTTGAAATGATGTCGCGAAATTTGAAATGATGGCGACTCCGCAACAAAAGGTTCAATGTGTTATTTGGCTCATAGAAACGAAGTCTGTAGTTACCGTACAAAGAAACTTTCGACGTAACTATGGTGTTAACCCGCCTTCTGACAAAACCATTCGTCAATGGTTCAGTGCATTTAAGGAAACAGGAAGTGTTTTGAAGCAAAAGACGTCGGTTAGGCCGAGTGTGTCTCAAGAGAAAGTGGTCAGAATCCGAACTTCATGCTTTCGAAGCCCTAAGAAATCGTTGACAAGACGCAGCCTGGAGTTGGGGTTACCAAGATCAACTGTCGGTAAGGTACTTCATAAAAGACTACGTTTAGGGAGGGACCTATTCCATGGCCTCCAAGGAGCCCTGATCTGACTCCGTTGGATTTTTTCTTCTGGGGGCATATCAAGAATCTTGTGTATGCAGAGAAAATTCGTGATGTTCAACATCTCAGGGAACAAATAGTCAATTGTGTGGCAACCGTCCCCCCAGACATGCTCGCCAGGACATGGGAAGAGGTAGAATACCATTTAGACGTCTGCCGTGCCACTAACGGGGCTCATATAGAACTTTACTAAGTGTTAAAAAAAACTTGAAAATGTAAGCTTTTCAGTCATGTATAAAACATGTATGTATGTTTTTTATTTCATTAAAATATTTTGCCTCAAAACCCCGGAGTTCTTTTATATATGTTTCTGTAATATATGTATTTATGTTAAATATATATGTTTTATATATATATTGTTTTGTTTTTTGTATGTACCTATTTATCTTTGATTTCATCACTTATACTTCATTTTTATGCCTACCTCGTGATAGCTCTGCACCACCCTATGGTTGACTGGTAGAGAATGCCTATGGCATTAAGTCCACCAATGTACTATGTGCATGAAGATTAAATAAATAAATAAATCTGGCGGAATCAGAAAAGCACTCAAAGAACTAAGAGAACAAGGTAAGGAATGGATTCCAAAACTGAAAAATAGTACTTCAAGATAAAAGACAAAACGCAAAAAAAATTGGGATTGGCGACTAACTACTACAAAACACTACTCGAAAGACGAAAATCAACAGCATGATAGTATCGACATAACTTCAAGCAGTAACCAAGAAGATATACCACCAATACTTACAGCAGAAGTAAATAAAGCTATTATTAGCATAGCTTTTATTGACTATTCTAAAGCATTTGACAGCCTATACCACAACTCTATTTGGTGAAGCCTGAAACAACAAGGAGTTGAAAATACCTATATAAATATCATTAAAAACATCTATGGCAAGAGCAAAAGCAACATCAAGTTAGAAAGCAATGGTGATTCTTTTCCCATCAATAGAGGAGTCAGACAAGGTGACCCACCATCCCCTAAACTATTCAATGCTGTACTGGAAAATATGTTCAGAGAAATCGATTGGGATGACTTTGGTCTTAATATTAACGGCAGGCGCTGAAATCATCTAAGATTTGCAGACGACCTTATACTGCTAGAAGAGGACCCAAACAAAATACAAGTAATGATACAAACTCTAGATAGGTACCAAAAGCAAAGCAGTGGGACTCGAAATGAACGCAAGTAAAACGAGAATGATGACTAACAGCACCGAAGCCGAAGTATTTTTAAATGGGAACAAACTTGATTATGTACAGGAATATGTTTATTTAGGACAAACTATTAGTCCGAAAAATCTAATGTATTAAGAAGTTAATAAAAGAATTGCCAGTGGATGGAAAAAATATTGGTCCCTTAAAGAAATCATGAAAAGCAAGGACTTAAGCAACAGTACCAAAAGTAAGACATTCAACACCTGCATCCTCCCCTGTTTAACTTATGGATGTGAAACTTGGTCCCTTACAGAGAGACAAAGAGAATTGTTAGCGAAATGTCAGAGAGCAATGGAGAGAAGTATGCTGGGAATAAAGCTTAAGGACAAAATCAGCAATATAGAAATCAGAATAAGAACTAAAGTTACAGACATACTTACTCGTATAGATCATTTAAAATGGGGTTGGACTGGACACATGTTACGTTGCTATTTGGAAAAATGTAGCAAGCAAGTTCCTCTTTGGTATCCAAGAGACAGCATTCGAAGAAAAGGACGTCCGACCAAAAGATGGGAAGACTACATTCATGCAACCTTGGTCCCTTTCTGGACTAGAGTTGCGGAGGACAGAACTCAGTGGAAAGCATTGGCGCTATCCATGCACTCCGACTGAATAAGTTAGTTAAGAGAGTAATAGTTAATATGAGGTGTTTCATTGCTATATTATTGTGAGGCCGCTACAGATGCTCGTTTCAAACTGCCGATTGTCTAATAATGGTAGGATTACTTACCGGCATCATAGTCAAAGCTTCATAAATCTTCTGTAGATGCGTGTTAACAATCGAACGCAATGGAATGTCGTCCGATAAACAAATTCTACACATCGACAGCTTCGCCATGTTTGCGTTTATGTTAGTTTATTATCACCGTTTTTATAATTCCGGTCAACGAGCACGGTAAGTAGAATGTATAATGGAGTAACGGGAGCCTTTTACTTTTAATTTCTTTTGTTATTTTCGATCAAAAAGTAAAACTTTTATTTTACAAGGGCTGTCAGCCAGGATTAGTAGGTAACGTTACCGTCCGACGGGAGCAAGTGGGACGCCGCCGCCTCTTTCTGCGAGCAGGTAATGCGCGCGAAAGAGACGGCGGAGAGGGAGCGGGAGAGAACCCTGCCCCCCGAGTTTCGCAGTCTGCGGCGAGGACGCCGCAGACTCATCTACGCCCGGGACTACCGACCTCCATGATCGGGGCCTGAGGACGGCAGTTGGCCGACTCGCCGTCCTAACAGAAGCAGGCCGTGGCGGAGGCGTGTCGTGTGTGCCCTACACACGCCTGCCAACTCACCGAAGCAGGATAAAACCCGACCCCACCAGGCGAGGCCGCTGTGGCGGCCAAAGTCCGCCGGCAACCCTGGGGTTATCCTTTCGAGGGCTTACCCGGGGTGCCCGGCAACGGACATTTGGGGAGGACACCGTGCGGTTTTAGTCGAGACGCGACATAACCACCCCCGCTGGCCAGCTTGGGGGTATCCGAAGGGATTTCCGCACGTAAAAAAAAAAAAAAAAAAAGGGTGTGGTCAAAATTACAAACACTTTTGTATTGTTTAGTCTGTTTGCATAATTAGTTTTAATTACAAATTCAAAATTTTATGACCCATTAGCCTAGAAAATGTATCCAGGTGCACCCACTGAACGATCAGTTGGTTATTTTATATAAAGGTATTTAATTATTTGCTAATGCAGTATTGTAATGTAATATTTTGAAGTATCTCACCGGACTGCTTCAACAACATGTCGGATCCTCCTCGTCAGACATCAAGGACTCGCGCCACTTCGTGGAGAAACTCGAGAATCTCAAGCTCCACCCGGATGATCGTCTGGTCAGTTTCGATATTGTCTCTCTGTTCACGAAAGTTCCAGTCAGGGAAGCTATGTCACGTATCCGACCGCTGTTCTCTAAGGACATCGCAGAGTTGTTCGAGTTCGTGTTGACGACTTCATACTTCCAGTGGAACAACACGTTCTATGAACAAGTGGAGGGTTTAGCCATGGGAAACCCCATCAGTCCTGTAGTTGCGAACTTCTACATGGAATTCTTCGAAGACGCCGCTCTTGAACGAGCACCCAAGAAACCTAAGGTCTGGTTCCGCTACGTAGACGATACCTTTGTGGTTTGGAGTCATGGAGACACGGAGCTGACTAAGTTCCTGAATCACCTGAACAGCATCCATCCGAACATCCAGTTCACCATGGAAGTAGAGAAGAACGGAAAAAAGAGGATGGCAGCCTTGGTCACCGGGTCTATCGAAAGCCTACACACACAGACCGTTACTTACACAAGGACTCCAAACACCATCCCAGATAGAAAATGTCAGTCATCAAGACCCTGGTCCACCGAGCTAAGAGCATCTGTGAGTGTGCACCTTAAAAATAAGTAACGCTACCTGGACTCGGCCTTCCAAGCCAATGGATTCTCTGCCCGGGAGATACGAAGAGCTCTTCATCCGAGGAAATCTTCTCTTACTAACCAGGATGAGGAGAAACCTGCCCCTCTAGGGAAGGCCTTTTTGCCATACATTTATGATACAACGCATCGTATCGGGAGACTGCTAGAAGCTTACAACATTAAGCCTATTTTCAAGCCCACGACGCAGTTACGTAATCTTCACCGTTCAGTAAAGGACGCCCGTGACCCACTATCTTAGGCTGGAGATTACCGAATCCCCTGCTCGTGTGGCTCGGTATACGTGGGCACTACTCAAAGAAGCGTCAAGACCCGCCTTTCGAAACATGAACGAAATTGCCGCCTCGGCCACTTCGACAAGTCAGCGGTTGCGGAACACACACAGGAGGATGGTAATCATACCATCAAATTTCAGAACACGAAGGTCCTAGCCACCACTTCACAGTTCTTCCCACGGCTATGTCGAGAAGCCATCGAAATATTCAAGCATCCCAATAATTTTAATAGAAAAAACGAAGGTTTTCATCTCCAAAAAGATTGGTATCCAGCACTGAGAGCCGCGCGTCATCACAATTCAAACATGACGAAACCGCCACCATCCCCGGTATCCCCCTTGCTTAGCCTCGACCAATCAGGATCGAGCGCATCGGTTGCGCAGCTCTCATTCAATCAGGAGTGATCACGTCGTTTGCCCCCTCCAACTGCGCCTATAAATACGCCAGTGACTCGGACTCGGGCTTTTATATCAGTCGCACCGAGTTCACCGCCGAGGAAGGTTCTCCGCACTCGACGGCGTCCCGACGTGTACCACTGAAGATGTCGACCGCAGTGATCGACGAAACGTCTGGAATACAAGTTTCCGATGGACCGGCCAAACAGCCCGGAAGCTGTATATTCTTCATGCAACGCCGGCCGTGAAAGCCTAAAGATTTATATAAATTGGTGGCAGTTTGTGAAGATCATACGCCACAAAAACTGGGATTTGTTCGGGATCAATCGTTTTGAACACTGTGATAATATCTTCCAGTTCTTTTTGTTTCTTATTTTTTACGTTTTGACACAAGTTTCTTGTTGGTTTTCGTTGAGACAAACAATAACTTTTTCGCTTCATCTACCTCCTCTTCAGAAAAAGCAGATGCACAAATCCTTATGAAGTCTTCATTGTCCATGACATATTGTTTATTTCTTATAAACGCCAATACTTCCGAAATAACCACATTACAGTTCGTACACTTAACATAATTATTATTGTTTCCTGACATTTTGCAATATGGGCCGAACCGTGACCGCTCGCGGTGGCAGCACAGACTGTTGAATTACTGGAAAAGGTATCCTAATTTATATCCTATATAGGTAACGATATAAATAAGGTATAAGTAAAGTTCCGGTTCCGGTAGTTACTCTGCCAATACGTACGTCAGTGAGCTCTGTGATTAAATATCGAAAACAAGTGCATAAACTCAAATAACTCGAGACATTTAGGTGGTTTGTAATTCGTGAATCAATAAAGCCTATAAAAAAGTGTAGAGTCTTCGGCAGAGGTCAAGATTTATCAAAAAAAGGGCAGTGAATATTTAGTGACATAACCTAGAAACTAGTGAAAAGTGAAGTTCGCCGCAAATCAATCTGACATCTATCAAGTGTACCAACCTAAAAGAAAGACAGATACACCGGTGTTGCAAACAAAAATAATAATTATATTGAAAAAATAGGGTTACCATAACTAATTGCGAATTATCCGAGAAAAATATAGTGTTGCCAAAAAAGAAAGAAATATGAACGAACAAATGGAAATATTATTTTCGAAACTTGACGCAAAGCTAGACGATAAACTTAATCAACAAACCTATACATTAACAACAGCAGTTACTAAAAACGTTATGGAAGCAATTGATGAAAAGATAAAAACATTAATTGAAGAAAACCAAAACTTAAAATCCAAAATAACAAATTTGAACATAAAATCACTACCTTGGAAAAAGACAAGCGAAAAAACAACCTGATATTCTTTGGTATTGATGAAAATGGAAAAAGAGAGGCTGAATTTGTTGACTACATAAAAGGAATCATAGAAGAAGCAGAAGTATATCTAGACAGTCACGAAATAAACAACATATACAGAATAGGGATGTGGACTGTACTCAAATAAGTATACAATTTTACCACGAAAAGGTAGTTTCTATAAAAGAAATAATAAAAAACACAATATTTTCTTCAATAAACAAGGGATTATTTTTTTATTTAATAAAATGTAATTAAATATTTCACCCTCAAGTGACGTGACAATGAACACTAATCAAAATGCGTGACGTCACCTGTTGCCAAACAAGAATTTTTGCTGTCAAGTACTATGGTGTTTGTTGATATTTGGATAATATTATTACTGTGATTCCCGTGAAATTTCTTCGAAATTTGCTCAATTTTCTTTTTGAATCAACTTTTAAAGGTTTTTCCATAATGAAAAGTGGATATATTAAGGCAGATAGTTAAAATTTGCCAAGAATTGATTGCTTTACGGTGGCTAATTTCTTGGCAACAAATAGTAACTTCTGCTCTGGTGAATTTAGAAATGTGAAGACCTCCATGTAAGTAATATAATCAGGATACATTATAATAGTAATTGTAGGTATTTATAAACTCGAAAAGTTAAATTGAATATAATAAAATAAAATAATATGATTTAGAGGTTATGTTTTATCTTTTTAACAAATTGTTTCATTTCTTTTTAGTTCCTCGAGGCAGAAAAAAAAATGTATTAAAAATTCTTTTAATACAAGGAAATCTAACAAATATTATCAAACTTACATCAAAATGGTCCTCACAGAAATCATTTTACTTTGTGTAGATACAAGTGCCGGATCCCAACGGGCTAGTTGAAGCCACATTTTCCGTATCGTTTTTGTACGTGGAACGTGAATAAATAGTTTTTCAGGTGTTTTAATAGTAGCACTTTCACACTGCGGCACCGCACAACATTTATAAAACGTAGAATCCATCTTATTAACACAAAACTACGAAATAACTTTCTATTACATACAACTTCGACAATGTGTAGGAACATTCTTAATATTCTTTGCGCGGAACCCTAATTCCTAATTCTTTTTCTAAAATAAAAATGACTCGTGTAAATGTAATGTCTTGTAACGTCAACTATCTGATAGAGGCAGTTCTGTCGAAATCGGCCGAGCCGATTCGTAGATTAGCGAAGTCAAACAAACAAACAGAGTGACAGACAGACGGACGGACTAAAAACTGTTTATACCTATTTGGTTTTTCTTATTTAAGGACACCTATCTGCAATCTGTATAAGTATAACTACATATCTATATTTTTATGTATTCGTAATAAATCTTTTATTTTAATGTTACGGACAGACACTTCAATTTGAATTACCTGTAAGGATTATTATCATTATCATTGTGTAAAGCCAATAAAAATTTCCTATACTTGCCTATTGTTATTTTCGTTCAAATATTCAACTATAAGTCACAACGACTGCTAAATGTTTAATCTGTGGTAAACGGTGTTGGTGGTAAATTTAATTCTACATATACCTAAGTTAAGCAACCCTACTGTAATTTATCACTGTTTGTTTATCCAAATAAATGAAAAAAAAAAACAAGTGACGTCACAGCGGGCGTTTGACAGGTATCCACGTTTTGGCGCGAAATTTGAAATGGAATTTTTAATAACTTATTTTAAAGGTATTAGTTGTATTAAAAAAAATATAATAAATAGTTTGGGCTATATTTGGTACTTATGCATGGTTTTAAACACTTTCCCAAAAATAGTCCAGAGCCCTATTGGAGCGCAAACCAGCAAAAATCGCCCAGTAGTTGTTACTTTCTCTACTATGTGGCAGAAACACCTTATATTAAAATCTAAATCAAAATTACCAACAGGCATTTATGTCAAAGAGGACTTTCCCAAGGATGTTCTTGAAGTCCGGAAAAAACTACAACCAAAAATTGAAGAAGAATGGAAAAAGGGGAATATAGCTTTCATGAGAGGAGATCAACTTGCAATTAAAACTAAGAAGGACAATCAACGTGAAAAAAGGAAGAGAGATAAGACTGTATCCCCCAACTTACCAACACTGAAAAAACCGAACACTCATAACGAGCCCGAAAACCAAACAAATAAAACAAACACTACTGGACAAAAAGAAATATTGAAACCAAACATACTACAGTACATGGGAAGAAACAGAACAACTTCTACTTCAACCTCAGAAACCTCAAAAAACTAACAGACACACATAAACAACTTATAAAAACAAAAACAACCAGAACCGGAAAAACAAAACAAATACAACATATTCTAAAAAAACAAAATACCTTCCCACCACGGTTGGTCACCGAGGGAAGTTCAGACCATAACCCTCCAGTTAAACACAGTAGAATATTAAACAGAATTAATGTCGCAACATTAAACACTAGAACTTTGAGAACTCAAGATCCACTTCCAGAACTGAATATTGCCATTGAAGACATAAAGTGGGACATACTCGGAATTAGCTAAATGAGAAGAGAAGGTGAAGCAATTTATGAATACCAAGATTACATACTGTTCAGTAAAGGTGAAAAAGGAGGCCGCAAAGGAGTAGGATTTCTCATAAAGACGACTATGAAAAAGCACATACAAAACATCTTTGGTATTTCTGACAGAATAGCAGTGCTTAACATCAATATACCTAACTATAAGAAGACTTGGACTATCATACAAGTATTGTAACGATTACATTACTGAATATACAGAATTAATTGTTATTTAGAATTAATTGTGGTTAGCGCCATCTGTAGGACACGGTCGCAACTATGTTGGTTGCAATCGATGTGGCGGTCTGTAGAAACTCCCCGTCAGAGGGCGTATGTTATGCGGTCGAATTCATTCATTTTGTTCATTTTTATAGAATATTCCAGTGGAAATATATGCACCGGTATTGTTCTCAAAAGGTCTAGAATTATTTGTGTATATAAGAGTGATCGCAGTGACACGATATTTATTTGTTATTTAAGAGGTCATTAGTCCTCTACTCTGAAAATTTATTGTCTGAAGTACGTATTGTGAATCTAAGATCATCTTCAGTTTGAAGGTTATAGTTTGTGTGAGTTCCCAGATTTGATCTGGTAAGTTGTTCTTTTAATTGCTGTTAATCTATTCGCATAATGGGGATGTGTTATTGATAAAAGCTGTGTATATCCATAACAGGGTCGTTAGTTCTTGGAGAAAACCCCTTATACAATTTAAAAAGGACAGATACTCTGAGGTGTCAATCGTGGTGACTTGGAGGCCGAGACCTTGAGAACGCAGATCAATAGGGAGGCTCCGGAATCTGCTTTGCCGGTCCCCAACCACTGACGGTCCCAAGATTACCTGAACTCAACAAGGTCATGTATGCGTTCCTATAATTATTACCTGGTTACTTTATTACTGCTGACCGGTGTAAGGCTGGTGTATTACACATCTAAGTGTGCCACTACTGGCTGGCATCAGGGAGAAATACACACCCTCAACATTGCATATATTTAACTGTGCCAATAACTAGGGGATGCTGCCTTGTTGAGAAGATTTGTTATATGTGTTAAAAATTGTTATCTGTATATGTCAATATCATTTTAGAGCTTCTAAACTCACTTCTTCTATTTCTATCTATGTCTCTAACTCATGTGTAATACTTCTGTATAACCATCTGTGTCTTTGTGTTTTCTCTGTATCTAAATATATTATATGTGTGTACAACTGTGTATTGGGTTTCATTGGAGATCAGCTGACGTATGCACCACCTAGAACCTCTGATAAAGGCGCCCTGGGATTAAGACACTCTGTTGCTCACCTGGACTAGCCGGTGAATAACACTAGCAAGAAACAGTGTTATAGTATATGCACCAACTGAACAAGCTGCAGAATCAGAGACAGAGATATTCTATGCCGAACTGGCAAAAGTCATGAGAAATCATACCAATAACCGTATTATACTGATGGGTGACTTTAATGCTCAAATCGGAGAAAATCAAAACGAAGAGGAGTATGTATTTGGCAAACATGGACATGGTAAAAGAAGTTACAACGGTCAAAAGCTTGTGGAATTCTTGCTAGAACACAACTTAATTCTTTAAGTGACATTTCTAAAAGACCCAAAGAATAAATGGACCTGGATTTCACCAGATGGCAGATTTAAAAATGAAATTGATTATATAATAAGCAATTTACCCAAGGCATTTTCAAATACAAGTGTAATCTCAAGACTCAATTTTAACACAGATCATCGTATGGTCAGGAGTACTATCCTGCCAGCACCACCAAAAATAGCAAGAAAGAACATTACCACTTATAGTCCAACCCAAATTACCACGGAGAGTTTCAAAGAAATTGGCCAGTCGTTAACAAATAATCCAGAAGAACTGTTGTATGAAAATGAATGTGAAATCAAAGAAAATTATGAAAAATTGGAAAAATATCTTACTATCACTAAGAATACCAACAAATTCAAAAGCCAATACCCGCTCAGCGATGAGACCATCCAACTCATAAAACACAGAAAATCTTTACTGGCTTAAGAAAAAAACAAAGAAAACATAAAAATAATTTCAGATATCAGCAAGCAAATTAATAAATATATTAGAAGAGACCGCAAAAATAAAAGATTAGAAGTGTTAGAGAGACAAATAATGAGAACAGGCGGTGTAAGAAAAGCTCTGAAAGAACTTAAGGGAACAGAAAAAGAGTGGGTGCCTAAACTAAAGAAAAAAGAAGATACCATCACAAGCAGGAAAGGTATACACGAAATGGCCACGGAATTTTACAAAGAACTTTATTCTAACAAAGACACGCTTAGGCACCCTCTCACACAACCATTGACGAGTAAAACAGGAGAAAGCCTGTCAGAGTGGGAACCCGTTATTTTGAAGAGTGAAGTAGAAAAGGCAATAAAAAGTCAAAAAATGGAGAAGGCACCTGGGCCGGACAAAATTTCAAACGAGGTGTTGAGGGGGACTGTTGATGAATTAGTACCAATACTTACAAAGATGTTTAACCAAATTTTGAAAAGTGGATATAAACATAACATAAACTCACGCCTATATCCCCGAAGGGGTAGGCAGAGGTGCTAGCACCCACATTTCGCCAGTTTATGTTTAGGTCCCAATGTAATAGGTGGCGAGCCTATTGCCATTAACGGGGCACTTATAAACCTGCGATAAATACACACATAACTTCGAAAGTGGATATATACCAGCTCCTCCGATGATCAGTCCTTTCTTGTCGTCCTTGCCATCGTTCAGAAACGTTTCTTTTTTTTATTAGCGTTTTTGCGAACTTAGATACCAGCCATTTGGGAGACTGGGTTCCAGAACGAACAATATCAGATACATTAAAATTATAACTAATATTGTACTATATTACATTCAATACTCCGAAATAGTATGAAACCTCACCAGAACACAACAAACCGTCGGCGCGATACTCGCAGCGCCTAGATAAATAACTACCATAAACACGATTGAACGCTTTTATGATTATGCGAATAGGCACTTTTATACTGGCTGTCAAATGTTCGGCATACGTACTCGTAGCGATTCCTATACTAGCTAAAAGTTAGTAGTGGTACACTACAATATGTAGATGAGTATTGCTACTTGGGCCAGATCATCTCCCCTAAAGCCCAAACAACTAAGGAAATAAATAAGAGAATTGCTAATGGGTGGAAAAGATACTGGTCACTCAAAGAAATTGTAAAATCTAAAGAACACAATATGGCAACAAAAAGGAAAGTATTCAATGCTTGCATTCTTCCATGCATCACCTACGGCTGCGAAACATGGTCGCTTACAAAATACCATAGGGACAAACTAGAGAAGTGCCAGAGAAGTATGGAACGAAGCATGACAGGAACAAGAAGACAAGATAGAATTAGCAATGTGCAATTAAGAGCAAAAACTAAGTTAACTGATATCCTGGAAAAAATTGACCTACAAAAGTGGAGATGTACCGGCCATATGTTGATATGTACACAAGAAAAGTGGAGCCAAATTATAACAAATTGATATCCACGAGATGGTAAGAGACGTCGAGGACGACAAGTAATGCGCTGGGAAGATGAGCTGAAACTTACTGCGGGACCCAAATGGAGGAGAGTTGCTCAAGACAGGAAGCAATGGAAGCTACTGGAGGAGGCCTTTGCTAGAAGGCACACTGAGCTGAAAGATGTCTTATAGCCAAACGATCAATGATATAGCCATAATCATTAAATCTCTCACCCAGTTTATGGGCTAAATAAAATATAGGTAACGAAATAAATAACGTTACCTTTATAGGTATAGCGATATAAAATTATCGTTCTGTTACCGACTTACCATTAAAAAATATCGTTAAATATATTACCCTAATGGAGATATAGGCTCCAAATGAGTCGAGCAATATTTATCAGCTAGCTGAAACAAACACTGGTAACTGGGTAGAGAGACTTTCCTTGAAAATATTACATTACAATACTGCATTAGCAAATAATTAAATACATCGTTTAGTGGGTGCACCTGGATAAATTTTCTAGTCTAATGGGTCATAAAATTTTGAATTTGTAATTAAAACTAATTATACAAAGAGACTAAACAATACAAAAGTGTTGTAATTTTGACCACATCCTGATAAAAATTAACGTCATAACGTGTATATAATAAATTAACGTGTTTCCGACTAACCGTTAAAAAAATTAACGTTATTAATACTGTGTAATAAAATAACGTTAGATATTGCTGTTTTATCATTTTTAACGGAAACGTAACGGTAACGTACGTTACCTACTAATCCTGGCTGACAGCCCTTGTAAAATAAAAGATTAACTTTTTGATCGAAAATAACAAAAGAAATTAAAAGTAAAAGGCTCCCGTTGCTCCATTATGCATTCTACTTACCGTGCTGGTTGACCCGAATTATAAAAACGGTGATAATAAACTAACATAAACGCAAACATGGCGAAGCTGTCGATGTGTAGAATTTGTTTATCGGACGACATTCCATTGCGTTCGATTGTTAACACGCATCTACAGAAGATTTATGAAGCTTTGACTATGATGCCGGTAAGTAATCCTACCATTATTAGACAATCGGAAGTTTGAAACGAGCATCTGTAGCAGCCTCACAATAATATAGCAATGAAACACCCCATATCAACTATTACTCTCTTAACTAACTTATTCAGTCGGAGTGCATGGATAGCGAAGACACCAGTCTTCACCTAATGGCCGAGTGGTCTATATGCTCACTGATCAGACGGGAGCTTCTGCGTTGGGATACCAGAGAACCTGAGGGATCTGAAAGTGGAACCGATTGTAGGGTTTTGCTTTGGACCCGTTTGGACAGTACATGGCTCCACCACCGGTAACAGGTGCTACCACCTACAGCCTGCTAGGCTAGATTTCAACTATTGTGATATATCAGCAACACTGGTTGTACCTAGTTTACCTCTTGTGAATTCTTTATTATAGAAGTTGCTCATTGGATGTTTGTCAGTCATACCAAACATTGCTCTAAACGATGATATCCCATGCCTCCAGCTGATTATCAGTCTTGTCTAGTACATATTCCTGTTGTCTTTTTATATATATTGGGTTTTTATTGTGTGTACAACAAACTTTTTGTCTATTAAGCCACTAAAGTTGAAAACTACTAGTTAAGTAATTATGTTTAACAGTTGGTTACAGAAGACAGCAGACCTACACTGGCCTGTGACCTCTGTTGTTCAAGGCTTGAGCTAGGCACCTGCAATGAGCTGAAGAGGAGATGTCTATGCAGTGAGGAGCTGTTCACGCAGTTGCTGAGACATAAAGTGGTGAGTGGTTCAGAAGTTTGATCCTATCATTGAATATTGCATACAAAAAAGTATCAAGACTAGAAACAGTGTGAAAAATGTTTCATATTCATTCACGACAACCTGTGCGACTTGGCAGTAGAGCATTTGATGAGTAAGTCAGATCTTACAGGTGCAAGTCCTGGTCAGTGCTAATATTTATATGTGTATTTGCCATGGTCTGGGTGTTTATAATCATATGTGCTACGAATCCGTGATAACACTCAATGATACCATTGGTGCTTTCAGGGGTATTTTTCAATCCCTATGATATCACCAGTATTGTGTACAGTATTAGTATTGATATCATGACACCAGTGTAATTAATCTTGTTTTGCAGTAGAGTTTTAATTACAATTGTCATTTCTTAGTACTCTCAAATGTCCTGTGCTACACATACAGGATATATAAGGCCAGAGAAAGAACTGTTAAAATATGGTGTTGTTTTTACAGCAAGTCAACCTAAAAGTAATGCCCAATGTGCACTTAACCCTGGAGGATGTGGTGCAGATGACTGCAGATGTCTTAGATAATCATAACGTTAAACAAGAAGATGCTGAAGGTAATATTGTGAGAGTACATTCGAGCGGTTTCGATTCCCGCTCAGTGCAAATATTTGTACGCAAGAATATATCTATTTGCTTTGGTCTGGGTGTTTATATGTACAAATATAAATTATCCACATTGTCGAACCCATAACACAAGCTAGTTAAACTATGCTTACTCGGGTCTTGAAAGCGCTGTGTAGAATGTCTTAGCATATTTATTTATTTTATATCACTCGGAATACTCCTGTATAGCATATGGTAACCTGGTTGGCTCACAGTACTTGTAAGAAAAAGACGCCACACAGGCCCGTAAGTGAACTTGTACACTAGTGCACTTGTGGACTTGTGAACTGATGCCGATTTGCGAGCTGCTGCGGCAAAAGCAGACGTCTTCTTACAGAGATTGACATCATTAAGTTATTAAAAGTGTTTGGAAACTTACATGAAACATTTTTCTATATTGGGCATGAATTTTGAAATAACGAACAAAGAGCTCTTTCCTCGCGTCTTCCGTACTACATTACTACCCAGAATACGTTCCTTATTAGGGATGCTATTGAATGGTGTACTAATTCAAATAATACAGTGTGTTTTTAAATTTCATTTGTTCTATCCCTGGCTTATCTACGTCGTTGAATTTACGAAAATCCAATGACACAAATTTAGTTTGAAAAAAAATCGGACTCCTCCTTTGATTACTTATTGCTATTTCTTATAGTTTGGGACTTGCCCATGCGCGCCCATTCGAAAAATCATCCTGCAGACATTTATTCAGCTCGGTCCCTGTGCGATATTTTTATCTGTTCGCTTCTTGCAGAAAAATCTAGTTCTTCTAAAAACTATACGTAGAAAATTAAAACGCAAACGACAGCGGGTCGGCGACCCACTTTGGAGAAATAGAAATTTGGTTGGAGAATACGCATCATTGGTTCCCCAATTAGGCGAGGCCGCGGTGGAGGCCAAAGTCCGCCGGCAACCCTGGGGTTATCCTTTCGTCGAGACACGACATAACCACCCCCGCTGGCCGGCGGGGGGGTATCCGAAGGGACTTCCGCACGTTAAAAAAAAAAAAAGGCAAAACACATTAACTCCATCTTACAGATACAATGAAAGCAAGGAAAAACTAATGTAGCGACTAGGCACTAGTGATACAAGAGTGAGCCAAAACACCTGTAGTGCTTTACACCGCATTTCCTATGACGGAGAAAAACGATTTAAGTGACTTAGGGTATCCGAAACAGAAAAAGAAAAACACATCAAATAACAATCTTACTATGGAGTCGGTATCTATGGCGTAGCGGTAGTGCATTCGCCTGCTAAGTCAAAGGTTGCGGGTTCGATTCCCGCTCAGTGCAAATATGTATATTTGCATTGGTCTGGGTGTTATATGTATAATATGTATTTATTTACAAAAAAAAGTATTTAAGTATGTTTATCCGCATTCTAGAACCCATATGACAAGCTCTGCTTAGTTTGGGTCTAGATGGCGTTGTGTACTTTGTCCTACAATATTTATTTATTTATTTACTTTAAGCGATAATTTGACCAAATTCGCAAAAAAATTGTGTCACTTCATTTAGCGTCTGAAAAATTAAGCATGTAGTAATTAGAGGAATATAGCCACAAAAAAATAAGAAATAAAAACTTTTTAACAAAAAAATAAACCGCCGAAAAAACTGAAAAGCAGAAAATAATAAACCTTTTTTATTTAACCTTATAACTAACTTCTTAAACTAATGAAACTATATCTAAAGTAAGATTATTAATTCCAATCAGTAAAATGACATTTCCAGTGTTGCAGGTTTTTTGTCCCAAATAAATAATGATGTGGTAGAATCGAGTTTTTATAAAAAAAAGTTAGTCGAGTTCCCTTTTTTTTTATTCAATATCAAAATGCCTTTATATAAATAAACAATATGTAATTTACGGTAATTAAACAGAATACATACACGGTAAGTAATTAAATATGTTATGTCAAGTTATAAAATACTGTTATATTATTTGTTTTTGGTTATTGGAAGCACTATGGACATCAGATCACTTGTCACGCTATGGACGCCATTTTGTTTTTCATTCTGCTCCCGAATTCCGACGGTGTCAGAAGTGTTTAGTGTCCCCTGCAATTTCTGAAGTTTCTGAAGTGAGTGATGAAGGTTTTGTAGAAGCCGGTTTACTTATTTTTGAATCGAAGCAAAATAGTATGGACTATCATGAAGAAATGAACTCGGAGTGTTTTGAGGAATGGCTTAAAAGCATTGTGCCAAATTTAAAGCCAAATGCGGTGCTGGTATTAAATAACGCACCGTACCATTCAAGAAAAGTCGAGCGTATCCCCACTTCAAACTGGCGGAAGGCTGATATTATTCAGTTATTAAGTTGAAGAAAAAATGTGTCAACTTGACCACATCATAGATGAATGTGTGGATTCATTCATTATAAATGTAACTGATTCCGATTCCGATTCTGAATATACCGATTCAGAATCGGAGTCGGAATCAATAGCATCCGTAATAAATATAACGTAATAAATTACATACTTGTATTGTTTTACTTACTAGTATAAAGACGTGAGCAGTCATTTGATTGCAATTTGGATTTAAATGTTGAATAATTGACAAACCATTTGACTTAATGTATTGAAACTTTGTGACTGATTAATATTAGTAGTTAAATGAAACTATGTATGAAAATAACTCACATCCCTTTTGTTTATTATATAAAATTTTGATATACCGACAAAGACGACGGCAGTCATTTGATGGCTGAGATCCAATAAGTGTTTATAATTGTAATGTGAGAGAGTAGAACATAAATTAGGTACGTTTATCAGTTGGGGTGCTTGGTTGGGGATAGGGGTGCTTGGTTGGGGCCTCCACGCGGTGCACCCTGGGCAACGGAGACGGCAGCGCCTCTCTCCTAGGGCGGGGGAGACGCTGCCGCCTACGGCCAACTCCGACCGAGGCGAGGACGGCCCTGTTGAGGGCTGTTCGGAAGCTTTCCACGTGTCCCTCTGATAAGCAGATGGCATAGTGGAGAGCAAGTAAGGGGGCCATCTCGAAACCGGAGATGGCCCAGGGTCAGTCGGGGTGCGAGGGATATGCTCTATGGGTAACCTTACACCCCGGCGTCTTAAGACCCGAGACGGCGTGCGGTTTTAGTCGGTTCAAGCCCGACATAACCGCCCCCGCTGGAGACCCCCCGCTCTCCAGCGGGGGCGGTATCCGAAGGGAAATCCCTTCGGACACCGCCGCACGAAAAAAAAAAAAAAAGAAGGTACGTTTATCAGTTGTTTGTAGTTTGTTAGTCAAAAAAGTCAGTATCGTTTCGACTGCCCGTGAATTTAGTAGAAATTATTGTAAGTAATTTGTGAAAATTAAATATTTACAATAAAAAACGCTTTGATACCTAATAAAATAAAGCATGACTAAATATCTAAGTCTGTTGATTGCCGAACATCACTATTGTAGCGGGTCACCCTTTTTTGTATCAGTGACAGTTGCGCTTGTCATTTTACTGACTGGAATTAATAATCTTACTTTAAGTATATATTTTTGTAAATAGTTGAGTTTTTAATTAACCTTAATAAATTAGTTCTTAAACTACCTAAACCTAAGTAATTTTGAGTCGGCGCCAAACAAAGATCACTAAATTACCTTTAATTTAACGAAATAATCAAATCTAATTAACAATGCCAGATGAAAATCTCCAGCGATAATCATTACTATTCCAAAATATACGCTCTCCGCACGACCACACGTCGACGTATATGCCCGTTCGGGTTGTTGTCTGGCTGGCATTAACTTCGTGAACGCTCGGCATTTTCCGGCGAAGGAGCGTAACGCGCCGCGCCGCCGCCGCGCATTACGGTTTACGTAATTAATCCCTTTATTGCCCGTAGTCCGATCACGGAGTTCTACTGATCGATCCGTGGGCAATTTTTTTTGGCAGTGGTTCGTTCAATCGAACCATTTTTCTACTAATATTAAATTTCATTGGTACTAGATCGACTGATTGAGTATGACCAAGATGAATCTTTTTTCCTATGGACCGACTATAAATATTATAAAAGAAACCGAACAACAACAATATATAAATCAAATTTATTGTAATCTATTTAAAACTTAAACAGTGAAAACCTCCAACAAAAAATAGATTCTAAGTACATCGTATGTATTAACGCAACTTCTCTAATGCATGCCCATTATTTATACCGGCATTAAGTAGCTCCATTTGGATTTACATAATAAAATAAGTGTGAGTAGTCCCTTACACGTCAGCAGAAGATAACGTGCTTTGAACCAATCATACGACTAGATTCATATGTTGGACAAATGAATGAAGTATTTATTGTACTCATTTACAGATGATGCCGCGGTAGAGCAAGATGGCGCAGACCTGTATCATACCGCACTAGGCTTACACACGGAGTGTGACTTACCTCTTGATATTGTGAAGAAGGAACCGGATGACGTCGACACTGGTAAGTTAGTAGACTGGTGGAACGTGCGTGTGGACATACGACCGGCCGTGCAGATACATTCTGTACAAAACATAATATCGGGTGTGAATGTGTACCAGCGGCGCTCTATGGAAGCAAACGGTAGTTTCAATCTCATAAATGGTTCCTATGAAAGTGGTAACTCCAAAGCGTTTTTCAGAGACATGAACTATCAAATAAACATCTAATGGACCAGCATCTGAAACATTCAAGATTTGCAGACGACTTCGTGCTTCTAGCTAAAACATCAAAAGAACTACAGACATCATACAAACATTAAATTGTGAGAGCAAAAACATTGGTCTGCACATGAACCCAGGCAGAACTAAAGCCTTGAGTAATAACCATAAAAACTAATACAATACCTCCTCACCAATACGATACGGCCTCTGTGGCGTAGCGGTAGTGCATTCGATTGCTACGACAGGGGACGCGGGTTCGATTCCCGCTCAGTTCAAATATTTGTAGGCATGAATATGTCTATTTGCATTGGTCTGGGTGTTTCTATGTATAATATGTATGTATTTACAAAAAAAAGGATTTAAGTAATAAAAAATATGATAAACCCTGGAACCCATAACACAAGCTAGTTAAAATATGCTTAATTTGAGTCTAGAATGCGCTGTGTAGAATGAAACCCTTAAAAAACTCGTAAACCGTCCGAAAAATGAAAAAGCGGCCGAGTGCGAGTCGCACTCGCCCATTAAGGGTTCCGTAGCAGCAAGTAACATAATAATGTTCTTTTGTTTTAATTTTTATATTTGACTTGATTGAATGAAATGTTGTGGTTTACGATTTATGCCGTATTAAAAAAAAACTACTAACTAGATCTCGTTCAAACCAATTTTCGGTGGAAGTTTACATGGTAATGTACATCATATATATATATATTTTTTTTTTTTTATACCACTCAGGTGGCAGACAAGCTCACTGCCCACCTGATGGGAAGCGGTCACCGTGGCCTATGGACGTGTGCAACACCAGGGGCAAGGGTTCCGTTGCCAAATGTCAAAAAACGGAACCCTTAAATATAAAAATTAAAAAAAAAAACATTATCATGTTACTTGCTGCTATGGAACCCTTAATGGGCGAGTCCGACTCGCACTTGGCCGATTTTTTTCTAAACTGAATAGTTTGCGCGAGAGACACTTCTAAAGTGATAAAATGTGTGTCCCCCCTGTGGGGGGGGGGGGGGGGCTGTAACTTCTAAAATAAGAGAATGATAAAACAACAAAATATATATGATGTACATTATCATGTAAACTTCCACCGAAAATTGGTTTGGACGAGATCTAGTAAGTAGTTTTTATTTTAATACGTTATAAATCCTCAACCGCAATTTACCTTTCATTCAATCAACTCAAATATAAAATTTAAAAAAACTACTTGCTACTACGGAACCCTTAATGGGCGAGTCCGACTCGCAAATGGCCGCTTTTTTAACCTACTTATATTTTGCCATTGACGGCTTAAATGCACAGTAAAACTCGTATGAGTTTATGTGACGTTTTTATTCAGGTAAATTCTTTATAATGTACTAGCTGTCCCGCCAGACTTCGTACTGCCACAATCGATAACAACTTCCATATTTATTCAAAGTCAAAGTCAAAAACCATTTATTCTGTATAGACCATTAATACGGCACTTACAAAAGTCATAAAAAATAAATAATCTAATGTTTGGCAAATGGACCACCGGTTCGAAACGCGGCCCTGTCCTGAGAAGACTCCGGCAAGAAACTCAGCGGGCTGTTTTTTTTTTCACCTTTTAAACCTTCTCTGGACCTCCACAAATAATTCAAGACCAAAATTAGCCAAATCGGTTCAGCCGTTCTCGAGTTTTAGCGGCACTAACGAACAGCAATTATTTTTATATATAAGAAGAAGATGTATTAACTTTTAAAAAATGTAAATAGCCAAGTAATAGAATACTAAACGAATATGTCTATCTTGGTAAACACGATAGTTAATCCGTTCCATGATATACAATAATCATCATTATCATCATATCAACCGTAGGAAGTCCACTGCTGAACATAGGCCTCCCCCATTGACTTTCATTTCGACCGGTCTGTAGCGGCCTGCATCCCCCGAGACCCTGCGCTCTTTACCAGGTCGTCTGTCCACCTTGCGGGAGGCCTTCCTAGGCTGCGCTTGCCGTCACGTGGTCTCCATTTAAGAACCTTTCATATAAAATTATGTTAACGGGAGTTAACGCGATCACGTATAGGTGTATACATACCTTTGGATTGCCTGACGTTTCGACCATCAACCAAATCAAATAGGAACAAAGAAGTATCCCGAACAGTTACCATTACATGGAAAAAGTTATGGACACAAAATTAAATTTTAAAAGGAGATTACAGCTTAGACCATAATAAGATTATAAAGGATGCGTGCATATTAGCAAGCCTTGAATAGGGCAGCCAAACGTGGGTTTATACAAATGAAATAAAAAACAAACTAATTATTACGCAAAGAACCGTGGAAAGAAGCATATTAAAAACTAGTTGTTGCCCGCGGCTCCGCCCGCTTGATTTTTGATACCATTCCCGTAACCCATGGGACCATATTCTATGAATAGAATGTCTTCTTTCAAACTATAATCTATCCCTGTACCAAATTTTAGCCAGACCCGTTGAGCCGTTTGAGCGTGATTGAGTTACAAACATCTAAACACAAACTTTCACGTTTATAATATTAGTAAGAATAAGTGTCAACAAAGTAATAACAATTTAAGTATGTAAGTAGGTGAATATATTGTTTCAATCGTTTTAACCCCGTGTACAGGTGGTTTAACTCACAAAGTACTTATCAGCAATAACATATACTGCATTATATTATATAGGCTCGTGTAGACAGTTAATATATTTCGCGATCCTGTCAATATACCTGTATTGATAATATTTATGATATTGATGTGCAATATATATTGAAGTTATACTTCTTTTGGCGCGTTAGGGAAAAATGTTGAGAGTATTTTTTTATGATCCGCGCGCACACCGTCACGAAAAACCGACACCAAGAAGAATTTGAGGTCAGTTGCCGGTATCATTTAACTAAATCATAAACCAGAATGATTTTTTAAATTATTATTTCTACAAAAGTAGGATAACGCGAAGGATAAAATTCTTAGAAATAGTATTATCTTATTACGCCAAAAAAGTATAACTTCTTACGTGCGCAAGTACACACACACTTTTTTTGTGGACGAATGAAGGCAGTATTTATTGTACTCATTTACAGATGATGCCGCGGTAGAGCAAGATGGCGCAGACCTGTATCATACCGCACTAGGCTTACACACGGAGTGTGACATTCCTCTGGATATTGTCAAGGAGGAACCGGATGACGTCGACACTGGTAAGTTAGTAGACTGTGGCGGAACGTGCGTGTGGACATTATATTTATTTTGCACCCTTTTATTTTTTATTTTTACGTGCGGAAATCCCTTCGGATACCCCCCCGCTGGCCAGCGGGGGTGATTATGTCGTGTCTCGACTAAAACCGCACGGTGTCCTCCCCACGCATGTGACATTATTTATAAGTTCTTGTAGTTCGTTGTAACAAAAAATAAACTACTTAGTAGATCTCGTTCAAACCAATTTTCAGTGGAAGTTTACATGGTTAATGTACATCATTTTTTTTTTGTCTTATCATTCTCTTATTTTAGAAAGTTATAGTGGGGGGGGGGGGAGGCTCATTTTACAACTTTGGTAGTGTCTCTCGCGCAAACCATTCAGTTTAGAAAAAAATGATATTAGGAACCTCAATATTATTTTTGAAGACCTATCCAAAGATATGCCACACGTAGTTCTAAGTATGGGGAACGCCCAAATTTATTTTTCTATTTTTGTATGAAAATTTTAATGCGGTTCACAGAATACATCTACTTACCAAGTTTCAACAGCATAGTTCTTTTAGTTTCGGAAAAAAGTGGCTGTGACATACGGACGGACAGACAGACAGACATGACGAATCTATAAGGGTTCCGTTTTTTTGCCATTTGGCAACGGAACCCTAAAAACAGTATGATATTTTAGTCCAGTCCCCTAAAGTCCAACCACGCGTCCGGATCGACTATCTGACTATCATCACGCGGGGGGGGGGGGGGCGGACACACGATTCACAAAATTACAGACGTGGCTAACGTGGCACTGGTAGATATCCCATCTCTATCCGTGGGTGTCGTTTCAGGTGACTAAGGGATAGGGCTGTTCTTCACCTTATATCATACAGTCCAAGAAAAACCGGCGAGAAATGCATGTGGATCTAAAAGAAAAGCTACCCCAGGGAGGTACCGGAGCAACTGGAGAGTCCTCCTCTCTTCCTCACAGGAAGAGACAGTCCCACGTATCCTGGGGGGGACCAATCTGCATGGAGAGATGGCGACGGTACTCGCCAGACGTCACGCCGAAACCTTTCTCGAAGGGCCGAAAAGAGGGCAGCAGACTGTTGATTTGCTACTCTGAATGTAAAAGGGGATATGAATGAAAAACTAGATGATGTATACGAGATGATGATAGAAAGAAATATAGATGTACTGTGTGTGAATGAGACGAAGCGAAAGGGGAGAGAAATACTAACACGCGGGCCGTTCACCGAAATATGGTCGGGCGTGTCCGACAGTTAACATGGCAGTAAAGGTTTTGGTATTACTTTCGACGGCCTCTGTGGCGGAGCGGTAGTGCATTCGACTGCTACGTCAGGGGGCGCGGGTTCGATTCCCGCTCAGTGCAAATATTTGTATGCATGAATATGTCTATTTGCATTGGTCTGGGTGTTTCTATGTATAATATGTATGTATTTACAAAAAAAAAGTATTTAAGTATGTTTATCCGCAGTCTGGAATCCATAACACAAGCTAGTTAAACTATGCTTACTTTGGGTCGAGAATGCGCTGTGTAAAATGTCGTAGCATATTTATTATTTATTTATTTTTCTCTCCGAGCGACTGACAGAATGTATGAGAGAGTATGGTTGTGTTAGCTCCCGTCTTCTCTGAATCCGGCTGAAGGTGGGGACACCTGTATTTCTTGTAGGTGTCTATGCCTCCGATATGAGCCATAACAAAGCTGACAGGTATGAATTTTGAGAGCAACTGAGAGAGATTTTGTTAGTGCGTAAGCCAAATGAACGAATTGTCATGCTTGGAGATTTTAATGCTAGAGTTGGAGTAAAACGTGACGGATACGAGAATATGCTGGGAGCATTTGGGGATAAAATATTGAATGACAATGGTTTGTGTCTGCTAGAGATATGTGTAGAGATGGGAATGGCTGTGATGAATACATGGTTTCAGCATAAGCTGATCCATATGTATACGTTTCGAAGAAAGGATGGAAATGTATTGAAAAAGAGCATGATTGACTTTGTGATAGTGGATGAAAGAATGATGATGAAAGTGGTAGATACTAGAGCTTACCGTGGGCCTAACGTAAACAGGGACCACTACTTAGTAATTGGTCGAGTAAGTGGACTGTTTAGATGCTGGCGGCATAGGGCTAAAGTATCTACCACTGAACTAGAACGCATAAAAGTGGAACGATTGAAAGATCCTGATGTGAAAGAAATGTACAAAAGAAAACTGAATGACAGACGAGAACCAAATTGGAGTGCCATGAGTAGATGGATGTAGAGGCAGTATGGACAGTTTTTAAAAGTAATGTAGTAGAGAGTGCCATTGATGTATGTAATTTTACAAAAAAAAGAAGAAGAAAATGTACGAAGGCTGACTGGTGGGATGATGAAACGAGAAGAATGATAGAAGAAAAGAAGAAAGCTTGGCAAGATGATTGTATGAAAGTTATAGCACAGTTATTGTTTGTAAAAAAAAATATATATACTAATGTTTTTTCTTGAGTCAAATAAACATTTATTTATTTATTTATTATTTATTTATATTCATTACGAACCAGATATGGTTAAAGCTACGCTTTTAGAACTGATTCCACATAACGAGTCTTTTAATAAGTACGCTGTAGACGAAATGGCAGCACAACATGGGATCACGGTTTTAAGACTGCCCCCTTACCATTGCGAGCTGAACCCTATCGAATTGATATGGGCGCAGGTAAAGGGGCATGTAGCTTAAAATAATAAAACCTTCAAATTGACAGACGTGAGAAATTTATTTGAGGAAGGCATTCAAAAAATTACGACTACCGAATGGTCTAAATGCGTATCCCATGTTGTCAAAGAAGAGGAAAAAATGAGTAGGTTAGATATGTTAATTGACAATATCACAGACACATTTATAATAAATGTTACAGAAAGTGACAGCGATAGCGATAGCGATGACGGCGACGATTTATAAAATAAAATATTACCATAATACGTTTATTTGTTTTATTTCTCATGTTCCTTCATGATCACATTTTTTTATTTATTTCACACACAATTATTAAAGAAAACTCTCAGATCCTTAATAAAATTAATCGTCATAACTAAATTATCCGTTCAGAAATATTTAATTTCCTTATATACTTAGTTTAGTAGTTGATTAGATATACTACTATAAACGAGAGGAATCGATCCGGAAATATTCCATTTCCGTATCGAATAATTTCGCAACGTCCGACTATAGTTTGAAATTCCGACTATAGTTTGAATGTTTTATACTTTGACATCTTCATCAAATTCAAATTTACAATTTGTAGGAATCTTAATATTTCTACCAACCCCCATAAAATAATATTTGCAGCAACATGGTTTATTTGTTTTAGGTGATACTCGACTTGCCGCGCATAAGTACCGTAACGATACGATTTTAAGCAACCTTAAGAGAACTGACCAAACAATGGACAAGGTTGAAGAACCGAAAAGAGGGACTGAAAGAGCTGTTGAAGAAAAACCAGTTCAGAAGAACAGAATAGTGGAAACTCGCGACAAAATAGATATCAAATTACGTAACAATAAACAAAATAATAGCACATCCGATCATAATGACGCTCACAAAGAATCATCTGAAAACAAAATCAGTGCAGACCGAAGTATCAATAGTAGCTCAAGCAACAAACTTAAATCGTTGTTATGTGACACTTGTCAGAAATGTTTTACACATAAAGGTGATTTAATAAAACATGTTCGTAAACACACTGGCGAGAAGCCTTATCAGTGTAATGTATGTAAGAGACGATTCAATCGAAAGCCACATTTAGATATACATATGCGTATACACACGGGCGAGAAACCTTATGGGTGTAATGTATGCAAGAAATGTTTCAGTCAAAAGAGTAGTTTAGATCTGCATACTCTGACACACACGGGTGAGAAACCTTATGAGTGTAATGTATGCAAGAAATGTTTCAGTCGGAAGAGTACTTTAAGTAAACATACTCGTACACATACGGGTGAGAAACCTTATGAGTGTAATGTATGCAAGAAATGTTTCAGTCTGAAGAGTAATTTAAGTAAACATACTCGTACACATACGGGTGAGAAACCTTATGAGTGTAATGTATGTAAGAAATGTTTCAGTGATAAGTGGTATTTAAGTGAACATACTCGTACACATACAGGTGAGAAACCTTATGAGTGTAATGTATGCAACAAATGTTTCAGTATGAAGAGTACTTTAAGTAAACATACTCGTGCACATACGGGTGTGAAACCTTATGAGTTTAATGTATGCAAAAAGCGATTCAATCAGAAGCCAAATTTAGATAAACATATGCGTACACACACGGGCGAGAAACCTTATGAGTGTAATGTATGCAAAAAGCGATTCAATCTAAAGTCAACTTTAAATGTACATATACGTACACACACGGGCGAGAAACCTTATGAGTGTAATGTATGCAAGAAATGTTTCAGTCACAAGAGTAGTTTAGATCTGCATACTCTGACACACACGGGCGAGAAACCTTATGAGTGTAATGTATGCAAGAAATGTTTCAGTCACAAGAGTAGTTTAGATCTGCATACTCTGACACACACGGGTGAGAAACCTTATGAGTGTAATGTATGCAAAAAGCGATTTAATAAAAAGTCAACTTTAGATATACATATGCGTACACACACGGGCGAGAAACCTTATGAGTGTAATGTATGTAAGAAATGTTTCAGTATAAAGAGTAGTTTAGATCTGCATACTCTGACACACACGGGTGAGAAACCTTATGAGTGTAATGTATGTAAGAAATGTTTCAGTCGAAAGAGTAGTTTAGATCTACATACTCTGACACACATGGGTGAGAAACCTTATGAGTGTAATGTATGCAAGAAATGTTTCAGTATGAAGAGTACTTTAAGTAAACATACTCGAACACATACGGGTGAAAAACCTTATGAGTGTAATGTATGCAAGAAATGTTTCAGTCTGAAGAGTACTTTAAGTAAACATAGTCGTACACACACGGGTGAGAAACCTTATGAGTGTAATGTATGCAAGAAATGTTTCAGTGATAAGAGGAGTTTAAGTAATCATACTCGTACACATACGGGTGAGAAACCTTATGGGTGTAATGTATGCAAGAAATTTTTCAGTCTGAAGAGTACTTTAATTAAACATATGCTTACACACACGGGCGAGAAACCTTATGAGTGTAATGTATGCAAAATGCGATTAAATCAAAAGTCAACTTTAGTTAATCATATGCGTACACACACGGGCGAGAAACCTTATGAGTGTAATGTATGCAAGAAATGTTTCAGTATGAAGAGTACTTTAAGTAAACATACTCGAACACATACGGGTGAAAAACCTTATGAGTGTAATGTATGTAAGAAATGTTTCAGTATGAAGAGTACTTTAAGTAAACATACTCGTACACATACGGGTGAAAAACCGTATGAGTAAAGTATGGAAGAAATTTTTCAGTGATAAGAGGAATTTAAGTGAACATACTCGTACACATACAGGTGAAAAATCTTATGAGTGTAATGTATGTAAGAAATGTTTCAGTCGAAGGCCACATTTAGATATACATATTATGCGTATACACACGGGCGAGAAACCTTATGAGTGTAATGTATGTAAGAAATGTTTCAGTGATAAGACGAGTTTAAGTGAACATACTCGTACACATACAGGTGAAAAACCTTATGAGTGTAATGTATGCAAAAAGCGATTCAATCAAAAGTCAACTTTAGATATACATATGCGTACACACACGGGCGAGAAACCTTATGAGTGTAATGTATGTAAGAAATGTTTCAGTATAAAGAGTAGTTTAGATCTGCATACTCTGACACACACGGATGAGAAACCTTATGAGTGTAATGTATGTAAGAAATGTTTCAGTCGGAAGAGTAGTTTAGATCTACATACTCTGACACACATGGGTGAGAAACCTTATGAGTGTAATGTATGCAAGAAATGTTTCAGTCTGAAGAGTACTTTAAGTGAACATACTCGTACACATACGGGTGAGAAACCTTATGAGTGTAATGTATGCAAGAAATGTTTCAGTATGAAGAGTACTTTAAGTAAACATACTCGTACACATACGGGTGAAAAACCTTATGAGTGTAAAGTATGCAAGAAATGTTTCAGTGATAAGAGGAATTTAAGTGAACATACTCGTACACATACAGGTGAAAAATCTTATGAGTGTAATGTATGCAAGAAATGTTTCAGTCTGAAGAGGACTTTAAGTAAACATACTCGTACACACATGGGTGAGAAACCTTATGAGTGTAATGTATGCAAGAAATGTTTCAGTGATGAGAGGAATTTAAGTAAACATACTCGTACACATACTGGTGTGAAACCTTATGAGTGTAATGTATGCAAAAAGCGATTCAATCAGAAGCCAAATTTAGATAAACATATGCGTACACACACGGGCGAGAAACCTTATGAGTGTAATGTATGCAAAAAGCGATTCAATCTAAAGTCAACTTTAAATGTACATATGCGTACACACACGGGCGAGAAACCTTATGAGTGTAATGTATGCAAGAAATGTTTCAGTCAAAAGAGTAGTTTAGATCTGCATACTCTGACACACACGGTTGAGAAACCTTATGAGTGTAATGTATGCAAGAAATGTTTCGGTCGAAAGAGTAGATTAGATCTGCATACTCGTACACATACGGGTGAGAAACCTTATGAGTGTAATGTATGTAAGAAATGTTTCAGTCGAAAGAGTAGTTTAGATCTGCATACTCTGACACACATGGGTCAGAAACCTTATGAGTGTAATGTATGCAAGAAATGTTTCAGTCTGAAGAGTACTTTAAGTGGACATACTCGTACACATACGGGTGAGAAACCTTATGAGTGTAATGTATGCAAGAAATGTTTCAGTATGAAGAGTACTTTAAGTAAACATACTCGTACACATACGGGTGAAAAACCTTATGAGTGTAATATATGCAAGAAATGTTTCAGTCTGAAGAGTAGTTTAAGTAAACATAGTCGTACACACACGGGTGAGAAACCTTACGAGTGTAATGTATGCAAGAAATGTTTCAGTGATAAGAGGAATTTAAGTAATCATACTCGTACACATACGGGTGAGAAACCTTATGGGTGTAATGTATGCAAGAAATGTTTCAGTCTGAAGAGTACTTTAATTAAACATATGCGTACACACTGTTGGTAACACTAAATTGTAATTTTAATTGTTTTTGCGGTGTGGCAACTTTTCCTTCTTCTCAATTACACCACGGAATATTGAACAAGTGCTTTTTATTTATTAATCGAAATATAAAATCCTTTCGGCCTTTTAACATGGTCCTCCAACGGAACCTGAATCAGTGGACCGAAGATTGTTTCAGTTAAAATCAAAACTTCAATAAAAAGTTATAAAAGTGCTCAAAGTGAATTTCCGTCAACGGCGTAGTACACGGAAGATTCCGTCGTCAGAGTGCTCGCAAGGTGTACACTTATTGGAAGCAAGCAAGTACAAAATTCGTGTGTGCAATTTTAGCATCCACCAAAAAGGATTCCTGTATTTTTCCTGCGTTTTCGCTTCTCCGCATTTCGACAATTACACTAATTTTTACGACGACGCCATCGCCATCTTGTAATTACCCACACGCAAGCAAGGCATCAGCAGCGCGGCATCAATTTTTCTGCGATTGGCACTACGGCGGCAGCTAGCTTCCCTTCTCCAAATTTAAATTTGGCGGACAAAAGTGGCGGCGCATCATCTCGCGGGGTTGGCAGGCCTGCAGATTCCTCATAGGACAAGGTCTCGTGACAACTGCGGGGAAACCACGATTTTATACTGGCAACTTTTTTGGGGCTTCCTCATTGGTCGAAAAAGTGCGCGGGCGCCATTCCTTGTGCTTTTAGTAAAATTTCGCCATCTTGTTTTACCTTTATACAAACTTTACAGGAACTGTTTACGTCTTTTTATTAATTATAAGTTTTATACGTAATTCCGTTATTAAAAAGTACGTAAAACAACAAAAAACGATTTGTAAGTGGTTTATAAGTGAAAATCTGTATAATAAAATTTAATTCATTGTAATTTTAGTACCCATTCTGCTAGGCCGTCGTTACCAGGAAAGTACGATGGAGAAACTAATTGCAAAGCGCGGGCACATCAAAGGGGGCCTTACTCGCATAAGGGCCAGCCTGAGTGACGAGTTCCTTACACAGGCATCTCTCCAACTTCTAATAGTTAAAGAAGAAAAGGTTATCGAATTATATGGTGAGTATGAAAAATTACTCATTGAAATTAATGACAATGAGGACCCCTCGAAGGTCGAGACTTGCTACTTCGAGTGCATGGACCTTATAAGGACACAAATAACGCTCAAAAAGAGTTCAGGAACCCATTCCACATCCAAAATAAAACTTCCAAATATCGTAATGAAACCATTTACAGGTGACTATTTAGAATTTAATTCATTTCAGGAAATGTTCACTGCACTCATTCATAAAAATCAGGGCATAGATGACATACAAAAGTTCTTCTATTTACGTAGCTTCTTAAAAGACGAGGCTTATGATCTCATAAAAAATTTACCTATACTAGGTGCAAGCTATAGTGAAGCATGGGACATTCTGAAAGATAGGTACGATAATAGACTTAGGATTGTATTTGAACACGTTACAAAACTCCTAGAGATTCCCCCCATGAGCAGACAGGATGTTGCAGCACTCCGGGCCTTAATTGCAGAAGCCAGACAGCAAGTTGCAGCTCTAAAAAACTTAAGTCAACCGGTCGACAAGTGGGACTCAATCTTAATATGCAAAATGCTAAGAAAACTGGATTCAGCCACCAGAGAGTCATACCACCTTGATAAAGAGCAACGGCAGTCGGCTACGTTTGCCAACTTCATCAAATTCCTTGAAGGTCGTGCAACGGCAAAGGAGGACGGGGCAAAAGGAGAAATAAAACCAGGTATGTTTAAACCACAAATAAGTCAACCAACTCAGTCAAAAAAGGTAGTCAATATTGTAACCAAGCAAAGTCTATGTCAATTTTGTGGCAAGCAGGACCATAAGATAATTTCATGTCCAAGGTTTGCTTTAAGCCCTGTACAACAAAGAATTCAGTATGCAAAAGACAACAAACTCTGTAAAATTTGTCTTAACATGCATAAAGGTCCCTGCAAATTCTTTTTCAAATGCCAAAAATGTAAAAAGAGGCACAGCACCCTTTTACATGAAGATGAGAGTCCCACGACTACTGTAGGTGCCGTATCATTGCTGTCAGGATTACCAACCAACAAACAGGTACTATTACCCACCGCGCAGGTCAAAATTGTAGGTAAGAATGGTCAACACATTACAGCCAAGGCCCTTCTTGATTCAGGCAGTCAGTCATCCTTCATCACAGAGAACCTTGCCAACAAATTGGGTAAGCAATTTATGCCAAATTCTACAGGAATAATAGGTATCTCCAATACTGAAAAGACCATCAAATATTCTATGCCAATAGAAGTCCTTTCATTAAATTACCCATACAAGGCTCTCACTAATTGTCTGATCGTAGATAAGATAATAACAAAACTGCCTCAAAATGAGTTCGATCTCTCTAGAATTAATATTCCAAAGAATATTAAGCTGGCTGATAAAACTTTCAATGTACGTAGTGAAATAGATATTTTACTTGCTTCTGATATCTTTTTCCAGGCGCTGCTGCCACAGCCTGAAGCCCTGCCCACTAGTGATGCCGCACAACCACGCTTCATACACACCCAATTCGGTTACATAGTTGCTGGTAATATACCCATTAAGTGTTGGGCGTCCCCTGTGTCTCTGGTATGTCAGGAATGTAATACTAACATAGGGCACACTATAAATAAATTTTGGCAGACTGAATCCGTCCCAGAAATATTTTCTGAACATACGTCTGAGCAGCAGTATTGTGAGCAATTTTTCCTAGATACAGTAAAGCTAGAAAACAACAAATTTGAAGTGTCTATCCCATTGAAAGTACCTATTTTTGATGTCAATGAAAAATTAGGAGATTCATTGAGCCTAGCCTTGAAAAGATTCATTAACCTTGAAAAAAGATTCAAAAAGGATCAAGCTCTATTTAATGACTATAAAGATTTCATTCAGGAATACTTGAAATTGGGTCATGCAAGTATAATTGATATTTCGGAATACTACCTATCACGTGATCCAGTATATTTTTTGCCGCATCACCCTGTGGTTCGCGAAGATGCTGTTAGCACTAAACTAAGAGTCGTATTTGACGGCTCCATGAAAACATCAAATAAAATATCATTAAATGATCTAATGCTAAATGGCCCCGTAGTTACAGCGAGAGCTTTTTGATACACTGCTCGCCTTCAGGATCTATAAATATTTTTTTACATGTGACATAAGACGTATGTTCAGAAATGTTTACATTAATAAAGAACAAAGATCCTTACAAAATATACTATGGAGAGATTCACCGGAAGAATCTATTAAATGCCTACAATTGAATACTGTAACATACGGTTTAAAAAATTCTTCATATTTAGCGACCAGATGCCTCACTGAGTTAGCATCAAGATATCAAAATGAGTTCCCATTGGCAGCCTCTGTGTTACAGTGTTCAACTTACGTCGATGACATATTACATAGTTTCCATGATTTAAAAACAATAAAGGAAACTAAAAACCAGTTAATTGATCTGTTGAGTCGTGGCGGCTTCAGTCTCCATAAATGGTCAGCAAACAATAAAGAAATATTAGACGATCTTCCATCAGAGCAGCAACGATCAGGGATAGTAGAGTTTCAAAAGGACGTAAAAACCTTAGGGTTAAATTTTGACATAGTGCAGGACTCTTTCAAAATCTCCTCTCCTATCCCCGAAAAGATGCCTACAACAAAAAGAGAAATACTTGGCTTCATAAGTCAATTTTACGATCCTCTTTCGCTCGCTGGACCGATCATTGTGCAGGCCAAGAGTATTATGCAAAAATTGTGGCAATCTAATGTAGACTGGGACTCAACTCCCTCCCCTCTCTTGCAAAGAGAATGGCAAAAGTTCTATGAAAATTTAATAAAAATGCCACCGATAGTTATAAAAAGAAATGTTTGCAATGACAATAATAATAAGGTGCAATTAATTGGATTTTCAGACGCATCAATAATTGCTTATGGTGCAGCAGTTTACTTACGAGAAATAGATAAGAACAAGAACGAAGTAACAATGTCACTGCTTTGCTCTAAATCGCGCATAGCGCCAAAAGATAAAAAACTCTCTGTACCTAGACTAGAGCTTAACTCTATGCTACTCCTGGCAAAATTAATGTCCAGAATACAAAGCACATTAAGCACAAAAATTAATGCAGATACTGTGCATTTATTCTCTGACTCGCAAGTAGTCTTGGCCTGGATAAAGACCGAGCCAGCTAAACTAAACGCGTATGTAGCCAACAGGGTTAAGTTAATCTCTCAGTATACCAAAGGTCATACCTTCTCCTACATAAACACAGACCAGAACCCAGCTGACTGCCTGAGTAGGGGTGTGGATCCATGCGACTTACAAGAACACTCATTGTGGTGGTCCGGGCCTCAGTGCTTGCTCGACTCAAGTTACAATTTTCAGAATTGTAATTATGATGTTATTAAAAACTTGCCTGAGACCAAGGCTTCTAAATCGGATAGAGTGGTTTGTGCGGCATCAATAGAGAGTAAGGTACAATCGCTAGATTTTCTTAATAAGTACTCTGACATAAACAAGGCTCAAAGAATACTCGCCTATATCTTAAGATTTTGTAATAATGTCAAGCCCAATTCTCAAAAAATTAAATGTAATTTTATTTCTTATGCAGAATCTCAACAGGCTTTGAACATGATTATTAAAAAAGAACAACATAAGTATTTTAGTGACGATTTAAATGCCTTGAATAAAGGGAAAAAACTGTCTTCAGGTTTGAGAGGCTTAAATCCTTTCACAGATGTCAATGGCATACTAAGAGTAGGTGGTAGGATAGAAAACTCTGGCTTGCCCTATGCTCAAAGGCATCCAATTATATTGCCAAAAGAAAGTTTAGTCACACACCAAATCATTGAAAAAGAACATTTAAGACTTCTTCATGCTGGTCAGAAATTAGTACTCAGTAGTCTAAACCAAAAATATTGGGTGCTAAATGGTTTGCGTTTGGTAAAGAAAATAATTTATAAATGCATAATGTGTTTCAGATTCAAGGCTGTAACTGCGCAACAGTTAATGGGATCTTTGCCTGCAGACAGAATCAATGCCAGCCGACCCTTTGAAAAGGTCGGGATAGACTTCGCTGGGCCCATTTCTCGCGTAAGAAGCGTAATTATCAGCAAAGGATACATAGCTGTATATGTATGCTTTGTCACCAAAGCGATTCACGTCGAATTGGTGTCAGACTTGAAGACCGACACATTTTTAGCGAGCCTTAAACGTTTTATCGCGAGACGTAATGTGCCCACCGAAATATATTGCGACAATGCTGGTACCTTTAAGGCGGCAAAGAGCCAATTAACTGAACTATACAATCTCAATAATAGCAAAGCGCATATAGATCAGGTACAAGGTGTAGCCTCTGATTTAGGGATTAAATTTCATTTCATTCCCAGCTACTCCCCAGTCTTCGGGGGACTGTGGGAGGCTGCAGTGAAGAGTGTAAAGCATCACTTAAAAAGAGTGCTAGGTAACCAAATATTTACGTATGAGCAATTGTATACAATACTGGTTCAGATAGAAGGAATTCTCAATTCAAGACCAATAACTGCAATGTCCTCCGACATCAATGACTTGTCATTCTTGACCCCTGGTCATTTTCTGACAGGGGCGCCTTTGAATTGTATCCCTGACCAGGATGTATCAGATACTCCTGAAAATAGATTTAAGTTCTGGGAATTGTGTACAACTATAAAACAGAAATTCTGGAAATACTGGTCTAGAAACTATTTGAACACCTTGCAAAATAGACCTAAATGGAAAGATAACTTACCTAATATTAAGGTGGGATCCCTAGTACTTTTAAAAGAGTTAGATGTCGCTCCTATGTCTTGGCCTATGGCAAGAGTAACCAAAGTCTTTCCTGGTGACGATGGCAAAGTCCGCGCTTTAGAAGTTAAGAAGGCAAACAGTAGATGTCATAACTTCTATTACTAAAGTTTGTATTCTACCTATAGAATAAAAAAGTAATGCTAATTAACTTTATATATTTATAAGTAATGCTAATTATCTTATAATTAATTATAAGAATTCTCAGGTTTCATACCTAGCTAAAATGCTATGTTTTCCTTTGTGTTGGAATGTGATACCTAACCATATGTAAACGATAAATAAGCAAACTAAAATAAGTCAAATTAAGTTACACATTTGTGTACATTTAATGTAATTTCTTCTATATTACATTTCTGTGTATTTTTTACTTTAATTCACAGTTGTTTATCAAAAAGAAAAGTTTGTTTAACTTAAATGTTTGATGATATCACATGCATATATTATAAATAGTATAAAGTGCTCTAGTTGTTAACTATTGTACGGTACCCTTAAATCATATTGAATTTTCAATATTTACATTTAGTTAACATGTCCTATGTAAAAAATACAGTCCACTTATCTTGCTATCACTATATAATTTAAGGGTGCTACTTAAGTTTCTGCTTTTGTTGTAATTTGGGAGTATGTTGGTAACACTAAATTGTAATTTTAATTGTTTTTGCGGTGTGGCAACTTTTCCTTCTTCTCAATTACACCACGGAATATTGAACAAGTGCTTTTTATTTATTAATCGAAATATAAAATCCTCTCGGCCTTTTAACACACACACGGGCGAGAAACCTTATGAGTGTAATGTATGCAAAATGCGATTAAATCAAAAGTCAACTTTAGTTAAACATATGCGTACACACACGGGCGAGAAACCTTATGAGTGTAATGTATGCAAGAAATGTTTCAGTCTGAAGAGTACTTTAAGTGAACATACTCGTACACATACGGGTGAAAAACCGTATGAGTGTAAAGTATGCAAGAAATGTTTCAGTGATAAGAGGAATTTAAGTGAACATACTCGTACACATACAGGTGAAAAATCTTATGAGTGTAATGTATGTAAGAAATGTTTCAGTCGAAGGCCACATTTAGATATACATATTATGCGTATACACACGGGCGAGAAACCTTATGAGTGTAATGTATGTAAGAAATGTTTCAGTAATAAGAGGACCTTAGGAACACATATTTGTTTAAACACTCATTCAAAACTATAGTTGTTTACTGATTTGGCCTCGAGGAATAATATTTCCTTGTAGCCAAACTACTTGTCATTAAACTTTTGAGTCAACCTGTATACAGTAAGTTTGTAAAAATAGCGGCGATAGCCCGGTGGCGTACGTAACGGACTGCTGAGACGAGGTCTCGAGTTCGATCCGGTCTATTTCCGTTGTACGGTCCTTTTGTCCGGCCAGCCGGACAATGGAAGAATTGTTTTTTCGATTGTCCGGTGAAGATACTGATTGGCCGGTTGTAAACTTCAAGAACTGTACTTTGGTCCGGTTGACGCAACGAAAATCTATTTTGCTTAATAACAGTTATAAAATCCCTTTATGTCAATAGTACCATTGATGACACAGTTGTTACTAGTACCATTAAAAAATACAATAGAATATATTGTATTTTTATATTAAAGTGGGATCCCTAGTACTTTTAAAAGAGTTAGATGTCGCTCCTATGTCTTGGCCTATGGCAAGAGTAACCAAAGTCTTTCCTGGTGACGATGGCAAAGTCCGCGCTTTAGAAGTTAAGAAGGCAAACAGTAGATGTCATAAAACTTCTATTACTAAAGTTTGTATTCTACCTATAGAATAAAAAAGTAATGCTAATTAACTTTATATATTTATAAGTAATGCTAATTATCTTATAATTAATTATAAGAATTCTCAGGTTTCATACCTAGCTAAAATGCTATGTTTTCCTTTGTGTTGGAATGTGATACCTAACCATATGTAAACGATAAATAAGCAAACTAAAATAAGTCAAATTAAGTTACACATTTGTGTACATTTAATGTAATTTCTTCTATATTACATTTCTGTGTATTTTTTACTTTAATTCACAGTTGTTTATCAAAAAGAAAAGTTTGTTTAACTTAAATGTTTGATGATGTCACATGCATATATTATAAATAGTATAAAGTGCTCTAGTTGTTAACTATTGTACGGTACCCTTAAATCATATTGAATTTTCAATATTTACATTTAGTTAACATGTCCTATGTAAAAAATACAGTCCACTTATCTTGCTATCACTATATAATTTAAGGGTGCTACTTAAGTTTCTGCTTTTGTTGTAATTTGGGAGTATGTTGGTAACACTAAATTGTAATTTTAATTGTTTTTGCGGTGTGGCAACTTTTCCTTCTTCTCAATTACACCACGGAATATTGAACAAGTGCTTTTTATTTATTAATCGAAATATAAAATCCTCTCGGCCTTTTAACACACACACGGGCGAGAAACCTTATGAGTGTAATGTATGCAAAATGCGATTAAATCAAAAGTCAACTTTAGTTAAACATATGCGTACACACACGGGCGAGAAACCTTATGAGTGTAATGTATGCAAGAAATGTTTCAGTCTGAAGAGTACTTTAAGTGAACATACTCGTACACATACGGGTGAAAAACCGTATGAGTGTAAAGTATGCAAGAAATGTTTCAGTGATAAGAGGAATTTAAGTGAACATACTCGTACACATACAGGTGAAAAATCTTATGAGTGTAATGTATGTAAGAAATGTTTCAGTCGAAGGCCACATTTAGATATACATATTATGCGTATACACACGGGCGAGAAACCTTATGAGTGTAATGTATGTAAGAAATGTTTCAGTAATAAGAGGACCTTAGGAACACATATTTGTTTAAACACTCATTCAAAACTATAGTTGTTTACTGATTTGGCCTCGAGGAATAATATTTCCTTGTAGCCAAACTACTTGTCATTAAACTTTTGAGTCAACCTGTATACAGTAAGTTTGTAAAAATAGCGGCGATAGCCCGGTGGCGTACGTAACGGACTGCTGAGACGAGGTCTCGAGTTCGATCCGGTCTATTTCCGTTGTACGGTCCTTTTGTCCGGCCAGCCGGACAATGGAAGAATTGTTTTTTCGATTGTCCGGTGAAGATACTGATTGGCCGGTTGTAAACTTCAAGAACTGTACTTTGGTCCGGTTGACGCAACGAAAATCTATTTTGCTTAATAACAGTTATAAAATCCCTTTATGTCAATAGTACCATTGATGACACAGTTGTTACTAGTACCATTAAAAAATACAATATATTCCATCCCGTGTTTACTCGCTGAAGTGCCATGGATGGTACTACTGACAATGATGTTTGGAAATAGTGAATCCAAGAAGATTGTTCCTTATTTCATACATTTATAGTTTTTAATATTAGTCTTTTCTTTATTACGATAAGATTACAATGAACACTGTTTTCCATGGGCCGGTTGACCTGTCAAAGGAAAATGTGTTTTTTCCGCTGTGCGGTCAACCGGACCACAAAACCATTCTTCCATTGTCCGGCTGGCCGGACAAAATGACCGTACCACGGAAAAAGAGGGAAAAAAAATGTTAATTATCGCTCGCTTAATAATGTGCCCGGTAGATGGCAATAGGCTCGCCCCCTATTACATTGGGACCTCAACATAACTGGCGAATCGTGGGTGTGTAATACACCTCTGCCTACCCCTTCGGGGATACAGGCGTGAAGTTATGTTATGTATGTTATGTACTACCGTGGACTAAGTATGTACAGTCGTGAACAGATAAAAAAGTGTAGTGGCTTTTCAGAAACGATAACTTAATACCTACTTGATACTTGAGTAGGTTTAAGTTATGTTTAGAAAGCAATAAATAATAGCCGTAGCCTAGTGGTATGGGTAATGGACTCCTGAGACGAGGTCTCGGGTTCGATCCCAGGTTTGACCATGGCACACACCAATGACTTTTCATGCTTTTCGAAGTTATGTGTGTATTTATCGCAGGTTTATGAGTGCCCGGTTACTGGCAATAGGCTCGCCACCTATTACATTGGGACCTAAACATAAACTGGCGAAATGTGGGTGCTAGCACCTCTGCCTACCCCTTCGGGGATATAGGCGTGTGTTTATATTATGTTATGTTTAAATAATAACGCTTTATAGGACTCTTCTGATTTATCAGTCATGAGAGCATAAACCATGGGCTTAACATTTGTCGAGGACGTAGAACTCTGAAAGGTCTCCATGGCTGGTATATAATTGTTCAAATGGACTTGGACAGCTATAAAACGTTCCATCTCCGAAAAGTTCTTTAGATTGAGTCAAGAGCCTACTTATATAAACTATAATAAGTAGGTTGGTATATACTTCCCTACTCTTAGATAAAGGATGTGCTAATTTTATTTTATCCTCCTGTGACGCACCAGTTTGGCAATCTCGTGGCCAAATCAGTTTGGCAATCTAGTTTGGCCACGAGGAAACACCCGCGCCATAGCGCCCTGTCTTCAGCTTGCCCCTAGTTCCCGGCCGCCTCGCTATCCCTGGTCATGGTAGCGGCCATGGTAACGGCGCGGCGGGGCAAGGGGTCCTAAGAATCCCCGGGCTACACTAGGCTACCACATGCTTTACAAACCCTGGCGCAAAATATAAGCGCTATCAATTTTATAAACTCCACAGAATTGAGTAATGATCAAATAATTCGATATAAATTGCTTGTTAAAGTTCGATGCACCAGGCAATCAGCTCGTTGAGAAACTGCAATGAATTGAAACAAAAAACGCTTTGTTGCACCCACGACCGTCACGGTACGGCCACATAGGGCCGCTGCACCGAATGCATACAAAACTTAAGCGCCATACATGTACCTTTACCTATTGTTTAGATAGCTCAGTTGATGGATACTTATTAAAAAATAACTAGAAACCCTAGAAAAGTAGGTAGTCATGTACCGCAAAACTTACCCGACTTCACGATCGACGCCAGGACTAAATAAAATAATAGTAAATAAATATTCTACGACATTCTTAACAGCGCTTTATGGACCCAAAGTAAGCATAGTTTAACTACCTTGTGTTATGTGCTATATATTGGTTCCAGAATGCGGATAAACATACCTATATACTTGTTTTTGTAAATTCATACATATTATACATAGAAACACACAGACCAATGCAAATAGACATTCACGCATACAAATATTTGAGCTGAGCAGGAATCGAGCCCGCGCCCCCTGTCGTAGCAGTCGAAAGTACGGAAACTGATTGATGTTGGCGACTAGCGCCCCTCCCCCCAAACCGGGGCAAGACGGGGACACCGTGGTTCCCAAACCCGAGGGGGCCATCTCGAAACCGGAGATGGCCCAGGGTCAGTCGGGGTGCGAGGGATATGCTCTATGGGCAACCTTACACCCCGGCGTCTGTAGACCCGAGACGGCGTGCGGTTTTAGTCGGTTCAAGCCCGACATAACGATTCCCGCACGAAAAAAAAAAAAAAGGTACAATCATTTGTAAACATTGTTTTTGATCACTCCGCCATATTCAGTATGCTCACTTTTCCTATAGTTTCGATCGTAAAATGAGAACATCTAGGACGGGACTTGAACCCGCGACCAGTCCCTTACTCTAGGACGGGACTTGAACCATTATATATATATTGACTTGAATTTGACTTCATCTCGCCTGATGGTAAGCTGAAGGTAAAGTCTCAGGAAAGAGGGTCACCATTGCATACACGTACCATGTTAACAATGGTGGCACTCAGCTTGACGGCCTCATCAGAAGAGGATTGTCGTCGCAGCACCGCGTGACACCCACCGGTCCCATTGCACTAGTGCTGCGACCACAACCCCTGCCCGGCTATGCACTTGCTGACCCCTGAACGCAATCAAACCGAAATTGGATTACTATGGAGGGTTTTTCGCAATCGTGCACGGTGGTACCTACCTACCCGGCCGAATTTTGTGACAAATTTGTGTCATCAAATTTCTACCACCAGTATTATTATTATAATATTAAAACGTGTTAACTTAGTTTAAGTTCTTAATCATTCTTAATTGTATGCACACATTGCACACAGTAAATAATTGCTAAAACAATACATATCTACGAGCAATTCTTGTATATATATTAAGTAAGAACAGAAAATTTATTCCGTTAAACATTTAGCAGTATGACATCAAAATATAAATTCATTAATAAATTAAATTAAATATTTGGATTTGGCTCACGAGGTTGTCGCAATCGGAGAAATAAGTACATAGTACTTAAAATCAAGATTGATGAAGTCCACTAGGCTTGACTTCACCGATGAATATATAGGTAAACGCGTAGGTAAAACTAAACTGATTTATCAGGTTGACTTTACCTCCAATTGAATATAGTAACGCCGAACCACGGAACGCCTTTTCTATCATTGGCGAAATCTGCTTAAATTTTTAACCTAAGATTTTTTGTATTTTTAAAATAAAAATTAGAAAAGGTCTTTGCGTTTTATTTCTCCTCATTCTGCTGTGCGTAAAATATAATATCGTAATATCTCACCATTATACTGCGAAGGCTTCCCTTTAAATATTTTGTTCAACTATATTTCCCATGAAACAATGTTACCTCCCAAACCCAACTTCCCTAGCTTTGTCCCCCGCGCCGCCCTCACCATCCCGTACGTGTTCCTACACCTCGAACCATCCATTATACCAGGTACGTTTCAAATTTGCTGTCTTTAAAGCTCTAGACCGACGGACTGCATTTCAACTAGACTCCGAATGCATTTCAACTGCACTCCGATTGCATTTCAACAACATTCCGACTGCATTTCAACAACATTCCGACTGCATTTCAACAATACTTTACTTACAATACGTTTCTTGAGAGTTCATGTCCTACCATGACGGTATTCCCGTCCAACTGGGGAAGTACCTCCGCCCTATAGAATACCGCGGCCATAATAACCTCGTGTTGTGTTCCCGGCGGTGAGTAGGGTAGCCAGAGCTCACTGAGTTTTTGTGCTGTCAGAGGGAAGAGCCTTCCTTCTGACAGCACAAAAACTAAAAAAGAAGGGAGAGGCGGGAGTAGCCTTTGGTCTTCCCGGAAGACTAAAGGCTATTCCTGCTTTGCAATTTCTTTTTTTTAGGGTCGGCAGCGCGAGTGTGACGCCCCTGGTGTTGCACACGTCCATAGGCCACGGTGACCGCTTCCCATCAGGTGGGCCGTGAGCTTGTCTGCCACCTGAGTGGTATGAAAAAAAAAACTCCGAATGCACTTTATTCCGCGAACCCTCAGGCTGTGGAATAATCTCCCTGCTGTGGTTTTCCCAAGCGAATAAAATATGGGGTTCTTCAAGAAGGGCATTAGAAGGATTTTACAGGGTCGGCAGCGCTAGTGTGACGGCCCTGGTGTTGCACACGTCCATAGGCCGCGGTAATCGCTTCCCATCAGGTGGGCCGTGAGCTTGTCTGCTACTGGAGTGGCATAAAAAAAAAACCAGTGCATCAGAACCTCGTCCGTCAAGCAGCAGCTGTACTGGCTTGGGTACGAAGGTCTTTGTGCGACCCCATACGTGAGGGTCTTATTCCACGTGGAAAGTGATTGTCGCGGACAGGTTCATGTTGGACTTGACTCTTTTTTTTTCACGTTCTGAATCCCCACGGGCTTCACCCCATCGGTACCGACGATGGGGTGGGCGTGTCGGAATCGGACCGACTAAAACCACACGGTGTCCTCCCCAAGTGTCCATTGCCGGGTACCCCGGGTAAACCCTCGGAAGGATAACCCCAGGGTTACCGGCGGACCTTGGCCGCCAGCGCGGCCTCGCCTGGTGGGGTCGGGTTTTATCCCGCGTCTATGTATATATACGTGGGACACTCAGAAAGTTTTGCGAAAATAAAAAAAAGTGTTCTATAGGTAAATATTTTACTATTAAATCTTTTCAAAGTACTCTTCACCAGCCTCTATACAAAGTTTCATGCGTTTGAACCAGTTTTCAAAACACTTTTTCCAATCCGCCGCAGATACCTCGTTTACAGCCTGCTCAAACGTTGACAGCGCATCTTCCGGCGACGAAAATTGTATCCCTTTCGGCAGATTTTTTATTTTCGGGAATAAAAAGAAGTCGCACGGTGCAAGGTCAGGGCTGTAAGGAGGGTGACCTAGGAGTTTAACCGGAGTGTTGTCCAGGAAGTCCCTCGTTTTAAGCGCAGTGTGTGCGGGCGCGTTGTCATGGTGGAGTAGTATCCCGCGGAGCCCTGTGTTTGGTCGCGTGTAGCTCACTACAGAGAAAACTTCTGCCAAGCATTTGGTAGTGTACCTTTCAGCGTTGATGCTTCTTTGATTTCGTAAAGGGATTGATAACAAGTAGCCAGACAAATTGAAAAAACTCGCGATCAAAATCTTCCCTCCGCTTCTAGATCGCTTCACTTTGGTAGGTGTTGATTCGTTTTGAAACACCCAAACCGTCGACTGGCGTTTTGTTTCTGGATCATACTGATAAATCCACGACTCATCACCTGTAATGATGTCATAAACACGCCGAGACGCGCCTGCTACAAACTTGTTTATCATATCACGACACCATTCCACCCGGGCCTGCTTCTGAGCATCGGTGAGATTGTGCGGCACCCAGCGTGAAACTATCCTTCTCACACGAAGATGCACGTGTAGAATCTCGTGAAGGCTTCCCGATCCAATCTGAAGAATGTGCTGAATCTCTTGATATGTCACTCGTCTATTATCTTGGATTAAATTTTTCACTGCTAGCACGTTTTCCGTAACAGCCGTCAAAGGGCGACCACTTCTTTCTTCATCCCCCAAAGTCAGTCGACCGCGCTTGAATTCGTTATACCAACGATACACGCTCGCCTTGGAAGGGCCTTCAATGAATGCCATTTGAAGTCTATCGTACGATTCGTCTGGTTTCAGGCGACACTTGAAATCGTAGAAAATCATAGCGCGAAAATGTTCCCGACGCAGATCCATTTTTCAATGAGACACAATAATTGAAATTATCTTGCAAAAAATGCAGAGATAAATTTTGAAATTGGAACGTGCTTATTTTTACTCATAAATAATCATATTTTAGAAATAGATTATAACTAAACTATTATATTATAACTAAACTTAAAACTAAAACTAAACTTAAACTAAAACTAAATTTTTTTTCGCAATACTTTCTGAGTGGCCTGGTATATATATATATCATTCTTGAACAAATCGATTCTTCCTATTTACAGGATGGAATTTACGAAGATCAAAGCTAGGGAGATTTCGGAGGGAAAGAAAGTAACCGAAGGCTCTGGACAGTCGGACGGCAATATGGCTGCACGACGTTGATTTGCAGTTTTATTGTTGTCGTATTGACTGCAAATTTGCGGTCGGTGAGCAGTTGAAATGCAGATATAGTGCAGTTTATATGCGGTTATAGTGCAGCCGGAGTGCTGTTGATATGCAGTTCAGGCTATCACTATTCCCCTCTTCACTTTTCGGTACACCATCCCAAAGGACCTGACCACACCCTGGAGAAAGAAGAACCGTCCTCCATTGCCCCATACATGCCTTTAAGAAGGTGCATAGAGTTGTATCAAGTTTATACAACTCCAGCACCCTCAACAGCCATCTATGTGGCACGGAGTCGTAGGCTTTCTTGTAGTCAATCCAGCATGTCGTCCGATTCTTTCGGTTACTTCGGACTTTTTTTTTTTTGAACGGAAATCCCTTCGCCTGCCAGCGGGGGCGGTTATGTCGGGCTTGAACCGACTAAAACCGCACGCCGTCTCGGGTCTACAGACGCCGGGTGTAAGGTTACCCATAGAGCATATCCCTCGCACTCCGAGTGACCCTGGGCCATTCGCAGTGTCCCCTCTGATAAGAGCAGAGGGGTACCTGGAGTGACCAACCCCCCCGCGGGCCTTGCAGGCCCGCCATACCCCGACCCCCTCTTGCTATGGGGTCAGCTGGCCCTGAAAAGGGCCGGTTGGTCAGACTCTTGGCCGTTGACGTTGACGCCAGCTACTCCAGAGGAGCAATCAATAATACGTCATCGCCCACGTTGCCCAGGGTGCACCAAACTTGGAGGTGATCCAACCAGTCGCCGTAACCCCCGGTTACGGCGGACCTGTTGGCTAATGGCCATATCAAAAATAAGGAGCTCCTTCGTACCACGTGCCCCACTTCTACAGATAGAATTACTCTCTATGTGAGCTGACAATTTAACTGTCAGAATGGATGTAAGAAGTTTATATATTGTTGGTAAACAGGTTATTGGTCTATAATTTTTGGGGTCCGTGGTACTACCTGATTTGAAGAGTAGTAAAATTTTTGCAATGGATATGGGGCTTTTAGAACCTTTGAATAGTATACACATGCTACTAGGTATGTTTTTTATTTATATTGCTTATACATTCATTACAGAAAGCCTGTGAGGTTGAAAAACATGCATTTAAAAATATATCACTAATCCAATACAATAATTCACCTATGAGTAACTGGTCATTGTACATCTGAGTGTGCCACTACTGGCTGGCCTCAGATAGAAATATCGACTTACATCAATATCTATATATAATTGTGCCTATAACTGTGTGCTGCTGTCTTGCTGAGAAAATTGTTTTATGTATATGTCTGTATAATATGACCTCCTGAACTCACTTCTATTTATATTTGTGTTCCTACTTCATGTGTAATAATTCGGAATAACTATCTGTGACTGTGTTATTTCTCTGTATATAAATATATGTATGTACAACTGTGCATTGCGTTTCATTGGAGATCAGCTGACCTGTGCACCACCTAGAACCTCTGAGAAAGGCACCCTGGGATTAGGAAACTCTGTTGCTCACCTGGTCTAGCCGGTGTGTAACCCCAGTGAGAAAAAGGGTTACATAACATACTTCATTGATTGAGTTCTTGCAATAATTTATTAAAACTAAAAATAAAAAGTACACTTTACTGCACAGTATTTTACAACATGTTAGAATAGCTGCAAAATGGTAACATTGAATTGATAAGGAAATTAATTAATCACTTAAGCTCATAATTTGTCTTTCTTTTCCTTGGCTCTTATTAGCTTAGACGATAATTTCATAAAACGTAGATATTTACTAGAATGAATTTCCTATTAATGACATTTTAAGACGCTCAAATTTTAGTCAAATATGATTTCGCCATTGTTCTTTTACACAATAAAAGTAACTACGAACTACCTTATAATAAAAAAAACGTGGAAAAAATAATATAACAGAAGTAATATTGACTTTTTCGTATCCCTGTATGTGAACCAGTGCATAGTGGTTACAAATAATAGAGAGTCCTGCATGAGCGGTGACTGGTACGGGCAGAAACAAACTTTTATTCTAAAAGCGGCGCTGACGCCATCTGTTGTCCGGCGGCGGAACTACCATATCGGATTTTTGGCGAATAATTTTTGCATTTATTAGCCAAGATCATGGTGAATAAGAATGCGGCAGGCAAGTGTTCAGCATGTGGGAAATTTTTATCTACAAAGGGGACTGCGGCAGGATGTAAATGCGGAGATAGGACCAAAGCCAACAAAGACCTCACCCCGACGGCGGCGCCTGGGGCGGGTGACAACAGTGTACCACCATTCAGTCAACCTGGCTCCTTAGAGTCTGTCGGCGGCTCGGGGAAGTCTCTTGGGGAGCGGGCCAGCTGTTCGCCGTCTGAAAATGACTTAGGCCACGAAATGCAACTAATAAGGGCTGAGATTCGGGCTATGAGAGATGATCTCAAGTCAGACCTGAGGGAATTCAGACTGGAGGTGGCCGATCTGCGGCAATCGTTGGCGTCTTGCAGGACGAAGGTTGACTCCCTTGAAAAACGTGTCGAGTTGATTGAGAGCCGTCAGAAAGACTCCCAACCAGCACCGGAACTAGAGCAAAAAATAAAAATGTGGACCCTAGAAATAAATGACAGTGAGCAAGATCTTCTGCTCTCTGATGTAGAGATCACAAACCTCCGTGAGTGTGCTGGTGAAAATGTGGTCAATACGGTGGAGCTGGTGGCAAGAAAAATCGGTGTAACGCTGGAGAAAGCCGATATCGTGTATGCCGAACGAGTGGGCCCTCGGGTGGAGCGGGCTACTGGGTCCAGAGACGCAGGAGCAGATAAGAGTTGGCGCATTATGGTCCGGCTGGCGCGACGTGGACTTCGCGACGAGCTGCTTCGGAATGCGCGGGTCAGGCGAGGTGCCACTTTGTCTGATTTGCCTGGTTTTGATGGCCCTTCGAGGCGCTTCTACATCAACGAGCGGCTGACAAGGACCAACAAGCAGCTGTACTAGCTCGGCAGTCTGCGGCGCACCTGAAATGGAGATATACATGGACAAGGCGGGGCAGAATCCAGGTAAAGGAAGTTGATGGAAAACGTACCCACACTATACGCTCGGAGGCTGATCTCGAGCGTGTTTTTGGCAAAAGGACTCTCAACACAAGTAATAACTAAACTGACTCATACTACTACATTGTTCTTTTCTTTTAATATGGTTGTGTACCTTTTTTTTTTCTTGCGGAATTCCCTTCGGATACCCCCCCGCCGGCCAGCGGGGGCGGTTATGTCGGGCTTGAACCGACTAAAACCGCACGCCGTCTCGGGTCTAAAGACGCCGGGGTGTAAGGTTGTTATTATTTCTATCATAGTATCTATTGATTTTAATACTAATAAAAATAGGTCTGTGATAAAATATGGCCAGCAAAAATATTTCTACAGTTTCTTTATGTGCTTTGTTTACATATTATGTAGTGGAAAATATGAATGTCAAATGAATTACAATATTCACACGGTATTTACAATGCATGCAACTATTTCCAATGATAACTTAACTATTAAAATAATATATATGATTACTTAACTATTGAATGTTCTTACTTTGTAATGCTTATATTATATACAGACAGTTCCATATGCTCCCATGTCATATTGTATGCTTTTTATGTACAAGCAAATCTAGAAGTTTGCAGACAGGCGAGGGTGAGAGAGTGAAAATAGACTGACCAGGCGTCTTCGACAACTGACCAAACGGCAACTGCGCACGGCCACAGCTGCTATCACGAGGCACGGCTCCTTCAATAAACACCTTTATATTTTAGGAATCACTGACAGCCCTCTCTGCAGAGCCTGCATGAGAGAGGAAGAAACAGCGGCACACGTGCTCCTACACTGCCCTGCAACCGCCACATACAGGGTTAAGTACTTCGGAAATACAGGTACGCTCCGGGAGATCGCCAGCAGCGTAAATAGCCTGCTGGCGTTTTTCAATGAGTTGGGGTGGATCGAGTGAAATGCCCACCCTCACGCAAAAACCGCGCCTTGTCGTGGAGTTGCGGATACCAGCTCGCGAAACCATACCATACCATACCATGTACAAGCAACAACCTGTAACAATTTCTTAACTAAGAAACATTCTGACTTCACAGACCTTATATATTATACAAACAATAAGTGTGGCATGTTGTGTGATCTCCATTGTTGTATCGGTTATAGCACACAAACTAAAGTGTTGATGATGGTATGTGGCTATCCAGGTTGTGTGTGTGATGTTTGGGTTGTACGGTTTGCCCATAGCATGTCTGTAGTGTTTGTGCTGAGTTGTTGAAATGTGTGTTGCGATGGAGTTAGGTAGGCAATTAAACATGCGCAACCATAAGACCAGAGGGGTTGTTGGTATTTTACAAAGTTGTGCCCGCATACTGCAAAAAAATAATTTAGCCTTGCATTTCTGCACAAACTCGATGCATATGTCAATTAGAATTAATAGGAAACATTTAAAGTTTGGACTCTTTAATGCAGGGTCACTAGGAACTGGGCAGGATGAATTCCTTATTGCCATGAGTCACCATTCAGTTGACATCATGGCCATCAATGAGACATGGCTAAAGCTGGGCGAGGATGGGAGGGCGCCTGCAGTGCCAGGTTACAAGTTAAGGCATACTCCAAGACCTTCACAGATAAAAGATGGGAGTCGGGGGAGGAGTTGATTTTTATAAGTGTAAAGACTAGAATTCACCCGTTGGATCCGAAAGTTGAGGAGTACTGGCTATCCCTGACTAGTATGGGTAAAAAAGTTCTGGTTGGTACAGCATATAAGCCACCTTGGCTGTGTGACGTCAGGTTTATTGACAGTTTGACAGCATTTGTGCATTGGCCCCCTATGATCACATCATTCTCTTGGGCGATTTTAATATAAACATGTTAACACAGAGTACAGCCAACGTGCAGAGACTACAACAATTCGTGCACCACTTTAATATGCATCAGGTAGTAAACTCACCTGGGGTGTGTGTTGGGTAACCTCCTCGAGTGTCGCTCCGATTCCGATCCCGCTGCAGTCCGGGGGGAACGGAATCGGAGCGGTCGGTACACCCTGGGCGGCGGTCAATGGCTTCCCCTTCACCCCTTCATAGGGTTGGCATTGATCGTCGGCCAATACCCAACGTGGCGGGAACACATCGCTCTCCGTACTCCTCTGCTTTCAGAGGAGACAGGATGAGCGATGCTGTTAGTGGTGAGATGGCCCAGGGTCAGCCGGGGTGCGAGGGATATGCTCTATGGGTAACCTTACACCCCGGCGTCTGAAGACCCGAGACGGCGTGCGGTTTTAGTCGGTGCAAGCCCGACATAACCGCCCCCGCTGGCCGGCGGGGGGGTATCCGAAGGGATTTCCGCACGATAAAAAAAAAAAAAAAAAGGTAGTAAACTCACCAACACATTTTACCAATGACCGTAGCACCTTAATAGATATAATTTTTACAGATATGAATGTTCATAATGTTACAGTTACCCATGTCCCAGAACTGGGTAAACATGCAGTCGTGACTTGTGAGTCAACCTTAAAAAAAGTCAAGGAGAAACCCAGGTCGGTCACATACAGACCATTTGGAGATATCCTGCCAGATCTATTTAATAGTGATCTTGAAATTATCCCTTGGCGTCATATGGACTCTCAGGTTGCTGTTGATGATAAGGTAGATGCACTGTCCACTTGGATTGTGCCTCTGTTTGACATGCATGCCCCTGTAAAGCAAAAGCTGTTTAAGACCAGGAGTACTCCATGGATAACTGATAATGTAAGGTTGCTCTTCCGCTTGCGCGACAGGGCAAGGCTCGCTTATCAGAGTACTAAATTGCAGTCAATAAAACAATATTATCTAGATCTCAAACATCAAGCTGTCATGGCATTGCGCAATGAGAAGTCTGTTTACTTTTCAAATCACATAAGTGAGCACATTAATGACCCGAAAATTATGTGGAAGAATCTGAAAACGCAAATACTCCACTCACATAGGGACTCTTGTTTGCCAGGTCTCTTTGACAACCCAAATACCGTCAACAAAGCCTTCTTGGATGTACCAGGAGAATGTGTGGTGAGCTTGTCAAAATTAACATTTTATGAACATCACAGGTACAACCCAGATGTGAGCTTTGAGCTCAGACCTGTAGATCATGTCACAATCCTGAAGATAGTTAATGACATTAGAACACAGGCACAGGGTATTGACAAAATCAGTGCACAGATGTCGGCACTCACACTACCTTTTTTTTCTCGTGCGGAAATCCCTTCGGATACCCCCCCACCCGCCAGCAGGGGTGGTTATGTCGGGCTTGAACCGACTAAAACCGCACGCCGTCTCGGGTCTTAAGACGCCGGGGTGTAAGGTTACCCATAGAGCATATCCCTCGCACCCCGACTGACCCCGGGCCATCTCCGGTTTTGAGACGGCCCCCTTACTTGCTCTGCACTGTGCCATCTGCTAATCAGAGGGACACGTGGAAAGCTTCCGAACAGCCCTCAACAGGGCCGTCCTCGCCTCGGTCAGAGTTGGCCGTAGGCGGCAGCGTCTCTCCCGCCCTAGGAGAGAGGCGCTGCTGTCTCCGTTGCCCAGGGTGCACCGCGTGGAGGTCCCCAACCAAGCACCCCGCACTCACACTACCTAAGTCACTAAACACAATCACCCAAATAATAAACACATCCATCGCCACACATACATATCCGGGGCTGTGGATGTGCTCTGTAGTTCGGCCAATACGCAAAAACAGCCACCAAAATACCATTAAAGACCTTAGGTCTATCAGTATACTCCAGTATACTGTCAAAAGTACTTGAAAGGGTGGTGCATACTCAGGTCATGGAGTACCTGGAATGTAATGATATTCTCCCTGATAAGCAGTCAGGTTTTAGGAAGGGTAGGGGTACAGCTATGGCCTTGTCTGATGTGACAAGCAACATTCTAGAGGTTAAAAATCGTGGAGAGGGAACAGCTCTGGTCCTATTAGACTACTCCCGCGCCTTTGATGCCCTGGATACAACACTGCTATTATCCAAGTTGTCCTACTATGGATTTTCATCAGATACGGTAAAATGGTTTAATAGTTACCTTACAAATCGATCGCAGTATGTGGAGATCCAGATAGATGATGGGACTACAATATCATCGTCCCCCCTTAAGGTGATTAGAGGGGTGCCGCAGGGATCAATCTTGGGCCCACAGTTCATTCTGTATACTGCAGACATTACAAGCACCTTTACACACTGTCAGTTCCACATGTACGCAGATGACACACAATTATATTTGTCATTTAAGCGTAGTGTTACACTCTCAGCTGTATCTAAAGTAAATGAGGGCCTGGAAAGGGTAGTTCAATGGTCAAAAGAACACTCATTAATCTTAAACCCTCTAAAATCAAAATGTATGATACTGAGTAGTAAGCTACAAATCCAGTCAATCTCGCAATATGACCCAGCTATAGTCATAAATAGTCAGAGAGTTGCAAGGGTTGATGAGGCCACTAACCTTGGTCTTGTAATAGACCACAGCTTAGATTTGAGGGACATATTGACAGGGTTGTAAAGAACTGCTTTTACAGGTTAAAGGTTCTATACAATATCCGTGACTACATAGGCACCACACTGAGGAAACAACTGGTGGATAGTCTCATACTATCGAGGTTTAATTACTGTGATACAGTCTATGGTCCATGTTTACTGGCCAAAACTAAAAACCTTATTCAACGGATACAGAATGCCTGTGCCAGATACTGTTTTCATATACCTAGACGCCAACATGTTACACCATATATTAATAACAATAATATACTAAAGATGGAGGCTAGAAGAAAGCTACACTTTGCCACTATGCTTCTTGATATTTTGAAAAGTAAAAAGCCTGTTTACATGTATGAAAAAATATGTTTAAGAAATATACACTATCCTTACTCTGTCAGGTCTACAACTAGTACAATGGTGGTGCCACGACACAGAACCACAGCCTTCCGGGGTTGCCTGGGTATGCGGCTGTTTACCAATAAGGTGGTGAACGCTGCCTCAAACCTTTCTGGTGTAGGGTTTACGTTACGGCAACCATGGCTTCATAAACACCCGAAAAAGTTTTCCAATGGATCCTGGTTTAGGTGCCGTAACCAAACTGATGTTATACCATATTTTGAGTGCAGCGTTTTTAATAACAATTCAGTCCCATCTAGTGTCCATACCCAATTGCTTAATGTTGGAACATGTTCATCATTCAAAGTTGTATGGTTTATAAACTTCATTTTCTTTAACATATTTTTTGAATCTCTCCAAACTTTCTGGTGGATTGACGTAGGCGTTGCAGGTCCTAATAATGGCTTGCCATATTTTTTCTTTTTCCCATAGCTACCATTCATCGCATCAAATAATTGGTCAAAGAACAACAATATATCAGCCGTGTCTTTTGCATCTGTTGGCAATATTTCCTTATCTGGAAAATTGAAAAATATTGAGATTAGTGTTGTGTAAAGTAGTCTCTCATCAGCGTCAGCTAATTGTTTGGCACTCTAACAGAATAATAGGTAACGGTGTAATAAGAAAAAATCAAAACAAACACAAAGAATTTCTAGACTAAGCAAAAATATAATTTTGAACCAAAAACACGATTTTCCCGTGCGAGGATCGAACCCGCAATACTTCTAGCTCGACCAAGCATGTGGTTGGGGTATAGTTTGTGAAGTAGAAAACTATATTTCATGAAAGTTATCGATTACTCCGAAACATATTTTATATCTGTGACATGCAACTTTTGCTTGGGTAAGGGTGCGTTGAGTGGAAGCGGAAACACACTCTAATAGGAGCCAAGCTTACAGCCAAGTAAACGGTTTTATAGACACATTATAAAGGTGTGGTAGGAAATTACACTTAATAGAGGGGAACTATAGAATTATCATTGTAATAACTAACTATTGTTATAATTAACTAGAGATTATAATTTTATCATATTTTGTTTACCTGCAAGATAACCCATATTCGATGCTACATTTTGGTTAAAGAGCTGGGTAGCAAACTTCACTTTCATTTTCGGGATTTTGTTAGGGTCACAGTGGGCATCTGTTAATTTAGGCACTAATCGTATACCCTTGTAGCCTGGGTTTTCTTTGTGTAATAACATTATATGTGCCCATTTTGCCACCTTTATTTCACCATCTTTTACATATTTTAAATCTTTAGAAATTAAATTATTTCTGATACATTTAATTAAATGGGGTGGATCATACAATGGTATGATTTCTTGCTCATTAATTAAAATAATATTGTCTTTGGGCTCTTCACCCTTTCTTAACAAGATGCCCCTTGTTTCTTGTAACAAATATTTGACACAGCTGACACTATTTGTCCCTTGGTCACACACAGTGGCGACAACTGTAAGGCCAGCTTCTTGTAACAACAGCTTTTAATTGTTTTGCAAGTTCTGGTCCCTTAGTAGCTGCTTGTGAAAATGTGTAGGCTACTGGTTGCTTGTAATTTTTTAACAAGCCTCTAATCATAAATACTTGTGCGTGATCTGCTTATCTCTTCGCCATTTGTGACAAAACCACATACTCTGTCCTTTCTTTCGTTATATGTAACATTTGGTTTTAAGGACATTTCATTGAACAGAAGAATACATAATTTGTCTTCTAACTGCATGGTCTCGGTTGCATCTGCCGTGAGGGTAGTACAAATATTTTACGGAGAAATCTATACCCCTTTGGGCTTTGTTTCATAATAGACAAACCCGCAAGCTTGTCTTGCAATGTAAAGCGACGTCCTCTGATACCCTTTTTAAATTCCCTAAGCTGCAGCAATGTCAAAATTTTCGATGTGCTTGTAAAAACATCCAAAATTTTCAAAAACTGAGAATTGGTCGTAATATTTTGCAGTGCCTTGATTTTGGCTGTTTGATTTCTAACCTTACTGCGACATTTACTTAGTTTAACTCCGACTTGTACAAGCTTTTTGTATAAAGCGTGCTCGGCTGGAGTTACAGCAACACATTTAACCCTCTTCTTTGGAAGAGCGAAGCTTTGCATATGGTGGTCCACTGTAACGAAATTATTTGTATGAAAATTCGTAATTTTTAGCACATTTCTCTAACTCTTTAATTTCAGAGTTAGAGAAAAAAATATTATCTGATTGGTCTGCTAACATCTAGGAATGGCATACCTCTTCAAATGACGGACTGTCTACTCGCATTATTTTACTTTTTGATAGATTTTACACAAAAAGATATAAAAATATAAGAAAAAAAAATTATTATAATATTTCATGGACACGTAGCCTGACACAGGCTACACCCAATCGTTTGTTACGTATTACTGACGTTTTATACAATCAAGGACGCTGTTGTCTCCTTTCATGGTCGTTTTACTATTAAAACAAAAGCTACTAAGGTGCTGGGTTGCGACAAACGGGGAAAATAGTCAATTCTAAGAATTAACAAAACGCGCGACGACCCGTGAGACTCCATGTCACTGGTTAAAAGTGAATAAACAGTAATAACCTTCCTTCATTTGCATATCTGCCACAGTACCAGGGAGCAGCTGCATATCTGCGACAGCAGTAGAATGTAGCTGGATATCCAATTCTTCAGTTTTAGTAACAGGTTCTGGAATTATAATTTAATTATATGAGATCTGAAAAAGTGCAGGCTCGACATAGGCAGCATAGGGTATGATATCATCTCCATAACTTTTACTATACCTAACAAACAGAAGGAACCTCTAAATTACGATCTAGTGGGGCGGAAATCACACAGTGATTGTCAAACTTTGGGCCAAACTTAGATATTTTTTTAGGGACAATTTGTATGGTAGGTACCCGAAACCTGTGCGAGGGATATGCTCTATGGGCAACCTTACACCCCGGCGTCTGTAGACCCGAGACGGCGTGCGGTTTTAGTCGGTTCAAGCCCGACATAACCGCCCCCGCTGGCACGCGGGGGGGTATCCGAAGGGATTTCCGCACGATAAAAAAAAAAAAAAAAAAAAAGGTACCCGAAACCTTGAACGTACAAACCCCAAAATCTAATCAGTTCTTCCCATTAACCAAACAAGATGATTGGCGAAAGAATTTTTTAAATCGGATAAGTGGTTCTTGAGTTATTGCGTAAACAGACATCCAGACCAACAGACACAGACCGACACAAAAACTTTTTTTGCTTAATTAGACTTAGAATGAAACGTCGAGAAAAGTGATAAAAAGTGGGTGTAAGATTTTGATTTTTTTTGCGTGATTTTAAGACTTCGGTGTCCACCTGGTAGGTGGCCCAAAGTAAAAAATTCTTTTCTAGGTTGACATAATAGGTTTATTCTTTGCATGGTATTTTCTTGTTTTACTTACTAGCTGTTGCCCGCGGCTTCGTCCGCGTTAAGTTCGGGATGGATCATGTGTTTACGTCGGCCAGGTGTCGGTCCCAAAATGTTTTAAGTTATTTCATGGTTATATTTTTAATTTTCATCACCTGTTAGCTATAGCATGATGATTAATAGTCTGGCTGTTGATCATATCTGAGTTCTACCGAACTACAAAATTTCGTGATGGTCTGCCTTGTAATAATAAAAATTATAATCAATAGCTAAGAACGACTTTGTTATACTGCTCCTATCAGATCTATAATAGCGTGATGACATATACCGAAGTTTATAACCATACCCTATTAGAATATTCATGCAACATTTCAGCCCAATCTGTTCAGCAGTTTTCAAGTGATGCTCGAATACAAACAGATAAATATTATATAGCTCGTCCTCTTCGGTTTCGCCCTTCGTTTCGGTTTTCGGTTGGCGTATTTCGAACCCTGTTGCACCCCTTTAAGTAGTAACAAACATCCAAATATCTTCACAAACTTTCACATTTATAATATTAGTAGGATAGGAGGAAGTACCTATCTGTCGATGTCAATGGTTCTGATGTTTGAATGGATTTCAAGGGTTTGGTTGCATAACTGAATTTCTCAAATGATAATCCTGAAATAGTTATAAAAACTATGTTACAATTACATACACTGAGACAAAAACAGTTCCATGAGAATTATATAATATGTTACATTTAAACAAAGAAATAAAATTGAAGTATTTGTTTGTAATATTAAAATAACAGCTTTTTAATAAATACATTACGATAAACAACACGACACTGATAAAAACAATTACTCTGAAGTGGCTGGGTCGATATTGACAGGCTTTTTACTTCATAGCTGATAACTTAGGTTACTTTTAATGTTGCTATTTGCTTCATGGATAAAATGGCATGCACATGAAGGGTATTCGCACAGTCGTTGGCGTCCCCATTAGAAACAATAATAATCATGTAAACATTTAGCAATACTCATTTCAGAACGTGGTAGAGTCACGCAGCAGTCATTTTGGCCGTTGCAGTTGGGCCGACTCTACCGGGGAAACACCACCCTCTCACAGAATATCGACGCCAAGTAACAGTAATCAAACTGTTACGTTCCGTTTGGTGAGTGGGAGTGCCGGAGGCCCAAGCTCCTTTCCCATCCTCTCAATACTCAATACTCAATACCTTTATTGCATTCCATAATGTTATACAGCTGTTAAATTAAAATTAGGATTCAATTATGGACCCTGTCGGGCACAGCACAAAGTCTGGAGTGAGGAATAGTTTGTTAAACTTAATTATTTTATCTTAGTATTAGTTTATATTACAACAATTGCAAAACATATATGTGTATTATTTTGGATCTTATTATGCAGTTTATTTTAATGTTGAATGTATTATACAACTTTTATTTTAATTCATTGCATTTATGTTGAAGTTAACTTAGCTCCTATCTGTTCCAGAGTTACATCCAATAATAGAATTTATTTATAGTTAAAACATCTTTTTTTATGGGCTCAGGTAACTTGTTGTATACTTTTATTGACATGACCAAGGGACCCGAAGAATGCATTGCCAGCTTAGAGGTAGGCAGGTTTAATCTGTTTTTGTGTCTTAGTGTATACCTAGATTGAATGTTTTCGCGCGTATTATAGTGTTCGGAGTATTTTCGGACAAACTTACATAGTTCCAAAATATATATGCTTGGCAATGTTAATATTTTTAGTTTCTGGAAGTGGGGCTTACAAGTGTCAGTTTGTTCTATATTGATCTGGATCTCCCAAACTCCGTTCCCATCCCCTTTCCTTTACAGGGTTGGCAGCGCGAGTGTGACGCCCATGGTGTTGCACACGTCCATTGGCCGCGGTAACCGCTTCCCATCAGGTGCTTGTCTGCCACCTTAGTGATATAAAAAAAATACTGATAACTTACCAGGCATGTTTTTTGTGGACACTGCAATATTGCTGAGCCTGTTATTCTGACACCAATAATTTTCCTCGAAATGTAAATTACATACACAGCGATATTTGAAAATATGATTATTCTCTAGTTGCAGTATATCACCACCAATTGCATACAGCCATGTATTCAATAATTGTCTCTCCCTCTCTGGATTTGGAAATTTGTGTAGGGTCTCCCCAGTGCCTGAAATAATAGCATTGTTTAGTGATGGTGTTAAGCCGAGATTCATATTATTGTTATTAAATTAGCTGGAATGTTTTGAAAGTGGTTTTAAGATTTATAATTCTGATTATCTATAATGAATGTTTCCCCATAGTTATGCCCTTGCAAGTGATACTCCCACCCCCTAGTACAGTCCGCGAGGCCTAAGCTGAGCTTTGCATTTGTGTGAGTGCACATAGATAGTGTAGGTGTGACGTCGGCCTAGAGCGCGGCGCGTCTTTTGCTTGGTTTAAACCGGTTTAAACAATCGGCTTGAGGCGCGGTGCATCCCCCGCGCGACGCATCTCTGCCGCGCACCTTCCACACTTCACCTCTTGTACTGTCAGCAGCGTGACGTGTTTAATTCTTAATATTTTGTTTTTGTGTTCGATTTACTAGGGAAATGGCTGCCAACACAAATAAACGAATAATAAGAAAACCTTTAAATAGGCAAGTAAAAGAAATATTGTGTAATTTAAATACTTATTTTAAAGACATAAACGATAAAGACATGTCAAGTGTCACTACATCAGCCCAATTGGTAGCGACATCGTCGAGAATCCCGCTGTCCACTGTCAAAAGAGTTTTATTGGAAGGCAAACGTCTTTTGGAAGACGAAATCAAATTTAAATCTCCGAAAAAGACCAGATGCAGGAAAAATATAATTATCATTGACGATTTTGATAAAGCGGTAATCCGAAGAACTATTCATAACTTTCACATTACTGATAAAGAGGTGCCAACTATGAAGCGAATACATGAAAAGTTGAAGACGGAAATAAACTATCCAGGTTCAATTTAGTCATTGCGTAAAGAAGTGTCTCTTTTAGGATTTAAATGGAAAAAGACACAAGATAATAGAAAAATTCTAATGGAAAATCATGAGATACGTTATCTACGTATAAATTTTTTGATTAAAATTTCTGAATATCGCATTCAGGGCCGGCCAGTCGTTTATACCGACGAAACATATATAGACACGACTCACATTTATTCGAAATCTTATTCAGATGGCAGCACTTCTGGTTTGAAGAAACCAATTTCTAAAGGAAATCGTTTAATTATAGTTCATGCCGGCGGAGAGGACGGTTTCATACCGAATGCACTGCTGATGTTCAAAGCAAATCAAAAAAGTGGTGATTACCATAACAATATGAATGCAGAAAACTACACGAAATGGTTACAAACGCAATTAATTCCAAATTTAAAGCCCAATAGCGTTGTGGTGGTAGACAATGCATCTTACCACAATCCGTTAGAAAATCCCGCTCCCAACTCAAATAGTCGTTAACAAGATATGATTGACTGGCTCAAGTATCGCAATATCGATCACTCTACATCGATGCTTAAACCACAACTCTATCAATTGATACTGCAAAACAAACAAAGATTTATTGAATATAAAATTGACACTTTACTTAGAGAACATGGTCACAGCGTCCTTCGTCTACCACCCTACCACCCGGATTTCAACAACAGAGTAACAATGTGTGTAATTGCATTGGTCGGCAGTTAGATTTGGTGTTGAGTGCATTGGCGAGGGGGGAGAGTGTACGGGTGCGCGCGGCAGGGGTGCCGCTGGTGAAGGTGGACACGCAGCACCCGCCGCTTGAGATCGAGGTAAGTACACACACGTTCTTATGTCAGCAGCCCGACACAGCCGACTCGGCCGTCGGGGCTACTCATGTACCACTGGGGTGGAATTTCAATAAAGCGGACTTCCAGTCCTTGTATGCCTCAATTGCAGCAATAGATTGGAGTTCGTTATACGAGTTGGACGTGGAAAGTAGTTTGGATTATTTTTATACTTTAATTAATTCTACAATAGATGACTGGGTTCCCCAAAAAAAGCGAAGTAGTGTAAACTCGAGGTATATTTACCCCGAGTGGTACACTAGTGAAATAATTCGCGACATTAAATTAAAAGCTTATCTACATAAACGATACAAGGCGAGTGGGTTGAGAACAGATTACGAATCGTTTTCCAGGTGTAGAAATAATGTTAAAAAAAATATGGTAGTAGCAAAGGAACAGTATCAACAACGTATTCAAAATCAAATGTTGATGGATACGAGATCCTTTTGGAACTACGCCAAATCCAGGAGAGGTCAGAGAGGTCCTCAGGCAATCCTAAAAGATGGGGAAGCTTTGACGGGTCAACGGTGTGTTGAGGAGTTTGCGGATTATTTCTATTCCGTCTATAGGACAGAGAAACCACTACTTAATGTGAACACGGCTATGATAGAGGCAGGGGGCGAGAGTGGGGCAGCGCGGGTTCAGTTAAACCAGATGGCGTTTGACGATGTATGTCGTGCGCTTCGGCAACTGAAGCCTAAAACGTCGGCTGGACCGGACGGCATACCACCTTATATCTTTAGGGATTGCCGGGCAGTGCTAATCGAACCACTTCTGCATATTTTTAATAAATGTCTTGAGGCAGCGGTATTTCCAGAGAAATGGAAGGTGACTCGGGTGGTTCCGGTCCCAAAGGGAGGAAACGCGGCATCAGTAGAGGGATACAGGCCCGTGGCAGTGTTGTCGACACCTGCAAAAATATTTGAAGCGGCTATTCACAATAGTATATTTTTGCAGGTGAGCGCACAGCTCTCAGACGAACAGCACGGATTTCGACCAGGAAGAAGTACCATGAGTAATCTGATCAGCCACATGGTACACATTGTGCCTGCTGTAGACAGTGGGGGACAAATTGATACTGCTTACTTCGATTTCAAAAAAGCATTCGACTTGGTCGACAATGACACGTTGCTTAAGAAGCTGGCAGGCGTTGGTTTTACCCCACCCTTGCTACACTTTTTTGCAAGCTATATGGCCGATAGGCAACAGTTTGTGGAATATGCGGGATATAAGTCGAAGCCATACTTCACGAGGTCAGGGGTGAGTCAAGGCAGTAATCTAGGACCACTGGAGTTTCTGCTGATGATAAATGACCTGCCTCAAATGGTGAAGGACGCCAAGTGTTTGCTGTTCGCCGACGACCTCAAACTGTCTCTTCATATTCGAGATTTGGATGACTGTGCTAAACTGCAAAAGGACATTGACAGGGTAGTCAGATGGAGCCACGAGAACAACTTGCATTTTAATAAGGCAAAATGTGTGACAATTAGTTTTAGTCGTGCACACTCTCCAGTGCTGCATGATTACCGCATAGATGAATCACCGATGGTCAGGGTCACACAGGTCAGGGACTTAGGAGTGAATTTTAACACAAAGGTGAATTTCCATGACCACATCATACGTTGCTGTAAAAAAGCTTACAGAAATCTGGGTTTCCTGCTTCGTCTGGTACGGGATTTCACAAACATTAATGCGGTAATCATGTTGTACAACGCCTTGGTGAGAACTCAGTTAGAATGTAACTCAGTCATCTGGGCTCCACATGAGGCTAAATATAGGCTTATGCTGGAGCGAGTGCAAAATAAATTTGTTAGGTACTTGTACTTACGGTTATACGGAGTATACCCGTTTTATCCGCTTATGTATCCTACTCTATTTGTTTTGGGTATGGTGGGATATAACGAACTGGGAGTCAGGAGGGATCTCGCACTCACTTCGTATTTATTCAAAGTACTGAGAGGGAGGATACATAATATGGATGTCTTAGGACAGCTAGGTCTCTGTGTTCCGGATAAGTATGTGTGGCGGCGGAGACAACCGTGGCTGCTGGTGGTGCCGAATGCACGAACGAACCTGTGGAGTGAGGCGCCACTGACGCGCGCACTCCGCACTCTTAACCTCATTGCTAGGGAGACGGATATATTCTTTTGTACTCTGAGTGAATTCACGAGGACAGCTTTATTCGTAATTTGCTATAGGTAAACAAGTATTTTGTCCTGGATGGTTTTGTGCTGTCTTGTATTGTCTGTTAATGTGTTGTATTTTTCTTGTTTTGTCTCGTTTTTGTCGTGTATTGTCTTGTATTGTATGGTTTTGTGTTGTACTGTTTTTTGGTATTGTATAAATGTGTACACTAGCGCATTGGGTTTAACCTGTAAAGTTAGAGTATGTATGGATAAAGTAAATAAATAATAAATAAATAAATAAATAAACAATTTTTGCTTATTTAGTTTTATTTTATTTTTAAACTTGTATACCTTTTCCACTTATGTTATACGTACCAAAAATATCATTAAAAAAAATTTAAAAGTTTTTTGTCTGACTCTACTTTTGGTAATCACTCACACAAATACAAAGCTCAGCTTAGGCCTCGCGGACTGTATATAGCTCTGGCATCCTCCCTCTAACAGCTGAGTTAGAGCCAAGAGATTCACTGCTGAGCCCAGCTTGCGAGCTGCCCTGCAGTTGGGGGTATTTCCATTAACTTAGAAGACACTTTTTGTTTACATCAGGTTAAAGTCAGTTTTGGTAGTACCCACCTAACACCTATTTATTCATCATCATCATCATCATCTTAGTGTGGCCCAGGGTCCGCTTACTCCTCCTCCTCTTGCTTCGGCATAAACGGCTTTTATGGAAGCGACTGCCGTCTGACCTCCCAACCCCGAGAGGAAAACCTGCGCCAGAGCCTCATCCGTCAATCAGCAGGTGTACCAGCTTGCAGGTGAGGTTGGCTTGGGCCCCGAAGAGCTTGCAGTGCCCCAAAAACACCTATTTATTATTATTTAAAGAAGGGAAAAGTCATTACTGTGAGTTATTCTTATTAGATGAATGGCTACAATCACTGCGGACTTTTTTGCAAGCATTTCGATGGTATAATAAGGTATAATTTTCTAATACATTAGTAGCCAGCGTTAACAAAGTAAGTAAGGTGCATAGAAAAGTTGGGGACGTACAGAATATGGAAAACTAACGGTGTCAAAATCATATTTGAGGAATAGATTCACAGATAGGATTCAGAAAATTTTAAAAAATTTACTTACCTGAACTGCTTGCACATCCAGGTACGCAACACTTGCTGTTCGACATTTTCAAAATGCGTAGAGATACGTGTAACGCAATGTGTATTACTAAAATCCACAAAATCGACTTAGGTGGAAATATCTTAAGTCTTATTCATAAAAAATGCTTATCGAAGGTTTATAGCGTACATTAGTTAAAACGTCTCATAACGCTATCATACGTATTTTAAAATATTGTATTCATAACTGTTCTCTACGGTCGTTCACTTTGCTAAGGCTGCGCCAAAGAGTATATAAGAGGGGGCTGCGCGCTCGTGAAACTATTTTTCGGTGATTATTCCTCAATGGTACATCGGACATGAATCATCTCGCTTCAAAACACCCCTCAGATAAGCCTTCGATAACTATAGTCACATATTCTTATCCAAAGAGTATATAAGAGGGAAGAGAAGGCACCTCTAACAAATAGTTGAGCTCACCGACTGTCCATAGACAGAACATTCTTCATTTCTTTTGTCTATGGTTCGAAGAGGCCATTAGAAAATTCAGAAAAATGACGGCCGAACGGCGACAATGCTGCCAACATCAGGACCTTGCATTAGAGAAATAAATTGTTTTATAATAATCGACTAATGCTGATATTTCCAAATCTATTAATATGATTATTTATCGATTTAAATCTATTCGATTAGTAATGCGAGGACCTTTAAGTATTTGGGAGTGAATTAAAATTTCCGAAATAATCTTGATTTCTTTATTTGGCGTAAAATACATGAAATTTCTTATAAATTATCATTAATAGGTTTGAACTTAAGTACACAAATGATATGATACATTAGGTACACAATACGACCTGTGGCGTAGCGGTAGTGCGTTTGACTGGTAAGTCACAGGTCGCGGGTTCGATTCCCGCTCAGTGCAAATATGTCTATTTGCATTGGTCTGGGTGTTTCTATGTATAATATAAATTTATTTAAAAAAAAAAGTATTTAAGTATGAAGAACCCGTATGACAAGCTCTGCTTACTTTGGATCTAGATGGCGTTGTGTAATTTGTCCTAGAATATTTATTTATTTTATACATAATGTATAAAATAAATAAATATTCTGGGTAAGGGTAAGGGTTCCATTTAATCAATAAGTTTCAACGTACATATTTAAGTAGGTATAAAAACTTATAATAAAAATGACACAATGTATTAATTATATAAAATAAGTATGCTAACTTTTCCTATGAATTTAAATAGGAAAAAATCAATATCCTTGACGGGACTTGAACCCGTGACTTCCCTTCTATGTTAAGGCTTTCCAGAACAGATCCTGGTATGTTTCTGGGAGTCCCCCTAGAATGAGACTAGTTATGTGTTCCAAGCCCCGTCCTGGAAGTTGACTTTTTAAGATTTAAATTTATACAACCTTACCTTACCTACATGGTGATTCTTAATTAAATTAGAAACTTACTGTCTCTTCGAATATTCATTAAATAATTACTGAGAGAAGAAACGTATATAAATAACGAATATGTATACAAAATGCTTAAAAATTTAATTGAATATGTATGTTGTTGTAATTTTCATATAAATTGGCTATTTGACAATTGTTGTGATAATGTAACAATAATTTACATAATCTGTTAGATACAGTAGCGTAAAGGTTCACAATAATAACACAATATGTGTTTTGCATTAAAATAAATTAGAGTTTTGTTGTCGGTGGATTAGGAGATTTAGGAGAAACTGAAACGCGGGCTGTTTGAGCATTGTGTGACGATCGCTCACAGAATTAAATGTCGCGTTTTATAAAGGTTCATTGTTTATTGAAATATGCCGTCACAGCCAGAATAGATCGCCAATTTTCGCGCGAATTTCAAATTACTGGAGGAAAGAATATTTACTTTTTCTAATAAATAACGTTTTTCTGAGGAAAGTCCATTGTAATTATAAAATAAACTTAAGTATATTAAAAAAAATATTTTCGAAAACTGTGGCCAATTACAGTAGTTATATTTACAAGGGCTTTTATAGGAACTTCAGAAGTATCAGTGCGCTTATGTAGCGCATTACCTGAAAATAACTATTATAGGTACTTTATTTTAAGAGCATGTTAAGTTAGCTTAAACGTAACTAGCAATAGCCTAAGTTCGAATGTCACAAGTGAAAATAATTGCGTTTAATTAAAACTACAATGCGTATCACGTTTTACTCAACTAATTTCAGTAAATTGACGTGAGAACTTATTTCAGTTGAACGAATTTTCACTGGTGAAATCCCGACTGAGTCAACCAAAGGCATGTCATTTTCTAAAAAAGAGAGGTTGAGTAATTAGTAATATTGTTTCTGATTCCTAAAAAAAATATTATATTCTTTTTTACCCTCGTCGAAAAACGACGGCTAATATAATCTTGACCTGTTTGTGTACGCATCTCATTTGGGAGCCGTGGCATCATAGCTCCCTAACGGATGGACCCATTTGAATGCAGTTTTTTAATATGAAAGCTGACGTGATCGAGATAATTCTTAGCTATAAATTATGAAGATTTGTTCAGCCGTTTGATGATCATCAGCTCTTTGCTAGTTAATGATGAGATCTTACTGGAACAGGACCGATTAATTTGAAATTTGTAGTACCGTTAAGTTGGTAGTATGTCTATGATATATATTAACCTTGGCCTGTAGCTGCAGCTTCAAGTAGTCTGCGGCAAATCTTAGTCTTCAGCTACTTACAACAGATATAGCGTGTTTGAGCTCATTGGAATGGTCTCAATGAGTGAGTTCTAGTATATCTAAGTTTAAAAGGTATAAAATAACAATAAAAATATTGAAAAAACCCCCAACACAAATAAAATCTTCCAAAAAGCAAAACTAAAACGTGTTGGTTAGCCCAGTAACAAAGTAATATTTTGATTCAAGCGTGTCATGTTAAGTGTATCTTCTTTTTAATGTTGAACATACACTTATGCATGCACATAATGATCAGGCCACTCCTATACACGCTGGACGTTCAAAAAGTGAATAAGTACCCACTTCAAAACAATAAATATTTACAAGTACCGTTGTTCTGAACTTTTATAAGAAATGTAGAATGATAAACAAAACGGAACAATGTGTTAGTTAAGTAATTGGTGGGTAATTAATAATAAATAACAATTGAAAAATTGATTAAATCATTAAAATTTGTTCGTAAAGAAATAAAAAATGAAGACAAACAGAAAAGCTTGAAAAACGAACAGATTTTTTTTGATTTGTTAACAATATTTGGAAGACCCTATTTCAAATACTTCGTATAAAGGATGATTCACGCTACACTGTGTCGCGACCAGGATGGGCCCCGGCTGGGGTGCGGTCAAACATTTACAGGAGTTTAGGGCAACGCTCCCTAAAACCAAGACCGGCAATAGTACTGAAGATAAAAAAAAATCTGCGATTGTTTTTTCGATCACTTTAATTCTTAGTATGTCTTATTTAGCATTATTCACGCTCCATCGTGTTAGTAAAGACAGTAATTTTATTAAAGATATTCATCACTTTACCTAAATAAATGAATGCCGTTATAAATACCGGTTTCATTTAGCAGTAATCACGATAAAGTATTTTAAAAAAAAGATCGAAAAGAAAATCGCCCGAATTTTGTACTTTTGCAAAAGTGCAAATTGCGAAAGTTAAAAAAATATCGTCATAAACGATATTCTTTTTTAACTTTTTTATATTTGTATTATGCCATCTTATAGATTAAGCGATGAAGATTTCATATCAGTTAAAAGTTGTATATCTTAAAACTTGACAAAATAATCGTCTGGATACAATTAACGTTTCCACTCTGTATATTGCAAGTGAACAGAGAAAGCCGATTTTTGGATATCCTGTAGAGGGGACTCAAAATAGAAGGGATTCCTTATGATATGATCTTTCGCTTTATCTTGAAAAAGGATTAAATTTGTTTTTTGAAGTGAATATTTCTATACGCACGTTGAGAAATTTTCACTTTAAAATAACAACGCTATCTTTGTTGTAGATGATCAACTATTTTGTTCTGACCTTGATGAAGTTTCGAACTGATTCATAATGAAAAACATATGAAATGAAATGAAATGAAAGTTTATTTTGTCAGAATATGGGTGAGTGGGTACAGAAATAGATGTTCGCATTTTGGGTGCAAGCCATACTCTACCACTGTGTGGCGTACAAAAATATGTCTTACAATTAAAATTAAATTATTCGAAAGTTAAAATTATCATATACATTATCATGCAAAAAAAAGACAATGATCACAATTTACCATTATTTAAAAATTCGTCAATAGTATAAGAACATTTATCCATTAGTAGTGTAAACAGTTTTCTTTTAAATGCATTGATCGTATTAATTTCTTTGAGGCTATTTGGTAACTTATTATAAATATGTATTGCCATACAATATACATTTTTACTAAAAACATTCACTCTTTGCTTAGGAATTAAAAGCTTATGAATGTGTCTACTCGCTCGAACTACGGCATCATTGTGCTTACAAAAAAGATGCAAATGACTGCGTACGAAGACACAAATCTCGAAAATATATAGACTAGGCAGTGGTAGTATATTGTACTTTTTAAAACATTCCTTACAACTGTCTGTTTGCTGTAAACCAAATATTGCTCGTATACATTTTTTCTGAACAATGAATGCTCTGTTGGCCTCTACAGAATTGCCCCATATTATGAGTGCATATCTTAATTTTGACGAAACATACCCGTGATATGCACTGAGAGCAGTTTCTATACTTGATATTTGGCTCAAGCGATATAGTGCATAAACAAACCTCTCCAAACTTAGGCAAATATTTTCTATATGCTGTTTCCAGTTACAGTGTTTGTCAATTGTAATGCCCAAAAATGAAGCTGCTTCTACTTCTTCGACTATTTTCTCTTTATATTGTACATTAAGCTTAATAGGTTTGCTATTATAAGTCTGAAATTGTACCATATGTGTCTTATTAAAATTAACTTTTAAGTAATTATAATCCAACCAATTAACTATATTATCCAACGCTTTGTTCACCTTATGCTCTAAGTCATTTTTATTGTTGTCTTCTATAATTAAAGTAATGTCATCAGCGTATAGTACGCAGTTATGTTCAGTCACATCAGGTAAGTCGTTTATGTACAAAATAAACAACAAGGGGCCAAGGATACTCCCTTGCGGTACTCCAGAACTATTTAATAATTTAAAGTCTGACCTGGCGGATAAATTGTATTTTTCAGATATGCTGAGTATTTCTACACATTGATAGCGATTTTCTAAGTAGCTCTTGAGCCAATCTAGTGCTATTTCACGGATTCCATATCTCTCAAGCTTGTGTAGTAATAATTTATGGTTCACAAAATCGAACGCCTTGGACATGTCTAGAAATATTGATACTACGCTGTTTTTCTTATTGAGATTGTCGGTAATTAATTTTGTGAGTGTAAAACATGCTAAGGTAGTAGAATGGTTTTTTCTGAAACCATTTTGTTCAGGTTTGAGAATATTATTTTTCTCTAGAAACTTATATAGTTTGTTATGCATTATTTTTTCGAATATTTTCGATAAGATAGGAACCAGAGTAACCGGTCTATAATTATTCATATCCCCAGTATCCCCCTTTTTATGTATTGGTTTGACGACTGATTGTTTTAATCTAGTGGGGAAGTGTCCTTGCGTGAATGATAGATTAACAATGTGACATAAGGGAGCAATTATCATTGGTGCACATAATTTCAAAATGTCAGTTCGGAGGTGATCATAGCCTGTTGATTTAGTATTATTTAAAGAATTTATAATTTTTAAAATGTCAGAATCATTTACCGGAGTCAAAAAAATTGTGTCCATATTATTAGGGATTAATGTCGGGTAGGTAGTCATATTTAAAGTATTTACTTCAGATTTAATACAGTCAAAAGTGGATGTCAAACTTATAAAATAATCATTAAATTGCTGGGCTATTTGGTCTGGGTTTGAATATTCGATGTCATTGAATTTTATATTGTCTATGTAATTAGTATTCTGTTTATCAGATACATTATTTTTTATAATATTCCAAGCAGCTCTGCATTTATTATTAGCTCTTCTTATATATTGCAAACTTTCCGTTTTTTGAGCCTGAATAATACACCTTTTTAGGATCCTGCTATAGTTAGCATATATCCGTTTATTATCCTTACTTCTAGAGAACTTATATCGCATGTAAAGGCAACGTTTTTGCTTACATGCTCTTCTAATTCCTCTAGAGATCCACCGACATTTTATAGGCTTTTTTGTCACTTTAATGGTAATCGTGGGAAAACAAAGCTCGTAAAACAGAGTAACTAAATCATGGAAGGCGTTAAAAGCCTCTTCTGTATCAGTACAATTGTATACTTCATCGAATGATAGGGCCGACAGACACGTAATGTATCTATCAACGTTAGCTTTGGCAAAGTCTCTTTTTTTTTCAAACCAAAATTCTCTTTGCTTTGGTTTAGCACAAGGAGTAAGTTCGAATGTTATAGTCTGAGCTGTTTCGTGGTCAGATAACGCCAGCTCAATTAGGTTAGGCGTTACCGAAGGTAAATTGCTTACAATAAGGTCAATACATGTTTTTTTTTGACGAGTTGGATACAGAATATGATTTTTAAAATTATAATTGCATAAGATACATTGCAATTCTTTCGCATTTTTATCATTTTTTAAAATATCAATGTTCCAGTCTCCACACAATACAATATTCCTTCCTGTCCGATTGCAAACTTGCTTTAACAAAGTTGGCAAGTTTTTTAGGAATATTTGGGCATTATCACTTGGTACCCTATATATACATATTATAAATAGTTTAAGTGACAATATTTCAATCGCACAATATTCAAATTGGAAAGGTATCGGTTGTATTGTGAGATTAGGGATTTTACATTCCAGATGCTTCTTTACTAGTATACACGTTCCTCCTCTAGGTTTATTTATTCTGGAATAAGATGCTACTAGCTTATAGCCCTTTAATATTAAATTGGATTCCGTACCTCTTTTAATGAATGTCTCAGTTAGACATATTATATCTATATTACATTTTAATTGCTCTAACGTAATTTCAAATAAATCTCTTTTTTTTAGAACACCAGCTATATTTTGATGTAAAAGAGTGTACATTTCTTTGTTAGGGACGAAAAAGTGAACGAGGATCAGGTAAATTAGATTCATCCTGATTCATATTTACTATCTTTTTAGTATTTTTAATAATATGAAAATATGATGTAATTTTCGTTTGGACAGATTTATTTGAATTACGCTGTACACTGGGCATGTAATTTAATTTATTAGGCAAATAGTTTGATTTAGCCAAATTGTTTTTAATATTATTCATATTTTTTTTTTGATAATAATAGTGATCAATTTCAATATTTAATTTATAACATAGATATTTAATGTAATTATAATGATATTTCAGATTATAATTTAAATTATTATAGGAGTAATTAATAGGAATTTTTATGAATTTACAATTTTTATAGTTTTTTATTACTAATTCTATTTGAGTATTAATCAAAGTTTCATTCAAGTACGGATTACATAATATATTAGTTACAAAAACTGATTGGTAGCGCAATTTATATAATACAGTACACAGTTCTGATATCAGACTGTAGGGGCTTTTATCGTTTGAACCTATGGCTAACACAATAATGTCATTTGGCGCCAAATTATTTATAAAAGAGTCGTTGCAGCTGCTAAGAACTTGAGCACTTGTTGCATTTGGTTTGATAGTGGATGTAACGCCATATGTGTCATTCCATTTGTTCCTTCGCATTTTTATAATGTTTTGCGCTAATCCCTGAACCTGTTGGTCTCCAAAAACATATATATTACGCTTCGTGTCAGCTTGTGCTTCTTTATTCGATTGCACCTTGTTCATCTTAACACTTTCTTGTGAACGGTATGTGTCGCTATTTGGTGTATGAATCATATTAGTTTTATTTCTCCTCTGTGGCGACAAAATAGGATAGTGCAAAGGGGTCGTCATTTTTTTATGTGGAGTTATAATTGTCTTCTTTGGGGTTCTGTCAGTAGTAATTCTCAATGTGGCTTTTTTAATTAGCTTTTGCTTACTATTTAAGTTGTCGATCGTGTTTTTTAGCTCAGTGTTTTCTAGGGACAACTGTGATATTTCGTTATGAGCGGATATCAACTCGGCCTTTAGTTGCTCCATCTCGTTTTTGAGGTTTAATATTTCTTCTGATTCGACATCACCTGATATTAAACTGAGACTATGTGTTGCGCCATCTAGTGTTGAGTTCAAGGAACTACTACTTTCATTTAATGATGTTGTAGATTTTGACAGTTGTCGAGTTCTACGTAAAGTAATATTGTCGAAGAAATTCATCACGAAGTTGCAACAATGCACAAAAAGACCTTTCGTAGATTAGTAGGATTTGAACCGATGTATCAATGCGTGCTAATCCAGTGCTGATACCGCTGGGACACTCTCTTAATTAATTGATATGTTAAAATACTTGACCATATAGTACCAAGTACTTTTCTTTTATATTATTCTACTTCAAAAGGTCCAAAGGTCAATTCTTGAATAAATTAGTGAAGGTACTTTGTTTTCAACGGTTCAAATTTATGAGTATAAAAATTATATCAACCATCTAACTTTTTCCTCACTTTCCTATAATATATTTTAGCACATATTATATACACTAGTTTTATGTCCTTTTATCTATTATATCACTGTTTTGCTTGTTTAAATAGTTATATTGTGACTTTCTTCACTAATTTGTTTGATTATACTGATGTTATTGGCGATATTGTATTGCACTGTTCTTTTTGCTTTCCGCTTTATATAATCTTTCACCAACGTTGTATGATAATTATTGCACATAAATTAACTGACGACGTACATAATTACACTCAAAAACTACTATTTACTATTTTAAAATGAAAATATATACAGAGCCGATGTTGACGTGACAGCTAGCGCCATCTACTTACTTAGATGGCATTGTGTTTTTACTTCTGTCGGCACTCCCGGAGTGCCACTGTTTCTTTTTTCTTGACAACTCGGTCCTCCCTCCCGATACGAAAATGTATTCATATCATAGTTTTTTTGCACTACAATTTAGGTCTTATGAAATAGGGACACGTAAAAAAGCAATAAATAAATTACAGGAGCACAATTTTCGTAACGCGGCGTAACATCGGGAAAATTCTAGATGAGGGCGGAAGTTCGTCGTAGACAATTTTGCTCGACAATTTGATGTTGAGCTTTTAAGAGTGCCTTAAGCTTTATACACATCTAGTCCCGGTGTCCCTCCACCATTTGTCCCGGACATATTTGTGGCGGACACTGCGAAAAAAGTTGCGAAATCCCCCAGTGGGGGACAACGCTACTGAACTCTTCCCAGAGACCTCCAGTATGGCCCAACGGGAAGATTTCAGTAGCGTTGTCACCCACTTGGGAGATACATATACGACATATGCAAAAATCTGATTTCTCGGTTCACTAGCACTGTCAAATGTATATAATGAATACACTATTTGTGAAGCAAGCAGCAATGCAACGCACCACAAAACAACACATACGGCCGTGCAAAGAATATACGGAAACAGCCCGCTGTAGCGTGAATCATCATTTATTCATGGTCAGTGTCACATCTGAATATTAAGCCCTAAATATTGTCTAGCATATTTTCGGGCTTCAGACCATATATATATACAGACCATATATATATAGACCATATATAAACAATGATGTTTTTTTTAATGCTATTCGACCCTAGAGTCGACTAGTGATATGGTCTTATGAAGACTAGAGCTGAATAGCATTAAACATCAAAAATCTCATCATCATCTCAGTGTTGAGTCCCAGTCACATACGAAGCCCTCAGAGCTCGGGATCCGCTTTCCGGCTCCACACCACATGTCCACCGCAGCATTACAACGCCGTGACACGTAGCTCCTGCTTGTGTCACTCAAGCAACGGCTCGCTTCGAAGCCGTGCAAAAGGACAGGCCAAATGATGGTTTTATAGACCTATTCTCCTTCAACCTAACAAGCATTTTGGAATCTTCAATGACAATCTGTTGAGTTCAAGGCTAAGTATTCAGTCTTCGCCGCCACCTTCACCACGTTAAGCTTCAGACCGCCGTTCTTTGAAACGCCTCCTTCCACAACTTCACACGTGGCGCTAATCTGTTTCTATCTGCCTCCACCAGCGCGAAGTTGATGGTATCAATGTGGTTACTATTTGAGTCGCCTGTGGTAAAGCTGGAATAAACCAAAAATCAAAAGTTGATATCATAGTGGAAAAAATATACCAGTAACAGCATGATTTAAAAATATATTGTCAATCAGGTACATTATACGTTGTCTATCACGTATGTTATACATTGACAAAGTAAACTACTGGTACTGGTATATAGGTATCAATACTAATATTGATACCTATATACCAGTACCAGTAGGTTACTTAACCCCTAAGGGTTTGGCAAAAAACGTTCCCCTAAGTGTCACATGCCAATGTATGTTTCCCAAATTTTCATTTGGCAAAACAAGTTTTCGCAATTTTACACTATTACACTATTACTATTACAGCAATACTATTTTTGGCAATTTATTGTTTAACAAATAATTACATGGCAAAGTTTCATTTTACCAAGTATTAGGTAGTCAAATATGGTTAAATTTCAAGTTTAAGATCCAATTTAGATAATACACTGCTGCATGGGTGTTTGTTTCACCTTGGACAAATAATTTACAGGTAAGTTCTGTTTATGTATCCTTTTTGGAAAATAAGTTCAAAAAATTACCCCACCAAAACTGCAAGAGAACCATGAGGAAAAATTACATGGCAACACAGGAGGGTGCTAAATATTTTTGGACTTTTGTTTTTTTATGGTGTTGTCAGATTTTTAGATTTTGGGGAGATAGTTGGTGATTATACTAGGAAATGATATTTTAAATCCCATTAATACATTTTCATCATTTATTTATGGTTATGTATTTAAGACACCATGTGCCCCTTATTGATTGGACACTAATTTTGTTATACTTTATTTGAATTTAATGCAATTTCGTTCCCGTTCATGGTGGTAGTAATCATTGCCTTAATATATATATTATATATATGTATATGATATGTATGTATATATATGTATATATGATATACAGGGTGGAAACTATAAGTTTGTCCAGACGATTATTTCGCCAATTTTAAAGATATTGTAAAACTTTTCACTGATTTAAAATCTGTATCTATAAAATAACATAATTAAAAAAATACGTCGTTATGAGGTTGACAATTTGTACTTTGGCCATCTTAAATGTATGGGAACTGCAAAAGTACAAATTGTGAACACATAAAAATTTCTTTTTTAATTTTTTAATTTTAATTATGGCATTTTGTGGATTAAGCGATTCAGATTGCATATCGGTTGATAGCTTTGCAATATCTTCAAAAATGACCAATATATAAATTTTTGAACATGCAAGCGTTTTCAAAAATTCGATCATCATAGTTTCGCGGTTGCGTCAAAACAAAACATTAATAATAATAAAAAATGATATAACAAAAAATTTTTTTTGTATACCACTAAGGTGGCAGACAAGCACACGGCCCACCTGATGGGAAGCGGTTACCGCGGCCCATGGACGTGTGCAAAACCAGTGGCATCACACTCGCGCTGCCGACCTTGTAAAGGGAAGGGGATGGGAAAGGAGTTTAGGAGGGGATGGGAAAGGAGTTTGGGAGGGGATGGGAAAGGAGTTTGGGCTCCGGCACTCTCACTCACCAAACGGAACGCAACAGTTCAAATACTGTTACTTGGCGTCGATATTCTGTGAGAGGGTGGTGCTTCCCCGGTCGAGTCGGCCCATTCATTGTTGACTGACAAATTGACTGTTGCTTGACTCTACCACTCTTGCCATTATTTGTCTATTTAAAAGCGGCGATAGCCCAGTGGCGTACGTAACGGACTGCTGAGACGAGGTCTCGAGTTCGATCCCCAGTCGCCCCGGGCACACACCTCTGACTTTTCGTAGTTATGTGTGCATTAATAAATGTTAATTATCGCTCGCTTAATAATGTGCCCGGTTGATGGCAATAGGCTCGCCCCCTATTACATTGGTACCTTAACATAACTGGCGAATCGTGGGTGTGTAATACACCTCTGCCTACCCCTTCGGGGATACAGGCGTGAAGTTATGTTATGTTTATGTTATGTTAAAATAGACAAATAATAAAAATAAATAAAAAATAACAAGATTTCAAAATAATAGAAAACCAAAATAATTTTAAAATAAGCTCACCGATCAGTATCCTTGGGCAATTTAAATAGTGCAAAATAAGAGTCTGGCATTTTTCTTTTTTTGCAAATAGTGCAACATTTATTTTCGTTCCGAGACCCATTGTGGAAAAGTTCAATAGATACCTAAAAAAGGAATAGTTTTTAGTATGGCATGTGTTGTTCACCTCAGACATATTTGAGTGCTTTATGTAAGTAGAAAAAGTCAGTGAATATAACTATAAGGTACTTTTTATTTATTAAGGACACAACTCAGAAACTGGGTAATACTTTTCCTTTTCACCTTTACTTATCTTCCATAATTTATTAGATAAGTAAAGTGATTGTTCAATTGAAAATCAGAAAATATAAGCAGTATATCACAATATATATATTTTTAGAAGTCACCTTGAACACCAGAAGGAACCTTGTTTTTGAATAAAACACAATACATCTAAATATCCCATTTATCAGACACTACCATATATATTTAATACTAGCTGTGCCCAGCGGCGTCGCCCATGACAAACTCCATCCCGTGGCACCTATTTGTCCCAACCGATAAATGGGCTATCCAACATAGAAGATTTTTTGAATTCGAACCAGTAGTTCCTAAGATAGGTGCGTTCAACCAAACAAACTCTGCAGCTTTATAATATTATAGTACAGATTAATAACAAAATCACTAATGTTAGAAGAAACTTGCTAAATTAAATTTGTTTCATAATAAATGCTATGTAAAATTAATGGGATTCTTGCGGTAAGCAGATAATATTATTTATGGAATAAGAAATGAATGAACCATACCAAAGCTGGAGAAAGCACCAGCAAAAATCGAAGACTGATCTGAAGAAATGTGGCTAGAATTATTAGACATAAGTACTTACATGTTTATGCAGATTTTTTTCATCAGATGAAGATATATCTTTCGATTTTCATAGAATAAGTATTGTATCATCATAATAATCAAAATCATTGTAAAATTAGTTCCTGTCATTATAACACAGATTCCTGGAAAAACAACATAATGACACTATTATTTCCAATGGGGATGCCAACGACCGGGCAGACAATCTACCCTTTATGTGTGGGGTAATTCATCCATTTTCCTTGTGCTCTAATGGGGATAATCACACTTCATGACTACTAGTAAAACTAAAAAGTCAAATTCCGTAGCAATGATCTCACATTGTAAACTTAATAAATAGGTAATTTAGTAATTGTTATTCTTATTATTAATATCATAGATTCATGTCTCGGAAGTATCTCAAACTGAAGTAACTAAAGAATTGCAGATCAATATGATAAGATTATATCTGAGCTACAAAACATATATACTCGTATATCAAATTAATTTAAACAATACAATGGAGAGCTTCAATCATGCATTACCTACATTAGTGATGATTTCCAAAAACAATGTATACCCACCTACTTTAACAGTGATAAGCATGTTGGATTACAAGAGGCACTGGATTAAGGGTGGTCCACTGTACACTATGACACTATTAGTTAAACTGGGCAGTTAAATATGTGTAGAGATGACCTTGTGATCTTGAATATTTCATTAGATTTCTGGAAAGATTGCACATTGGAAACATTAGAATATAATTATATAATACAACAATCGATACAGGTGATCTCATCAAATACCATTGAGCCCGCAACATAGTCATAACAAAATCCTGCCTTTTATCATTGCGTCAGCAATAAACGTACATTAAAATAAGTATAAGAATAGTTTCAGGATAACATATTTTTTGATAGGCTATAACTTGAATGAAGAATAATGCATAAGAATAATAATAGTGTGCTTGTTAGTTCTTCTGATCCATCTTATTTTATGATTTCTTCAGTTTACATGCAATTTTCAATAATTTTGTGCTAAAAGGTTAGTCGTTAATTTTTTATGTGCAACATAATTGCCATTTTCATATTGAAATAGAGTCTATATCTGTTTTATAGGCAGTTGTATAAAATTTATATATGTACTACATATATTTAAGACATTTTTCTAAATAATATTATAACTATCTTATATGAGTAACTTTTTAGGCCTACATCACTCATGAACTGATAGCCTTATACAACATACAGGGTTCACTAAATTAAAAAAGTTTATATAATAATAGTGAGGGCAACAGCTGGTCCTCTACGTTGGAGACATGGGGTATCCAGCTCCCCCAATAGCCACTATCAATAGTTGAAGTTGACATGGGGTGTATCTTAAGTTTATTATTATTTGTAGGTACTCAATTATATGCGCTGTACACTTATGCTAATGATATGATAATATTCGTAATCGTAGGTTAGCTATACAAACCTCTCAGAGCTGATCACAGTAAGTTAAATAGAGTACACAAAGGTCTCAGTCATAACCACAAACACGGTACTTAAATAATCGCAATTACACTAAACAATTAGTAGCAACTATTGTAGCAGTATCCAATGCTACGGAGGAGCAGTTGCTCAAGTCAACGTAAACAGTGAATATTTATGCCCAATTGATGCTAAAATCGTCAAATTCGAGAAAATTTCACTAAAGAACAAAAGCACCGGTATTTTTTTTCAAATTGAATGAAAACTCCGGTAGGTAGGTAGAGTAGAGTAGTAACCTTTCAAACTATTACTAAAATCATGAAACTAATGAGCCTAGGTTACCAACTTTCAGAAAAAAGTGACACAATTTTTATTTGGTAATCTGTGTAATAGTATATGAGTACTAATGAGTGGCGTGTTGAAGGGTCGAAGCTCTCTCACCTGATTGGTCGAGCTCAAAACGTTCTATATTTTACAATTTTATCTTATAGATAATACCTTACTATATACTTAATAACATAAATTTAACAATAAAAACATTAGTTTAGACCTTAAAAACTATAGAAATAGCTATCGGCTCTCGTTATGGTAAAGTTCTACAGTAGCTAAACTTCGTGGCGCGTTCTGCGTAGGTGGCGCCGCCAAGCGGAAATTATTGGAGACTCATTTGGGACTTTTTATTCACTTAAATCTAATTACAAAACTTATTACATAACCTTATGAACTATTTACAAATTACAAGTATTGGCGTCGTCGCTAATATTCTCCCCCACGGTGCGTGGCACTGCATCCTCGGGCAGCGACGATGTGGCAGGTACCAGCATGATGACTCGACGTGTCGGCCGTCGGAGTACTCCACCCGAAGTCCGCACGTCCAATATCCTAGTTCTTCCGTCTGGTCCTGGATACACCTTGATGACCTCGCCTCGGGGCCACGAATTTCTCGGCAGCGTCGCGTCGACTATGAGCACGGTGTCGCCTATCTTCGGATCGTTAGTTTCCTTACCCTCTATCTTTCTAGGCATCAAGAGGGGTAAGTACTCTTTGATCCATCTCTTCCAGAAGTGGTCCGCTAGCCTTTGCGTAGTTTTCCAGCTGGGTCTTCCTATCAACTCGGTGTCGTTGAACTCGCCGGGTGCTGACATGCCGCATGACCTACCCAACAAGAAGTGGTTGGGGGTCAAACTTTCCTCTTCAGTGGGGTCCATGCTGACGGGGGTGAGGGGTCTTGAATTGACGGTGTGCTCCACCTCGCTTAGGAGCGTGTGAAGCACTTCTTCTGGCGGCGACTTCTCTTCGAGGACCGCTGCTAACGCTGTCTTGACCGATCTTACGAGTCTCTCCCAGGCACCTCCCATGTTCGGACAATCAGGAGGGATGAACTTCCAGGTGATCCCTCTCTCTTGTGCGGCTTGCTGCAGCTCTTTGTTCGCCCCGACGAAGTTCGTACCGTCGCTGAAGATTGTCTTCGGAGTTCCTCTTCTTGCTGCCATCCGTCGGAGTGCCATAATCATAGAGCTAGTGCTTAGAGATGGCACTAACTCCAGATGTACAGCTCTGGTGGTGAGGCAAGTGAACAGTGCCCCCCAACGCTTCTCTCTTCTTCTCCCCACGGTGACGTGCATTGGCCCGAAGTGATCCACAGCGGCGTTGGTGAACGGGAACTGGTGATGCTGAAGACGTTCTCTTGGTAAGTCTCCCGCTGATGGTATCCCCGGCGTACCTTTCCTTGTCTTGCACCACTGACAGCCGTGAGATATTATAGCTTTCAGTGTTGTTCTTAAGCCGAGGACCCAATACTTCTGACGGATTTCGTTCATGACCGTCGCGTTGTTTGCATGTAGGAACTTCTTGTGGTAATGCTCGATGAGGAGGCGTGTGATTTTGTGCCTTCCATCTAGCACAACAGGATTCATTTTTCTTTCGCCTTCATCTTGAAATTTGTTTGTTCTACTTCTTAATTTGATGATGTCGTCTTCACCCATGTAGACGTCAATCTTCTTTATTCGACTTGCATTTTCTAATGGTTTCTTAGCCTTCAATTTTCTTAAGTCAGCCGAGAAGCTGTCGGCTTGACTCATCTTCAATAATAACTTTTCAGCCTTCTTCAAGTGTTCTTCGTGTAGAGGTACGTATAACCGCTTGTCTGCGCTGGCGGAGACTTGTAGCTTACTGGGCTGGGTCTTCTTTTGTGGCTTCCAGGGCTCGTCCTTCTCTCGGGCGGCGGCGGTGGTTGCCTTGCGGGTTCTCAGGCGGCTGACGAAGGCGATGACTCTCGCAGTAGTGCGCAGCAATCGATCCCAGCTTGAGAAACGTTCCAGGTCCAGTAGAGTCTTGTTTGTTGCTTTCAGTGCCATCGCTTTCAGTTGATTCTTCTCTTCTAGCAGCGCACCTCCTTGCTTGAAGTCTCGATGTGGCCACTCTTCTTCTGGCTGGCGGAGTAATGACGGCCCCTGGAACCACCTGGCGTTGCTGTCGAACTCGGCTGGGACACCCCTTGTGGCGTCATCTGCCGGGTTTTGCTTGGTAGGCACCCATCTCCATTCTTCAGGTTTCGTTTTCTCTTCTATTTCTGCCAGTCGGTTTGCCACGAACGTCTTGAATTTTCTAGGTTCTGAGTTGATCCATTGTAGTACAGTGCTGGAGTCGGTCCAGTATATTGTCTTTGATGCTTCGAGCTCCATCTCTTCTTCGATCGACGCCGCCATCCTACTACCAAGCAAGGCCGCTTGTAATTCAAGCCTTGGGATAGACACTGGCTTCGTAGGCGCGACTCTGGCTCTGCCGGCGATCATAGAAACGTGGACTCGTCCCCCGGGCTCGGTTGTCCTCCAATAGACGACTGCTGCATAGGCTTCTTCGCTTGCATCGGTAAATGTATGCAGCTGTCCGCTTCGACTGCACGGTGAGATGCACCTCGGGATCTTCAAACTTGATAATGTTGATACATCTTCTAGGTATCTTCGCCAGGCTGCTTCTTGTTTTTCACTTATAGCTTCGTCCCTGTCCGTCTTAGTACGCCAGATTTCTTGAATCAATTTCTTTCCTTGTATTAATACTGGCGCGGCGAATCCCAATGGGTCGAATGTAGACATAACGGCGCTCGTGACTTCTCTCTTGGTCGGAGTCCGTTGCCCATTCAGCAGCTCTTCTGGCGTGTTGCGTAGCCCAATGTTGAAGGCTAACGCGTCTTCTTTAACCAGCCATCTTAGACCGAGAGTCTTCTCTTCTTTCGCGAGTGGCAGTGAATCTTCTTTATTTGCTTCTTCTATGTCAGGCAACGCAGTCGCGTAGTTACTGGCCCAGCCCTTGAGATGAAAACTTGCTCTTGCATGGATTTCTTTAACTTGCTCGGCTATCTTCTTTGCTTCTTGGGTTGACTCGAAGCTCTGGAGATAGTCATCCATGTAATGGTTTCGGCTGATGGCTTTCACTGCTTCGGGTCGAGTCTCTTTGAAGTCTTCTGCGTTCTTGTTCATGACGTATATCGCCGTCGCCGGTGATGACGCTGCTCCAAAGATGACTGACGTCATACGATATTCTTCTGGCTTGCCTGTCCTCTTCTCACCTCGCCACAGGAACCGTAGGCTGTCCCGATCCTCTTCTCTAATCTTGATACGTAGAAACATGTCTTGAATGTCAGCCATGATTGCCACTGGATCTTCTCTGAAGCGCAGCAACACCCCAAACAATGACTGCAGTAGGTCTGGGCCTGGTAGCAGCACGTCGTTGAGGCTCTTTCCGTCGTACTTGGCGGCTGCATCGAAGACTATTCTTGGTTTCTTCTTGATCGGGTGTATCACGGCGAAGTGAGGTAGGTAGAAGGTTCTACCTTTACTGACGACGTTTGAAGTCTTCTCTGCATAACCTTTTTCAATGAGGTTCTTGATCTGCTTCTCGTAGGACTGCTTGACCTCGCTGTCTCGATCTAACTTCTTTTCTACGTTCACTAAGCGTCGTAGAGCTTGATTGTAGTTGTTAGGTAGGGACTCATCTTCGCTCCTCCACAGTAGGCCTGTCTCGAACTGACCGCTGGGAAGTTGTTTCGTTGTCTTCTCGAGGCTTTCCAGGGCTCTTCTGTCGCTGTCGTTCGTTGGCAGCTTGTTCTGAATTCCAAGTGATTCTAGTTGGAAATGCTCTCGGATGACGTCTTCCATGGCTTCATCTGCTGTCTTGGCTCTGCCGTAGTGGCTGAAGTGTACCGCAGCGCTGGAACCCGTTTCACACCCATGTAGCACCCACCCTAGACTAGTGAGTGAGGCTACGGGCTCGGATGGTTTTCCTTTCTTCAGTCTTCTTGTGACGATAAGGCCCCAGTTGTCTTGACCTATCAACATCTTCGGTTTCTCGGTTGTGTAGAGAAGTTGATCTTCAATCTTCTTTAAATGCTGGCAGCTGGTAATAGTGTCCTTCTTTATTCTTTGTTCTGACAGGTTGAGATCGTCGATGGTTCTTGCAGTGATATTCTTCTTGTCTCTTCTGAAGGCACCTTTAATGGTGGAGTTGTATCTTCTGGGAATCCTTGATGATCTTTGTACCGACTGTTTCAATAGTTAGCGTTTCTGTCTTGCCCTCAGCTCCGATCGTCTCTGCCACCGCCTGGTCTAGAAGCGTGATGGTTGAGCCTTCATCTAGCAGCGCCAGCACCCGAGCTTGCCCTTTCGGCCCATAGACGTCGACTGGCACGATCTTCAGGTATGCTTTTTCTCCACTGATGGTGTTGTGGATGGAGGCGACCTTCCCTTCTGATGAGCTTCGTTCTTCTTTCTTCTCAAATGGTTTCGGCGGCTTGTCGGAGTGTAAGATAGTGTGATGCCATCTTCCACATTTCTTGCAGTTTGGAGCTGTACAGTTGGTTCTTGAATGCTGGAACCGTAGACACTTGAAGCACGTTCTAGCTTTCTTCACTATTTCCCATTTTTCATCAATGTTTGCTTCTTTCAGCTTCTTGCATTCTATCAGGAAATGCTCTTCTTGACATATGGGACAACTCTTCTTGAACTTCTCTCGTTCAGTTTCATGTGAAGACTCTCCTTGAATCGTATGCACGGGTCTTCTTGTACCCCTCTTCTGGTCTGAAGGCTCTTCAATTGGGGCAAAGTCACCGCACATGTCTGCTTCTACTTCTAAAAATTCTTCAATGAGTAGTAGCTCTTGTAAGTCTTCCTCCCTTCGGCTTCTATGGTAGGCGAACCATCTGAATTTCATAGCTGGAGGCATCTTCTCCATGATAGCTTTCAATGTTTCAGGAGAGCTGAGATACTGCGGCTTCTTCAAGGCTTTGATTGTTTGAACGGCGTTCTTGACTTTGCTTGCAAACGTACAGATGTCGCTTGGGTTTTCAGCGACTTTAGGTAGGCTCTTGATCTTCTCTAATTCCGCCAGTGCTAGTGCCCCAGGTCTTCCAAATCTTGATTCCAGCGCCTTGAGTACTTCGTAGGGATCTTCAGCGGTGAACAGTAGGCTCTGGACAGCTTCCTTTGCTCTTCCCTGGATCGCTCTTCTGAAGCGTGCCATATTCTGTATGTTAGAGAACGAGGCAGCTGTATCTTCGAAGGTCCTCTTGAACGCCAACCATTCTTCACAGGAACCGTTGAAGTGAGGAAGTTCAACCATCTTTGATGACATTGTTTCATGCGACTTCTGAGAAATCTCTTTAATAGCTTGAGCTAACTCCTGGATGTCGCTCTTCTTTTCTTCACGTTCAGGAGACTTTCTTTCTTCGGTGGGCCCGACCCCTGTCTCGACTACCCATTTTTCAACTTGGGTTATTTCGTACGACTCTTCTCCAGCATCTTCTTCTTCTGATTCTGCGGCGATGAGTTCCAGCTTAGCCCGAGCTACCTTGGATCGCGCCTCGGCTAGCTCGAGCTCCCGTAGTGCCAACGCCATCTTCGCTTGCACTTCTGCTCTCTTCCTATGCGACGAGCGGGACGGTGTGTCCGTGTTGCGGGTCGACTTCTTAGGGTGAGGCCGCTGCAGACTGTCTTCATACTTTGATGTCGGTGCGCTTGCTTCGTCCCGACGTGAAGTGACACTTCGCTGACTGTCTTGCAACGTTGTATGGCTGGCTGTGATGGTACTCTGCTCCTCAGAATCTTCAAATTCCTCTTCAATGATGCTGGGCGGAGGCGCCGTGCGAGTCGGCTCCCCTTGCACAGACTCCAATCTTGACCCATCGAATGATTGTAGTCTTGCTTGCTTCTGAATCAGCGGAACTGGCTTTTTTCTGCTTACTGTACTTGCGGACCCCGTAGTACCCGTGGTCGATGAACCGGTGCTCGCTTCACTCGGCGTATTCATGCTCCAGTCCGACGAGGTGGTTTCTTCTGAAGTCTTCGATTGTTCTGATCCTGCTCTTGTGGTTGGCATCTTCTATTCTTCAAATCTTGACCCAATCCGGCTATCGAAGGACCAAAAATGTTGGGTACGACAGAAACGGGATAGATGGCCGAGAGGTATATGGCGGCCTAATGACTTTTGTACCGCTGGTGCTTCTGTCGGGCGGCGAGTGGACTGTATGTAGATCTTGATGCTGGCGGGTGGACGAAGGTGCCGATGGGAGCGTGGATTCTGAAATGCTTGCGGCTTGATGAATGATGATCTGCAGAAGGGTACTTCAATTTCAAGGGTCTTTCCAGTGAAACAGCGATTTCTTACTTCTTGTTTATTAGAGGTGTTTTCTCTAGGGCTGCTGGTTCCGGACTGAATTCGGGAACAACGAGGTCTTCGCCCCCATCCCTAGGGACGGGCGGAATCGCCTTTTGGGCATAGTGCCCCCTGGGCGAGATCCTCCATCGCAGCCTGCGTGAGCGCAGGCCGGTGGTTGGGGTGGGCATATAGCCTTTTTCATTTGACAAGTTTGAAGGCGGCGGCAAGATAGGAGAGAGCAACGGGTTTCTTCTTGTTGGTTTGGGGTCGGGATCGCGCTTCACGTCCCCTGGGCAGTCTACCCGAGCCAGGTGAGATCTCCGGTTACCCGGAGAAGGCCCAGCTCCGAGTGACACGCATCCTGGGAGACGACTGATGCGATCACCGACCCCATGGTCTTCACGAGAGCGGCTGTGGAGGCCGCAGATGTCGGGTGAGTGGCCCTCGTGGTCGCTAACGCTGCCCTAGCAGGTTTGCGATGCCCACGAGGACCGTACGGACGATGCTCATGGGCTCTTCGCCTGCACGAAGAGCGATGAGCACCTCCTGCAGCACGTCGACGGCGGCCTCGATGATCGCGGCCTTGTCCGCGCTCGTGCATGAGGCTGGAGGCTTGCTGGCTGCTCCCTGCACCTTCTGCGCCGCATTTGGGGCTTGTGGGCGGGAGTTGGCTTTTACGGGAGCGACTGCCCCCGTGGTGGTTTCAGGTTTTTCACCTTCTGCTGCTGTTTGTAAGGCCTTCTGCCTACGATTTCGCTTTCCCCGGCGTCTCCTGCGGTTACCCGCGGCTCCGCGGGGGGTGGGGTCGTTCGCTGCAGCCATCAGCGAGCCTCCAGTTGGTTGTTCCCCTTCTGAGATGGGGTTTACCAGTGCCGGCCTCTCGGTGACAGGGGGCTGTCGGCGCGAGCTACCTCCGGTGATGGCTACTGTACCGGCTTTGCTGTTCCGGCCCTCCCTCCGGAACACGGGACAGTTGATGTGGTTGGCGGGGTGAGGGCCACCGCAGTTAATGCAGGTGGCTGGCTCCTCCCTCGGTCGAGGGCACTGTGCCGCCCTGTGCTCGCCCCCGCAGCGAACACACGCCAGAGTCCTGTTGCACGAATGGCTGCTGTGCCGGAAGCTCTGGCATCGGTGGCACTGTGCGGGCTTCCTCTTCCCTCGCCAGGCCTCTACGATGACTCCGAGAACTCCGAGCATCTCGCTAACTTCCCAGATTGCTGGTACGGTCGTGGGGGTCCTCCTCAGGACTGCATGTAGAATGCAGCCCGGTCGGTCTCCTCGAGCCCGAATATTACGAACATATTCGGGCTCGAATCCGAGGCTCGATAGTTCTTCCCCCACTTCCTCCGGGGTCGCATCGCATGGGAGGCCTCTGATGGCCACCTTCAAGCTCCGCTCCGCAGGCATGGAGTAGCAGAACCACGGGACGGTCTCTGTTTTGTTCAACTCGGTTAGGTACCTTTGTACCAACCGGTATTCGTTCTCATCCGTCGGCGAGAACCGTACGCCCTTCCCGTAGGGGCGGACGCTCACGGTTCTCCCGAGGAGCCTTTTTAGCTCCTTGAGATGGTGAGCCCAATTCGGCAGTCTCTCGACGACGATGGGCGGACATCTGATCTTCTTTGCCGCGGGCACGCCGCTCAGAGAGGGGCACGAGCGGGCGGCCGGCGGCGAAGCTGCGGGAGTGGGCGGCGCTTGCGCAGCGCCGGCGTAAGACTGCAGATTGGGCGTGGCTTGCGTAGTCGATGACGCCCGCCTATCTGTAGACGGACGCCTACGTTTTGCCAAATCGTCTTGTCCTTCGTCCGAAGAGCGGTGGCGGCGCGCGTTCCTCAGCGGAGCGGCATCCACCTCCATAGCGGCGTCCGCATGAACTTGCGGGGCCGGGGGAGGGGGGAGCTCGGCTGGGTCGTCGACGGGGGTTGTTGGCTGCGATGCGGAGCCGGCGGCGGCGGCGTCATCACGTTCCGGGCTGAGGCCCGTGATCCGGATGATCTTTACCAGCCGCTTCTTCTTTTTCTTGACGCCCGCGTCCTTGGCGAATCCATCCGAGCCGTACGAGCAGAGGGAGACCAAGGAGGCCTCAGACTCTGCGTCGGACGCCGCGGAGGACCGCAGAAGGGCGGGCGAGTCCAGGTGGGCAGGGTCCATCCGGGGGGCCGCCGAGAATCTCGACGGGGGTGTGCGGTTCGTCCCCGGAGGGGGGGGCGCCGGTCGTAACGGCGGCATTCCGCGCGCGAGGACTCGCGACGCGAGCGCCTGCATCGGCGCGGCGCGGGACGTGCTCGGCACGGGCGGCACCGACGGGAGCGGCCTTCTGGGAACCGCGGCGGGGACCGCACTCCGGGGAGCGGATGACGCGGCCGCGCTCGCGGGCAAGCGGCTTCTTGCCGGGCCGGACGCACTCGCCGCGTGCGTCGGCTCCGGAGACTTTGCTACCCGTCCAGGATGGGCAGCGGCGGCTGCCGAGCCCTGAGAAGGGATGTTTCTTCGCTCTTCCGGACTCTTTGCAGAGCCGGAAGCGCGGATGATGCGGGGTTGCGCGCTTGGAGGGCTGCGCCACGACGACATCTTGATGTTGATGTTAGGTAGGCTTGAGCTTGAGCGAGCTGCACGGCCGCGACCCAACGACTCGTAACACGACGAGAAGTCCGGCGGCGCGAGTCGGCGAGTACGGCTGTGTCCAAACGCGGACACAAGCGCAGTCGCCGAGAGCGCGCGCGCGAGTGAGGTCCGTACGGCGATCGAGTGCGGTGCGAGGCGAGGCTTGCGACTACACCCGACGGCAGCTCGGGCAGTCCGGGCTGAATTCGGGAGGAAAAATGACCGGTTTATATAGGGTACTCTGACCAATCAGAGCCCTTTGGATTCTACCTACAAACTGCTTTAGCCAATCAGCGGCTTTGTTTACATTGCCTATTTTATTTTTCCTCACGGATTCTATATTTTACAATTTTATCTTATAGATAATACCTTATATTTACTTAATAACATAAATTTAACAATAAAAACATTAGTTTAGACCTTAAAAACTATAAAAATAGCTATCGGCTCTCGTTATGGTAAAGTTCTACAGTAGCTAAGCTTCGTGGCGCGTTCTGCGTAGGTGGCGCCGCCAAGCGGAAATGATTGGAGACTCATTTGGGACTTTTTATTCACTTAAATCTAATTACAAAACTTATTACATAACCTTATGAACTATTTACAAATTACAAGTATTGGCGTCGTCGCTAATAATAATAAAAAATCCTTCATCCTTTTTTTGCCGTTTGTCCTTAACATTCTCACTAGTTCGACGATCGAACTAGTGAGAATGTTAAGGACCGTAGTTCATGACAGCCTATCCCTAGTACGGTTCCGAATAGACTGCCACTTCGCGGTCGACTTCAGTGGACTGTATGTTGAGGATGTTGAGTCGAATAATGAAACACTTTGGATGGGTGGCTTGTATGACGTCAGCGAGGCATTGGATGGTCTTGGCCCAGCACTACCCTTGATGTACTACTTCCTGTTGAGCTTCCTTGTTCTTGACCGCGTACTGAGAGAGACTCTTGTTGTCCATAATTTCCTACCAAATGGTCCCTGCTTTTATAGTCTTTCACTGTGCTGGCCCGCGATCCAAACTACCTCACCTCCGCATTTCCATTTATTTACAAAACTCATGTTATATATATTAATCATATAGTATATATGTATATTGGTAGCAATAAGAGTTGCACGACAATAGGTATTTACGCCTGTACCGCGCGAGGTCGGGCTACTGAATGACGGGCGGAATGACCCCTCAGACTTATATATGGCCCCTGCCTCCCGCGAGCTACTATATAATAAAATGGCACCAGCCGGGGGAGCGCATATTCGCTTCTTACGTCGTGGGAGGCAGTCGCGGGGCGTAATTAAGCTTACATACTAGTATACAAAGTCGTATTTCCTATTTATACGAAGTTATATTAGATTCTGAGTAATGCATTGTCGTAATTATATTTGCTACTTATGCATTTCAGGGAGTGTACTTTCTTTATTTTTGGCTCTAACATACTTAATTACTCAGAAAACTAACTCATAACAGTAGTAAGCTATTTATCTTAGCTTAATATCAAAGTAATTACATAATTACGTTTATAATTTACGTAAACCTAACATTTTCATAATTCATTCATTATATTCACGCTTACTAATCTACATGTCACTGGCACATGTGTCCATAGTCTATTTTTTTTTTTTTTTACCTACGCCTCTGCAAACATGCGGAGCCTTTATTTTACTAATATAATAAAAATGCTTCCTATTTTTAAAACCTAGTCTAATCATCTTTCATTCCAGTTCTCTTTGTCATTCCAGTTCTATCATTTATCCTTCTCGTACTTTCATTCGTCCTTTCATTCTCTGCGGGGAGTGAGGGCATCAGGGAGTTGTGTACCTATTCTAAAACGTATCTTGTAGTTTTTATTTATTATCAATCTACATTTTTTCCTTACAATCTATCTTAGTCTATTACAGTCTATTTTCTTACTGGCTAACATTTGCGTCTTATTTTTTATACTATAGCGGTAAGACCTTTATTACAATTTGACTACTTAAATATTATTTGTGTACAAACTTAACTATTTTATAACATTTGATGCTAAACATCATTATATATACATTATAATGTGTTAACATTAATATTTTACAACTTATTTCTATTATTTACAGTAGCTATAATTTTATTGCCATATTCAATAGTTTGCTCCGTGTGTTCACTAATCAGTGTTTTTAAGTTGTCGTTGTCGACTTTTACGCCAGTTACAATTTCCAGATCGAGCCTGTCAGCAGAGTGAATGGGGCAGTCCGTCAGGAGGTGAGCTATGGATTCCGAAGTACCCGGCTCACAGGCGCACGATGGGTCCGCCTTGCACTTGAAACGAGCCAAGTATTCGGCGAACCCATAGTCTATTTGTGTCGTGCACAGAGAACAAACGGCAAAAAAAGGGAAAAAAAAACAAAAAAAATCCGTTCCCGCAGGGGGAACGCACAGGTAGATTTCGTGAAGCAATTAATATTATTTTATATAGAGAACTACGGACCTTAAACAGTTTAATTTTTTTTTCTCGAAAACGGCAACTTTTAGCGAAAAACTTTTCAGACATTTATTTTAGACTTAAAAATGGCCTATCGATTAAAAATATTTCCGACGGCAAGAATGTTCACCGGTTAGAAGTTATGATTTTTTTCCCGAAAAATTTTGGTTTTTCCCCCCTCCACTTTTAGTTAAAGTTTTAATCTTATAGGCTATACTTAAAAGTTGTTGGTATTCATGTATACTATGGGATAAAATTAGACCGGTTCGAATATCTTTCATGGAACGTGAAATTTTGAGGAAAAACTGATTTCACAAAAAGTGAGGCCCTACCGTCCCCTTAGGCCGGAATCCACCCGTTCACGAACTTAAACTAAGTTTACACCCAAGCAATTTTTGACCGCAGTTTGAAAGCGATCGGGGCAAAAATGCGACCGTGAGAGTGCCGCAAATTTTGGGAAGTGGAACCATACATACATGTATATATATATAAAAACATTTTGACCAGTGGTCATTTCGGACTCAGGAGATCATAACTAGACCTCCTATGAAGAATTTTTTTTTAAATTCGCCAGTAGTCAAGAAACCAATAGGTAGATCGATTTCATCGAAATCTACCTAATAAAATATATAAGTAGGTACTTTTTTTTTTGTGCGGAAATCCCTTCGGATACCCCCCGCCGTCCAGCGGGGGTGGTTATGTCGGGCTTGAACCGACTAAAACCGCAAGCCGTCTCGGGTCTACAGACGCCGGGGTGTAAGGTTACTTATAGAGCATATCCCTCGCACTCCAACTGACCCTGGGCCATTCGCAGTGTCCCCTCTGATAACAGCAGCGGACAATACCGCTATGATGGTGCGAAGCCCGGTGCGAAGACACACCAGCGGAGACCCTGGCACGCCGGCAACACCACAAGCCACGTGTCCACTAGCTAAGTGCATACTACCATCTTTGCACAACGGACCGAACAACGCCACGGCAGAATATTTATTAAGAATCCATTCCCTGAGGTTCATTTACTCATATACCTAAAATAAATTTATGTAACGTTACCGATTATAATCTCTTATTATATTGTAATCAATCCTTTTATTTATCTCTGCTCGCCCTAGCCGGTAGTAGTCTCAACTACATTAATTATTTTCTTAAATCTTATAGTGAATAATTCACACCTTTAAACTTCATGAAACTTCATTTACAAACTTCTATAAAAACTATCAACCGTTACATTGGCGCCCAACGTGGGGCGCCATTTGTAACAGGGATAGTTGAATTTTAGTGTTGATTATAAGTTACAAGTTATTAGAAGTTAGTAGTTGGTTTATAAGGTTATAGCAAATCAAACATGAGACTAGTTTTACCTTTCATATATTATTTTTTTATAAATGTTATCAACTGTATGTAATCTCAAGGGTGAGTACGCATAGTTCAATTAAGATTGAAGTTAAGGAAGTGAAGTTAAGAGATGTGAAGACGTGAAAGACGTTAAGACGTGAAGGACGTTAAGACGTGAAGGACGGCCCGCGGCAGCCAGGAATCTGCACTTAGATCTGCCTGTATCCGTCCGGCGTGTCGCGCTGGCTCCAACCGCTGCGTGACTCGCTCGGCGGACCAACGGCTCAGTACCAGAGCTATGCACTTGTGGTAGCGATGCAGAAAATTAGGGGCTCGCAAAACCGCTGCACCGTAATTTATAACGTCGGCTGAAAGCAGCGACTTGGTGGGAGTTCATAGATAATGAACCACAGCCGATAGGGTTGACCACAGCTAACATAGACAGAGTCGATGAAAGTATACAGATAATATTAGTAGACTATGAATCGATATCAACTAAGGAATCGACTACATATTCCACTAATATTCTTAAAAGTACAATGTGCATTGTTACAAAATTCATTATTATTTTAGGGCCCTATACAAATGGAATAATTCCATATGTATAGGGCCCGTTATTCAATGGAGGTGGTCGCCTCGGCTGCGAGCGCCTTGGCCACGACGCGCGTCGCTACAGCTGCGTGCCAACGCTCCTGCATGGCGCGCAGCTCAGACTCCAGCAGCTGAGACACGGCTCTCAGGCGCTCGCAGCTCGGGGAGGAGCAGCCTCTCGTACAAGCGCAGTTGGTGCCGGCCGATGCGGCGCGGCTGCTGCGTCACCGACGGCGGTGCGGTAACCGCCAGCTCCTCCACCGGTGGCGTAGCAACCGGCTCCTGCTGCTCCTCATTGCGCAAGCTGTACACATAAAATGACAATAAAATCAATTATGAAAGTAGAAGAATCGAAAGGTGTATGAAAGGATCATAGCCAGTAGTACAGTATACCTTGTCTGTCTGTATGTATTACAATAAAAAAAATTACTGATTGAATCATCATTCATTCATTATTTATAAACAGCACCCTTCCCAGCCTTTTGGCCTTTTTACCGAAGATAGGATAAGACGCTTTTTAAGATTGCTCATAGAGTCATAAGTTAATGCGCATGAAATCGACGAATTTTGGGGTGCTTGGTTGGGGACCTCCACGCGGTGCACCCTGGGCAACGGAGACAGCAGCACCTCGCTCCTAGGGTGGGGAGACGCTGCCGCCTACGGCCAACTCCGACCGAGGCGAGGACGGCCCTGTTGAGGGCTGTTCGGAAGCTTTCCACGTGTCCCTCTGATTAGCAGATGGCACAGTGGAGAGCAAGTAAGGGGCCATCTTGAGACCGGAGATGGCCTAGGGTCAGTCAGGGTGCGAGGGATATGCTCTATGGGCAACCTTACACCCCCTTAAGACCCGAGACGGCGTGCGGTTTTAGTCGGTTCAAGCCCGACATAACCACCCCCGCTGGCCGGCGGGGGGGTATCCGAAGGGATTTCCGCAAGAAAAAAAAAAAAAGGTACCTAAGTAGGTAATTTCAACTGCAAAGCGTGTTTTTAGTTTGTCTTCGAGGATTTCAATTTTTATCAACCAAAATGCAGAGCAATAAACAGTACCCAATAGGTATAGGTATATGCATAAATATTTTTATTAAAATAAAAACAGTTTTTTTTCAGTTTTTTCTAATGGCAACCTTTGGTTTCAGATGGCAACACTTGAACCTACAAATGGCAACCTGGGCTGATTAGGCTCTGGCAACACTGCAAATTCAAGTCCTGCCGTCCTGGCTGGTCTGACAGTTCTTGTGAAATTTAAGTTTTACTTATTAATTGAAAATAACAAAATAAATTAAAAGTAAAAGGCTCCCTTTGGTCCAATATACAATCTACTTTCCATGCTCGTTGACCCGAATTATATAAACTGCGACAATAAACTAACATAAACGCAAATATGGTGAAGCTGTCCATGTGTAGAATTTGTTTATCGGACGACATTCCATTGCGTTCGATTGTTAACACGCATCTACAGAAGATTTATGAAGGTTTGACTATGATGCCGGTAAGTAATCCTACCATTATTAGACAAACGGAAGTTTGAAACGAGCATCTGTAGCGGCCTCACAATAATATAGCAATGAAACACCTCATATCAACTATTACTCTCTTAACTAACTTATTCAGTCGTATTGCATGGATAGCGAAGACACCAGTCTTCATCTAATGGCAGAGTGCCCTATGTGCTCACTGATCAGACGGGAGCTTCTGCATTGGGATACCTATCAGAGACCTGAGAGATCTGAAAGTGGAACCGATTTTAGCTTATTGCTTTGGAACCGTCTGGACAGTACATGGCTCCACCACCGGTAACTGGTGCTACCACCTACAGCCTGCTAGGCTAGATTTCAACTATTGTGATATCAGTAACACTGGTTGTACCTAGTTTACCTCATCTGAATTCTTTATTATAGAAGTTGCTCATTGGATGTTGGTCAGTCATACCAAACATTGCTCTAAGCGATGATATCCTATGGCTCCAACTGATTATCAGTCTGTCTAGTACATATTCCGGTTGTCTTTTTATATATATTGGGTTTTTATTGTGTACAATAGGGGTGTCCACTTTGAAAAAACATCGATTTTTTTTTTGATTCGATACATCGCAACTATACATCGATGTCTTTCGATGTATCGGATGAAAACATCGATGTTTTTTAAACATCGAGTACTTTTTCTAAAATTTTATAACAAAATCTAGTGGGGCATAAATCACCCAGTGATTGTCAAACTTCGGGCGGATTTTTTTAAATCGGATAAGTGGTTCTTGAGTTATTGCGTAAACAGACATCCAGACATCCATACCAACAGACAGGCCGACACAAAAATTTTTTTTGCTTAATTAGACTTAGAATCATGTGAAACGTCGAGAAAAGTGATAAAAAGTGGGTGTAAGATTTTGTTTTTTTTTTGCGTGATTTTAAGACTTGGATGTCCACCTGTTTGGTGGCCCGAAGTAACTCGAATAATGTGGAAAGTGACCCATCTCAAAAGAGGCCATCTTTACATAGTAATTTTTTTTACAAAAAGTTTATGAAAAGAGCTAAATCCATTATTTTATTATAGTTTAGATAATAATCTTTCATAAAATAATAGATTTAGCTCCTTTCATAATGAGTAAGTAAAAGAAAATACAAGTAAAAGCCATGTGTCAGAAACATCTGTATTATATCTTACAAAAGGTCAAATTTAAGAAAAGCACTAAATAACCCGCAACATTTTTGCTAAGTCTGTCATCATAATGTATTGATTTGTTAAGAAATCTATGTATATAATGCAAGTTGACGAATGTATTGCTAACTAATATCTTATTTTGGTTTCACAAAACCAAATGTAATTAAATGTTTATAAACATAGAAACTCGCACGCCAGCCAACATGAGAAAAGTAGTTTTTTTTTTATTGTCACTGAGTCCATATTAGAGAATTCGGAATAATGATGATTTCATAATAGTAATAAGTAATATTTTAGTGGTAAAACTTAAGTTTTTTTTTACTAAGCTCAAACCAAAGAGGATATAATCACTACGTGGCCTAACTCGTCTACCACCAATTCGATGTTATTTTTTAAAACATCGATGCATCGAGTAGTTAGTTAGTTAGTTAGTTTACCTGGGCTGTTCCGCACTTAGCCTCTTGATTGGGCCATTGTGCGTAGCATCTTACCTCTCACTCCAACCAACCCAGATCTTCCCAAAAAGCCAGCAGCCTTTTCAGGTTTCCACATGCTTCCCGGAGAGACGCTGGTGACTGGAGGAATTTCGCCCGTTGTTCGGCCACGCTCATGCACTCTGTAAGCACATGATGTGGCGTTTCTTCTGCCCCCATGCAGCCTCTGCACAGGGGGCTGTCCGTCACACCTATTGTAAATAGATGCTTGTTTAGAGGACAGTGACCGGTCAAGATGCCTATGACCTTGCGGATCTGGTCCCTTTTTAATCTAATGAAGTTTCGGCTAAACGTTTTTGATGCTACCGGAACTGCATTCTTTGTTTGCCTGCATCCTTCAATGTTTGTCCATTCTTTTTGATGGGTTTCTTCCGTATTTTTCCGCAGCCAAGTTTTGACCTGTGCTTGAGGTATAGGTAGTATTGGTTCCGGTCCATATACTGTTGCCCCTGATCCTCTCTTGGCCAATTCATCGGCTGCGTCGTTGCCGAGGGAGTTGCTGTGTCCCTTGATCCATTGCAGCGTGACCTTGTTTGTGTTTGCAATGGATTGGAGTGTATTGTGACATTCCAATATGAGGACAGAGGTTATGGTGTTGCTTTTCAGAGCTTGGAGTACGGATGCACTGTCTGATATGATCTTTATATCTAGATCTTTGACGTCTCTGGCGGCAATCGTCTCCGCTGCTCTCGTTATGCCAATACATTCAGCTTGGAATATTGTACTTAGCTTGTCCAGGGTGGTTGTTATTTTGATGTTTAGGTCATTCGAGAAGACACCTGCTCCGGTACCATATGTGGTTTTAGAGCCGTCTGTGTATATCCTAACTTCTTTGACGCCAGAGCTGTCTCTTTTTTCTTCGGTAAGTTGAATATGATAATTCCTTTCGAAGACGTGGTGACATGGTATTCTGTCTACGGGCGCCTCAAGAAGTGGTATCTTCTTTAGGATTCTCTGTAGAATTTTTGAATGCTTTGTTCCAGTATTCTCTTTCCAGAGCCCATTACTTTTCAGTCTTAAGGCTGCTGCCTTGGCCTCCTCCTGTATGATTAGATGCAGCGGTCTCAGGTTTAGGAGGTGCTCTAGTGCGGCTGATGGAGTGGTTCTCATGCATCCAGTGGCTGCTGTACTCGCTAGGCGTTGTAGACTCTGGAGCTTTTCTTTCACAGTGATCAGTTCTGTTCTGGGCCACCATACAACTGATCCATAGGTTAGAGAAGGCCTGATAATTGCCGTATACAGCCAAAGTGTTATCTTTGTGTTAAGACCCCAGTTCTTACCAACGAGTCTTGTGCATTGCCAAAAAGTTATGCAGGCCTTTTTCATTTTAGCATTTATGTGGCTAGTCCAATTCAACTTATTGTCAAGTATGATGCCCAGATATTTAACTTGAGTTGTTAGGGCTAGTTTGGTATTAAATAGTTTTGGTAGTTGTAGTTCTGGTAACTTTCTTTTGTTGGTGAAAAGGATAAGTTCTGTTTTTTTCGGGTTTACTGATAATCGGTGTTCTTCGCACCATTCTTCCACAATCTGAAGGGCTGAGCGCATGACTTTGCATAGCACGTTCTCAGCCGTTCCGCTTATTAGTATTGCAAGATCATCCGCATACCCGATGGTGGTGTATCTTCTCTCATTTAGTCTCTTTAGAAGACTGTCTACTACTATGTTCCATAAGAGTGGTGATAGGACGCCTCCCTGGGGGCATCCTCTGACTACCTTTGCTCTTGTGATGGTGTTACTCATCACTATCTGGACTGCTCTTTTGCTTATCAGCTGAGTGATCCAGTCCCTTATGGCTGGTTCTACCTTACGCTTCCGTAAGGCTTCGTTAATGCTGCTGTGTACCGTTTTGTCGAAAGCCCCTTCTATATCTATGAAAGTAGCTAGTGTTGAGGCTTTGTTTGTGATAGCCGATTCTATCTTGTGCACTACCGTGTGTAGTGCAGACTCTGTTGATCTACCTTTCCTGTATGTGTGTTGCTGAGGATGTAGTGGGTTGTCTTTTAGTGTTCCATCCCTTAGGTATCGATCTACTAGTCTCTCCAACGTTTTAAGGAGGAATGATGTGAGACTAATGGGCCTGAATGATTTGGGATGTGTGTAGTCCTCCTTACCTGGTTTTGGTAGGAAGACTACTTTTGCCTCTCTCCATAATCTGGGTATGTATTTGAAGGCAATGCATACCCTGTAGATTGGAAGTAGATATTTTGCTATTCTTGTCAGTTGCCATTGTAGTAGTGCTGGGAATATTCCATCCAGCCCTGCAGACATAAAGGGTTTGAAGGTTTTTATGGCCCACTCTATTTTGTCTGCAGTTACTACCTTGTTTGCGATTTCCCATTCTTGGGTTGTTGGTACACTATAGTGTTCTGGTGGCCAGTCAATGGAATCGATGGATGGTGTGACTTGACAGCCAGGGAAGTGTGTTTCCAGCAGTACTGCGCTGGTTTCATTTTCCGTATTAGTGTAAGTGCCGTCTTCTCTCTTAAGTGAGCCCATGAGGTTGAGTTCACCTTTGGCCAGGACTTTCCTTACTCTTGCGGCTTGGTTTGTCGAGTTTATGCTACTACAGAAACTCTGCCAGGCCTCAGTTCTACGATACCTGATGCGTTTCTTGTAGTATTTTTGTGCATTTTTGTATTTGTCCCAGTCCTCAGGGGTTCTGGTGTTTTTTGCTCGGTTGTAGAGCTTTCTCAGGCCTCCACGTAGTCGCTCGAGTTCTGGCCCCCACCAGGAGCTCTTTTCTGGACCTTTGGGTGTTACAACAGGACACGCTGGCTCGTAGCTTTCCAGCAGAGCTGCAGTGATAGAATGTACGTTGTGTTCTATATTATCTGTACTAAGTGTTGTGTCGGGTAGTTGTGAATCACTTAGTGCCTTGTTTAGTGAATTTGTGTACCGTGCTATATCTGTTTTGCGGGGGTTACGATATGGAACAGGGTCTGCTAGTTTACATTGAATTTGAAAGCAGATTCGGCGATGGTTCGCAAAGGATGGTTCCTTTGACACATGCCAACCCTTAATGAGGTTTGCTGCCGAGTGTGTTGCCAATGTGATATCTACTATGGTCTGACACCATGAGGTTACGAAAGTAGGTTCCGTACCTATATTTATAATGTTTAGGTTGGTTTGGAATAAGTATTCGGTTAGTAACTCACCTCTCTTGTTCGCGTCCTTACTTCCCCACAGAGGATGGTGAGCATTGCAGTCTGCGCCGATGATTAAATCCCAGGTGTGAGCCTCGCAGTGTTGTACCAGGTCGGCTAGCTCCTTTGGAGGTGGTTCGCCTTCGCCCGGCATATACACTGAAGCTAGTACTAGGATGGTTGCATTATCTGAGTGGATTTTCACAGCAGTGAGATCTCTAGAACAGAATTAGTTAAGTAAAGTGGTGTTTATAGCGTTAGGTACGAAGATGCAGGTTCTCGGTTTTTCAACCGTCGTATCTCGTATTAACTTACCGCCTATGTTATTTAGACCGCAGATGTAGTTCTTATTTATCCAGGGCTCCTGGATTAGGGCTACGGTCTTTTTGCTTACCTCCAGCACTCTGCGTAGAGTGACCGTTGCTGCTTGTTTGTGCTGGAGGTTTGTTTGGATGATGTTTATTGGATCAGGGGCTGTTAAGGACGTCATCATCATCATCGCTGATGTGTCCTCCCTGTTTCAGCGGCGAGCTACTTTCCAGCTCGCTCTTACTCTTTCGAGGAGCCTCTTTTTTTTGCTCTTGAGCTGTAGCTGCCGCTGTTGCTTCCCCGGCCTGCGCTTCTTCTTGGGAGAAGAAGCGAATATACCCACTTCCCGACATGTGGGCAACTCGGCGGTCTCTCCTGGTTATCGCCTCTTTCTGGTCCTCGGGAATTCCCAGAATTAAGTGAACCACCTTCTCTTTGGAGTTCGGGTCGGTGGTTTGGTCGTCCACTGTCATGTCGTAACACTGCCAGGTATCTACTTTGTACCAAGGGTTTTGGGCCCAAAGCACTCTGCGCAGTGTTACGGCTTCGGTGATGCGGGTGTGGAGAAGAAGCCCTGCTTTCAGTCGCTTCTTCATGTCGGACTGCTTTATGACGGCCAAGGTGGTTTCGGGTAATGGGGAACGTTATGCTTCTTACAGCTTTTTCAAGCGATGTAAGAGCATTGTCGTCTTCACACCTCATCGCCAGCACGCCTTCCAATAGGAAGGGTCGTCCGCGGAAAGATGGAGCTTGCGCACCCGAAATCGTTGACGACAACACCGACTGCAGGATGCTGTCGTCAATGGCCTCCCTAAGCTGGTCTGCCTGGGTTTTGGTGAGGTCCCTCGGCGGAACGGTAGTGACCGCTACTCGCAGATGCGACTGACTGGCGTCCGCGTAGCTTACCGTCCGCTTGGTGCGCGGGTCAGTTTTCGCGCGTTTGGCTTCCCCTCTGGGGGACCGGGTATCATCCAGACGAGCGCGCTTCGAAGAAACTCGCTCGTTCTGGACGGGCCCTGCCCCCTTTTGTTCCTTTTCAGGAAAATTGGGAGCCGTCGCAGCGTTCCGTTGACCTCGGGCACCTCTGGGTTTCCTCCTGTGTTTCTTACTCGGTGGTGGTGGAGCGGCTGTGGCTACTGCCGTCCCCTTTGAGGTTGATGGTGTGGGTTCGCGCTGCGTTTCCGCTGCTGCGGCACCCAACCCTGTCGTCGTTTTTTTAGGTTGCAAGACCTCCCTTCTCGCGCGCCTGTTGGGGCGACTGCGTTCTGTTCGGCCGAGCCCTTTTTCGGTAGTGGCCGCCTTCGGCTGAGCATCCCTTTTGCAAGGGCGCTTGTGGCCGACAACGGTCCATTGTATGACGCTCGTGGCGTCAGATTTTGGGATAGCCTCCGAGAGGCTGGACAGGTCCAGGCTTGCGCCCGGTCCTGAACACAGGGTGCCCCCCCCAGAATACGAGGGGCAGACTGAGCTGGTAGGCTCAGTGAGGGATTCTCCGCAAGCGGTACCCTCCTGGGGTAGTTTTTCTTTGTCCTGTGTCGACATGTTTTTTTTAGGAGCAGAGGCTTACTCACACTACCTGCCCTAGGTGCGTGTGGTACAGTTTTCTGGGGCAATTTAGTGCCCCACGGCAATGTCTACCGGGGTGTGGTTTTAGGCCGCCACGGTTCGGCACATTTATATAATATATCTGATGAATAGATACATATATATAATAGATATATAAAGAAAAAATAAATTAAAGGAGAGATACATATATAAGTTGTTATAATATATAAATAAACCATTACATAAATAAACAATTTCATGCGCCTGGAGGTTTCTGTTACGTCTATTTCTTGGGAATTAGACCAATAACGGGACGACAACCTCGGGAAGGATAGTCCACCAGACTTGCTTTGAGGATCTACACGACCTGCGCTCTCCCTCAAGACCACGTCCCCCTACCCCTCAGAAGGATGGGTAGGGTAGGTCCATGCTAAGGTTTCGGGTAATAGTACCATCACAGAAACATTAGCATGTCCCCGTCCCATGCATCGAGTATTTTGAAAGCTTTTCAAAACATTGGATGGATTCGATGTTTTTCATTGCAAACATCGATGTTTTCGATGCATCGATGTATATCGAATATCCCTAGTGTACAACAAACTTTTTCTCTATTAAGCCACTAAAGTTGAAAACTACTAGTTAAGTAATTATGTTTAACAGTTGGTTACAGAAGACAGCAGACCTACACTGGCCTGTGACCTCTGTTGTTCAAGGCTCGAACTAGGCACCTGCAATGAGCTGAAGAGATGTCTATGCAGTGAGGAGCTGTTCACGCAGTTGCTGAGACATAAAGTGGTGAGTGGTTCAGAAGATTGATCTTATCATTTAATATTGCATACAAAAAAGTATCAAGACTAGAAACAGTGTGAAAAATGTTTCATATACATTCACAACAGCCTGTGCGACTTGGCAGTAAAGCATTTGATGAGTAAGTCAGATCTTGCAGGTGCAAGTTCTGGTCAGTGCTAATATTTATATGTGTATTTGCCATGGTCTGGGTGTTTATAATCATAATATGTGCTACGGATCCGTGATACCACTGAATGATACCATTGGTGGTGTCAAGGGTATGTTTCAATCCCTATGATATTACCAGTATTGTGTACAGTATCATTATTGATATCATGACACCAGTGTAATTAATCTTGTTTTGCAGTAGAGTTTTAATTACAATTGTCATTTGTTAGTACTCTCAAATGTCCTGTCCTACACATACAGGATATATAAGGCCAGAGAGAGAACTGTTAAAATATGGTGTTGTTTTTACAGCAAGTCAACCTAAAAGTAATGCCCAATGTGCACTTAACCCTGGAGGATGTGGTGCAGACGACTGCAGATGTCTTAGATAATCATAACGTGAAACAAGAAGATGCTGAAGGTAATATTGTGAGAGTACATTCGAGCGGTTTCGATTCCCGCTCAGTGCAAATATTTGTACGTACGAATATATCTATTTGCTTTGGTCTGGGTGTTTATATGTATAATATGTGTCTATTATAAAAAAGAAGTATATAAGTATGTTTATCCACATTCTTGAACCCATAACACAAGTAAGTTAAACTATGCTTAGTCGGGTCTGGAAGCACTGTGTAGAATGTCGTAGAATATTTATTTATTTTATATCACTCAGAACGCTCCTTTATAGCATATGGTAACCTGGTTGGCTCACAGTACTTGTAAGATAAAGGCCACACAGGCCCATAAGTGAACTTGTACACCAGTGCACTTGTGGACTTGTGAACTGATGCCGATTTGCGAGCTGCTGCGGCAAAAGCAGACGTCTTCTTACTGAAATTGACATCATTAAGTTATTAAAAGTGTTTGGAATCTTACATGAAACATTTTTCTATATTGGGCATTAATTTTGAAATAACGAACAAAGAGCTCTTTCCTCGCGTCTTCCGTACTACATTACTGCCCAGAATACGTTGCTTATTAGGGATGCTATTGAATGGTGTACTAATTTATAATACAGTGTGTTTTTAAATTTCATTTGTTCTATCCCTGGCTTATCTACGTCGTTGAATTTACGAAAATCCAATGACACAAATTTAGTTTGCAAAAAATTCGGACTCCTTTGATTACTTATTGCTATTTCTTATAGTTTGGGACTTGCCCATGCGCGCCCATTCGAAAAATCACCCTGTAGACATTTATTCAGCTCGTCCCTGTGCGATATTTTTATCTGTTCGCTTCTTGCAGAAAAATCTATTTCTTCTAAAAACTATATGTAAAAAATTAAAACGCAAACGACAGCGGGTCGGCGACCCACTTCGGAGAAATAGAAATTTGGTTGGAGAATACGCATCATTGGTTCCCCAATTAACGATACCCAATTACCACAATTACGCCCTAACTCTCGATCCTTGCGTGCATAATGATTACGTAACAATAAACGAAGTATCAGTGTACAGCGCTGAACTCTATCTATAGCAACCGCGTGGTAAAAACACATTTATCCTCATTCTATACTTGTTTGGCGCGAAAGCAGAATAGACGCGAAAGTTCGGCTTTCGTGTACGCGTACAAAACCATAAAATATTAAGCAAAGGAAAAACCCAATAACCACTAGTAAATTATCATTAAATTTTAATTTTTTAACTGTAATCCCTCCTACGCTACCGATAGATACCAAAATAAAACGAACAACTTAAGGTTAAAATAATTAAAATAGTATCTTTATAGTTTTAAAAGCTAACTTTGGCGGCCTCCGTGGCGTAGCGGTAGTGCATTCGACTGTTACGACAGGGGCCGCGGGTTCGATTCCCGCTTAGTGCAAATATTTGTATGCATGAATATGTCTATCCGCATTCTGGAACCCATAACACAAGTTAGTTAAACTATGCTTACTTTGGGTCTAGAAAGCGCTGTGTAGAATGTCGTAGCATATTTATTTATTTATTTACTGGTTTACAGTATTGCACAAGTAAAACCCATTCCAGGACCAAACACAAATTTTCTTCTTAGAAAATAGTGAACAAACACTTCGCAGCGGGGTATAATACCTACTAGTACAGTTATATTTTAATAATACTGACAAGAAAAAAATCCGCTTCTTACGATGTGTAGCTAAGGCTGTTTACACATTATGCCGCTGCCGCGGCGCCCGTTGCGCTAGTTCCCCTAGGATTGGTATGGAACCTTACACACGACGCAAAAGACAAAAAGATGACGCAATTCAATAATAAATATACCTACCTACCTACTCATTAAGAAATTAACCAATTGCTAGGTGATTTTATGAAGGAAATCTCTACGCTTTAAAGAACCTATTTTGGGTACTTACAATTTACGAAAACGCGCACTCTCTTTGGCTGCTGTAGCGCAACGTCACGTGTCACTTCCTTATATAGGTTACGTAACTTCCACCAAAGAGACAAAAATATATTGCATGTAGCGACATGAATAGTTTTGAATAGTTAACTTCAGTACACAATTTTGAAGTTTACTTTAAGCTACAATAGTCTTTATTTAGGTAGTCGCCGAAATTAAATGAACCGAAGTTATGCGAATAAAAGACGTTGTCGGTTAATTTAAAAGTTTCTGTAAAAAAATTGATAGTGTTACTTTAACCGATACTATCGATTCGTTCTGCAATTGCAAAAAATACTGAAATCCATAGCATGCAATAATGATCGTGAAGGCAAAACACATTAACTCCATCTTACAGATACAATGAAAGCAAGGAAAAACTAATGTAGCGACTAGGCACTAGCACAGATTAATAAATAGTTACTAACGTAACAGATACATCACTCCCATACAAAAGCGAAAATACCTAGTCTATATTCACCTACAAAATTTTAATAATAATACCTGCTGCATAGAACGAGAAGTATTGTACCTTAAACACGCGTTCATAGAGTCGAGACTGTGTTGCCCGCCGTGCGAGTGACGCCATCGTAAGAATGTGCTAGGGTTGTACCTATGGTGATTATTGTAATAAAACGAATGTTACGAATCAACCATGTTTTTTATTTGTCAATCAAATATGTTTTAGTTTTATATAATGATTGATATTTTTTTTCCTTCTCGGAATTCTCTGTTATTAAATTTTATAGTCGAAAATATCCTAAATCGCGTAAATAATTTTAACAAATAATCATAAGGAAAACAGGAGCAAAGCGACGAAAAATCAACGGTTTTTAACATTTGTAATACGGTGCTACCAGGCCGATTCATTATGACATTATAGCGGCAACATAAATACATTATTTACTATGTCACGGTTCAAGGTATACTAATTATCACGGTTCATGAAAAACAGCCTGGTGACAGACGGACTGACGGATGGACAGACAGACGGACAGATGGACAGTGAAGTCTTAGTAATAGGGTTCTGTATTTCCCCTTTGGGTACGGAGCCTTAAAAAAAAATTATATCTATGGATAAGGTCATCAAAAATGATATTGAGGTTCCTAATATCATTTTTTTTCTAAACTGAATAGTTTGCGCGAGAAACCCTTCCAAAGTGGTAAAATGGGTCCCCCCCACCTCAAACTTGTAAAATAAAATATAAAATATATACTTATATGTTGTACATTACCATGCAAATTTCTACCGAAAACTGGTTTGAACGAGATCTAGTAAGTAGTTTTTTTAATACGCCATAAATCGTAAAAATAAGAATATTATGTTACTTGCTGCTACGGAAGCCTTCATGTTCGAGTCCGACTCGCACTTGGCCGGTTTTTTTGTTAGCCAAACAAGGTAATCCCGGTGCACGAAAAACAAAAAGAAATGTAAGTAAATGAAACAAGTTAAAAATGCATTTTTTTATTATTAAAATAGTGCATACCATTTGCAAACCTACTATAATTTGGACACCTCGATAATTCGGAAGGGGTATTCTTTTTCCTATCCGGATTAGGGAGGCCCTACTGTATACTGTATACAGCTTTCTCATAAGATTTTTTCAAATTTTAATGCATTTAGATTAATTATTTTGTCAGTTTGTCCAACCATTGGTATAAAATACAAAATAATTTACAGTAGATATACCTATATATAGACTTTCGTATTAAAGTTATCGGGATATTTACCATGTTGTTTGTTTTGAAGCTGTCGCAATGCCTAATATACAACATGGTAAATATCCCGATAACTTTAATACGAATAAGAATGACCATGATAGTTTAAATACCGATATATAGACGCTTATTCCTACCCATAGCTAAAATATCAAAGAAATCTAAAATTAACGGACACTACCCATTGCGTAAGTACTAGGTAACTACAGTATAAGAATTAGGTACCTACCTATAAAACAACACTTTTATAATAACTGACTCAAAAAATTCCTTTAATTTACGATTTACATACCTGCTTATTACCTACTTATGTTTAAAGAAATAAATGGTGACAACATTCATAGATAAGATTTAAAATACTACGTGAGTAGTTCTTCGTCTCTCGGCAATGAAAAAAACGACAAATTTTCCTTTGTTTTTTGACTTTTACACCCATCCACTGCACAATAATTACGTGGTTTCTGCATTTCGAAGCGTAAGCGCGGGAAACGTACAGTGCGGTTCGATGAGAGCATTCAGGCAGCCCTCTGCCTGTTTGTATCGTCGACGATACGCGAGCGCTAGGTATATAGCGCGCGGCCTTGAGCGAGTGACGGAGGCCTGGCACTAGTGATACAAGAGTGAGCCAAAACACATGTAGTGCTTTACACCGCATTTCCTATGACGGAGAAAAACGATTTAAGTGACTTAGGATATCCGAAACAGAAAAAGAAAAACACATCAAATAACAATCTTACTATGGAATCGGTATCTATGGCGTAGCGGTAGTGCATTCGACTGCTAAGTCAAAGGTTGCGGGTTCGTTTCCCGCTCAATGCAAATATGTATATTTGCATTGGTCTGGGTGTTTCTATTTATAATATGTATTTATTTACAAAAAAAAGTATTTAAGTATGTTTATCCGCATTCTAGAACCCATATGACAAGCTCTGCTTAGTTTGGGCCTAGATGGCGTTGTTTACTTTGTCCTACAATATTTATTTATTTATTTACTTTAAGCGATAATTTGACCAAATTCGCAAAAAAATTGTGTCACTTCATTTAGCGTCTGAAAAAAAAAGCCCAAAAGTGCAATTACTTGAAGCGACACCAAAGTGGTCAGATCGCTACGAAACCAAGACCAATCGACGCGGAAAAATTCGCTGATTCCAAAAATTATGTATATAACTCAGTTTCGACCAAAGTGTCGCTTAAAGTGTAGATATTTTAAAAGTTATCAAAAATTAAGCATGTAGTGATTAGAGGATTATAGCCACAAAAATATAAGAAATAAAACTTTTTAACAAAAAATTAAACCGCCGAAAAAACTGAAAAGCAGAAAATAATAAACCTTTTTTATTTAACCTTGTGGAGGAACACGGTGTGATGTTCCTCCAACACAAAGGGAGGATCCTCCGACCAGGCAAGGTGATGACGCCTGGCGGGCCGCCGCCCAACGGTTGTCGTTGAGATGTTGTATATATGTGTTCTTCTTACAAGGACCGTATTTGCAGTGTGCTGTGCCTTTACAGGCTGATGTGGCCGTAGGGTAACCAGGCTGCACCGGACGCTGCATGCTGTGGTATCCCAGTTGAGGCCGAAGCTGCTGGATGGCGAAGACTTAATTACCGCTCATGCGGAAGAAGTGAATAGGATGGTGGCGATTCCTAAATCAGCAGCATTCCTATGCTGCTGATATGTTCATTGAAGGTTACGTGATCAGATCACGTCGGGGTCACCATTGTGGAGGAACGGGGTGTGATGTTCCTCCAACACAAAGGGAGGATCCTCCGACCAGGCAAGGTGATCACGCCTGGCGGGCCGCGGCCCAACGGTTGTCGTTGGAATGTTGCATATATGGTGTACCAGCGCGCGAACTTCACTTTCGCGATTCAGGATTGGTATTGATGTAGTAGTATCCAAGTAGTTCACCTTGTTGTCGCTAGATGGCGCTGGGTATATGTGGTATCGCCACAACCTTATAACTAACTTCTTAAAGTAATAAAACTATATCTAAGTATATATTTTTGTAAATAGTTGAGTTTTTAATTAACCTTAATAAATTAGTTCTTAAACGAATGTAAGTATAGCTAAGTAATTTTGAGTTAGCGCCAAACAAAGATCACTAAATTACCTTTAATTTAACGAAATAATCAAATCTAATTAACAATGCCAGATGAAATCTCCAGCGATAAACATTACTATTCCAAAATATACGCTCTCCGCACGACCACACGTCGACGTATATGCCCGTTCGGGTTGTTGTCTGGCTGGCATTAAGTTCGTGAACGCTCGGCATTTTCCGGCGAAGGAGCGTGTCGCGCCGCGCCGCCGCCGCGCATTACGGTTTACGTAATTAATCAATTACATAGCGTGTTTGGCGAGCATAAGCTGAATAGAGCTGAATAAGTGTGAGTAGTCCCTTACACGTCAGCAGAAGATAACGTGCTTTGAACCAATCATACGACTGTAGATTCATATGTTGGACAAATGAATTAAGTATTTATTGTACTCATTTACAGATGATTCCGCGGTAGAGCAAGATGGCGCAGACCTGTATCATACCGCACTAGGCTTACACACGGAGTGTGACTTACCTCTTGATATTGTGAAGAAGGAACCGGATGACGTCGACACTGGTAAGTTAGTAGACTGGTGGAACGTGCGTGTGGACATACGACCGGCCGTGCAGATACATTCTGTACAAAACATAATATCGGGTGTGAATGTGTACCAGCGGCGCTCTATGGAAGCAAACGGTAGTTTCAATCTCATAAATGGTTCCTATGAAAGTGGTAACTCCAAAGCGTTTTTCAGAGACATGAACTATCAAATAAACATCTAATGGACCAGCATCTGAAACATTCAAGATTTGCAGACGACTACGTGCTTCTAGCTAAAACATCAAAAGAACTACAGACATCATACAAACATTAAATTGTGAGAGCAAAAACATTGGTCTGCACATGAACCCAGGCAGAACTAAAGCCTTGAGTAATAACCATAAAAACTAATACAATACCTCCTCACCAATACGATACGGCCTCTGTGGCGTAGCGGTAGTGCATTCGATTGCTACGACAGGGGACGCGGGTTCGATTCCCGCTCAGTTCAAATATTTGTAGGCATGAATATGTCTATTTGCATTGGTCTGGGTGTTTCTATGTATAATATGTATGTATTTACAAAAAAAAGGATTTAAGTAATAAAAAATATGATAAACCCTGGAACCCATAACACAAGCTAGTTAAAATATGCTTAATTTGGGTCTAGAATGCGCTGTGTAGAATGAAACCCTTAAAAAACTCGTAAACCGTCCGAAAAATGAAAAAGCGGCCGAGTGCGAGTCGCACTCGCCCATTAAGGGTTCCGTAGCAGCAAGTAACATAATAATGTTCTTTTAAGTTTTATATTTGACTTGATTGAATGAAATGTTGCGGTTTACGATTTATGCCGTATTAAAAAAAAACTACTAACTAGATCTCGTTCAAACCAATTTTCGGTGGAAGTTTACATGGTAATGTACATCATATATATATATATATATATATATATATTTTATACCACTCAGGTGGCAGACAAGCTCACTGCCCTCCTGATGGGAAGCGGTCACCGTGGCCTATGGACGTGTGCAACACCAGGGGCAAGGGTTCCGTTGCCAAATGTCAAAAAACGGAACCCTTTAATATAAAAATTAAAAAAAAAAAACATTATGTTACTTGCTGCTATGGAACCCTTAATGGGCGAGTCCGACTCGCACTTGGCCGATTTTTTTCTAAACTGAATAGTTTGCGCGAGAGACACTTCTAAAGTGATAAAATGTGTGTCCCCTGTGGGGGGGGGGGGGGGGCTGTAACTTCTAAAATAAGAGAATGATAAAACAACAAAATATATATGATGTACATTATCATGTAAACTTCCACCGAAAATTGGTTTGGACGAGATCTAGTAAGTAGTTTTTATTTTAATACGTTATAAATCCTCAACCGCAATTTACCTTTCATTCAATCAACTCAAATATAAAATTTAAAAAAACTACTTGCTACTACGGAACCCTTAATGGGCGAGTCCGACTCGCACTTGGCCGCTTTTTTAACCTACTTTTATTTTGCCATTGACGGCTTAAATGCACAGTAAAACTCGTATGAGTTTATGTGACGTTTTTATTCAGGTAAATTCTTTATAATGTACTAGCTGTCCCGGCAGACTTCGTACTGCCACAATCGATAACAACTTCCATATTTATTCAAAGTCAAAGTCAAAAACCATTTATTCTGTATAGACCATTAATACGGAACTTACAAAACGTCATAAAAAATAAATAATCTAATGTTTGGCAAATGGACCACCGGTTCGAAACGCGGCCCTGTCCTGAGAAGACTCCGGCAAGAAACTCAGCGGGCTGTTTTTTTTTTTCACCTTTTAATCCTTCTCTGGACCTCCACAAATAATTCAAGACCAAAATTAGCCAAATCGGTTCAGCCGTTCTCGAGTTTTAGCGGCACTAACGAACAGCAATTAATTTTTATATATAAGAAGAAGATGTATTAACTTTTAAAAAATGTAAATAGCCAAGTAATAGAATACTAAACGAATACGTCTATCTTGGTAAACACGATAGTTAATCCGTTCCATGATATACAATAATCATCATTATCATCATATCAACCGTAGGAAGTCCACTGCTGAACATAGGCCTCCCCCATTGACTTTCATTTCGACCGGTCTGTAGCGGCCTGCATCCCCCGCGACCCTGCGCTCTTTACCAGGTCGTCTGTCTACCTTGCGGGAGGCCTTCCTAGGCTGCGCTTGCCGTCACGTGGTCTCCATTTAAGAACCTTTCATATAAAATTATGTTAACGGGAGTTAACGCGATCATGTATAGGTGTATACATACCTTTGGATTGCCTGACGTTTCGACCATCAACCAAATCAAATAGGAACAAAGAAGTAGCCCGAACAGTTACCATTACATGGAAAAAGTTATGGACACAAAAATAAATTTTAAAAGGAGATTACAGCTTAGACCATAATAAGATTATAAAGGATGCGTGCATATTAGCAAGCCTTGAATAGGGCAGCCAAACGTGGGTTTATACAAATGAAATAAAAAACAAACTAATTATTACGCAAAGAACCGTGGAAAGAAGCATATTAAAAACTAGTTGTTGCCCGCGGCTCCGCCCGCTTGATTTTTGATCCCATTCCCGTAGGCCGTAACCCATGGGACCATATTCTATGAATAGAATGTCTTCTTTCAAACTATAATCTATCCCTGTACCAAATTTTAGCCAGACCCGTTGAGCCGTTTGAGCGTGATTGAGTTACAAACATCTAAACACAAACTTTCACGTTTATAATATTAGTAAGATTAAGTGTCAACAAAGTAATAACAATTTAAGTATGTAAGTAGGTGAATATATTGTTTCAATCGTTTTAACCCCGTGTACAGGTGGTTTAACTCACAAAGTACTTATCAGCAATAACATATACTGCATTATATTATATAGGCGCGTGTAGACAGTTAATATATTTCGCGATCCTGTCAATATACCGTGTATTGATAATATTTATGATATTGATGTGCAATATATATTGAAGTTATATTTCTTTTGGCGCGTTAGGGAAAAATGTTGAGAGTATTTTTTATGATCCGCGCGCACACCGTCACGAAAAACCGACACCAAGAAGAATTTGAGGTCAGTTGCCGGTATCATTTAACTAAATCATAAACCAGAATGATTTTTTAAATTATTATTTCTACAAAAGTAGGATAACGCGAAGGATAAAATTCTTAGAAATAGTATTATCTTATTACGCCAAAAAAGTATAACTTCTTACGTGCGCAAGTACACACACACTTTTTTTTTTGGACGAATGAAGGCAGTATTTATTGTACTCATTTACAGATGATGCCGCGGTAGAGCAAGATGGCGCAGACCTGTATCATACCGCACTAGGCTTACACACGGAGTGTGACATTCCTCTGGATATTGTCAAAGAGGAACCGGATGACGTCGACACTGGTAAGTTAGTAGACTGTGGCGGAACGTGCGTGTGGACATTATATTTATTTTGCACCCTTTTATTTTTTATTTTTACGTGCGGAAATCCCTTCGGATACCCCCCCGCTGGCCAGCGGGGGTGATTATGTCGTGTCTCGACTAAAACCGCACGGTGTCCTCCCCACGCATGTGACATTATATAAAAGTTCTTGTAGTTCGTTGTAACAAAAAATAAACTACTTAGTAGATCTCGTTCAAACCAATTTTCAGTGGAAGTTTACATGGTTAATGTACATCATTTTTTTTTTGTCTTATCATTCTCTTATTTTAGAAAGTTATAGTGGGGGGAGGGGGTTTCAACAGCATAGTTCTTTTAGTTTCGGAAAAAAGTGGCTGTGACATACGGACGGACAGACAGACAGACATGACGAATCTATAAGGGTTCCGTTTTTTTGCCATTTGGCAACGGAACCCTAAAAACAGTATGATATTTTAGTCCAGTCCCCTAAAGTCCAACCACGCGTCCGGATCGACTATCTGATCACGCGGGGGGGGGGGGGACACACGATTCACAAAATTACAGACGTGGCTAACGTGGCACTGGTAGATATCCCATCTCTATCCGTGGGTGTCGTTTAAGGTGACTAAGGGATAGGGCTGTTCTTCACCTTACATCATACAGTCCAAGAAAAACCGGCGAGAAATGCATGTGGATCTAAAAGAAAAGCTACCCCAGGGAGGTACCGGAGCAACTGGAGAGTCCTCCTCTCTTCCTCACAGGAAGAGACAGTCCCACGTATCCTGGGGGGACCAATCTGCATGGAGAGATGGCGACGGTACTCGCCAGACGTCACGCCGAAACCTTTCTCGAAGGGCCGAAAAGAGGGCAGCAGACTGTTGATTTGCTACTCTGAATGTAAAAGGGGATATGAATGAAAAACTAGATGATGTATACGAGATGATGATAGAAAGAAATATAGATGTACTGTGTGTGAATGAGACGAAGCGAAAGGGGAGAGAAATACTAACACGCGGGCCGTTCACCGAAATATGGTCGGGCGTGTCCGACAGTTAACATGGCAGTAAAGGTTTTGGTATTACTTTCGACGGCCTCTGTGGCGGAGCGGTAGTGCATTCGACTGCTACGTCAGGGGGCGCGGGTTCGATTCCCGCTCAGTGCAAATATTTGTATGCATGAATATGTCTATTTGCATTGGTCTGGGTGTTTCTATGTATAATATGTATGTATTTACAAAAAAAAAGTATTTAAGTATGTTTATCCGCAGTCTGGAATCCATAACACAAGCTAGTTAAACTATGCTTACTTTGGGTCGAGAATGCGCTGTGTAAAATGTCGTAGCATATTTATTATTTATTTATTTTTCTCTCCGAGCGACTGACAGAATGTATGAGAGAGTATGGTTGTGTTAGCTCCCGTCTTCTCTGAATCCGGCTGAAGGTGGGGACACCTGTATTTCTTGTAGGTGTCTATGCCTCCGATATGAGCCATAACAAAGCTGACAGGTATGAATTTTGAGAGCAAGTGAGAGAGATTTTGTTAGTGCGTAAGCCAAATGAACGAATTGTCATGCTTGGAGATTTTAATGCTAGAGTTGGAGTAAAACGTGACGGATACGAGAATGTGCTGGGAGCATTTGGGGATAAAATATTGAATGACAATGGTTTGTGTCTGCTAGAGATATGTGTAGAGATGGGAATGGCTGTGATGAATACATGGTTTCAGCATAAGCTGATCCATATGTATACGTTTCGAAGAAAGGATGGAAATGTATTGAAAAATAGCATGATTGACTTTGTGATAATGGATGAAAGAATGATGATGAAAGTGGTAGATACTAGAGCTTACCGTGGGCCTAACGTAAACAGGGACCACTACTTAGTAATTGGTCGAGTAAGTGGACTGTTTAGATGCTGGCGGCATAGGGCTAAAGTATCTACCACTGAACTAGAACGCATAAAAGTGGAACGATTGAAAGATCCTGATGGGAAAGAAATGTACAAAAGGAAACTGAATGACAGACGAGAACCAAATTGGAGTGCCATGAGTAGATGGATGTAGAGGCAGTATGGACAGTTTTTAAAAGTATTGTAGTAGAGAGTGACATTGATGTATGTAATTTTACACAAAAAAGAAGAAGAAAATGTACGAAGGCTGACTGGTGGGATGATGAAACGAGAAGAATGATAGAAGAAAAGAAGAAAGCTTGGCAAGATGATTGTATGAAAGTTATAGCACAGTTATTGTTTGTAAAAAAAAAATATATATACTAATGTTTTTTCTTGAGTCAAATAAACATTTATTTATTTATTTATTATTTATTTATATTCATTACGAACCAGATATGGTTAAAGCTACGCTTTTAGAACTGATTCCACATAACGAGTCTTTTAATAAGTACGCTGTAGACGAAATGGCAGCACAAGATGGGATCACGGTTTTAAGACTGCCCCCTTACCATTGCGAGCTGAACCCTATCGAATTGACATGGGCGCAGGTAAAGGGGCATGTAGCTTAAAATAATAAAACCTTCAAATTGACAGACGTGAGAAATTTATTTGAGGAAGGCATTCAAAAAATTACGACTACCGAATGGTCTAAATGCGTATCCCATGTTGTCAAAGAAGAGGAAAAAATGAGTAGGTTAGATATGTTAATTGACAATATCACAGACACATTTATAATAAATGTTACAGAAAGTGACAGCGATAGCGATAGCGATGACGGCGACGATTTATAAAATAAAATATTACCATAATACGTTTATTTGTTTTATTTCTCATGTTCCTTCATGATCACATTTTTTTATTTATTTCACACACAATTATTAAAGAAAACTCTCAGATCCTTAATAAAATTAATCGTCATAACTAAATTATCCGTTCAGAAATATTTAATTTCCTTATATACTTAGTTTAGTAGTTGATTAGATATACTACTATAAACGAGAGGAATCGATCCGGAAATATTCCATTTCCGTATCGAATAATTTCGCAACGTCCGACTATAGTTTGAAATTCCGACTATAGTTTGAATGTTTTATACTTTGACATCTTCATCAAATTCAAATTTACAATTTGTAGGAATCTTAATATTTCTACCAACCCCCATAAAATAATATTTGCAGCAACATGGTTTATTTGTTTTAGGTGATACTCGACTTGCCGCGCATAAGTACCGTAACGATACGATTTTAAGCAACCTTAAGAGAACTGACCAAACAATGGACAAGGTTGAAGAACCGAAAAGAGGGACTGAAAGAGCTGTTGAAGAAAAACCAGTTCAGAAGAACAGAATAGTGGAAACTCGCGACAAAATAGATATCAAATTACGTAACAATAAACAAAATAATAGCACATCCGATCATAATGACGCTCACAAAGAATCATCTGAAAACAAAATCAGTGCAGACCGAAGTATCAATAGTAGCTCAAGCAACAAACTTAAATCGTTGTTATGTGACACTTGTCAGAAATGTTTTACACATAAAGGTGATTTAATAAAACATGTTCGTAAACACACTGGCGAGAAGCCATATCAGTGTAATGTATGTAAGAAATGTTTCAGTTATAAGAGGAATTTAAGTAAACATACTCGTACACATACGGGTGAGAAACCTTATGAGTGTAATGTATGCAAGAAATGTTTCAGTCAAAAGAGTAGTTTAGATCTGCATACTCTGACACACACGGGTGAGAAACCTTATGAGTGTAATGTATGCAAGAAATGTTTCAGTATGAAGAGTACTTTAAGTAAACATACTCGTACACATACGGGTGAGAAACCTTATGAGTGTAATGTATGCAAGAAATGTTTCAGTCTGAAGAGTAATTTAAGTAAACATACTCGTACACATACGGGTGAGAAACCTTATGAGTGTAATGTATGTAAGAAATGTTTCAGTGATAAGTGGTATTTAAGTGAACATACTCGTACACATACAGGTGAGAAACCTTATGAGTGTAATGTATGCAACAAATGTTTCAGTATGAAGAGTACTTTAAGTAAACATACTCGTACACATACGGGTGAAAAACCTTATGAGTGTAAAGTATGCAAGAAATGTTTCAGTGATAAGAGGAATTTAAGTGAACATACTCGTACACATACAGGTGAAAAATCTTATGAGTGTAATGTATGTAAGAAATGTTTCAGTCGAAGGCCACATTTAGATATACATATTATGCGTATACACACGGGCGAGAAACCTTATGAGTGTAATGTATGTAAGAAATGTTTCAGTGATAAGACGAGTTTAAGTGAACATACTCGTACACATACAGGTGAAAAACCTTATGAGTGTAATGTATGCAAGAAATGTTTCAGTCTGAAGAGTAGTTTAATTAAACATAGTCGTACACACACGGGTGAGAAACCTTATGAGTGTAATGTATGCAAGAAATGTTTCAGTGATAAGAGGAATTTAAGTAAACATACTCGTACACATACGGGTGAGAAACCTTATGAGTGTAATGTATGCAAAAAGCGATTCAATCAAAAGTCAACTTTAGATATACATATTATGCGTATACACACGGGCGAGAAACCTTATGAGTGTAATGTATGTGAGAAATGTTTCAAAATGAAGATTACTTTAAGTGAACATACTCGTACACATACGGGTGAAAAACCTTATGAGTGTAATGTATGCAAGAAATGTTTCAGTATGAAGAGTACTTTAAGCAAACATACTCGTACACATACGGGTGAGAAACCTTATGAGTGTAATGTATGCAAGAAATGTTTCAGTCTGAAGAGTAATTTAAGTAAACATACTCGTACACATACGGGTGAGAAACCTTATGAGTGTAATGTATGTAAGAAATGTTTCAGTGATAAGTGGTATTTAAGTGAACATACTCGTACACATACAGGTGAGAAACCTTATGAGTGTAATGTATGCAAGAAATGTTTCAGTCTGAAGAGGACTTTAAGTATACATACTCGTATACACATGGGTGAGAAACCTTATGAGTGTAATGTATGCAAGAAATGTTTCAGTGATGAGAGGAATTTAAGTAAACATACTCGTACACATACGGGAGAGAAGCCTTATGAGTGTAATGTATGCAAAAAGCGATTCAATCAGAAGCCAAATTTAGATAAACATATGTGTACACACACGGGCGAGAAACCCTATGAGTGTAATGTATGCAAAAAGCGATTCAATCTAAAGTCAACTTTAAATGTACATGCGTACACACACGGGCGAGAAACCTTATGAGTGTAATGTATGCAAGAAATGTTTCAGTCAAAAGAGTAGTTTAGATCTGCATACTCGTACACATACGGGTGAGAAACCTTATGAGTGTAATGTATGTAAGAAATGTTTCAGTCGAAAGCCACATTTAGATATACAAATTATGCGTATACACACGGGCGAGAAACCTTATGAGTGTAATGTATGCAAAAAGCGATTCAATCTAAAGTCAACTTTAAATATACATATGCGTACACACACGGGCGAGAAACCTTATGAGTGTAATGTATGTAAGAAATGTTTCAGTGATAAGAGGAATTTAAGTGAACATACTCGTACACATACAGGTTAGAAACCTTATGATTGTAATGTATGCAAGAAATGTTTCAGTCTGAAGAGTACTTTAATTATACATACTCGTACACATACTGGTGAGAAACCTTATGAGTGTAATGTATGCAAGAAATGTTGCAGTAATAAGAGTAATTTCAGTGAACATACTCGTACACATACAGGTGAGAAACCTTATGAGTGTATTGTATACAAGAAGCGATTCAATCAAAAGCAACATTTATATAGACATACTCTTACACACACGGGTGAGAAACCTTATGAGTGTAATGTATGTAAGAAATGTTTCAGTGATAAGAGGTACTTAGGAACACATCAACACTCATTCAAAACTATAGTTGTTTACCTACTTGTAAGAGAACTTGAAGAACCCTGAGAGTAATAATATGTACTAATATGTATTCTGTGCCATTATAACATTACTGCGGCGTAGCGGAGGTCGCGGGTACGATTCCTCCACAGTGCAAATATTTGTATGCATAAATATTGTTGAGGCACGGAATCGGGCTATGTAAATAAATACTGCGTGCGTGTTCTTTTAGAGCTATATTGTCCAAACATTTACAAGTTACATAAACTGCGACGCACTCGCAGCCGACAATCCCGAGACTGGCGAGTGCATACGCAGTCGTCGTATGCAGCTAAACATGCTGACACTGCTTGCGTCCATACAATGTGTTTTTTGTAATGGTCCTGATTTTTCTGAGTATAAAATATTTGTATTTACAAAAAAATGTATCTCAGTAATTCTATCCAATAATACAAACTAACTAAGCTATGCTTACTTAGGTCTAGATAGCGCTGTGTAGAATGTCTGAGAATATTTATTTATTATACTTGGTAGTAACTGGTTTGGATTACATACTAATTGTTGACAGCGACCTCGCCTGCTTGGAAACAATTTATAGCGGTAAATTGAAATATTCCGAAATAAAAGGTATCGTAATTATGTTCTTCGGGTCCCAAGTTATCTCTATGCCAAATTTTAACCATATCGGTTCAGCAATCTAGGCGTGTGAACGCAACAGACATCATTTTGTTTCGCATGTGTCTATAGTATTATAGTGCTTATCAATTGAGATATAGGGTCTAGTAACAAATAAATGTTTTTGTATGTGTTATAATAGGTCTGTCCTAATTAGTATTTAAGCAAACTAATTTAAAGAGATCTCCAATAAATCATATATTATGTTACTAGAAAATTTCGTTTATTCCCACTTGTTCTACTGAACAGTTTTACGGTAGAACAAAAGGGACTATTTTTTCTCACTAATTCTACGACATTAGATGGAACAAAAGGGTAGAACTAGTGGGAGTCTCTATTCCCACTTGTTCTACCAGTTCCATCGGGTAGAACTCACTCATCGTTTGTTCACAGGCTCCGTGGAAATCATCAACTAATAATCGAACAAATGAGAAAAAAAGGTCTCACTAGTTCGACGATCGAACTAGTGAGACCTTTTTTTCTCATTTGTTCGATTATTAGTTGATGATTTCCACGGAGCCTGTGTGCGTTCGCGCAGCGGAATGTTGTTGAATTTAAAGATTTGAATCATGCAGATATTTATTGTATGACGTCGTCTAATTGTGTATGGTAAAAAAAAATTGTGCATGCAGTCATTGTTGAGAAATTCGCTAAAATCTGATTCCGCTGGGCGAACGTTGTCCTGGCGGAACTTTTTTTAATCCATGGACTTAGAAGAAAAAAAATGTGTCCAAAAATTAGTGTGTATTTGTGTGTAATTGTGTATGTATGAATAAAACTAGTGCATGCATAAACTTTGGAGAAATTCAAGTTTCCGCTACGCGAACGTTTGGCCATTAGCTAGTTTTCATATAAAGCGCTTATATAGAGAGCTGTAGATTTTTACATACGTTGTTTTGAATTTGTTTATATTTGTTTAAAATACAGATTTAGAAAAAATCGTAGGGTTTAAAAGATAAAAATTTAAACGTAAAATACGCATAATAGTTCTTAGTTCGTAAAGTATGCACTGAGGGGTCTAGATTTTCACGTTTATACAAACCTTGTAAGAGTGTCTGCAACATGTTGCCAAGTATCAATAATGTTTCGTTAGTAATTAAAGAGTTATAGGACAATTTACCATGAATAGACCACTGTTTACAAAGCAGTCAAATATCACGACGTTCTAAAGGAATTGCATAGTAAAATGTATTCCAATAATTAGTGTATTAATTCAACTACTCATAAAATTTTTTTACCATACACAATTACACGACGTCATACACTAAATATTTGCATGATTAAAATCTTTAAATTCAACAACATTCCGCTACGTGAACGCACACACGGAGCCTCGCTTCGCGGGCTCCTATTTCTTTCTATTCTGGTAACTTAGCACTAACACTAGTACTACGATCAAAAAAAGGTCTCAGTAGTTCCACGGTCAAACTTGAGAAAAAAAAATCTCAATAATTCGACGATCGAACTAATGAAACGAACTAGTGGGAACAAGCGTTTTTTGCGACGCACTTTCGTTGGTATTTTGGGTGACGGCAGGTCTGGACGTATACACGCCTTCCTCACTGGTACACCATCAACTCCAGCGTCCACTCCCCAGCGCGCACCGTCAGCCACGCAATTGGCTCTTGCGAACCGGCCGCGGCAGCGACGCGACGCCACCGCCATTTCTGGTGGACGCCAAAGTTGTGACGAATATTTCTTCCCTAATAAAAAATGGTGTAAAGGACAATGGGCATTGCGGCCCATGAGCGGCCATCAATGAAACTAGTGTCATTTGAAAGGGGAGATCTTTGACAACAAATATTGTTCAAGGAGTACTATGAAATACCGTTTGGGAAAAAAACTATAGTTAAAATACTATTATTAAAATACTTTTTTTTTTCATTATTATTTATGTATCCTAATATTTAATACTTTTTCTATTAGAGGTCTAAGAACCTTTGTTGAAATCGGTCTCGCCATGTTTCATGCGTCAACCAATCAGCGACGAGCGCCGCTCGCACTCGGCGACTCGGCGATTACCGTTATGCTCAAGCGCACAGCGCAGTCCATCGTTGGCATTTGTTTCATTGAGTAATGTGACTTTGTCTACAGGCCCTGTGCGATTATTATTGTTTGACAATCTCTTTCGACTCTGGCTTGCATATCGGACTTGTTAATATCTATCTTGGAGACTTGTGCTCGTTTTTTTGGACTTTTTTTAAGCAGATTCCTATAACAATGGCAGATAATCGCCAAGTGTGTATTTTATGTAATCGATCCGTGATAAACAGAAGAAGATACGAAATAACCCGTGCTCGGTTTGAAGAACATCCCGCTGTAGGCCAATATATCTTTGAAGCTCTTACCTCTGAACATCAGGTAAGTACATCAAACGAAATCATTATTTCTTAGTTGTCACGTCAACAATATAGTACTGTTTAACTTGAGGTGGTCACAGTGTTTTAACTCTCGCGCATTGAGATTACATTTCTCAGTAAGTAGTAAGTAAACTGTCACCGACGCGGCGACGTTGTCGTTCCGTTTGATCCACGGGGCGAGAACGGGATAGAAGTATCGGTATTTACGTATGAGTAAGCGAGATAATTAATACTGCTTAGGCAATCGAATAAAATATTTTTCTTTATATTTCGCTTTGTTTGAACAGCGTTCAATGAAAATAACTAAGCGTTTTGACTAATTGTAATACTCTCATTTTCAGATACAATACAATTGCCAGGAGTACAGTTGTCGACCATGCTGGCAACGGGCAGAAAGAGCTAAAGCGCTAAAGCGCAGCCAAGAGAAGACCGTCCACACGAATGTGTATTACATATTAAAGAATATTCAAGACTCCCTAATACAGCAACGCGTTGTATGTATGAAAACTGCAGACGAACGGATCTCCGAAGGATTCCGGATAACATTAAAGTGACATTCTTGATTCATTTTAATTTTTATATTCCAAATAGTGCAAGAGTTTGCGATCATCATTTGGTATCCAATGATTGGGATCAAATAATTGACAGCCCTAACTTGCTCCACGACTTCAATGCCACACATTTTGTGCATATCATGAGCCTCATGAAAATCGCGGTGCTTCGAGGATCTATACTAGATTTTGATAATATAGATGACATGGACCCAAATGAAGTATACATCCGATTAGGCGTTAGTCGAGACCAATTTATGAATATTTTGGAACAAACTCCTTCATTGTCGAACGTATCAACACGCCCGAAAACATCTTTGGCATGCTACTTAATGAAACTGCGAAGCGGTGAAGCAAATGAAAGGCTGGCGACGCTTTTTAATATGAGCCGTAGAACCCTAGAACGACATTTAACGTTCGCCAGAGACTCTCTTTTACTGGACTTCGTTCCCCGGCATCTTGGTTATGATCATCTCAATAGAATTGATGTAGCTAACCGAAACCTACAAGTTCCAAGTGCAATTTTTGGAAATGCAAATGCCTTAAACAGAAAGGCAATTGTGATAGCAGACGCCACTTATATATATATATACAAAAGTCCGCAAACTATTTATTCCAAAAGCGATCATACAGTCTACACAAATACACGAATTTGTTGAGACCGTTTTTAATAGTGTGCTGCGATGGCCACATTTTAGATGTCTTTGGGCCATATTCAGCCATAGAATCAGATGCACAAATAATGAAAAATATGATTGACGACGAAGGAAATCCTTTCCATTGGTTTTTTGAACATGGAGATGTGATCATCTTAGACCGTGGGTTTCGCGACGTAATCGACGACTTACATGCCTATGGTTATGAAGCTCACTTACCGAAAACAAAAAATCGAGACGAAGATCAATTGACGACAGAACAAGCGAATAAGTCTAGGTTGGTTACTATGTGCCGCTGGGTTGTTGAAGTTATAAATGGTTGGTTCAAACGCGATTTTAAACTATTCCGATAAGACTTTTTCAATCGTGCTTTGCCTCATATGATGGCAGATTTTAGAATAGGTGCTGCATTATTGAATGCTTGCAGAGAACCATTGTCAGATAGCGTTCACGCTGAAACATTTATAGAGGTTATAAACCAAAGAATGAACCAACCAAATAACCTAGCAGAGTATGTCCTAGCCAACAACCTTAATCGTAGACGGGCTTGTTTCGATAGCATTACAGGAAACCAACCTAACATAAGTGATTTTCCTTTGCTGACTGAGGAGGATTTAACCATTTTTGCACTTGGTACATACCAAGTAAAGCTAGCCCGCAGCTATTATGCGGAGCATGTGCGACAAGGTCTCTATAATATAGAAACGTATAGGGATCCCGATGTTACAGGCCTAGGCAGGTACGGCATCACAGCAACAAATGTTTGGCTGCTAAGATGTCGAATACAATCCAGACAAACTAGGTCAAAAATATATTATTCGTACATTATAGTAGATAGAGAGAAAAGCGGCAGAGAAGCCATAGAAAACTACTATTGCAGTTGTCTAAGCGGTAAGCGCACTCTTGGTTGCTGTGCCCACATTATGTGTGTAGTGTGGTATTTAGGGTGGGCGAGAAACCAAGAGGAAGAGATCCGTTTACCAGCTCATTTTTTAAACGATGTTATTGTAGACGACAATTGAATCCCATCATTTTCTTTTTTTAAAGGAATACTAGCATTATATACGAGCATTGTATATGTGTCTGTCAATAAATCGATGTATTTAATAACCAATAAACCTTTAGTTTTATTTAATCCATCATTATCTTATACTTAGATATGCATTACGTTTTATCATTTACGTACTTTCGGTTTAATTAATTCGATTTTTTTATATGATCAACGCTTTATAACTTTTTATCTAAACAAGTTGCCGAAATAATTTTTTACATCGAGATCCTGTACTTTAGAACTAACATACGTCGACATTTTAAACTTCGACATTCAGTAGCGGAGTCGGTCTGGGTGTTTCTAAGTATAATATGTATGTATTTACAAAAAAAAGTATTGAAGTCATAAAAAATATGATAAACCGCATTCTGGAACCCATAACACAAGCTAGTTAAAATATGCTTAATTTGGGTCTAGAAAGCGCTGTGTAGAATGAAACCCTTAAAAAACTCGATAACCGTCCGAAAAATGAAAAAGAAACTAAAACAACATTTCCTACGACATAAAATTAATTAGTCAAGTTATCATTTACTGTCTGTGGAGCAGCCTGTATACCACGCATATCACCGAACCGCGGTTGCGTGGGATCAGTGTGGAGTGCGGCCACCGATGGGCGCTTGCTCACTTTTTATAGTCTACCTCCTATTCTAGTTAATTTTTGATTACTTGTGTTTTTAGGGTTCCGTTGCCAAATGGCAAAAAAACGGATCCCTTATAGATTCGTCATGTCTGTCTGTCTGTCCGTCCGTATGTCACAGCCACTTTTTTCCGAAACTATAAGATCTATGCTGTTGAAACTTGGTAAGTAAATGTATTCTGTGAACCGCGTTAAGATTTTCATACAAAAATAGAAAAAAAACAATAAATTTTGGGGGTCCCCATACTTAGAACTTAAACTCAAAAAATTTTTTTTCATCAACCCCATTGTACAGGGAGATAACAGCACTTACCTCGACTGTTCAGGAAAGTGTGATTAACCTAATAGTCTATCCTAGTCTATCCTAATGAAGGAGTACTTACGGTACTCCTATGGCAAAAGTATCCTAGCTAATCCTAATCCCGTCACCCTGTACTACTGTAATACTAACGTAATCCTAACTGCTACCCTACGGTTCAATACACGCTTGGTTCTCGGGGGCTCGCTGGCAGACCAACTCGTGTTCGCAACCCTAACCTATAGTTCGTCACGGCGTGGTACTCGGTGGTGTTCGGTGACACAGACCTCCGCTCGTGTACGTCACTACGGTGCTTCGTTGGTACCCCTAATCGTCCCTACTCCCCTAGCCCTACTATAAGTATTTAAAAATACATATATATAATAGGTACAGGATATCTGATGCCAGGCGACCTAAGACACCAGACGGACAGAGACACGAATTGGGGTGCAGGTGGTAAGGTTTTCTCACTGCCGGTCAAGCAGGCTCACAAGACCGATCAGGTACTGACGGCTAAGGGTGTCTTGGCCACAGTGAGAGGTTGGACAAGTAATGAGTCAAAGTCGGGCTCAACGTGATGACTGGTTTATTCTTACTTAAGTATGATCTTAAATACTAATTTTATCATATATACACAACTATAACTACGTCTTAGTGTGCTATTGGTGTTCATGCAACTTCAGCAGTCCTTTTTCCTCGTCTGTCATTTATCTACGTGATGATAAGCGCATATTAGTATATTTGAATATCACGTAGCGTTTATTGACATCAGAATATAGGAAGTTGCTGTAAGTCATGTTCATGCGTGAACACCCATACATGTGTGGTATCTATGGATAGGTCTTCAAAAATGATATTGAGGTTTCTAAGATCATTTTTTTCTAAACTGAATAGTTTGCGCGAGAGACACTTCTAAAGTGGTAAAATGTGTCCCCCCCCCCTGGAACTTCTAAAATAAGAGAATGATAAAACTTCCACCGAAAATTGGTTTGGACGAGATCTAGTAAGTAGTTTTTTTTAATACGTCATAAATCGTAAACTGCAATTTACCTTTCATTCAATGAACTCAAATATAAAAATTAAAAAAAAAACATTATTATGTTACTTGCTGCTACGGAACCCTTAATGGGCGAGTCCGACTCGCACTTGGCCGCTTTTTCTAAACTGAATAGTTTGCACGAGAGACACTTCCAAAGTGGTAAAGTGTGTGCCCCCCTGTAACTTCTAAAATAAGAGAATGATAAAACAAAAAAATATATATGATGTACATTATCATGTAAACTTCCACCGAAAATTGGTTTGGACGAGATCTAGTAAGTAGTTTTTAGGGATTTACTTAAAAGCCCTATTGCTATCGAGTTGTCGTCGACGTCGTCGTTGCCAATTTTCTGTCACGGTTTTGGGTATGAAGGAGATGAGCTATCGAGTTGCTGTTTTCGGTAATAGATTCGTGCTGCGGTGAACCATTGCAAGATAAGATAAAATAAAAGAAAATCCCTTGTATTCGGCTGAGCTCGTCTCAGGAATTCAACTTGTTTTTAATACGTCATAAATCGTAAACCGCAATTTACCTTTCATTCAATCAACTCAAATATAAAATTTAAAAAAACTTTACTTGCTACTACGGAACCCTTAATGGGCGAGTCCGACTCGCACTTGGCCGCTTTTTTAACCTACTTTTATTTAGCCATTGACGGCTTAAATGCACAGTAAAACTCGTATGAGTTTATGTGACGTTTTTATTCAAGTTAATTCTTTATAATGTATTAACTTTAATAGTAGATTAGTAGCCAAGGGCTGTAAGGCATCAATTGCAGCCCGAGATATTTATTGTGCAATTGATGCTTACACCCGAGCTAACTATTCTGCTTTACATCTCGATTTTGAGGTAAGTAGAAAGAAACCGGCATTACAAGAATAAAACATTTTATTTGTTGTTTATAGTGAAATGAGAACAATTTTCAAATTTTAAGGACAGGTGTTTTTTGGGTATGTTAATAGTTTGTGATTGTGATATTTGTTGGTCATGGACATAATCTGACGGGATGAAGCTTTCTTCAGCAGAAGTTGATGGTTGCGGATCATCTCTTGAAAAAGATGTTTGATTTTTTGAAAGCTGAATAGTTTTCGTTATTTTGTTGGCAATTTTAATTTTATTTTGTATGGAATCTTCAATGTAACCTTCAACCACCTTGCTGGATTTCCACCCACCGTGCCTTTTTATAGTGGTTAAGTTAGCCCCAGAATTGCTACGGCATACTTCTGATGGTATTTTTTCCAATAACTTGTTTGTAGCACTTGCCTTGGTACTTCAAAAAAAATCGGTTGGTGTTTACATTTTCAGGACGAAGATTTCTGTATTTTTGTACGAATTCAGAGAATTCTTGAGGAACTACAAATGTTCGGTCAATTTTAGTTTATGTGTTCGGTAGTTTAATTACTAACAACTGACCCTTTTTTTTTTTTTCGTGCGGAAATCCCTTCGGATACCCCCCCGCGTGCCAGCGGGGGCGGTTATGTCGGGCTTGAACCGACTAAAACCGCACGCCGTCTCGGGTGACGCCGGGGTGTAAGGTTGCCCATAGAGCATATCCCTCGCACCCCGACTGACCCTGGGCCATCTCCGGTTTCGAGATGGCCCCCTCGGGTTTGGGAACCACGGAGTCCCCGTCTTGCCCCGGTTTGGGGGAGGGGCGCTAGTCGCCCCACCGTCCCGGCCTGCTTCTGCTGGGGTGACAGGTGGCCTCACCCGCCACCCCCAGGCCTGCGCTCATGGAGGACGGAGGTCGTTAAGCGACCTCCGGCGCCTGAGTTGCCTGCGACGCGCGGCGAGCAAGTTGCGGGCTCGGCGGACCGGGAGAGTTCTAAGTCTCTCCCGGGCGCGCTCCGCCACCTCCTTCGCGAGCATTACATGCTCGCAGAAGGAGGCGGCGGCGGCCCACGCGCTCGCGCTCAGCACCATTGCCGCAATCATGCTGCCGAGCGAGAGGATTCCCACCCCGATGGCTGCCACGAGGTCACGCCTCGGCGCCTCCCACGCCGGGCAGTCCGCCAGCGTGTGCAGCCCTGAGTCCTCGCTCGCGTCGCAGTGATGACACTCAGGCGTTGGCTCCTTCCTGATCCGATGCAGGTGGTCCCCGAAGCACCCCTTCCCTGAGATCACCTGCGTCAGTCGGTAGGAGAGGCTTCCGTGTCGCCTCTCCAGCCAATCCTCCATGATGGGCCTTACCGCCGCTATTGCGGCGTGCCCTGCGCTTGGTTGCCCAAGTCGTTCCTTCCACTCCACCACGATGGCCTGGCGGAGCTGGGACTGCACGGCCTCGATTTCTCGAGGCTCGGGGTTCCATCCCTGCTCCCGCGCCTCCTTTCGCCACTGGTACAGTTGCGAAAGGGCTCTCGCTTCCAGGTCCCATGGCGGAGTTCCGGCAAGGAGACTCGCCGCCTCGAAGGAGATCGTGCGGTACCCTCGGATGAACCTGATGGCCAGAACTCGCTGCGGAGCGCGCAGCATACGACTAACAACTGACCCTGTTGTTCTATGTTCTCTATTGTTATAGTTGTTAATTCAATACCTCGGCATGCGCCAGTTATACCGAAGATAAGAACTACCTAAAACAAGCGAAATATAAAAATAAGTAGGTATGTTTTATAGGATTGTAAGAGTATAAAAAATTAATTATGAAGTATTACCATTATATGATTGTTATTTTACGTACCTTTACAGCTAAATATATGTCATCAGGGGCTTCATTTATGAATGTTTTCACGTCTTGCGCTGTAAAAACCTTTGACTTTTTACTTTTGTGCCCAGCAGATTGTCTTTTTAGAAAAGATGATAATTTTGAATAGTTCTTGATATTGATGTCGTGTTTAGTACTCATAGTTGCTTTTAACATTGAATAAATGCACCACAAACTAGATGGCTGCAGCTTTTTTGATAGCTCACTAAAGTATGTTAAGAATACAGTCTCGGATAAAGACTTTACTCGTTTCTCTGTTCGCCACTTTATGAACTCGTCGTAAGCTTTCAAATATCTCTCTTTAGAAGTTTCAGGCAAAATATTATTAATTGCTGCTTCAGCTTCCATTTTCGTTGAATCGGGAGTGCAGCTTATATCTTCATCACTTGAAGAACTCATGTTTTTTCCTAATTAGCACGTAATTATAAAGAAATCCCAAAAACAAACAATATTTAAAGTACTTAAAAGTTTTCTATTCCCGCCTTTTTTCATAAAAAGAATCAAGTAAAGAACTTTTTAATTTTTTTTTTCAAGATTGAAGTTGAATTTCGCCGTTCGATATTTAAAATTGATGACTATTATACTCACACGAAGACAAGGCTGTATAGCAAAGCGACCTCTTTGGTCATTCGGCTGAATGCATGATGTCTATTGCCAGTATGATGGTTAGATGTACGCGAACTTTTTGAAAGAAAGAAGTGTTTTTTTTTAAATTACTTACCGCCCTAGGGCTTTTCTAGGACTCCGCTACTGAATGTCGAAGTTTAAAATGTCGACGTATGTTAGTTCTAAAGTACAGGATCTCGATGTACGCCAGTTCGAAAGTTCACTGCAGCGAAGTATGCAAGGCCGACGTATGAAAATTTGATAAAACAATATCACGAGACACAACAATTAATTTTCTAGGTGGTTAAAAAAAAAATAACCACGAAGGCTAAGGCGGCAGCTCCGCTCCGCTTCGCTCCCGCCTTAGCCTTCTAACCTAACCTATCCGAGTCGATACGTCGGCCTTGCATACTTCGCTGCAGTGAACTTTCGAACTGGCGTACATCGAGATCCTGTACTTTAGAATACTAACATACGTCGACATTTTAAACTTCGACATTCAGTAGCGGAGTGCTTTTCTAGCTACATTATTACCCTAGAGCGCTAATTAGTCACCTACAAGCCCCATTTGGAGGTAATAAGAAATATAAAAAAAATAAGAACCTACTTACCGAACATGAGAGATGTAAAAAAATGTAAATAGCCAAGTAATAGAATACTAAACGAATATGTCTATCTTGGTAAACACGATAGTTAATCCGTTCCATGATGTAAAATAATCATCATTATCATCATATCAACCGTAGGAAGTCCACTGCTGAACATAGGTCTCCCCCATTGACTTTCATTTCGACCGGTCTGTAGCGGCCGGCATCCCCCGAGACCCTGCGCTCTTTACCAGGTCGTCTGTCCACCTTGCGGGAGGCCTTCCTAGGCTGCGCTTGCCGTCACGTGGTCTCCATTTAAGAACCTTTCATATAAAATTATGTTAACGGGAGTTAACGCGATCATGTATAGGTATTTACATACCTTTGGATTGCCTGACGTTTCGACCATCAACCAAATCAACTAGGAACAAAGAAGTATCCCGAACAGTTACCATTACATGGAAAAAGTTATGGACACAAAATTAAATTTTAAAAGGAGATTACAGCTTAGACCATAATAAGATTATAAAGGATGCGTGCATATTAGCAAGCCTTGAATAGGGCAGCCAAACGTGGGTTTATACAAATGAAATAAAAAACAAACTAATTATTACGCAAAGAACCGTGGAAAGAAGCATATTAAAAACTAGTTGTTGCCCGCGGCTCCGCCCGCTTGATTTTTGATCCCATTCCCGTAACCCATGGGACCATATTCTATGAATAGAATGTGTTCTTTCAAACTATAATCTATCCCTGTACCAAATTTTAGCCAGACCCGTTGAGCCGTTTGAGCGTGATTGAGTTACAAACATCTAAACACAAACTTTCACGTTTATAATATTAGTAAGATTAAGTGTCAACAAAGTAATAACAATTTAAGTATGTAAGTAGGTGAATATATTGTTTCAATCGTTTTAATCCCGTGTACAGGTGGTTTAACTCACAAAGTACTTATCAGCAATAACATATACTGCATTATATTATATAGGCGCGTGTAGACAGTTAATATATATATCGCGATCCTGTCAATATACCTGTATTGATAATATTTATGATATTGATGTGCAATATATATTGAAGTTATACTTCTTTTGGCGCGTTAGGGAAAAATGTTGAGAGTATTTTTTTACGATCCGCGCGCACACCGTCACGAAAAACCGACACCAAGAAGAATTTGATGTCAGTTGCCGGTATCATTTAACTAAATCATAAACTAAAATGATTTTTTAAATTATTATTTCTACAAAAGTAGGATAACGCGAAGGATAAAATTCTTAGAAATAGTATTATCTTATTACGCCAAAAAAGTACCGTAAGTAACTACTTACGTGCGCAAGTACACACATACTTTTTTTTGGACGAATGAAGGCAGTATTTATTGTACTCATTTACAGATGATGCCGCGGTAGAGCAAGATGGCGCCGACCTGTATCATACCGCACTAGGCTTACACACGGAGTGTGACATTCCTTTGGATATTGTCAAGGAGGAACCGGATGACGTCGACACTGGTAAGTTAGTAGACTGTGACGGAACGTGCGTGTGGACATTATATTTATTTTGCACCCTTTTTTTTTACGTGCGGAAATCCCTTCGGCCACCCCCGCTGGCCATCTTGGGTGGTTATGTCGTGTCTCGACTAAAATCGCACGGTGTCCACGCATGTGACATTATATAAAAGTTCTTGTAGTTCGTTGTAACAAAAATTAACTACTTAGTAGATTTCGTTCAAACCAATTTTCAGTGGAAGTTTACATGGTTAATGTACATCATATGTTTTTTTTTGTCTTATCTTTCTCTTATTTTTGAAGTTATAGTGGGGGGGAGGGAGGCACATTTTACCACTTTGGTAGTGTCTCTCGCGCAAACCATTCAGTTTAGAAAAAAAATATATTAGGAACCTCAATATTATTTTTGAAGACCTATTCAAAGATATGCCACACGTATGGGTTTGATGAAAAACTTCTTTTTGAGTGTCAGTTCTAAGTATGGGGAACCCCCAAATTTTTTTTCTATTTTTGTATGAAAATTTTAATGCGGTTCACAGAATACATCTACTTACCAAGTTTCAACAGCATAGTTCTTTTAGTTTCGGAAAAAAGTGGCTGTGACATACGGACGGACAGACAGACAGACATGACGAATCTATAAGGGTTCCGTTTTTTTGCCATTTGGCAACGGAACCCTAAAAACAGTATAATATTTTAGTCCCGTCCCCTAAAGTCCAACCACACATCCGGATCGACTATCTGATCACGCGGGGGGCGGACACACGATTCACAAAATTACAGACGTGGCTAACGTGGCACTGGTAGATATCACATCTCTATTCGTGGGTGTCGTTTAAGGTGACTAAGGGATAGGGCTGTTCTTCACCTTATATCATACAGTTCAAGAAAAACCGGCGAGAAATGCATGTGGATCTAAAAGAAAAGCTACCCCAGGGAGGTACCGGAGCAACCGGAGAGTCGTCCTCTCTTCCTCACAGGAAGAGACAGTCCCACGTATCTGGGGGGGACAAATCTGCATGGAGAGATGGCGACGGTACTCGCCAGACGTCACGCCGAAACCTTTCTCGAAGGGCCAAAAAGAGGGCAGCAGACTGTTGATTTGCTACTCTGAATGTAAAAGGGGCTATGAATGAAAAACTAGATGATGATAGAAAGAAATATAGATGTACTGTGTGTGAATCAGACGAAGCGAAAGGGGAGAGAAATACTAACACGCGGGCCGTTCACCGAAATATGGTCGGGCGTGTCCGACAGTTACCATGGCAGTAAAGGTGTTGGTATTATTCTCTCCGAGCGACTGACAGAATGTATGAGAGAGTATGATTGTGTTAGCTCCCGTCTTCTCTGAATCCGGCTGAAGGTGGGGACACCTGTATTTCTTGTAGGTGTCTATGCCCCCGATATGAGCCATGTCAAAGCTGGCAGGGATGAATTTTGGGAGCAACTTTTGGGAAAGATTTTGTTAGTGCGTAAGCCAAATGAACGAATTGTCATGCTTGGAGATTTTAATGCTAGAGTTGGAGTAAAACGTGACGGATACGAGAATGTGCTGGGAGCATTTGGGGATAAAATAGTGAATGACAATGGTTTGTGTCTGCTAGAGATATGTGTAGAGATGGGTATGGCTGTGATGAATACATGGTTTCAGCATAAGCTGATCCATATGTATACGTTTCGAAGAAAGGATGGAAATGTATTGAAAAAGAGCATGATTGACTTTGTGATAGTGGATGAAAGAATGATGATGAAAGTGCTAGATACTAGAGCTTACCGTGGGCCTAACGTAAACAGGGACCACTACTTAGTAATTGGTCGAGTAAGTGGTCTGTTTATATGCTGGCGGCATAGGGCTAAAGTATCTACCACTGAGCTAGAACGCATAAAAGTGGAACGATTGAAAGATCCTGATGTGAAAGAAATGTACAAAAGGAAACTGAATGACAGACGAGAACCAAATTTGAGTGCCATGAGTAGATGGATGTAGAGGCAGTATGGACAGTTTTTAAAAGTAATGTAGTGGAGAGTGCCATTGATGTATGTAATTTTACAAAAAAAGGGAGAAGAAAATCTACGAAGGCTGACTGGTGGGATGATGAAACGAGAAGAATGATAGAAGAAAAGAAGAAAGCTTGGCAAGATGTGCTAGCGATGGAAGCTATTGATAGAGTAAGTGGAGGTATGAAGAAAGATAATATAAAGGAAAAGAAGGAAAAATATCGAAATGTGAAAGAGAAAGTGAAAGAATGCGTAGAAAGAAAGAAAAAGGAGAAAATGGAGAGGCTTGAGAGAGAGTTCAGTGTAAGTTTCCGGGATAACATAAAAACGTTCTGAAAACTAGTAAAAGAAGCGCGAGGGAACATAAAAACAGGTTCGATGAATGTAATAACGGATGAAAATTTTGGAAAGATTAATGTTACATCCTTGGAAGAGATATTTTGAAAGTCTGTATGAGCGTAGTGTGGATGAAATAGAGTATGACCAAGGAGTGATAGGTTCGCTAGCGATAGCCGTCACTCTAAAAAATTCAAACGCTGACCACATCCTTATTGCCCAGTATCAATCCCCAAATCTGCCTCTTATAACGTCTGACTTAGACATTCTCTTTCAGCTAGGACGCCAAGTAATTATTTTGGGTGACTTGAATGCCAACCATAAGCACTGGTACAGCAGTTATATTAATGCCCGTAGCAGAACACTTTTTAAATACTTGCTAGATAATGATGTCGTTATTCATGCGTCTACTACACCTAGTTAAGTTAACTATCGTACTGACTTAGCAGCCACAAACCCAGATATTGTGTTGACTTCAAATATTACTACTATCGATAATGTGAAGGCAATACCGGCGTTATCGTCCAATCACTTCCCCATCTTCTTTATGGTATATGGGTCAGTTTCGTCTAAACCCAAAACTACTTTTCCAAACTACAGTAAAGCCGATTGGATGAGCTATCGTAAGACCTTGGATGATCATATATTCCTTTCTAATCGTACATTTGTATCAGTTGCCGAAGTTGACCGTAGCATTGACTATCTCCAAAGTTGCATTGTAGCAGCTAGAGACGAACATGTGCCGACCTACATAAATAACAAAAAACCACAAGCCTTACCCTGGTCAATTAGAAAACATATTAAATTAAAAAATCAGCTACGACGTGCTGAACAGAAGCTTGCTAATGGTCCATTAAAAAGGCAGTTTAGAACAAAAATTAACCAACTCCAAAGTAAAATAAAAGTGGACATAAAAAATTATCTTAACCATATTTGGGAGGCTAAATTAAATAAAGTTGATGATAATCCTCGTTCTGATATATGGAGAATGGTAAATTCTTTGAAACCTAAAACACACAAATTTCCTCCAATGCATAATGACGACGGCACGCTTACGAATAATAAATTAGAGCAGTGTACGGCCCTGGCTAAAGCGTTTTTGGGAAATATGAACCTTACTGCAGATTGGGATAGTCCAACTGTAAAAGCTGAGGTCAGCAAATCTATCGACATAATAAATAATTATAATGGTCCCAAAATACATAGCCCCATATGCCCTGCCGAGGTTCGTATTTCCATTGCAAAACTAAAAAATCGTAAGGCACCAGGCCCCGATGTTTTGCAAAATATACTGCTAAAAAATCTATCATTGAAAAGTGTTGTTTACCTAACTAAGATTTTTAATGGCTGTTTACATCTTGGCTACTTTCCAAAAACCTGGAAAGTAGCACTTAGGAAACCCGGTAAAGAAGACACAGTACCTTCAAATTATCGCCCTATAAGCTTGCTTCCTGCCTTGGCCAAGCTATTTGAATCAATTATCTGTGCGAGACTCGTAAAAATAACTGACAATGTCCTGATAAATGAACAATTTGGCTTCCGTTCGTCACACTCTACTACCCACCAGCTTACCCGGGTCACGGAACATATTGCTCGTAATCTGAACCTCAATAAATCTACAGGAACTGCTCGACGTCGAGAAAGCTTTCGACTCGGTTTGGCATGATGGCCTCCTTTATAAGCTCGTGAAACATGTATTCCGTTGTCCTATGTAAAACTCTTGCAGTCATATCTCTATGAACGCCACTTTGCAGTACACATCGATTGCATTAAATCTGATCTTTTCCCTGTTCCCGCCGGTGTTCTCCAGGGATCGGTACTGGGTCCCTATTTATTCCTTTTATACGTTAATGACATTCCGATTCAAAAGTCAACCCATTTGGCTTGCTTTGCAGATGATACAGCAACATAAGAATCATTAGTCGATTACAGTTGTCAATTGAAAAGTTGCATGAATTTTTTACTACATGGAAATTAAAAATAAATGAAACCAAAACCGAGGCAATAATGTTTACTCGTCACCGTAGGTTACCAACGCGTTATGACAATATTTCAGGTCATAATATCCCCTGGAGCAAGGCAGTTCGCTATCTAGGTGTGACTTTGGACAATAAAGTAAACTGGACCAGACATGTAGGTAATGTGCGTGTCAAGAGTGCTCAAGCTTTACGTGCTTTAAGCCCGATTGTAAATAGGAAGTCAAATTTAAGCCCTGAAATTAAACTTAAAATATACACCACACTTGTACGTCCCATTCTAACTTTCGCTTGCCCTTAATGGAATAATACCAGCAATTCCAATATCAAAACACTACAAGTAATACAAAATAAAGCCCTAAAAATTGCATTCAATACCTCATTTCGAACTAATTTAAAAAATCTCCATGCCGAAATCAAGTTCTTAACCTTATACGAATTCATTGTAAAATTAACAAAATGTTTTTATTATAAACTCAAAACAAATCCTAATATCTTAATTCGTAATATATGTCAATCTCGTATCTGCGATCTGCCTTATGTCGATAGATACGGTACGTATCCCCTTCTCCATCACTATCTTTTGTTTTGTGACGACGAGTCATTGGATGCCCACCGCTCGGACAATACCGGCCGCATTAGCCATCGCGTTGACCCTCGGGTGGGGGCTTTGCTTCCCCTCGGTCGCCCACCGCGGTGGACGTGCGGGGGACGGAGTAGCGCACGCCGCTGATCGAGTGACTGGTTGCTTTTTGTGTTCAATAGATATTATTCGTAATATTTATTTGTTCCAATGTAGGTAGTTTCATGTAATGAGTGGACCACTAATTCGTGTTCACATAATTATAGTGAATGTTTAAGTTACGTACCAATTAATTATGTAGTGAAGTAAATAAAACTAATCCTGTTAATATACTTTTGTAGGTGTTACACCTGGTAAAGTAATCTAACTTTTATGTTTAACGGGAATGGGATGTACGGATCAAGTCTTCCTTGCGCTGCGTTGTGGAGAAATACCTGGCCAAAACCAGAAAGTGTTTTGCGCATTCGTGGACTTGGAAAAGGCGTATGACAAGGTGAACAGGAATGAGTTGTGGTAGGTACTATCCATGTATGGGGTGGACTGCAACTTAATACGGGCTCTGAAGTCATTGTACTAGGGCTCCAGAGCCTGTGTTAGGATTAATGGCGCCTACACAAACTGGTTTGATATCTCTAAAGGTGTCAGGCAAGGATGTGTAGCTTCGCCTTGGTTGTTCAATCTTTTCATGGATAGCTGTATGAGTGATATGAAAGGGTATGAATATGGAATAAAGATTGAAGACCTGCATGTTAAGTGCCTCCTATACGCCGATGACCAAGTTATACTTGCATCATCGGCGCAGGAGTTGCAGAAAATGGTGAACAGCATGAATGCGGCCTTTGAAGCGGGAGGTATGAAAGTGAATGCAAGAAAGAGGAACGTTATGGTTTTTGAGAGGCAGCAAGAAATGACTGAATGTAAAAAAAAAATGTTATGATTGAAGGTGAATGTGTAGAACAAGTGTCACAGTTTGTATACTTGGGTAGTTTGTTCACAAGGGATGGAAGATACGATGGAGATATTGAAAGGAGAGTGACTGAAGGATATCGCGTGAAAGGTGCGTTACGCTCCTTCATGAGTGGCCAGTCAGTGCCGAGGAAGGCACGACTGGCGGTTCATAACGGCGTACTAGTCCCCACATTAATGTATGGATGTGAAAGTTGGGCACGGCAGAAAAATCATGAAAGTAGAGTGAATACAGTGGGTCATTGCGTAGCATGTGTGGAGTAAGGTTGGCTGATAGGAAGAGGAATACAGACATACTTGAATGGTGTGGCCTGAAAGCAAATGTTGTTACTAGAATTGAAAAGGGTATGCTAAGGTGGTTTGGACACTTGGAACGAATGAGTACTGTGCGAATGACACACCAAGTATATAAGGCAGATGTAAGTGGGCAGGCAAGCCGGGGTCGACCTCGCAGGACATACTCTGATCAAATTAATGAGATACTGAAAAAAGGGCAGGTCGAAAGCACTCGAAACCGGCGGGCTTGCATGAAAGGTTTAATGACAGTGAAGGAAGCTCGTGAAGTATGTAAGGACAGAAGCAGATGGCGGGCTGTTGTCTCTGCCTACCCCGGAGGGAAAAAGGCGGAGTATATGTATGTATGTATTTTAGTCCACATTATATACACAGTTTGAAGTGAATAAATGAGGACCTATAATTGACTGTTTGTTACTGAATTAAATTTTTATACTATTGTTGTGGCTGTTGGTCCTCCGAATAAATAAATAAATTACCATGCTGCTTGCTGGTATCAACTTATATGATACTAAGAATTCTCGTAGGCGCACCTTACACTCTTAGTGTTTCTGTTAGTGTACAAGGTGAAATAGAACGGGTGTGTATGAGGCCTTTTTTTTAATGTTTTTTTTTTTACGTGCGGAAATCCCTTCGGATACCCCCCCGCTGGCCAGCGGGGGTGGTTATGTCGTGTCTCGACTAAAACCGCACGGTGTCCTCCCCAAGTGTCCGTTGCCGGGCACCCCGGGTAAGCCCTCGAAAGGATAACCCCAGGGTTGCCGGTTGTGTATGAGGCCTCACCAAAGTCTCTGGGGCCCAAACCAACTTCGCCTACAGGTCGGTACAACAGCTGATTGACGGACGAGGTCCTGGCGCAGGCGTCGTCTCGGGGTTAGGGGTCAGATGGCATTCGCTCTCGTAAAAGCTTAAACCAAGCCTAGATAGTTTTCTGTATTGGCAACCCGTGCGCGCTCGTGTAGCTATCGCCATTTTGATTATCTTGTCATTCGGCTTCATTCTCCCAGTCTGACTGCACGAATCTTGTTTTGGTTTTCCATCAAAATGGATCCTCAGCCAAGTACATCACAAAAAGACGTGGATGTTTTCTTGTCCCCAAGATAAAAACGTCCACGAAAAGCTTTCACTGTTACTGAAAAAGTAATGATCCGCAACGCCTACAAGTACGTGAAAAATGAAACTTCTGCGCAATTGGAGGCCTTTGAAGTTGTGGAAGAAAATGAATGTATAAGCAAACATGCTGACATATTGAGAATAACCTCAGGCTCTGTTTGTAACGTTTTGAAGGCAGGAAATAAAGGTGCGCCGCCAACTCCTCCTAAAAAAACTGGACCAAAGCGAAATTTCAAAGATAAAATTGACGAATTTACATTCTCCGCAATACGAAGAATTGTTCAGCAGTTCTTTTACCGAAATGAACCCACAACCATTGCAAAAGTTAGTCAATCAGTCAGACAGTATTATTTTATACCTACATCTTTTATATATATAAGTAATGATTCCAAACTATTATAAAATTTTACAAGTGATGAACGATGATCCAGCAATGCCCAAGGTTTCCAAAGACACCCTCAGAAAAAATTTGAAGCATCTTAATTTTAAATTTGTTGTACGGTCACGCAAGAGCACACTTATTGATCGAAATGATATAATAACATGGCGCCGCGTTGCTTGCGATCTTTATGTCAGTTTCGACAAGAAGGGAGACATGTATTATCAAGATGAAACTTGGGTTAACGCAGGTAAGGCTAACATTTTGAATTTATGTACATTTTACATTAAATTTAATAGTAATATTGAATGTTCACGTACTATATTTATTTTTAGGTCATACTGTAAAAAAACTTGGGTGGACAAGAAAGTCACATCATCTCGGCAAGCGTTTTTGGAGGGACTGACCACTGGATTAAAAAATCCATCTGGAAAAGGCAAACGTCTCATAATTAGCCATATAGGTAGTGAAGAAGGCTTCCTGGAAGAGGGGCTCATGATTTTTGAAGCAGAGAAAGATTGTGAAGATTGATGCGTTTTTTTTGAGTCAAATAAACATTTATTTATTTATTTATATTCATTACGAACCAGATATGGTTAAAGCTACGCTTTTAGAACTGATTCCACATAACGAGTCCCTTTAATAAGTACGCTGTAGACGAAATGGCAGCACAACATGGGATCACGGTTTTAAGACTGCCCCCTTACCATTGCGAGCTGAACCCTATCGAATTGATATGGGCGCAGGTAAAGGGGCATGTAGCTTAAAATAATAAAACCTTCAAATTGACAGACGTGAGAAATTTATTTGAGGAAGGCATTCAAAAAATTACGGCTACCGAATGGTCTAAATGCGTATCCCATGTTGTCAAAGAAGAGGAAAAAATGAGAATTCGAAACGGCACCAAAAATGAGCTGGAAAAAAGCTGCCATTAAAGACTGGCTTTTCAATAAAAATATCCTAAGATACAGGTTTTGGCCTAGTTTGGGAATCAGTATCAACATTAATTGAATGAAAGTTATAGCACAGTTATAGTTTGTAAAAAAAAAAAAAATTGTAATGTATTTTTTTTGAGTCAAATAAACATTTATTTATTTATATTCATTACGAACCAGATATGGTTAAAGCTACGCTTTTAGAACTAATTCCACATAACGAGTCTTTTAATAAGTACGCTGTAGACGAAATGGCAGCACAACATGGGATCACGGTTTTAAGATTGCCCCCTTACCATTGCGAGGTGAACCCTATCGAATTGATATGGGCGCAGGTAAAGGGGCATGTAGCTTAAAATAATAAAACCTTCAAATTGACAGACGTGAGAAATTTATTTGAGAAAGGCATTCAAAAAATTACGGCTACCGAATGGTCTAAATGCGTATCCCATGTTGTCAAAGAAGAGGAGAAAATGAGTAGGCTAGATATGTTAATTGACAATATCACAGACACATTTATAATAAATGTTCCAGAAAGTGACAGCAACGTTTTTTTATTTATTTCACACACAATTATTAAAGAAAACTCTCAGATCCTTAATAAAATTAATCGTCATAACTAAATTATCCGTTCAGAAATATTTAATTTCCTTATATACTTAGTTTCTATTAAAGTAGTAGTTGTTTAGATATACTACTATAAACGAGAGGAATCGATCCGGAAATATTCCATTTCCGTATCGAATAATTTCGCAACGTCACTATTTAGTACTTGTCATAACGTTGCAACACTGAAATTGTCAAATCTGGAATCGAATTATAATTCCGACTATAGTTTGAATGTTTTATACTTTGAGATCTTTTAAATTCAAATTTACAATTTGTAGGAATCTTAATATTTCTACCAACCCCCATAAAATAATATTTGCAGCAACATGGTTTATTTGTTTTAGGTGATACTCGACTTGCCGCGCATAAGTACCGTAACGATACGATTTTAAACAACCTTAAGAGAACTGACCAAACAATGGACAAGGTTGAAGAACCGAAAAGAGGGACTGAAAGAGCTGTTGAAGACAAACCAGTTAAGAAGAACAGAATAGTGGAAACTCGCGACAAAATAGATATCAAATTACGTAACAATAAACAAAATAATAGCACATCCGATCATAATGATGCTCACAAAGTATCATCTGAAAACAAAATCAGTGCAGACCGAAGTATCAATAGTAGCTCAAGCAACAAACTTAAATCGTTGTTATGTGACACTTGTCAGAAATGTTTTAGACGTAAAGGTGATTTAATAAAACATGTTCGCACACACACTGGCGAGAAGCCTTATCAGTGTAATGTATGTAAGAAACGATTCAATCAAAAGCCACATTTAGATATACATATGCGTATACACACGGGCGAGAAACCTTATGAGTGTAATGTATGTGAGAAATGTTTCAAAATGAAGAGTACTTTAAGTGAACATACTCGTACACATACGGGTGAGAAACCTTATGAGTGTAATGTATGCAAGAAATGTTTCAGTATGAAGAGTACTTTAAGTAAACATACTCGTACACATACGGGTGAGAAACCTTATGAGTGTAATGTATGCAAGAAATGTTTCAGTCGGAAGAGTACTTTAAGTAAACATACTCGTACACATACGGGTGAGAAACCTTATGAGTGTAATGTATGCAAGAAATGTTTCAGTGATAAGAGGAATTTAAGTAAACATACTCTTAAACATACGGGTGAGAAACCTTATGAGTGTAATGTATGCAAAAAGCGATTCAATCAGAAGCCAAATTTAGATAAACATATGCGTACACACACGGGCGAGAAACCTTATGAGTGTAATGTATGCAAAAAGCGATTCAATCTAAAGTCAACTTTAAATGTACATATGCGTACACACACGGGCGAGAAACCTTATGAGTGTAATGTATGCAAGAAATGTTTCAGTCAAAAGAGTATTTTAGATCTGCATACTCTGACACACACGGGTGAGAAACCTTATGAGTGTAATGTATGCAAGAAATGTTTCGGTCGAAAGAGTAGATTAGATCTGCATACTCGTACACATACGGGTGAGAAACCTTATGAGTGTAATGTATGTAAGGAATGTTTCAGTCGAAAGCCACATTTACATATACATATGCGTATACACACGGGCGAGAAACCTTATGAGTGTAATGTATGCAAAAAGCGATTCAATCTAAAGTCAACTTTAAATATACATATGCGTACACACACGGGCGAGAAACCTTATGAGTGTAATGTATGTAAGAAATGTTTCAGTGATAAGAGGAATTTAAGTGAACATACTCGTACACATACAGGTTAGAAACCTTATGAGTGTAATGTATGCAAGAAATGTTTCAGTCTGAAGAGTACTTTAATTATACATACTCGTACACATACTGGTGAGAAACCTTAAGAGTGTAATGTATGCAAGAAATGTTGCAGTAATAAGAGTAATTTCAGTGAACATACTCGTACACATACAGGTGAGAAACCTTATGAGTGTATTGTATACAAGAAGCGATTCAATCAAAAGCAACATTTATATAGACATACTCTTACACACACGGGTGAGAAACCTTATGAATGTAATGTATGTAAGAAATGTTTCAGTGATAAGAGGTACTTAGGAACACATATTTGTTTAAACACTCATTCAAAACTATAGTTCTTTACCTACTTGTAAGAGAACTTGGAGAACCCTGAGAGTAATAATATGTACTAATATGTATTCTGTGCCATTATAACATTACTGCGGCGTAGCGGAGGTCGCGGGTTCGATTCCTCCACAGTGCATATATTTGTATGCATAAATATTGTTGAGGCACGGAATCGGGCTATGTAAATAAATACTGCGTGCGTGTTCTTTTAGGGCTATATTGTCCAAACATTTACAAGTTACATAAACTGCGACGCACTCGCAGCCGACAATCCCGAAACTGGCGAGTGCATACGCAGTCGTCGCATGCAGCTAAACATGCTGACACTGCTTGCGTCCATACAATGTGTTTTTTGTAATGGTCCGGATTTTTCTGAGTATAAAATATGTGTATTTACAAAAAAATGTATCTCAGTAAGTCTATCAAATAATACAAACTAACTAAGCTATGCTTACTTGGGTCTGGATAGCGCTGTGTAGAATGTCTGAGAATATTTATTTATTATACTTGGTAGTAACTGGTTTGGATTACATACTAATTGCTGACAGCGACCTCGCCTGCGTGGAAACAATTTATAGCGGTAAATTGAAATATTCCGAAATAAAAGATATCGTAATTATGTTCTTCGGGTCCCAAGTTATCTCTATGCCAAATTTTAACCATATCGGTTCAGCAATCTAGGCGTGTGAACGCAACAGACATAATTTTGTTTCGCATGTGTCTATAATATTATAGTGCTTATCAATGGAGATGTAGGGTCTAGTACCAAATAAAAGTTTTTGTATGTGTTATAATAGGTTTGTCCTAATTAGTATTTAAGCAAACTAATTTAAAGAGATCTCCAATAAATCATATATTATGTTACTAGAAAATTTCGTTTATTCCCACTTGTTCTACTGAACAGTTTTACGGTAGAACAAAAGGGACTATTTTTTCTCACTAATTCTACGACATTAGATGGAACAAAAGGGTAGAACTAGTGGGAGTCTCTATTCCCACTTGTTCTACCAGTTCCATCGGGTAGAACTCACTCATCGTTAGTTCTCACTAGTTCGATTCATGAGTTCGATAACGAACTAGTGGGAACAAGCGTTTTTTGCGGCGCACTTTCGTTGGTATTTTGGGTGACGGCAGGTCTGGTCGTATACACGCCTTCCTCACTGGTACACCATCAACTCCAGCGTCCACTCCCCAGCGCGCACCGTCAGCCACGCAATTGGCTCTTGCGAACCGGCCGCGGCAGCGACGGGACGCCACCGCCATTTCTGGTGGACGCCAAAGTTGTGACGAATATTTCTTCCCTAATAAAAAATGGTGTAAATTTATATCCAAGCAAGAAATGGTAGGTACTTTACATTATGATACAGAAAAGTGAAGTGTCAGCTTATAATAAAATGTTGATAAGATGATTTACACAATCAATAGAAATGAAGGTATGTAAAAGAGTTTCTAATAGCGAAAGTTTAGTAAAATCATGCTATCGTATTGTAGGAACTATCCAGTAATATTCTAACAAGTAAAATAAACAATACTTACATTATTTTTCTTCGTATCGAACAATTGTCAACGGTGCGCTCGCGCAAAGTTCAAACGACATTTTTTTTTCTTTTACAGACCGCACATAGTCATCAGGCCCTATTGCCTAGTCTTACCTAAATTCTTATTATTAGCCAGAGTAAGATTTAATAACATCAAATGAGGGCTGTAACCCGTGTTGCTCTACGCAAATCTATTTTTATTATTTTAGCACTTAATTAATCCAAAACTGATTTTATTGAAGTCTGTCGACGCATCATAATTTAATAGTATTTTTCATCACCTCACTAATTAGCTACTTTTGAAAATAAGTTATGACATTTAAAACTTCTGAAATTGCGGAAAAAAATGATTGTGCTGTTGGTTATTGTTGAACTGTAATAAGTTTCATCTATATGTACAGGTAAGTTCATTGTTGTGCTTTGGTTAGAAAAATACATAGTTCTTAAGAAAAATTGCTTGATCTCATTCAATAGTATCAGGAATAGTACCTAAAGTAAGATTATTAATTCCAGTCAGTAAAATGACATTTCCAGTATTGCGGGTTTTTTGTCCCAAATAAATAATGATGTGGTAGAATTGAGTTTTTATAAATAAAAGTTATTCGAGTTTCCTTTTTTTATTCAATATCAAATTGCCTTTATATAAATAAAAAATATGTAATTTACGGTAGTTAAACAGAATACATACACGGTAAGTAATTAAATAGTACATAAAATACTGTTATATTATTTGTTTTTGGTTATTGGAAGCACTTTGGACATCAGATCACTTGTCACGCTATGGACGCCTCTTTGTTTTTCGTTCTGTTTTAACAGCCATGTTCTTTCCCAATCGACCGACTTTGTGCAAACTTCACATAAAGTATTTACTGAATAGTCCGAACAAAGCCTAAATATTTGGTTTGGATAGGTGAGCCCGTTCTTGAGTTATAAAATTACAACGAAAAGTGGCATTGATTTATATATATATAAATCAATGCCACTTTTCGTTGTAATTTAATTTATATTATATATAAATATATATGTATATATATATATATATATATATATGTATATATCATAATACTTTGCGCGGTGCGCGAGCTGCAAGCAGCTCGCGAGGATTAAAAAAAAATTGGTTCGACATCTTGGATTTTTCAACATTTTTTTTCAAAAATTCAAAATCAGAAGCTTCGATTTACTCAAAAATGACACCCATGTTGCCATGTCATCAAAGATGGCGGAGAAACGACCACCATGTTGGCCGCCATTTTGAATTTTTTGACATTTTGGATTTTTCCCATAGTCACCTCAGCTCTCTCTACATTTTTCCCATTCATCATCCATATCGCGCATTACTCCTTCTAGGAGAACAATTGTGTCAGTGAGTGAGTGAGTGGTAATCGAGCTATATATAATATGCGGTTCCGGGTATTTTTTGTTTAAGCAGCCCTCACCTATCTTTAATACCCTGGCCATGCTCCTCACCCATCTTCCAATCCCTCGATCCTCATCCATCTCCATATTTCTGACTGAGAGTTCTTCCATAAAAACATTCTGAAAAGGAACCATATCAAAGTCTTGCATAGTTCCCAACTTGCAGTCTCTTCAATATTCTCCATATAATTTGTATTTAAAAATAAATTCCGTCATCTTGAATTTTGTTTCTGTTCATTGAGTAGACCTTCAGGTCCTGATCATCTTTTGCTAAGAAACCACTCTTCTATCTTTTATACTCTCCGAGATAGACACCGACGTCATTTGTATGGCGGCCATCTTCTTTTCTCCATTTTGATTTTTTTTTCAGCTCACTGCCAATTGGATGAGGTTCCAAGTATTTTTTTTGAGCAGCCCTCACCTATGTTTAATACCCTGGCCGTGCTCGTCACCCGTCTTCCAAACCCTCGATCATCATCTATCTACATATTTCTGACTAAGAGTTCTTCCACAAAAACATTTTAAAAAGAAACCATAAATCAAAGTCTTGCATAGTTCAAAACTTGTAGTCTATTCAATATTCGCCATACATTTTCTATAGAAAAATAAATTCCGCCATCTTGAATTTTTTTCTATTCATCGAGTAGACCTTTGGATCCTGATCATCTTTTGCGAAGAAACTACTCTTCCATCTTTTACACTCTCCGAGATGGACACCGACGAAATTTGTATGGCGGCCATTTTTTTTTCGCCATTTTGAATTTTTTTTCAGGTCACTGGCAATTGAATGACGTTTCGAGTGACATTTGCTCAAGCACCCCCAACCTATCTTCAATACCTTAAGCGTGCTCTTCACCCGTCTCCGAAATCCTCAATCATCAGCTCTCTCCGTACTTTTCCTCCGAATGAATTTTTATCCTCTATAGGAAACCATCAGTGAAAAAAAAAAATTCATACAAAATTGTTCAGGAGAGGTGATCAATGTGTGAGTGAGTGAGTCAGTGAATCAGCACGAGCAGCTATATATATATTAATATATAGATGAACAAGACCAATTACAGTAAAAAAGGTGAAAATAAATGCAAATGTAACTTATGTAGATGTCACGGTTACGCCGTGGGAATGACAATAAAAAAACGCGCAACAGGTGTGTTTTTGTTGTTTACTTTGTGATTGTGGCAAAAATAAACTAGTGTAAGTATTTCGGTCATGGGTCGTGGTCCACCTGCTTAGTCCACCTGGGTGGACCACGGGCACTTTTTCTTGCCCGTGGTCCACCTCAGTTCACCTAGGTGGACCACGGGCACTATTTTTTGCCGGTGGTCCTATAAAAACCAATATGCAATCTGTCTGTTTGCACTGTGGGGGGGAAACGGTATTTAATTTTGGTGGATGCGCACTCTAAGTGGATAGAGGCGGTGCCTATGCGAACGTTAATAGTGCGGTCCACATTAGTACCTACTTTGGTACTAATGTGGACCGCACTATTAACGTTCTAAGGAGTATTTTCGCGAGATTCGGTTTACCATCGCGGCTCGTTTCAGACAACGGCCCCCCGTTCTCTTCGCTGGAATTTAAATAATATTGTCAGAATAATTGTATAAAACATACGACTTCGGCACCTTATAGACCTCAGGGTAACGGAGCGGTGAAAACCGTAAAGAATGCGATTAAGAGGGCAATGTTTGAGGCCCCCTGGTACTGAAGTACAACTATGTACTTCAACTAGTTGTACAAACGATACACTGCTTTAGGGTTCGTACACCCTCAAAATAAACATGCACATACACTCGGTGTCATTTATTATATTAGTTTAACTGGGTTGTACAAAAAATTCACCACAAAAGCGTTTGTACAATTTAAAAATGCGTTTTCTTGATTAGGTATCCAGTTGGCATTTAGTACATTATTGCCAGTAAGTAAGTTGAAATGGAAATATTTTCATCCCATTAATATTAAATTTAAATTTAATAAAATTGGAACTTAAATACTGTTTGAACATACCTACATAATTTAAAATAACAACCTTCAAAATTATTCAAAACTATGCAATAAACAACAAAAACAAAACTATGCAATAAATTTAAAAAAAAACTACTATATCAATGACTGGGGCGCAAAGTTTTCAAAAGAAAGGTATGGTGATCTTATGTTATTAATCAATTTAATTTATTTGCATTTCCAATATATTAGGTCGTTACATATGAAATTGCCCTGTTTCGTGAAGAAATTGGAGGAAACCCAATTTTCAGTACTAACGTTTTTGCAATTTTTTTAGGAATGACAAATCCAAATTTTAGGATTTTTTTTGTGTATGAATGAGACAACATTAAGGTAACAAACAGCAACTTTTATTACATTTTTGAAAAGTGACAGCTGTTAAGTAATACGAAATTTATCATCAAAATGGATAGCATTTAGGAAGTACTGTTTTCCAAGATAGAATTAATTTATCAAGCGGCCATTAAAAACAAAATTGAATACAGAGTTGTAAAATCTTGAAATCAACTTTCTAAAAAAATATAAATAATGGAAATAACTATTAAATTACAGGAATAACGAACTCATGAATTTTGTACGAAAATTTCGGCAATTTCATAGGTAATGACCTATTATTACCATCACTGAATACATACCTACTTAGGCTTCTATTATTGAAACAATAAAACCTAAATACAGTTTGAACATAAATAACTGAAAAAAACGACACTGAAAATGTTAACCATTATTTAAATTAAAAAAACTACCTAGTATTTTTATCCTACTTACGCAGCCAGTATAAATTAGCATAGTTGTACAAATAACCCTTCAACAAGGTTACCTGATGACTAGTACAACTGGTTGTACAAACGCTACAGCAGTGTATCGTTTGTACAACTAGTTGAACTACATAGTTGTACTTCAGTACCAGGGGGGTTTATGCCTCTATAATTTGATTGGTAACATTGTTTTTGTGTAACTATATGAAAAATAATAAGTACAGATATAAAAACATACAATGCGTTCCAGTTATTTTGTTATTCCTCAATTGCCTCATCATCATCATCATCTCAGCGTTTTTTCCGGTTGTATCCGAGACTTTCACCTCAAAGCCCGGGGTCCGATTGCTCCTTCTCTTGGTTTGGCTTTACCTATGGCTTTTATGGACGCGACTGCCGTCTGCGGTTCTTCCAGGTGGACTATTTTGTCAAACTGATTTGACCACGAGGAAAAAAAATCCTGTTGGTCAAACTTCTTGGATTGAGTCCTCGTAATCAAACTATTTTGTCTAACTGATTTGACAACGAGGAATAGTTCTTCCTCGTGGTAAAACTTGTTAAAGTTTAAGAAAAGTACATTTAAGTTCATTTCGAAAATAACAATTATTTACTTTTTTTTTAAATAAGGAAAGGGCATGGCAAATTTAGTTCGTATTTAGAATCTCGTTTTGAGTAGATTATAATATTAGTAAATAGAATTAGAAACCATCGGTTTTTCTTCCAGAGTGCTTACCTTTTTATAAAAAGCTTTTTTATTTTTATTTTTTAGTTTGTAAAATATTTATTAAATTGTTATATCTAATAATGATAATATGCTTCCGATTTCAGTCAAATCAGTTAGACAAAATAGTTTGATCACGAGGACTCACAGCCGCACTCAGAGACCTTTAACGGTTACTTAAGTTAAAGAAAAGGGTACTTTTCTATTAATGTTCAGGCTGTTACGGGGCCAAATTTGGAGTTTTACGATTTAGTAGCTCGGTGGCCTGGAAGAACACATGATAGTTTTATATACAACAGCAGTTCTGTTAAACAAAAACTAAATACTGGTGTATTAAAAGGAATCATTTTAAGAGACAGTGGATATGCCCTTAACAATGTGCTTTTAACACCATTTTTATCTCCAATTTCAACACCTCAAGAAAATTATAACAAATGCCAAATTAAAACTAGAAACACTGTGAAAAGATGCTTTGGCATTTGGAAAAGATTTCCTTGCCTTCAAATAGGAATGGGCATAAAAGTGGACACAGTTGTAGCTGTGATTTGTGCATGTGCAACATTGCACAATATAGCTGTATTGGTGGATGATTTGATGCCACTGAACGGGGATGACATCCATGTCAATAATGATGTTGTTGATGTTGCACAAATAACAGAAAACTCCAACAGTAATAGTTTTACGGTGCGACAGGCTTTGGTTGAAAGTTTTTTTTCATAATATTATGTTTAAAATTATAAAATAAACAAAATTATCACACAACTTTACTTTTATTTTAAATTACTATTATACAAGAAGAAGTAAAGAAATCACGTTTCAAAGGAATTCCTCATTCATTTGGAGCATGATTTCTTTAATTCTTCTAATTCTATTTTAGATTTTTCTAAATCTATTTTCGCTTTTTCGTGCAATAATTTATTCTTTTCTTCCTCATATAGAAGTTTCCTCCGTCTAATATTTTCATTTTCCAACTGTAATTTTTGACTCTACAATTGGTCTCTTTTTAATTAATTGCGCCAGTAAGGCCTTCTCGTCGGCGGTGAAATTAGCTACTCTCTTGCGTGGTGTTTTTGATTGTAAATCCTGAAATGAATGCAGAATTAAGAAAAGTGTATCTTTGTTACAATATATAATTAATGATATAGTGTACTTGTAGTGATACTTACCATGATGTAAGTTAATTGAAAATAACAAATTATAAAAACTGTGTTCTTTCCCGGTGAAGCAAAACAAACAAATGATTTTCTAGTATATATATAATAATCTATGCAAATGATGTTACAATAACGTTAACCTAACATCAACAAACTCCAGTTCTTTTGACAAATTGACAATGACAGCAGTGATGCCTAGAATAAAAATGTCCTATTGCTTTGTTGTAATTATGTGAATATAGGTATTTAATTTTGCCTGTTAGTAGAAAATAACAACAAATGAACTTATTATCATTTATATCACTATACACAAAAATTAAGAATTTGTTTTATAATTTTTTCACTTTTTACTTTGGCTGGTTTTTAGGTGTGGCTACACCAACGCCTCATCGATTCGGTATCGATAAAGCAATTCGACACTGCTCCGCCCTTCGGAAACTTAAAGCTGTCATTATCTACATAATGAGCCCTTAAATTATGTCTATGTGCCGTCAATTAACGGATTTAATGAAAATTAGTTAAGTATTACTTAGGACTAATTTAATGAACTTCTCTGAGTGCGGCTGTGATTTCCCAATGTTATAATCAATTTGGCCTCTGTGGCCAAAATTGAGATAAGTGAGTGATAAGAGATCTCAATTAAGGTAGGTACATACCACTGTTTCACGTACACCTGGAATTCCGTAGACAGCTTCCGTCCCAAGTACAGCCAATACCTTTTCCTCTAAGCTTGTCAGTGGAGCTTCAGTGCTTGGGCCTCCACCAGTACCGTTAATAACTTTCTTATTTTTTGTATTGGATTATAATCCCTCAAGGAGGTATCGCTTGCTTCCTGCAAAATAAAATAAACAGTTAAGAATCTTCCATTGCAATATGTCCGTAATAACAATTAAAACACGAAATTATGTAACTGGATGTTTATTGTGCTAGGTAGCAAGTCATATTACATAGATTGAGAACTACCCCCACTTAGTTTATCTTATATGTCAACAAGACAAACAAGTACCTGCAACTGTCAATACACACATCTGAACTACACTCACAAACTACAATCATGTATATGACATACCCTTCCCCCAAGTAAACACAAAATAATAAAGAATAACATTCTACTGATTAGAACAAAGCCTACAACATAACAATTAAAAATTTCAACATCTTAAGAATCAACTTAACAATATTATTATTTAGGTATTCCTAAAATATCAGCCCAAGACTCATCACTAGGAATTTCTATAATTTGCTCTGGTTCCTGGTCTGTCAGGTCTCCAGAGTCTTCTCTTATCTCTCTTCTCTCATCTTGTGGGCTTTCCACATGCGATGCAACTTTAATAAGTTGATCAATATGTCTGTTGACAATAGGACCGTCATCTGCTTGCACCTTGTAACTGGACGGACCAGTTTTCTCCACAATTCTGCCGGGTAACCACTTCGGACCATCGCTGTAATTCCTGTATCTAACTCTACAGCCTACTTCAGACTCTCTGTTTCGCCTCTGATTATTGTCGAAGACCTGTTGTTCAGTCTTTTTTCTTTGTATATGATCCGGGTGTATCGCGTCCAGTAAGGTGCGCAGTTTTCGACCCATCAGGAGTTCTGCAGGACTCTTCTGTGTTCCAGCACACTGTGTCGCGCGGAGGCCCAGTAGCATACTCGAAATTTTTACGTCCCACGTCATGTTGTCCATTTTTCGTATCTTGTCCTTTACCGTTTGGACCATCCTCTCTGCTAATCCATTGGTGGACTGCAATTTATGCAGCAAATCTCATCTGGTCTACTGCATTCCTTATAAGAATGTTCACCTGAACAAATAGAGCAACATTGTTTGCCATTACAAATATTCGCAGAATGGTTGAATTTAAAACATTTGTACGAGTAGCACTGTCGAAGAGGAGAAACATATTCAAAAACTCTGTATGAGAATAAATCATATTGTACACTTTCAGGTAATGAGTTCGTCAAAAAAGTGATGCTAACAGTTTGTGTTCCTACCAATTCATGACCAACTTTTCTTGTAAATCTCCTAACTGCAGTAATTTCGTATGTAGAAGTCAATTTAGTGAATAATTCTTTATTTGAGATATTTGCTGGTGCAAATCTTATGATACCAGTTTTTTCAATTACAGCTGTTGGAATATATGCTTTCATTCCATATTTCTCAAGAAAGTTGATGTTGTTTATGAAATTGTTAGCCGTATTGTACTGTTTGAAAATTACAACAATTTTATTTGCGGTAATACGCCTTATTGTCACCACACCTTTAATATTCGAAAATATATGATTTAAGTAAATCGGACTTTTATTTCCCAGTCTTTACTCTTTCCTGTATGTTTTTGCTTTCAATGAAATCCTTAAACTCCGTGTTAGTAGAATTTTCAGGGTATAGTCTTTTGTAATTAGGCTTGCGATATGGTAAATAAGAGTCACCCTCACCATCTCCGCCGCTAGCACCAGAAACGTCCCGGGGAACTTCGGGCTGCCGTCTCTTTTTTGAGGTGGGCGGGTTACCCCCGCCCTCCTCGTTTCCGTCCATTTTTATTATTTACACGTTATATTTATTTAAAGTTTGTCTATTTATACTATTATTTACAAAGAAATAGTGTTAAATTTAATTTAAATAGAATTTGGAAAAAATTTGAACCGCACTTTTTCAAATTCCCGCCAAGAATCATATGTATCAAAGAGAATTTAAGCACTGTACGTGATATGTATGAGTGTTGCCAGCCGATGCCTATGGACCGGGATCAGCCGGGAAGGTAGAAAAGATTGTAAAGTGTGCCTGTCTATTTTATCTAACTATGTGACATGAATGTACGTGTAATTGGATATACAATAAACTAATTATGAATTAAAATAAAATGTGATGTTTACTTTCCTTAGTATTGTATTGTATTGTTTGTATATAAGTTCTTTGAATGAAACATATTTCCGCTCTGACTGCTCTAATCTTTAATTGAGCAATGTTTGACACTGACATTGCAGACAGCAGGGCGCTGAATACCGTTTAAAATTGGGTAACGATATCTTTGCTCGGCAAGGTTAAAAAATAACGATTCTCATTTGACCGTTATTTAAGTACCAAATTTACCTGTAAAAATACCGTTATCGGGCTACGTAATCAGTGAACGTTAAAAAGGTATCATTTTGCCGGTAAATTTACCAATATTGGTAACGAAATTGTTACGTACAATTTAAAAAAGAGATGTATGCTTAGTATTAGTATTACACGGTGGGGGGTACGACAGCACGGCGATGTGTTCTTTCTAAACGAACCATTATTTAGCTAGGCCTGGTTGTTTTTCTTTGTTTAGTTAACAAATATGACAAACCACAGCATCAAATGAAAGTATGTACCGGAATAGAAACTGACTGAGGAGTTTTTCAACTTAACACCACAAATAAAACTTCATGATACGAGTTAGGGAGGGACTATGGAAAAGGGGTTTGGGTTTCTTCTTCTTTTTTTACTTAGATGACAATTTAAGGGACATTCTTGCCATTGTCAAGTTGGAAATTTCCCGATCAGAAAGAATTTTTAACGGCATCGAATTTGACTTTGACTGTAATAGTGGAAGAATTGTTTTTCTTTTCAATGTGTTAATTAGAGAACCATGGGTACATGGACACACAAGGGTGAAAACAACGATAAAGTTTCCCCTAATGGAATTCAACCAAATATAATTTCCAACTATCTTCAAGATAAATACGAAGAAGTATAGATAAATGATTAATAGGATAGTTGTTTTTTCGTTTTGCCCTGTTGAGCAGCAAAATTCAGTAATTCATCTACTATCTCATTTCCATTGATACCCGAGTGACCAGGAATCTATGCCAGAGCTTGCGCTTGCAGCCAATCTTTAGAAAAAATGCACAATATTAGTTATGAATTACTGGCAAAGGTATCCTTATTTATATGTGTAATAATAAATAACGTTACTTTGATAATGATATAAACTCTTTACTTATTCGGTCTCTATGAAACATTTCCTCTTATTAATTAATGTCAGTTTATCATTGTCATAAAATTTATCGCATTTTTAAGCATAATAAAACCTTGTATTACTTAATGGTTTTGTCTGTTATTTCAATTTATTATGCTTAAATAATCATGGACAAATATCTAAGGCCAGAAAGGTTTGATGCCGATTCTACTGCATCCAAAACACGGGAGCATTGGCGTAAATCATTTGAATACTTCTTATCAACTCAGAAAAAGGTGACCGCTCTTTCGTCATCAGCGGAAGACGCACAGACGACTAAAGATCAATGGGATTAAGTAAAGTATCAAATTTTAGTAAACCATATCTCTCCTAACGTATATGCTTACATAAGTGAAACTCATAAGTATGACGAAACGATTATTAAACTAGAGAAGCTGTTTGTGAAACCCAAAAATATTATATTTGCACGACACATGCTCGCATCGCGAAAACAACGTTACGATGAAACTATAGATACCTATTGACAAGCTTTGAAATCGTGTATAGACTCGGCAAAGAAAACTACGCTGCTGATGCTCTATCTAGAGTTTGTGCATCTACAGAATCACGCACTGCCAAACTTATATCACTTCATGAAGCTCTTTGCCATCCCGGTGTTTCACGTATGTACCATTGGATATGCTCTAAAAATCTACCATATTCCCTTGAAGATGTCCGAAATATGACAAGCTCTTGTTGGACATGTTCAGAAATAAAGCCGAGATACCTACGAAATACCAGCGATGAACATAAAAGACTAATCAAAGCAACGGCACCCTTCGAACGTTTGGGCATCGATTTTAAAGGCCCAGTTCCAACTAATACAGCCAACAGATTCATTTTGACTGTAATTGACGTATTTTCTCGATTTCCGTTCGCTTTTCCATGCTCAGACGTCAGCTCAAAAACAGTGGTCAAACATCTCAATAATTTATTCATGATTTTTGGTTTTCGTGGCACAGCTTTTCTTTCTGCTGAGGTGCAAAGATTTCTTTATGAAAGAGGTATCACCACAAGCCGAACTACAGCCTACAATCCACAAGGCAATGGGCAAGTGGAGAAATTGAATTCTACGCTCTGGAAAGCAATACTTTTGGCACTGAAAACTAAAAACTTATCAGTCGAGAACTGGGAGCAAGTTTTGCCGCAAGCCTTGCATTCTATTCGCTCCTTGCTTTGCACCGCTACTAATTTCACACCGCACGAACGAATGTTTAGACACCAACGGAGATCTACTAACAGGATTTCTATTCCAACTTGGCTTACGAAATCCGGCCAAGTATTACTGAAGAAGTTAAACAGGGGTAACAATATGAACCAATTGTTGAGGAAGTGGAACTGTTACATTGTAATCCAGATTACTCCTATGTCAGATATCCCGATGGGAGAGAGACTACAGTGTCAAATCGTTATCTAGCGCCGCTGGGACCAGATGACATAGCTCGCCAGGAAACTGAAACTGATTCTTTTGTTACACCACCTACATAACCGGTAACTGAAAACCGTAACATGACACCTTCTTCGTCTACAGAGGCAGAAGAGCCGGTTTCTGACCAAAGTGAAGAGCGAGTGTCTCAAGAACGACCGCCGCTATCTCCGCCACCGGATACAATTCGTAAATCCAATCGCGTGCGCAGAACACCAACATTTTTAACTGATTATGTTACAGACTAGCGCGGGAGAATGATATAAACTCTTTACTTCTTCGGTCTCTATGAAACATTTCCTCTTATTAATTAATGTTTTAGTTTATCATTGTCTTAAAATTTATCGCATTTTTAAGCATAATAAAACCTTATATTACTTAAAGGTTTTGTCTGTTATTTCATATAGGGATAGCGATATAAAAATATCGTTATAATAGCGTTCTGTTACCGACTTACCGTTAAAAAATATCGTTATATATATTGCCTTATTTGAGATATAGGCTCCATATGAGTCGAGCTCGAACGATAATTATCAGCGAGTTGAAACAAACACTTTTAACTGGCTAGAGAGACTCTCCTTAAAAATATTGCATAGATTACTGCATTAGAAAATAATTAATTACCGTTATATAAAAGAACTAACTGATCGTTCAGTGGGTGCACCTGGATAAATTTTCTAGTCTAGTGCGTCATAAAATTTTGAACTTGTAATTAAAAATAATTATGCAAAGAGGTAATACTATACAAAAGTGTTTGTAATATCTGATAAAAATTAACGTCATAACGTTATATCATAAATCAACGTTTTTCCGACTAACCGTTAATAAAATTACCGTTATTAATATTAACTAATAAAATAACGTTAGATATTGCCATTTACGTTTTCAAATTCAACTTTCAACTTTCAAGTCCTCAGTCCTGCCGTCCTGGCACTTACTCTGTGGTCCTGGCTTCTCTGACAGTTCTTGTGAAATTTAAGTTTTACTTATTAATTGAAAATAAGAAAATAAATTAAAAGTAAAAGGCTCCCTTTGGTCCTATATACAATCTACTTTCCATGCTCGTTGACCCGAATTATATATACTGCGACAATAAACTAACATAAACGCAAATATGGTGAAGCTGTCGATGTGTAGAATTTGTTTATCGGACGACATTCCATTGCGTTCGATTGTTAACACGCATCTACAGAAGATTTATGAAGGTTTGACTATGATGCCGGTAAGTAATCCTACCATTATTAGACAATCGGAAGTTTGAAACGAGCATCTGTAGCGGCCTCACAATAATATAGCTATGAAACACCTCATATCAACTATTACTCTCTTAACTAACTTATTCAGTCGGAGTGCATGGATAGCGAAGACACCAGTCTTCATCTAATGGCAGAGTGCCCTATGTGCTCACTGATCAGACGGAAGCTTCTGCGTTGGGATACCTACCAGAGACCTGAGAGATCTGAAAGTGGAACTGATTTTAGGTTATTGCTTTGGAACCGATTGGACAGTACATGGCTCCACCACCGGTAACTGGTGCTACCACCTACAGCCTGCTGGGCTAGATTTCAACTATTGTGCTATCAGTAACACTGGTTGTACCTAGTTTACCTCATCTGAATTCTTTATTATAGAAGTTGCTCATTGGATGTTTGTGTAGAAGTTGCTTCCAGAGGATGCCTTCCACCGCAGATATTAGTACGCAGTGGTGAGGTTAGGGCACACGATGTCGGTCGGCAAAATAAAACCATGAAATGTCACATAAACACTCTGCTGTATATTTACCAAAATATAAGGGCGTTTACAGTTGTCTAATTAAAGGATGCATTACGATTATTATAACTTACAAATAATACAATGGTTCGCGCGGCGAGAGCAAAAACCACAGAGAGAGGAAAGTCAATCGAAGTGACAGACATGTCAATGTTGCCAACAGTACATTTAGAGGGGCATATACACGTTCCAACACTTCCCCTTATATGCTCCTTACAATGTATATAATCTCTTATTCCAAGTATAAATTAACTCTACATTGACTTTACATTGACTCTACATTATATAACATCACATTGTTTCTATGTTGACTCTACATGTACATAAATAAAAACAATTTGCATTGACTCTTCAATAATGTACTTATTTAAACAAAAACAGAAATAGTTAAAGATTCAACATCTTTACATTCATACTCTTTGTAAATTCAACATGCTTAGAGCTACCCAGTGGTTTTGTAAGTACATCTGCTATCATTTTATCTGTACTTAAATATTTAATGGTCACAATCTTATTATGTACTAATTCTTTGACATAGTGATACCTTATATCTATGTGTTTGGTTCGCCTGTGACAGTACTCCCTAACTTGTAATAACTTATGAGCGCTCTGATTATCATTGAATACTATCACATGCAAATCCTTACATAAAATTTCAGACACGAAATTTCTTATAAAGCATACATCTTTACATACGTCACTTATCGCTATATATTCGGATTCAGTGCTAGATAAAGCAACACACCTTTGCTTGCGAGATTCCCAGTTTATGGTATTATGCCCAAGTTTAATAACAAACCCCGTATATGATTTTCTATCAATGGGATCATTGGCCCAATCTGCGTCAGTAAATGCAAATAAATCCAATTTACCACCTTTATAAAAACATAAAGAATAGTCAATTGTTCCTGCCAAATAACGCAATATTCTTTTAGCTGCCTGCCAATGGCTCATTTCAAAACTGTTATTAAACTGACTAAGCTGACTACAGGCGAATGTAATGTCAGGCCTTGTACATACTGATAGATACATAAGACATCCTAACAATTGCCTGTAGTGATATTTTTCATCACACAATGAACCCGATTCAGATTTTACTAATTTACAATTTACTGGCATGGGAGTTAAGACTGGTTTACAATTCTCCATGCCAAAACGGATAAGTAACTTTCTAATATACTCTGCTTGATCTAATTTTAAAATTCCCTTTGCATTATCACGAGTAACTCTCATGCCCAAACAACTTTTTAGTTCACCTAAATTCTTAACACTAAAATTACGTTCTAACAAAGGCAATAATTCATTATTATTAGAAAAGAATACATAAAAGTCATCAACATAGAGTGCTACCACTACTATATTATCTTTATTTTTCTTTATATAGACGCAGGGCTCACATTTGCTCTGAATATAAGAATTTTCTGACAATAAAGTATGGACTCTATGGTTCCATATTCTACTGGCCTGTTTAAGGCCATAAATTCCTTTCAACAATAAACAAACCTTGTTCTTATCGTTACAAAAACCTGGAGGCTGCTCCATTAATATTGTTTCCTCTAAGTCTCCATTTAAAAATGCTGTATTAACATCAATGTGATCTATATTTAAATTCAATTCATTAGCTAGGGTAAACAAAATTCGCAAAGTGGAATGCCTAACCACTGGCGAAAAAGTTTCGTTGTAATTTACACCTTTTGTTTGTGTAAAACCTCTGGCAACCAACCTAGCCTTAAATCTATCGAAATGACCAGATGAATCATGTTTCTTTTTATAGACCCACTTACATTTTATAATATGTTTATCCTTTGGACGATCCACCAATCGCCAAACTTTATTTGTTAGGAGAGAATCGAATTCTTCCTGCATAGCAGCCTGCCATTCATGACTCTCAGAGCATGTGGTAGCTTCCTCATATGTTTGAGGTTCTTCAAATGGGGATGTCGCATCCACCAACATTGAATAATCTAGATCATAATCACTATACCTCGATGGCAACTTTGAGCGAGTAGCACGAACTGGCCGCTGGGGAGCAGTGACAGGCGGCACGGAAATACCTTCCCCTCCAGCTGACACGTCGTCACACGGTGACGTTACACACTCATGGTGCGCGTCAACCGTTGGCGGAGTAGCAGAGGTCGCCTCGAGCTCACCCTTGCCGTCGTCGCCCAACTCATCAGTCGCATCTGTAAAAATAGAAGAGTTATTTCCATCTTGATTCTCATTGTGACTCAAATCATTACTAGAATTCAGTAAACTACTACTAGGACTAGAATTCAGTAAAATGTCAGTTTCATTTAAAATTATTTCATTATTAGAATTTATTTCACCATTAGAATTAATTTTACTTTCATTTAAATTATTCATATAGTCATTATTATCAAAATTATAAGAAATAAATTCATTATTAAAACTATTATCACAGTTGGTTTCTCTCTCTTTAGAATAAAATCGATTCTCCAGAAATGCCACATTTCTAGCAATAAGCACTTTACAGGGATTCAGGGGATCCATCAACCTATAGCCCTTAGTCGTCTCACTATACCCCACAAACACATACGGTTTACTTTTAGCATCAAGTTTTCGACGTTTTTGTTCTGGTACCAAAGCATAGGCAATGCATCCATAGACACGAAGGTGACTGAGGTCTGGCCGGGACCCAGTCCACAATGTCTCCGGGGTTTGACCTGAAAGAGCTGATGAAGGGCACCTATTCTTTAGGTATATAGCAGCCATGATAGCCTCTCCCCAATACCGCTCACAGAGTCCTGCACCCCGCATCATGCACCTAGCTTTCTCAATAATAGTCCTATTTAACCGCTCTGAAACACCATTTTGCTGTGGACAGTATGCTACACTGGTTTGATGAATTATCCCCTCCCTCTCTAAATATGCAGAGAACTTCGCACTACAGTATTCACCGCCATTATCAGACCGAAACTTCTTTATAGGCATACCCAATTGCTTTTCAACTAAATTTTTAAAAATAATAAATTTAGACATTACCTCAGACTTGCTTCTAATCAAATACCCAAAGGTCCTTCTGGTGTAGTCATCAGTAAACGTAACAAAGTACTTTGCCCCTGCAAAGCTGCACTCCTGCATAGGTCCGCACACATCAGAATGTATGAGCTCCAATGGTCGTGAAGCGCGTGACGCCTGGCCGACTGGATACGGCTTCGCTGGCATCTTTCCTTCCAGGCAGGGAACACACTCACCAAGAGCTGTATTATCGGCCTGAAACAGAACACCATAAGCACCACCACCCCTAAGAGCACACATACTTCTGAAATTCAGGTGACCTAACCTTTTGTGCCAAATATCTAGTGGCACAGATGAGGCAGCAACCAGAGCACTCGGTGTCTTCTGTCTATCACACAGAAGCAAAGAGTCCTCAAATGGCAAAGACTTCACAGACGTACACTTTGCACATAACCTATACATACCTTTGTACATAGAAGCCTCACATGTTGGTTTGCCAGAAATTCTACAGTCTGAATCATAAATCTTGCATCCATCCCTACTAAAGCACACAACGAAACCTTTTTCAACCAAACAACTTACAGACAAAAGATTACAGGATAACTGAGGAACATATAGTACATTTTTAATTACTCTTACCGAATTGTTATTTGTTTCTAAACTTATGTCACCATATCCTAGGCAATCTAGTTTTTGTCTATTTGCAACTGTTACACTGCTCTTATTTGAGCATTCTTTCAATTTGACAAACATTCTCTTATCATTACACATATGTGCCGTACAACCGGAGTCTACTATGAACTGGAATTCTTGTGCTGCAAGATAGGCTGAAGCGGAGAACGTGGTGGCGTCCTGCTTCTTCTTCTCCCTCTTCAATTTATAACATTTTGACTTGATATGACCAGGTTTCTTGCAGTGATGACATATGACTTGTTTTCTTTCTTTAGAAACGAAAGCCTGGTTGAGATTTTCAGTCTTATTAGAATTCCTTCGGAACTCCTCCTGTAGTAATCTAGTACGCACGAGCTCGCTTGTGAGCGTTGAAGTAATGTTTGCTGTCTCCAGAGTAGATACAACATTATCATATTCCTCGGGTAATCCACTAAGCAACAGTTCAGCAATTTCTTTGTCCTCAACTTTCCGTCCGATATCAACTAACTGTTGTGAGACAGTCATAATGGACTCGATGTAATCTGACATGGTTGAAAACTGGTTGAAGGTAGTGCTATGCAACTTACGAAGCAGAAGAACACGACGATAGAAGCCCTTGTCTTCAAAAACAGTTGCAAGCTTATCCCAAGCTTCTTTAGCCGTTGTGATATTGTGTACATATTGGTAGCAGCATGGTTTAATAGACAGGCATATCCGTGCAAATGCTCGTTCATCCTTACTTGTGTCTGCACCATCTGCAGGGCTGGTGATGACACACGCCCAAAGTCCCTCTAGCGTCAACAAGTTTTTCATGCAAAATTTCCATTGCAAATAATTCGACACGCCTTCGAGTTTTTCGAGTTGAAACATCTGCAAACCGCCGACAACACCTCCCTCACGATTCTGTTCGGCTGGCATAATAGTTATCTAGCGCCAATCTGGGCCAATTACCTGTAGAAGTTGCTTCCAGAGGATGCCTTCCACCGCAGATATTAGTACGCAGTGGTGAGGTTAGGGCACACGATGTCGGTCGGCAAAATAAAACCATGAAATGTCACATAAACACTCTGCTGTATATTTACCAAAATATAAGGGCGTTTACAGTTGTCTAATTAAAGGATGCATTACGATTATTATAACTTACAAATAATACAATGGTTCGCGCGGCGAGAGCAAAAACCACAGAGAGAGGAAAGTCAATCGAAGTGACAGACATGTCAATGTTGCCAACAGTACATTTAGAGGGGCATATACACGTTCCAACAGTTTGTCAGTCATACCAAACATTGCTCTAAGCGATGATATCCTATGGCTCCAACTGATTATCAGTCTGTCTAGTACATATTCCTGTTGTCTTTTTATATATCTTGGGTTTTTATTGTGTACAACAAACTTTTTCTCTATTAAGCCACTAAAGTTGAAAACTACTAGTTAAATAATTATGTTTAACAGTTGGTTACAGAAGACAGCAGACCTACACTGGCCTGTGACCTCTGTTGTTCAAGGCTCGAGCTAGGCACCTGCAATGAGCTGAAGAGATGTCTATGCAGTGAGGAGCTGTTCACGCAGTTGCTGAGACATAAAGTGGTGAGTGGTTCAGAAGTTTGATCCTATCATTGAATATTGCATACACAAAAGTATCAAGACTAGAAACAGTGTGAAAAATGTTTCATATTCATTCACGACAACCTGTGCGACTTGGCAGTAGAGCATTTGATGAGTAAGTCAGATCTTGCAGGTGCAAGTCCTGGTCAGTGCTAATATTTATATGTGTATTTGCCATGGTCTGGGTGTTTATAATCATAATATGTGCTACGGATCGGTGATTACACTGAATGATACCATTGGTGGTGTCAAGGGTATTTTTCAATCCCTATGATATCACCAGTATTGTGTACAGTATTATTATTGATATCATGACACCAGTGTAATTAATCTTGTTTTGCAGTAGAATTTTAATTACAATTGTCATTTGTTAGTACTCTCGAATGTCCTGTGCTACACATACAGGATATATAAGGCCAGAGAAAGAACTGTTAAAATATGGTGTTGTTTTTACAGCAAGTCAACCTAAAAGTAATGCCCAATGTGCACTTAACCCTGGAGGATGTTGTGCAGACGACTGCAGATGTCTTAGATAATCATAACGTGAAACAAGAAGATGCTGAAGGTAATATTGTGAGAGTACATTCGAGCGGTTTCGATTCCCGCTCAGTGCAAATATTTGTATGCATGAATATATCTATTTGCTTTGGTCTGGGTGTTTATATGTATAATATGTGTCTATTATAAAAAAAAGTATATAAGTATGTTTATCCACATTCTTGAACCCATAACACAAGTAAGTTAAACTATGCTTACTTGGGTCTTGAAAGCACTGTGTAGAATGTCGTAGAATATTTATTTATTTTATATCACTCAGAACGCTCCTGTATAGCATATGGTAACCTGGTTGGCTCACAGTACTTGTAAGATAAAGGCGCCACACAGGCCCATAAGTGAACTTGTACACCAGTGCACTTGTGGACTTGTGAACTGATGCCGCTTTGCGAGCTGCTGCGGCAAAAGCAGACGTCTTCTTACTGAAATTGACATCATTAGGTTATTAAAAGTGTTTGGAATCTTACATGAAACATTTTTCTATATTGGGCATGAATTTTGAAATAACGAACAAAGAGCTCTTTCCTCGCGTCTTCCGTACTACATTACTGCCCAGAATACGTTCCTTATTAGGGATGCTATTGAATGGTGTACTAATTCAAATAATACAGTGTTTTTAAATTTCATTTGTTCTATCCCTGGCTTATCTACGTCGTTGAATTACGAAAATCCAATGACACAAATTTAGTTTGCAAAAAAGTCGGACTCCTCCTTTGATTACTTATTGCTATTTCTTATAGTTTGGGACTTGCCCATGAGCGCCCATTCGAAAAATCACCCTGTAGACATTTATATTAGGTCGTCCCTGTGCGATATTTTTATCTGTTCGCTTCTTGCAGAAAAATCTATTTCTTCTAAAAACTATATGTAAAAAATTAAAACGCAAACGACAGCGGGTCGGCGACCCACTTTGGAGAAATAGAAATTTGGTTGGAGAATACGCATCATTGGTTCCCCAATTAACGATACCCAATTACCACAATTACGCCCAAACTCTCGATCCTTGTGTGCATAATGATTACGTAACAATAAATCAAATGCATGCAGGAACTATGCAGGCCGTAACTTGTCGACAAGGAGTCGAGAACTATCCGTGTACAGCGCTGAACTCTATCTATAGCAACCGCGTGGTAAAAACACATTTATCCTCATTCCATACTTGTTTGGCGCGAAAGCAGAATAGACGCGAAAGTTCAGCTTTCGTGTACGCGTCTCCGGACAAAATCGTTGTTTTTTAACCGACCAGAAACGGTAGAGGTTCTCAAGTCAATGCGTATATTTTTTTTATGTATGATCACGCATATCTTTTTACAGAGTAGTCCGATTTTGATAATTCTTTTTTTATTGGAAAGAGTATATCTCGAAGTCAATCAAAGTAAAATTTTTCGAAAATTTTACTTTGATTAAAAAAATCTAATTTGGAGTTAGAAAAGCAGCGAAAAAACAGTTTCTTAATTTTTTAAGTACTTTCTTCCATTAAACTTAAAAAAATCCCTAAGCATTATAAGAGGAGTTATGTGTCACTTCAGTTTTTTTCATTAAATACTGCGCAAGGAAAAACGCATCAACCACAACACCAGTGTCTTGACAAACGCAAGGAAAAACACATTAAGTGACAAGCAATGGGCCATTTAGCTTGGAGGAAAAACAACTGAAGCGCCATGCAGCCTAAGATACAAGGATGTGGAAAAACAAGTTTTCCAACAAAACCATAAAATATTAGGCAAAGGGAAAACCCAATAACCACTAGTAAATTATCATTAAATTTTATTTTTTTAACTGTAATCCCTCCTACGCTACCGATAGATACCAAAATAAAACCAAGAATTTAAGGTTAAAATAATTCAAATAGTATCTTTATAGTTTTAAAAGCTTACTTTGGCGGCCTCCGTGGCGTAGCGGTAGTGCATTCGACTGTTACGACAGGGGCCGCGGGTTCGATTCCAGCTCAGTGCAAATATTTGTATGCATGAATATGTCTATCCGCATTCTGGAACCCATAACAGAAGTTAGTTAAACTATGCTTACTTTGGGTCTAGATAGCGCTGTGTAGAATGTCGTAGCATATTTATTTATTTATTTACTGGTTTACAGTATTGCACAAGTAAAACCCATTCCAGGGACAAAACACAGGGGTGTGTGTTGGGTAACCTCCTCGAGTGTCGCTCCGATTCCGATCCCGCTGCAGTCCGGGGGGAACGGAATCGGAGCGGCCGGTACACCCTGGGCGGCGGTCAAGGGCTTCCCCTTCACCCCTTCATAGGGTTGGCATTGATCGTCGGCCAATACCCAACGTGGCGGGAACACATCGCTCTCCGTACTCCTCTGCTTTCAGAGGAGACAGGATGAGCGATGCTGTTAGTGGTGAGATGGCCCAGGGTCAGTCGAGGTGCGAGGGATATGCTCTATGGGTAACCTATATGGGTAACCGTCTTCAGACGCCGGGGTGTACCCGGCGTCTGAAGACCCGAGACGGCGTGCGGTTTTAGTCGGTGCAAGCCCGACATAACCGCCCCCGCTGGCCGGCGGGGGATTTCCGCACGATAAAAAAAAAAAAGGGACAAAACACAAATTTTCTTCTTAGAAAATAGTGAACAAACACTTCGCAGCGGGTTATAATACCTACTAGTACAGTTATATTTTAATAATACTGACAAGAAAAAAATCCGCTTCTTACGATGTGTAGCTAAGGCTGTTTACACATTATGCCGCTGCCGCGGCGCCCGCTGCGCTAGTTCCCCTAGGATTGGTATGGAACCTTACAATAATAAATAAACCTACCGACCTACTCATTAAGAAATTAACCAATTGCTAGGTGATTTTATGAAGGAAATCTCTACGCTTTAAAGAAACTATTTTGGGTACTTACAATTTACGAAAACACGCACTCTCTTTGGCTGCTGTAGCGCAACGTCACGTGTCACTTTCTTATATAGGTTACCTACGTAACTTCCACCAAAGAGACAAAAATATATTGCATGTAGCGACATGAATAGTTTTGAATAGTTAACTTAAGTACACAATTTTGAAGTTTACTTTAGGCGACTATCGTCTTTATTTAGGTAGTCGACGAAATTAAATGAACCGACGTTATGCGAATAAAAGACGTTGTCGGTTAATTTAAAAGTTTCTGTAAAAAATTTGATAGTGTTACTTTAACCGACACTATCGATTCTTTCTGCAATTGCAAAAAATACTGAAATCCATAACATCTCATAATGATCGTGAAGGCCAAACACATTAACTCCATCTTACAGATACAATGAAAGCAAGGAAAAACTAATGTAGCGACTAGGCACTAGTGACAGGCCTCCTTCACTCCATATACTTGCGCGCTATAATTACCTACCGCCCGGCCGAGCGGCCTCGGGCCGTTTGCGGACCAAATTTCAGTGCGGTTTTCGCTAGCGAAGCGCACGCACGCTGTTTAATTTTAATCGCTCCGTTCGTACGCGTACCTACGATGCCGTCTGGTGCCTTATGTGCTGTAGATGGGTGCAAATCAAGTAAAAGAAGGAATAAACACCTAACATTTTTCCATTTACCTGTCAATGAAGAAAGGTAAGTGATAAATTATTACTGTTTTTTGTCGTTTCAAAATTATTTTTAATAGGTCTAGTCTATATGATACATGATTAGCTTGCCTTTCAGACACAGATTTACATATTTTTGTTACATAGAAACGTCATACTTACCTTAAACACTATTTTACCAACGTTTAAAATTATTAATAAATTGATAAATGTTAATAATCATTCAATGTATTTATTAGTATTATTTATTCATAATATAAAATTTTAGGATTGCCTAGTTTGGGATCTATTATAAATTCGTCATGTCTGTGTCATTCTGTCCGTCTGTCTTATCTAGGTACCCATCTCCTTCCTGACGAGACCTGTCCAATTTTTTTATTTTTTTAGGCGTGAAACATGGGCTGAATTGATTGGCAGGCCCGATTTAGCAAGGCCAGACACCAAGCCAAGAAGTCATTATGTGTGTTGTCTTCATTTTGAAAAGTCGGTGATTATTCATAAACCACAATTACGATTTGACGCTTTGCCTACAAAACTGCTGCCATCTCTACCTACTACTTCAAGTGCCAGTACTGAACCAGAATCTAAGGAAATATCGACACAAGCCAAATATTCGAATATTAATATACTATCAGCCATTACCATCAAAGGCGCAGATACAAAATTTATTAGATTCAGGATTTTTTCTACATTAAAATTTCATAACCGAGAATTTAGAAAGGGTAAGAAATTTATAAAAAATTATATAAAATAAAACACATGAAACTTTAAAAGATTTTTTATTTATTTTACCTACACACTGACCTCTATAATTATGTTTTATCTAGATGTATTGCACAGTCAGCACCAATTTATAAAAAAATATTTTATGAACAATACAATTTTAAACTAGGTGCCACCTAGTCAGAAGTAGTCAGAATATATTCAATAACATTACACAAAAAGTTATGTTAATTTAATTTTATCAAAGAGGCAGCCCTGCGATTGCTGTGGGATCGAGCGGTGCGAAGCAATCTCAACTGCACGCTTAAGCATTTAGGCACATTTTAGCATGCAGTGGTTGCTGACGCGACGGAGTAGTCTATTATAGCAGTAGGTTTTGGAATTTTTCTACTGAGTAAAGTATCTGTTACGTAGTAACTATTTAGTAATCTGTGCTAGTGATACAAGAGTGAGCCAAAACACATGTAGTGCTTAACACCGCATTTCCTATGACGGAGAAAAACGATTTAAGTGACTTAGGATATCCGAAACAGAAAAAGAAAAACACATCAAATAACAATCTTACTATGGAGTCGGTATCTATGGCGTAGCGGTAGTGCATTCGACTGCTAAGTCAAAGGTTGCGGGTTCGTTTCCCGCTCAGTGCAAATATGTATATTTGCATTGGTCTGGGTGTTTCTATGTATAATATGTATTTATTTACAAAAAAAAGTATTTAAGTATGTTTATCCGCATTCTAGAACCCATATGACAAGCTCTGCTTAGTTTGGGCCTAGATGGCGTTGTTTACTTTGTCCTACAATATTTATTTATTTATTTACTTTAAGCGATAATTTAACCAAATTCGCAAAAAAATTGTTTCACTTCATTTAGCGTCTGAAAAAAAAAGCCCAAAAGTGCAATTACTTGAAGCGACACCAAAGTGGTCAGATCGCTACGAAACCAAGACCAATCGACGCGGAAAAATTCGTTGATTCCAAATATGTATATAACTCAGTTTCGACCAAAGTGTCGCTTAAAGTGTAGATATTTTAAAAGTTATCAAAAATTAAGCATGTAGTGATTAGAAGATTATAGCCACAAAAATATAAGAAATAAAAACTTTTTAACAAAAAATTAAACCGCCGAAAAAACTGAAAAGCAGAAAATAATAAACCTTTTTTATTTAAACTTGTGGAGGAACACGGTGTGATGTTCCTCCAACACAAAGGGAGGATCCTCCGACCAGGCAAGGTGATCACGCCTGGCGGGCCGCCGCCCAACGGTTGTCGTTGGGATGTTGTATATATGCTGTACCAACGCGCGAACTTCACTTTCGCGATTCAGGATTGGTATTGATGTAGTAGTATCCAAGTAGTTCACCTTGTTGTCGCTAGATGGCGCTGGGTATATGTAGTATCGCCACATCACTCCCCTCCAAGAGCGGAGGTTGATTGCGATGAGTCAGCTGTCTTAAGCTCTCTTGTGGAGCATACCAGTGCCAGTCTTGTGTAGTTCCATTTCGTCGGAACTGGACGCCGCTGGTTCCATTGTTGGAACAGTCTTCCTCGCTAGTCCTCGTTAATTGGGACTAACCGCTGGTCCCGAAGATGCGGGGCTGAGTGCGATGATGCGGTGCTGCGGTGAAGTGCCCAGTGAGTCGGGGCTCGAAGCGTCGAGGTGAGTCCTCGGTGAGCCCTCGGTGAGGCGAGGCGAATCCTCAGTGAGATGAGGTGAGTCCTCGGCAGTGAGACGGGGCGAATCCTCTTGAGTGGAGGTAAGTCCCCCGCGTATGGGGCGAATACTGCGTAGACGGGAGAGATGTGCTCTTGTTATGTGGACCGTATATGCCGTAGGCAATGACTGCTGCGTAGACGGGAGAGATGTGTTCTTCTTACAAGGACCGTATTTGCAGTGTGCTGTGCCTTTAGAGGCTGATGTGGCCGTAGGGTAACCAGGCTGCACCGGTCGCTGCATGCTGTGGTATCCCAGTTGAGGCCGAAGCTGCTGGATGGCGAAGACTTAATTACCGCTCATGCGGAAGAAGTGAATAGGATGGTGGCGATAGGAATGCTGCTGATATGTTCAGCGAAGGTTACGTGATCAGATCACGTCGGGGTCACCACTGTGGAGGAACGGGGTGTGATGTTCCTCCATCACAAAGGGAGGATCCTCCGACCAGGCAAGGTGATCACGCCTGGCGGGCCGCGGCCCAACGGTTGTCGTTGGGATGTTGCATATATGGTGTACCAGCGCGCGAACTTCACTTTCGCGATTCAGGATTGGTATTGATGTAGTAGTATCCAAGTAGTTCACCTTGTTGTCGCTAGATGGCGCTGGGTATATGTGGTATCGCCACAACCTTATAACTAACTTCTTAAAGTAATGAAACTATGTCTAAGTATATATTTTTGTAAATAGTTGAGTTTTTAATTAACTTTAATAAATTAGTTCTTAAACGAATGTAAGTATAGCTAAGTAATTTTGAGTCGGCGCCAAACAAAGATCACTAAATTACCTTTAATTTAACGAAATAATCAAATCTAATTAACAATGCCAGATGAAATCTCCAGCGATAAACATTACTATTCCAAAATATACGCTCTCCGCACGACCACACGTCGACGTATATGCCCGTTCGGGTTGTTGTCTGGCTGGCATTAAGTTCGTGAACGCTCGGCATTTTCCGGCGAAGGAGCGTGTCGCGCCGCGCCGCCGCCGCGCATTACGGTTTACGTAATTAATCAATTACATAGCGTGTTTGGCGAGCATAAGCTGAATAGAGCTGAATAAGTGTGAGTAGTCCCTTACACGTCAGCAGAAGATAACGTGCTTTGAACCAATCGTACGACTGTAGATTCATATGTTGGACAAATGAATTAAGTATTTATTGTACTCATTTACAGATGATGCCGCGGTAGAGCAAGATGGCGCAGACCTGTATCATACCGCACTAGGCTTACACACGGAGTGTGACTTACCTCTTGATATTGTGAAGAAGGAACCGGATGACGTCGACACTGGTAAGTTAGTAGACTGGTGGAACGTGCGTGTGGACATACGACCGGCCGTGCAGATACATTCTGTACAAAACATAATATCGGGTGTGAATTTGTACCAGCGGCGCTCTATGGAACCAAACGGTAGTTTCAATCTCATAAACGGTTCCTATGAAAGTGGTAACTCCAAAGCGTTTTTCAGAGACATGAACTATCAAATAAACATCTAATGGACCAGCATCTGAAACATTCAAGATTTGCAGACGACTTCAGGCTTCTAGCTAAAACATCAAAATAACTACAGACATCATACAAACGTTAAATTGTGAGAGCAAAAACATTGGTCTGCACATGAACCCAGGCAGAACTAAAGCCTTGAGTAATAGCCATAAAAACTAATACAATACCTCCTCACCAATACGATACGGCCTCTGTGGCGTAGCGGTAGTGCATTCGATTGCTACGACAGGGGGCGCGGGTTCAATTCCCGCTCAGTGCAAATATTTGTAGGCATGAATATGTCTATTTGCATTGGTCTGGGTGTTTCTAAGCATAATATGTATGTATTTACAAAAAAAAGTATTTAAGTAATAAAAAATATGATAAACCGCATTCTGGAACCCATAACACAAGCTGGTTAAACTATGCTTAATTTGGGTCTAGAAAGCGCTGTGTAGAAGAAAACCCTTAAAAACTCGATAACCGTCCGAAAAATGAAAAAGAAACTAAAACAACATTTCCTACGACATAAAATTAATTAGTCAAGTTATCATTTACTCTCCGTGGAGCAGCCTGTATATCACGCATATCACCGAACCGCGGCTGCGTGGGATCAGTGCGGAGTGCGGCCGCCGATGGGCGCTTGCTCACTTTTTATAGTCTATTATTATTATATTTTTAGGGTTCCGTTGCCAAATGGCAAAAAACGGAACCCTTATAGATTCGTCATGTCTGTCTGTCTGTCCGTCCGTATGTCACAGCCACTTTTTTCCGAAACTATAAGAACTATGCTGTTGAAACATGGTAAGTAGATGTATTCTGTGAACCGCGTTAAGATTTTCACACAAAAATAGAAAAAAAATATAAATTTTGGGGGTTCTATGGGGAACCCCCAAAATTAGAACTGAAACTCAAAAAAATGATTTTCATCTATCTATGGATAGGTCTTCAAAAATGATATTGAGGTTTCTAATATACTTAGAACTGAAACTCAAAAAAATGTTTTTCATCTATCTATGGATAGGTCTTCAAAAATGATATTGAAGTTTCTAATATAATTTTTTAGGGTTCCGTTGCCAAATGGCAAAAAACGGAACCCTTATAGATTCGTCATGTCTGTCTGTCTGTCCGTCCGTATGTCACAGCCACTTTTTTTTCCTAAACTATAAGATCTATGCTGTTGAAACTAGGTTAGTAATTGTATTCTGTGAACCGCATTAAGCTTTTCATACAAAAATAGAAAAAAAAACAATAAATTTTGGGGGTCCCCATACTTAGAACTGAAACTAAAAAACTTTTTTTTCATCAACCCCATACATGTGTAGTATCTATGGATAGGTCTTCAAAAATGATATTGAGGTTTAAGCATGTAGTGATTAGAGGATTATAGCCACAAAAATATAAGAAATAAAAACTTTTTAACAAAAAATTAAACCGCCGAAAAAACTGAAAAGCAGAAAATAATAAACCTTTTTTATTTAACCTTGTGGAGGAACACGGTGTGATGTTCCTCCAACACAAAGGGAGGATCCTCCGACCAGGCAAGGTGATCACGCCTGGCGGGCCGCCGCCCAACGGTTGTCGTTGGGATGTTGTATATATGTGTTCTTCTTACAAGGACCGTATTTGCAGTGTGCTGTGCCTTTAGAGGCTGATGTGGCCGTAGGGTAACCAGGCTGCACCGGTCGCTGCATGCTGTGGTATCCCAGTTGAGGCCGAAGCTGCTGGATGGCGAAGACTTAATTACCGCTCATGCGGAAGAAGTGAATAGGATGGTGCCGATTCCTATGCTGCTGATATGTTCATTGAAGGTTACGTGATCAGATCACGTCGGGGTCACCATTGTGGAGGAACGGGGTGTGATGTTCCTCCAACACAAAGGGAGGATCCTCCGACCAGGCAAAGTGATCACGCCTGGCGGGCCGCGGCCCAACGGTTGTCGTTGGAATGTTGCATATATGGTGTACCAGCGCGCGAACTTCACTTTCGCGATTCAGGATTGGTATTGATGTAGTAGTATCCAAGTAGTTCACCTTGTTGTCGCTAGATGGCGCTGGGTATATGTAGTATCGCCACAACCTTATAACTAACTTTTTAAAGTAATAAAACTATATCTAAGTATATATTTTTGTAAATAGTTGACTTTTTAATTAACCTTAATAAATTAGTTCTTAAACGAATGTAAGTATAGCTAAGTAATTTTGAGTCGGCGCCAAACAAAGATCACTAAATTACCTTTAATTTAACGAAATAATCAAATCTAATTAACAATGCCAGATGAAATCTCCAGCGATAAACATTACTATTCCAAAATATACGCTCTCCGCACGACCACACGTCGACGTATATGCCCGTTCGGGTTGTTGTCTGGCTGGCATTAAGTTCGTGAACGCTCGGCATTTTCCGGCGAAGGAGCGTGTCGCGCCGCGCCGCCGCCGCGCATTACGGTTTACGTAATTAATCAATTACATAGCGTGTTTGGCGAGCATAAGCTGAATAGAGCTGAATAAGTGTGAGTAGTCCCTTACACGTCAGCAGAAGATAACGTGCTTTGAACCAATCATACGACTGTAGATTCATATGTTGGACAAATGAATTAAGTATTTATTGTATTCATTTACAGATGATGCCGCGGTAGAGCAAGATGGCGCAGACCTGTATCATACCGCACTAGGCTTACACACGGAGTGTGACTTACCTCTTGATATTGTGAAGAAGGAACCGGATGACGTCGACACTGGTAAGTTAGTAGACTGGTGGAACGTGCGTGTGGACATACGACCGGCCGTGCAGATACATTCTGTACAAAACATAATATCGGGTGTGAATGTACCAGCGGCGCTCTATGGAACCAAACGGTAGTTTCAATCTCATAAATGGTTCCTATGAAAGTGGTAACTCCAAAGCGTTTTTCAGAGACATGAACTATCAAATAAACATCTAATGGACCAGCATCTGAAACATTCAAGATTTGCAGACGACTTCAGGCTTCTAGCTAAAACATCAAAATAACTACAGACATCATACAAACGTTAAATTGTGAGAGCAAAAACATTGGTCTGCACATGAACCCAGGCAGAACTAAAGCCTTGAGTAATAGCCATAAAAACTAATACAATACCTCCTCACCAATACGATACGGCCTCTGTGGCGTAGCGGTAGTGCATTCGATTGCTACGACAGGGGGCGCGGGTTCAATTCCCGCTCAGTGCAAATATTTGTAGGCATGAATATGTCTATTTGCATTGGTCTGGGTGTTTCTAAGCATAATATGTATGTATTTACAAAAAAAAGTATTTAAGTAATAAAAAATATGATAAACCGCATTCTGGAACCCATAACACAAGCTGGTTAAACTATGCTTAATTTGGGTCTAGAAAGCGCTGTGTAGAAGAAAACCCTTAAAAACTCGATAACCGTCCGAAAAATGAAAAAGAAACTAAAACAACATTTCCTACGACATAAAATTAATTAGTCAAGTTATCATTTACTCTCCGTGGAGCAGCCTGTATATCACGCATATCACCGAACCGCGGCTGCGTGGGATCAGTGCGGAGTGCGGCCGCCGATGGGCGCTTGCTCACTTTTTATAGTCTATTATTATTATATTTTTAGGGTTCCGTTGCCAAATGGCAAAAAACGGAACCCTTATAGATTCGTCATGTCTGTCTGTCTGTCCGTCCGTATGTCACAGCCACTTTTTTCCGAAACTATAAGAACTATGCTGTTGAAACTTGGTAAGTAGATGTATTCTGTGAACCGCGTTAAGATTTTCACACAAAAATAGAAAAAAAATATAAATTTTGGGGGTTCTATGGGGAACCCCCAAAATTAGAACTGAAACTCAAAAAAATGATTTTCATCTATCTATGGATAGGTCTTCAAAAATGATATTGAGGTTTCTAATATACTTAGAACTGAAACTCAAAAAAATGTTTTTCATCTATCTATGGATAGGTCTTCAAAAATGATATTGAAGTTTCTAATATAATTTTTTAGGGTTCCGTTGCCAAATGGCAAAAAACGGAACCCTTATAGATTCGTCATGTCTGTCTGTCTGTCCGTCCGTATGTCACAGCCACTTTTTTTCCTAAACTATAAGATCTATGCTGTTGAAACTAGGTTAGTAATTGTATTCTGTGAACCGCATTAAGCTTTTCATACAAAAATAGAAAAAAAAACAATAAATTTTGGGGGTCCCCATACTTAGAACTGAAACTAAAAAACTTTTTTTTCATCAACCCCATACATGTGTAGTATCTATGGATAGGTCTTCAAAAATGATATTGAGGTTTCTAAGATCATTTTTTTCTAAACTGAATAGGTTGCGCGAGAGACTTCTAAAGTGGTAAAATGTCCCCCCCCCCCTGTAACTTCTAAAATAAGAGAATGATAAAACTAAAAACAAAATATGATGTACATTACCATGTAAACTTCCACCGAAAATTGGTTTGGACGAGATCTAGTTACTAGTTTTTTTTAATACGTCATAAATCGTAAACTGCAATTCACCTTTCATTCAATCCACTCAAATATAAAAATTTAAAAAAAACATTATTATGTTACTTGCTGCTACGGAACCCTTAATGGGCGAGTCCGACTCGCACTTGGCCGCTTTTTCTAAACTGAATAGTTTGCACGAGAGACACTTCCAAAGTGGTAAAGTGTGTTCCCCCCCCCCCCCCCTGTATCTTCTAAAATAAGAGAATGATAAAACAAAAAAAAATATATGATGTACATTATCATGTAAACTTCCACCGAAAATTGGTTTGGACGAGATCTAGTAAGTAGTTTTTTTTAATACGTCATAAATCGTAAACCGCAATTTACCTTTCATTCAATTAACTCAAATATAAAATTTAAAAAAACTTTACTTGCTACTACGCAACCCTTAATGGGCGAGTCCGACTCGCACTTGGCCGCTTTTTTAACCTACTTTTATTTAGCCATTGACGGCTTAAATGCACAGTAAAACTCGTATGAGTTTATGTGACGTTTTTATTCAAGTAAATTCTTTATAATGTATTAACTTAAAAAAAATGTAAATAGCCAAGTAATAGAATACTAAACGAATATGTCTATCTTGGTAAACACGATAGTTAATCCGTTCCATGATATACAATAATCATCAATCAATCAAATCAATAATATCAACCGTAGGAAGTCCACTGCTGAACATAGGCCTCCCCCATTGACTTTCATTTCGAACGGTCTGTAGCGGCCTGCATCCCCCGAGACTCTGCGCTCTTTACCAGGTCGTCTGTCCACCTTGCGGGCGGCCTTCCTAGGCTGCGCTTGCCGTCACGTGGTCTCCATTTAAGAACCTTTCTGCCCCATCGGCCATCGGTTCTACAAGCTATGTAACATATAAAATTATGTTAACGGGAGTTAACGCGATCATGTATAGGTATATACATACCTTTGGATTGCCTGACGTTTCGACCATCAACCAAATCAAATAGGAACAAAGAAGTAGCCCGAACAGTTACCATTACATGGAAAAAGTTATGGACACAAAAATAAATTTTAAAAGGAGATTACAGCTTAGACCATAATAAGATTATAAAGGATGCGTGCATATTAGCAAGCCTTGAATAGGGCAGCCAAACGTGGGTTTATACAAATGAAATAAAAAAGAAACTAATTATTACGCAAAGAACCGTGGAAAGAAGCATATTAAAAACTAGTTGTTGCCCGCGGCTCCGCCCGCTTGATTTTTGATCCTATTCCCGTAACCCATGGGACCATATTCTATGAATAGAATGTGTTCTTTCAAACTATAATCTATCCCTGTACCAAATTTTAGCCAGACCCGTTGAGCCGTTTGAGCGAGATTGAGTTACAAACATCTAAACACAAACTTTCACGTTTATAACTTTAAACTTAGTAAGATTAAGTGTCAACAAAGTAATAGCAATTTAAGTATATAAGTAGGTGAATATATTGTTTCAATCGTTTTAACCCCGTGTACAGGTGGTTTAACTCACAAAGTACTTATCAGCAATAACATTTACTGCATTATATTATATAGGCGCGTGTAGACAGTTATAATCCGCACGCCGAATGATGATCCCTATGACAGTTCGTTAGCGCTTAACATTGTACTGACGTCCTATCACATCAAATCCTTTAGAGGTCCATTAAAAAGTCGAAAAAATCATAATTGTGTACAATTGTAAATTATAAAAATGAATATTAAGAAATTATTACGTAATGTTCGGAAATAATAGAAAAAAACTCAATGCAAATGTACATGGTACGTGCTGCAAAAGTTACGTCGTCAAGCTGTTATCGACTAAGAAGGGACACATCGATAAACAAAATATCGATAATTTGTTGGAAAAATAAAACAAATGCTTTGAGTTTGTATTTTATTTATATCAATCTGAATCTGATACAGGGTCAATCGGATCTTCAAAATCTGAGTCTGAACTGTAGCTATCCGTGACGTTTATTATTAACGTTTGGTCAATGATATTGTCGTATTGTACATCTCGATCCTAGTCTTGTAAGCAAATTTTCTTCGTTCTTTCGACCACTTTTCGCCAATCGTCAGCTGTCACTTGAGCGCAAGCTTTTTCTAATAAAACCATCATTTTATTTGCCGTGAATGGCGGAGTTGTGTTATGCCTAGCTGCATGACCTGAAAATATTTGTACATTTAGTAATTATTTTTTGAAATATATGCATATACATAATATTATATAAATAAAAAATATAGATACCTTTGATCTGCGCCCATATCAACTCGATTGCATTATATTGGCAGTGATAGGGCGGTAACCGAATTACCGTGTGTCCATTTGATTTGACCAATTCATCCAAAAAATATGATGGGTGCGTCTGTTGTTTGTGAAAGTTCAACAGTCTAACCAACTCTTTTTTTAACATCTGACTGTCAGTTTCCACACCATTGCATTGTAACCACTCTATAATTTCAGCTTTTTTGTTATTGCTGCTGGGGGGTTTGTTAATTTGAACTGAGTGATATGAAGCATTGTCCATTAAAATATAGTGAGGCTCATTCAAATTTTCTAATAGTTTTATAAACCATGTCTTAAAGTTTTCGAAATTAATTTCCTCGTGGTACTCCGTTGTTTTCACTGACTTAAAAGCCCACAGGCAATTCGGCACAAAACCTGTAGCTGTGCCAGCGTGGCAAATGATTAAGCGCTGGCCCTTTCCTTCAGGAGTTTTTGTGCTGGATTTGGCTGTGTCATCCGTCCATGCCTTACCTACAGTATGATTGGCGTTCAGCCATGTCTCATCAAGGTATACAACCTTCTCCCAGTTATCAATTTGTTTGATTTTGCGAAGAAAATCGCATCGTAGTAAAGCTATGTCAGTACGCTCCATTAATATTTTTCTCTTGTCACATTTTTTATAGCGGAATCCACATTTTTTCAAAACAATTCTAAGAGAAGTAGCACCGCCTTTGAAGAGTTCTGCAGCTTTTAATGAAGATAATAACTTCTGGCAGGTCGGTAGTTCACCTCGTAGGTAGTAACCATAAATATGATTGCGATCAGGTTCTGTTATATGACATAACCTTTTCTTTTTCTTCTTTGGTGTTAATAGTTTATTGTCCTCCATGGACGACTCCCCAAATTTTTCCTTTGTTATTCGAGAAACAGTAGCCTTTCCGATTCTTAGAGCATCGGCTACACGATCGCGAACATTGTCAAGCGGTAACAAGGGTCCGCCATTTTGTTGTTCACGAGCAAAATAGTCTCGCAAACGAACTACAAACTCGCGAACTTCACTGTTGAGAACAGTTTTCCGCTGTCTTTTCGGCATTTTGCAAAACCGAAAATCAACAAACAGGTAACAGAAAATCAACAAATAACACAAAACAGCGAAAACAGAAACAAAACTCAGCTAACAAAGAAAGACGTGGCGCATACAAGGCGTTAGAGCACTCGTATGACGCGACGTGATGCGGTGTGACAAGAAGACAAAACAGACTGACAAGACATGACATGACTGAATTAAAAAAATACGGTAGGTCTATGGCCTCCTTTTAAATACTTTTCCATGTAATCCATAATTGCCAGCTAATTATGAATTCTTTAAAATTCAATTCAAAAAGAATTTTAAATTCTTTAAATTATGCAATTTGAATAAAAATTAAAGTATAGTAAAATAAAATATAATAAGGCTGTTACTTTTTTATCTAGTGTTTTATGTCCATCAATGCGCGTAGTTTCTTTTTCAAAATAAATAAATATTGCTTATTATGTTGAATGACCTGGCTGACATTTGCCTGAAAAAACAGTATTTTATCGAAATTGTTTCGCATAACTAATACAACTGTCAGTTGAAACGTCATAGGGATCATCATTCGGCGTGCGGAGTATAATATATATCGCGATCCTGTCAATATACCTGTATTGATAATATTTATGATATTAATGTGCAATATATATTGAAGTTATACTTCTTTTGGCGCGTTAGGAAAAAATGTTGAGTTTTTTTTTATGATCCGCGCGCACACCGTCACGAAAAACCGACACCAAGAACAATTTGAGGTTAGTTGTCGGTATCATTTAACTAAATCATAAACTAAAATGATTTTTTAAATTATTATTTCTACAAAAGTAGGATAACGCGAAGGATAAAATTCTTAGAAATAGTATTATCTTATTACGCCAAAAAAGTATAACTTCTTACGTGCGCAAGTACACACACACACTTTTTTTTTGGACGAATGAAGGCAGTATTTATTGTTCTCATTTACAGATGATTCCGCGGTAGAGCAAGATGGCGCAGACCTGTATCATACCGCACTAGGCTTACACACGGAGTGTGACATTCCTCTGGATATTGTCAAGGAGGAACCGGATGACGTCGACACTGGTAAGTTAGTAGACTGTGGCGGAACGTGCGTGTGGACATTATATTTATTTTGCACCCTTTCTTTTTACGTGCGGAAATCCCTTCGGATACCCTCCCGCTGGCCAGCGGGGGTGGTTATGTCGTGTCTCGACTAAAACCGCACGGTGTCCTCCCCACGCATGTGACATTACGTGAAACGTTATGTGAAAGACAGCTTACAGCACAGACGTGTTTTTTGTTAATTATAATGAAAATAATTTAGTAATAATATAACAAATATTGCGAGACAATTGCAGTGTAAGGCAAAATAAGTGTGTCGTGTAATCACAAGTGCTTTTCGTTTTGCGTGTTTATCATTTTTGTCTTGATGCAAAAATGAACTAAACAAATAAACGAGTTTATTTATAAATAATTATGGCTAGCTCAGACTCTAGCCCGTTTGGTCGAAGCCAGAAAATACTCAGGAGTCCCCCACCGTCGCCTTCCCCGCGCCCCAAACCGCCAATACCACCATATGACGATGAGTGTGACTTGTCAATGCAAGTGTTGCCGATGTCGGAAATCCAGGGATGGATGGGTAAAATTGAGGCGATTCTAAGTGAAGTGTGCACTATTGTTGAGGGGAAGATGAACTCGGATCAAAAACTTCGAGTAAATAACTTGTGTCGACAGGTCTCAAACGGGACATCTCAGATGGCGGTTTTATACCAATCACTAAAACAGAAAGCCCTCGTAGCCCATGAACGCATTCAGCACCTGCAGGGACAACAGAATGTTATGGCCTCTTTGGAACATGTTAAACAGGTCGTTGAGAAGATGAAACCAGCCGAATCAACCTCGTATGCGAACATGGTGAAGAAAGGAGCTAATAACCTAGTCCGTCCCGCAAACTTAAGTGCCGTTGCAATTTACCCAAACGACAGAAATAAGACCAGCGATGAGACCAAGGCCCTAGTCCAAAAAATAATATCACCAGAGGAAATGAAGTTACATGTTCGTGGCCTCAAGAAAGTAAGAAATGGAGGCGTGTTAATAAGTACAGAAGACAGAGGAGATATTGAAAAACTTAAGAACTCTGACAAATTTATTTCATCAGGCCTTACCGTTGAAGAACCTTCCAAGCGTAGACCGAGAATCGCTGTTATTGGTGTCCCTGTAACACTTACCGAACAGGAGGTGATGGAGTGTATTTATGAGCAAAACCTCGCTGATAAGGTGCCGAATTATACACGTGAGTCCTTCGCAACAGTAAAGCTGAGCCATAAGTCAGGTAAGAAGAACCTTCCGACCTGTAACTACATTTTCGAGGTGCCTCCTGCCATCAGAAAGCTTCTCATAAACCAAGGGCGCATTTACATCAATTGGACGTCGTGTCCGGTGAGAGATTTCACTATTGTGACCAGGTGCTTTAAATGCCAGATGTTTGGTCACGCAGCAAAGTTTTGTCGGGAAGCTACTCCCACTTGTAACCACTGTGGAGAGGTGGGTCACTCTCACAAAGAGTGCACCAAGAAAGCTTCCTCCCCAGTATGTGCGACATGCCAAAAGTTCAAGAGGAAAAGTGACCACCGAACGGGTGACGACTGTTGCCCGGCCCGTAAGTACGCGGAGGCGAATTATATAAACTCAATTGACTATGAGGGTGCCTAAGAGCGCCACCAATCAAGTTTTTGTTTTTAGCACAGTAGGCGTATTATTAATTTTATTTGTATTTGTACTTTAAGTTGAATAATGACATCAAATCAACTGGTACGTGATCTAGATAGTTTTTCTGTGTCAGAAGTGAATATCTGTAATGTGGAAAATTGTAAACAATTCCTACCCATAGGAGGAAAGTTACTAACACTACTAACTCAAAATATTCGTAGTATAAACCATAACATGAATGGCCTAGAAGTATTGTTGCACGATCTAGACTTAAGTTGTGATATCATAGTTCTAACAGAGTGTTGGCTAGAGAGCCAGGGAAATAACTTACCCTCTCTTGATGGATATTCGTCATACGCTTCCGGTAATTTTCTTAACCAAAACGATGGACTGGTCGTGTATGTGAAGAAAAACCTGATAACAGTAGTCGAGGAACCGTTGTTTCATGGATGTAGCTGTCTCATAATTAAAATAAAGGATGATACGGTAATCATTGCAATCTATCGCCCTCCCTCACAAACTATAGACATATTTCTGGAATCACTTGACAAAAATTTGAAGGGGTTAACAGCTTTTAAAAATATAGTAATCATTGGGGACATAAACATTAATATCGTCCCCGAGGAAGCCAAGACTGACGCACATAAGTATCTGAATATTTGCTCATTCCATGGTTTGCTACCCACCCACTACTGCTCAACATTTAGGACTGGTTCATGCATGGACCATCTTATCATAAAATCTAAAGTAGCAACAAAAACATTAATAACTAACTCTTGGCTTACTGATCATCGAGCTATTTTATTAGCGTTACAAACATATTCACCCAGAAAAACTTGCATAAACAGCATTACTAAGGTTAACATGTGCAGCCTCGAAAATGACATACGCAGCATTGATTTCGACCCAGTTTACACCTCAAACGATCCAAATACCTCATTAGACTACTTTATAGAATCTGTACAATCAGCAATATTAAAAAATACTTCCACTAAATTATTACCTAGAAAGTATATTAGCATTAAGCCATGGATTACTCCGGGGCTCGTCCGATGTATAAGACATAGAGATAGACTACACCTTAAGGCGAAACATGCACCCGACAACGAAACACTTGCACTAATATATAAAAGGTATAGGAATTTTTGTAATAATCTACTTAAAAAACTAAAGGTACAACATGACAGAAATGAATTGCAAAAGGCGGGTACTAGTTCTAAGCAAATTTGGAAATTCATAAAAAAGCATACGTTCAGGTCAAAACCTCCCGAACCACCATTTGATTTACTATCGAAAGATAACTCACTCGATACAATGAATCAAATTAACACCTACTTTGTAAATGTTGGTAAAAATTTAGCAGAAAAGATTCTTAAACCAGTCTGCGCTAGTGACGGCTCCACTACTTTGGATTCCCATACTGTACGCTCAACTTTGTCTACACTAAACTCCTTTGTTTTATTAAGCACTGACGCTGAAGAAATAACCAGAATAATAGCGGGGCTAAAGGACACTTGTTCTACTGGGTGGGATAACATTCCTAATAGCATATGAAAAAAATTCAAATTCGTATTTGCACCGCCCTTAACACATATTTTCGAACTATGCTTAACTAACGGCATATTCCCAATATCGCTTAAGAGAGCTGTCGTCTCCCCGATATTTAAATCTGGCGATAAAACCTGTGCACATAACTATAGGCCTATTTCAGTATTAACAGGCCTATCGAAAATATTAGAAAAAATTATACACACCAGATTAACAAAATATCTAGAAGACAATAACTTACTTTCGGACTGCCAATTTGGTTTTAGGCCAAATAGGTCAACTAGCCAAGCTGTACATACACTAACAGACTATGTCACTAACAACCTAGATAAAGGTATGCACACAATGGGGATTTTTCTGGACCTTGCCAAAGCATTTGATTCCATTTCCTGTTCTTTACTATTAAAAAAACTCGAGGCTCTCGGGGTAAGAGGGACGCAACTGCTTCTACTGACGGATTATATGAAGGACCGTCAGCAATGTTTGAAGATTGGACAAAATGTAAGCTCTGAATTGAAAAATAGTGGGTATGGAATACCACAAGGGAGTGTATTAGGAACCACTTTATTTTTAATTTATATAAATGAGCTTTGCAATTTGACCCTTCAAAATGGATTTATTATATCATATGCCGATGATACGGCTCTTTTATTCGCGGCCAAATCAAGAGAGGAGGTATTTAAACACGCTCAAAATGGTTTAAATTTTGTGACTAAATGGCTTCAGAGAAATCTTCTATCACTAAACACTGATAAAACAAAATACATGTTATTTACAATGAGAAATACTAATAAACCAATGACTAACATAAATATAACGGCACATTGTTGTACAACCGCTGACACTGCATGCGCTTGCCCTACATTAGCTAAAACTGACAATATAAAATATCTTGGTGTAACGATTGACATAAATTTGAATTTCCGTAAACATATTGAATTACTATGTGCTAGATTACGGAAATTAATATATATCTTCAAGAATTTACGTGCAATAGCGGGCTCTAAGATTATTAAACAGGTATACTTGGCCTTATGTCAGTCCATTCTTACTTATTGCATAACTTCCTGGGGTGGTGCAGGACGCACAATCTTACTACCCCTTGAGCGCGCCCAAAGAGCAATCTTAAAAGTAGCCACTTTTCGACCATACAGGTACCCAACAGATGAGCTCTACAAATCATGTAAAGTGCTAACAGTGCGCCAATTGTTTATTCTAAACGTCACATTATACCAACATACCAAACTTCCTTTACAAACAATAACCTTAGATAAAAGAAGAAAAGGCATAGTTTGTGAAAAACCACAAACTAAACATGGGTTTGTAAATAGGTTTTATATGTTTTTGGGTCCTTTTCTGTATAACAAATTTAACAAATTACTAAACATACATAGTTTAAGTTATTGGAGCTGTAAGGCTTCAATTACAGAATACTTGGAAAATCTAAATTATGCGGACACGGAAAAACTGCTGGAAATACTAAAGTAGGTAGCGATAAGCTGTAAATATAGATTCTTTTGTTTATGATGTCTAATTATTGCAATAAGAAATATATCATTGAACGGGCATAGCCTGAAACACAGGTTTACAAAAACCTAGATCAGGTAGGTCCCAAATTACGCTGCCGCCTACGGCCAACTCCGACCGAGGCGAGGACGGCCCTGTTGAGGGCTGTTCGGAAGCTTTCCACGTGTCCCTCTGACTAGCAGATGGCACAGTGGAGAGCAAGTAAGGGGGCCATCTCGAAACCGGAGATGGCCCAGGGTCAGCCGGGGTATGAGGGATATGCTCTATGGGTAACCTTACACCCCGGCGTCTTAAGACCCGAGACGGCGTGCGGTTTTAGTCGGTTCAAGCCCGACATAACCGCCCCCGCTGGAGACCCCCGCTCTCCAGGTAATATATTTTTAAATTCTATTTGTTTACCATATGCAGTGTTTTTTTTTGGCACACTAACTCTTAATTTAGATATTATTATACTTAAATTAGTTATATTTCACCTTATTTGTAAAACTAGTAATAACACAATGTACAGCCCTTTTTGATAAATAAATAAATAATTATTATTATTATATAAAAGTTCTTGTAGTTCGTTGTAACAAAAAATAAACTCAGTAGATCTCGTTCAAACCAATTTTCAGTGGAAGTTTACATGGTTATGTACATCATATGTTTTTTTTGTCTTATCATTCTCTTATTTTTGAAGTTATAGTGGGGGGGGGGGGAGGCACATTTTACCACTTTGGTAGTGTCTCTCGCGCAAACCATTCAGTTTAGAAAAAAATGATATTAGGAACCTCAATATTATTTTTGAAGACCTATCCAAAGATATGCCACACGTATGGGTTTGATGAAAAACTTTTTTTTGAGTGTCAGTTCTAAGTATGGGGAACCCCCAAATTTTTTTTTCTATTTTTGTATGAAAATTTTAATGCTGTTCACAGAATACATCTACTTATCAAGTTTCAACAGCATAGTTCTTTTAGTTTCGGAAAAAAGTGGCTGTGACATACGGACGGACAGACAGACAGACATGACGAATCTATAAACGTTCCGTTTTTTTGCCATTTGGCAACGGAACCCTAAAAACAGTATAATATTTTAGTCCCGTCCCCTAAAGTCCAACCACACGTCCGGATCGACTATCTGATCACGCGGGGGGCGGACACACGATTCACAAAATTACAGACGTGGCTAACGTGGCACTGGTAGATATCCCATCTCTATCCGTGGGTGTCGTTTAAGGTGACTAAGGGATAGGGCTGTTCTTCACCTTATATCATACAGTCTAAGAAAAACCGGCGAGAAATGCATGTGGATCTAAAAGAAAAGCTACCCCAGGGAGGTACCGGAGCAACCGGAGAGTCGTCCTCTCTTCCTCACAGGAAGAGACAGTCCCACGTATCTGGGGGGGACAAATCTGCATGGAGAGATGGCGACGGTACTCGCCAGACGTCACGCCGAAACCTTTCTCGAAGGGCCAAAAAGAGGGCAGCAGACTGTTGATTTGCTACTCTGAATGTAAAAGGGGCTATGAATGAAAAACTAGATGATGTATACGAGATGATGATAGAAAGAAATATAGATGTACTGTGTGTGAATGAGACGAAGCGAAAGGGGAGAGAAATACTAACACGCGGGCCGTTCACCGAAATATGGTCGGGCGTGTCCGACAGTTAACATGGCAGTAAAGGTGTTGGTATTATTCTCTCCGAGCGACTGACAGAATGTATGAGAGAGTATGATTGTGTTAGCTCCCGTCTTCTCTGAATCCGGCTGAAGGTGGGGGACACCTGTATTTCTTGTAGGTGTCTATGCCCCCGATATGAGCCATAACAAAGCTGACAGGGATGAATTTTGGGAGCAACTTTTGGGAGAGATTTTGTTAGTGCGTAAGCCAAACGAACGAATTGTCATGCTTGGAGATTTTAATGCTAGAGTTGGAGTAAAACGTGACGGATACGAGAATGTGCTGGGAGCATTTGGGGATAAAATAGTGAATGACAATGGTTTGTGTCTGCTAGAGATATGTGTAGAGATGGGAATGGCTGTGATGAATACATGGTTTTAGCATAAGCTGATCCATATGTATACGTTTCGAAGAAAGGATGGAAATGTATTGAAAAAGAGCATGATTGACTTTGTGATAGTGGATGAAAGAATGATGATGAAAGTGGTAGATACTAGAGCTTACCGTGGGCCTAACGTAAACAGGGACCACTACTTAGTAATTGGTCGAGTAAGTGGTCTGTTCAGATGCTGGCGGCATAGGGCTAAAGTATCTACCACTGAGCTAGAACGCATAAAAGTGGAACGATTGAAAGATCCTGATGTGAAAGAAATGTACAAAAGGAAACTGAATGACAGACGAGAACCAAATTGGAGTGCCATGAGTAGATGGATGTAGAGGCAGTATGGACAGTTTTTAAAAGTAATGTAGTAGAGAGTGCCATTGATGTATGTAATTTTACAAAAAAAGGGAGAAGAAAATGTACGAAGGCTGACTGGTGGGATGATGAAATGAGAAGAATGATAGAAGAAAAGAAGAAAGCTTGGCAAGATGTGCTAGCGATGGAAGCTATTGATAGAGTAAGTGAACGTATGAAGAAAGATAATATAAAGGAAAAGAAGGAAAAATATCGAAGTGTGAAAGAGAAAAAGAAAGAATGCGTAGAAAGAAAGAAAAGGAGAAAATGGAGAGGCTTGAGAGAGAGTTCAGTGTAAGTTTCCGGGATAACATAAAAACGTTCTGGAAACTAGTAAAAGAAGCGCGAGGGAACATAAACATAAAAACAGGTTCGACGAATGTAATAACGGATGAAAATTTAGGAAAGATTTGTGTTGGAAGAGATATTTTGTAAGTCTGTATGAGCGTAGTGCGGATGAAATAGAGTATGACGAAGGAGTGATAGGTTCGCTAGCGATAGCCGTCACTCTAAAAATTTCAAACGCTGACCACATCCTTATTGCCGCGTATCAATCCCCAAATCTGCCTCTTATAACGTCTGACTTAGACATTCTCTTTTAGCTAGGACGCCAAGTAATTATTTTGGGTGACTTGAATGCCAACCATAAGCACTGGTACAGCAGTTATATTAATGCCCGTAGCAGAACACTTTTTAAATACTTGCTAGATAATGATGTCGTTATTCATGCGTCTACTACACCTAGTCAAGTTAACTATCGTACTGACTTAGCAGCCACAAACCCGGATATTGTGTTGACTTCAAATATTACTACTATCGATAATGTGAAGGCAATACCGGCGTTATCGTCCAATCACTTCCCCATCTTCTTTACGGTATATGGGTCAGTTTCGTCTAAACCCAAAACTACTTTTCCAAACTACAGTAAAGCCGATTGGATGAGCTATCGTAAGACCTTGGATGATCATATATTCCTTTCTAATCGTACATTTGTATCAGCTGCCGAAGTTGACCGTAGCATTGACTATCTCCAAAGTTGCATTGTAGCAGCTAGAGACGAACATGTGCCGACCTACATAAATAACAAAAAACCACAAGCCTTACCCTGGTCAATTAGAAAACATATTAAATTAAAAAATCAGCTACGACGTGCTGAACAGAAGCTTGCTAATGGTCCTTTAAAAAGGCAGTTTAGAACAAAAATTAACCAACTCCAAAGTAAAATAAAAGTGAACATAAAAAATTACCTTGACCATATTTGGGAGGCTAAATTAAATAAAGTAGATAATCCTCGTTCTGATATATTATGGAGAGTGGTAAATTCTTTGAAACCTAAAACACACAAATTTCCTCCAATGCATAATGACGACGGCACGCTTACGAATAATAAATTAGAGCAGTGTACGGCCCTGGCTAAAGTGTTTTTGGGAAATATGAACCTTACTGCTGATTGGGATAGTCCAACTGTAAAAGCTGAGGTCAGCAAATCTATCGACATAATAAATAATTATAATGATCCCAAAATACATAGCCCCATACGCCCTGCCGAGGTTCGTAATTCCATTGCAAAACTAAAAAATCGTAAGGCTCCAGGCCCCGATGGTTTGCAAAATATACTGCTAAAAATCTATCATTGAAAAGTGTTGTTTACCTAACTAAGATTTTTAATGGCTGTTTACATCTTGGCTACTTTCCAAAAACCTGGAAAGTAGCAAAAGTCATAGCTCTTAGGAAACCCGGTAAAGAAGACACAGTATGTACCTTCAAATTATCGCCCTATAAGCTTGCTTCCTGCCTTGGCCAAGCTATTTGAATCAATTATCTGTGCGAGACTCGTAAAAATAACTGACAATGTCCTTATAAATGAACAATTTGGCTTCCGTTCGTCACACTCTACTACCCACCAGCTTACCCGGGTCACGGAACATATTGCTCATAATCTGAACCTCAATAAATCTACAGGAATGCTATTGCTCGGCGTCGAGAAAGCTTTCGACTCGGTTTGGCATGATGGCCTCCTTTATAAGCTCGTGAAAGCAGGTATTCCGTTGTCCTATGTAAAACTCTTGCAGTCATATCTCTATGAACGCCACTTTGCAGTACACATCGATTGCATTGAATCTGATCTTTTCCCGGTTCCCGCCGGTGTTCTCCAGGGATCGGTACTGGGTCCCTATTTATTCCTTTTATACGTTAATGACATTCCGATTCAAAAGTCAAAGATACAGATACCAATCTAATCATTAGTGGATTACAGTTGTCAATTGAAAAGTTGCATGAATTTTTTACTACATGGAAATTAAAAATAAATGAAACCAAAACCGAGGCAATAATGTTTACTCGTCACCGTAGGTTACCAACGCGTTATGTCAATATTTCCGGTCATAATATCCCCTGGAGCAAGGCAGTTCACTATCTAGGTGTGACTTTGGACAATAAAGTAAACTGGACCAGACATGTAGGTAATGTGCGTGTCAAGAGTGCTCAAGCTTTAGGTGCTTTAAGCCCGATTCACACCACACTTGTACGTCCCATTCTAACTTTCGCTTGCCCTGTATGGAATAATGCCAGCAATTCCAATATCAAAACACTACAAGTAATACAAAATAAAGCCCTAAAAATTGCATTCAATACCTCATTTCGAACTAATTTAAAAAATCTCCATGCCGAAATCAAGTTCCCAACCTTATACGAATTCATTGTAAAATTAACAAAATGTTTTTATTATAAACTCAAAACAAATCCTAATATCTTAATTCGTAATATATGTCAATCTCGTATCTGCGATCTGCCTTATGTCGATAGATACGGTACGTATCCCCTTCCCCATCACTATCTTTTGTTTTGTGACGACAAGTCATTGGATGCCCACCGCTCGGACAATACCGGCCGCATTAGCCATCGCGTTGACCCTCGGGTGGGGGCTTTGCTTCCCCTCGTTCGCCCACCGCGGTGGACATGCGGGGGACGGAGTAGCGCACGCCGCTGATCGAGTGACTGGTTGCTTTTTGTGTTCACTAGATATTATTCGTAATATTTATTTGTTCCAATGTAGGTAGTTTCATGTAATGAGTGGACCACTAATTCGTGTTCACATAATTATAGTGAATGTTTAAGTTACGTACCAATTAATTATGTAGTGAAGTAAATAAAACTAATCCTGTTAATATACTTTTGTAGGTGTTACACCTGGTAAAGTAATCTAACTTTTATGTTTAACGTAAGAATACTTTTGTACTGTGTATTTTTGTGCTATGTAAAGAAATTAAATAAAGACTTTGAAAATGAAATGAATGACTGATGAAATTGGAATGGATGAAATTATGAAAGCATTAAAACTCATGAAGATGGGGAAATCTGCTGGGTATGATAGAGTGACGATTGAAATGTTGAGGGCTGGTGAGGGATTAGTAGCAGGAATGTTGCACCACCTAATGGACCTTTGTTGGAGACAAGGCCAGGTCCCAGAAGACTGGACGACGGCGGTGATTGTCCCAATTTATAAAGGCTATACAGGCTCGCAGCAGGACTGCCATAATCATCGCGGCATCAGCCTTCTAAGTGTGGTTGGGAAATTGTATGCCAAAATTTTGATTGATAGGGTAGTACGCATGACTGAGATAAGATTTGGGATGTGCAAGCGGGATTTCGAAGGGAATGGGATGTACGGATCAAGTCTTCTTGCGCTGCGTTGTGGAGAAATACCTGGCCAAAACCAGAAAGTGTTTTGCGCATTCGTGGACTTGGAAAAGGCGTATGACAAGGTGAACAGGAATGAGTTGTGGTAGGTACTATCCATGTATGGGGTGGACTGCAACTTAATACGGGCTCTGAAGTCATTGTACTAGGGCTCCAGAGCCTGTGTTAGGATTAATGGCGCCTACACAAACTGGTTTGATATCTCTAAAGGTGTCAGGCAAGGATGTGTAGCTTCGCCTTGGTTGTTCAATCTTTTCATCCATAGCTGTATGAGTGATATGAAAGGGTGTGAATATGGAATAGAGATTGAAGACCTGCATGTTAAGTGCCTCCTATACGCCGATGACCAAGTTATACTTGCATCATCGGCGCAGGAGTTGCAGAAAATGGTGAACAGCATGAATGCGGCCTTTGAAGCGGGAGGTATGAAAGTGAATGCAAGAAAGAGGAACGTTATGGTTTTTGAGAGGCAGCAAGAAATGACTGAATGTAATGTTATGATTGAAGGTGAATGTGTAGAACAAGTGTCACAGTTTGTATACTTGGGTAGTTTGTTCACAAGGGATGGAAGATACGATGGAGATATTGAAAGGAGAGTGACTGAAGGAAATCGCGTGAACGGTGCGTTACGCTCCTTCATGAGTCGCCAGTCAGTGCCGAGGAAGGCACGACTGGCGGTTCATAACGGCGTACTAATCCCCACATTAATGTATGTATGTGAAAGTTGGGCACGGCAGAAAAATCATGAAAGTAGAGTGAATGCAGTGGAGATGCGGTCATTGCGTAGCATGTGTGGAGTAAGGTTGGCTGATAGGAAGAGGAATACAGACATACTTGAATGGTGTGGCCTGAAAGCAAATGTTGTTACTAGAATTTAAAAGGGTATGCTAAGGTGGTTTGGACACTTGGAACGAATGAGTACTGAGCGAATGACACACCAAGTATATAAGGCAGATGTAAGTGGGCAGGCAAGCCGGGGTCGACCTCGCAGGACATACTCTGATCAAATTAATGAGATACTGAAAAAAGGGCAGGTCGAAAGCACTCGAAACCGGCGGGCTTGCATGAAAGGTTTAATGACAGTGAAGGAAGCTCGTGAAGTATGTAAGGACAGAAGCAGATGGCGGGCTGTTGTCTCTGCCTACCCCGGAGGGAAAAAGGCGGAGTATATGTATGTATGTATTTTAGTCCACAGTATATACACAGTTTGAAGTGAATAAATGAGGACCTATAATTGACTGTTTGTTACTGAATTAAATTTTTATACTATTGTTGTGGCTGTTGGTCCTCCGAATAAATAAATAAATTACCATGCTGCTTGCTGGTATCAACTGATATGATACTAAGAATTCTCGTAGGCGCACCTTACACTCTTAGTGTTTCTGTTAGTGTACAAGGTGAAATAGAACGGGTGTGTATGAGGCCTCACCAAAGTCTCTGGGGCCCAAACCAACCTCGCCTGCAGGTCGGTACAACAGCTGATTGACGGACGAGGTCCTGGCGCAGGCGTCGTCTCGGGGTTAGGGGTCAGATGGCATTCGCTCTCGTAAAAGCTTAAACCAAATCGTGGAATGAGTAGTGCAAGCTTTGTATGTAACCAGTATTGTCGCGCGGACGAAGAACAGGGTCTGTAGACAAAGTGACATCCTACTAGTGAATCGCTAAAACCTTCAAAAGTTCCAAATGTATGGGAGTGACATTATTTGGTACACGTGACATGTCGACAAGTAACGCCTTTCCCGTGCATTTCGGACTTTTGAAGGTTCGCTTCGAAGCGATTCCACTAGTGGAATGTTACTCTGTCTAGGCCCCGAGTGAGGTCAGTATCACTAATCATAATGTCTATCGGGACAACAATGTTAAGCGCCTGAAAATATCTGAACTAAAGTCGGAATTATAATTCGATTCCACATTTGACATTAGCTACTGTCATTTTGTAAAATAATGATACCACATATCGTGTAGTGATGAACACAAAAATCGATAAACAATCGCGATTTATGTTTATGTAATCATAATATTGGTGTGCCAATTAAAGACTAAATTATTGATTTTTATTTAAATAAATACATAATTATTCATAATAATTATTTATTAATTAATAACCGCTGCTTTATGTTATAAAAAGTTAATATTTTTGTTTTTTATATTAAAAACAAAACTTATAATAAAGAGCCTAGATAGTTTTCTGTATTGGCAACCCGTGCGCGCTCGTGCAGCTATCGCCATTTTGATTATCTTGTCATTCGACTTCATTCTCCCAGTCTGTCTGCACGAATCTTGTTTTGGTTTTCCATCAAAAGGTCCACGAAAAGCTTTCACTGTTACTGAAAAAGTAATGATCCGCAACGCCTACAAGTACGCGAAAAATGAAACTTCTGCGCAATTGGAGGCCTTTGAAGTTGTGGAAGAAATGAATGTATAAACAAACATGCTGACATATTGAGAATAACCTCAGGCTCTGTTTGTAACGTTTTGAAGGCAGGAAATAAAGGTGCGCCGCCAACTCCTAAAAAAACTGGACCAAAGCGAAATTTCAAAGATAAAATTGACGAATTTACATTCTCCGCAATACGAAGAATTGTTCAGCAGTTCTTTTACCGAAATGAACCTACAACCATTGCAAAAGTTAGTCAATCAGTCAGACAGTATTATTTTATACCTACATCTTTTATATATATAAGTAATGATTCCAAACTATTATAAAATTTTACAAGTGATGAACGATGATCCAGAAATGCCCAAGGTTTCCAAAGACACCCTCAGAAAAAATTTGAAGCATCTTAATTTTAAATTTGTTGTACGGTCACGCAAGAGCACACTTATTGATCGAAATGATATAATAACATGGCGCCAGCGTTGCTTGCGATCTATATGTCAGTTTCGACGAGAAGGAAGACATATATTATCAAGATGAAACTTGGGTTAACGTAGGTAAGGCTAACATTTTGAATTTATGTACATTTTACATTAAATTTAATAGTAATATTGAATGTTCATGTACTATATTTATTTTTAGGTCATACTATAAAAACAAATTAGGTGGACAAGAAAGTCACATCATCTCGGCAAGCGTTTTTGGAGGGACTGACCACTGGATTAAAAAATCCATCTGGAAAAGGCAAACGTCTCATAATTAGCCATATAGGTAGTGAAGAAGGCTTCCTGGAAGAGGGGCTCATGATTTTTGAAGCAAAGAAAAATTGTGAAGATTACCATGATGAGATGAATGCAGTTTGTTTTGAGGAGTGGTTCGCTTAAGTCTCACCCAAAATTAAGACCAAACTCAATTGTGATGATGGATAATGCACCTTACCACTCCCGAAAATTGGAAACGGCACCAAAAATGAGCTGGAAAGAAGCTGCCATTAAAGACTGGCTTTTAAATAAAAATATCCTTAGATACAGGTTTTGGCCTAGTTTGGGAATCAGTATCAACATTAATTGTATGAAAGTTATAGCACAGTTATTGTTTGTAAAAAAAAATAAAAAAAATATTGTAATGTTTTTTTTTGAGTCAAATATGTAAACATTTATTTATTTATTTATATTCATTACGAACCAGATATGGTTAAAGCTACGCTTTTAGAACTGATTCCACATAACGAGTCTTTTAATAAGTACGCTGTAGACGAAATGGCAGCACAACATGGGATCACGGTTTTAAGACTGCCCCCTTACCATTGCGAGCTGAACCCTATCGAATTGATATGGGCGCAGGTAAAGGGGCATGTAGCTTAAAATAATAAAACCTTCAAATTGACAGACGTGAGAAATTTATTTGAGGAAGGCATTCAAAAAATTACGGCTACCGAATGGTCTAAATGCGTATCCCATGTTGTCAAAGAAGAGGAAAAAATGAGTAGGCTAGATATGTTAATTGAGAATATCACAGACACATTTATAATAAATGTTACAGAAAGTGACAGCGACGTTTTTTTATTTATTTCACACACAATTATTAAAGAAAACTCTCAGATCCTTAATAAAATTAATCGTCATAACTAAATTATCCATTCAGAAATATTTAATTTCCTTATATACTTAGTTTAGTAGTTGTTTAGATATACTACTATAAACGAGAGGAATCGATCCGGAAATATTCCATTTCCGTATCGAATAATTTCGCAACGTCACTATTTAGTACTTGTCATAACGTTGCAACACTGAAATTGTCAAATCTGGAATCGAATTATAATTCCGACTATAGTTTGAATGTTTTATACTTTGACATCTTTTAAATTCAAATTTACAATTTGTAGGAATCTTAATATTTCTACCAACCCCCATAAAATAATATTTGCAGCAACATGGTTTATTTGTTTTAGGTGATACTCGACTTGCCGCGCATAAGCACCGTAACGATACGATTTTAAGCAACCTTAAGAGAACTGACCAAACAATGGACAAGGTTGAAGAACCGAAAAGAGGGACTGAAAGAGCTGTTGAAGAAAAACCAGTTCAGAAGAACAGAATAGTGGAAACTCGCGACAAAATAGATATCAAATTACGTAACAATAAACAAAATAATAGCACATCCGATCATAATGACGCTCACAAAGAATCATATGAAAACAAAATCAGTGCAGACCGAAGTATCAATAGTAGCTCAAGCAACAAACTTAAATCGTTGTTATGTGACACTTGTCAGAAATGTTTTACACATAAAGGTGATTTAATAAAACATGTTCGTAAACACACTGGCGAGAAGCCATATCAGTGTAATGTATGTAAGAAATGTTTCAGTTATGAGAGGAATTTAAGTAAACATACTCGTATACATTCGGGTGAGAAACCTTATGAGTGTAATGTATGTGAGAAATGTTTCACAATGAAGAGTACTTTAAGTGAACATACTCGTACACATACGGGTGAGAAACCTTATGAGTGTAATGTATGCAAGAAATGTTTCAGTCTGAAGAGTACTTTAAGTAAACATACTCGTACACATACGGGTGAGAAACCTTATGAGTGTAATGTATGTAAGAAATGTTTCAGTGATAAGAGGTATTTAAGTGAACATACTCGTACACATACAGGTGAGAAACCTTATGAGTGTAATGTGTGCAAGAAATGTTTCAGTCTGAAGAGGACTTTAAGTAAACATACTCGTACACACATGGGTGAGAAACCTTATGAGTGTAATGTATGCAAGAAATGTTTCAGTGATGAGAGGAATTTAAGTAAACATACTTGTACACATACGGGTGTGAAACCTTATGAGTGTAATGTATGCAAAAAGCGATTCAATCAGAAGCCAAATTTAGATAAACATATGCGTACACACACGGGCGAGAAACCTTATGAGTGTAATGTATGCAAAAAGCGATTCAATCTAAAGTCAACTTTAAATGTACATATGCGTACACACACGGGCGAGAAACCTTATGAGTGTAATGTATGCAAGAAATGTTTCAGTCAAAAGAGTAGTTTAGATCTGCATACTCTGACACACACGGGTGAGAAACCTTATGAGTGTAATGTATGCAAGAAATGTTTCGGTCGAAAGAGTAGATTAGATCTGCATACTCGTACACATACGGGTGAGAAACCTTATGAGTGTAATATATGTAAGAAATGTTTCAGTCGAAAGAGTAGTTTATATCTGCATACTCTGACACACATGGGTGAGAAACCTTATGAGTGTAATGTATGCAAGAAATGTTTCAGTCTGAAGAGTACTTTAAGTAAACATACTCGTACACATACGGGTGAGAAACCTTATGAGTGTAATGTATGCAACAAATGTTTCAGTATGAAGAGTACTTTAAGTAAACATACTCGTACACATACGGGTGAAAAACCTTATGAGTGTAAAGTATGCAAGAAATGTTTCAGTGATAAGAGGAATTTAAGTGAACATACTCGTACACATACAGGTGAAAAATCTTATGAGTGTAATGTATGTAAGAAATGTTTCAGTCGAAGGCCACATTTAGATATACATATTATGCGTATACACACGGGCGAGAAACCTTATGAGTGTAATGTATGTAAGAAATGTTTCAGTGATAAGACGAGTTTAAGTGAACATACTCGTACACATACAGGTGAAAAACCTTATGAGTGTAATGTATGCAAGAAATGTTTCAGTCTGAAGAGTAGTTTAATTAAACATAGTCGTACACACACGGGTGAGAAACCTTATGAGTGTAATGTATGCAAGAAATGTTTCAGTGATAAGAGGAATTTAAGTAAACATACTCGTACACATACGGGTGAGAAACCTTATGAGTGTAATGTATGCAAAAAGCGATTCAATCAAACGTCAACTTTAGATATACATATGCGTATACACACGGGCGAGAAACCTTATGAGTGTAATGTATGTGAGAAATGTTTCAAAATGAAGATTACTTTAAGTGAACATACTCGTACACATACGGGTGAAAAACCTTATGAGTGTAATGTATGCAAGAAATGGTTCAGTATGAAGAGTACTTTAAGTAAACATACTCGTACACATACGGGTGAGAAACCTTATGAGTGTAATGTATGCAAGAAATGTTTCAGTCTGAAGAGTAATTTAAGTAAACATACTCGTACACATACGGGTGAGAAACCTTATGAGTGTAATGTATGTAAGAAATGTTTCAGTGATAAGTGGTATTTAAGTGAACATATTCGTACACATACAGGTGAGAAACCTTATGAGTGTAATGTATGCAAGAAATGTTTCAGTCTGAAGAGGACTTTAAGTAAACATACTCGTACACACATGGGTGAGAAACCTTATGAGTGTAATGTATGCAAGAAATGTTTCAGTGATGAGAGGAATTTAAGTAAACATACTCGTACACATACGGGAGAGAAGCCTTATGAGTGTAATGTATGCAAAAAGCGATTCAATCAGAAGCCAAATTTAGATAAACATATGTGTACACACACGGGCGAGAAACCCTATGAGTGTAATGTATGCAAAAAGCGATTCAATCTAAAGTCAACTTTAAATGTACATATGCGTACACACACGGGCGAGAAACCTTATGAGTGTAATGTATGCAAGAAATGTTTCAGTCAAAAGAGTAGTTTAGATCTGCATACTCGTACACATACGGGTGAGAAACCTTATGAGTGTAATGTATGTAAGAAATGTTTCAGTCGAAAGCCACATTTAGATATACATATTATGCGTATACACACGGGCGAGAAACCTTATGAGTGTAATGTATGCAAAAAGCGATTCAATCTAAAGTCAACTTTAAATATACATATGCGTACACACACGGGCGAGAAACCTTATGAGTGTGATGTATGTAAGAAATGTTTCAGTGATAAGAGGAATTTAAGTGAACATACTCGTACACATACAGGTTAGAAACCTTATGAGTGTAATGTATGCAAGAAATGTTTCAGTCTGAAGAGTACTTTAATTATACATACTCGTACACATACAGGTGAGAAACCTTATGAGTGTAATGTATGCAAGAAATGTTGCAGTAATAAGAGTAATTTCAGTGAACATACTCGTACACATACAGGTGAGAAACCTTATGAGTGTATTGTATACAAGAAGCGATTCAATCAAAAGCAACATTTATATAGACATACTCTTACACACACGGGTGAGAAACCTTATGAGTGTAATGTATGTAAGAAATGTTTCAGTGATAAGAGGTACTTAGGAACACATCAACACTCATTCAAAACTATAGTTGTTTACCTACTTGTAAGAGAACTTGAAGAACCCTGAGAGTAATAATATGTACTAATATGTATTCTGTGCCATTATAACATTACTGCGGCGTAGCGGAGGTCGCGGGTACGATTCCTCCACAGTGCAAATATTTGTATGCATAAATATTGTTGAGGCACGGAATCGGGCTATGTAAATAAATACTGCGTGCGTGTTCTTTTAGAGCTATATTGTCCAAACATTTACAAGTTACATAAACTGCGACGCACTCGCAGCCGACAATCCCGAGACTGGCGAGTGCATACGCAGTCGTCGTATGCAGCTAAACATGCTGACACTGCTTGCGTCCATACAATGTGTTTTTTGTAATGGTCCGGATTTTTCTGAGTATAAAATATGTGTATTTACAAAAAAATGTATCTCAGTAATTCTATCCAATAATACAAACTAACTAAGCTATGCTTACTTAGGTCTAGATAGCGCTGTGTAGAATGTCTGAGAATATTTATTTATTATACTTGGTAGTAACTGGTTTGGATTACATACTAATTGTTGACAGCGACCTCGCCTGCTTGGAAACAATTTATAGCGGTAAATTGAAATATTCCGAAATAAAAGGTATCGTAATTATGTTCTTCGGGTCCCAAGTTATCTCTATGCCAAATTTTAACCATATCGGTTCAGCAATCTAGGCGTGTGAACGCAACAGACATCATTTTGTTTCGCATGTGTCTATAGTATTATAGTGCTTATCAATTGAGATATAGGGTCTAGTAACAAATAAATGTTTTTGTATGTGTTATAATAGGTCTGTCCTAATTAGTATTTAAGCAAACTAATTTAAAGAGATCTCCAATAAATCATATATTATGTTACTAGAAAATTTCGTTTATTCCCACTTGTTCTACTGAACAGTTTTACGGTAGAACAAAAGGGACTATTTTTTCTCACTAATTCTACGACATTAGATGGAACAAAAGGGTAGAACTAGTGGGAGTCTCTATTCCCACTTGTTCTACCAGTTCCATCGGGTAGAACTCACTCATCGTTCGATGATCGTACTAGTGAGACCTTTTTTTCTCATTTGTTCGATTATTAGTTGATGATTTCCACGGAGCCTGTGTGCGTTCGCGCAGCGGAATGTTGTTGAATTTAAAGATTTGAATCATGCAGATATTTAGTGTATGACGTCGTCTAATTGTGTATGGTAAAAAAAATTGTGCATGCAGTCATTGTTGAGAAATTCGCTAAAATCTGATTCCGCTGGGCGAACGTTGTCCTGGCGGAACTTTTTTTAATCCATGGACTTAGAAGAAAAAAAATGTGTCCAAAAATTAGTGTGTATTTGTGTGTAATTGTGTATGTATGAATAAAACTAGTGCATGCATAAACTTTGGAGAAATTCAAGTTTCCGCTACGCGAACGTTTGGCCATTAGCTAGTTTTCATATAAAGCGCTTATATAGAGAGCTGTAGATTTTTACATACGTTGTTTTGAATTTGTTTATATTTGTTTAAAATACAGATTTAGAAAAAATCGTAGGGTTTAAAAGATAAAAATTTAAACGTAAAATACGCATAATAGTTCTTAGTTCGTAAAGTATGCACTGAGGGGTCTAGATTTTCACGTTTATACAAACCTTGTAAGAGTGTCTGCAACATGTTGCCAAGTATCAATAATGTTTCGTTAGTAATTAAAGAGTTATAGGACAATTTACCATGAATAGACCACTGTTTACAAAGCAGTCAAATATCACGACGTTCTAAAGGAATTGCATAGTAAAATGTATTCCAATAATTAGTGTATTAATTCAACTACTCATAAATTTTTTTTACCATACACAATTACACGACGTCATACACTAAATATTTGCATGATTAAAATCTTTAAATTCAACAACATTCCGCTACGTGAACGCACACACGGAGCCTCGCTTCGCGGGCTCCTATTTCTTTCTATTCTGGTAACTTAGCACTAACACTAGTACTACGATCAAAAAAAGGTCTCAGTAGTTCCACGGTCAAACTTGAGAAAAAAAAATCTCAATAATTCGACGATCGAACTAATGAAACGAACTAGTGGGAACAAGCGTTTTTTGCGACGCACTTTCGTTGGTATTTTGGGTGACGGCAGGTCTGGACGTATACACGCCTTCCTCACTGGTACACCATCAACTCCAGCGTCCACTCCCCAGCGCGCACCTTCAGCCACGCAATTGGCTCTTGCGAACCGGCCGCGGCAGCGACGCGACGCCACCGCCATTTCTGGTGGACGCCAAAGTTGTGACGAATATTTCTTCCCTAATAAAAAATGGTGTAAAGGACAATGGGCATTGCGGCCCATGAGCGGCCATCAATGAAACTAGTGTCATTTGAAAGGGGAGATCTTTGACAACAAATATTGTTCAAGGAGTACTATGAAATACCGTTTGGGAAAAAAACTATAGTTAAAATACTATTATTAAAATACAATTTTTTTTTCATTATTATTTATGTATCCTAATATTCAATACTTTTTCTATTAGAGGTCTAAGAACCTTTGTTGAAATCGGTCTCGCCATGTTTCATGCGTCAACCAATCAGCGACGAGCGCCGCTCGCACTCGGCGACTCGGCGATTACCGTTATGCTCAAGCGCACAGCGCAGTCCATCGTTGGCATTTGTTTCGTTGAGTACTGTGCGATTATTATTGTTTGACAATCTCTTTCGACTCTGGCTTGCATATCGGACTTGTAAATATCTATCTTGGTGACTTGTGCTCGTTTTTTTGGACTTTTTTTAAGCAGATTCCTATAACAATGGCAGATAATCGCCAAGTGTGTATTTTATGTAATCGATTCGTTATAAACAGAAGAAGATACGAAATAACCCGTGCTCGGTTTGAAGAAAATCTCGCTGTAGGCCAATATATCTTTGAAGCTCTTACCTCTGAACATCAGGTAAGTACATCAAACGAAATCATTATTTCTTAGTTGTCACGTCAACAATATTGTACTGTTTAACTTGAGGTGGTCACAGTGTTTTAACTCTCGTGCATTGAGATTACATTTCTCTGTAAGTAGTAAGTAAACTGTAACCGACGCGGCGACGTTGTCGTTCCGTTTGATCCACGGGGCGAGAACGGGATAGAAGTATCGGTATTTACGTATGAGTAAGCGAGATAATTAATACTTCTTAGGCAATCGAGTAAAATATTTTTCTTTATATTTCGCTTTGTTTGAACAGCGTTCAATGAAAATAACTAAACGTTTTGACTAATTGTAATACTCTCATTTTCAGATACAATACAATGGCCAGGAGTACATTTGTCGACCATGCTGGCAACGGGCAGAAAGAGCTGCGCAGCCAAGAGAAGACCGTCCACACGAATGTGTATTACATATTGAAGAATATTCAAGACTCCCTAATACAGCAACGCGTTGTATGTATGAAAACTGCAGACGAACGGATCTCCGAAGGATTCCGGATAACATTAAAGTGACATTCTTGATTCATTTTAATTTTTATATTCCAAATAGTGCAAGAGTTTGCGATCATCATTTGGTATCCAATGATTGGGGTCAAATAATTGACAGCCCTAACTTGCTCCACGACTTCAATGCCACACATTTTGTGCATATCATGAGCCTCATGAAAATCGCGGTGCTTCGAGGATCTATACTAGATTTTGATAATATAGATGACATGGACCCAAATGAAGTATACATCCGATTAGGCGTTAGTCGAGACCAATTTCTGAATATTTTGGAACAAAATCCTTCATTGTCGAACGTATTAACACGCCCGAAAACATCTTTGGCATGCTACTTAATGAAACTGCGAAGCGGTGAAGCAAATGAAAGGCTGGCGACGCTTTTTAATATGAGCCGTAGAACCCTAGAACGACATTTAACGTTCGCCAGAGACTCTCTTTTACTGGACTTCGTTCCCCGGCATCTTGGTTATGATCATCTCAATAGAATTGATGTAGCTAACCGAAACCTACAAGTTCCAAATGCAATTTTTGGAAATGCAAATGCCTTAAACAGAAAGGCAATTGTGATAGCAGACGCCACTTATATATATATACAAAAGTCCGCAAACTATTTATTCCAAAAGCGATCATACAGTCTACACAAATACACGAATTTGTTGAGACCGTTTTTAATAGTGTGCTGCGATGGCCACATTTTAGATGTCTTTGGGCCATATTCAGCCATAGAATCAGATGCACAAATAATGAAAAATATGATTGACGACGAAGGAAATCCTTTCCATTGGTTTTTTGAACATGGAGATGTGATCATCTTAGACCGTGGGTTTCGCGACGTAATCGACGACTTACATGCCTATGGTTATGAAGCTCACTTACCGAAAACAAAAAATCGAGACGAAGATCAATTGACGACAGAACAAGCGAATAAGTCTAGGTTAGTTACTATGTGCCGCTGGGTTGTTGAAGTTATAAATGGTTGGTTCAAACGCGATTTTAAACTATTCCGATAAGACTTTTTCAATCGTGCTTTGCCTCATATGATGGCAGATTTTAGAATAGGTGCTGCATTATTGAATGCTTGCAGAGAACCATTGTCAGATAGCGTTCACGCTGAAACATTTATAGAGGTTATAAACCAAAGAATGAACCAACCAAATAACCTAGCAGAGTATGTCCTAGCCAACAACCTTAATCGTAGACGGGCTTGTTTCGATAGCATTACAGGAAACCAACCTAACATAAGTGATTTTCCTTTGCTGACTGAGGAGGATTTAACCATTTTTGCACTTGGTACATACCAAGTAAAGCTAGCCCGCAGCTATTATGCGGAGCATGTGCGACAAGGTCTCTATAATATAGAAACGTATAGGGATCCCGATGTTACAGGCCTAGGCAGGTACGGCATCACAGCAACAAATGTTTGGCTGCTAAGATGTCGAATACAATCTAGACATACTAGGTCAAAAATATATTATTCGTACATTATAGTAGATAAAGAGAAAAGCGGCAGAGAAGCCATAGAAAACTACTATTGCAGTTGTCTAAGCGGTAAGCGCACTCTTGGTTGCTGTGCCCACATTATGTGTGTAGTGTGGTATTTAGGGTGGGCGAGAAACCAAGAGGAAGAGATCCGTTTACCAGCTCATTTTTTAAACGATGTTATTGTAGACGACAATTGAATCCCATCATTTTCTTTTTTTAAAGGAATACTAGCATTGTATATGTGTCTGTCAATAAATCGATGTATTTAATAACCAATAAACCTTTAGTTTTATTTAATCCATCATTATCTTATACTTAGATATGCATTACGTTTTATCATTTACGTACTTTCGGTTTAATTAATTCGATTTTTTTATATGATCAACGCTTTATAACTTTTTATCTAAACAAGTTGCCGAAATAATTTTTTACATCGAGATCCTGTACTTTAGAACTAACATACGTCGACATTTTAAACTTCGACATTCAGTAGCGGAGTCGGTCTGGGTGTTTCTAAGTATAATATGTATGTATTTACAAAAAAAAGTATTGAAGTCATAAAAAATATGATAAACCGCATTCTGGAACCCATAACACAAGCTAGTTAAAATATGCTTAATTTGGGTCTAGAAAGCGCTGTGTAGAATGAAACCCTTAAAAAACTCGATAACCGTCCGAAAAATGAAAAAGAAACTAAAACAACATTTCCTACGACATAAAATTAATTAGTCAAGTTATCATTTACTGTCTGTGGAGCAGCCTGTATACCACGCATATCACCGAACCGCGGTTGCGTGGGATCAGTGTGGAGTGCGGCCACCGATGGGCGCTTGCTCACTTTTTATAGTCTACCTCCTATTCTAGTTAATTTTTGATTACTTGTGTTTTTAGGGTTCCGTTGCCAAATGGCAAAAAAACGGATCCCTTATAGATTCGTCATGTCTGTCTGTCTGTCCGTCCGTATGTCACAGCCACTTTTTTCCGAAACTATAAGATCTATGCTGTTGAAACTTGGTAAGTAAATGTATTCTGTGAACCGCGTTAAGATTTTCATACAAAAATAGAAAAAAAACAATAAATTTTGGGGGTCCCCATACTTAGAACTTAAACTCAAAAAATTTTTTTTCATCAACCCCATTGTACAGGGAGATAACAGCACTTACCTCGACTGTTCAGGAAAGTGTGATTAACCTAATAGTCTATCCTAGTCTATCCTAATGAAGGAGTACTTACGGTACTCCTATGGCAAAAGTATCCTAGCTAATCCTAATCCCGTCACCCTGTACTACTGTAATACTAACGTAATCCTAACTGCTACCCTACGGTTCAATACACGCTTGGTTCTCGGGGGCTCGCTGGCAGACCAACTCGTGTTCGCAACCCTAACCTATAGTTCGTCACGGCGTGGTACTCGGTGGTGTTCGGTGACACAGACCTCCGCTCGTGTACGTCACTACGGTGCTTCGTTGGTACCCCTAATCGTCCCTACTCCCCTAGCCCTACTATAAGTATTTAAAAATACATATATATAATAGGTACAGGATATCTGATGCCAGGCGACCTAAGACACCAGACGGACAGAGACACGAATTGGGGTGCAGGTGGTAAGGTTTTCTCACTGCCGGTCAAGCAGGCTCACAAGACCGATCAGGTACTGACGGCTAAGGGTGTCTTGGCCACAGTGAGAGGTTGGACAAGTAATGAGTCAAAGTCGGGCTCAACGTGATGACTGGTTTATTCTTACTTAAGTATGATCTTAAATACTAATTTTATCATATATACACAACTATAACTACCGTAAAATGGGGTGAATAGAGATCAAGGGGTGAAAAGAAATAAAATGGTCATTAGAAATTTATGAATATTTTCTTCTGCAAAGTTTAAGTACTGAACAAAATATCTGATTGTTCTAGTAATTATTACATTCAAATAGTCCATAGTTGTACTTAGAAGATGATAACTGCATAATTTATCTGACCATTTTATTTCTATTCACCCCTTGATCTCTATTCACCCCATTTTACCGATACGTCTTAGTGTGCTATTGGTGTTCATGCAACTTCAGCAGTCCTTTTTCCTCGTCTGTCATTTATCTACGTGATGATAAGCGCATATTAGTATATTTGAATATCACGTAGCGTTCATTGACATCAGAATATAGGAAGTTGCTGTAAGTCATGTTCATGCGTGAACACCCATACATGTGTGGTATCTATGGATAGGTCTTCAAAAATGATATTGAGGTTTCTAAGATCATTTTTTTCTAAACTGAATAGTTTGCGCGAGAGACACTTCTAAAGTGGTAAAATGTGTCCCCCCCCCCCTGGAACTTCTAAAATAAGAGAATGATAAAACTTCCACCGAAAATTGGTTTGGACGAGATCTAGTAAGTAGTTTTTTTTAATACGTCATAAATCGTAAACTGCAATTTACCTTTCATTCAATGAACTCAAATATAAAAATTAAAAAAAAAACATTATGTTACTTGCTGCTACGGAACCCTTAATGGGCGAGTCCGACTCGCACTTGGCCGCTTTTTCTAAACTGAATAGTTTGCACGAGAGACACTTCCAAAGTGGTAAAGTGTGTGCCCCCCTGTAACTTCTAAAATAAGAGAATGATAAAACAAAAAAATATATATGATGTACATTATCATGTAAACTTCCACCGAAAATTGGTTGGACGAGATCTAGTAAGTAGTTTTTAGGGATTTTCTTTAGAAAAGCCCTATTGCTATCGAGTTGTCGTCGACGTCGTCGTTGCCAATTTTCTGTCACGGTTTTGGGTATGAAGGAGATGAGCTATCGAGTTGCTGTTTTCGGTAATAGATTCGTGCTGCGGTGAACCATTGCAAGATAAGATAAAATAAAAGAAAATCCCTTGTATTCGGCTGAGCTCGTCTCAGGAATTCAACTTGTTTTTAATACGTCATAAATCGTAAACCGCAATTTACCTTTCATTCAATCAACTCAAATATAAAATTTAAAAAAACTTTACTTGCTACTACGGAACCCTTAATGGGCGAGTCCGACTCGCACTTGGCCGCTTTTTTAACCTACTTTTATTTAGCCATTGACGGCTTAAATGCACAGTAAAACTCGTATGAGTTTATGTGACGTTTTTATTCAAGTTAATTCTTTATAATGTATTAACTTTAATAGTAGATTAGTAGCCAAGGGCTGTAAGGCATCAATTGCAGCCCGAGATATTTATTGTGCAATTGATGCTTACACCCGAGCTAACTATTCTGCTTTACATCTCGATTATGAGGTAAGTAGAAAGAAACCGGCATTACAAGAATAAAACATTTTATTTGTTGTTTATAGTGAAATGAGAACAATTTTCAAATTTTAAGGACAGGTGTTTTTTGGGTATGTTAATAGTTTGTGATTGTGATATTTGTTGGTCATGGACATAATCTGACGGGATGAAGCTTTCTTCAGCAGAAGTTGATGGTTGCGGATCATCTCTTGAAAAAGATGTTTGATTTTTTGAAAGCTGAATAGTTTTCGTTATTTTGTTGGCAATTTTAATTTTATTTTGTATGGAATCTTCAATGTAACCTTCAACCACCTTGCTGGATTTCCACCCACCGTGCCTTTTTATAGTGGTTAAGTTAGCCCCAGAATTGCTACGGCATACTTCTGATGATATTTTTTCCAATAACTTGTTTGTAGCACTTGCCTTGGTGGTACTTCAAAAAAAATCGGTTGGTGTTTACATTTTCAGGACGAAGATTTCTGTATTTTTGTACGAATTCAGAGAATTCTTGAGGAACTACAAATGTTCGGTCAATTTTAGTTTATGTGTTCGGTAGTTTAATTACTAACAACTGACCCTGTTGTTCTATGTTCTCTATTGTTATAGTTGTTAATTCAATACCTCGGCATGCGCCAGTTATACCGAAGATAAGAACTACCTAAAACAAGCGAAATATAAAAATAAGTAGGTATGTTTTATAGGATTGTAAGAGTATAAAAAATTAATTATGAAGTATTACCATTATATGATTGTTATTTTACGTACCTTTACAGCTAAATATATGTCATCAGGGGCTTCATTTATGAATGTTTTCACGTCTTGCGCTGTAAAAACCTTAGACTTTTTACTTTTGTGCCCAGCAGATTGTCTTTTTAGAAAAGATGATAATTTTGAATAGTTCTTGATATTGATGTCGTGTTTAGTACTCATAGTTGCTTTTAACATTGAATAAATGCACCACAAACTAGATGGCTGCAGCTTTTTTGATAGCTCACTAAAGTATGTTAAGAATACAGTCTCGGATAAAGACTTTACTCGTTTCTCTGTTCGCCACTTTATGAACTCGTCGTAAGCTTTCAAATATCTCTCTTTAGAAGTTTCAGGCAAAATATTATTAATTGCTGCTTCAGCTTCCATTTTCGTTGAATCGGGAGTGCAGCTTATATCTTCATCACTTGAAGAACTCATGTTTTTTCCTAATTAGCACGTAATTATAAAGAAATCCCAAAAACAAACAATATTTAAAGTACTTAAAAGTTTTCTATTCCCGCCTTTTTTCATAAAAAGAATCAAGTAAAGAACTTTTTAATTTTTTTTTTTCAAGATTGAAGTTGAATTTCGCCGTTCGATATTTAAAATTGATGACTATTATACTCACACGAAGACAAGGCTGTATAGCAAAGCGACCTCTTTGGTCATTGGGCTGAATGCATGATGTCTATTGCCAGTATGATGGTTAGATGTACGCGAACGTTTTGAAAGAAAGAAGTGTTTTTTTTTAATTACTTACCGCCCTAGGGCTTTTCTAGGACTCCGCTACTGAATGTCGAAGTTTAAAATGTCGACGTATGTTAGTTCTAAAGTACAGGATCTCGATGTACGCCAGTTCGAAAGTTCACTGCAGCGAAGTATGCAAGGCCGACGTATGAAAATTTGATAAAACAATATCACGAGACACAACAATTAATTTTCTAGATGGTTAAAAAAAAAATACGTCGATACGTCGGCCTTGCATACTTCGCTGCAGTGAACTTTCGAACTGGCGTACATCGAGATCCTGTACTTTAGAATACTAACATACGTCGACATTTTAAACTTCGACATTCAGTAGCGGAGTGCTTTTCTAGCTACATTATTACCCTAGAGCGCTAATTAGTCACCTACAAGCCCCATTTGGAGGTAATAAGAAATAAAAAAAAAATAAGAACCTACTTACCGAACATGAGAGATGTAAAAAAATGTAAATAGCCAAGTAATAGAATACTAAACGAATATGTCTATCTTGGTAAACACGATAGTTAATCCGTTCCATGATGTAAAATAATCATCATTATCATCATATCAACCGTAGGAAGTCCACTGCTGAACATAGGTCTCCCCCATTGACTTTCATTTCGACCGGTCTGTAGCGGCCGGCATCCCCCGAGACCCTGCGCTCTTTACCAGGTCGTCTGTCCACCTTGCGGGAGGCCTTCCTAGGCTGCGCTTGCCGTCACGTGGTCTCCATTTAAGTACCTTTCATATAAAATTATGTTAACGGGAGTTAACGCGATCATGTATAGGTATATACATACCTTTGGATTGCCGGACGTTTCGACCATCAACCAAATCAAATAGGAACAAAGAAGTATCCCGAACAGTTACCATTACATGGAAAAAGTTATGGACACAAAATTAAATTTTAAAAGGAGATTACAGCTTAGACCATAATAAGATTATAAAGGATGCGTGCATATTAGCAAGCCTTGAATAGGGCAGCCAAACGTGGGTTTATACAAATGAAATAAAAAACAAACTAATTATTACGCAAAGAACCGTGGAAAGAAGCATATTAAAAACTAGTTGTTGCCCGCGGCTCCGCCCGCTTGATTTTTGATCCCATTCCCGTAACCCATGGGACCATATTCTATGAATAGAATGTGTTCTTTCAAACTATAATCTATCCCTGTACCAAATTTTAGCCAGACCCGTTGAGCCGTTTGAGCGTGATTGAGTTACAAACATCTAAACACAAACTTTCACGTTTATAATATTAGTAAGATTAAGTGTCAACAAAGTAATAACAATTTAAGTATGTAAGTAGGTGAATATATTGTTTCAATCGTTTTAATCCCGTGTACAGGTGGTTTAACTCACAAAGTACTTATCAGCAATAACATATACTGCATTATATTATATAGGCGCGTGTAGACAGTTAATATATATATCGCGATCCTGTCAATATACCTGTATTGATAATATTTATGATATTGATGTGCAATATATATTGAAGTTATACTTCTTTTGGCGCGTTAGGGAAAAATGTTGAGAGTATTTTTTTACGATCCGCGCGCACACCGTCACGAAAAACCGACACCAAGAAGAATTTGATGTCAGTTGCCGGTATCATTTAACTAAATCATAAACTAAAATGATTTTTTAAATTATTATTTCTACAAAAGTAGGATAACGCGAAGGATAAAATTCTTAGAAATAGTATTATCTTATTACGCCAAAAAAGTATAACTTCTTACGTGCGCAAGTACACACACACTTTTTTTTGGACGAATGAAGGCAGTATTTATTGTACTCATTTACAGATGATGCCGCGGTAGAGCAAGATGGCGCCGACCTGTATCATACCGCACTAGGCTTACACACGGAGTGTGACATTCCTTTGGATATTGTCAAGGAGGAACCGGATGACGTCGACACTGGTAAGTTAGTAGACTGTGACGGAACGTGCGTGTGGACATTATATTTATTTTGCACCCTTTTTTTTTACGTGCGGAAATCCCTTCGGCCACCCCCGCTGGCCATCTTGGGTGGTTATGTCGTGTCTCGACTAAAATCGCACGGTGTCCACGCATGTGACATTATATAAAAGTTCTTGTAGTTCGTTGTAACAAAAATTAACTACTTAGTAGATTTCGTTCAAACCAATTTTCAGTGGAAGTTTACATGGTTAATGTACATCATATGTTTTTTTTTGTCTTATCTTTCTCTTATTTTTGAAGTTATAGTGGGGGGGAGGGAGGCACATTTTACCACTTTGGTAGTGTCTCTCGCGCAAACCATTCAGTTTAGAAAAAAAATATATTAGGAACCTCAATATTATTTTTGAAGACCTATTCAAAGATATGCCACACGTATGGGTTTGATGAAAAACTTCTTTTTGAGTGTCAGTTCTAAGTATGGGGAACCCCCAATTTTTTTTTCTATTTTTGTATGAAAATTTTAATGCGGTTCACAGAATACATCTACTTACCAAGTTTCAACAGCATAGTTCTTTTAGTTTCGGAAAAAAGTGGCTGTGACATACGGACGGACAGACAGACAGACATGACGAATCTATAAGGGTTCCGTTTTTTTGCCATTTGGCAACGGAACCCTAAAAACAGTATAATATTTTAGTCCCGTCCCCTAAAGTCCAACCACACGTCCGGATCGACTATCTGATCACGCGGGGGGCGGACACACGATTCACAAAATTACAGACGTGGCTAACGTGGCACTGGTAAATATCACATCTCTATCCGTGGGTGTCGTTTAAGGTGACTAAGGGATAGGGCTGTTCTTCACCTTATATCATACAGTCCAAGAAAAACCGGCGAGAAATGCATGTGGATCTAAAAGAAAAGCTACCCCAGGGAGGTACCGGAGCAACCGGAGAGTCGTCCTGACAGTCCCACGTATCTGGGGGGGACAAATCTGCATGGAGAGATGGCGACGGTACTCGCCAGACGTCACGCCGAAACCTTTCTCGAAGGGCCAAAAAGAGGGCAGCAGACTGTTGATTTGCTACTCTGAATGTAAAAGGGGCTATGAATGAAAAACTAGATGATGTATACGAGATGATGATAGAAAGAAATATAGATGTACTGTGTGTGAATGAGACGAAGCGAAAGGGGAGAGAAATACTAACACGCGGGCCGTTCACCGAAATATGGTCGGGCGTGTCCGACAGTTAACATGGCAGTAAAGGTGTTGGTATTATTCTCTCCGAGCGACTGACAGAATGTATGAGAGAGTATGATTGTGTTAGCTCCCGTCTTCTCTGAATCCGGCTGAAGGTGGGGACACCTGTATTTCTTGTAGGTGTCTATGCCCCCGATATGAGCCATGTCAAAGCTGGCAGGGATGAATTTTGGGAGCAACTTTTGGGAAAGATTTTGTTAGTGCGTAAGCCAAATGAACGAATTGTCATGCTTGGAGATTTTAATGCTAGAGTTGGAGTAAAACGTGACGGATACGAGAATGTGCTGGGAGCATTTGGGGATAAAATAGTGAATGACAATGGTTTGTGTCTGCTAGAGATATGTGTAGAGATGGGTATGGCTGTGATGAATACATGGTTTCAGCATAAGCTGATCCATATGTATACGTTTCGAAGAAAGGATGGAAATGTATTGAAAAAGAGCATGATTGACTTTGTGATAGTGGATGAAAGAATGATGATGAAAGTGGTAGATACTAGAGCTTACCGTGGGCCTAACGTAAACAGGGACCACTACTTAGTAATTGGTCGAGTAAGTGGTCTGTTTAGATGCTGGCGGCATAGGGCTAAAGTATCTACCACTGAGCTAGAACGCATAAAAGTGGAACGATTGAAAGATCCTGATGTGAAAGAAATGTACAAAAGGAAACTGAATGACAGACGAGAACCAAATTTGAGTGCCATGAGTAGATGGATGTAGAGGCAGTATGGACAGTTTTTAAAAGTAATGTAGTAGAAAGTGCCATTGATGTATGTAATTTTACAAAAAAAGGGAGAAGAAAATGTACGAAGGCTGACTGGTGGGATGATGAAACGAGAAGAATGATAGAAGAAAAGAAGAAAGCTTGGCAAGATGTGCTAGCGATGGAAGCTATTGATAGAGTAAGTGGAGGTTTGAAGAAAGATAATATAAAGGAAAAGAAGGAAAAATATCGAAGTGTGAAAGAGAAAGTGAAAGAATGCGTAGAAAGAAAGAAAAAGGAGAAAATGGAGAGGCTTGAGAGAGAGTTCAGTGTAAGTTTCCGGGATAACATAAAAACGTTCTGAAAACTAGTAAAAGAAGCGCGAGGGAACATAAAAACAGGTTCGATGAATGTAATAACGGATGAAAATTTTGGAAAGATTTATGTTACATCCTTGGAAGAGATATTTTGAAAGTCTGTATGAGCGTAGTGTGGATGAAATAGAGTATGACGAAGGAGTGATAGGTTCGCTAGCGATAGCCGTCACTCTAAAAATTTCAAACGCTGACCACATCCTTATTGCCGCGTATCAATCCCCAAATCTGCCTCTTATAACGTCTGACTTAGACATTCTCTTTCAGCTAGGACGCCAAGTAATTATTTTGGGTGACTTGAATGCCAACCATAAGCACTGGTACAGCAGTTATATTAATGCCCGTAGCAGAACACTATTTAAATACTTGCTAGATAATGATGTCGTTATTCATGCGTCTACTACACCTAGTTAAGTTAACTATCGTACTGACTTAGCAGCCACAAACCCAGATATTGTGTTGACTTCAAATATTACTACTATCGATAATGTGAAGGCAATACCGGCGTTATCGTCCAATCACTTCCCCATCTTCTTTACGGTATATGGGTCAGTTTCGTCTAAACCCAAAACTACTTTTCCAAACTACAGTAAAGCCGATTGGATGAGCTATCGTAAGACCTTGGATGATCATATATTCCTTTCTAATCGTACATTTGTATCAGTTGCCGAAGTTGACCGTAGCATTGACTATCTCCAAAGTTGCATTGTAGCAGCTAGAGACGAACATGTGCCGACCTACATAAATAACAAAAAACCACAAGCCTTACCCTGGTCAATTAGAAAACATATTAAATTAAAAAATCAGCTACGACGCACGGTGTTTTAGGAGAGCCATTTTTCGGACGTCACGTTTTTATTAAATAATCTGAATTAAATAAGCATTTAAATGATAGATTTCTAATCCCCGTTTAGACCGCATGTTTAGTTTTTGCAAAAAAAATTTCCAAAGTTCTTAGTACTTTTTACTCGAAATTTAGAAAAAAATAAATTCAAGCCAAAGTAAGTACAATTCGTAATAATGATGTTAGAAGCATTTATAGAGAATTTGATACTGCATATTTTAAAATTAATTTGAACAACGTAACATTATCAGTTCCGGATATATACAAAGTTTTAGGATTTCAGTTTTCCTTATTTTTCTCAAAAATTCCATCGTTTTGGGATCAGTTATCTGCATTGAAGTAATGCTCTTTGCTTCTTCTACACACCATATGAATTTCACATACCAAAGCCATGGAATCTCGGAGCTGCAGTTTTTTAAAGATTCATCCGGATTTTTCATCAATAGGGTCGTCACTCGTTCAGATAAAAGTTTATATCCGGATCTGATTTCACTTTACTAAAAACAATACGTAACTGTTAGTTCTTTTAACGTACATATCCCAGAAACCAGTTGTTTTATTATTACAGACACGTAAAAAGCAAAAAATATCGAAGTTATATGCTTTTTTATGAATATTATCTATGTGTATTTTTAGTCCGTAAAAGTGCAATACTAATAACATAAGCTGGGAGTACCTGAAATGTGGGTATTTATTCACCTTTACCTTCTCCACCTTTATCACGGGTGTAAAGGCGTGATGGTATACTGTATGTATCTTATAGTTAGGGATTAATAATATATGTGCCTAAACTAATAATTAAATATCATTAGTATACCATGTAAACTTGTTTTGCAATACATTTGGCATATATGACTAAATGTCATACAAAAATAGTAACAAGCAAATCAAGCGCCCATAGAAACATAGTAACTACGCCACTCGATAGGAGCCTTCAACAGATAGCGTACATTATTCTGTTCGTTTTAATTACATAACCTTTCAAAATAATACATACTTACAGTAACATTACATCCGGTTAGAAAAGTGGCAACCCTAGCAAAAATAATTAATTTGACATATCTACTAGATTCCATGGAATTGGGACATGAAATTTACGCGGTGGGCTGGCAATATAATTAGAATATTTTTAGTATAAATAACTTTTCCCAAAACGGTGGAGTTTTCGAGAAAAGTGAAAAAAACTAAAAATCATAAAAAGCGTATAAATCTGTATCTAACAAAGCTACGACTTTTATTTTAATGCCCAAAGGGGCCTTATCGGGTGTGCTTTCAATGAACTGAACATGGTTAATAAGTATCATGATTAGTTTATAAGTAATATTATTTTGTAATAATATCCGGATGAAAAAATGACCATTTTCAAGATTTTTTTTTCTCGAAAACTAGAAGTGTTAGCGAAATGGGGATACGATATCTTGCATTATAATGATCATATCTATAGGGTTTTGCAAGAAAAATGCGATGTCCGAAAAATGGCTCTCCTAAAACACCGTGCGACGTGCTGAACAGAAGCTTGCTAATGGTCCATTAAAAAGGCAGTTTAGAACAAAAATTAACCAACTCCAAAGTAAAATAAAAGTGGACATAAAAAATTACCTTGACCATATTTGGGAGGCTAAATTAAATAAAGTTGATGATAATCCTCGTTCTGATATATGGAGAATGGTAAATTCTTTGAAACCTAAAACACACAAAGTTCCTCCAATGCATAATGACGACGGCACGCTTACGAATAATAAATTAGAGCAGTGTACGGCCCTGGCTAAAGCGTTTTTGGGAAATATGAACCTTACTGCAGATTGGGATAGTCCAACTGTAAAAGCTGAGGTCAAATCTATCGACATAATAAATAATTATAATGATCCCAAAATACATAGCCCCATATGCCCTGCCGAGGTTCGTATTTCCATTGCAAAACTAAAAAATCGTAAGGCACCAGGCCCCGATGTTTTGCAAAATATACTGCTAAAAAATCTATCATTGAAAAGTGTTGTTTACCTAACTAAGATTTTTAATGGCTGTTTACATCTTGGCTACTTTCCAAAAACCTGGAAAGTAGCACTTAGGAAACCCGGTAAAGAAGACACAGTACCTTCAAATTATCGCCCTATAAGCTTGCTTCCTGCCTTGGCCAAGCTATTTGAATCAATTATCTGTGCGAGACTCGTAAAAATAACTGACAATGTCCTTATAAATGAACAATTTGGCTTCCGTTCGTCACACTCTACTACCCACCAGCTTACCCGGGTCACGGAACATATTGCTCATAATCTGAACCTCAATAAATCTACAGGAATACTATTGCTCGACGTCGAGAAAGCTTTCGACTCGGTTTGGCATGATGGCCTCCTTTATAAGCTCGTGAAAGCATGTATTCCGTTGTCCTATGTAAAACTCTTGCAGTCATATCTCTATGAACGCCACTTTGCAGTACACATCGATTGCATTAAATCTGATCTTTTCCCTGTTCCCGCCGGTGTTCTCCAGGGATCGGTACTGGGTCCCTATTTATTCCTTTTATACGTTAATGACATTCCGATTCAAAAGTCAACCAATTTGGCTTGCTTTGCAGATGATACAGCAACATAAGAATCATTAGTCGATTACAGTTGTCAATTGAAAAGTTGCATGAATTTTTTACTACATGGAAATTAAAAATAAATGAAACCAAAACCGAGGCAATAATGTTTACTCGTCACCGTAGGTTACCAACGCGTTATGACAATATTTCAGGTCATAATATCCCCTGGAGCAAGGCAGTTCGCTATCTAGGTGTGACTTTGGACAATAAAGTAAACTGGACCAGACATGTAGGTAATGTGCGTGTCAAGAGTGCTCAAGCTTTACGTGCTTTAAGCCCGATTGTAAATAGGAAGTCAAATCTAAGCCCTGAAATTAAACTTAAAATATACACCACACTTGTACGTCCCATTCTAACTTTCGCTTGCCCTGTATGGAATAATACCAGCAATTCCAATATCAAAACACTACAAGTAATACAAAATAAAGCCCTAAAAATTGCATTCAATACCTCATTTCGAACTAATTTAAAAAATCTCCATGCCGAAATCAAGTTCCCAACCTTATACGAATTCATTGTAAAATTAACAAAATGTTTTTATTATAAACTCAAAACAAATCCTAATATCTTAATTCGTAATATATGTCAATCTCGTATCTGCGATCTGCCTTATGTCGATAGATACGGTACGTATCCCCTTCCCCATCACTATCTTTTGTTTTGTGACGACGAGTCATTGGATGCCCACCGCTCGGACAATACCGGCCGCATTAGCCATCGCGTTGACCCTCGGGTGGGGGCTTTGCTTCCCCTCGGTCGCCCACCGCGGTGGACGTGCGGGGGACGGAGTAGCGCACGCCGCTGATCGAGTGACTGGTTGCTTTTTGTGTTCAATAGATATTATTCGTAATATTTATTTGTTCCAATGTAGGTAGTTTCATGTAATGAGTGGACCACTAATTCGTGTTCACATAATTATAGTGAATGTTTAAGTTACGTACCAATTAATTATGTAGTGAAGTAAATAAAACTAATCCTGTTAATATACTTTTGTAGGTGTTACACCTGGTAAAGTAATCTAACTTTTATGTTTAACGTAAGAATACTTTTGTACTGTGTATTTTTGTGCTATGTAAAGAAATTAAATAAAGACTTTGAAAATGAAATGAATGACTGATGAAATTGGAATGGATGAAATTATGAAAGCATTAAAACTCATGAAGATGGGGAAATCTGCTGGGTATGATAGAGTGACGATTGAAATGTTGAGGGCTGGTGAGGGATTAGTAGCAGGAATGTTGCACCACCTAATGAACCTTTGTTGGAGACAAGGCCAGGTCCCAGAAGACTGGACGACGGCGGTGATTGTCCCAATTTATAAAGGTACAGGCTCGCAGCAGGACTGCCATAATCATCGCGGCATCAGCCTTCTAAGTGTGGTTGGGAAATTGTATGCCAAAATTTTGATTGATAGGGTAGTACGCATGACTGATGATAAGATTTGGGATGTGCAAGCGGGATTTCGAAAGGGAATGGGATGTACGGATCAAGTCTTCCTTGCGCTGCGTTGTGGAGAAATACCTGGCCAAAACCAGAAAGTGTTTTGCGCATTCGTGGACTTGGAAAAGGCGTATGACAAGGTGAACAGGAATGAGTTGTGGTAGGTACTATCCATGTATGGGGTGGACTGCAACTTAATACGGGCTCTGAAGTCATTGTACTAGGGCTCCAGAGCCTGTGTTAGGATTAATGGCGCCTACACAAACTGGTTTGATATCTCTAAAGGTGTCAGGCAAGGATGTGTAGCTTCGCCTTGGTTGTTCAATCTTTTCATGGATAGCTGTATGAGTGATATGAAAGGGTATGAATATGGAATAAAGATTGAAGACCTGCATGTTAAGTGCCTCCTATACGCCGATGACCAAGTTATACTTGCATCATCGGCGCAGGAGTTGCAGAAAATGGTAAACAGCATGAATGCGGCCTTTGAAGCGGGAGGTATGAAAGTGAATGCAAGAAAGAGGAACGTTATGGTTTTTGAGAGGCAGCAAGAAATGACTGAATGTAAAAAAAAAAAATGTTATGATTGAAGGTGAATGTGTAGAACAAGTGTCACAGTTTGTATACTTGGGTAGTTTGTTCACAAGGGATGGAAGATACGATGGAGATATTGAAAGGAGAGTGACTGAAGGATATCGCGTGAACGGTGCGTTACGCTCCTTCATGAGTGGCCAGTCAGTGCCGAGGAAGGCACGACTGGCGGTTCATAACGGCGTACTAGTCCCCACATTAATGTATGGATGTGAAAGTTGGGCACGGCAGAAAAATCATGAAAGTAGAGTGAATACAGTGGGTCATTGCGTAGCATGTGTGGAGTAAGGTTGGCTGATAGGAAGAGGAATACAGACATACTTGAATGGTGTGGCCTGAAAGCAAATGTTGTTACTAGAATTGAAAAGGGTATGCTAAGGTGGTTTGGACACTTGGAACGAATGAGTACTGAGCGAATGACACACCAAGTATATAAGGCAGATGTAAGTGGGCAGGCAAGCCGGGGTCGACCTCGCAGGACATACTCTGATCAAATTAATGAGATACTGAAAAAAGGGCAGGTCGAAAGCACTCGAAACCGGCGGGCTTGCATGAAAGGTTTAATGACAGTGAAGGAAGCTCGTGAAGTATGTAAGGACAGAAGCAGATGGCGGGCTGTTGTCTCTGCCTACCCCGGAGGGAAAAAGGCGGAGTATATGTATGTATGTATTTTAGTCCACAGTATATACACAGTTTGAAGTGAATAAATGAGGACCTATAATTGACTGTTTGTTACTGAATTAAATTTTTATACTATTGTTGTGGCTGTTGGTCCTCCGAATAAATAAATAAATTACCATGCTGCTTGCTGGTATCAACTGATATGATACTAAGAATTCTCGTAGGCGCACCTTACACTCTTAGTGTTTCTGTTAGTGTACAAGGTGAAATAGAACGGGTGTGTATGAGGCCTCACCAAAGTCTCTGGGGCCCAAACCAACCTCGCCTGCAGGTCGGTACAACAGCTGATTGACGGACGAGGTCCTGGCGCAGGCGTCGTCTCGGGGTTAGGGGTCAGATGGCATTCGCTCTCGTAAAAGCTTAAACCAAATCGTGGAATGAGTAGTGCAAGTTTTGTATGTAACCAGTATTGTCGCGCGGACGAAGAACAGGGTCTGTAGACAAAGTGACATCCTACTAGTGGAATCGCTAAAACCTTCAAAAGTTCCAAATGTATGGGAGTGACATTATTTGGTACACGTGACATGTCGACAAGTAACGCCTTTCCCGTGCATTTCGGACTTTTGAAGGTTCGCTTCGAAGCGATTCCACTAGTGGAATGTTACTCTGTCTAGGCCCCGAGTGAGGTCAGTATCACTAATCATAATGTCTATCGGGACAACAATGTTAAGCGCCTGAAAATATCTGAACTAAAGTCGGAATTATAATTCGATTCCACATTTGACATTAGCTACTGTCATTTTGTAAAATAATGATACCACATATCGTGTAGTGATGAACACAAAAATCGATAAGCAATCGCGATTTATGTTTATGTAATCATAATATTGGTGTGCCAATTAAAGACTAAATTATTGATTTTTATTTAAATAAATACATAATTATTCATAATAATTATTTATTAATTAATAACCGCTGCTTTATGTTATAAAAAGTTAATATTTTTGTTTTTTATATTAAAAACAAAACTTATAATAAAGAGCCTAGATAGTTTTCTGTATTGGCAACCCGTGCGCGCTCGTGCAGCTATCGCCATTTTGATTATCTTGTCATTCGACTTCATTCTCCCAGTCTGTCTGCACGAATCTTGTTTTGGTTTTCCATCAAAAGGTCCACGAAAAGCTTTCACTGTTACTGAAAAAGTAATGATCCGCAACGCCTACAAGTACGCGAAAAATGAAACTTCTGCGCAATTGGAGGCCTTTGAAGTTGTGGAAGAAAATGAATGTATAAACAAACATGCTGACATATTGAGAATAACCTCAGGCTCTGTTTGTAACGTTTTGAAGGCAGGAAATAAAGGTGCGCCGCCAACTCCTAAAAAAACTGGACCAAAGCGAAATTTCAAAGATAAAATTGACGAATTTACATTCTCCGCAATACGAAGAATTGTTCAGCAGTTCTTTTACCGAAATGAACCTACAACCATTGCAAAAGTTAGTCAATCAGTCAGACAGTATTATTTTATACCTACATCTTTTATATATATAAGTAATGATTCCAAACTATTATAAAATTTTACAAGTGATGAACGATGATCCAGAAATGCCCAAGGTTTCCAAAGACACCCTCAGAAAAAATTTGAAGCATCTTAATTTTAAATTTGTTGTACGGTCACGCAAGAGCACACTTATTGATCGAAATGATATAATAACATGGCGCCAGCGTTGCTTGCGATCTATATGTCAGTTTCGACGAGAAGGAAGACATATATTATCAAGATGAAACTTGGGTTAACGTAGGTAAGGCTAACATTTTGAATTTATGTACATTTTACATTAAATTTAATAGTAATATTGAATGTTCATGTACTATATTTATTTTTAGGTCATACTATAAAAACAAATTAGGTGGACAAGAAAGTCACATCATCTCGGCAAGCGTTTTTGGAGGGACTGACCACTGGATTAAAAAATCCATCTGGAAAAGGCAAACGTCTCATAATTAGCCATATAGGTAGTGAAGAAGGCTTCCTGGAAGAGGGGCTCATGATTTTTGAAGCAAAGAAAAATTGTGAAGATTACCATGATGAGATGAATGCAGTTTGTTTTGAGGAGTGGTTCGCTTAAGTCTCACCCAAAATTAAGACCAAACTCAATTGTGATGATGGATAATGCACCTTACCACTCCCGAAAATTGGAAACGGCACCAAAAATGAGCTGGAAAGAAGCTGCCATTAAAGACTGGCTTTTAAATAAAAATATCCTTAGATACAGGTTTTGGCTTAGTTTGGGAATCAGTATCAACATTAATTGTATGAAAGTTATAGCACAGTTATTGTTTGTAAAAAAAAATTAAAGAAATATTGTAATGTTTTTTTTTGAGTCAAATATGTAAACATTTATTTATTTATTTATATTCATTACGAACCAGATATGGTTAAAGCTACGCTTTTAGAACTGATTCCACATAACGAGTCTTTTAATAAGTACGCTGTAGACGAAATGGCAGCACAACATGGGATCACGGTTTTAAGACTGCCCCCTTACCATTGCGAGCTGAACCCTATCGAATTGATATGGGCGCAGGTAAAGGGGCATGTAGCTTAAAATAATAAAACCTTCAAATTGACAGACGTGAGAAATTTATTTGAGGAAGGCATTCAAAAAATTACGGCTACCGAATGGTCTAAATGCGTATCCCATGTTGTCAAAGAAGAGGAAAAAATGAGTAGGCTAGATATGTTAATTGAGAATATCACAGACACATTTATAATAAATGTTACAGAAAGTGACAGCGACGTTTTTTTATTTATTTCACACACAATTATTAAAGAAAACTCTCAGATCCTTAATAAAATTAATCGTCATAACTAAATTATCCATTCAGAAATATTTAATTTCCTTATATACTTAGTTTAGTAGTTGTTTAGATATACTACTATAAACGAGAGGAATCGATCCGGAAATATTCCATTTCCGTATCGAATAATTTCGCAACGTCACTATTTAGTACTTGTCATAACGTTGCAACACTGAAATTGTCAAATCTGGAATCGAATTATAATTCCGACTATAGTTTGAATGTTTTATACTTTGACATCTTTTAAATTCAAATTTACAATTTGTAGGAATCTTAATATTTCTACCAACCCCCATAAAATAATATTTGCAGCAACATGGTTTATTTGTTTTAGGTGATACTCGACTTGCCGCGCATAAGCACCGTAACGATACGATTTTAAGCAACCTTAAGAGAACTGACCAAACAATGGACAAGGTTGAAGAACCGAAAAGAGGGACTGAAAGAGCTGTTGAAGAAAAACCAGTTCAGAAGAACAGAATAGTGGAAACTCGCGACAAAATAGATATCAAATTACGTAACAATAAACAAAATAATAGCACATCCGATCATAATGACGCTCACAAAGAATCATCTGAAAACAAAATCAGTGCAGACCGAAGTATCAATAGTAGCTCAAGCAACAAACTTAAATCGTTGTTATGTGACACTTGTCAGAAATGTTTTACACATAAAGGTGATTTAATAAAACATGTTCGTAAACACACTGGCGAGAAGCCATATCAGTGTAATGTATGTAAGAAATGTTTCAGTTATGAGAGGAATTTAAGTAAACATACTCGTATACATTCGGGTGAGAAACCTTATGAGTGTAATGTATGTGAGAAATGTTTCACAATGAAGAGTACTTTAAGTGAACATACTCGTACACATACGGGTGAGAAACCTTATGAATGTAATGTATGCAAGAAATGTTTCAGTCTGAAGAGTACTTTAAGTAAACATACTCGTACACATACGGGTGAGAAACCTTATGAGTGTAATGTATGTAAGAAATGTTTCAGTGATAAGAGGTATTTAAGTGAACATACTCGTACACATACAGGTGAGAAACCTTATGAGTGTAATGTGTGCAAGAAATGTTTCAGTCTGAAGAGGACTTTAAGTAAACATACTCGTACACACATGGGTGAGAAACCTTATGAGTGTAATGTATGCAAGAAATGTTTCAGTGATGAGAGGAATTTAAGTAAACATACTTGTACACATACGGGTGTGAAACCTTATGAGTGTAATGTATGCAAAAAGCGATTCAATCAGAAGCCAAATTTAGATAAACATATGCGTACACACACGGGCGAGAAACCTTATGAGTGTAATGTATGCAAAAAGCGATTCAATCTAAAGTCAACTTTAAATGTACATATGCGTACACACACGGGCGAGAAACCTTATGAGTGTAATGTATGCAAGAAATGTTTCAGTCAAAAGAGTAGTTTAGATCTGCATACTCTGACACACACGGGTGAGAAACCTTATGAGTGTAATGTATGCAAGAAATGTTTCGGTCGAAAGAGTAGATTAGATCTGCATACTCGTACACATACGGGTGAGAAACCTTATGAGTGTAATATATGTAAGAAATGTTTCAGTCGAAAGAGTAGTTTATATCTGCATACTCTGACACACATGGGTGAGAAACCTTATGAGTGTAATGTATGCAAGAAATGTTTCAGTCTGAAGAGTACTTTAAGTAAACATACTCGTACACATACGGGTGAGAAACCTTATGAGTGTAATGTATGCAACAAATGTTTCAGTATGAAGAGTACTTTAAGTAAACATACTCGTACACATACGGGTGAAAAACCTTATGAGTGTAAAGTATGCAAGAAATGTTTCAGTGATAAGAGGAATTTAAGTGAACATACTCGTACACATACAGGTGAAAAATCTTATGAGTGTAATGTATGTAAGAAATGTTTCAGTCGAAGGCCACATTTAGATATACATATTATGCGTATACACACGGGCGAGAAACCTTATGAGTGTAATGTATGTAAGAAATGTTTCAGTGATAAGACGAGTTTAAGTGAACATACTCGTACACATACAGGTGAAAAACCTTATGAGTGTAATGTATGCAAGAAATGTTTCAGTCTGAAGAGTAGTTTAATTAAACATAGTCGTACACACACGGGTGAGAAACCTTATGAGTGTAATGTATGCAAGAAATGTTTCAGTGATAAGAGGAATTTAAGTAAACATACTCGTACACATACGGGTGAGAAACCTTATGAGTGTAATGTATGCAAAAAGCGATTCAATCAAACGTCAACTTTAGATATACATATGCGTATACACACGGGCGAGAAACCTTATGAGTGTAATGTATGTGAGAAATGTTTCAAAATGAAGATTACTTTAAGTGAACATACTCGTACACATACGGGTGAAAAACCTTATGAGTGTAATGTATGCAAGAAATGTTTCAGTATGAAGAGTACTTTAAGTAAACATACTCGTACACATACGGGTGAGAAACCTTATGAGTGTAATGTATGCAAGAAATGTTTCAGTCTGAAGAGTAATTTAAGTAAACATACTCGTACACATACGGGTGAGAAACCTTATGAGTGTAATGTATGTAAGAAATGTTTCAGTGATAAGTGGTATTTAAGTGAACATACTCGTACACATACAGGTGAGAAACCTTATGAGTGTAATGTATGCAAGAAATGTTTCAGTCTGAAGAGGACTTTAAGTAAACATACTCGTACACACATGGGTGAGAAACCTTATGAGTGTAATGTATGCAAGAAATGTTTCAGTGATGAGAGGAATTTAAGTAAACATACTCGTACACATACGGGAGAGAAGCCTTATGAGTGTAATGTATGCAAAAAGCGATTCAATCAGAAGCCAAATTTAGATAAACATATGTGTACACACACGGGCGAGAAACCCTATGAGTGTAATGTATGCAAAAAGCGATTCAATCTAAAGTCAACTTTAAATGTACATGCGTACACACACGGGCGAGAAACCTTATGAGTGTAATGTATGCAAGAAATGTTTCAGTCAAAAGAGTAGTTTAGATCTGCATACTCGTACACATACGGGTGAGAAACCTTATGAGTGTAATGTATGTAAGAAATGTTTCAGTCGAAAGCCACATTTAGATATACATATTATGCGTATACACACGGGCGAGAAACCTTATGAGTGTAATGTATGCAAAAAGCGATTCAATCTAAAGTCAACTTTAAATATACATATGCGTACACACACGGGCGAGAAACCTTATGAGTGTGATGTATGTAAGAAATGTTTCAGTGATAAGAGGAATTTAAGTGAACATACTCGTACACATACAGGTTAGAAACCTTATGAGTGTAATGTATGCAAGAAATGTTTCAGTCTGAAGAGTACTTTAATTATACATACTCGTACACATACAGGTGAGAAACCTTATGAGTGTAATGTATGCAAGAAATGTTGCAGTAATAAGAGTAATTTCAGTGAACATACTCGTACACATACAGGTGAGAAACCTTATGAGTGTATTGTATACAAGAAGCGATTCAATCAAAAGCAACATTTATATAGACATACTCTTACACACACGGGTGAGAAACCTTATGAGTGTAATGTATGTAAGAAATGTTTCAGTGATAAGAGGTACTTAGGAACACATCAACACTCATTCAAAACTATAGTTGTTTACCTACTTGTAAGAGAACTTGAAGAACCCTGAGAGTAATAATATGTACTAATATGTATTCTGTGCCATTATAACATTACTGCGGCGTAGCGGAGGTCGCGGGTACGATTCCTCCACAGTGCAAATATTTGTATGCATAAATATTGTTGAGGCACGGAATCGGGCTATGTAAATAAATACTGCGTGCGTGTTCTTTTAGAGCTATATTGTCCAAACATTTACAAGTTACATAAACTGCGACGCACTCGCAGCCGACAATCCCGAGACTGGCGAGTGCATACGCAGTCGTCGTATGCAGCTAAACATGCTGACACTGCTTGCGTCCATACAATGTGTTTTTTGTAATGGTCCGGATTTTTCTGAGTATAAAATATGTGTATTTACAAAAAAATGTATCTCAGTAATTCTATCCAATAATACAAACTAACTAAGCTATGCTTACTTAGGTCTAGATAGCGCTGTGTAGAATGTCTGAGAATATTTATTTATTATACTTGGTAGTAACTGGTTTGGATTACATACTAATTGTTGACAGCGACCTCGCCTGCTTGGAAACAATTTATAGCGGTAAATTGAAATATTCCGAAATAAAAGGTATCGTAATTATGTTCTTCGGGTCCCAAGTTATCTCTATGCCAAATTTTAACCAGGTTCAGCAATCTAGGCGTGTGAACGCAACAGACATCATTTTGTTTCGCATGTGTCTATAGTATTATAGTGCTTATCAATTGAGATATAGGGTCTAGTAACAAATAAATGTTTTTGTATGTGTTATAATAGGTCTGTCCTAATTAGTATTTAAGCAAACTAATTTAAAGAGATCTCCAATAAATCATATATTATGTTACTAGAAAATTTCGTTTATTCCCACTTGTTCTACTGAACAGTTTTACGGTAGAACAAAAGGGACTATTTTTTCTCACTAATTCTACGACATTAGATGGAACAAAAGGGTAGAACTAGTGGGAGTCTCTATTCCCACTTGTTCTACCAGTTCCATCGGGTAGAACTCACTCATCGTTCGATGATCGTACTAGTGAGACCTTTTTTTCTCATTTGTTCGATTATTAGTTGATGATTTCCACGGAGCCTGTGTGCGTTCGCGCAGCGGAATGTTGTTGAATTTAAAGATTTGAATCATGCAGATATTTAGTGTATGACGTCGTCTAATTGTGTATGGTAAAAAAAATTGTGCATGCAGTCATTGTTGAGAAATTCGCTAAAATCTGATTCCGCTGGGCGAACGTTGTCCTGGCGGAACTTTTTTTAATCCATGGACTTAGAAGAAAAAAAATGTGTCCAAAAATTAGTGTGTATTTGTGTGTAATTGTGTATGTATGAATAAAACTAGTGCATGCATAAACTTTGGAGAAATTCAAGTTTCCGCTACGCGAACGTTTGGCCATTAGCTAGTTTTCATATAAAGCGCTTATATAGAGAGCTGTAGATTTTTACATACGTTGTTTTGAATTTGTTTATATTTGTTTAAAATACAGATTTAGAAAAAATCGTAGGGTTTAAAAGATAAAAATTTAAACGTAAAATACGCATAATAGTTCTTAGTTCGTAAAGTATGCACTGAGGGGTCTAGATTTTCACGTTTATACAAACCTTGTAAGAGTGTCTGCAACATGTTGCCAAGTATCAATAATGTTTCGTTAGTAATTAAAGAGTTATAGGACAATTTACCATGAATAGACCACTGTTTACAAAGCAGTCAAATATCACGACGTTCTAAAGGAATTGCATAGTAAAATGTATTCCAATAATTAGTGTATTAATTCAACTACTCATAAATTTTTTTTACCATACACAATTACACGACGTCATACACTAAATATTTGCATGATTAAAATCTTTAAATTCAACAACATTCCGCTACGTGAACGCACACACGGAGCCTCGCTTCGCGGGCTCCTATTTCTTTCTATTCTGGTAACTTAGCACTAACACTAGTACTACGATCAAAAAAGGTCTCAGTAGTTCCACGGTCAAACTTGAGAAAAAAAAATCTCAATAATTCGACGATCGAACTAATGAAACGAACTAGTGGGAACAAGCGTTTTTTGCGACGCACTTTCGTTGGTATTTTGGGTGACGGCAGGTCTGGACGTATACACGCCTTCCTCACTGGTACACCATCAACTCCAGCGTCCACTCCCCAGCGTGCACCGTCAGCCACGCAATTGGCTCTTGCGAACCGGCCGCGGCAGCGACGCGACGCCACCGCCATTTCTGGTGGACGCCAAAGTTGTGACGAATATTTCTTCCCTAATAAAAAATGGTGTAAAGGACAATGGGCATTGCGGCCCATGAGCGGCCATCAATGAAACTAGTGTCATTTGAAAGGGGAGATCTTTGACAACAAATATTGTTCAAGGAGTACTATGAAATACCGTTTGGGAAAAAAACTATAGTTAAAATACTATTATTAAAATACAATTTTTTTTTTCATTATTATTTATGTATCCTAATATTCAATACTTTTTCTATTAGAGGTCTAAGAACCTTTGTTGAAATCGGTCTCGCCATGTTTCATGCGTCAACCAATCAGCGACGAGCGCCGCTCGCACTCAGCGACTCGGCGATTACCGTTATGCTCAAGCGCACAGCGCAGTCCATCGTTGGCATTTGTTTCGTTGAGTACTGTGCGATTATTATTGTTTGACAATCTCTTTCGACTCTGGCTTGCATATCGGACTTGTAAATATCTATCTTGGTGACTTGTGCTCGTTTTTTTGGACTTTTTTTAAGCAGATTCCTATAACAATGGCAGATAATCGCCAAGTGTGTATTTTATGTAATCGATTCGTTATAAACAGAAGAAGATACGAAATAACCCGTGCTCGGTTTGAAGAAAATCTCGCTGTAGGCCAATATATCTTTGAAGCTCTTACCTCTGAACATCAGGTATGTACATCAAACGAAATCATTATTTCTTAGTTGTCACGTCAACAATATTGTACTGTTTAACTTGAGGTGGTCACAGTGTTTTAACTCTCGTGCATTGAGATTACATTTCTCTGTAAGTAGTAAGTAAACTGTAACCGACGCGGCGACGTTGTCGTTCCGTTTGATCCACGGGGCGAGAACGGGATAGAAGTATCGGTATTTACGTATGAGTAAGCGAGATAATTAATACTGCTTAGGCAATCGAGTAAAATATTTTTCTTTATATTTCGCTTTGTTTGAACAGCGTTCAATGAAAATAACTAAACGTTTTGACTAATTGTAATACTCTCATTTTCAGATACAATACAATGGCCAGGAGTACATTTGTCGACCATGCTGGCAACGGGCAGAAAGAGCTGCGCAGCTAAGAGAAGACCGTCCACACGAATGTGTATTACATATTGAAGAATATTCAAGACTCCCTAATACAGCAACGCGTTGTATGTATGAAAACTGCAGACGAACGGATCTCCGAAGGATTCCGGATAACATTAAAGTGACATTCTTGATTCATTTTAATTTTTATATTCCAAATAGTGCAAGAGTTTGCGATCATCATTTGGTATCCAATGATTGGGGTCAAATAATTGACAGCCCTAACTTGCTCCACGACTTCAATGCCACACATTTTGTGCATATCATGAGCCTCATGAAAATCGCGGTGCTTCGAGGATCTATACTAGATTTTGATAATATAGATGACATGGACCCAAATGAAGTATACATCCGATTAGGCGTTAGTCGAGACCAATTTCTGAATATTTTGGAACAAAATCCTTCATTGTCGAACGTATTAACACGCCCGAAAACATCTTTGGCATGCTACTTAATGAAACTGCGAAGCGGTGAAGCAAATGAAAGGCTGGCGACGCTTTTTAATATGAGCCGTAGAACCCTAGAACGACATTTAACGTTCGCCAGAGACTCTCTTTTACTGGACTTCGTTCCCCGGCATCTTGGTTATGATCATCTCAATAGAATTGATGTAGCTAACCGAAACCTACAAGTTCCAAATGCAATTTTTGGAAATGCAAATGCCTTAAACAGAAAGGCAATTGTGATAGCAGACGCCACTTATATATATATACAAAAGTCCGCAAACTATTTATTCCAAAAGCGATCATACAGTCTACACAAATACACGAATTTGTTGAGACCGTTTTTAATAGTGTGCTGCGATGGCCACATTTTAGATGTCTTTGGGCCATATTCAGCCATAGAATCAGATGCACAAATAATGAAAAATATGATTGACGACGAAGGAAATCCTTTCCATTGGTTTTTTGAACATGGAGATGTGATCATCTTAGACCGTGGGTTTCGCGACGTAATCGACGACTTACATGCCTATGGTTATGAAGCTCACTTACCGAAAACAAAAAATCGAGACGAAGATCAATTGACGACAGAACAAGCGAATAAGTCTAGGTTAGTTACTATGTGCCGCTGGGTTGTTGAAGTTATAAATGGTTGGTTCAAACGCGATTTTAAACTATTCCGATAAGACTTTTTCAATCGTGCTTTGCCTCATATGATGGCAGATTTTAGAATAGGTGCTGCATTATTGAATGCTTGCAGAGAACCATTGTCAGATAGCGTTCACGCTGAAACATTTATAGAGGTTATAAACCAAAGAATGAACCAACCAAATAACCTAGCAGAGTATGTCCTAGCCAACAACCTTAATCGTAGACGGGCTTGTTTCGATAGCATTACAGGAAACCAACCTAACATAAGTGATTTTCCTTTGCTGACTGAGGAGGATTTAACCATTTTTGCACTTGGTACATACCAAGTAAAGCTAGCCCGCAGCTATTATGCGGAGCATGTGCGACAAGGTCTCTATAATATAGAAACGTATAGGGATCCCGATGTTACAGGCCTAGGCAGGTACGGCATCACAGCAACAAATGTTTGGCTGCTAAGATGTCGAATACAATCTAGACATACTAGGTCAAAAATATATTATTCGTACATTATAGTAGATAAAGAGAAAAGCGGCAGAGAAGCCATAGAAAACTACTATTGCAGTTGTCTAAGCGGTAAGCGCACTCTTGGTTGCTGTGCCCACATTATGTGTGTAGTGTGGTATTTAGGGTGGGCGAGAAACCAAGAGGAAGAGATCCGTTTACCAGCTCATTTTTTAAACGATGTTATTGTAGACGACAATTGAATCCCATCATTTTCTTTTTTTAAAGGAATACTAGCATTGTATATGTGTCTGTCAATAAATCGATGTATTTAATAACCAATAAACCTTTAGTTTTATTTAATCCATCATTATCTTATACTTAGATATGCATTACGTTTTATCATTTACGTACTTTCGGTTTAATTAATTCGATTTTTTTATATGATCAACGCTTTATAACTTTTTATCTAAACAAGTTGCCGAAATAATTTTTTACATCGAGATCCTGTACTTTAGAACTAACATACGTCGACATTTTAAACTTCGACATTCAGTAGCGGAGTCGGTCTGGGTGTTTCTAAGTATAATATGTATGTATTTACAAAAAAAAGTATTGAAGTCATAAAAAATATGATAAACCGCATTCTGGAACCCATAACACAAGCTAGTTAAAATATGCTTAATTTGGGTCTAGAAAGCGCTGTGTAGAATGAAACCCTTAAAAAACTCGATAACCCTCCGAAAAATGAAAAAGAAACTAAAACAACATTTCCTACGACATAAAATTAATTAGTCAAGTTATCATTTACTGTCTGTGGAGCAGCCTGTATACCACGCATATCACCGAACCGCGGTTGCGTGGGATCAGTGTGGAGTGCGGCCACCGATGGGCGCTTGCTCACTTTTTATAGTCTACCTCCTATTCTAGTTAATTTTTGATTACTTGTGTTTTTAGGGTTCCGTTGCCAAATGGCAAAAAAACGGATCCCTTATAGATTCGTCATGTCTGTCTGTCTGTCCGTCCGTATGTCACAGCCACTTTTTTCCGAAACTATAAGATCTATGCTGTTGAAACTTGGTAAGTAAATGTATTCTGTGAACCGCGTTAAGATTTTCATACAAAAATAGAAAAAAAACAATAAATTTTGGGGGTCCCCATACTTAGAACTTAAACTCAAAAAATTTTTTTTCATCAACCCCATTGTACAGGGAGATAACAGCACTTACCTCGACTGTTCAGGAAAGTGTGATTAACCTAATAGTCTATCCTAGTCTATCCTAATGAAGGAGTACTTACGGTACTCCTATGGCAAAAGTATCCTAGCTAATCCTAATCCCGTCACCCTGTACTACTGTAATACTAACGTAATCCTAACTGCTACCCTACGGTTCAATACACGCTTGGTTCTCGGGGGCTCGCTGGCAGACCAACTCGTGTTCGCAACCCTAACCTATAGTTCGTCACGGCGTGGTACTCGGTGGTGTTCGGTGACACAGACCTCCGCTCGTGTACGTCACTACGGTGCTTCGTTGGTACCCCTAATCGTCCCTACTCCCCTAGCCCTACTATAAGTATTTAAAAATACATATATATAATAGGTACAGGATATCTGATGCCAGGCGACCTAAGACACCAGACGGACAGAGACACGAATTGGGGTGCAGGTGGTAAGGTTTTCTCACTGCCGGTCAAGCAGGCTCACAAGACCGATCAGGTACTGACGGCTAAGGGTGTCTTGGCCACAGTGAGAGGTTGGACAAGTAATGAGTCAAAGTCGGGCTCAACGTGATGACTGGTTTATTCTTACTTAAGTATGATCTTAAATACTAATTTTATCATATATACACAACTATAACTACGTCTTAGTGTGCTATTGGTGTTCATGCAACTTCAGCAGTCCTTTTTCCTCGTCTGTCATTTATCTACGTGATGATAAGCACATATTAGTATATTTGAATATCACGTAGCGTTCATTGACATCAGAATATAGGAAGTTGCTGTAAGTCATGTTCATGCGTGAACACCCATACATGTGTGGTATCTATGGATAGGTCTTCAAAAATGATATTGAGGTTTCTAAGATCATTTTTTTCTAAACTGAATAGTTTGCGCGAGAGACACTTCTAAAGTGGTAAAATGTGTCCCCCCCCCTGGAACTTCTAAAATAAGAGAATGATAAAATTTCCACCGAAAATTGGTTTGGACGAGATCTAGTAAGTAGTTTTTTTTAATACGTCATAAATCGTAAACTGCAATTTACCTTTCATTCAATGAACTCAAATATAAAAATTAAAAAAAAAACATTATGTTACTTGCTGCTACGGAACCCTTAATGGGCGAGTCCGACTCGCACTTGGCCGCTTTTTCTAAACTGAATAGTTTGCACGAGAGACACTTCCAAAGTGGTAAAGTGTGTGCCCCCCTGTAACTTCTAAAATAAGAGAATGATAAAACAAAAAAATATATATGATGTACATTATCATGTAAACTTCCACCGAAAATTGGTTGGACGAGATCTAGTAAGTAGTTTTTAGGGATTTTCTTTAGAAAAGCCCTATTGCTATCGAGTTGTCGTCGACGTCGTCGTTGCCAATTTTCTGTCACGGTTTTGGGTATGAAGGAGATGAGCTATCGAGTTGCTGTTTTCGGTAATAGATTCGTGCTGCGGTGAACCATTGCAAGATAAGATAAAATAAAAGAAAATCCCTTGTATTCGGCTGAGCTCGTCTCAGGAATTCAACTTGTTTTTAATACGTCATAAATCGTAAACCGCAATTTACCTTTCATTCAATCAACTCAAATATAAAATTTAAAAAAACTTTACTTGCTACTACGGAACCCTTAATGGGCGAGTCCGACTCGCACTTGGCCGCTTTTTTAACCTACTTTTATTTAGCCATTGACGGCTTAAATGCACAGTAAAACTCGTATGAGTTTATGTGACGTTTTTATTCAAGTTAATTCTTTATAATGTATTAACTTTAATAGTAGATTAGTAGCCAAGGGCTGTAAGGCATCAATTGCAGCCCGAGATATTTATTGTGCAATTGATGCTTACACCCGAGCTAACTATTCTGCTTTACATCTCGATTATGAGGTAAGTAGAAAGAAACCGGCATTACAAGAATAAAACATTTTATTTGTTGTTTATAGTGAAATGAGAACAATTTTCAAATTTTAAGGACAGGTGTTTTTTGGGTATGTTAATAGTTTGTGATTGTGATATTTGTTGGTCATGGACATAATCTGACGGGATGAAGCTTTCTTCAGCAGAAGTTGATGGTTGCGGATCATCTCTTGAAAAAGATGTTTGATTTTTTGAAAGCTGAATAGTTTTCGTTATTTTGTTGGCAATTTTAATTTTATTTTGTATGGAATCTTCAATGTAACCTTCAACCACCTTGCTGGATTTCCACCCACCGTGCCTTTTTATAGTGGTTAAGTTAGCCCCAGAATTGCTACGGCATACTTCTGATGATATTTTTTCCAATAACTTGTTTGTAGCACTTGCCTTGGTGGTACTTCAAAAAATATCGGTTGGTGTTTACATTTTCAGGACGAAGATTTCTGTATTTTTGTACGAATTCAGAGAATTCTTGAGGAACTACAAATGTTCGGTCAATTTTAGTTTATGTGTTCGGTAGTTTAATTACTAACAACTGACCCTGTTGTTCTATGTTCTCTATTGTTATAGTTGTTAATTCAATACCTCGGCATGCGCCAGTTATACCGAAGATAAGAACTACCTAAAACAAGCGAAATATAAAAATAAGTAGGTATGTTTTATAGGATTGTAAGAGTATAAAAAATTAATTATGAAGTATTACCATTATATGATTGTTATTTTACGTACCTTTACAGCTAAATATATGTCATCAGGGGCTTCATTTATGAATGTTTTCACGTCTTGCGCTGTAAAAACCTTAGACTTTTTACTTTTGTGCCCAGCAGATTGTCTTTTTAGAAAAGATGATAATTTTGAATAGTTCTTGATATTGATGTCGTGTTTAGTACTCATAGTTGCTTTTAACATTGAATAAATGCACCACAAACTAGATGGCTGCAGCTTTTTTGATAGCTCACTAAAGTATGTTAAGAATACAGTCTCGGATAAAGACTTTACTCGTTTCTCTGTTCGCCACTTTATGAACTCGTCGTAAGCTTTCAAATATCTCTCTTTAGAAGTTTCAGGCAAAATATTATTAATTGCTGCTTCAGCTTCCATTTTCGTTGAATCGGGAGTGCAGCTTATATCTTCATCACTTGAAGAACTCATGTTTTTTCCTAATTAGCACGTAATTATAAAGAAATCCCAAAAACAAACAATATTTAAAGTACTTAAAAGTTTTCTATTCCCGCCTTTTTTCATAAAAAGAATCAAGTAAAGAACTTTTTAATTTTTTTTTTTCAAGATTGAAGTTGAATTTCGCCGTTCGATATTTAAAATTGATGACTATTATACTCACACGAAGACAAGGCTGTATAGCAAAGCGACCTCTTTGGTCATTGGGCTGAATGCATGATGTCTATTGCCAGTATGATGGTTAGATGTACGCGAACGTTTTGAAAGAAAGAAGTGTTTTTTTTTAATTACTTACCGCCCTAGGGCTTTTCTAGGACTCCGCTACTGAATGTCGAAGTTTAAAATGTCGACGTATGTTAGTTCTAAAGTACAGGATCTCGATGTACGCCAGTTCGAAAGTTCACTGCAGCGAAGTATGCAAGGCCGACGTATGAAAATTTGATAAAACAATATCACGAGACACAACAATTAATTTTCTAGATGGTTAAAAAAAAAATACGTCGATACGTCGGCCTTGCATACTTCGCTGCAGTGAACTTTCGAACTGGCGTACATCGAGATCCTGTACTTTAGAATACTAACATACGTCGACATTTTAAACTTCGACATTCAGTAGCGGAGTGCTTTTCTAGCTACATTATTACCCTAGAGCGCTAATTAGTCACCTACAAGCCCCATTTGGAGGTAATAAGAAATAAAAAAAAAATAAGAACCTACTTACCGAACATGAGAGATGTAAAAAAATGTAAATAGCCAAGTAATAGAATACTAAACGAATATGTCTATCTTGGTAAACACGATAGTTAATCCGTTCCATGATGTAAAATAATCATCATTATCATCATATCAACCGTAGGAAGTCCACTGCTGAACATAGGTCTCCCCCCATTGACTTTCATTTCGACCGGTCTGTAGCGGCCGGCATCCCCCGAGACCCTGCGCTCTTTACCAGGTCGTCTGTCCACCTTGCGGGAGGCCTTCCTAGGCTGCGCTTGCCGTCACGTGGTCTCCATTTAAGTACCTTTCATATAAAATTATGTTAACGGGAGTTAACGCGATCATGTATAGGTATATACATACCTTTGGATTGCCGGACGTTTCGACCATCAACCAAATCAAATAGGAACAAAGAAGTATCCCGAACAGTTACCATTACATGGAAAAAGTTATGGACACAAAATTAAATTTTAAAAGGAGATTACAGCTTAGACCATAATAAGATTATAAAGGATGCGTGCATATTAGCAAGCCTTGAATAGGGCAGCCAAACGTGGGTTTATACAAATGAAATAAAAAACAAACTAATTATTACGCAAAGAACCGTGGAAAGAAGCATATTAAAAACTAGTTGTTGCCCGCGGCTCCGCCCGCTTGATTTTTGATCCCATTCCCGTAACCCATGGGACCATATTCTATGAATAGAATGTGTTCTTTCAAACTATAATCTATCCCTGTACCAAATTTTAGCCAGACCCGTTGAGCCGTTTGAGCGTGATTGAGTTACAAACATCTAAACACAAACTTTCACGTTTATAATATTAGTAAGATTAAGTGTCAACAAAGTAATAACAATTTAAGTATGTAAGTAGGTGAATATATTGTTTCAATCGTTTTAATCCCGTGTACAGGTGGTTTAACTCACAAAGTACTTATCAGCAATAACATATACTGCATTATATTATATAGGCGCGTGTAGACAGTTAATATATATATCGCGATCCTGTCAATATACCTGTATTGATAATATTTATGATATTGATGTGCAATATATATTGAAGTTATACTTCTTTTGGCGCGTTAGGGAAAAATGTTGAGAGTATTTTTTTACGATCCGCGCGCACACCGTCACGAAAAACCGACACCAAGAAGAATTTGATGTCAGTTGCCGGTATCATTTAACTAAATCATAAACTAAAATGATTTTTTAAATTATTATTTCTACAAAAGTAGGATAACGCGAAGGATAAAATTCTTAGAAATAGTATTATCTTATTACGCCAAAAAAGTATAACTTCTTACGTGCGCAAGTACACACACACTTTTTTTTGGACGAATGAAGGCAGTATTTATTGTACTCATTTACAGATGATGCCGCGGTAGAGCAAGATGGCGCCGACCTGTATCATACCGCACTAGGCTTACACACGGAGTGTGACATTCCTTTGGATATTGTCAAGGAGGAACCGGATGACGTCGACACTGGTAAGTTAGTAGACTGTGACGGAACGTGCGTGTGGACATTATATTTATTTTGCACCCTTTTTTTTTACGTGCGGAAATCCCTTCGGCCACCCCCGCTGGCCATCTTGGGTGGTTATGTCGTGTCTCGACTAAAATCGCACGGTGTCCACGCATGTGACATTATATAAAAGTTCTTGTAGTTCGTTGTAACAAAAATTAACTACTTAGTAGATTTCGTTCAAACCAATTTTCAGTGGAAGTTTACATGGTTAATGTACATCATATGTTTTTTTTTGTCTTATCTTTCTCTTATTTTTGAAGTTATAGTGGGGGGGAGGGAGGCACATTTTACCACTTTGGTAGTGTCTCTCGCGCAAACCATTCAGTTTAGAAAAAAAATATATTAGGAACCTCAATATTATTTTTGAAGACCTATTCAAAGATATGCCACACGTATGGGTTTGATGAAAAACTTCTTTTTGAGTGTCAGTTCTAAGTATGGGGAACCCCCAATTTTTTTTTCTATTTTTGTATGAAAATTTTAATGCGGTTCACAGAATACATCTACTTACCAAGTTTCAACAGCATAGTTCTTTTAGTTTCGGAAAAAAGTGGCTGTGACATACGGACGGACAGACAGACAGACATGACGAATCTATAAGGGTTCCGTTTTTTTGCCATTTGGCAACGGAACCCTAAAAACAGTATAATATTTTAGTCCCGTCCCCTAAAGTCCAACCACACGTCCGGATCGACTATCTGATCACGCGGGGGGCGGACACACGATTCACAAAATTACAGACGTGGCTAACGTGGCACTGGTAAATATCACATCTCTATCCGTGGGTGTCGTTTAAGGTGACTAAGGGATAGGGCTGTTCTTCACCTTATATCATACAGTCCAAGAAAAACCGGCGAGAAATGCATGTGGATCTAAAAGAAAAGCTACCCCAGGGAGGTACCGGAGCAACCGGAGAGTCGTCCTGACAGTCCCACGTATCTGGGGGGGACAAATCTGCATGGAGAGATGGCGACGGTACTCGCCAGACGTCACGCCGAAACCTTTCTCGAAGGGCCAAAAAGAGGGCAGCAGACTGTTGATTTGCTACTCTGAATGTAAAAGGGGCTATGAATGAAAAACTAGATGATGTATACGAGATGATGATAGAAAGAAATATAGATGTACTGTGTGTGAATGAGACGAAGCGAAAGGGGAGAGAAATACTAACACGCGGGCCGTTCACCGAAATATGGTCGGGCGTGTCCGACAGTTAACATGGCAGTAAAGGTGTTGGTATTATTCTCTCCGAGCGACTGACAGAATGTATGAGAGAGTATGATTGTGTTAGCTCCCGTCTTCTCTGAATCCGGCTGAAGGTGGGGACACCTGTATTTCTTGTAGGTGTCTATGCCCCCGATATGAGCCATGTCAAAGCTGGCAGGGATGAATTTTGGGAGCAACTTTTGGGAAAGATTTTGTTAGTGCGTAAGCCAAATGAACGAATTGTCATGCTTGGAGATTTTAATGCTAGAGTTGGAGTAAAACGTGACGGATACGAGAATGTGCTGGGAGCATTTGGGGATAAAATAGTGAATGACAATGGTTTGTGTCTGCTAGAGATATGTGTAGAGATGGGTATGGCTGTGATGAATACATGGTTTCAGCATAAGCTGATCCATATGTATACGTTTCGAAGAAAGGATGGAAATGTATTGAAAAAGAGCATGATTGACTTTGTGATAGTGGATGAAAGAATGATGATGAAAGTGGTAGATACTAGAGCTTACCGTGGGCCTAACGTAAACAGGGACCACTACTTAGTAATTGGTCGAGTAAGTGGTCTGTTTAGATGCTGGCGGCATAGGGCTAAAGTATCTACCACTGAGCTAGAACGCATAAAAGTGGAACGATTGAAAGATCCTGATGTGAAAGAAATGTACAAAAGGAAACTGAATGACAGACGAGAACCAAATTTGAGTGCCATGAGTAGATGGATGTAGAGGCAGTATGGACAGTTTTTAAAAGTAATGTAGTAGAAAGTGCCATTGATGTATGTAATTTTACAAAAAAAGGGAGAAGAAAATGTACGAAGGCTGACTGGTGGGATGATGAAACGAGAAGAATGATAGAAGAAAAGAAGAAAGCTTGGCAAGATGTGCTAGCGATGGAAGCTATTGATAGAGTAAGTGGAGGTTTGAAGAAAGATAATATAAAGGAAAAGAAGGAAAAATATCGAAGTGTGAAAGAGAAAGTGAAAGAATGCGTAGAAAGAAAGAAAAAGGAGAAAATGGAGAGGCTTGAGAGAGAGTTCAGTGTAAGTTTCCGGGATAACATAAAAACGTTCTGAAAACTAGTAAAAGAAGCGCGAGGGAACATAAAAACAGGTTCGATGAATGTAATAACGGATGAAAATTTTGGAAAGATTTATGTTACATCCTTGGAAGAGATATTTTGAAAGTCTGTATGAGCGTAGTGTGGATGAAATAGAGTATGACGAAGGAGTGATAGGTTCGCTAGCGATAGCCGTCACTCTAAAAATTTCAAACGCTGACCACATCCTTATTGCCGCGTATCAATCCCCAAATCTGCCTCTTATAACGTCTGACTTAGACATTCTCTTTCAGCTAGGACGCCAAGTAATTATTTTGGGTGACTTGAATGCCAACCATAAGCACTGGTACAGCAGTTATATTAATGCCCGTAGCAGAACACTATTTAAATACTTGCTAGATAATGATGTCGTTATTCATGCGTCTACTACACCTAGTTAAGTTAACTATCGTACTGACTTAGCAGCCACAAACCCAGATATTGTGTTGACTTCAAATATTACTACTATCGATAATGTGAAGGCAATACCGGCGTTATCGTCCAATCACTTCCCCATCTTCTTTACGGTATATGGGTCAGTTTCGTCTAAACCCAAAACTACTTTTCCAAACTACAGTAAAGCCGATTGGATGAGCTATCGTAAGACCTTGGATGATCATATATTCCTTTCTAATCGTACATTTGTATCAGTTGCTGAAGTTGACCGTAGCATTGACTATCTCCAAAGTTGCATTGTAGCAGCTAGAGACGAACATGTGCCGACCTACATAAATAACAAAAAACCACAAGCCTTACCCTGGTCAATTAGAAAACATATTAAATTAAAAAATCAGCTACGACGCACGGTGTTTTAGGAGAGCCATTTTTCGGACGTCACGTTTTTATTAAATAATCTGAATTAAATAAGCATTTAAATGATAGATTTCTAATCCCCGTTTAGACCGCATGTTTAGTTTTTGCAAAAAAAATTTCCAAAGTTCTTAGTACTTTTTACTCGAAATTTAGAAAAAAATAAATTCAAGCCAAAGTAAGTACAATTCGTAATAATGATGTTAGAAGCATTTATAGAGAATTTGATACTGCATATTTTAAAATTAATTTGAACAACGTAACATTATCAGTTCCGGATATATACAAAGTTTTAGGATTTCAGTTTTCCTTATTTTTCTCAAAAATTCCATCGTTTTGGGATCAGTTATCTGCATTGAAGTAATGCTCTTTGCTTCTTCTACACACCATATGAATTTCACATACCAAAGCCATGGAATCTCGGAGCTGCAGTTTTTTAAAGATTCATCCGGATTTTTCATCAATAGGGTCGTCACTCGTTCAGATAAAAGTTTATATCCGGATCTGATTTCACTTTACTAAAAACAATACGTAACTGTTAGTTCTTTTAACGTACATATCCCAGAAACCAGTTGTTTTATTATTACAGACACGTAAAAAGCAAAAAATATCGAAGTTATATGCTTTTTTATGAATATTATCTATGTGTATTTTTAGTCCGTAAAAGTGCAATACTAATAACATAAGCTGGGAGTACCTGAAATGTGGGTATTTATTCACCTTTACCTTCTCCACCTTTATCTCGGGTGTAAAGGCGTGATGGTATACTGTATGTATCTTATAGTTAGGGATTAATAATATATGTGCCTAAACTAATAATTAAATATCATTAGTATACCATGTAAACTTGTTTTGCAATACATTTGGCATATATGACTAAATGTCATACAAAAATAGTAACAAGCAAATCAAGCGCCCATAGAAACATAGTAACTACGCCACTCGATAGGAGCCTTCAACAGATAGCGTACATTATTCTGTTCGTTTTAATTACATAACCTTTCAAAATAATACATACTTACAGTAACATTACATCCGGTTAGAAAAGTGGCAACCCTAGCAAAAATAATTAATTTGACATATCTACTAGATTCCATGGAATTGGGACATGAAATTTACGCGGTGGGCTGGCAATATAATTAGAATATTTTTAGTATAAATAACTTTTCCCAAAACGGTGGAGTTTTCGAGAAAAGTGAAAAAAACTAAAAATCATAAAAAGCGTATAAATCTGTATCTAACAAAGCTACGACTTTTATTTTAATGCCCAAAGGGGCCTTATCGGGTGTGCTTTCAATGAACTGAACATGGTTAATAAGTATCATGATTAGTTTATAAGTAATATTATTTTGTAATAATATCCGGATGAAAAAATGACCATTTTCAAGATTTTTTTTTCTCGAAAACTAGAAGTGTTAGCGAAATGGGGATACGATATCTTGCATTATAATGATCATATCTATAGGGTTTTGCAAGAAAAATGCGATGTCCGAAAAATGGCTCTCCTAAAACACCGTGCGACGTGCTGAACAGAAGCTTGCTAATGGTCCATTAAAAAGGCAGTTTAGAACAAAAATTAACCAACTCCAAAGTAAAATAAAAGTGGACATAAAAAATTACCTTGACCATATTTGGGAGGCTAAATTAAATAAAGTTGATGATAATCCTCGTTCTGATATATGGAGAATGGTAAATTCTTTGAAACCTAAAACACACAAATTTCCTCCAATGCATAATGACGACGGCACGCTTACGAATAATAAATTAGAGCAGTGTACGGCCCTGGCTAAAGCGTTTTTGGGAAATATGAACCTTACTGCAGATTGGGATAGTCCAACTGTAAAAGCTGAGGTCAAATCTATCGACATAATAAATAATTATAATGATCCCAAAATACATAGCCCCATATGCCCTGCCGAGGTTCGTATTTCCATTGCAAAACTAAAAAATCGTAAGGCACCAGGCCCCGATGTTTTGCAAAATATACTGCTAAAAAATCTATCATTGAAAAGTGTTGTTTACCTAACTAAGATTTTTAATGGCTGTTTACATCTTGGCTACTTTCCAAAAACCTGGAAAGTAGCACTTAGGAAACCCGGTAAAGAAGACACAGTACCTTCAAATTATCGCCCTATAAGCTTGCTTCCTGCCTTGGCCAAGCTATTTGAATCAATTATCTGTGCGAGACTCGTAAAAATAACTGACAATGTCCTTATAAATGAACAATTTGGCTTCCGTTCGTCACACTCTACTACCCACCAGCTTACCCGGGTCACGGAACATATTGCTCATAATCTGAACCTCAATAAATCTACAGGAATACTATTGCTCGACGTCGAGAAAGCTTTCGACTCGGTTTGGCATGATGGCCTCCTTTATAAGCTCGTGAAAGCATGTATTCCGTTGTCCTATGTAAAACTCTTGCAGTCATATCTCTATGAACGCCACTTTGCAGTACACATCGATTGCATTAAATCTGATCTTTTCCCTGTTCCCGCCGGTGTTCTCCAGGGATCGGTACTGGGTCCCTATTTATTCCTTTTATACGTTAATGACATTCCGATTCAAAAGTCAACCAATTTGGCTTGCTTTGCAGATGATACAGCAACATAAGAATCATTAGTCGATTACAGTTGTCAATTGAAAAGTTGCATGAATTTTTTACTACATGGAAATTAAAAATAAATGAAACCAAAACCGAGGCAATAATGTTTACTCGTCACCGTAGGTTACCAACGCGTTATGACAATATTTCAGGTCATAATATCCCCTGGAGCAAGGCAGTTCGCTATCTAGGTGTGACTTTGGACAATAAAGTAAACTGGACCAGACATGTAGGTAATGTGCGTGTCAAGAGTGCTCAAGCTTTACGTGCTTTAAGCCCGATTGTAAATAGGAAGTCAAATCTAAGCCCTGAAATTAAACTTAAAATATACACCACACTTGTACGTCCCATTCTAACTTTCGCTTGCCCTGTATGGAATAATACCAGCAATTCCAATATCAAAACACTACAAGTAATACAAAATAAAGCCCTAAAAATTGCATTCAATACCTCATTTCGAACTAATTTAAAAAATCTCCATGCCGAAATCAAGTTCCCAACCTTATACGAATTCATTGTAAAATTAACAAAATGTTTTTATTATAAACTCAAAACAAATCCTAATATCTTAATTCGTAATATATGTCAATCTCGTATCTGCGATCTGCCTTATGTCGATAGATACGGTACGTATCCCCTTCCCCATCACTATCTTTTGTTTTGTGACGACGAGTCATTGGATGCCCACCGCTCGGACAATACCGGCCGCATTAGCCATCGCGTTGACCCTCGGGTGGGGGCTTTGCTTCCCCTCGGTCGCCCACCGCGGTGGACGTGCGGGGGACGGAGTAGCGCACGCCGCTGATCGAGTGACTGGTTGCTTTTTGTGTTCAATAGATATTATTCGTAATATTTATTTGTTCCAATGTAGGTAGTTTCATGTAATGAGTGGACCACTAATTCGTGTTCACATAATTATAGTGAATGTTTAAGTTACGTACCAATTAATTATGTAGTGAAGTAAATAAAACTAATCCTGTTAATATACTTTTGTAGGTGTTACACCTGGTAAAGTAATCTAACTTTTATGTTTAACGTAAGAATACTTTTGTACTGTGTATTTTTGTGCTATGTAAAGAAATTAAATAAAGACTTTGAAAATGAAATGAATGACTGATGAAATTGGAATGGATGAAATTATGAAAGCATTAAAACTCATGAAGATGGGGAAATCTGCTGGGTATGATAGAGTGACGATTGAAATGTTGAGGGCTGGTGAGGGATTAGTAGCAGGAATGTTGCACCACCTAATGAACCTTTGTTGGAGACAAGGCCAGGTCCCAGAAGACTGGACGACGGCGGTGATTGTCCCAATTTATAAAGGTACAGGCTCGCAGCAGGACTGCCATAATCATCGCGGCATCAGCCTTCTAAGTGTGGTTGGGAAATTGTATGCCAAAATTTTGATTGATAGGGTAGTACGCATGACTGATGATAAGATTTGGGATGTGCAAGCGGGATTTCGAAAGGGAATGGGATGTACGGATCAAGTCTTCCTTGCGCTGCGTTGTGGAGAAATACCTGGCCAAAACCAGAAAGTGTTTTGCGCATTCGTGGACTTGGAAAAGGCGTATGACAAGGTGAACAGGAATGAGTTGTGGTAGGTACTATCCATGTATGGGGTGGACTGCAACTTAATACGGGCTCTGAAGTCATTGTACTAGGGCTCCAGAGCCTGTGTTAGGATTAATGGCGCCTACACAAACTGGTTTGATATCTCTAAAGGTGTCAGGCAAGGATGTGTAGCTTCGCCTTGGTTGTTCAATCTTTTCATGGATAGCTGTATGAGTGATATGAAAGGGTATGAATATGGAATAAAGATTGAAGACCTGCATGTTAAGTGCCTCCTATACGCCGATGACCAAGTTATACTTGCATCATCGGCGCAGGAGTTGCAGAAAATGGTAAACAGCATGAATGCGGCCTTTGAAGCGGGAGGTATGAAAGTGAATGCAAGAAAGAGGAACGTTATGGTTTTTGAGAGGCAGCAAGAAATGACTGAATGTAAAAAAAAAAAATGTTATGATTGAAGGTGAATGTGTAGAACAAGTGTCACAGTTTGTATACTTGGGTAGTTTGTTCACAAGGGATGGAAGATACGATGGAGATATTGAAAGGAGAGTGACTGAAGGATATCGCGTGAACGGTGCGTTACGCTCCTTCATGAGTGGCCAGTCAGTGCCGAGGAAGGCACGACTGGCGGTTCATAACGGCGTACTAGTCCCCACATTAATGTATGGATGTGAAAGTTGGGCACGGCAGAAAAATCATGAAAGTAGAGTGAATACAGTGGGTCATTGCGTAGCATGTGTGGAGTAAGGTTGGCTGATAGGAAGAGGAATACAGACATACTTGAATGGTGTGGCCTGAAAGCAAATGTTGTTACTAGAATTGAAAAGGGTATGCTAAGGTGGTTTGGACACTTGGAACGAATGAGTACTGAGCGAATGACACACCAAGTATATAAGGCAGATGTAAGTGGGCAGGCAAGCCGGGGTCGACCTCGCAGGACATACTCTGATCAAATTAATGAGATACTGAAAAAAGGGCAGGTCGAAAGCACTCGAAACCGGCGGGCTTGCATGAAAGGTTTAATGACAGTGAAGGAAGCTCGTGAAGTATGTAAGGACAGAAGCAGATGGCGGGCTGTTGTCTCTGCCTACCCCGGAGGGAAAAAGGCGGAGTATATGTATGTATGTATTTTAGTCCACAGTATATACACAGTTTGAAGTGAATAAATGAGGACCTATAATTGACTGTTTGTTACTGAATTAAATTTTTATACTATTGTTGTGGCTGTTGGTCCTCCGAATAAATAAATAAATTACCATGCTGCTTGCTGGTATCAACTGATATGATACTAAGAATTCTCGTAGGCGCACCTTACACTCTTAGTGTTTCTGTTAGTGTACAAGGTGAAATAGAACGGGTGTGTATGAGGCCTCACCAAAGTCTCTGGGGCCCAAACCAACCTCGCCTGCAGGTCGGTACAACAGCTGATTGACGGACGAGGTCCTGGCGCAGGCGTCGTCTCGGGGTTAGGGGTCAGATGGCATTCGCTCTCGTAAAAGCTTAAACCAAATCGTGGAATGAGTAGTGCAAGTTTTGTATGTAACCAGTATTGTCGCGCGGACGAAGAACAGGGTCTGTAGACAAAGTGACATCCTACTAGTGGAATCGCTAAAACCTTCAAAAGTTCCAAATGTATGGGAGTGACATTATTTGGTACACGTGACATGTCGACAAGTAACGCCTTTCCCGTGCATTTCGGACTTTTGAAGGTTCGCTTCGAAGCGATTCCACTAGTGGAATGTTACTCTGTCTAGGCCCCGAGTGAGGTCAGTATCACTAATCATAATGTCTATCGGGACAACAATGTTAAGCGCCTGAAAATATCTGAACTAAAGTCGGAATTATAATTCGATTCCACATTTGACATTAGCTACTGTCATTTTGTAAAATAATGATACCACATATCGTGTAGTGATGAACACAAAAATCGATAAACAATCGCGATTTATGTTTATGTAATCATAATATTGGTGTGCCAATTAAAGACTAAATTATTGATTTTTATTTAAATAAATACATAATTATTCATAATAATTATTTATTAATTAATAACCGCTGCTTTATGTTATAAAAAGTTAATATTTTTGTTTTTTATATTAAAAACAAAACTTATAATAAAGAGCCTAGATAGTTTTCTGTATTGGCAACCCGTGCGCGCTCGTGCAGCTATCGCCATTTTGATTATCTTGTCATTCGACTTCATTCTCCCAGTCTGTCTGCACGAATCTTGTTTTGGTTTTCCATCAAAAGGTCCACGAAAAGCTTTCACTGTTACTGAAAAAGTAATGATCCGCAACGCCTACAAGTACGCGAAAAATGAAACTTCTGCGCAATTGGAGGCCTTTGAAGTTGTGGAAGAAAATGAATGTATAAACAAACATGCTGACATATTGAGAATAACCTCAGGCTCTGTTTGTAACGTTTTGAAGGCAGGAAATAAAGGTGCGCCGCCAACTCCTAAAAAAACTGGACCAAAGCGAAATTTCAAAGATAAAATTGATGAATTTACATTCTCCGCAATACGAAGAATTGTTCAGCAGTTCTTTTACCGAAATGAACCTACAACCATTGCAAAAGTTAGTCAATCAGTCAGACAGTATTATTTTATACCTACATCTTTTATATATATAAGTAATGATTCCAAACTATTATAAAATTTTACAAGTGATGAACGATAATCCAGAAATGCCCAAGGTTTCCAAAGACACCCTCAGAAAAAATTTGAAGCATCTTAATTTTAAATTTGTTGTACGGTCACGCAAGAGCACACTTATTGATCGAAATGATATAATAACATGGCGCCAGCGTTGCTTGCGATCTATATGTCAGTTTCGACGAGAAGGAAGACATATATTATCAAGATGAAACTTGGGTTAACGTAGGTAAGGCTAACATTTTGAATTTATGTACATTTTACATTAAATTTAATAGTAATATTGAATGTTCATGTACTATATTTATTTTTAGGTCATACTATAAAAACAAATTAGGTGGACAAGAAAGTCACATCATCTCGGCAAGCGTTTTTGGAGGGACTGACCACTGGATTAAAAAATCCATCTGGAAAAGGCAAACGTCTCATAATTAGCCATATAGGTAGTGAAGAAGGCTTCCTGGAAGAGGGGCTCATGATTTTTGAAGCAAAGAAAAATTGTGAAGATTACCATGATGAGATGAATGCAGTTTGTTTTGAGGAGTGGTTCGCTTAAGTCTCACCCAAAATTAAGACCAAACTCAATTGTGATGATGGATAATGCACCTTACCACTCCCGAAAATTGGAAACGGCACCAAAAATGAGCTGGAAAGAAGCTGCCATTAAAGACTGGCTTTTAAATAAAAATATCCTTAGATACAGGTTTTGGCCTAGTTTGGGAATCAGTATCAACATTAATTGTATGAAAGTTATAGCACAGTTATTGTTTGTAAAAAAAAATTAAAAAAATATTGTAATGTTTTTTTTTGAGTCAAATATGTAAACATTTATTTATTTATTTATATTCATTACGAACCAGATATGGTTAAAGCTACGCTTTTAGAACTGATTCCACATAACGAGTCTTTTAATAAGTACGCTGTAGACGAAATGGCAGCACAACATGGGATCACGGTTTTAAGACTGCCCCCTTACCATTGCGAGCTGAACCCTATCGAATTGATATGGGCGCAGGTAAAGGGGCATGTAGCTTAAAATAATAAAACCTTCAAATTGACAGACGTGAGAAATTTATTTGAGGAAGGCATTCAAAAAATTACGGCTACCGAATGGTCTAAATGCGTATCCCATGTTGTCAAAGAAGAGGAAAAAATGAGTAGGCTAGATATGTTAATTGAGAATATCACAGACACATTTATAATAAATGTTACAGAAAGTGACAGCGACGTTTTTTTATTTATTTCACACACAATTATTAAAGAAAACTCTCAGATCCTTAATAAAATTAATCGTCATAACTAAATTATCCATTCAGAAATATTTAATTTCCTTATATACTTAGTTTAGTAGTTGTTTAGATATACTACTATAAACGAGAGGAATCGATCCGGAAATATTCCATTTCCGTATCGAATAATTTCGCAACGTCACTATTTAGTACTTGTCATAACGTTGCAACACTGAAATTGTCAAATCTGGAATCGAATTATAATTCCGACTATAGTTTGAATGTTTTATACTTTGACATCTTTTAAATTCAAATTTACAATTTGTAGGAATCTTAATATTTCTACCAACCCCCATAAAATAATATTTGCAGCAACATGGTTTATTTGTTTTAGGTGATACTCGACTTGCCGCGCATAAGCACCGTAACGATACGATTTTAAGCAACCTTAAGAGAACTGACCAAACAATGGACAAGGTTGAAGAACCGAAAAGAGGGACTGAAAGAGCTGTTGAAGAAAAACCAGTTCAGAAGAACAGAATAGTGGAAACTCGCGACAAAATAGATATCAAATTACGTAACAATAAACAAAATAATAGCACATCCGATCATAATGACGCTCACAAAGAATCATCTGAAAACAAAATCAGTGCAGACCGAAGTATCAATAGTAGCTCAAGCAACAAACTTAAATCGTTGTTATGTGACACTTGTCAGAAATGTTTTACACATAAAGGTGATTTAATAAAACATGTTCGTAAACACACTGGCGAGAAGCCATATCAGTGTAATGTATGTAAGAAATGTTTCAGTTATGAGAGGAATTTAAGTACACATACTCGTATACATTCGGGTGAGAAACCTTATGAGTGTAATGTATGTGAGAAATGTTTCACAATGAAGAGTACTTTAAGTGAACATACTCGTACACATACGGGTGAGAAACCTTATGAGTGTAATGTATGCAAGAAATGTTTCAGTCTGAAGAGTACTTTAAGTAAACATACTCGTACACATACGGGTGAGAAACCTTATGAGTGTAATGTATGTAAGAAATGTTTCAGTGATAAGAGGTATTTAAGTGAACATACTCGTACACATACAGGTGAGAAACCTTATGAGTGTAATGTGTGCAAGAAATGTTTCAGTCTGAAGAGGACTTTAAGTAAACATACTCGTACACACATGGGTGAGAAACCTTATGAGTGTAATGTATGCAAGAAATGTTTCAGTGATGAGAGGAATTTAAGTAAACATACTTGTACACATACGGGTGTGAAACCTTATGAGTGTAATGTATGCAAAAAGCGATTCAATCAGAAGCCAAATTTAGATAAACATATGCGTACACACACGGGCGAGAAACCTTATGAGTGTAATGTATGCAAAAAGCGATTCAATCTAAAGTCAACTTTAAATGTACATATGCGTACACACACGGGCGAGAAACCTTATGAGTGTAATGTATGCAAGAAATGTTTCAGTCAAAAGAGTAGTTTAGATCTGCATACTCTGACACACACGGGTGAGAAACCTTATGAGTGTAATGTATGCAAGAAATGTTTCGGTCGAAAGAGTAGATTAGATCTGCATACTCGTACACATACGGGTGAGAAACCTTATGAGTGTAATATATGTAAGAAATGTTTCAGTCGAAAGAGTAGTTTATATCTGCATACTCTGACACACATGGGTGAGAAACCTTATGAGTGTAATGTATGCAAGAAATGTTTCAGTCTGAAGAGTACTTTAAGTAAACATACTCGTACACATACGGGTGAGAAACCTTATGAGTGTAATGTATGCAACAAATGTTTCAGTATGAAGAGTACTTTAAGTAAACATACTCGTACACATACGGGTGAAAAACCTTATGAGTGTAAAGTATGCAAGAAATGTTTCAGTGATAAGAGGAATTTAAGTGAACATACTCGTACACATACAGGTGAAAAATCTTATGAGTGTAATGTATGTAAGAAATGTTTCAGTCGAAGGCCACATTTAGATATACATATTATGCGTATACACACGGGCGAGAAACCTTATGAGTGTAATGTATGTAAGAAATGTTTCAGTGATAAGACGAGTTTAAGTGAACATACTCGTACACATACAGGTGAAAAACCTTATGAGTGTAATGTATGCAAGAAATGTTTCAGTCTGAAGAGTAGTTTAATTAAACATAGTCGTACACACACGGGTGAGAAACCTTATGAGTGTAATGTATGCAAGAAATGTTTCAGTGATAAGAGGAATTTAAGTAAACATACTCGTACACATACGGGTGAGAAACCTTATGAGTGTAATGTATGCAAAAAGCGATTCAATCAAACGTCAACTTTAGATATACATATGCGTATACACACGGGCGAGAAACCTTATGAGTGTAATGTATGTGAGAAATGTTTCAAAATGAAGATTACTTTAAGTGAACATACTCGTACACATACGGGTGAAAAACCTTATGAGTGTAATGTATGCAAGAAATGTTTCAGTATGAAGAGTACTTTAAGTAAACATACTCGTACACATACGGGTGAGAAACCTTATGAGTGTAATGTATGCAAGAAATGTTTCAGTCTGAAGAGTAATTTAAGTAAACATACTCGTACACATACGGGTGAGAAACCTTATGAGTGTAATGTATGTAAGAAATGTTTCAGTGATAAGTGGTATTTAAGTGAACATACTCGTACACATACAGGTGAGAAACCTTATGAGTGTAATGTATGCAAGAAATGTTTCAGTCTGAAGAGGACTTTAAGTAAACATACTCGTACACACATGGGTGAGAAACCTTATGAGTGTAATGTATGCAAGAAATGTTTCAGTGATGAGAGGAATTTAAGTAAACATACTCGTACACATACGGGAGAGAAGCCTTATGAGTGTAATGTATGCAAAAAGCGATTCAATCAGAAGCCAAATTTAGATAAACATATGTGTACACACACGGGCGAGAAACCCTATGAGTGTAATGTATGCAAAAAGCGATTCAATCTAAAGTCAACTTTAAATGTACATGCGTACACACACGGGCGAGAAACCTTATGAGTGTAATGTATGCAAGAAATGTTTCAGTCAAAAGAGTAGTTTAGATCTGCATACTCGTACACATACGGGTGAGAAACCTTATGAGTGTAATGTATGTAAGAAATGTTTCAGTCGAAAGCCACATTTAGATATACATATTATGCGTATACACACGGGCGAGAAACCTTATGAGTGTAATGTATGCAAAAAGCGATTCAATCTAAAGTCAACTTTAAATATACATATGCGTACACACACGGGCGAGAAACCTTATGAGTGTGATGTATGTAAGAAATGTTTCAGTGATAAGAGGAATTTAAGTGAACATACTCGTACACATACAGGTTAGAAACCTTATGAGTGTAATGTATGCAAGAAATGTTTCAGTCTGAAGAGTACTTTAATTATACATACTCGTACACATACAGGTCAGAAACCTTATGAGTGTAATGTATGCAAGAAATGTTGCAGTAATAAGAGTAATTTCAGTGAACATACTCGTACACATACAGGTGTGAAACCTTATGAGTGTATTGTATACAAGAAGCGATTCAATCAAAAGCAACATTTATATAGACATACTCTTACACACACGGGTGAGAAACCTTATGAGTGTAATGTATGTAAGAAATGTTTCAGTGATAAGAGGTACTTAGGAACACATCAACACTCATTCAAAACTATAGTTGTTTACCTACTTGTAAGAGAACTTGAAGAACCCTGAGAGTAATAATATGTACTAATATGTATTCTGTGCCATTATAACATTACTGCGGCGTAGCGGAGGTCGCGGGTACGATTCCTCCACAGTGCAAATATTTGTATGCATAAATATTGTTGAGGCACGGAATCGGGCTATGTAAATAAATACTGCGTGCGTGTTCTTTTAGAGCTATATTGTCCAAATATTTACAAGTTACATAAACTGCGACGCACTCGCAGCCGACAATCCCGAGACTGGCGAGTGCATACGCAGTCGTCGTATGCAGCTAAACATGCTGACACTGCTTGCGTCCATACAATGTGTTTTTTGTAATGGTCCGGATTTTTCTGAGTATAAAATATGTGTATTTACAAAAAAATGTATCTCAGTAATTCTATCCAATAATACAAACTAACTAAGCTATGCTTACTTAGGTCTAGATAGCGCTGTGTAGAATGTCTGAGAATATTTATTTATTATACTTGGTAGTAACTGGTTTGGATTACATACTAATTGTTGACAGCGACCTCGCCTGCTTGGAAACAATTTATAGCGGTAAATTGAAATATTCCGAAATAAAAGGTATCGTAATTATGTTCTTCGGGTCCCAAGTTATCTCTATGCCAAATTTTAACCATATCGGTTCAGCAATCTAGGCGTGTGAACGCAACAGACATCATTTTGTTTCGCATGTGTCTATAGTATTATAGTGCTTATCAATTGAGATATAGGGTCTAGTAACAAATAAATGTTTTTGTATGTGTTATAATAGGTCTGTCCTAATTAGTATTTAAGCAAACTAATTTAAAGAGATCTCCAATAAATCATATATTATGTTACTAGAAAATTTCGTTTATTCCCACTTGTTCTACTGAACAGTTTTACGGTAGAACAAAAGGGACTATTTTTTCTCACTAATTCTACGACATTAGATGGAACAAAAGGGTAGAACTAGTGGGAGTCTCTATTCCCACTTGTTCTACCAGTTCCATCGGGTAGAACTCACTCATCGTTCGATGATCGTACTAGTGAGACCTTTTTTTCTCATTTGTTCGATTATTAGTTGATGATTTCCACGGAGCCTGTGTGCGTTCGCGCAGCGGAATGTTGTTGAATTTAAAGATTTGAATCATGCAGATATTTAGTGTATGACGTCGTCTAATTGTGTATGGTAAAAAAAATTGTGCATGCAGTCATTGTTGAGAAATTCGCTAAAATCTGATTCCGCTGGGCGAACGTTGTCCTGGCGGAACTTTTTTTAATCCATGGACTTAGAAGAAAAAAAATGTGTCCAAAAATTAGTGTGTATTTGTGTGTAATTGTGTATGTATGAATAAAACTAGTGCATGCATAAACTTTGGAGAAATTCAAGTTTCCGCTACGCGAACGTTTGGCCATTAGCTAGTTTTCATATAAAGCGCTTATATAGAGAGCTGTAGATTTTTACATACGTTGTTTTGAATTTGTTTATATTTGTTTAAAATACAGATTTAGAAAAAATCGTAGGGTTTAAAAGATAAAAATTTAAACGTAAAATACGCATAATAGTTCTTAGTTCGTAAAGTATGCACTGAGGGGTCTAGATTTTCACGTTTATACAAACCTTGTAAGAGTGTCTGCAACATGTTGCCAAGTATCAATAATGTTTCGTTAGTAATTAAAGAGTTATAGGACAATTTACCATGAATAGACCACTGTTTACAAAGCAGTCAAATATCACGACGTTCTAAAGGAATTGCATAGTAAAATGTATTCCAATAATTAGTGTATTAATTCAACTACTCATAAATTTTTTTTACCATACACAATTACACGACGTCATACACTAAATATTTGCATGATTAAAATCTTTAAATTCAACAACATTCCGCTACGTGAACGCACACACGGAGCCTCGCTTCGCGGGCTCCTATTTCTTTCTATTCTGGTAACTTAGCACTAACACTAGTACTACGATCAAAAAAAGGTCTCAGTAGTTCCACGGTCAAACTTGAGAAAAAAAAATCTCAATAATTCGACGATCGAACTAATGAAACGAACTAGTGGGAACAAGCGTTTTTTGCGACGCACTTTCGTTGGTATTTTGGGTGACGGCAGGTCTGGACGTATACACGCCTTCCTCACTGGTACACCATCAACTCCAGCGTCCACTCCCCAGCGCGCACCTTCAGCCACGCAATTGGCTCTTGCGAACCGGCCGCGGCAGCGACGCGACGCCACCGCCATTTCTGGTGGACGCCAAAGTTGTGACGAATATTTCTTCCCTAATAAAAAATGGTGTAAAGGACAATGGGCATTGCGGCCCATGAGCGGCCATCAATGAAACTAGTGTCATTTGAAAGGGGAGATCTTTGACAACAAATATTGTTCAAGGAGTACTATGAAATACCGTTTGGGAAAAAAACTATAGTTAAAATACTATTATTAAAATACAATTTTTTTTTCATTATTATTTATGTATCCTAATATTCAATACTTTTTCTATTAGAGGTCTAAGAACCTTTGTTGAAATCGGTCTCGCCATGTTTCATGCGTCAACCAATCAGCGACGAGCGCCGCTCGCACTCGGCGACTCGGCGATTACCGTTATGCTCAAGCGCACAGCGCAGTCCATCGTTGGCATTTGTTTCGTTGAGTACTGTGCGATTATTATTGTTTGACAATCTCTTTCGACTCTGGCTTGCATATCGGACTTGTAAATATCTATCTTGGTGACTTGTGCTCGTTTTTTTGGACTTTTTTTAAGCAGATTCCTATAACAATGGCAGATAATCGCCAAGTGTGTATTTTATGTAATCGATTCGTTATAAACAGAAGAAGATACGAAATAACCCGTGCTCGGTTTGAAGAAAATCTCGCTGTAGGCCAATATATCTTTGAAGCTCTTACCTCTGAACATCAGGTAAGTACATCAAACGAAATCATTATTTCTTAGTTGTCACGTCAACAATATTGTACTGTTTAACTTGAGGTGGTCACAGTGTTTTAACTCTCGTGCATTGAGATTACATTTCTCTGTAAGTAGTAAGTAAACTGTAACCGACGCGGCGACGTTGTCGTTCCGTTTGATCCACGGGGCGAGAACGGGATAGAAGTATCGGTATTTACGTATGAGTAAGCGAGATAATTAATACTGCTTAGGCAATCGAGTAAAATATTTTTCTTTATATTTCGCTTTGTTTGAACAGCGTTCAATGAAAATAACTAAACGTTTTGACTAATTGTAATACTCTCATTTTCAGATACAATACAATGGCCAGGAGTACATTTGTCGACCATGCTGGCAACGGGCAGAAAGAGCTGCGCAGCTAAGAGAAGACCGTCCACACGAATGTGTATTACATATTGAAGAATATTCAAGACTCCCTAATACAGCAACGCGTTGTATGTATGAAAACTGCAGACGAACGGATCTCCGAAGGATTCCGGATAACATTAAAGTGACATTCTTGATTCATTTTAATTTTTATATTCCAAATAGTGCAAGAGTTTGCGATCATCATTTGGTATCCAATGATTGGGGTCAAATAATTGACAGCCCTAACTTGCTCCACGACTTCAATGCCACACATTTTGTGCATATCATGAGCCTCATGAAAATCGCGGTGCTTCGAGGATCTATACTAGATTTTGATAATATAGATGACATGGACCCAAATGAAGTATACATCCGATTAGGCGTTAGTCGAGACCAATTTCTGAATATTTTGGAACAAAATCCTTCATTGTCGAACGTATTAACACGCCCGAAAACATCTTTGGCATGCTACTTAATGAAACTGCGAAGCGGTGAAGCAAATGAAAGGCTGGCGACGCTTTTTAATATGAGCCGTAGAACCCTAGAACGACATTTAACGTTCGCCAGAGACTCTCTTTTACTGGACTTCGTTCCCCGGCATCTTGGTTATGATCATCTCAATAGAATTGATGTAGCTAACCGAAACCTACAAGTTCCAAATGCAATTTTTGGAAATGCAAATGCCTTAAACAGAAAGGCAATTGTGATAGCAGACGCCACTTATATATATATACAAAAGTCCGCAAACTATTTATTCCAAAAGCGATCATACAGTCTACACAAATACACGAATTTGTTGAGACCGTTTTTAATAGTGTGCTGCGATGGCCACATTTTAGATGTCTTTGGGCCATATTCAGCCATAGAATCAGATGCACAAATAATGAAAAATATGATTGACGACGAAGGAAATCCTTTCCATTGGTTTTTTGAACATGGAGATGTGATCATCTTAGACCGTGGGTTTCGCGACGTAATCGACGACTTACATGCCTATGGTTATGAAGCTCACTTACCGAAAACAAAAAATCGAGACGAAGATCAATTGACGACAGAACAAGCGAATAAGTCTAGGTTAGTTACTATGTGCCGCTGGGTTGTTGAAGTTATAAATGGTTGGTTCAAACGCGATTTTAAACTATTCCGATAAGACTTTTTCAATCGTGCTTTGCCTCATATGATGGCAGATTTTAGAATAGGTGCTGCATTATTGAATGCTTGCAGAGAACCATTGTCAGATAGCGTTCACGCTGAAACATTTATAGAGGTTATAAACCAAAGAATGAACCAACCAAATAACCTAGCAGAGTATGTCCTAGCCAACAACCTTAATCGTAGACGGGCTTGTTTCGATAGCATTACAGGAAACCAACCTAACATAAGTGATTTTCCTTTGCTGACTGAGGAGGATTTACCCATTTTTGCACTTGGTACATACCAAGTAAAGCTAGCCCGCAGCTATTATGCGGAGCATGTGCGACAAGGTCTCTATAATATAGAAACGTATAGGGATCCCGATGTTACAGGCCTAGGCAGGTACGGCATCACAGCAACAAATGTTTGGCTGCTAAGATGTCGAATACAATCTAGACATACTAGGTCAAAAATATATTATTCGTACATTATAGTAGATAAAGAGAAAAGCGGCAGAGAAGCCATAGAAAACTACTATTGCAGTTGTCTAAGCGGTAAGCGCACTCTTGGTTGCTGTGCCCACATTATGTGTGTAGTGTGGTATTTAGGGTGGGCGAGAAACCAAGAGGAAGAGATCCGTTTACCAGCTCATTTTTTAAACGATGTTATTGTAGACGACAATTGAATCCCATCATTTTCTTTTTTTAAAGGAATACTAGCATTATATACGAGCATTGTATATGTGTCTGTCAATAAATCGATGTATTTAATAACCAATAAACCTTTAGTTTTATTTAATCCATCATTATCTTATACTTAGATATGCATTACGTTATATCATTTACGTACTTTCGGTTTAATTAATTCGATTTTTTTATATGATCAACGCTTTATAACTTTTTATCTAAACAAGTTGCCGAAATAATTTTTTACATCGAGATCCTGTACTTTAGAACTAACATACGTCGACATTTTAAACTTCGACATTCAGTAGCGGAGTCGGTCTGGGTGTTTCTAAGTATAATATGTATGTATTTACAAAAAAAAGTATTGAAGTCATAAAAAATATGATAAACCGCATTCTGGAACCCATAACACAAGCTAGTTAAAATATGCTTAATTTGGGTCTAGAAAGCGCTGTGTAGAATGAAACCCTTAAAAAACTCGATAACCGTCCGAAAAATGAAAAAGAAACTAAAACAACATTTCCTACGACATAAAATTAATTAGTCAAGTTATCATTTACTGTCTGTGGAGCAGCCTGTATACCACGCATATCACCGAACCGCGGTTGCGTGGGATCAGTGTGGAGTGCGGCCACCGATGGGCGCTTGCTCACTTTTTATAGTCTACCTCCTATTCTAGTTAATTTTTGATTACTTGTGTTTTTAGGGTTCCGTTGCCAAATGGCAAAAAAACGGATCCCTTATAGATTCGTCATGTCTGTCTGTCTGTCCGTCCGTATGTCACAGCCACTTTTTTCCGAAACTATAAGATCTATGCTGTTGAAACTTGGTAAGTAAATGTATTCTGTGAACCGCGTTAAGATTTTCATACAAAAATAGAAAAAAAACAATAAATTTTGGGGGTCCCCATACTTAGAACTTAAACTCAAAAAATTTTTTTTCATCAACCCCATTGTACAGGGAGATAACAGCACTTACCTCGACTGTTCAGGAAAGTGTGATTAACCTAATAGTCTATCCTAGTCTATCCTAATGAAGGAGTACTTACGGTACTCCTATGGCAAAAGTATCCTAGCTAATCCTAATCCCGTCACCCTGTACTACTGTAATACTAACGTAATCCTAACTGCTACCCTACGGTTCAATACACGCTTGGTTCTCGGGGGCTCGCTGGCAGACCAACTCGTGTTCGCAACCCTAACCTATAGTTCGTCACGGCGTGGTACTCGGTGGTGTTCGGTGACACAGACCTCCGCTCGTGTACGTCACTACGGTGCTTCGTTGGTACCCCTAATCGTCCCTACTCCCCTAGCCCTACTATAAGTATTTAAAAATACATATATATAATAGGTACAGGATATCTGATGCCAGGCGACCTAAGACACCAGACGGACAGAGACACGAATTGGGGTGCAGGTGGTAAGGTTTTCTCACTGCCGGTCAAGCAGGCTCACAAGACCGATCAGGTACTGACGGCTAAGGGTGTCTTGGCCACAGTGAGAGGTTGGACAAGTAATGAGTCAAAGTCGGGCTCAACGTGATGACTGGTTTATTCTTACTTAAGTATGATCTTAAATACTAATTTTATCATATATACACAACTATAACTACGTCTTAGTGTGCTATTGGTGTTCATGCAACTTCAGCAGTCCTTTTTCCTCGTCTGTCATTTATCTACGTGATGATAAGCGCATATTAGTATATTTGAATATCACGTAGCGTTCATTGACATCAGAATATAGGAAGTTGCTGTAAGTCATGTTCATGCGTGAACACCCATACATGTGTGGTATCTATGGATAGGTCTTCAAAAATGATATTGAGGTTTCTAAGATCATTTTTTTCTAAACTGAATAGTTTGCGCGAGAGACACTTCTAAAGTGGTAAAATGTGTCCCCCCCCCTGGAACTTCTAAAATAAGAGAATGATAAAACTTCCACCGAAAATTGGTTTGGACGAGATCTAGTAAGTAGTTTTTTTTAATACGTCATAAATCGTAAACTGCAATTTACCTTTCATTCAATGAACTCAAATATAAAAATTAAAAAAAAAACATTATTATGTTACTTGCTGCTACGGAACCCTTAATGGGCGAGTCCGACTCGCACTTGGCCGCTTTTTCTAAACTGAATAGTTTGCACGAGAGACACTTCCAAAGTGGTAAAGTGTGTGCCCCCCTGTAACTTCTAAAATAAGAGAATGATAAAACAAAAAAATATATATGATGTACATTATCATGTAAACTTCCACCGAAAATTGGTTGGACGAGATCTAGTAAGTAGTTTTTAGGGATTTTCTTTAGAAAAGCCCTATTGCTATCGAGTTGTCGTCGACGTCGTCGTTGCCAATATTCTGTCACGGTTTTGGGTATGAAGGAGATGAGCTATCGAGTTGCTGTTTTCGGTAATAGATTCGTGCTGCGGTGAACCATTGCAAGATAAGATAAAATAAAAGAAAATCCCTTGTATTCGGCTGAGCTCGTCTCAGGAATTCAACTTGTTTTTAATCGTAAACCGCAATTTACCTTTCATTCAATCAACTCAAATATAAAATTTAAAAAAACTTTACTTGCTACTACGGAACCCTTAATGGGCGAGTCCGACTCGCACTTGGCCGCTTTTTTAACCTACTTTTATTTAGCCATTGACGGCTTAAATGCACAGTAAAACTCGTATGAGTTTATGTGACGTTTTTATTCAAGTTAATTCTTTATAATGTATTAACTTTAATAGTAGATTAGTAGCCAAGGGCTGTAAGGCATCAATTGCAGCCCGAGATATTTATTGTGCAATTGATGCTTACACCCGAGCTAACTATTCTGCTTTACATCTCGATTATGAGGTAAGTAGAAAGAAAACGGCATTACAAGAATAAAACATTTTATTTGTTGTTTATAGTGAAATGAGAACAATTTTCAAATTTTAAGGACAGGTGTTTTTTGGGTATGTTAATAGTTTGTGATTGTGATATTTGTTGGTCATGGACATAATCTGACGGGATGAAGCTTTCTTCAGCAGAAGTTGATGGTTGCGGATCATCTCTTGAAAAAGATGTTTGATTTTTTGAAAGCTGAATAGTTTTCGTTATTTTGTTGGCAATTTTAATTTTATTTTGTATGGAATCTTCAATGTAACCTTCAACCACCTTGCTGGATTTCCACCCACCGTGCCTTTTTATAGTGGTTAAGTTAGCCCCAGAATTGCTACGGCATACTTCTGATGATATTTTTTCCAATAACTTGTTTGTAGCACTTGCCTTGGTGGTACTTCAAAAAAAATCGGTTGGTGTTTACATTTTCAGGACGAAGATTTCTGTATTTTTGTACGAATTCAGAGAATTCTTGAGGAACTACAAATGTTCGGTCAATTTTAGTTTATGTGTTCGGTAGTTTAATTACTAACAACTGACCCTGTTGTTCTATGTTCTCTATTGTTATAGTTGTTAATTCAATACCTCGGCATGCGCCAGTTATACCGAAGATAAGAACTACCTAAAACAAGCGAAATATAAAAATAAGTAGGTATGTTTTATAGGATTGTAAGAGTATAAAAAATTAATTATGAAGTATTACCATTATATGATTGTTATTTTACGTACCTTTACAGCTAAATATATGTCATCAGGGGCTTCATTTATGAATGTTTTCACGTCTTGCGCTGTAAAAACCTTAGACTTTTTACTTTTGTGCCCAGCAGATTGTCTTTTTAGAAAAGATGATAATTTTGAATAGTTCTTGATATTGATGTCGTGTTTAGTACTCATAGTTGCTTTTAACATTGAATAAATGCACCACAAACTAGATGGCTGCAGCTTTTTTGATAGCTCACTAAAGTATGTTAAGAATACAGTCTCGGATAAAGACTTTACTCGTTTCTCTGTTCGCCACTTTATGAACTCGTCGTAAGCTTTCAAATATCTCTCTTTAGAAGTTTCAGGCAAAATATTATTAATTGCTGCTTCAGCTTCCATTTTCGTTGAATCGGGAGTGCAGCTTATATCTTCATCACTTGAAGAACTCATGTTTTTTCCTAATTAGCACGTAATTATAAAGAAATCCCAAAAACAAACAATATTTAAAGTACTTAAAAGTTTTCTATTCCCGCCTTTTTTCATAAAAAGAATCAAGTAAAGAACTTTTTAATTTTTTTTTTTCAAGATTGAAGTTGAATTTCGCCGTTCGATATTTAAAATTGATGACTATTATACTCACACGAAGACAAGGCTGTATAGCAAAGCGACCTCTTTGGTCATTGGGCTGAATGCATGATGTCTATTGCCAGTATGATGGTTAGATGTACGCGAACGTTTTGAAAGAAAGAAGTGTTTTTTTTTAATTACTTACCGCCCTAGGGCTTTTCTAGGACTCCGCTACTGAATGTCGAAGTTTAAAATGTCGACGTATGTTAGTTCTAAAGTACAGGATCTCGATGTACGCCAGTTCGAAAGTTCACTGCAGCGAAGTATGCAAGGCCGACGTATGAAAATTTGATAAAACAATATCACGAGACACAACAATTAATTTTCTAGATGGTTAAAAAAAAAATAACCACGAAGGCTAAGGCGGCAGCTCCGCTCCGCTTCGCTCCCGCCTTAGCCTTCTAACCTAACCTATCCGAGTCGATACGTCGGCCTTGCATACTTCGCTGCAGTGAACTTTCGAACTGGCGTACATCGAGATCCTGTACTTTAGAATACTAACATACGTCGACATTTTAAACTTCGACATTCAGTAGCGGAGTGCTTTTCTAGCTACATTATTACCCTAGAGCGCTAATTAGTCACCTACAAGCCCCATTTGGAGGTAATAAGAAATAAAAAAAAAATAAGAACCTACTTACCGAACATGAGAGATGTAAAAAAATGTAAATAGCCAAGTAATAGAATACTAAACGAATATGTCTATCTTGGTAAACACGATAGTTAATCCGTTCCATGATGTAAAATAATCATCATTATCATCATATCAACCGTAGGAAGTCCACTGCTGAACATAGGTCTCCCCCATTGACTTTCATTTCGACCGGTCTGTAGCGGCCGGCATCCCCCGAGACCCTGCGCTCTTTACCAGGTCGTCTGTCCACCTTGCGGGAGGCCTTCCTAGGCTGCGCTTGCCGTCACGTGGTCTCCATTTAAGTACCTTTCATATAAAATTATGTTAACGGGAGTTAACGCGATCATGTATAGGTATATACATACCTTTGGATTGCCGGACGTTTCGACCATCAACCAAATCAAATAGGAACAAAGAAGTATCCCGAACAGTTACCATTACATGGAAAAAGTTATGGACACAAAATTAAATTTTAAAAGGAGATTACAGCTTAGACCATAATAAGATTATAAAGGATGCGTGCATATTAGCAAGCCTTGAATAGGGCAGCCAAACGTGGGTTTATACAAATGAAATAAAAAACAAACTAATTATTACGCAAAGAACCGTGGAAAGAAGCATATTAAAAACTAGTTGTTGCCCGCGGCTCCGCCCGCTTGATTTTTGATCCCATTCCCGTAACCCATGGGACCATATTCTATGAATAGAATGTGTTCTTTCAAACTATAATCTATCCCTGTACCAAATTTTAGCCAGACCCGTTGAGCCGTTTGAGCGTGATTGAGTTACAAACATCTAAACACAAACTTTCACGTTTATAATATTAGTAAGATTAAGTGTCAACAAAGTAATAACAATTTAAGTATGTAAGTAGGTGAATATATTGTTTCAATCGTTTTAATCCCGTGTACAGGTGGTTTAACTCACAAAGTACTTATCAGCAATAACATATACTGCATTATATTATATAGGCGCGTGTAGACAGTTAATATATATATCGCGATCCTGTCAATATACCTGTATTGATAATATTTATGATATTGATGTGCAATATATATTGAAGTTATACTTCTTTTGGCGCGTTAGGGAAAAATGTTGAGAGTATTTTTTTACGATCCGCGCGCACACCGTCACGAAAAACCGACACCAAGAAGAATTTGATGTCAGTTGCCGGTATCATTTAACTAAATCATAAACTAAAATGATTTTTTAAATTATTATTTCTACAAAAGTAGGATAACGCGAAGGATAAAATTCTTAGAAATAGTATTATCTTATTACGCCAAAAAAGTATAACTTCTTACGTGCGCAAGTACACACACACTTTTTTTTGGACGAATGAAGGCAGTATTTATTGTACTCATTTACAGATGATGCCGCGGTAGAGCAAGATGGCGCCGACCTGTATCATACCGCACTAGGCTTACACACGGAGTGTGACATTCCTTTGGATATTGTCAAGGAGGAACCGGATGACGTCGACACTGGTAAGTTAGTAGACTGTGACGGAACGTGCGTGTGGACATTATATTTATTTTGCACCCTTTTTTTTTACGTGCGGAAATCCCTTCGGCCACCCCCGCTGGCCATCTTGGGTGGTTATGTCGTGTCTCGACTAAAATCGCACGGTGTCCACGCATGTGACATTATATAAAAGTTCTTGTAGTTCGTTGTAACAAAAATTAACTACTTAGTAGATTTCGTTCAAACCAATTTTCAGTGGAAGTTTACATGGTTAATGTACATCATATGTTTTTTTTTGTCTTATCTTTCTCTTATTTTTGAAGTTATAGTGGGGGGGAGGGAGGCACATTTTACCACTTTGGTAGTGTCTCTCGCGCAAACCATTCAGTTCAGAAAAAAAATATATTAGGAACCTCAATATTATTTTTGAAGACCTATTCAAAGATATGCCACACGTATGGGTTTGATGAAAAACTTCTTTTTGAGTGTCAGTTCTAAGTATGGGGAACCCCCAATTTTTTTTTCTATTTTTGTATGAAAATTTTAATGCGGTTCACAGAATACATCTACTTACCAAGTTTCAACAGCATAGTTCTTTTAGTTTCGGAAAAAAGTGGCTGTGACATACGGACGGACAGACAGACAGACATGACGAATCTATAAGGGTTCCGTTTTTTTGCCATTTGGCAACGGAACCCTAAAAACAGTATAATATTTTAGTCCCGTCCCCTAAAGTCCAACCACACGTCCGGATCGACTATCTGATCACGCGGGGGGCGGACACACGATTCACAAAATTACAGACGTGGCTAACGTGGCACTGGTAAATATCACATCTCTATCCGTGGGTGTCGTTTAAGGTGACTAAGGGATAGGGCTGTTCTTCACCTTATATCATACAGTCCAAGAAAAACCGGCGAGAAATGCATGTGGATCTAAAAGAAAAGCTACCCCAGGGAGGTACCGGAGCAACCGGAGAGTCGTCCTGACAGTCCCACGTATCTGGGGGGGACAAATCTGCATGGAGAGATGGCGACGGTACTCGCCAGACGTCACGCCGAAACCTTTCTCGAAGGGCCAAAAAGAGGGCAGCAGACTGTTGATTTGCTACTCTGAATGTAAAAGGGGCTATGAATGAAAAACTAGATGATGTATACGAGATGATGATAGAAAGAAATATAGATGTACTGTGTGTGAATGAGACGAAGCGAAAGGGGAGAGAAATACTAACACGCGGGCCGTTCACCGAAATATGGTCGGGCGTGTCCGACAGTTAACATGGCAGTAAAGGTGTTGGTATTATTCTCTCCGAGCGACTGACAGAATGTATGAGAGAGTATGATTGTGTTAGCTCCCGTCTTCTCTGAATCCGGCTGAAGGTGGGGACACCTGTATTTCTTGTAGGTGTCTATGCCCCCGATATGAGCCATGTCAAAGCTGGCAGGGATGAATTTTGGGAGCAACTTTTGGGAAAGATTTTGTTAGTGCGTAAGCCAAATGAACGAATTGTCATGCTTGGAGATTTTAATGCTAGAGTTGGAGTAAAACGTGACGGATACGAGAATGTGCTGGGAGCATTTGGGGATAAAATAGTGAATGACAATGGTTTGTGTCTGCTAGAGATATGTGTAGAGATGGGTATGGCTGTGATGAATACATGGTTTCAGCATAAGCTGATCCATATGTATACGTTTCGAAGAAAGGATGGAAATGTATTGAAAAAGAGCATGATTGACTTTGTGATAGTGGATGAAAGAATGATGATGAAAGTGGTAGATATTAGAGCTTACCGTGGGCCTAACGTAAACAGGGACCACTACTTAGTAATTGGTCGAGTAAGTGGTCTGTTTAGATGCTGGCGGCATAGGGCTAAAGTATCTACCACTGAGCTAGAACGCATAAAAGTGGAACGATTGAAAGATCCTGATGTGAAAGAAATGTACAAAAGGAAACTGAATGACAGACGAGAACCAAATTTGAGTGCCATGAGTAGATGGATGTAGAGGCAGTATGGACAGTTTTTAAAAGTAATGTAGTAGAAAGTGCCATTGATGTATGTAATTTTACAAAAAAAGGGAGAAGAAAATGTACGAAGGCTGACTGGTGGGATGATGAAACGAGAAGAATGATAGAAGAAAAGAAGAAAGCTTGGCAAGATGTGCTAGCGATGGAAGCTATTGATAGAGTAAGTGGAGGTTTGAAGAAAGATAATATAAAGGAAAAGAAGGAAAAATATCGAAGTGTGAAAGAGAAAGTGAAAGAATGCGTAGAAAGAAAGAAAAAGGAGAAAATGGAGAGGCTTGAGAGAGAGTTCAGTGTAAGTTTCCGGGATAACATAAAAACGTTCTGAAAACTAGTAAAAGAAGCGCGAGGGAACATAAAAACAGGTTCGATGAATGTAATAACGGATGAAAATTTTGGAAAGATTTATGTTACATCCTTGGAAGAGATATTTTGAAAGTCTGTATGAGCGTAGTGTGGATGAAATAGAGTATGACGAAGGAGTGATAGGTTCGCTAGCGATAGCCGTCACTCTAAAAATTTCAAACGCTGACCACATCCTTATTGCCGCGTATCAATCCCCAAATCTGCCTCTTATAACGTCTGACTTAGACATTCTCTTTCAGCTAGGACGCCAAGTAATTATTTTGGGTGACTTGAATGCCAACCATAAGCACTGGTACAGCAGTTATATTAATGCCCGTAGCAGAACACTATTTAAATACTTGCTAGATAATGATGTCGTTATTCATGCGTCTACTACACCTAGTTAAGTTAACTATCGTACTGACTTAGCAGCCACAAACCCAGATATTGTGTTGACTTCAAATATTACTACTATCGATAATGTGAAGGCAATACCGGCGTTATCGTCCAATCACTTCCCCATCTTCTTTACGGTATATGGGTCAGTTTCGTCTAAACCCAAAACTACTTTTCCAAACTACAGTAAAGCCGATTGGATGAGCTATCGTAAGACCTTGGATGATCATATATTCCTTTCTAATCGTACATTTGTATCAGTTGCTGAAGTTGACCGTAGCATTGACTATCTCCAAAGTTGCATTGTAGCAGCTAGAGACGAACATGTGCCGACCTACATAAATAACAAAAAACCACAAGCCTTACCCTGGTCAATTAGAAAACATATTAAATTAAAAAATCAGCTACGACGCACGGTGTTTTAGGAGAGCCATTTTTCGGACGTCACGTTTTTATTAAATAATCTGAATTAAATAAGCATTTAAATGATAGATTTCTAATCCCCGTTTAGACCGCATGTTTAGTTTTTGCAAAAAAAATTTCCAAAGTTCTTAGTACTTTTTACTCGAAATTTAGAAAAAAATAAATTCAAGCCAAAGTAAGTACAATTCGTAATAATGATGTTAGAAGCATTTATAGAGAATTTGATACTGCATATTTTAAAATTAATTTGAACAACGTAACATTATCAGTTCCGGATATATACAAAGTTTTAGGATTTCAGTTTTCCTTATTTTTCTCAAAAATTCCATCGTTTTGGGATCAGTTATCTGCATTGAAGTAATGCTCTTTGCTTCTTCTACACACCATATGAATTTCACATACCAAAGCCATGGAATCTCGGAGCTGCAGTTTTTTAAAGATTCATCCGGATTTTTCATCAATAGGGTCGTCACTCGTTCAGATAAAAGTTTATATCCGGATCTGATTTCACTTTACTAAAAACAATACGTAACTGTTAGTTCTTTTAACGTACATATCCCAGAAACCAGTTGTTTTATTATTACAGACACGTAAAAAGCAAAAAATATCGAAGTTATATGCTTTTTTATGAATATTATCTATGTGTATTTTTAGTCCGTAAAAGTGCAATACTAATAACATAAGCTGGGAGTACCTGAAATGTGGGTATTTATTCACCTTTACCTTCTCCACCTTTATCTCGGGTGTAAAGGCGTGATGGTATACTGTATGTATCTTATAGTTAGGGATTAATAATATATGTGCCTAAACTAATAATTAAATATCATTAGTATACCATGTAAACTTGTTTTGCAATACATTTGGCATATATGACTAAATGTCATACAAAAATAGTAACAAGCAAATCAAGCGCCCATAGAAACATAGTAACTACGCCACTCGATAGGAGCCTTCAACAGATAGCGTACATTATTCTGTTCGTTTTAATTACATAACCTTTCAAAATAATACATACTTACAGTAACATTACATCCGGTTAGAAAAGTGGCAACCCTAGCAAAAATAATTAATTTGACATATCTACTAGATTCCATGGAATTGGGACATGAAATTTACGCGGTGGGCTGGCAATATAATTAGAATATTTTTAGTATAAATAACTTTTCCCAAAACGGTGGAGTTTTCGAGAAAAGTGAAAAAAACTAAAAATCATAAAAAGCGTATAAATCTGTATCTAACAAAGCTACGACTTTTATTTTAATGCCCAAAGGGGCCTTATCGGGTGTGCTTTCAATGAACTGAACATGGTTAATAAGTATCATGATTAGTTTATAAGTAATATTATTTTGTAATAATATCCGGATGAAAAAATGACCATTTTCAAGATTTTTTTTTCTCGAAAACTAGAAGTGTTAGCGAAATGGGGATACGATATCTTGCATTATAATGATCATATCTATAGGGTTTTGCAAGAAAAATGCGATGTCCGAAAAATGGCTCTCCTAAAACACCGTGCGACGTGCTGAACAGAAGCTTGCTAATGGTCCATTAAAAAGGCAGTTTAGAACAAAAATTAACCAACTCCAAAGTAAAATAAAAGTGGACATAAAAAATTACCTTGACCATATTTGGGAGGCTAAATTAAATAAAGTTGATGATAATCCTCGTTCTGATATATGGAGAATGGTAAATTCTTTGAAACCTAAAACACACAAATTTCCTCCAATGCATAATGACGACGGCACGCTTACGAATAATAAATTAGAGCAGTGTACGGCCCTGGCTAAAGCGTTTTTGGGAAATATGAACCTTACTGCAGATTGGGATAGTCCAACTGTAAAAGCTGAGGTCAAATCTATCGACATAATAAATAATTATAATGATCCCAAAATACATAGCCCCATATGCCCTGCCGAGGTTCGTATTTCCATTGCAAAACTAAAAAATCGTAAGGCACCAGGCCCCGATGTTTTGCAAAATATACTGCTAAAAAATCTATCATTGAAAAGTGTTGTTTACCTAACTAAGATTTTTAATGGCTGTTTACATCTTGGCTACTTTCCAAAAACCTGGAAAGTAGCACTTAGGAAACCCGGTAAAGAAGACACAGTACCTTCAAATTATCGCCCTATAAGCTTGCTTCCTGCCTTGGCCAAGCTATTTGAATCAATTATCTGTGCGAGACTCGTAAAAATAACTGACAATGTCCTTATAAATGAACAATTTGGCTTCCGTTCGTCACACTCTACTACCCACCAGCTTACCCGGGTCACGGAACATATTGCTCATAATCTGAACCTCAATAAATCTACAGGAATACTATTGCTCGACGTCGAGAAAGCTTTCGACTCGGTTTGGCATGATGGCCTCCTTTATAAGCTCGTGAAAGCATGTATTCCGTTGTTCTATGTAAAACTCTTGCAGTCATATCTCTATGAACGCCACTTTGCAGTACACATCGATTGCATTAAATCTGATCTTTTCCCTGTTCCCGCCGGTGTTCTCCAGGGATCGGTACTGGGTCCCTATTTATTCCTTTTATACGTTAATGACATTCCGATTCAAAAGTCAACCAATTTGGCTTGCTTTGCAGATGATACAGCAACATAAGAATCATTAGTCGATTACAGTTGTCAATTGAAAAGTTGCATGAATTTTTTACTACATGGAAATTAAAAATAAATGAAACCAAAACCGAGGCAATAATGTTTACTCGTCACCGTAGGTTACCAACGCGTTATGACAATATTTCAGGTCATAATATCCCCTGGAGCAAGGCAGTTCGCTATCTAGGTGTGACTTTGGACAATAAAGTAAACTGGACCAGACATGTAGGTAATGTGCGTGTCAAGAGTGCTCAAGCTTTACGTGCTTTAAGCCCGATTGTAAATAGGAAGTCAAATCTAAGCCCTGAAATTAAACTTAAAATATACACCACACTTGTACGTCCCATTCTAACTTTCGCTTGCCCTGTATGGAATAATACCAGCAATTCCAATATCAAAACACTACAAGTAATACAAAATAAAGCCCTAAAAATTGCATTCAATACCTCATTTCGAACTAATTTAAAAAATCTCCATGCCGAAATCAAGTTCCCAACCTTATACGAATTCATTGTAAAATTAACAAAATGTTTTTATTATAAACTCAAAACAAATCCTAATATCTTAATTCGTAATATATGTCAATCTCGTATCTGCGATCTGCCTTATGTCGATAGATACGGTACGTATCCCCTTCCCCATCACTATCTTTTGTTTTGTGACGACGAGTCATTGGATGCCCACCGCTCGGACAATACCGGCCGCATTAGCCATCGCGTTGACCCTCGGGTGGGGGCTTTGCTTCCCCTCGGTCGCCCACCGCGGTGGACGTGCGGGGGACGGAGTAGCGCACGCCGCTGATCGAGTGACTGGTTGCTTTTTGTGTTCAATAGATATTATTCGTAATATTTATTTGTTCCAATGTAGGTAGTTTCATGTAATGAGTGGACCACTAATTCGTGTTCACATAATTATAGTGAATGTTTAAGTTACGTACCAATTAATTATGTAGTGAAGTAAATAAAACTAATCCTGTTAATATACTTTTGTAGGTGTTACACCTGGTAAAGTAATCTAACTTTTATGTTTAACGTAAGAATACTTTTGTACTGTGTATTTTTGTGCTATGTAAAGAAATTAAATAAAGACTTTGAAAATGAAATGAATGACTGATGAAATTGGAATGGATGAATTTATGAAAGCATTAAAACTCATGAAGATGGGGAAATCTGCTGGGTATGATAGAGTGACGATTGAAATGTTGAGGGCTGGTGAGGGATTAGTAGCAGGAATGTTGCACCACCTAATGAACCTTTGTTGGAGACAAGGCCAGGTCCCAGAAGACTGGACGACGGCGGTGATTGTCCCAATTTATAAAGGTACAGGCTCGCAGCAGGACTGCCATAATCATCGCGGCATCAGCCTTCTAAGTGTGGTTGGGAAATTGTATGCCAAAATTTTGATTGATAGGGTAGTACGCATGACTGATGATAAGATTTGGGATGTGCAAGCGGGATTTCGAAAGGGAATGGGATGTACGGATCAAGTCTTCCTTGCGCTGCGTTGTGGAGAAATACCTGGCCAAAACCAGAAAGTGTTTTGCGCATTCGTGGACTTGGAAAAGGCGTATGACAAGGTGAACAGGAATGAGTTGTGGTAGGTACTATCCATGTATGGGGTGGACTGCAACTTAATACGGGCTCTGAAGTCATTGTACTAGGGCTCCAGAGCCTGTGTTAGGATTAATGGCGCCTACACAAACTGGTTTGATATCTCTAAAGGTGTCAGGCAAGGATGTGTAGCTTCGCCTTGGTTGTTCAATCTTTTCATGGATAGCTGTATGAGTGATATGAAAGGGTATGAATATGGAATAAAGATTGAAGACCTGCATGTTAAGTGCCTCCTATACGCCGATGACCAAGTTATACTTGCATCATCGGCGCAGGAGTTGCAGAAAATGGTAAACAGCATGAATGCGGCCTTTGAAGCGGGAGGTATGAAAGTGAATGCAAGAAAGAGGAACGTTATGGTTTTTGAGAGGCAGCAAGAAATGACTGAATGTAAAAAAAAAAAAATTTATGATTGAAGGTGAATGTGTAGAACAAGTGTCACAGTTTGTATACTTGGGTAGTTTGTTCACAAGGGATGGAAGATACGATGGAGATATTGAAAGGAGAGTGACTGAAGGATATCATAGTGTGGTGTGAATTATAGTAAAATACCACGTGACACAATGTCACTAGGGTTCAATGCCCCATCGATGTGAAAGAAACGGTCAGGTGACAGAAGTTCCTGAATTTTACACACGCGGTTAGCAACGAATGTTTGCCACCGGTGCGGCGACGAATGAATCCACGACAGAGCGATGGTGGAATCCGAAAATGCGAATACATCTTCAATGGGATAGCGAGCATGAAAAACGTTATGAACTTGATTTACAAGTTTAGCGAGAAGAAGCGCGGCGCATAATTCGAGCCTTGCTAGCGAAATAGTCTGTAGCCGAGCTACTTTAGATTTTGAACATACCAAATGAATGGATATGTCGCGGTTAGGATGTGTTACATGTAAATAAATAACGCAGCCATAAGCTTTCATGCTAGCGTCTCCAAAGGCGAGCAGGTGTACAACGCAGCCTACAGAGATACCTAAGTGACGAGGTATTTGTAAATTAGATAAAAGAGATAATTCTTCTTTGAATTGACCGAAGCGGTTAGTGATGGACTCTGGGGGCTCCTCATCCCAACCAATTTTAGCGAGCCAAAGTTCTTGTAATAAGAGCTTTGCATAAAGTATAACGGGAGCGACAAATCCCAATACGTCAAACAAGCGAGCGATGGTAGAAAGTATAGCGCATTTAGTGTCACCTGCGGATGATACGGATGTAGAAAACGAAAACATATCTGTGGTAGGTAGCCACTTTAAGCCTAATACTTTCAGCGTGTCACTATCGTCGGTAAATTCAACAGAAGCGCGATGAGACTCGGGCAAATGAGCCAGAAGTTCAGGCGAATTGCTTGCCCATTTGACAAGATTAAATCCGCCAGACTTAAGTAGAGCAAGTAACTCGTCTGCCAAGCGAATGCCATCTTCGATAGAATGTACAGATGTCGTAAGATCATCCATGTACAGTTCTCGAGTGGCGACCTCGGCAGCGAGAGGGAAGCGAGCGCGTTCATCGTCAGCTAACTGACGGATTGTACGCATAGCCAAAAATGGACTTGACCGAAGACCGAATGCGACGGAATTAAATTGGAGTATACGAAGCGGTTCGATATCATTAAATCGATATAATATTTTTTGATATTTGCGGTCAGTTTCGGCAAGGAAAATTCTAAGGTACATTTGCTGTATATCAGCGGTGATAGCAATTTTAAAATAGCGAAAATTTAAAAGAAGTGAAAATAAATCGGCCTGTAGATTCGGACCAGTATGCAACAAATCGTTAAGCGATGTGCCGGTATCGGTTTTAGCGCTAGCGTCCAAAACGATGCGAGTTTTTGTTGTCGCCTTATCAGGTTGTACAACAGCGTGATGCGGAATGAAATATCCTTCAGTTAAAGCGGTAGGAGAATAAGGTATTTCGGATAAATAACCTTTATCTATATAATCAGCGATGACGTTATTATAAGCTTGACGTAAAGCGGGAACAGCGTTAAATTTACGTTCGAGCGCTGAGAAGCGGCGCTGAGCGATAATAAAGGAATGACCTAAAGACTTAGGATCGCTCTTAAAGGGCAGCGACACACTAAAGCGACCACAAGACGTTCTTGATACGGTAGCTGCGAAAAGTTTCTCACAGTCGTGATTTTCGGGACTTAAATTATTTATAGAAGGCACCTCTTCAAGCTCCCAGAACTTAGTTAAATCATAATCTAAATTGTTAATTAAAGGACCGAAGGACCAGACTACACCATCAGAGTTCATAGCAGGTATCTCCCCCATGATAATGTAGCCAAGAGTAGTCTCGAGAGCGTGCGGTGCGGAGCGAGCGATATCCGAACAATCAGCTGACTGCGCGAGCGGCGGTATCACTTTACCTCCGCGTATAATGAAAGCGAACATCTGAACACCGAGAATCGCGTCAATATTCCCGGGCGAGTTCCAACAATCATCAGCGAGCGGTAAATGATTAAAGTGATCCATAATGGATGCAGGTATAGAGCGAGTAGGTAGCTGATCAGTGATATGATCAACCACTAGCAACATCAAATTATATTGAGCGTTAGAAACGCGCGATTGAATCGTAAGCGAAACGTAACCTTTAATAGGCGCGGAGATCGAACCTACAGTTTTCAAGGACGAATTAACGAGCGGTTTAATATTTAATTTTAATTTATTGCAACATGCGAGCGTTATAATATTATTTTGCGAAGCGCAATCAATTAAACAGCGTATAGTAAAGCGTTGTCCATTATTAGGAACATATACTTGAGCGGTAGGCAAAACAATTGTTTTATTATATTTATTAGGTGCGAGTTGATTACAAGAATGCAAAGTTATAGAACTCGTACATTCCTTGGCAGCGCGCGACGAAGTCACGGGCGGCGCAAGCGATGGTTCTGCATGCGTGTGCATGCACACGGACGAGCGCTCGTCGGGTCGCGTACGACCGGCGTTCGTGTCGGCAATGGCGTTAGCTGCGCTCGCAGCGGTAGCGGTCGGGCGATCCGACGGAAGGCGCCAATTCTGTTGGCTGTCGTTAGAAAACGAATCGCGCGGACGATTATCAAAATGCAATAGCGAATGGTGTTTTTTATGACACTGTTTACAAACATTACGCGAGTGACAATTAAATGTATTATGTTGTGAACTGAAACAATTAATGCATAGTTCATTATGTTTTATAAAATTAAAGCGATCCTTTACGGGCATTTTTTTAAATGCACCACATTCATATAAATGAACGTGTTGCAAAGTATTACAACAAATACAAGCGGTTTTATTATCGTTACTTTCGGTAATAGAGTCTGGCCATCGGTTCTTTGCACAAGAAAAGAGCGGTAAATTCAAAAAAACAAAGGGTGACAACACCGACTATAGACTGAAGAAATGCGTTTGATACTATTATTTTTTATATTCAATTAAAGTTATTTTATACATTTTTATTTATTACGTGTTATCATACCTGTACATATTATATAACAAACTGAGTCGGATAAGCTGCACAAACTTTAAAATTAGCTTAGATATCATCATAATAGCGTTTAGTCCCGTTTGCGGCCCAAACTTGCACTCCGGTATTTATGAATTAACGGTGACTGTAGCATAAACACAAAAACGGGACAATCCGTTTGACAGTGACATGACACTCATGACAGTTCAAAAATATTGCCATGTATAGATTTTAAAAAACAGTCCAGTGCAGAGAACCGATAGCCAGACTATAGTGAATGTATGCGAATTAGACCAACAAAGGCCAACAGAATTAGACCCTTGCGTTTTCAAAACGTTCTGTCGAGCGACAGTGGTATGTTCGAGAACTTTAATGTGATGACGGATATAGTCTACTAGATCAGTACTAGAAGGGACCTCTTTGTTGCGAACAGATAACTCAAAGTTTTTTACTATTTGAGAATCTAACTTTTTAAGAGCGATATGGGTAAAAATAAAGTCATTTAAATCCTTAATGTTTAATTGTTTTAAAGCGGACCAAGATGAATGAACTCGTTCGATAAAATTATTTAATTGTGCGGGTGACTCAGAACAAGGTTTTACATCGAGAATGTTATTTAGGTACATAGATCCTAGCGAACGTTTATCTTGGTATTTAGCGATTAAAGAATTCCAAATCGTGCGATAATTGGATTCATTGGGAATAATTCCCGCGAAAACATTAAGGGCGTTCCCAGTTAGTTTACCTACGAGGTACTGAACGCGTTGAGCGTCAGTTAGCTGTTTGTTAACATGCACGTTCGTTTTAAAATTTTGATAAAAGAGTGGCCAGCTTTCTGGCTCACCAGCAAATCCTACTAGGCTTAGCGGGGATAAGCGACAAGTAGTGAAAGTGTCACAAGTGGATTTACCACCCGCGGACACATCGTGACGAGACAGTAAACCTGAGCGTGTATGTTGGACAAACGAATACAAAGATTCAAAGGCTTCCCAATTATTAAAATTAAGTTTGTAATCGGGATCCTCTTCTAACCACAAGATGTTATGTTTATCGCAGAGGTCGTTGAATTGGCTATATAAGCCACTTATATTTGCCGAGGCGGCAAGAAACTCCTGCTTACTTCGCGTATCAATGTCGGACGGCGACAATTTGGTAGCGGTTGTGTATATAGCATTCATACGCGCGAATATTGCCTCTTTTTTAGCGATGATAATTTTAAGTGTAGCTTCGGACGCCATTTGAATGCAAGCGAGCGAACGTTTGAGAAGCTAAGCGACGATGTAGGTACTTACGTAGTAAAGCGCGTTTTGCGTCTACCTACTTACTTATGACCAAAATGAAATTTGGAGAAAAATTACGTACCTAGCTAAATAGATAGGTATTATTGAACAAATATAACTTCAATGCAAGCAATAGATGATAGAATAGGTAGCAATACGTAAGTTTAGCGAGAGAAAGGCGATAATAAGTATCGAGTACCTGCGCAATAGTTTGTAGGTACCTATTTAGCAAATTATAAAAAACGTAAGTAGCACAGCTATAACGCAAATATATTATAGAAATATGCGTATAGACTTATACAATTGACGAATATTAGCGAATAGTTAGATAACTAATAATAAATTGTAGAAACAATTTGCGATGCGAAGTGAGGTAAGTAGATACCTACCCACTTATATAGAAAATAAGTAAAAAGCGTATAAAAGGTTAAATAATAGCCGTTTGTATATGGATTAGCGAGATTATAGCCTATAAAGGTAAATTATAACTTCGACGATAGCAGAGAGCGAATAGATATATCAAGGAACACCGGTCAAATCCGGTTCGAAATGGACCAAACTTTTATGGGGGTGCGGATGCGTTTAACCACATAGAAATGTGGATCGCCTGTCCTGGGGACCAGGACAGGTTAGCGGGTAGATATATATATAAATATAAGAGGCTTCACACCACGATGAGAGCACCAACTCAGGGAAAACGTACTCACCAAATCGGCAAACTCGTACTCCTGGGTTATGGATGCTGCTGCAGGCTTCTGGTCGATCACTATACACGAAATCAGCACTGTAGGTGGAAGGTCTCTCGAGAATCACTTGCTAGTCCATAAAACAACGGCGCGTGAGCGCGTCAATCATCCGATGCTGATGAGACGCGATAAAAAGGCTGGTCTTCTGACAGCGTATCAGAACCAGGCGTGAAGGTATTATAGTCTATGCGATATTTATGATGAAAGCTCGTCTAGAAGAGTCTAGAACGAGGTGGACGTGACATACATCATTTCGCGATGGAGGCGCGACAGCGAGACTTGTGAGCGCCAGAGCAACACACTAGCGATGTAGCCGAGACGTTGCAGTGCAAAAATGCCATCTCGTGAGTCGAAGTTGTACCTAAAGGTTACATACGAATCCCAAAGATGGCGCAACATGTGGTGTGAGCGATGAATAAATTAAATTAATATATTATATAACATAAACGGCATAAACAGTATCAACATTAATTGAATGAAAGTTATAGCACAGTTATAGTTTATAAAAAAAAAAATTGTAATGTATTTTTTTTGAGTCAAATAAACATTTATTTATTTATATTCGTTACGAACCAGATATGGTTAAAGCTACGCTTTTAGAACTAATTCCACATAACGAGTCTTTTAATAAGTACGCTGTAGACGAAATGGCAGCACAACATGGGATCACGGTTTTAAGATTGCCCCCTTACCATTGCGAGGTGAACCCTATCGAATTGATATGGGCGCAGGTAAAGGGGCATGTAGCTTAAAATAATAAAACCTTCAAATTGACAGACGTGAGAAATTTATTTGAGAAAGGCATTCAAAAAATTACGGCTACCGAATGGTCTAAATGCGTATCCCATGTTGTCAAAGAAGAGGAGAAAATGAGTAGGCTAGATATGTTAATTGACAATATCACAGACACATTTATAATAAATGTTCCAGAAAGTGACAGCAACGTTTTTTTATTTATTTCACACACAATTATTAAAGAAAACTCTCAGATCCTTAATAAAATTAATCGTCATAACTAAATTATCCGTTCAGAAATATTTAATTTCCTTATATACTTAGTTTCTATTAAAGTAGTAGTTGTTTAGATATACTACTATAAACGAGAGGAATCGATCCGGAAATATTCCATTTCCGTATCGAATAATTTCGCAACGTCACTATTTAGTACTTGTCATAACGTTGCAACACTGAAATTGTCAAATCTGGAATCGAATTATAATTCCGACTATAGTTTGAATGTTTTATACTTTGAGATCTTTTAAATTCAAATTTACAATTTGTAGGAATCTTAATATTTCTACCAACCCCCATAAAATAATATTTGCAGCAACATGGTTTATTTGTTTTAGGTGATACTCGACTTGCCGCGCATAAGTACCGTAACGATACGATTTTAAACAACCTTAAGAGAACTGACCAAACAATGGACAAGGTTGAAGAACCGAAAAGAGGGACTGAAAGAGCTGTTGAAGACAAACCAGTTAAGAAGAACAGAATAGTGAAAACTCGCGACAAAATAGATATCAAATTACGTAACAATAAACAAAATAATAGCACATCCGATCATAATGACGCTCACAAAGTATCATCTGAAAACAAAATCAGTGCAGACCGAAGTATCAATAGTAACTCAAGCAACAAACTTAAATCGTTGTTATGTGACACTTGTCAGAAATGTTTTAGACGTAAAGGTGATTTAATAAAACATGTTCGCACACACACTGGCGAGAAGCCTTATCAGTGTAATGTATGTAAGAAACGATTCAATCAAAAGCCACATTTAGATATACATATGCGTATACACACGGGCGAGAAACCTTATGAGTGTAATGTATGTGAGAAATGTTTCAAAATGAAGAGTACTTTAAGTGAACATACTCGTACACATACGGGTGAGAAACCTTATGAGTGTAATGTATGCAAGAAATGTTTCAGTATGAAAACTACTTTAAGTAAACATACTCGTACACATACGGGTGAGAAACCTTATGAGTGTAATGTATGCAAGAAATGTTTCAGTCGGAAGAGTACTTTAAGTAAACATACTCGTACACATACGGGTGAGAAACCTTATGAGTGTAATGTATGCAAGAAATGTTTCAGTCGGAAGAGTACTTTAAGTAAACATACTCGTACACATACGGGTGAGAAACCTTATGAGTGTAATGTATGCAAGAAATGTTTCAGTGATAAGAGGAATTTAAGTAAACATACTCTTAAACATACGGGTGAGAAACCTTATGAGTGTAATGTATGCAAAAAGCGATTCAATCAGAAGCCAAATTTAGATAAACATATGCGTACACACACGGGCGAGAAACCTTATGAGTGTAATGTATGCAAAAAGCTATTCAATCTAAAGTCAACTTTAAATGTACATATGCGTACACACACGGGCGAGAAACCTTATGAGTGTAATGTATGCAAGAAATGTTTCAGTCAAAAGAGTATTTTAGATCTGCATACTCTGACACACACGGGTGAGAAACCTTATGAGTGTAATGTATGCAAGAAATGTTTCGGTCGAAAGAGTAGATTAGATCTGCATACTCGTACACATACGGGTGAGAAACCTTGAAAGCGAATCAATCTAAAGTCAACTTTAAATATACATATGCGTAAACACACGGGCGAGAAACCTTATGAGTGCAATGTATGTAAGAAATGTTTCAGTGATAAGAGGAATTTAAGTGAACATACTCGTACACATACAGGTTAGAAACCTTATGAGTGTAATGTATGCAAGAAATGTTTCAGTCTGAAGAGTACTTTAATTATACATACTCGTACACAAACTGGTGAGAAACCTTATGAGTGTAATGTATGCAAGAAATGTTGCAGTAATAAGAGTAATTTCAGTAAACATACTCGTACACATACAGGTGAGAAACCTTATGAGTGTATTGTATGCAAGAAGCGATTCAATTAAAAGCAACATTTATATAGACATACTCTTACACACACGGGTGAGAAACCTTATGAATGTAATGTATGTAAGAAATGTTTCAGTGATAAGAGGTACTTAGGAACACATATTTGTTTAAACACTCATTCAAAACTATAGTTGTTTACCTACTTTTAAGAGAACTTGGAGAACCCTGAGAGTAATAATATGTACTAATATGTATTCTGTGCCATTATAACATTACTGCGGCGTAGCGGAGGTCGCGGGTTCGATTCCTCCACAGTGCATATATTTGTATGCATAAATATTGTTGAGGCACGGAATCGGGCTATGTAAATAAATACTGCGTGCGTGTTCTTTTAGGGCTATATTGTCCAAACATTTACAAGTTACATAAACTGCGACGCACTCGCAGCCGACAATCCCGAAACTGGCGAGTGCATACGCAGTCGTCGTATGCAGCTAAACATGCTGACACTGCTTGCGTCCATACAATGTGTTTTTTGTAATGGTCCGGATTTTTCTGAGTATAAAATATGTGTATTTACAAAAAAATGTATCTCAGTAAGTCTATCCAATAATACAAACTAACTAAGCTATGCTTACTTGGGTCTAGATAGCGCTGTGTAGAATGTCTGAGAATATTTATTTATTATACTTGGTAGTAACTGGTTTGGATTACATACTAATTGCTGACAGCGACCTCGCCTGCGTGGAAACAATTTATAGCGGTAAATTGAAATATTCCGAAATAAAAGATATCGTAATTATGTTCTTCGGGTCCCAAGTTATCTCTATGCCAAATTTTAACCATATCGGTTCAGCAATCTAGGCGTGTGAACGCAACAGACATAATTTTGTTTCGCATGTGTCTATAATATTATAGTGCTTATCAATGGAGATATAGGGTCTAGTACCAAATAAATGTTTTTGTATGTGTTATAATAGGTTTGTCCTAATTAGTATTTAAGCAAACTAATTTAAAGAGATCTCCAATAAATCATATATTATGTTACTAGAAAATTTCGTTTATTCCCACTTGTTCTACTGAACAGTTTTACGGTAGAACAAAAGGGACTATTTTTTCTCACTAATTCTACGACATTAGATGGAACAAAAGGGTAGAACTAGTGGGAGTCTCTATTCCCACTTGTTCTACCAGTTCCATCGGGTAGAACTCACTCATCGTTAGTTCTCACTAGTTCGATTCATGAGTTCGATCGTCGAACTACTGAGACCTTTTTTTCTCATTTGTTCGATTATTAGTTGATGATTTCCACGGAGCCTCGCTTCGCGGGCTCCTATTTCTTTCTATTCTGGTAACTTAGCACTAACACTAGTACTACGATCAAAAAAGGTCTCAGTAGTTCGACGGTCAAACTTGAGAAAAAAAATTCTCAATAATTCGACGATCGAACTAATGACACGAACTAGTGGGAACAAGCGTTTTTTGCGGCGCACTTTCGTTGGTATTTTGGGTGACGGCAGGTCTGGTCGTATACACGCCTTCCTCACTGGTACACCATCAACTCCAGCGTCCACTCCCCAGCGCGCACCGTCAGCCACGCAATTGGCTCTTGCGAACCGGCCGCGGCAGCGACGGGACGCCACCGCCATTTCTGGTGGACGCCAAAGTTGTGACGAATATTTCTTCCCTAATAAAAAATGGTGTAAATTTATATCCAAGCAAGAAATGGTAGGTACTTTACATTATGATACAGAAAAGTGAAGTGTCAGCTTATAATAAAATGTTGATAAGATGATTTACACAATCAATAGAAATGAAGGTATGTAAAAGAGTTTCTAATAGCGAAAGTTTAGTAAAATCATGCTATCGTATTGTAGGAACTATCCAGTAATATTCTAACAAGTAAAATAAACAATACTTACATTATTTTTCTTCGTATCGAACAATTGTCAACGGTGCGCTCGCGCAAAGTTCAAACGACATTTTTTTTTCTTTTACAGACCGCACATAGTCATCAGGCCCTATTGCCTAGTCTTACCTAAATTGTTATTATTAGCCAGAGTAAGATTTAATAACATCAAATGAGGGCTGTAACCCGTGTTGCTCTACGCAAATCTATTTTTATTATTTTAGCACTTAATTAATCCAAAACTGATTTTATTGAAGTCTGTCGACGCATCATAATTTAATAGTATTTTTCATCACCTCACTAATTAGCTACTTTTGAAAATAAGTTATGATTGTGCTGTTGGTTATTGTTGAACTGTAATAAGTTTCATCTATATGTACAGGTAAGTTCATTGTTGTGCTTTGGTTAGAAAAATACATAGTTCTTAAGAAAAATTGCTTGATCTCATTCAATAGTATCAGGAATAGTACCTAAAGTAAGATTATTAATTCCAGTCAGTAAAATGACATTTCCAGTATTGCGGGTTTTTTGTCCCAAATAAATAATGATGTGGTAGAATTGAGTTTTTATAAATAAAAGTTATTCGAGTTTCCTTTTTTTTATTCAATATCAAATTGCCTTTATATAAATAAAAAATATGTAATTTACGGTAGTTAAACAGAATACATACACTGTAAGTATTTAAATAGTACATAAAATACTGTTATATTATTTGTTTTTGGTTATTGGAAGCACTTTGGACATCAGATCACTTGTCACGCTATGGACGCCTCTTTGTATTTCGTTCTGTTTTAACAGCCATGTTCTTTCCCAATCGACCGACTTTGTGCAAACTTCACATGAAGTATTTACTGAATAGTCCGAACAAAGCCTAAATATTTGGTTTGGATAGGTGAGCCCGTTCTTGAGTTATAAAATTACAACGAAAAGTGGCATTGATTTATATATATATTATATATATATAAATCAATGCCACTTTTCGTTGTAATTTAATATATATAACATTACTCGCGCCGTCATGATAAGGTATTAGAAATCATACGTGAGGCTGTAAGTTTGGCGGTAGCTAGAGCGAAAAAAGGATTAACCACAAACCAAAGAAATGACATTGCGTTTGTAAAGGAAGGCTGCTCAAAGAAATCACTTCAAAAGCCTTATTCAATTTTGATAGCTGCCGTTGACTGGACAATACTCGTAGACACGTATGAGAAGCACTATAGGATACCGGAGGATGTCTGTGCCTCATCATCCAGACCCGACATATTCCTTTTTCACGATCGCATAAGCGTGCAGTGCTTGTAGAACTCACAGTACCGTGGGAAACTAATATACCTAAAGACCACGCTATAAAGACAAACAAATACTTTGATTTGACTAACGAGTTAACCAAAAACGGCTACGTGGTTAAACTCTATGCCGTAGAAGTAGGAGCAAGGGGAATTCCAGCTAAATCCCTGTACAACTTACTTAAAGACCTCGGATTGCCAAGAGCTTCAGTAAGCTCTTTATTAAAACGTATATCAAAAGCGGCATTGTTAGGATCTTACCAAATTTGGATAGGTAGGGGGGGGAACACTACTGACGGTGGAGGTGAGCGCTGATGCATCACAAGGTGGCCACCCTAAACCTACATCTGGGTCGCAAGTCCCAGTCGCCGTCATGGTGTTCCTCTCTGTACCACGCTATGGACCCGGCGACCGCACGGTGAATCCATGGAGTGCTGAGAATCGGATCTCTTTAAAATCAGACAGCCCGGAGAGACCGGATGACTACTGGAAAGACAGTTGACGCTGGAAAGACAGATGACAATTGGAAAGACAATGGACTGCTGGAAAGACAGCCGCGGGCAAGGGCCTAGCAAGCCCTGCCCTAGAATTTATCGCTAAAAGTCCAATAAAGAAAAATACCTCCAGGACAATCCGAGAGGGGGGGCGAAAGAATTGTCCACCGGTGGATAAAACAAACGACAATGGCGAGAATACGGACTTAACATGTGCAACGTGCGGGAAAGTATACAAGAAGAGAGCCTGGTTTCTGAAGCACTTAAAATCACACGATGGTGTTGGAGCAAGACAGTCGTCTGTAAGTTCTTCAACTATTGCCACGGATAGAGTTGACCCTCATATATCCCAAGGTGAGCCAGAGTGTGACACAATCCAGGAGCCCATAAACATCCGGGCCCGTCTTAGCATTCCCTCTTTAAAGTCGACCACCTGGAAAGCCCACGACCAAAACTTAGCCATCCTGTTAGAGCATCCCGGAACAAAGCAGGATTTAAACAGTCAGGTAGAAACTTTCCAGGTTAGCATTTACTCATACCTACATGAGCATTACCCACCATCATTACCATACGCGCGAAAAAACCGAGAAAACGCGTTCAAAATTAAAATGAGAAAGAAAAAGCGGGACCTTATCAAACGACTACGGTTTGCTAAAGCTATGGGCGATAATCAACTTAGTCATCAACTGGCCAGAGCTTTAAGGTCCATACTGAAATTAATTCAAGGAATTTCTGTTCAAATAATAAATGAAAACAATAATTTTAATAGAGCAAAACATGAAGTAGAGTTCGATAAGGACCCGTTTAAGTACTCGAGGAATATTTTTAGCGACTGAAAGCAAGATAGGCTACTGCTAAGTAACGATCAGATCCATAGCTACTATAAAAGTAATTATGAGGTGCCTAAATACGAAAAACAATACAGTAAACCAAACGCGCAAAAACCATTAGGCCCTCATTTCACATTTGACTGTAATCCACCTAGCTTAGACGAAATAGAACACCAAATCAAAAAGAAACCAACAAAAACCGCCCCAGGGCCTGATGGCATACCTTACATTATCTATAAAAAATGCCCATCGGTACGTAAACATCTTCTAAGCATATTCAATAGGATCTGGTCGAGTAAAGAAGTCCCAGCGGCCTTCGGCAAGGCTAATTTTGTGCTCATTCCAAAGAAAGAAATAGTAACTAGTCCAAAAGACGCTAGACCAATAGCATTAACCAATACAATTTCTAAAATTTTCTTCTCATGGCTTCAATTTAAAATGACAAATTTCATGATCAATAATAACTATTTCAGACCAAACCACCAAAAAGGGTTCCTACCCGGAATTTCAGGATGTCTGGAACACAATTCTTTACTGGCGGAAAGTTTAAAAGATGCCAGATCAAATGAAAAGCAAATAACAGTTTGTTGGATAGACCTAGAAAACGCTTTTGGCTCAGTACAAAACGAGCTTATGTTGTTTGCATTAAAATGGTATCACTTTCCGTCCATCATTTGGGAAATAATATCCTCTTATTATGGTAAATTAAAGTTTGTGATTAATACCAAAGATGGATACACGCAACCTTTAAATTATAATGTGGGTTTGTTCCAAGGTTGCTGTTTATCACCTATAGTTTTCAATATAGTAATAAATATTTTAATAGACAACATTTCCACACACGACAAGAAGTGGGGCTATCGGTTTAAGCTAAACGGTAAATATACGGAGTCTATCCTCGCATTCGCGGACGATTTGGCAATACTGACTCGTAACCCAAAGCAGTGCCAGGACCTACTGCGTAGAGTAGACGATTTCTGTACATGGACAGATGGAATGAGAGCAAAACCTAGCAAATGCTACTGTCTATGTCTGGGTAGGCGGGGTACCAGGTATACTTCATATGACCCAGGGCTTAGTATAGGCGGGGAAAACGTTTCAACTATATCTGAAACCGTGCCTTTTAAATTCCTCGGAAGAAAGATTGACAACAGAGGTTGCACTCCAGCTTTGGACGAATTAATTGATAGTTTCATTATCGATTTAAAAAAGGTAGACCAACAACCAATAAGTAATGTTAAAAAAGCTTGGATCTATGACAATTATTTAACCTCGCGTCTTAACTGGCCGTTTCTTATATATGATATAAACCAGAGCCTCCTCAAAAAACTAGATGCGAGTGTCACGAAGACACTGAAGTCGTGGCTAGGGCTAGCTCAGTCGGCCGACCCGTCGGCACTATATAGATCCGCGAATAATTTTGGAATGACGCTTAAGAAGCCATCAGAACTCTATAAACACCTAAGAGTAACTAAAATGCACGTCTTATCGGAATCTAAAGACGAAATAGTAAAAGTCCTTCCAAAAGATAAAAATGCATCGGAGCTCGAATCACGCCTCCAGTTCCATAAAAGATTCATGATAGGCTCGCAGACTGGTAGAGTAGGTCTAGGTAATATTCAGAGACAAACAGATAAAGAAATAACAAAATCTTTTCTTCAAGCAGACGAAAACAACACCTATAAGGTGCACGCAATGAACCTAGAAATGCAAAACGAATGGTTGACTCTAGGTGAATTTTGTATTCCCATAGCCTTAAAATGGCGTACCATAATATACGACTGGTCACCGGCCTTACTTAAATTTTACCTGAATGCATTCCAGTTGACCCTCCCCGACCAAAGCAATCTGGTCAGATGGGGAAAAGCCACAGATAAAACATGTAACTCATGTGGTGAAGCAACTGGTACGGCTAGGCACCTACTAGTGGGTTGTAAAACGCTATTAGACCGGGGTCATTACTCGCGCCGTCATGATAAGGTATTAGAAATCATACGTGAGGCTGTAAGTTTGGCGGTAGCTAGAGCGAAAAAAGGATTAACCACAAACCAAAGAAATGACATTGCGTTTGTAAAGGAAGGCTGCTCAAAGAAATCACTTCAAAAGACTTATTCAATTTTGATAACTGCCGTTGACTGGACAATACTCGTAGACACGTATGAGAAGCACTATAGGATACCGGAGGATGTCTGTGCCTCATCATCCAGACCCGATATATTCCTTTTTTCACGATCGCATAAGCGTGCAGTGCTTGTAGAACTCACAGTACCGTGGGAAACTAATATACCTAAAGACCACGCTATAAAGACAAACAAATACTTTGATTTGACTAACGAGTTAACCAAAAACGGCTACGTGGTTAAACTCTATGCCGTAGAAGTAGGAGCAAGGGGAATTCCAGCTAAATCCCTGTACAACTTACTTAAAGACCTCGGATTGCCAAGAGCTTCAGTAAGCTCTTTATTAAAACGTATATCAAAAGCGGCATTGTTAGGATCTTACCAAATTTGGATAGGTAGGGGGGGGAACACTACTGACGGTGGAGGTGAGCGCTGATGCATCACAAGGTGGCCACCCTAAACCTACATCTGGGTCGCAAGTCCCAGTCGCCGTCATGGTGTTCCTCTCTGTACCACGCTATGGACCCGGCGACCGCACGGTGAATCCATGGAGTGCTGAGAATCGGATCTCTATAATGAAGCAACTGGTACGGCTAGGCACCTACTAGTGGGTTGTAAAACGCTATTAGACCGGGGTCATTACTCGCGCCGTCATGATAAGGTATTAGAAATCATACGTGAGGCTGTAAGTTTGGCGGTAGCTAGAGCGAAAAAAGGATTAACCACAAACCAAAGAAATGACATTGCGTTTGTAAAGGAAGGCTGCTCAAAGAAATCACTTCAAAAGACTTATTCAATTTTGATAGCTGCCGTTGACTGGACAATACTCGTAGACACGTATGAGAAGCACTATAGGATACCGGAGGATGTCTGTGCCTCATCATCCAGACCCGACATATTCCTTTTTTCACGATCGCATAAGCGTGCAGTGCTTGTAGAACTCACAGTACCGTGGGAAACTAATATACCTAAAGACCACGCTATAAAGACAAACAAATACTTTGATTTGACTAACGAGTTAACCAAAAACGGCTACGTGGTTAAACTCTATGCCGTAGAAGTAGGAGCAAGGGGAATTCCAGCTAAATCCCTGTACAACTTACTTAAAGACCTCGGATTGCCAAGAGCTTCAGTAAGCTCTTTATTAAAACGTATATCAAAAGCGGCATTGTTAGGATCTTACCAAATTTGGATAGGTAGGGGGGGGAACACTACTGACGGTGGAGGTGAGCGCTGATGCATCACAAGGTGGCCACCCTAAACCTACATCTGGGTCGCAAGTCCCAGTCGCCGTCATGGTGTTCCTCTCTGTACCACGCTATGGACCCGGCGACCGCACGGTGAATCCATGGAGTGCTGAGAATCGGATCTCTATTAATATATATATATATATATATATACATATATATATATATATATATATATATTATAATACTTTGCGCGGTGCGCGAGCTGCAAGCAGCTCGCGAGGATTAAAAAAAAATTGGTTCGACATCTTGGATTTTTCAACATTTTTTTTCAAAAATTCAAAATCAGAAGCTTCGATTTACTCAAAAATGACACCCATGTTGCCATGTCATCAAAGATGGCGGAGAAACGACCACCATGTTGGCCGCCATTTTGAATTTTTTGACATTTTGGATTTTTCCCATAGTCACCTCAGCTCTCTCTACATTTTTCCCATACATCATCCATATCGCGCATTACTCCTTCTAGGAGAACAATTGTGTCAGTGAGTGAGTGAGTGGTAATCGAGCTATATATAAAATGCGGTTCCGGGTATTTTTTGTTTAAGCAGCCCTCACCTATCTTTAATACCCTGGCCATGCTCCTCACCCATCTTCCAATCCCTCGATCCTCATCCATCTCCATATTTCTGACTGAGAGTTCTTCCATAAAAACATTCTGAAAAGGAACCATATCAAAGTCTTGCATAGTTCCCAACTTGCAGTCTCTTCAATATTCTCCATATAATTTGTATTTAAAAATAAATTCCGCCATCTTGAATTTTGTTTCTGTTCATTGAGTAGACCTTCAGGTCCTGATCATCTTTTGCTAAGAAACCACTCTTCTATCTTTTATACTCTCCGAGATAGACACCGACGTCATTTGTATGGCGGCCATCTTCTTTTCTCCATTTTGTTTTTTTTTTCAGCTCACTGCCAATTGGATAAGGTTCCAAGTATTTTTTGTTTGAGCAGCCCTCACCTATGTTTAATACCCTGGCCGTGCTCGTCACCCGTCTTCCAAACCCTCGATCATCATCTATCTACATATTTCTGACTAAGAGTTCTTCCACAAAAACATTTTAAAAAGAAACCATAAATCAAAGTCTTGCATAGTTCAAAACTTGTAGTCTATTCAATATTCGCCATACATTTTCTATAGAAAAATAAATTCCGCCATCTTGAATTTTTTTCTATTCATCGAGTAGACCTTTGGATCCTGATCATCTTTTGCGAAGAAACTACTCTTCCATCTTTTACACTCTCCGAGATGGACACCGACGAAATTTGTATGGCGGCCATTTTTTTTTCGCCATTTTGAATTTTTTTTCAGGTCACTGGCAATTGAATGACGTTTCGAGTGACATTTGCTCAAGCACCCCCAACCTATCTTCAATACCTTAAGCGTGCTCTTCACCCGTCTCCGAAATCCTCAATCATCAGCTCTCTCCGTACTTTTCCTCCGAATGAATTTTTATCCTCTATAGGAAACCATCAGTGAAAAAAAAAAATTCATACAAAATTGTTCAGGAGAGGTGATCAATGTGTGAGTGAGTGAGTCAGTGAATCAGCACGAGCAGCTATATATATATTAATATATAGATGAACAAGACCAATTACAGTAAAAAAGGTGAAAATAAATGCAAATGTAACTTATGTAGATGTCACGGTTACGCCGTGGGAATGACAATAAAAAAAACGCGCAACAGGTGTGTTTTTGTTGTTTACTTTGTGATTGTGGCAAAAATAAACTAGTGTAAGTATTTCGGTCATGGGTCGTGGTCCACCTGCTTAGTCCACCTGGGTGGACCACGGGCACTTTTTCTTGCCCGTGGTCCACCTCAGTTCACCTAGGTGGACCACGGGCACTATTTTTTGCCGGTGGTCCTATAAAAACCAATATGCAATCTGTCTGTTTGCACTGTGGGGGGGAAACGGTATTTAATTTTGGTGGATGCGCACTCTAAGTGGATAGAGGCGGTGCCTATGCGAACGTTAATAGTGCGGTCCACATTAGTACCTACTTTGGTACTAATGTGGACCGCACTATTAACGTTCTAAGGAGTATTTTCGCGAGATTCGGTTTACCATCGCGGCTCGTTTCAGACAACGGCCCCCCGTTCTCTTCGCTGGAATTTAAATAATATTGTCAGAATAATTGTATAAAACATACGACTTCGGCACCTTATAGACCTCAGGGTAACGGAGCGGTGAAAACCGTAAAGAATGCGATTAAGAGGGCAATGTTTGAGGCCCCCTGGTACTGAAGTACAACTATGTACTTCAACTAGTTGTACAAACGATACACTGCTTTAGGGTTCGTACACCCTCAAAATAAACATGCACATACACTCGGTGTCACTTATTATATTAGTTTAACTGGGTTGTACAAAAAATTCACCACAAAAGCGTTTGTACAATTTAAAAATGCGTTTTCTTGATTAGGTATCCAGTTGGCATTTAGTACATTATTGCCAGTAAGTAAGTTGAAATGGAAATATTTTCATCCCATTAATATTAAATTTAAATTTAATAAAATTGGAACTTAAATACTGTTTGAACATACCTACATAATTTAAAATAACAACCTTCAAAATTATTCAAAACTATGCAATAAACAACAAAAACAAAACTATGCAATAAATTTAAAAAAAAACTACTATATCAATGACTGGGGCGCAAAGTTTTCAAAAGAAAGGTATGGTGATCTTATGTTATTAATCAATTTAATTTATTTGCATTTCCAATATATTAGGTCGTTACATATGAAATTGCCCTGTTTCGTGAAGAAATTGGAGGAAACCCAATTTTCAGTACTAACGTTTTTGCAATTTTTTTAGGAATGACAAATCCAAATTTTAGGATTTTTTTTGTGTATGAATGAGACAACATTAAGGTAACAAACAGCAACTTTTATTACATTTTTGAAAAGTGACAGCTGTTAAGTAATACGAAATTTATCATCAAAATGGATAGCATTTAGGAAGTACTGTTTTCCAAGATAGAATTAATTTATCAAGCGGCCATTAAAAACAAAATTGAATACAGAGTTGTAAAATCTTGAAATCAACTTTCTAAAAAAATATAAATAATGGAAATAACTATTAAATTACAGGAATAACGAACTCATGAATTTTGTACGAAAATTTCGGCAATTTCATAGGTAATGACCTATTATTACCATCACTGAATACATACCTACTTAGGCTTCTATTATTGAAACAATAAAACCTAAATACAGTTTGAACATAAATAACTGAAAAAAACGACACTGAAAATGTTAACCATTATTTAAATTAAAAAAACTACCTAGTATTTTTATCCTACTTACGCAGCCAGTATAAATTAGCATAGTTGTACAAATAACCCTTCAACAAGGTTACCTGATGACTAGTACAACTGGTTGTACAAACGCTACAGCAGTGTATCGTTTGTACAACTAGTTGAACTACATAGTTGTACTTCAGTACCAGGGGGGTTTATGCCTCTATAATTTGATTGGTAACATTGTTTTTGTGTAACTATATGAAAAATAATAAGTACAGATATAAAAACATACAATGCGTTCCAGTTATTTTGTTATTCCTCAATTGCCTCATCATCATCATCATCTCAGCGTTTTTTCCGGTTGTATCCGAGACTTTCACCTCAAAGCCCGGGGTCCGATTGCTCCTTCTCTTGGTTTGGCTTTACCTATGGCTTTTATGGACGCGACTGCCGTCTGCGGTTCTTCCAGGTGGACTATTTTGTCAAACTGATTTGACCACGAGGAAAAAAAATCCTGTTGGTCAAACTTCTTGGATTGAGTCCTCGTAATCAAACTATTTTGTCTAACTGATTTGACAACGAGGAATAGTTCTTCCTCGTGGTAAAACTTGTTAAAGTTTAAGAAAAGTACATTTAAGTTCATTTCTAAAATAACAATTATTTACTTTTTTTTTAAATAAGGAAAGGGCATGGCAAATTTAGTTCGTATTTAGAATCTCGTTTTGAGTAGATTATAATATTAGTAAATAGAATTAGAAACCATCGGTTTTTCTTCCAGAGTGCTTACCTTTTTATAAAAAGCTTTTTTATTTTTATTTTTTAGTTTGTAAAATATTTATTAAATTGTTATATCTAATAATGATAATATGCTTCCGATTTCAGTCAAATCAGTTAGACAAAATAGTTTGATCACGAGGACTCACAGCCGCACTCAGAGACCTTTAACGGTTACTTAAGTTAAAGAAAAGGGTACTTTTCTATTAATGTTCAGGCTGTTACGGGGCCAAATTTGGAGTTTTACGATTTAGTAGCTCGGTGGCCTGGAAGAACACATGATAGTTTTATATACAACAGGCTGTTACGGGGCCAAATTTGGAGTTTTACGATTTAGTAGCTCGGTGGCCTGGAAGAACACATGATAGTTTTATATACAACAGCAGTTCTGTTAAACAAAAACTAAATACTGGTGTATTAAAAGGAATCATTTTAAGAGACAGTGGATATGCCCTTAACAATGTGCTTTTAACACCATTTTTATCTCCAATTTCAACACCTCAAGAAAATTATAACAAATGCCAAATTAAAACTAGAAACACTGTGAAAAGATGCTTTGGCATTTGGAAAAGATTTCCTTGCCTTCAAATAGGAATGGGCATAAAAGTGGACACAGTTGTAGCTGTCATTTGTGCATGTGCAACATTGCACAATATAGCTGTATTGGTGGATGATTTGATGCCACTGAACGGGGATGACATCCATGTCAATAATGATGTTGTTGATGTTGCACAAATAACAGAAAACTCCAACAGTAATAGTTTTACGGTGCGACAGGCTTTGGTTGAAAGTTTTTTTTCATAATATTATGTTTAAAATTATAAAATAAACAAAATTATCACACAACTTTACTTTTATTTTAAATTACTATTATACAAGAAGAAGTAAAGAAATCACGTTTCAAAGGAATTCCTCATTCATTTGGAGCATGATTTCTTTAATTCTTCTAATTCTATTTTAGATTTTTCTAAATCTATTTTCGCTTTTTCGTGCAATAATTTATTCTTTTCTTCCTCATATAGAAGTTTCCTCCGTCTAATATTTTCATTTTCCAACTGTAATTTTTGACTCTACAATTGGTCTCTTTTTAATTAATTGCGCCAGTAAGGCCTTCTCGTCGGCGGTGAAATTAGCTACTCTCTTGCGTGGTGTTTTTGATTGTAAATCCTGAAATGAATGCAGAATTAAGAAAAGTGTATCTTTGTTACAATATATAATTAATGATATAGTGTACTTGTAGTGATACTTACCATGATGTAAGTTAATTGAAAATAACAAATTATAAAAACTGTGTTCTTTCCCGGTGAAGCAAAACAAACAAATGATTTTCTAGTATATATATAATAATCTATGCAAATGATGTTACAATAACGTTAACCTAACATCAACAAACTCCAGTTCTTTTGACAAATTGACAATGACAGCAGTGATGCCTAGAATAAAAATGTCCTATTGCTTTGTTGTAATTATGTGAATATAGGTATTTAATTTTGCCTGTTAGTAGAAAATAACAACAAATGAACTTATTATCATTTATATCACTATACACAAAAATTAAGAATTTGTTTTATAATTTTTTCACTTTTTACTTTGGCTGGTTTTTAGGTGTGGCTACACCAACGCCTCATCGATTCGGTATCGATAAAGCAATTCGACACTGCTCCGCCCTTCGGAAACTTAAAGCTGTCATTATCTACATAATGAGCCCTTAAATTATGTCTATGTGCCGTCAATTAACGGATTTAATGAAAATTAGTTAAGTATTACTTAGGACTAATTTAATGAACTTCTCTGAGTGCGGCTGTGATTTCCCAATGTTATAATCAATTTGGCCTCTGTGGCCAAAATTGAGATAAGTGAGTGATAAGAGATCTCAATTAAGGTAGGTACATACCACTGTTTCACGTACACCTGGAATTCCGTAGACAGCTTCCGTCCCAAGTACAGCCAATACCTTTTCCTCTAAGCTTGTCAGTGGAGCTTCAGTGCTTGGGCCTCCACCAGTACCGTTAATAACTTTCTTATTTTTTGTATTGGATTATAATCCCTCAAGGAGGTATCGCTTGCTTCCTGCAAAATAAAATAAACAGTTAAGAATCTTCCATTGCAATATGTCCGTAATAACAATTAAAACACGAAATTATGTAACTGGATGTTTATTGTGCTAGGTAGCAAGTCATATTACATAGATTGAGAACTACCCCCACTTAGTTTATCTTATATGTCAACAAGACAAACAAGTACCTGCAACTGTCAATACACACATCTGAACTACACTCACAAACTACAATCATGTATATGTCATACCCTTCCCCCAAGTAAACACAAAATAATAAAGAATAACATTCTACTGATTAGAACAAAGCCTACAACATAACAATTAAAAATTTCAACATCTTAAGAATCAACTTAACAATATTATTATTTAGGTATTCCTAAAATATCAGCCCAAGACTCATCACTAGGAATTTCTATAATTTGCTCTGGTTCCTGGTCTGTCAGGTCTCCAGAGTCTTCTCTTATCTCTCTTCTCTCATCTTGTGGGCTTTCCACATGCGATGCAACTTTAATAAGTTGATCAATATGTCTGTTGACAATAGGACCGTCATCTGCTTGCACCTTGTAACTGGACGGACCAGTTTTCTCCACAATTCTGCCGGGTAACCACTTCGGACCATCGCTGTAATTCCTGTATCTAACTCTACAGCCTACTTCAGACTCTCTGTTTCGCCTCTGATTATTGTCGAAGACCTGTTGTTCAGTCTTTTTTCTTTGTATATGATCCGGGTGTATCGCGTCCAGTAAGGTGCGCAGTTTTCGACCCATCAGGAGTTCTGCAGGACTCTTCTGTGTTCCAGCACACTGTGTCGCGCGGAGGCCCAGTAGCATACTCGAAATTTTTACGTCCCACGTCATGTTGTCCATTTTTCGTATCTTGTCCTTTACCGTTTGGACCATCCTCTCTGCTAATCCATTGGTGGACTGCAATTTATGCAGCAAATCTCATCTGGTCTACTGCATTCCTTATAAGAATGTTCACCTGAACAAATAGAGCAACATTGTTTGCCATTACAAATATTCGCAGAATGGTTGAATTTAAAACATTTGTACGAGTAGCACTGTCGAAGAGGAGAAACATATTCAAAAACTCTGTATGAGAATAAATCATATTGTACACTTTCAGGTAATGAGTTCGTCAAAAAAGTGATGCTAACAGTTTGTGTTCCTACCAATTCATGACCAACTTTTCTTGTAAATCTCCTAACTGCAGTAATTTCGTATGTAGAAGTCAATTTAGTGAATAATTCTTTATTTGAGATATTTGCTGGTGCAAATCTTATGATACCAGTTTTTTCAATTACAGCTGTTGGAATATATGCTTTCATTCCATATTTCTCAAGAAAGTTGATGTTGTTTATGAAATTGTTAGCCGTATTGTACTGTTTGAAAATTACAACAATTTTATTTGCGGTAATACGCCTTATTGTCACCACACCTTTAATATTCGAAAATATATGATTTAAGTAAATCGGACTTTTATTTCCCAGTCTTTACTCTTTCCTGTATGTTTTTGCTTTCAATGAAATCCTTAAACTCCGTGTTAGTAGAATTTTCAGGGTATAGTCTTTTGTAATTAGGCTTGCGATATGGTAAATAAGAGTCACCCTCACCATCTCCGCCGCTAGCACCAGAAACGTCCCGGGGAACTTCGGGCTGCCGTCTCTTTTTTGAGGTGGGCGGGTTACCCCCGCCCTCCTCGTTTCCGTCCATTTTTATTATTTACACGTTATATTTATTTAAAGTTTGTCTATTTATACTATTATTTACAAAGAAATAGTGTTAAATTTAATTTAAATAGAATTTGGAAAAAATTTGAACCGCACTTTTTCAAATTCCCGCCAAGAATCATATGTATCAAAGAGAATTTAAGCACTGTACGTGATATGTATGAGTGTTGCCAGCCGATGCCTATGGACCGGGATCAGCCGGGAAGGTAGAAAAGATTGTAAAGTGTGCCTGTCTATTTTATCTAACTATGTGACATGAATGTACGTGTAATTGGATATACAATAAACTAATTATGAATTAAAATAAAATGTGATGTTTACTTTCCTTAGTATTGTATTGTATTGTTTGTATATAAGTTCTTTGAATGAAACATATTTCCGCTCTGACTGCTCTAATCTTTAATTGAGCAATGTTTGACACTGACATTGCAGACAGCAGGGCGCTGAATACCGTTTAAAATTGGGTAACGATATCTTTGCTCGGCAAGGTTAAAAAATAACGATTCTCATTTGACCGTTATTTAAGTACCAAATTTACCTGTAAAAATACCGTTATCGGGCTACGTAATCAGTGAACGTTAAAAAGGTATCATTTTGCTGGTAAATTTACCGATATTGGTAACGAAATTGTTACGTACAATTTAAAAAAGAGATGTATGCTTAGTATTAGTATTACACGGTGGGGGGTACGACAGCACGGCGATGTGTTCTTTCTAAACGAACCATTATTTAGCTAGGCCTGGTTGTTTTTCTTTGTTTAGTTAACAAATATGTCAAACCACAGCATCAAATGAAAGTATGTACCGGAATAGAAACTGACTGAGGAGTTATTCAACTTAACACCACAAATAAAACTTCATGATACGAGTTAGGGAGGGACTATGGAAAAGGGGTTTGGGTTTCTTCTTCTTTTTTTACTTAGATGACAATTTAGGGGACATTCTTGCCATTGTCAAGTTGGAAATTTCCCGATCAGAAAGAATTTTTAACGGCATCGAATTTGACTTTGACTGTAATAGTGGAAGAATTGTTTTTCTTTTCAATGTGTTAATTAGAGAACCATGGGTACATGGACACACAAGGGTGAAAACAACGATAAAGTTTCCCTTATTGGAATTCAACCAAATATAATTTCCAACTATCTTCAAGATAAATACGAAGAAGTATAGATAAATGATTAATAGGATAGTTGTTTTTTCGTTTTGCCCTGTTGAGCAGCAAAATTCAGTAATTCATCTACTATCTCATTTCCATTGATACCCGAGTGACCAGGAATCTATGCCAGAGCTTGAGCTTGCAGCCAATCTTTAGAAAAAATGCACAATATTAGTTATGAATTACTGGCAAAGGTATCCTTATTTATATGTGTAATAATAAATAACGTTACTTTGATAATGATATAAACTCTTTACTTATTCGGTCTCTATGAAACATTTCCTCTTATTAATTAATGTCAGTTTATCATTGTCATAAAATTTATCGCATTTTTAAGCATAATAAAACCTTGTATTACTTAATGGTTTTGTCTGTTATTTCAATTTATTATGCTTAAATAATCATGGATAAATATCTAAGGCCAGAAAGGTTTGATGCCGATTCTACTGCATCCAAAACATGGGAGCATTGGCGTAAATCATTTGAATACTTCTTATCAAGTCAGAAAAAGGTGACCGCTCTTTCGTCATCAGCGGAAGACGCACAGACGACTAAAGATCAATGGGATTAAGTAAAGTATCAAATTTTAGTAAACCATATCTCTCCTAACGTATATGCTTACATAAGTGAAACTCATAAGTATGACGAAACGATTATTAAACTAGAGAAGCTGTTTGTGAAACCCAAAAATATTATATTTGCACGACACATGCTCGCATCGCGAAAACAACGTTACGATGAAACTATAGATACCTATTGACAAGCATTGAAATCGTGTATAGACTCGGCAAAGAAAACTACGCTGCTGATGCTCTATCTAGAGTTTGTGCATCTACAGAATCACGCACTGCCAAACTTATATCACTTCATGAAGCTCTTTGCCATCCCGGTGTTTCACGTATGTACCATTGGATATGCTCTAAAAATCTACCATATTCCCTTGAAGATGTCCGAAATATGACAAGCTCTTGTTGGACATGTTCAGAAATAAAGCCGAGATACGTACGAAATACCAGCGATGAACATAAAAGACTAATCAAAGCAACGGCACCCTTCGAACGTTTGGGCATCGATTTTAAAGGCCCGGTTCCAACTAATACAGCCAACAGATTCATTTTGACTGTAATTGACGTATTTTCTCGATTTCCGTTCGCTTTTCCATGCTCAGACGTCAGCTCAAAAACAGTGGTCAAACATCTCAACAATTTATTCATGATTTTTGGTTTTCGTGGCACAGCTTTTCTTTCTGCTGAGGTGCAAAGATTTCTTTATGAAAGAGGTATCACCACAAGCCGAACTACAGCCTACAATCCACAAGGCAATGGGCAAGTGGAGAAATTGAATTCTACGCTCTGGAAAGCAATACTTTTGGCACTGAAAACTAAAAACTTATCAGTCGAGAACTGGGAGCAAGTTTTGCCGCAAGCCTTGCATTCTATTCGCTCCTTGCTTTGCACCGCTACTAATTTCACACCGCACGAACGAATGTTTAGACACCAACGGAGATCTACTAACAGGATTTCTATTCCAACTTGGCTTACGAAATCCGGCCAAGTATTACTGAAGAAGTTAAACAGGGGTAACAAATATGAACCAATTGTTGAGGAAGTGGAACTGTTACATTGTAATCCAGATTACTCCTATGTCAGATATCCCGATGGGAGAGAGACTACAGTGTCAAATCGTTATCTAGCGCCGCTGGGACCAGATGACATAGCTCGCCAGGAAACTGAAACTGATTCTTTTGTTACACCACCTACATAACCGGTAACTGAAAACCGTAACATGACACCTTCTTCGTCTACAGAGGCAGAAGAGCCGGTTTCTGACCAAAGTGAAGAGCGAGTGTCTCAAGAACGACCGCCGCTATCTCCGCCACCGGATACAATTCGTAAATCCAATCGCGTGCGCAGACCACCAACATTTTTAACTGATTATGTTACAGACTAGCGCGGGAGAATGATATAAACTCTTTACTTCTTCGGTCTCTATGAAACATTTCCTCTTATTAATTAATGTTTTAGTTTATCATTGTCTTAAAATTTATCGCATTTTTAAGCATAATAAAACCTTATATTACTTAAAGGTTTTGTCTGTTATTTCATATAGGTATAGCGATATAAAAATATCGTTTTAATAGCGTTCTGTTACCGACTTACCGTTAAAAAATATCGTTATATATATTGCCTTATTTGAGATATAGGCTCCATATGAGTCGAGCTCGAACGATAATTATCAGCGAGTTGAAACAAACACTTTTAACTGGCTAGAGAGACTCTCCTTAAAAATATTGCATAGATTACTGCATTAGAAAATAATTAATTACCGTTAAATAAAAGAACTAACTGATCGTTCAGTGGGTGCACCTGGATAAATTTTCTAGTCTAGTGCGTCATAAAATTTTGAACTTGTAATTAAAACTAATTATGCAAAGAGGTAATACTATACAAAAGTGTTTGTAATATCTGATAAAAATTAACGTCATAACGTTATATCATAAATCAACGTTTTTCCGACTAACCGTTAATAAAATTACCGTTATTAATATTAACTAATAAAATAACGTTAGATATTGCCATTTACGTTTTCAAATTCAACTTTCAACTTTCAAGTCCTCAGTCCTGCCGTCCTGGCTATATTACTTACTCTGTGGTCCTGGCTTGTCTGACAGTTCTTGTGAAATTTAAGTTTTACTTATTAATTGAAAATAACAAAATAAATTAAAAGTAAAAGGCTCCCTTTGGTCCTATATACAATCTACTTTCCATGCTCGTTGACCCGAATTATATAAACTGCGACAATAAACTAACATAAACGCAAATATGGTGAAGCTGTCGATGTGTAGAATTTGTTTATCGGACGACATTCCATTGCGTTCGATTGTTAACACGCATCTACAGAAGATTTATGAAGGTTTGACTATGATGCCGGTAAGTAATCCTACCATTATTAGACAATCGGAAGTTTGAAACGAGCATCTGTAGCGGCCTCACAATAATATAGCTATGAAACACCTCATATCAACTATTACTCTCTTAACTAACTTATTCAGTCGGAGTGCATGGATAGCGAAGACACTAGTCTTCATCTAATGGCAGAGTGCCCTATGTGCTCACTGATCAGACGGAAGCTTCTGCGTTGGGATACCTACCAGAGACCTGAGAGATCTGAAAGTGGAACTGATTTTAGGTTATTGCTTTGGAACCGATTGGACAGTACATGGCTCCACCACCGGTAACTGGTGCTACCACCTACAGCCTGCTAGGCTAGATTTCAACTATTGTGCTATCAGTAACACTGGTTGTACCTAGTTTACCTCATCTGAATTCTTTATTATAGAAGTTGCTCATTGGATGTTTGTCAGTCATACCAAACATTGCTCTAAGCGATGATATCCTATTGCTCCAACTGATTATCAGTCTGTCTAGTACATATTCCTGTTGTCTTTTTATATATATTGGGTTTTTATTGTGTACAACAAACTTTTTCTCTATTAAGCCACTTAAGTTGAAAACTACTAGTTAAGTAATTATGTTTAACAGTTGGTTACAGAAGACAGCAGACCTACACTGGCCTGTGACCTCTGTTGTTCAAGGCTCGAGCTAGGCACCTGCAATGAGCTGAAGAGATGTCTATGCAGTGAGGAGCTGTTCACGCAGTTGCTGAGACATAAAGTGGTGAGTGGTTCAGAAGATTGATCCTATCATTTAATATTGCATACAAAAAAGTATCAAGACTAGAAACAGTGTGAAAAATGTTTCATATACATTCACAACAACCTGTGCGACTTGGCTGTAGAGCATTTGATGAGTAAGTCAGATCTTGCAGGTGCAAGTTCTGGTCAGTGCTAATATTTATATGTGTATTTGCCATGGTCTGGGTGTTTATAATCATAATATGTGCTACGGATCCGTGATACCACTGAATGATACCATTGGTGGTGTCAAGGGTATGTTTCAATCCCTATGATATTACCAGTATTGTGTACAGTATCGTTATTGATATCATGACACCAGTGTAATTAATCTTGTTTTGCAGTAGAGTTTTAATTACAATTGTCATTTGTTAGTACTCTCAAATGTCCTGTGCTACACATACAGGATATATAAGGCCAGAGAGAGAACTGTTAAAATATGGTGTTGTTTTTACAGCAAGTCAACCTAAAAGTAATGCCCAATGTGCACTTAACCCTGGAGGATGTGGTGCAGACGACTGCAGATGTCTTAGATAATCATAACGTGAAACAAGAAGATGCTGAAGGTAATATTGTGAGAGTACATTCGAGCTGTTTCGATTCCCGCTCAGTGCAAATATTTGTACGTATGAATATATCTATTTGCTTTGGTCTGGGTATCTATATGTATAATATGTGTCTATTATAAAAAAGAAGTATATAAGTATGTTTATCCACATTCTTGAACCCATAACACAAGTAAGTTAAACTATGCTTACTCGGGTCTTGAAAGCACTGTGTAGAATGTTGTAGAATATTTATTTATTTTATATCACTCAGAATGCTCCTGTATAGCATATGGTAACCTGGTTGGCTCACAGTACTTGTAAGATAAAGGCCACACAGGCCCATAAGTGAACTTGTACACCAGTGCACTTGTGGACTTGTGAACTGATGCCGATTTGCGAGCTGCTGCGGCAAAAGCAGACGTCTTCTTACTGAAATTGACATCATTAAGTTATTAAAAGTGTTTGGAATCTTACATGAAACATTTTTCTATATTGGGCATGAATTTTGAAATAACGAACAAAGAGCTCTTTCCTCGCGTCTTCCGTACTACATTACTACCCAGAATACGTTGCTTATTAGGGATGCTATTGAATGGTGTACTAATTTATAATACAGTGTGTTTTTAAATTTCATTTGTTCTATCCCTGGCTTATCTACGTCGTTGAATTTACGAAAATCCAATGACACAAATTTAGTTTGCAAAAAAGTCGGACTCCTCCTTTGATTACTTATTGCTATTTCTTATAGTTTGGGACTTGCCCATGCGCGCCCATTCGAAAAATCACCCTGTAGACATTTATTCAGCTCGGTCCCTGTGCGATATTTTTATCTGTTCGCTTCTTGCAGAAAAATCTATTTCTTCTAAAAACTATATGTAAAAAATTAAAACGCAAACGACAGCGGGTTGGCGACCCACTTCGGAGAAATAGAAATTTGGTTGGAGAATACGCATCATTGGTTCCCCAATTAACGATACCCAATTACCACAATTACGCCCAAACTCTCGATCCTTGCGTGCATAATGATTACGTAACAATAAACGAAGTATCAGTGTACAGCGCTGAACTCTATCTATAGCAACCGCGTGGTAAAAACACATTTATCCTCATTCTATACTTGTTTGGCGCGAAAGCAGAATAGACGCGAAAGTTCGGCTTTCGTGTACGCGTACAAAACCATAAAATATTAAGCAAAGGAAAAACCCAATAACCACTAGTAAATTATCATTAAATTTTAATTTTTTAACTGTAATCCCTCCTACGCTACCGATAGATACCAAAATAAAACGAACAACTTAAGGTTAAAATAATTAAAATAGTATCTTTATAGTTTTAAAAGCTAACTTTGGCGGCCTCCGTGGCGTAGCGGTAGTGCATTCGACTGTTACGACAGGGGCCGCGGGTTCGATTCCCGCTTAGTGCAAATATTTGTATGCATGAATATGTCTATCCGCATTCTGGAACCCATAACACAAGTTAGTTAAACTATGCTTACTTTGGGTCTAGAAAGCGCTGTGTAGAATGTCGTAGCATATTTATTTATTTATTTACTGGTTTACAGTATTGCACAAGTAAAACCCATTCCAGGACCAAACACAAATTTTCTTCTTAGAAAATAGTGAACAAACACTTCGCAGCGGGGTATAATACCTACTAGTACAGTTATATTTTAATAATACTGACAAGAAAAAAATCCGCTTCTTACGATGTGTAGCTAAGGCTGTTTACACATTATGCCGCTGCCGCGGCGCCCGTTGCGCTAGTTCCCCTAGGATTGGTATGGAACCTTACACACGACGCAAAAGACAAAAAGATGACGCAATTCAATAATAAATATACCTACCTACCTACTCATTAAGAAATTAACCAATTGCTAGGTGATTTTATGAAGGAAATCTCTACGCTTTAAAGAACCTATTTTGGGTACTTACAATTTACGAAAACGCGCACTCTCTTTGGCTGCTGTAGCGCAACGTCACGTGTCACTTCCTTATATAGGTTACGTAACTTCCACCAAAGAGACAAAAATATATTGCATGTAGCGACATGAATAGTTTTGAATAGTTAACTTAAGTACACAATTTTGAAGTTTACTTTAAGCTACAATAGTCTTTATTTAGGTAGTCGACGAAATTAAATGAACCGAAGTTATGCGAATAAAAGACGTTGTCGGTTAATTTAAAAGTTTCTGTAAAAAAATTGATAGTGTTACTTTAACCGATACTATCGATTCGTTCTGCAATTGCAAAAAATACTGAAATCCATAGCATGTAATAATGATCGTGAAGGCAAAACACATTAACTCCATCTTACAGATACAATGAAAGCAAGGAAAAACTAATGTAGCGACTAGGCACTAGCACAGATTAATAAATAGTTACTAACGTAACAGATACATCACTCCCATACAAAAGCGAAAATACCTAGTCTATATTCACCTACAAAATTTTAATAATAATACCTGCTGCATAGAACGAGAAGTATTGTACCTTAAACACGCGTTCATAGAGTCGAGACTGTGTTGCCCGCCGTGCGAGTGACGCCATCGTAAGAATGTGCTAGGGTTGTACCTATGGTGATTATTGTAATAAAACGAATGTTACGAATCAACCATGTTTTTTATTTGTCAATCAAATATGTTTTAGTTTTATATAATGATTGATATTTTTTTTTCCTTCTCGGAATTCTCTGTTATTAAATTTTATAGTCGAAAATATCCTAAATCGCGTAAATAATTTTAACAAATAATCATAAGGAAAACAGGAGCAAAGCGACGAAAAATCAACGGTTTTTAACATTTGTAATACGGTGCTACCAGGCCGATTCATTATGACATTATAGCGGCAACATAAATACATTATTTACTATGTCACGGTTCAAGGTATACTAATTATCACGGTTCATGAAAAACAGCCTGGTGACAGACGGACTGACGGATGGACAGACAGACGGACAGATGGACAGTGAAGTCTTAGTAATAGGGTTCTGTATTTCCCCTTTGGGTACGGAGCCTTAAAAAAAATTATATCTATGGATAAGGTCATCAAAAATGATATTGAGGTTCCTAATATCATTTTTTTTCTAAACTGAATAGTTTGCGCGAGAAACCCTTCCAAAGTGGTAAAATGGGTCCCCCCCACCTCAAACTTGTAAAATAAAATATAAAATATATACTTATATGTTGTACATTACCATGCAAATTTCTACCGAAAACTGGTTTGAACGAGATCTAGTAAGTAGTTTTTTTTAATACGCCATAAATCGTAAAAATAAGAATATTATGTTACTTGCTGCTACGGAAGCCTTCATGTTCGAGTCCGACTCGCACTTGGCCGGTTTTTTTGTTAGCCAAACAAGGTAATCCCGGTGCACGAAAAACAAAAAGAAATGTAAGTAAATGAAACAAGTTAAAAATGCATTTTTTTATTATTAAAATAGTGCATACCATTTGCAAACCTACTATAATTTGGACACCTCGATAATTCGGAAGGGGTATTCTTTTTCCTATCCGGATTAGGGAGGCCCTACTGTATACTGTATACAGCTTTCTCATAAGATTTTTTCAAATTTTAATGCATTTAGATTAATTATTTTGTCAGTTTGTCCAACCATTGGTATAAAATACAAAATAATTTACAGTAGATATACCTATATATAGACTTTCGTATTAAAGTTATCGGGATATTTACCATGTTGTTTGTTTTGAAGCTGTCGCAATGCCTAATATACAACATGGTAAATATCCCGATAACTTTAATACGAATAAGAATGACCATGATAGTTTAAATACCGATATATAGACGCTTATTCCTACCCATAGCTAAAATATCAAAGAAATCTAAAATTAACGGACACTACCCATTGCGTAAGTACTAGGTAACTACAGTATAAGAATTAGGTACCTACCTATAAAACAACACTTTTATAATAACTGACTCAAAAAATTCCTTTAATTTACGATTTACATACCTGCTTATTACCTACTTATGTTTAAAGAAATAAATGGTGACAACATTCATAGATAAGATTTAAAATACTACGTGAGTAGTAGTTCTTCGTCTCTCGGCAATGAAAAAAACGACAAATTTTCCTTTGTTTTTTGACTTTTACACCCATCCACTGCACAATAATTACGTGGTTTCTGCATTTCGAAGCGTAAGCGCGGGAAACGTACAGTGCGGTTCGATGAGAGCATTCAGGCAGCCCTCTGCCTGTTTGTATCGTCGACGATACGCGAGCGCTAGGTATATAGCGCGCGGCCTTGAGCGAGTGACGGAGGCCTGGCACTAGTGATACAAGAGTGAGCCAAAACACATGTAGTGCTTTACACCGCATTTCCTATGACGGAGAAAAACGATTTAAGTGACTTAGGATATCCGAAACAGAAAAAGAAAACACATCAAATAACAATCTTACTATGGAATCGGTATCTATGGCGTAGCGGTAGTGCATTCGACTGCTAAGTCAAAGGTTGCGGGTTCGTTTCCGGCTCAGTGCAAATATGTATATTTGCATTGGTCTGGGTGTTTCTATTTATAATATGTATTTATTTACAAAAAAAAGTATTTAAGTATGTTTATCCGCATTCTAGAACCCATATGACAAGCTCTGCTTAGTTTGGGCCTAGATGGCGTTGTTTACTTTGTCCTACAATATTTATTTATTTATTTACTTTAAGCGATAATTTGACCAAATTCGCAAAAAAATTGTGTCACTTCATTTAGCGTCTGAAAAAAAAAGCCCAAAAGTGCAATTACTTGAAGCGACACCAAAGTGGTCAGATCGCTACGAAACCAAGACCAATCGACGCGGAAAAATTCGCTGATTCCAAAAATTATGTATATAACTCAGTTTCGACCAAAGTGTCGCTTAAAGTGTAGATATTTTAAAAGTTAACAAAAATTAAGCATGTAGTGATTAGAGGATTATAGCCACAAAAATATAAGAAATAAAACTTTTTAACAAAAAATTAAACCGCCGAAAAAACTGAAAAGCAGAAAATAATAAACCTTTTTTATTTAACCTTGTGGAGGAACACGGTGTGATGTTCCTCCAACACAAAGGGAGGATCCTCCGACCAGGCAAGGTGATGACGCCTGGCGGGCCGCCGCCCAACGGTTGTCGTTGAGATGTTGTATATATGTGTTCTTCTTACAAGGACCGTATTTGCAGTGTGCTGTGCCTTTACAGGCTGATGTGGCCGTAGGGTAACCAGGCTGCACCGGACGCTGCATGCTGTGGTATCCCAGTTGAGGCCGAAGCTGCTGGATGGCGAAGACTTAATTACCGCTCATGCGGAAGAAGTGAATAGGATGGTGGCGATTCCTATATCAGCAGCATTCCTATGCTGCTGATATGTTCATTGAAGGTTACGTGATCAGATCACGTCGGGGTCACCATTGTGGAGGAACGGGGTGTGATGTTCCTCCAACACAAAGGGAGGATCCTCCGACCAGGCAAGGTGATCACGCCTGGCGGGCCGCGGCCCAACGGTTGTCGTTGGAATGTTGCATATATGGTGTACCAGCGCGCGCGCGTGTTCACCTTGTTGTCGCTAGATGGCGCTGGGTATATGTAGTATCGCCACATCACTCCCCTCCAAGAGCGGAGGTTGATTGCGATGAGTCAGCTGTCTTAAGCTCTCTTGTGGAGCATGCCAGTGCCAGTCTTGTGTAGTTCCATTTCGTCGGAACTGGACGCCGCTGGTTCCATTGTTGGAACAGTCTTCCTCGCTAGTCCTCGTTAATTGGGACTAACCGCTGGTCCCGAAGATGCGGGGCTGAGTGCGATGATGCGGTGCTGCGGTGAAGTGCCCAGTGAGTCGGGGCTCGAAGCGTCGAGGTGAGTCCTCGGTGAGCCCTCGGTGAGGCGAGGCGAATCCTCAGTGAGATGAGGTGAGTCCTCGGCAGTGAGACGGGGCGAATCCTCTTGAGTGGAGGTAAGTCCCCCGCGTATGGGGCGAATACTGCGTAGACGGGAGAGATGTGCTCTTGTTATGTGGACCGTATATGCCGTAGGCAATGACTGCTGCGTAGACGGGAGAGATGTGTTCTTCTTACAAGGACCGTATTTGCAGTGTGCTGTGCCTTTAGAGGCTGATGTGGCCGTGGGGTAACCAGGCTGCACCGGTCGCTGCATGCTGTGGTATCCCAGTTGAGGCCGAAGCTGCTGGATGGCGAAGACTTAATTACCGCTCATGCGGAAGAAGTGAATAGGATGGTGGCGATAGGAATGCTGCTGATATGTTCAGCGAAGGTTACGTGATCAGATCACGTCGGGGTCACCACTGTGGAGGAACGGGGTGTGATGTTCCTCCAACACAAAGGGAGGATCCTCCGACCAGGCAAGGTGATCACGCCTGGCGGGCCGCGGCCCAACGGTTGTCGTTGGGATGTTGCATATATGGTGTACCAGCGCGCGAACTTCACTTTCGCGATTCAGGATTGGTATTGATGTAGTAGTATCCAAGTAGTTCACCTTGTTGTCGCTAGATGGCGCTGGGTATATGTGGTATCGCCACAACCTTATAACTAACTTCTTAAAGTAATGAAACTATGTCTAAGTATATATTTTTGTAAATAGTTGAGTTTTTAATTAACTTTAATAAATTAGTTCTTAAACGAATGTAAGTATAGCTAAGTAATTTTGAGTCGGCGCCAAACAAAGATCACTAAATTACCTTTAATTTAACGAAATAATCAAATCTAATTAACAATGCCAGATGAAATCTCCAGCGATAAACATTACTATTCCAAAATATACGCTCTCCGCACGACCACACGTCGACGTATATGCCCGTTCGGGTTGTTGTCTGGCTGGCATTAAGTTCGGGAACGCTCGGCATTTTCCGGCGAAGGAGCGTGTCGCGCCGCGCTGCCGCCGCGCATTACGGTTTACGTAATTAATCAATTACATAGCGTGTTTGGCGAACATAAACTGAATAGAGCTGAATAAGTGTGAGTAGTCCCTTACACGTCAGCAGAAGATAACGTGCTTTGAACCAATCGTACGACTGTAGATTCATATGTTGGACAAATGAATTAAGTATTTATTGTACTCATTTACAGATGATGCCGCGGTAGAGCAAGATGGCGCAGACCTGTATCATACCGCACTAGGCTTACACACGGAGTGTGACTTACCTCTTGATATTGTGAAGAAGGAACCGGATGACGTCGACACTGGTAAGTTAGTAGACTGGTGGAACGTGCGTGTGGACATACGACCGGCCGTGCAGATACATTCTGTACAAAACATAATATCGGGTGTGAATTTGTACCAGCGGCGCTCTATGGAACCAAACGGTAGTTTCAATCTCATAAACGGTTCCTATGAAAGTGGTAACTCCAAAGCGTTTTTCAGAGACATGAACTATCAAATAAACATCTAATGGACCAGCATCTGAAACATTCAAGATTTGCAGACGACTTCAGGCTTCTAGCTAAAACATCAAAAGAACTACAGAAATCATACAAACGTTAAATTGTGAGAGCAAAAACTTTGGTCTGCACATGAACCCAGGCAGAACTAAAGCCTTGAGTAATAACCATAAAAACTAATACAATACCTCCTCACCAATACGATACGGCCTCTGTGGCGTAGCGGTAGTGCATTCGATTGCTACGACAGGGGGCGCGGGTTCGATTCCCGCTCAGTGCAAATATTTGTAGGCATGAATATGTCTATTTGCATTGGTCTGGGTCACTTCGCTACTGAATGTCGAAGTTTAAAATGTCGACGTATGTTAGTTCTAAAGTACAGGATCTCGATGTACGCCAGTTCGAAAGTTCACTGCAGCGAAGTATGCAAGGCCGACCCCGACTCAGAGTACCCCGACTCGGATAGGTTAGGTTAGAAGGCTAAGGCGGGAGCGAAGCGGAGCGGAGCTCCCGCCTTAGCCTTCGTGGTTATTTTTTTTTTAACCACCTAGAAAATTAATTGTTGTGTGTCTCGTGATATTGTTTTATCAAATTTTCATACGTCGGCCTTGCATACTTCGCTGCAGTGAACTTTCGAACTGGCGTACATCGAGATCCTGTACTTTAGAACTGACATACGTCGACATTTTAAACTTCGACATTCAGTAGCGGAGTCGGTCTGGGTGTTTCTAAGTATAATATGTATGTATTTACAAAAAAAAGTATTTAAGTAATAAAAAATATGATAAACCGCATTCTGGAACCCATAACACAAGCTAGTTAAAATATGCTTAATTTGGGTCTAGAAAGCGCTGTGTAGAATGAAACCCTTAAAAAACTCGATAACCGTCCGAAAAATGAAAAAGAAACTAAAACAACATTTCCTACGACATAAAATTAATTAGTCAAGTTATCATTTACTCTCCGTGGAGCAGCCTGTATATCACGCATATCACCGAACCGCGGCTGCGTGGGATCAGTGTGGAGTGCGGCCACCTACCTCCTATTCTAGTTAATTTTTGATTACTTGTGTTTTTAGGGTTCCATTGCCAAATGGCAGAAAACGGATCCCTTATAGATTCGTCATGTCTGTCTGTCTGTCCGTCCGTATGTCACAGCCACTTTTTTCCCCTCCATAGTAATCCAATTTCGGTTTGATTGCGTTCAGGGGTCAGCAAGTGCATAGCCGGGCAGGGGGATTGTGGTCGCAGCACTAGTGGGACCGGTGGGTGTCACGCGGTGCTGCGACGACAATCCTCTTCTGATGAGGCCGTCAAGCTGAGTGCCACCATTGTGAACATGGTACGTGTATGTAATGGTGACCCTCTTTCCAGAGACTTTACCTTCAGCTTACCATCAGGCGAGGTGAAGTCAAATTGACGTGTCCTAAATATAAAAAAAAAAAAAAAAAAAAAAACTATAAGATCTATGCTGTTGAAACTTGGTAAGTAGATGTATTCTGTGAACCGCGTTAAGATTTTCATACAAAAATAGAAAAAAAACAATAAATTTTGGGGGTCCCCATACTTAGAACTTAAACTCAAACATTTTTTTTTCATCAACCCCATTGTACAGGGAGATAACAGCACTTACCTCGACTGTTCAGGAAAGTGTGATTAACCTAATAGTCTATCCTAGTCTATCCTAATGAAGGAGTACTTACGGTACTCCTAAGGCAAAAGTATCCTAGCTAATCCTAATCCCGTCACCCTATACTACTGTAATCCTAACGTACCTAACTGCTACCTTACGGTTCAATACACGCTTGGTTCTTGGGGCTCGCTGGCAGACCAAGTCGTGTTCGCAACCCTAACCCATAGTTCGTCACGGCGTGGTACTCGGTGGTGTTCGGTGACACAGACCTCCGCTCGTGTACGTCACTACGGTGCTTCGTTGGTACCCCTAATCGTCCCTACTCCCCTAGCCCTACTACCCTAGCCCTACTATAAGTATTTAAAAATACATATATATAATAGGTACAGGATATCTGGGGTGTGTGTTGGGTAACCTCCTCGAGTGTCGCTCCGATCCGATCCCGCTGCAGTCCGGGGGAACGGAATCGGAGCGGCCGGTACACCCTGGGCGGCGGTCAATGGCTTCCCCTTCACCCCTTCATAGGGTTGGCATTGATCGTCGGCCAATACCCAACGTGGCGGGAACACATCGCTCTCCGTACTCCTCTGCTTTCAGAGGAGACAGGATGAGCGATGCTGTTAGTGGTGAGATGACCCAGGGTCAGCCGGGGTGCGAGGGATATGCTCTATGGGTAACCTTACACCCCGGCGTCTGAAGACCCGAGACGGCGTGCGGTTTTAGTCGGTGCAAGCCCGACATAACCGCCCCCGCTGGCCGGCGGGGGGGTATCCGAAGGGATTTCCGCACGATAAAAAAAAAAAAAAAGGTACAGGATATCTGATGCCAGGCGACCTAAGACACCAGACGGACAGAGACAGGAATAGGGGTGCAGGTGGTAAGGTTTTCTCACTGCCGGTCAAGCAGCCTCACAAGACCGATCAGGTACTGACGGCTAGGGGTGTGTGTTGGGTAACCTCCTCGAGTGTCGCTCAGATTCCGATCCCGCTGCAGTCCGGGGGGAACGGAATCGGAGCGGCCGGTACACCCTGGGCGGCGGTCAATGGCTTCCACTTCACCCCTTCATAGGGTTGGCATTGATCGTCGGCCAATACCCAACGTGGCGGGAACACATCGCTCTCCGTACTCCTCTGCTTTCAGAGGAGACAGGATGAGCGATGCTGTTAGTGGTGAGATGGCCCAGGGTCAGCCGGGGTGCGAGGGATATGCTCTATGGGTAACCTTACACCCCGGCGTCTGAAGACCCGAGACGGCGTGCGGTTTTAGTCGGTGCAAGCCCGACATAACCGCCCCCGCTGGCCGGCGGGGGGGTATCCGAAGGGATTTCCGCACGATAAAAAAAAAAAAAAAGTACTGACGGCTAAGGGTGTCTTGGCCACAGTGAGAGGTTGGACAGGTAATGAGTCAAAGTCGGGCTCAACGTGATGACTGGTTTATTCTTACTTAAGTATGATCTTAAATACTAATTTTATCATATATACACAACTATAACTACGTCTTAGTGTGCTATTGGTGTTCATGCAACTTCAGCAGTCCTTTTTCCTCGTCCGTCATTTATCTACGTGATGATAAGCGCATATTAGTATATTTGAATATCACGTAGCGTTCATTGACGTCAGAATATAGGAAGTTGCTGTAAGTCATGTTCATGCGTGAACACCCATACATGTGTGGTATCTATGGATAGGTCTTCAAAAATGATATTGAGGTTTCTAAGATCATTTTTTTATAAACTGAATGTTTGCGCGAGAGACACTTCTAAAGTGGTAAAATGTGCCCCCCCCCCTGTAACTTCTAAAATAAGAGAATGATAAAACTAAAAAAAATATATGATGTACATTACCATGTAAACTTCCACCGAAAATTGGTTTGGACGAGATCTAGTAAGTAGTTTTTTTTAATACGTCATAAATCGTAAACTGCAATTTACCTTTCATTCAATCAACTCAAATATAAAAATTAAAAAAAAAACATTATTATGTTACTTGCTGCTACGGAACCCTTAATGGGCGAGTCCGACTCGCACTTGGCCGCTTTTTCTAAACTGAATAGTTTGCACGAGAGACACTTCCAAAGTGGTAAAGTGTGTGCCCCCCTGTAACTTCTAAAATAAGAGAATGATAATGACATAATCCGACGTGCTCTTGTCACTGCCGGTGTGCCAGCTGTACTTGAACCAAATGGTTTGGCACGCGACGATGGCAAGAGACCGGATGGTATGTCATTAATGCCATGGAAAATGGGTAGGACTCTGGTTTGGGACGCAACATGCGTCGACACCATTGCTCCTACCCATATAGCCAGCACGGCTGGCTGTGCCGGTGCTGCTGCTGCTTCTGCGGAGACTCTCAAACGGCGCAAATACTCAAACTTTATTGGAGATTATGAATTTGTGCCGTTTGGAGTCGAAACGTTAGGGGCATGGGGTCCGAGTGTTCGCAGTCTCGTCAGGGAGATTGCAACACGCATGATCGACGCTTCTCGTGACCAGAAGGCTGGCTTCTTTTTAGCACAGAGAATAAGTATTGCCATACAACGTGGCAATGCTGCCAGTCTTCTGGGTACGTTACCACAGGAGGCATGCGATGCGGAGGAATTCCACGATGCATTTTAGGTTTAAGTTTCTTTTAATTATTTATTTTATTTTAGTTTTATTTAGTTTAGATAGATATAAAATTTGTAACCACATTTGTAAATTTACTAATAAACCACTCGTGAGACTACAAAAAAATATATATGATGTACATTATCATGTAAACTTCCACCGAAAATTGGTTTGGACGAGATCTAGTAAGTAGTTTTTAGGGATTTTCTTTAGAAAAGCCCTATTGCTATCGAGTTGTCGTCGACGTCGTCGTTGCCAATTTTCTGTCACGGTTTTGGGTATGAAGGAGATGAGCTATCGAGTTGCTGTTTTCGGTAATAGATTCGTGCTGCGGTGAACCATTGCAAGATAAGATAAAATAAAAGAAAATCCCTTGTATTCGGTTGAGCTCGTCTCAGGAATTCAACTTGTTTTTAATACGTCATAAATCGTAAACCGCAATTTACCTTTCATTCAATCAACTCAAATATAAAATTTAAAAAAACTTTACTTGCTACTACGGAACCCTTAATGGGCGAGTCCGACTCGCACTTGGCCGCTTTTTTAACCTACTTTTATTTAGCCATTGACGGCTTAAATGCACAGTAAAACTCGTATGAGTTTATGTGACGTTTTTATTCAAGTTAATTCTTTATAATGTATTAACTTTAATAGTAGATTAGTAGCCAAGGGCTGTAAGGCATCAATTGCAGCCCGAGATATTTATTGTGCAATTGATGCTTACACCCGAGCTAACTATTCTGCTTTACATCTCGATTATGAGGTAAGTACCGGCATTACAAGAATAAAACATTTTATTTGTTGAAATTTATAGTGAAATGAGAACAATTTTCAAATTTTAAGGACAGGTGTTTTTTGGGTATGTTAATAGTTTGTGATTGTGATATTTGTTGGTCATGGACATAATCTGACGGGATGAAGCTTTCTTCAGCAGAAGTTGATGGTTGCGGATCATCTCTTGAAAAAGATGTTTGATTTTTTGAAAGCTGAATAGTTTTCGTTATTTTGTTGGCAATTTTAATTTTATTTTGTATGGAATCTTCAATGTAACCTTCAACCACCTTGCTGGATTTCCACCCACCGTGCCTTTTTATAGTGGTTAAGTTAGCCCCAGAATTGCTTCGGCATACTTCTGATGGTATTTTTTCCAATAACTTGTTTGTAGCACTTGCCTTGGTGGTACTTAAAAAACAATCGGTTGGTGTTTACATTTTCAGGACGATGGTTTCTGTATTTTTGTACGAATTCAGAGAATTCTTGAGGAACTACAAATGTTCGGTCAATTTTAGTTTTTGTGTTCGGTAGTTTAATTACTAACAACTGACCCTGTTGTTCTATGTTCTCTATTGTTATAGTTGTTAATTCAATACCTCGGCATGCGCCAGTTAAACCGAAGATAAGAACTACCTAAAACAAGCGAAATATAAAAATATGTAGGTATGTTTTATAGGATTGTAAGAGTATAAAAAATTAATTATGAAGTATTACCATTATATGATTGTTATTTTACGTACCTTTACAGCTAAAGATATGTCATCAGGGGCTTCATTTATGAATGTTTTCACGTCTTGCGCTGTAAAAACCTTTGACTTTTTACTTTTGTGCCCAGCAGATTGTCCTTTTAGAAAAGATGATAATTTTGAATAGTTCTTGATATTGATGTCGTGTTTAGTACTCATAGTTGCAACATTGAATAAATGCACCACAAACTAGATGGCTGCAGCTTTTTTGATAGCTCACTAAAGTATGTTAAGAATACAGTCTCGGATAAAGACTTTACTCGTTTCTCTGTTCGCCACTTTATGAACTCGTCGTAAGCTTTCAAATATCTCTCTTTAGAAGTTTCAGGCAAAATATTATTAATTGCTGCTTCAGCTTCCATTTTCGTTGAATCGGGAGTGCAGCTTATATCTTCATCACTTGAAGAACTCATGTTTTTTCCTAATTAGCACGTAATTATAAAGAAATCCCAAAAACAAACAATATTTAAAGTACTTAAAAGTTTTCTATTCCCGCCTTTTTTCATAAAAAGAATCAAGTAAAGAACTTTTAAATATTTTTTTTCAAGATTGAAGTTGAGTTTCGCCGTTCGATATTTAAAATTGATGACTATTATACTCACACGAAGACAAGGCTGTATAGCAAAGCGACCTCTTTGGTCATTGGGCTGAATGCATGATGTCTATTGCCAGTATGATGGTTAGATGTACGCGAACTTTTTGAAAGAAAGAAGTGTTTTTTTAAATTACTTACCGCCCTAGGGCTTTTCTAGCTACATTATTACCCTAGAGCGCTAATTAGTCACCTACAAGCCCCATTTGGAGGTAATAAGAACCTACTTACCGAACATGAGAGATGTAAAAAAATGTAAATAGCCAAGTAATAGAATACTAAACGAATATGTCTATCTTGGTAAACACGATAGTTAATCCGTTCCATGATATAAAATAATCATCATTATCATCATATCAACCGTAGGAAGTCCACTGCTGAACATAGGTTGACTTTCATTTCGACCGGTCTGTAGCGGCCTGCATTCCCCGAGATCCTGCGCTCTTTACCAGGTCGTCTGTCTACCTTGCGGGAGGCCTTCCTAGGCTGCGCTTGCCGTCACGTGGTCTCCATTTAAGAACCTTTCATATAAAATTAAGGGAATATTAACTGGAGTTAACGCGATCATGTATAGGTATATACATACCTTTGGATTGCCTGACGTTTCGACCATCAACCAAATCAAATAGGAACAAAGAAGTATCCCGAACAGTTACCATTACATGGAAAAAGTTATGGACACAAAAATAAATTTTAAAAGGAGATTACAGCTTAGACCATAATAAGATTATAAAGGATGCGTGCATATTAGCAAGCCTTGAATAGGGCAGCCAAACGTGGGTTTATACAAATGAAATAAAAAACAAACTAATTATTACGCAAAGAACCGTGGAAAGAAGCATATTAAAAACTAGTTGTTGCCCGCGACTCTGCCCGCTTGATTTTTGATCTCATTCCCGTAACCCATGGGACCATATTCTATGAATAGAATGTCTTCTTTCAAACTATAATCTATCCCTGTACCAAATTTTAGCCAGACCCGTTGAGCCTTTTGAGCGTGATTCAGTTACAAACATCTAAACACAAACTTTCACGTTTATAATATTAGTAAGATTAAGTGTCAACAAAGTAATAACAATTTAAGTATGTAAGTAGGTGAATATATTGTTTCAATCGTTTTAATCCCGTGTACAGGTGGTTTAACTCACAAAGTACTTATCAGCAATAACATACTCGTATACTGCATTATATTATATAGGCGCGTGTAGACAGTTAATATATATTTCGATCCTGTCAATATACCTGTATTGATAATATTTATGATATTGATGTGCAATATATATTGAAGTTATACTTCTTTTGGCGCGTTAGGGAAAAATGTTGAGAGTATTTTTTTACGATCCGCGCGCATACCGTCACGAAAAACCGACACCAAGAAGAATTTGATGTCAGTTGCCGGTATCATTTAACTAAATCATAAACTTTTGTAGAAATAATAATTTAAAAAATCATTTTAGATTTTTTAAATTATTATTTCTACAAAAGTAGGATAACGCGAAGGATAAAATTCTTAGAAATAGTATTATCTTATTACGCCAAAAAAGTATAACTTCGCAAGTACACACACACTTTTTTTTTGGACGAATGAAGGCAGTATTTATTGTACTCATTTACAGATGATGCCGCGGTAGAGCAAGATGGCGCAGACCTGTATCATACCGCACTAGGCTTACACACGGAGTGTGACATTCCTCTGGATATTGTAAAGGAGGAACCGGATGACGTCGACACTGGTAAGTTAGTAGACTGTGGCGGAACGTGCGTGTGGACATTATATTTATTTTGCACCCTTTTTTTTTACGTGCGGAAATCCCTTCGGCGGTTATGTCTCGACTAAAACCGCACGGTGTCCTCCCCACGCATGTGACATTATATAAAAGTTCTTGTAGTTCGTTGTAACAAAAATTAACTACTTAGTAGATCTCGTTCAAACCAATTTTCAGTGGAAGTTTACATGGTTAATGTACATCATATGTTTTTTTTGTCTTATCTTTCTCCTATTTTTGAAGTTATAGTGGGGGGGAGGGAGGCACATTTTACCACTTTGGTAGTGTCTCTCGCGCAAACCATTCAGTTTAGAAAAAAATGATATTAGGAACCTCAATATTATTTTTGAAGACCTATCCAAAGATATGCCACACATATGGGTTTGATGAAAATCTTCTTTTTGAGTGTCGGTTCTAAGTATGGGGAACCCCCAAATTTTTTTTTCTATTTTTGTATGAAAATTTTAATGCGGTTCACATAATACATCTACTTACCAAGTTTCAACAGCATAGTTCTTTTAGTTTCGGAAAAAAGTGGCTGTGACATACGGACGGGCAGACAGACAGACATGACGAATCTATAAGGGTTCCGTTTTTTCGCCATTTGGCAACGTAACCCTAAAAACAGTATAATATTTTAGTCCATTCCCCTAAAGTCCAACCACACGTCCGGATCGACTATCTGATCACGCGGCGGGGGGGCGGACACACGATTCACAAAATTACAGACGTGGCTAACGTGGCACTAGTAGATATCCCATCTCTATCCGTGGGTGTCGTTTAAGGTGACTAAGGGATAGGGCTGTTCTTCACCTTATATCATACAGTCCAAGAAAAATCGGCGAGAAATGCATGTGGATCTAAAAGAACTGTCTCTTCCTCATAGGAAGAGACAGTCCCACGTATCTGGGGGGGGGGGGGGACAAATCTATATGGAGAGATGGCGACGGTACTCGCCGACGTCACGCCGAAACCTTTCTCGAAGGGCCGAAAAGAGGGCAGCAGACTGTTGATTTGCTACTCTGAATGTAAAAGGGGCTGAAAAACTAGATGATGTATACGAGATGATGATAGAAAGAAATATAGATGTACTGTGTGTGAATGAGACGAAGCGAAAGGGGAGAGAAATACTAACACGCGGGCCTTTCACCGAAATATGGTCGGGCGTGTCAGACAGTTAACATGGCAACACCTTTACGGTGTTGGTATTATTCTCTCCGAGCGACTGACAGAATGTATGAGAGAGTATGATTGTGTTAACTCCCGTCTTCTCTGAATCCGGCTGAAGGTGGGGACACCTGTATTTCTTGTAGGTGTCTATGCCCCCGATATGAGCCATAACAAAGCTGACAGGGATGAATTTTGGGAGCAACTTTTGGGAGAGATTTTGTTAGTGCGTAAGCCAAATGAACGAATTGTTATGCTTGGAGATTTTAATGCTAGAGTTGGAGTAAAACGTGACGGATACGAGAATGTGCTGGGAGCATTTGGGGATAAAATAGTGAATGACAATGGTTTGTGTCTGCTAGAGATGTGTAGAGATGGGAATGGCTGTGATGAATACATGGTTTCAGCATAAGCTGATCTATATGTATACGTTTCGAAGAAAGGATGGAAATGTATTGAAAAAGAGGGATCCCCTTATTTCGCAGAAAGAAATTTCATAGAATTTCGTTTCACAGAAAATGTTTCATATAATATTTGGTCCTTATATTTTTATTTCGAATATTATTGTTTCAAAAACAATTTACTACAATGAAACATATTTCACAGAAACACAATTGAATGAATTTTTAATCACATTTTTTTGTTTAACAAACTTATCAAACTGTACAATTATTTTTAAAAGAATATTAAACCACCTTTATAATTTTCCAAATCACATTTATTTTTAACTGTAACATTTACAATTTAAATTTTTTTCCGATTGCTTGTAGTAATTTAATTTCTGAATAATTTCATATCAATATAGAATTTTTTATCTTTCGCATATTTTGTTGCAAATTTGTTTGCTTGAATTCTTCTGTAAAATAAAATAAAATCAATTTGTTATTAAATTGTTAATAAAACGTCATTATAGTTAACACCCCGACTCAAATTACCCCGACTCGGATAGGTTAGGTTAGAAGGCTGAGGCGGGAGCGAAGCGGAGTGAAGCTCCCGCCTTAGCCTTCGTGGTTATTTTTTTTTAATCACTCAGAAATATTACCACCCAGAATCGTTTATTGTATTAACTTATCGTTATATTTTAAAAAGTATAGCTTCACCTGTAAATTATTTGACTGAAATGAACGGTATGAATTGAAACGTTTAGAAGCTCTCACTTTGATAATATGTTTTTCTTGGTAATAAGTTTTATATTAAATAAACAATATAATGATTTGCTTTGTTATTCTATGATATGATTATTCTAATGTTAAACTTTATGTGAAACAAAAATCAATGATTTAAAAATCTTTAAAGTAAGTATTCTGTATATTGATTATTCTATGAAACGAAATTATGCGAAACATTTTCTGTAAAACGAAATTATTTAAAATAATATAGGCATGAGCTAGAACGCATAAAAGTGGAACGATTGAAAGATCCTGATGTGAAAGAAATGTACAAAAGGAAACTGAATGACAGACGAGAACCAAATTGGAGTGCCATGAGTAGATGGATGTAGAGGCAGTATGGACAGTTTTTAAAAGTAATGTAGTAGAGAGTGCCATTGATGTATGTAATTTTACACAAAAAGGAGAAGAAAATGTACGAAGGCTGACTGATGGGATGATGAAACGAGAAGAATGATAGAATAAAAGAAGAAAGCTTGGCAAGATGTGCTAGCGATGGAAGCTATTGATAGAGTAAGTGGAGGTATGAAGAAAGATAATATAAAGGAAAAGAAGAAAAATATCGTGTGAAAGAATGCGTATAAAGAAAGCAAAAGGAGAAAATGGAGAGGCTTGAGAGAGAGTTCAGTGTAAGTTTCCGGGATAACATAAAAACGTTCTGGAAACTAGTAAAAGAAGCGCGAGGGAACATAAAAACAGGTTCGATGGATGTAATAACGGATGAAAATTTAGGAAAGATTTGTGTTAGATCGTTGGAAGAGATATTTTGAAAGTCTGTATGAGCGTAGTGTGGATGAAATAGAGTATGACTAAGGAGTGATAGGTTCGCTGGCGTCCACTGATGAAATTGGAATGGATGAAATTATGAAAGCATTAAAACTCATGAAGATGGGAAAATCTGCTGGGTATGATAGAGTGACGATTGAAATGTTGAGGGCTGGTGAGGGATTAGTAGCAGGAATGTTGCACCACCTAATGAACCTTTGTTGGAGACAAGGCCAGGTCCCAGAAGACTGGACGAAGGCGGTGATTGTCCCAATTTATAAAGGTAAAGGCTCGCAGCAGGACTGCCATAATCATCGCGGCATCAGCCTTCTAAGTGTGGTTGTAAAATTGTATGCCAAAATTTTGATTGATAGGGTAGTACGCATGACTGATGATAAGATTTGGGATGTGCAAGCGGGATTTCGAAAGGGAATGGGATGTACGGATCAAGTCTTCCTTGCGCTGCGTTGTGGAGAAATACCTGGCCAAAACCAGAAAGTGTTTTGCGCATTCGTGGACTTGGAAAAGGCGTATGACAAGGTGAACAGGAATGAGTTGTTGAAGGTACTATCCATGTATGGGGTGGACTGCAACTTTATTAATGGCGCCTACACAGACTGGTTTGATATCTCTAAAGGTGTCAGGCAAGGATGTGTAGCTTCGCCTTGGTTGTTCAATCTTTTCATGGTATGAGTGATATGAAAGGGTGTGAATATGGAATAAAGATTGAAGACCTGCATGTTAAGTGCCTCCTATACGCCGATGACCAAATTATACTTGCATCATCGGCGCAGGAGTTGCAAAAAAAGGTGAACAGCATGAATGCGGCCTTTAAAGCGGGAGGAATGAAAGTGAATGCAAGACGAACGTTATGGTTTTTGAGAGGCAGCAAGAAATGACTGAATGTAATGTTATGATTGAAGGTGAATTGTAGAACAAGTGTCACAGTTTGTATACTTGGGTAGTTTGTTCACAAGGGATGGAAGATACGATGGAGATATTGAAAGGAGAGTGACTGAAGGAAATCGCGTGAACGGTGCGTTACTCTCCTTCATGAGTGGCCAGTCAGTGCCGAGGAAGGCACGACTGGCGGTTCATAACGGCGTACTAGTCCCCACATTAATGTATGGATGTGAAAGTTGGGCACGGCAGAAAAATCATGAAAGTAGAGATGCGGTCATTGCGTAGCATGTGTGGAGTAAGGTTGGCTGATAGGAAGAGGAATACAGACATACTTGAATGGTGTGGCCTGAAAGCAAATGTTGTTACTAGAATTTAAAAGGGTATGCTAAGGTGGTTTGGACACTTGGAACGAATGAGTACTGAGCGAATGACACACCAAGTATATAAGGCAGATGTAAGTGGGCAGGCAAGCCGGGGTCGACCTCGCGGGACATACTCTGATCAAATTAATGAGATACTGAAAAAAGGGCAGGTCGAAAGCACTCGAAACCGGCGGGCTTGCATGAAAGGTTTAATGACAGTGAAGGAAGCTCGTGAAGTATGTAAGGACAGAAGCAGATGGCGGGCTGTTGTCTCTGCCTACCCCGGAGGGAAAAAGGCGGAGTATATGTATGTATGTATTTTAGTCCACATTATATACACAGTTTGAAGTGAATAAATGAGGACCTATAATTGACTGTTTGTTACTGAATTAAATTTTTATACTATTGTTGTGGCTGTTGGTCCTCCGAATAAATAAATAAATTAACATGCTGCTTGCTGGTATCAACTGATATGATACTCAGAATTCTCGTAGGCTGTAAGGTGCTTACACTCTTAGTGTTTCTGTTAGTGTACAAGGTGAAATAGAACGGGTGTGTATGAGGCCTCACCAAAGTCTCTGGGGCCCAAACCAACCTCGCCTGCAGGTCGGTACAACAGCTGATTGACAGACGAGGTCCTGGCGCAGGCGTCGTCTCGGGGTTAGGGGTCAGATGGCATTCGCTCTCGTAAAAGCTTAAACCAAATCGTGGAATGAGTAGTGGAAGAGCGGGCTGCAAAGTGCAAGCTTTGTATGTAACCGGTATTGTCGCGCGGACGAAGAACAGGGTCTGTAGACAAAGTGACATCCTACTAGTGGAATGGCTAAAACCTTCAAAAGTTCGAAATGTATGGGAGTGACATTATTTGTTACACGTGACATGTCGACAAGTAACGCCTTTCCCGTGCATTTCGGACTTTTGAAGATTCGCTTCGAAGCGCTTCCACTAGTAGAATGTTACTTTGTCTAGGCCCCGAGTGAGGTCAGTATCACTAATCATAATGTCTATCGGGACAACAATGTTAAGCGCCTGAAAATATCTGAACTAAAGTCGGAATTATAATTCGATTCCACATTTGACATTAGCTACTGTAATTTTGTAAAATAATGATTTCACATATAATAGTGTAGTGATGAACACAAAAATCGATAAACAATCGCGATTTATGTTTATGTAATCATAATATTGGTGTGCCAATTAAAGACTAAATTATTGATTCTTATTTAAATAAATACATAATTATTCATAATAATTATTTATTAATTAATAACCGCTGCTTTATGTTATAAAAAGTTAATATTTTTGTTTTTTATATTAAAAACAAAACTTATAATAAAAGAGCCTAGATAGTTTTCTGTATTGGCAACCCGTGCGCGCTCGTGCAGCTATCGCCATTTTGTTTATCTTGTCATTCGGCTTCATTCTCCCAGTCTGACTGCACGAATCTTGTTTTGGTTTTCCATCAAAATGGATCCTCAGCCAAGTACATCACAAAGAAGGCTTCCTGGAAGAGGGGCTCATGATTTTTGAAGCAAAGAAAAATTGTGAAGATTACCATGATGAGATGAATGCAGTTTGTGTTGAGCAGTGGTTCGCTGGAGTCTTTCCAAAATTAAGACCAAACTCAATTGTGGTGATGGATAATGCATCTTACCACTCCCGAAAAGAGGAAACGGCACCAAAAATGAGCTGGAAAAAAGCTGCCATTCAAGACTGGCTTTTAAATGAAAATATTCATTACGAACCAGATATGGTTAAAGCTACGCTTTTAGAAGTGATTCCAGATAACGAGTCTTTTAATAAGTACGCTGTAGACGAAATGGCAGCACAATATGGGATCACGGTTTTAAGACTGCCCCCTTACCATTGCGAGCTGAACCCTATCGAATTGATATGGGCGCAGGTAAAGGGGCATGTAGCTTAAAATAATAAAACCTTCAAATTGACAGACGTGACAGAATGGTCTAAATGCGTATCCCATGTTGTCAAAGAAGAGGAAAAAATGAGTAGGCTAGATATGTTAATTGACAATATCACAGACACATTTATAATAAATGTTACAGAAAGTGACAGCGACGTTTTTTTATTTATTTCACACACAATTATTAAAGAAAACTCTCAGATCCTTAATAAAATTAATCGTCATAACTAAATTATCCGTTCAGAAATATTTAATTTCCTTAAATACTTAGTTTCTATTAAAGTAGTAGTTGTTTAGATATACTACTATAAACGAGAGGAATCGATCCGGAAATATTCCATTTCCGTATCGAATAATTTCGCAACGTCACTATTTAGTACTTGTCATAACGTTGCAACACTGAAATTGTCAAATCTGGAATCGAATTATAATTCCGACTATAGTTTGAATGTTTTATACTTTGACATCTTTTAAATTCAAATTTACAATTTGTAGGAATCTTAATATTTCTACCAACCCCCATAAAATAATATTTGCAGCAACATGGTTTATTTGTTTTAGGTGATACTCGACTTGCCGCGCATAAGTACCGTAACGATACGATTTTAAACAACCTTAAGAGAACTGACCAAACAATGGACAAGGTTGAAGAACCGAAAAGAGGGACTGAAAGAGCTGTTGAAGACAAACCAGTTAAGAAGAACAAAATAGTGGAAACTCGCGACAAAATAGATATCAAATTACGTAACAATAAACAAAATAATAGCACATCCGATCATAATGACGCTCACACAGAATCATCTGAAAACAAAATCAGTGCAAACCGAAGTATCAATAGTAGCTCAAGCAACAAACTTAAATCGTTGTTATGTGACACTTGTCAGAAGTGTTTTACACATAAAGGTAATTTACTAAAACATGTTCGCACACACACTGGCGAGAAGCCTTATCAGTGTAATGTATGTAAGAAACGATTCAATCAAAAGCCAAATTTAGATATACATATGCGTATACACACGGGCGAGAAACCTTATGATTGTAATGTATGCAAAAAGCGATTCAATCATAAGCCAAATTTAGATTTACATATGCGTACACACACGGGCGAGAAACCTTATGAGTGTAATGTATGCAAGAAATGTTTCAGTATGAAGAGTACTTTAAGTAAACATACTCGTACACATACGGGCGAGAAACCTTATGAGTGTAATGTATGTAAGAAATGTTTCAGTGAAAAGAGGCGTTTAAGTGAACATACTCGTACACATACAGGTGAGAAACCTTATGAGTGTAATGTATGCAAGAAATGTTTCAGTCAAAAGAGTAGTTTAGATCTGCATACTCTGACACACATGGGTGAGAAACCTTATGAGTGTAATGTATACAAGAAATGTTTCAGTCTGAAGAGTACTTTAATTATACATACTCGTACACATACGGGTGAGAAACCTTATGAGTGTAATGTATGCAAAAAGCGATTCAAGCTAAAGTCAACTTTAAATATACATATGCGTACACACACGGGCGAGAAACCTTATGAGTGTAATGTATGCAAGAAATGTTTCAGTCAAAAGAGTAGTTTAGATCTGCATACTCTGACACACATGGGTGAGAAACCTTATGAGTGTAATGTATGCAAGAAATGTTTCAGTCGGAAGAGTACTTTAATTATACATACTCGTACACATACGGGTGAGAAACCTTATGAGTGTAATGTATGCAAGAAATGTTTCAGTATGAAGGATACTTTAAGTAAACATAGTCGTACACATACGGGTGAGAAACCTTATGAGTGTAATGTATGTAAGAAATGTTTCAGTCGAAGGCCACATTTAGATATACATATTATGCGTATACACACTGGCTAGAACCCTTATGAGTGTAATGTATGCAAGAAATGTTTCAGTGATAAGAGGAATTTAAGTCAACATACTCATACAGGTAAATTAGCTTGGAGAAATTTTTGCGTTTGTAGTAGTGTATGGTCAGCAAATAAAAAAAAACAACATTTTATTTTTAGTTTTTATTTTTTTAAAGGTAATATACGTTTGTGGCTGGAACACACCAAATGCGTACACGTATACGCATGCGCACTACGTACTAATACGGACGTGAAAATGTGTATCCACTGCATTGTAATCTATGGAACTGTATGAGGCAGACAAGCCAGTTCCAAACATTACAAGCAGTGAATGCCGGTTTTCACTTCAGTGAAGACGTGTATGAATTAGGTGTTCTCCGGCCATAAATGTTTTATTCTAATTATTCATCAACCCCAGGCATATCACAATCATCCCCATCCTCGCTTTCATCAGATGAATTATTTAAATTAATTATGATTCGTTCTGATATTGTGTCTAAAGCTGCGTCTCTACCCTGATATTTGTTTTCCTCCTCAATAGCATGCAGACAAACTTTTCTCCATTCCTCTACAGTTATGGCGTTCATTTGTTCTTCAGCTAATGACATTATAACCTTCATATTCATTGCGACATTCTTTTTTGCGACATATGCTATCGCCCATATATTTTCTATAGGATTAAACTCCGGGTGGTATGGTGGTAAACGCAGCACAGTATGACCGTGCTGTCGTAATATTTCGTCTATCTTGTACTCTACAAATCTCGCCTTGTTTTGCCGAATCAGTTCATATAATTGAGGCTTAAGCAACGTGGATGAATGCTCAATGTTTCGAAATGTCAGCCAGTCAATCATTTGCTGTTTTCTAGAATTACTATTCGGTGCAGGATTTTGTATTGAGTTATGATATGGTGCGATGTCAACAACAACAACACTATTTGGTTGTAAGTTGGGTATTAATTGAGTTTGAATCCACCTTGGATAGTTGTCATAGTTCATATTGTCGTGGTAATCTCCACTTTTTTGGTTGGCTTTAAACATAAGCAATGCATTTGGTATAAAACCACCCATACCACCGGCATGAACAATGATTAAGCGGTTGCCTTTCGATATATGTTGCTTCAAACCTGAAGTGCTTCCATCTGACCAAGATTTCGAGAGGGTATGTGATGTATGTATATATGTTTCGTCGGTGTAAACAATTGGTCGGCGTTGTTCACGATATTCAGCAATTTTCATCAAATATATAATAATAATAATAATAATAACCTGGCAACACTGGGAACGAACAGACGACATTTTTGTGCCTGCAGAAAAATATACAAATAAAATAATACAAAAGCTTTCCCAAAACCCAAAACCAAACTATAAATAAATTCCACAATGAAAATAGATATAATTTTACAATAGAATCCAATGAAAACTATAAAATATTAATACAGAAAATATGACATGACAATTACATGACATCTAATGTCTGTCATATATAAAAAGCAACAAAATAAAATAATGTAAAAGGACAAAAATGATCACAAGATCCCAGAAAAGGACAGCACGCCTACCATCTCCGGACTCGTCAGTAAGCTCCGCCCCACAGCCAACCTCAAGTGGAATCCCTGGGGCGTCGAGCAGCAGCTCTAGTGACGAGTATTTCTCCCCACCGACGTCACCAACACCTGCGCGCCGGCGAGGGAGAGGCCGGCCCCCGGCCTGCTTGGGGTCCCGAGGCCCACCGGCCTCGAATAGGGCCCCCGCTGCCGGTGGTGTAGTGCGTCGCATGCGATGGACTCATATTATGAATGAGAATTGCATGCGCGCCTACTATGGAGCTACAGAGGGAGAAACCATTCGAACGGCGTATCGTGACAGGATGCTTGCTCTGTTTCAGGTCCTCGATCCAACCATCACAGTGTCCGCCCAACGATTGTCGGATCAAGTGCGTGCTATCCAGCGGTGTAACCTGTTGGATCAATCTGTGCTTGATCGGCTCCGCCTGGAGGCACAACCTACTCGCGCGACTCCTGCCTTGATACGGGACTCACCCACCGCGTCGTCAGCTCCGCTGTCAGGAGTGACACCAGCGACATCGGTGGAGCCCGTGGGCGATGATGGAGATTGTGTGAGTACGACTGTTAGCACCCAGGTAAGTGAGCAATTGGGGAGGGCTTTGGAGGACGCTATTCGCCAGTATAGGTCCGCGCCTGAATCTAGGCCGCGTCTACCACGTCTGCCCACTCATAGGCGAAATCTGGCACTGATGGGAGCCCTGAATGATTTACTATTCCCGTACATGCGGGCTAGTAAAGATTTGTTTGATACCCACTCGATCATGTACTGTGGAGCAATCGCGGTGTGCCGCGTCGCTCGTGTCAAGTTTCCAGATACTGACCGGGCGCCGCGGCTCGCCGAGGTTGTACCCGCTTGGCAGGTACGGATCGAGCGGCGTATCAGCACATTCAGGACTCTCATTGCGAAGCTGGTCTGCTTCAGTCGGGGGAATAACCGCCCCCGTGTCATGCGTTTCGTGACTCAAGCATTCGCCGGGACCGGTATTCGGCGCCCGGATTTTGAGGCTAACGTCACGGAGCGCATTGACTACCTGAAGCAGAAAGTCTATGCATGGGCAGCCCGTATTCGCCGGTACAGAGAGCGCGTGGATCGGTACTGGCAGAATCGCCTTTTCCAGAGTGACCAAAGGAAGGTGTACCGGAAGTGGGATGGAACCACCCAATGTGTGGTCGATGAGGGGCTGCCAGGAGCCAGTGCCATGATTAATTTCTGGCGTGGTATCTGGTCAGCGCCCGTCGAACACACAGAGGGCGATTGGATGTGCGTTGTTGAGCGTGAATGTGGGAGCATCGAACCCATGGCGTCCATAACTATAGACCCCGAAGACGTGAGTTGTGCGATCCGTACGGCCCCGAACTGGAAAAGTCCTGGACCGGACGGGTTGCACAACTTCTGGATAAAGTGGATCCGGTGCTCCCATGGCCGCTTAGCGACGCAGTTCCAACAAGCCCTCGAAGTTGGCTCCCTTCCGCGGTTTATGACCACCGGGATCACCTTCTTGCTCCATAAGACTGGTAGTACCGTTGAACCTAAAAACTATAGACCCATCACGTGCTTGCCCACTATGTACAAGCTCCTTACATCCATTCTGACCATCAAAATTAACACACACATTGTTGTGAACTACATTTTGGCCCCCGCTCAGAATGGGTGTAGGGTTGGGTCCCGCGGTACTAAGGAGCTCCTCCTCATAGACATGACTATTAGCCAGCAAGTCCGGCGGAGCCGGGGGGCTCTGTCCGCGGCCTGGATTGACTACAAGAAGGCCTATGATTCGGTGCCTCACTCATGGCTGAGGAGGATCTTAGAGTTGTATAAAATCGATGCAACTCTGAGATCCTTCCTCAGTGCGTGTATGGGGCAGTGGACCACAGTCCTTCGTCTACCGGGCGGCGGGGAGATCTCCTCTGACCCCCAGGACTTCATAAGGATTGAGCGGGGCATCTTCCAGGGCGACTGTCTGAGCCCGCTTTGGTTTTGCCTAGCACTGAATCCTCTCAGCACTTTCGGTCTAGGCTACCGACTTCAGAGAGAGGGTGAGGTTATTAGTCATCTGCTGTACATGGATGACCTCAAACTTTTCACACCGAAACTTCCTGACCTGGTGGAGCTGCTGAAAATCACGCAGGTTTTCAGCAACGCCATTGGGATGGAATTCGGTGTAGATAAGTGTGCGGTCTTACATGTGCAGCGGGGGAAAGTTGTGAATTCTACGAATTTGCAACTTTCTGAGACTATGACTCTCAGATCTCTCTCTGAAACCGAAACCTATAAGTATCTCGGTATGGCAGAGTCTTTGGGTATCTCAGTAGTGGATATCAAGAAATCGGTGAAGGAACGCTTCTTCTGCCGCTTCACAAAAGTACTCAACAGTCTTTTGTCGGGCGGCAACAAGGTGCGAGCCTTCAACGGTTGGGTGATGCCTCTACTGACCTACTCCTTTGGCATACTAAGATGGACTCAGACTGAGCTGGTCGCCCTGGATAGAAAGGTCCGTCAACTGCTCACCACTCATCGCATGCTACACCCGCGCTCGTCTGTTATGAGACTGTACATCCCACGGAGGTGGGGGGGCCGAGGCTTTTTAAATGCCAAGAACCTCCACAACCGTGAGGTGTGCAGACTTAGGGATTATTTCCAGAGCAACGAATGCGGGATGCATCGTGATGTGGTGGCAGTAGACAAGGGTCTCACTCCGCTCTCCTTGGCGAACGAGAACTGGCGCAGACCGACGGTATTGAGCGTCACGGACCGCAAGACCGTATGGGAGGGCAAGGAGCTGCACGGGAGGTTCTATCGAGCCTTAACAGGGCCCGATGTGGACCTTCTGGCCTCGGTGAACTGGCTACGCTTCGGGGACCTCTTTGGGGAAACTGAAGGGTTTGCCTGTGCAATTGCTGACGAGGTCATGATGACGAACAACTATCGGAAATATATCCTGAAGGACGGTACGGTCGACATCTGTCGGGCATGCCGTCGTCCCGGAGAGTCACTCAGGCATATTATTTCGGGTTGTTCTCATCTGGCCAACGGCGAGTACTTGCACAGGCATAACCTAGTGGCCAGGATCATCCACCAGCAACTTGCTCTTCGATATGGCCATGTTGAGTCTGAGGTGCCGTACTATCGGTACACACCGGTGTCGGTTCTTGAAAATAGTCATGCATTGCTCTACTGGGACCGCTCTATTATCACGGACAGGACTATTGCTTGCAATAAGCCTGATATCGTGCTAGTCGACCGGCCCCAGCGCCGGGCAATGATCGTTGACATCACCATCCCGCATGACGAAAACCTCGTGAAGGCTGAGAAGGACAAAATCAGCAAGTACCTTGACTTGGCTCACGAGGTTACCGCCATGTGGGATGTCGATTCAACAATCATTGTCCCGATAGTCATTTCGGCGAACGGGCTGAAAGCGAAGAGCCTCGACCAACACCTCAAGAGACTCTCGCTAGATGGTTGGGTCAAGGGTCAGATGCAGAAGGCGGTCATCCTCGACACGGCACGCATTGTCCGGAGGTTTCTCTCTCTGTGACCCCGACCGCCGGTAGCTTGGGCCCTGCCACGCTGCCGGTGGAGCACTATTTTTTATATTTTTAAATAGATGTTTTCTTTTTTTTAATATGTATTTAAAAATGTAATTTATAAGTAATTTAAAAGTAAATAAAGAGATAATAATAATAATAATAAAGCGGTCTTGCTCGACAATGCCCGAATAGTCCGGCGGTTCCTCTGCCAATCGCCCTAACGCCCCGGCCGACTGTTGCCCACCTCGCCGGGGTTATCTTGCCGCCTCTCCCAAACTAGGGGGCAGGCGTGAATTACTTTGATGGGAATAATAATAAAGCCTTTATTAACAACCATTTTTTTGTTACATTTTAATATGTATTGACACCGGTAAGTACTAATGATCGTCTTGCTCTTCAGCATAGGCCTCCCCAAGGGCTTTCCAGAGTGCCCTATTTTGTGCTGGTCTCATCCAACACGGTCCTGCTATTTTCTTGATATCATCTTCCCATCTCCGATGTGGTCTACCTTTCTTTCTTTTGTTATATCTGGGACACCATTCTGTTACAGTTTTAGCCCATTTATCTTTCTGACACCTTACCATAAGACCTGCCTATTTCCATTTTAGTTTCTTGATCCCATATACCACGTCTCTAACCTTTGTTTGTGATCGTATTGTCTTTAGTCGTATCTTATCTCTTATCTTAATACCGAGCATACTGCGTTCCATGCTGTGTTGACTGGTTTGTAGTTTTTTAATGTCATCGTTTGTTGGACTCCATTTCTGGCAACCATAAGTCAAACTTGGTAAAATACAGGAGTTAAATATTTTCGTCTTGACTTTGACTGCTATCCCAGGGTTTTTCATGACTTCCTTTAGGGATCAGTATCTTTCTTTGTGAGGTCTGTTGGTGATATTATCTGCCCTAGGTATGTATACTCGGGGGTGTGTGTTGGGTAACCTCCTCGAGTGTCGCTCCGATTCCGATCCCCCTGCAGTCCGGGGGGAACGGAATCGGAGCGGCCGGTACACCCTGGGCGGCGGTCAATGGCTTCCCCTTCACCCCTTCATAGGGTTGGCATTGATCGTCGGCCAATACCCAACGTGGCGGGAACACATTGCTCTCCGTACTCCTCTGCTTTCAGAGGAGACAGGATGAGCGATGCAGTTAGTGGTGAGATGGCCCAGGGTCAGCCGGGGTGCGAGGGATATGCTCTATGGGTAACCTTACACCCCGGCGTTTGAAGACCCGAAACGGCGTGCGGTTTTAGTCGGTGCAAGCCCGACATAACCGCCCCCGCTGGCTGGCGGGGGGGTATCCGAAAGGATTTCCGCACGATAAAAAAAAAAAAAAAAAAGGTATGTATACTCGTCTACGTATTCTATGGTGCTATTGTTCGGCTTAATAGGGATTTTTTCTCGGTTAGACATTACTTTTGTTTTTATTGTGTTTATTGCCAGACCCACTTTTTCACTTTCGTAGAAAAGATTTTCAAGCATCTTTTGCAAGGTATTTGGTTGTTCACTCATTACTATAAGGTCATCTGCAAATCGCAAGTGGTTTAGTAACACTCCGTTAATATTAATACCATATTCGCTCCAGTCTAGGCTTTTGAATATATGTTCCAGAGTGGCAGAAAAAAGTTTTGGTGACAGCGGGTCTCCTTGCCTGACGCCGCGTTTAATACTAAAATATTTTCCAGTCGTCTCTGTTCGAATTCTTGCTTTCATATTCTGATATATACCAGTAATTAGACGAATATATTTATTACTGATCCCTTGTGATGCTAGGGCTTCCCAAATTTTACAGTGTTTTAAAGAATCGAATGCCTTGTTATAATCCACAAATGCCATATAATATGTTATGTTATATTCGTTACATTTTTGTATGACTTGTTTAATTGTATGAATGTGGTCTATCGTAGAGAAACCACTGCGGAACCCTGCTTGTTCTTTGGGTTGATTCTCGTCTAATAGTTTTGTCGTGCGTTCTTTTTTTGAAAATATTTTATATATGGTAGACATTAGAGAGATGGGTCTATAATTAGCAATATCATCAGTTTTCCCTTTTTTGTGAAGTAAGATTATAGTTGACGTAGTCCATTGATGCGGTATGTACTCGGTGGTTAAAATTTCGTTAAAAAGATCTGTGATTGTGGTTAGCATAGTTTCAGAAGTTCCTAAAAGAATTTCGTTGGAGATACCATCTTCTCCTGGAGCTTTTCCTCTTTTTTGTGATCTAATAGCTTTAATAACCTCCTCTTTCATTATACATGGAATTGGTTCTTCTCTGTATGTGATATTAGTAGTATTTGTTAATACAGACAATGAATTCGATTCTACGTCATTGTAAAGATCTCGGTAGAAGTCAGTTGCTACTTCTAAAATTTCCTTTCTACTAGTTTTAATTTTCTTAGTCTTACGATGTATTATATTGTTCATCCAGCTTGAACTCTCATGGAGCTCTTTCCACGCTTTATTAACTCCTCCAGATTGTTGTATGTGAAAATTGATGGTGTCGTTTCTTAGTTTCTGTCTATGTATCCTAATATTTAATTTAATTTGCTTGCTTAGTTTGACTATATCTTGTTTATTAAGTTGTCTATTTTTAAATAATTTTGCTCTCTGTTTAATTAATTCTTTTGCTTCTGGTCCTAATCTATCTTTGGGAGTTCTAACTGTTTTAAGTTTATGTTCGGTTTCTTTTATTTATTTTTCTAAAGCATCATATCTTTCTTGAACTCCACGAAGTTCCTTTATTATTTTTAGGTTACTATCCAAATTTTCTAAGATTTTCTTCGGGAGTGGTAAGTGTAACGGTTGTTTTAAATGGTTTATATGTTTCCTTGCCTTTTTAGGCTCCGCCGTGTATAAATGTCCCCGAAGCAGTCTATGATCGCTATTGTAGTTAAACCGATTTACAACCTCTACATTGGAAAATAGTCTTGGTTTATTGGTAATTATGTAGTCTATTTCGTTTCTTACTACTCCACCCGGTGATTGCCATGTCCACTTCCTATTGAATTTTCTCTTATAGTGGCTATTCATAACACAGAAGTTATTTTCCATGATGTATTCTATCATTCTCTGTCCATTGTCGTTTCTATTACCTGTTGTATATAGCCCAAGTGTTTTGTCTTCATTTTTCCTTCTCTTGCCAATTTGACCGTTGAAATCTCCTATTACAATAATAGTGTTGGATAAACCCTCTGTCGTCTTATGTAAATTTTCGTAAAAAGTGTTTTTAATTTCTTCTTTAGCAAGCTCCGTAGGAGCATAAACTTGCATAATTGATGTAGGCTGTTTGCAGCCAGGAAGTTCGATCTTTAGGACAGCTATTCTATCCGATATTCCTTTAAATTCAAGTATTCTATTTTTGAGGTACTTCTTGATTAAGAATCCCACGCCGTATAGTCCAGGTATTTCATTTTTGTAATAAAATATGGACTCTTCGTGTTCTTCAATTTTTTCGCCAGATCTGCGTATTTCGCTTAAACCAATAATATCCCAACTGATCTTTTGTAATGCTTGTTCCAGTTCTATTAATGATTCATCAGTTCTTAAGGTTCTTGCGTTAAGTGTTGCTATGTGCATCTTATTTTTATGTTTCTTTATACGGGGTGGCCCAGAAAGACCGAAGTGGTGTGAATTCCTTATAACTTTTTTATTATAATTTTTTTTTTCTTTTCTTTTCAGTATTTTGTAAAGAAGACTTGGATAATTTATAATGGAGCAATACACAATTGAACAACGTGCCCAAATTGTTGAAATTTACTTTTCAAATCAACGGTCCATTGTGTTGACTCAGCGTGCATACCGTCGTCAATTTAATGTGCGGGTTGCACCCTCTCAGTCAACAATAAACCGTCTGGTTGCAAATTTTCGAGAACAAGGAGCAGTAAGGAACCTTCCTGGTCCCGGCAGACACCGAACTGTCCACACGGCTGACAATATTCAAGTGGTACAGGAGAGTATTCGGGAGGATCCAGAAACATCAACCAGGAGACGTTCGTCACAACTGGGCCTCTCAAGAACGTCGCTGCAGCGAATTTTGCACACCATAGGATTGTTTCCATACAAAATTCAACTTGTCCAAGAATTGAAGCCAACAGATTACCAGCAACGACTTGACTATGCAATTTATTTCCAGCAAAAAGCACAAGAGAATCCAAATTTTATTCATAACTTAATAATGAGTGACGAAGCCCATTTTCAATTAAATGGGTTCGTTAACAAGCAAAACTGTAGGATATGGGCTACGGAAAACCCGAGAGTACTTCATCAACGACAATTGCACCCAGTTAAGTGTACCGTTTGGTGCGGTGTTTCTTCAGAAAGGATCATTGGCCCATTTTTTTTTGAAAATGAACAAGGTGTCGCCATTTCCGTCAATGGTGATCGATATCGGGCCATGTTGCAAAATTTTGTAAGGCCAGCCGTGGAAAACCATCCGCAAATATGGTTCCAACAGGATGGAGCCACAGCGCACACTGCGAGGGCCACAATGACTCTTTTACGCGACATCTTTGGTGAAAGAATAATTTCTCGTAACAGCAATTTTAATTGGCCTCCGCGTTCCCCGGATTTAACCGCTCCAGACTGTTTTCTTTGGGGCTATTTAAAAGGAAAAGTTTATGTTAATAAGCCTAGGACTATTGAGGAGTTAAAAACCAATATTCGAGAAGAAATTAACAACATACCACCGGAAGTTTTGCGAAAGGTCATGGAAAATGTGTTGGAAAGAGCACATTTGTGCGAAGCAGAATATGGCCACCACTTGCGGGATATCATTTTTAATAACTAATCCAAAAATATTCCCCATAAATTTAATGTATTTAAAAAAAAAAAATTAAAAAAATATCTCTTAAATAAAAAGTTATAAGCAATTCACACCACTTCGGTCTTTCTGGGCCACCCTGTATTATCTTCACTATGTAGTAAAACTTTTTTTTGCATGGGTTCCGTAATTTTTCTTATTTTAAGCTCTTGGGGGGTGTGGTCAGCAGCAGCCCCGCGGTGACCAGCCGTATTGGGGCTTTTCCTGTTTTTAGATATTGTTTTGTGTACTATATTATTGTTATTTGCGTTACTCGTACACATACTGGTGAGAAACCTTATGAGTGTAATGTATGCAAGAAATGTTTCAGTAATAAGAGTAATTTCAGTGAACATACTCGTACACATACAGGTGAGAAACCTTATGAGTGTATTGTATGCAAGAAGCGATTCAATTAAAAGCAACATTTATATAGACATACTCTTACACACACGAGTGAGAAACCTTATGAGTGTAATGTATGTAAGAAATGTTTCAGTGATAAGAGGTACTTAGGAACACATATTTGTTTAAACACTCATTCAAAACTATAGTTGTTTACCTACTTGTAAGAGAACTTGGAGAACCCTGAGAGTAATAATATGTACTAATATGTATTCTGTGCCATTATAACATTACTGCGGCGTAGCGGAGGTCGCGGGTTCCTCCACAGTGCAAATATTTGTATGCATAAATATTGTTGAGGCACGGAATCGGGCTATGTAAATAAATACCGCGTGCGTGTTCTTTTAGGGCTATATTGTCCAAACATTTACAAGTTACCTAAACTGCGACGCACTCGCAGCCGACAATCCCGAGACTGGCGAGTGCATACGCAGTCGTCGTATGCAGCTAAACATGCTGACACTGCTTGCGTCCATACAATGTGTTTTTTGTAATGTTCCGGATTTTTCTGAGTATAAAATATGTGTATTTACAAAAAAATGTATCTCAGTAAGTCTATCAAATAATACAAACTAACTAAGCTATGCTTACTTGTGTCTAGATAGCGCTGTGTAGAATGTCTGAGAATATTTATTTATTATACTTGGTAGTAACTGGTTTGGATTACATACTAATTGCTGACAGCGACCTCGCCTGCGTGGAAACAATTTATAGCGGTAAATTGAAATATTCCGAAATAAAAGGTATCGTAATTATGTTCTTCGGATCCCAAGTTATCTCTATGCCAAATTTTAACCATATCGGTTCAGCAATCTAGGCGTGTGAACGCAACAGACATGATTTTGTTTCGCATGTGTCTATAATATTATAGTGCTTATCAATTGAGATATAGGGTCTAGTAACAAATAAATGTTTTTGTATGTGTTATAATAGGTTTGTCCTAATTATTATTTAAGCAAACTAATTTAAAGAGATCTCCAATAAATCATATATTATGTTACTAGAAAATTTCGTTTATTCCCACTTATTCTACTGAACAGTTTTACGGTAGAACAAAAGGGACTATTTTGTCTCACTAATTCTACGACATTAGATGGAACAAAAGGGTAGAACTAGTGGGAGTCTCTATTCCCACTTGTTCTACCAGTTCCATCGGGTAGAACTCACTCATCGTTTGTTCTCACTAGTTCGATTCATTAGTTCGATCGTCGAACTAGTGAGATTTTTTTTCTCATTACTTCGACCGTCGAACTACTGAGACCTTTTTTTCTCATTTGTTCGATTATTAGTTGATGATTTCGACGGAGCCCCGCTTCGCGGGCTCCTATTTCTACGTGGTAACGTGGGAACAAGCGTTTTTGGCGGCGCACTTTCGTTGGTATTTTGGGTGACGGCAGGTCTGGACGTATACACGCCTTCCTCACTGGTACACCATCAACTCCAGCGTCCACTCCCCAGCGCGCACCGTCAGCCACGCAATTGGCTCTTGCGAACCGGCCGCGGCAGCGACGCGACGCCACCGCCATTTCTGGTGGACGCCAAAGTTGTGACGAATATTTCTTCCCTAATAAAAAATGGTGTAAATTTATATCCAAGCAAGAAATGGTAGGTACTTTACATTATGATACAGAAAAGTGAAGTGTCAGCTTATAATAAAATGTTGATAAGATGATTTACACAATCAATAGAAATGAAGGTATGTAAAACAGTTTCTAATAGCGAAAGTTTAGTAAAATTATGCTATCGTATTGTAGGAACTATCCAGTAATATTCTAACAGGTAAAATAAACAATACTTACATTATTTTTCTTCGTATCGAACAATTGTCAACGGTGCGCTCGCGCAAAGATCAAACGACATTTTTTTTTCTTTTACAGACCGCACATAGTCATCAGACCCTATTGCCTAGTCTTACCTAAATTGTTATTATTAGCCAGAGTAAGATTTAATAACATCAAATGAGGGCCCGTGACCCGTGTTGCTCTACGCAAATCTATTTTTATTATTTTAGCACTTAAGTAATCTAAAACCGATTTTATTGAAGTCTATCGACGCATCATAATTTAATAGTATTTTTCATGACATCACTAATTAGCTACTTTTGAAAATAAGTTATGACATTTAAAACTTTAAAATGGTTGTGCTGTTGGTTATTGTTTTAGTTATAACTGTAATAAGTTTCATCTATATGTACAGGTAAGTTCATTGTTGTGCTTTGATAAAAAAAAACCGTTCCCGCAGGGGGAACGCACAGGTAGATTTCGTGAAGCAATTAATATTATTATTTTTTTATCATGTTTAATTTTTTTTTCTCGAAAACGGTAACTTTTAGCGAAAACCTTTATGACATTTATTTTAGACTTAAAAATGGCCTATCGATTAAAAATGTTTCCGACAGCAAGATGTTCACCGGTTAGAAGTTATGATTTTTTTCCCGAAAAATGTTGGTTTTTCCCCCCTCCACTTTTAGTTAAAGTTTTAATCTTATAGGTTTATAATTAAAAGTTGTTGGTATTCATGTATACTATGGGATAAAATTAGAACGGTTCGAATATCTTTCATGGAACGTAAAATTCTGAGGAAAAACTGATTTCACAAAAAGTGAAGCCTTACTAAGTGAAAGTTCACGAACTTAAACTAAGTTTACACCCAAGCAATTTTTGACTGCAGTTTGAAAGCGATCGGGGCAAAAATGCGACCGTGAGAGTGCCGCAAATTTTGGGAAGTGGAACCATACATACATATATACTTTTTGACCAGTGGTCATTTCGGACTCAAATTTTTTTTTAATTCGACAGTAGTCAAGAAACCAATAGGTAGATCGATTTCATCGAAATCTACCTAAAATGCTTGATCTCATTCAATAGTATCAGGAATAGTACTTAAAGTAAGATTATTAATTCCAGTCAGTAAAATGACATTTCCAGTGTTGCAGGTTTTTTGTCCCAAATAAATAATGATGTAGTAGAATCGAGTTTTTATAAATAAAAGTTAGTCGAGTTTCCTTTTTTTTTATTCAATATCAAATTGCCTTTATATAAATAAAAAATATGTAATTTACGGTAATTAAACAGAAGACATACACGGTAAGTAATTAAATATTACATAAAATACTTTTATGTTATTTGTTTTTGGTTATTGGAAGCACTATGGACATCAGATCACCTGTCACGCTATGGACGCCATTTTGTTTTTCATTCTGCTCCCGAATTCCGACGGTGTCAGAAGTGTTTAGTGTCCCCTGCAATTTCTTGTTTATTTCTTACTTGTTAACTTGTTATTTTTTTGTTGATTTTTGTTACGTTTGTTGTTTTCTAACGTTGATGTTTGAGATGGATCCTCAACCGTCCACCTCTAAAGAGGGATGTCTCCCTCCAAAAAGAAAGCGTCGTTCATTGTTGTGAGTGAGAAACAAATGGTTCTCAATGCATATAATTATGTATGGAATCAAAATGCAAAACCTTTTGATGTTCCAAAGAAAGATGAGTTTGTGAAGACAGTGTCTGAAATTTTAGGAATTTCGACTAGATCTGTGTATCGGATACTGAAGGAACAAAAGGAGAACGTTCAATTATCAAATCGGAAAAAATCCGGACCCAAACTGACATCTTCTTCTTCTTCTTATATATAAAAATGAATTGCTGTTCGTTAGTCTCGCTAAAACTCGAGAACGGCTGGACCGATTTGGCTAATTTTGGTCTTGAATTATTTGTGGAGGTCCAGGGAAGGTTTGAAAGGTTTGTCATCGATTGAGGCAGTACGAAGTCTGCCGGGTCAGCTAGTTCAAAGATAAAATTGATGATTTTGACTTTTCGGCGATACGTCGTAAAGTTCACCAATTCTTTTTGCGAAGGACCCTCCAGCTATTGCCAAGGTATGTAAATTTATAAAATTATAATACAATAAAAATACAGTTGGTTCATCAGGTTGTAAATGATGACCCTGACCTACCAAATATGTCGAAGAGTACCATGCGAGCAGTTTTAAAACATTTAAAATTTAAATTTACCACTCGCAAACGACGCAGCTGCTTGACAGACCATCAATACTTAATTCTGTGGCGTAGACGGTACTTGACGACAATCAAAGAATATCGGAGACAAGGAAAAATAATTTATTATAAAGATATCTACCCAATAACAGATTTCGAATGACGGTGGAGATGAGCGTTGATGCATCACAAGGTGACCCCCCTAAACCTACATCTGGGTCGCAAGTCCCATTCGCCGTCATGGTGTTCCTCTCTGTACCACGCTATGGACCCGGCGACCGCACGGTGAATCCATGGAGTGCTGAGAATCGGATCTCTTTAAAATCTGACAGCCCGGAGAGACGGGATGACTACTGGAAAGACAGTTGACGCTGGAAAGACAGATGAGAATTGGAAAGACAATGGACTGCTGGAAAGACAGCCGCGGGCAAGGGCCTAGCAAGCCCTGCCCTAGAATTTTTTCGCTAAAAGTCCAACAAAGAAAAATACCTCCAGGACAATCCGAGAGGGGGGGGGCGAAAAAATTGTCCACCGGTGGATAAAATGAACGACAATGGTGAGAATACGGACTTAACATGTGCAACGTGCGGGAAAGTATACAAGAAGAGAGCCTGGTTTCTGAAGCACTTAAAATCACACGATGGTGTTGGAGCAAGACAGCCGTCTGTAAGTTCTTCAACTATTGCCACGGATAGAGTTGACCCTCATATATCCCAAGGTGAGCCAGAGTGTGACACAAACCAGGAGCCCATAAACATCCGGGCCCGACTTAGCATTCCCTCTTTAAAGTCGACCACCTGGAAAACCCACGACCAAAACTTAGCCATCCTGTTAGAACATCCCGAAACAAAGCAGGATTAAAACAGTCAGGTAGAATCTTTCCAGGTTAGCATTTACTCATACTTACATGAGCATTACCCACCATCATTACCTTACGCGCGAAAAAACCGAGAAAACGCGTTCAAAATTAAAATGAGAAAGAAAAAGCGGGACCTTATCAAACGACTACGGTTTGCTAAAGCTATGGGCGATAATCAACTTAGTCATCAACTGGCCAGAGCTTTAAGGTCCATACTGAAATTAATTCAAGGAATTTCTGTTCAAATAATAAATGAAAACAATAATTTTAATAGAGCAAAACATGAAGTAGAGTTCGAAGTAGAGTTCGATAAGGACCCGTTTAAGTACTCGAGGAATATTTTTAGCGACAGAAAGCAAGATAGGCTACTGCTAAGTAACGATCAGATCCATAGCTACTATAAAAGTAATTATGAGGTGCCTAAATACGAAAAACAATACAGTAAACCGAACGCGCAAAAACCATTAAGCCCTCATTTCACATTTGACTGTAATCCACCTAGCTTAGACGAAATAGAACACCAAATCAAAAAGAAACCAACAAAAACCGCCCCAGGGTCTGATGGCATACCTTACATTATCTATAAAAAATGCCCATCGGTACGTAAACATCTTCTAAGCATATTCAATAGGATCTGGTTGAGTAAAGAAGTCCCAGCGGCCTTCGGCAAGGCTAATTTTGTACTCATTCCAAAGAAAGAAATAGTAACTAGTCCAAAAGACGCCGAAGAAAGCCGTTTTTGGTTAACTCGTTAGTCAAATCAAAGTATTTGTTTGTCTTTATAGCGTGGTCTTTAGGTATATTAGTTTCCCACGGTACTGTGAGTTCTACAAGCACTGCATGCTTATGCGATCGTGAAAAAAGGAATATGTCGTGTCTGGATGATGAGGCACAGACATCCTCCGGTATCCTATAGTGCTTCTCATCCGTGTCTACGAGTATTGTCCAGTCAACGGCAGCTATCAAAATTGAATATGGCTTTTGAGGTGATTTCTTTGAGCAGCCTTCCTTTACAAACGCAATGTCATTTCTTTGGTTTGTGGTTAATCCTTTTTTCGCTCTAGCTACCGCCAAACTTACAGCCTCACGTATGATTTCTAATACCTTATCATGACGTCGCGAGTAATGACCCCGGTCTAATAGCGTCTTACAACCCACTAGTAGGTGCCTAGCCGTACCAGTTGCTTCACCACATGAGTTACATGTTTTATCTGTGGCTTTTCCCCATCTGACCAGATTGCTTTGGTCGGGGAGGGTCAACTGGAATGCATTTAGGTAAAATTTAAGTAAGGCCGGTGACAAGTCGTATATTATGGTACGCCATTTTAAGGCTATCGGAATACAAAATTCACCTAGGGTCAACAATTCGTTTTGCATTTCTAGGTTCATTGCGTGCACCTTATAGGTGTTCTTTTCGTCTGCTCGAAGAAAAGATTTTGTTATTTCTTTATCTGTTTGTCTCTGAATATTACCTAGACCTACTCTACCAGTCTGCGAGCCTATCATGAATTTTTTATGGTACTGGAGGCGTGCGTGATTCGAGCTCCGATGCATTTTTATCTTTTGGAAGGACTTTTACTATTTCGTCTTTAGATTTCGATAAGACGAGCATTTTAGTTACTCTTAGGTGTTTATAGAGTTCTGACGGCTTCTTAAGCGTCATTCAAAAGCGGCATTGTTAGGATCTTACCAAGTTTGGATAGGTAGGGGGGGGGGGGGACACTACTGACGGTGGAGGTTAGCGTTGATGCATCACAAGGTGGCCACCCTAAACATACATCTGGGTCGCAAGTCCCAGTCGCCGTCATGGTGTTCCTCTCTGTACCACGCTATGGACCCGGCGACCGCACGGTTAATCCATGGAGTGCTGAGAATCGGATCTCTTTAATGTTGTTTTTATTTACCTATTTCTAAGCTACAAACACTTTTAGTTAACAACCAGCAGGCCCCAACACCCTCAACGTCCAAGTATTAGTAGGTTAAAATTAGGTTTAAACTGCGACAACTCATCGCACGAGCCGAGCGAAGCGTGCCGCGGTCGATGCCAAAGGCAAAATCTCTGTAGATTAAAATAGGGTCATATTTCATATTTTTCCTATCTTTATTAATACTATTCAACTATTGTTTGGTCGTAGTTTACTTGATTTAGTTAGATTTTTTCCTCATCTCCAATTTATATTTTTGATCGGGAAATCATTTCCCATAACTGGCAACATTAGTTACGCCACCAGTCGCGCGCAGACTTATCTGGCGCGCACTCTAGGTACGTTTATCAGTTGTTTGTATACTAAAAAAAACATAGCTTGATCTCTGGGACAGCTGGCAGTAAAATCGCGCCTATGAAGTTCTGAATTTAACAACGGACAAACGTAACAGTCAATGTCATACTTTATGGGCATGCTGAGCTAGAGTCTGGCCATCGGTTCTTTGCACAAGAAAAGAGCGGTAAATTCAAAAAAACAAAGGGTGACAACACCGACTATAGACTGAAGAAATGCGTTTGATACTATTATTTTTTATATTCAATTAAAGTTATTTTATACATTTTTATTTATTACGTGTTATCATACCTGTACATATTATATAACAAACTGAGTCGGATAAGCTGCACAAACTTTAAAATTAGCTTAGATATCATCATTATAGCGTTTAGTCCCGTTTGCGGCCCAAACTTGCACTCCGGTATTTATGAATTAACGGTGACTGTAGCATAAACACAAAAACGGGACAATCCGTTTGACAGTGACATGACACTCATGACAGTTCAAAAATATTGCCATGTATAGATTTTAAAAAACAGTCCAGTGCAGAGAACCGATAGCCAGACTATAATTAGTGATGAGCGATGAATCATCGTGACCACAGACTATAAACTATCGATATTTTGTATAAAACTTAATTCAAAATTAATTTATCATTTAATTGAAAAAATAACATTATTGAATATTTAAAAAAAAAAAACATTATTTACAATAGTGAGTAAATAAAATCTAAATTCTAACCTACTCGTAACATTCGTGCTGAATATCGAGTATCGTAGCTCAATATCGATATGAGTACATTTATATCAATCTCTGTATAATCGATTATTCCTATCGATTGTCTGTCAAAATGTAAGATTGCGACCGTTGTATCTTGTACTGGAAGTAAAGTAGTTTGTATTAATTAATAATCAGATAAATAAGAATACATACTTTAATCACACATTACTGTTTTCTTTCATTAATCCAACATGGTAGCAGGCCGTTGGTTATGGCAGTAAGTTGCAGGATCTATGAAATCCAGTGTGAAGGTTAATCGTCAACGTGGTCATATAACAAGTGCGAAGTGAAAGTAAACTATTCTCAGTCATGGCGGAAAATGATGTAAATATACCAATCTTCGATGGATAAGAATATTCCTCTTAGAAAAAACGACTAATTATGTTTCTTAAGATGAAGAAGTGTGACATTGTAGTAACCCAAGACAGACCCTGACAAGGACACGGACTGGTCAGCTATGGATGTGAAAGCTATCAATTATATATACAGTGGAATTACAAATAGACAATTAGACTTTATAAATGAATTAGAAACAGCTTACGATATCATTAAAAAATTTGATCAAATGTACAAAGGAATCAACAGCTCTACAAATAGTTTGTGGAAAGAAACTAGACAGAATCAGACTGAAAGGTTATAGTGATGTTTCGGAATTTTTCAGTGACTTCGAAAAAACGGTTAACGAACTTAAACTGCTGGTGCAAAAGTGACAGAAAAAAAAAAATTGAACTACATGCTTAGAATGCTTCCCGATTCTTACAGTTATATTGGTGATTTACTAGACGTTTTAAAAGAAGAAGATCAAATAGTGGATTACATAAAAAAAAAAATACAATTGATGGACACTAAAATAAAAGATAGTAATAACTCTCAACCAAATTCGAACGCGTATGCAGTTGAAGGACAGTCCAAACCATACAAGAGAAAACCTGAAACGAGGTCGTGTTTCATTTGTGGGAAACCAGGACATCTAAAACGGGATTGTCGCCAAAAGAAGAGCAACTGGCAACCAAGAAGTAATGATGCTCGCTCATCCTACCCGAAAGAACACAAGACAGGAATGAACAATTTCAATGTTGAAATACAGAATGTTGAAAACTATCAACAGGTGAATAGGCCCAATATGCAAGGTAAAGGATGATAAGGAAAGTAATGGACGCTGACGCTGACGCCGGCACCAGCATCAAAACTGGGGCTGGGGCCAGCGTTAGCGCCCCGGAAAAGAGGAAGAGTGTGGGCGAGATAGTGGGGAAATTGGAGGGCCAGGGGCCCGGGCCCGAACGACCCAATCGCGTGCAGAGGAGCCCGCAAGGGCCCCCCCCCCCAAAAGGCTGGAGTCGGAATGGGTCGCTCGGGCCAAGGCCCTAAAACACAGGGTAGGCACGATATTAAAGGGGACGTAGCTGAAGGAGACCACGAAGTTGGAGGTGGAGGAGGTCGTCGACGAGCTATGTCATCTGGTGTGTGAGGCATCGGAAGGCTCGTCGACGCCCCCCCCCACCTCGGGAGACAAGGGTAAGGAGAAGGCAAGTGGAGATAGGGAAAAGGAACGGGTGAGCGAAGGACCGGCGCAAAGTCTACTGGGCCTAAATAAATTGCTAAATGAGCATAGGGACCTGCTGACGACTCATAAAGCCGAAATGGCCACCCTGTCGGCGAGAATGGAAGAAGCGAGGACAGCGTTCGAGGGACACCACAGCAGCGTGGGACAGCTAGAGAAGCTGGTCCAAACTGCCAAACAGACGGTCGCGGCGACGGTGGGACAAGCTCCCACCTACGCCGCGGCCCTGGCAGGGCCCAAGGTCAGCGGGCCAACCTACTCTGTTGTGGTGTCCTCCGAAAACAACTCGAGCGCCCAAGTCGTCGAAAATATTAAAAAAGCCCTGGATGCGACCAAAACAGGCATCAGGGTCGACAGGGTGAGGACCGTCAAGGACGGAAAGGTTGTCCTGAGTTGTGCCTCGGAGGCGGACCTGAGAAAGGCGAAGGAAAGAATGGCGAAGAGTGGAAGTGCGATGAATGTAAGGGAGGCCCCAGCGCGGAACCCATTAGTGGTTCTGCGAAACCTGCTGAGGTACAACTCAGACCAGGACATTGTTGCTGCACTTCAGGTCCAGAACCGGCACCTGATGGATGGCCTATCAGCCACCGAGACCGCCGCAGTGGTGCGATACAGGAGGTCAGCGCGGAACTCTTTGGAGTGCCACGCTGTCCTCCAGGTCCACCCCAAACTATGGCGGCGCCTAATCGAGGCTGGTAGGGTTCATATCGACATCCAACAGGTGCGGGTTGAGGACCAGTCCCCTCTATTACAATGCACGAGATGTCTTGCGTTCGGCCACGGCAGGGCCCGCTGCACGGAGGTCGCGGACCTCTGTGCCTTTTGCGGGGGTCCGCACCATAGAGCGGAGTGCCCTGCAGTGGCCGAGGGGGAGGTCCCCTCATGCATAAATTGCAAAAAAGCAAAATGTGGGACTGGCGTTCATACGGTGTTCAGTGCGGACTGTCCAGTAAGGCAGAAATGGGACGCCATAAGTCGGCAGAACGTGGCTTATTGCTAAGGTGGCCGCGGGCGTCCCAGGCACTGCAGATGGTACCGCACTGTACACCGTGGTGCAGGCGAACCTCCAGCGGAACCAATTGGCCACTACGGAACTCATGATGGAGGCCCAGAGGAAGGGAGTGGACGTGGCCCTCATCCAGGAGCCATACGTCGGGGCCATCAATGAGATGAAGGGGTACGGTGGGGTGAGGATATTCCAGTGCGCGAATCGCGGCGGGGGCACTGTCAAGGCTGCTGTCGCGGTTTTCAACCGGGACATCAGCGTTGAACAGTTCCCCCACATGACCACCAACAACATCGCGGTGGTCCGTTTACGCACCAGCGCCTGGGATGTCCTCGCCGTATCGTACTACCTAGACAAGAAGATGGCGATGGCCCCATACCTGGACCACTTGACCTCCATCATGGGGACCCTAGGTGGATCAAGGCTCATCGTTGGAGGGGATGCGAACGCCAGGAATATATGGTGGGGGGACCACAGAACTAATAGGAGGGGAAAGAAGTTCGCCGCTTTCGTAGAGGGGGCTGGCCTCCACGTACTAAATCAGGGGTCTACCCCCACGTTTGATACCATGCGTGGGGGTAAACAGTTCACGAGCTTTATCGACGTGACTTGTTGCAGCGTGGACCTGCTCGCCTTGGTCGACGACTGGAGAGTAGTCAAGGACCTAACTACGTCGGACCACAACGGAATAATGTTCAAAATTCAACTACGCAGAGCGAAAGGTATCGCAGTGGAGCGGACGACCCGTGTGTTCAACACCCGCAAAGCCAACTGGGAACACTTCTGCAGTAAGTTCAGCGAGGAGTGTGGGCTGAACCGGCTAACTGCAGAAGATATCCGGTCAGTTGACGACGCGGGTGTTCTGAACGACATAGTCCGAAAACACACGGAGTCGGTGACGAAGGCGTGCGAAGCTGCGATGCCCAAGCTCAAACAATTCGGCAAATACAAAGTTCCGTGGTGGTCCGACGAGCTAGAACAGATGAAGCGCTCAGTCGCGACCAGGAAGCGCAGAGTCCATTGGGCTTCACAGTCGCGTCGGCAAAGCGTCGTCGATGAGTACGTGGCGGCGAAAGCCCTCTACGAAAGTGAAACGAAAGCAGCACAAATTAGGTCCTGGAAATCCTTTTGTGAGCGTCAGACGAAGGAGGGGGTCTGGGAGGGTATATACAGGGTAATTCGCAGGACAGGTAAACAGGAGGAAGAACTGCCGCTCTCGCAGAATGGGGTTCCGGTCGGCCAGAACGACTCCGCGCGCGTGTTGGCGGAAACCTTCTTCCCCAGCGACCATCAGGGTAGCGATACAGACGAGCACCGCCGTATCAGGGCCGAAGCCGAAATCCCGGTAAAGGTCCTGTTACATAATGATGATGAACCGGCCTTTACCGAGGAAGAGCTTCGGTCCGCGGTGCTCAGCTTTAACCCGAAAAAGGCCCCTGGGCCAGAGGGTTTCACGGCTGAAATATGCTCGCGGGCCATTCTGTTCGACATGGGGCTCCATCTAACACTATATAATAGGTGCTTCGCACTCGGGTACTTCCCGAAGGACTGGAAGGAGGCGACCGTGGTTGCATTTCGCAAGCCTGGGAAGTCGGACTACCAGGACCCACGGTCGTACAGACCCATAGGGCTGCTTCCGGTCATGGGGAAGATACTCGAGAAGATGGTGGTACGACGACTCGGCCACCATCTGGCGCCGGCATTGAGTCCTCGCCAGTACGGCTTCACCGCACAGCGCAGCACGGAAGACGCCCTCTATGATCTGGTGAACCATATTCGTGGCGAAACCCATAAGGGGAAAATCGTCACGATGGTTTCGCTAGACATAGAGGGCGCCTTCGACAGTGCCTGGTGGCCGGCGGTGAAGGTTGCGCTGGCGAGGGCCAATTGCCCACCACGGCTCGACGCCATATTGCGAAGTTACCTAAGCGAGAGGCAGGTCACGGTCAGGTACGGGGGCGCTGAGCACACCAGGGAATGTAACAAAGGCTGCGTGCAGGGCTCCATAGGGGGACCCCTGCTTTGGAACCTCCTCATCGACCCGCTGCTAGTTGGCCTGACCCGCAGAGGCGAGTACTGCCAGGCTTTTGCCGATGACGTAGTACTCGTCTTCTCCGGTGACACAGCAGCGGATATCGAACATCGCGGCAATGCTGCGCTCGAATACGTGCGGGAGTGGGGTGTCATAAATAAGTTGAGGTTTGCACCGCACAAGACCAGTGCAATGGTGCTAACCCGGAAACTTAAGTATGACACCCCACGCCTGAGCATGGCGGGCGTTGCCATTGCCGCGGTGGAGGAGGTCAAGATTCAACAAGTCAAGGTTCAACGCCCATGTTAAAAGTGTTTGCAGCAGGGCGTTGAGCGTCTACAAGGGTGTATCGGCAGCTGCCAGATCCAGCTGGGGGCTCCACCCGGAGGTGGTTCGTATAATATACACGGCCACAGTGGAGCCCATTATCACGTATGCCGCTGCCGTTTGGGCACCGTCTACACACAAGGTCGAAACGAGGAAAAGGTTGGAAGCCGTGCAGCGCGGATTCGCACAGAAGCTCTGTCGGGCGTATCGGACGGTGTCTCTAAATGCCGCTCTGGCTCTGGCCGGTCTCCTCCCCCTCGACATTCGCATAAGGGAAAATGCCGCCCTGTACAAGTGCCGGCGGGGGGCAGAGCGGCCGGAATTGGCGGATCGGCAGGTGGAGACACCGACTCCGTTCAGGTGCAGGCCCCACCCGGCCGACCATATGAGCCTGCAGTTCGCTTGCCTGACGACCGCAGAGGAGGTCGAGCGGGTGGACAGTGCAGTGCGGTACTATACTGACGGGAGCAAGATTGATGGCAAGGTGGGGGCCGCCATTTCTATATGGAATGGCGAAACCGAAACCAAAGCCATCAAGCTTGCTCTCTCACCGTACTGCACTGTCTACCAGGCGGAACTGCTGGCCATATGCAAGGCTACGGGGCTTGCCGCAAAGCACCGCGGAGCTTCTGCAATTCTAAGCGACTCTCGTTCAGCCCTAGAAACTGTTGTAAACAGTCAGTCCCCGCATCCCCTGGCGGTTGAAGCCAGGGCGAACCTGCGTGAAGCATTGATCCAAGGCGGGGAAGTGTCCCTGTACTGGATCAAGGCTCACGCAGGCTTAGCGGGGAACGAGAGGGCTGACGAGCTGGCGAAAGCCGCGGCTCTCCGGTCCAAGGTTCGACCAGTGTACGACTTGGTGCCGGTGTCACACGTCAGGCGTCTTATCCGTAATGGAGCGCTTGACGAGTGGAACCGGCGCTACCAGTCGGGGACGGTGGCCAGCGGCACAAAACTGTTCTTCCCTGATGTGTTCACCGCTTATAAGTTCGCCTTAAAAAGGGAACTCTCGTACGAGACCACTCAGGTCCTCACGGGGCACGGTGCGTTCGCCGCGTACTTGTACAGATTCAAGTGCAGGGCGAGCCCATCGTGCATCTGTAGTCCGACTGAGGACGAAACGGTCTCTCACCTCCTGTTTGACTGCCCTGCGAACGGGGTAGACAGGTTCAATATAGAAATGAGATTAGGGAAGAGGCTGGACAAAGGGGTGTTGTTAGAAACATTCAGAAATAATGATGATAGGGAACAGTTTCTGGAGTACTGCACCAAGATAGTAAGAAAATGCATGGAAAGGAACAGGGCGGGTGGCGTGTTGGGCGCCGTATGATAAGCGCACTTGCGCTGCCAGCATACGGCGGTCCCAGCGCGTCACCAAAAAGAACGCCGTTCAAGGAGGTGCAGTACTCCAGTAGAGTACAGTATTTTCAAATAAAGATTTTAACTATTTATTATATCATTTATAGGATTGAATTCTGATTATTTAAATGTAATATTGACAACCATAAATAATCAAATGTATGAGTTTTTATTAATTGTAATGCAAATTATGTAGCCAAAGTGTATTTATTTTATATTTGTTAATTTATTTTAAATTTATAATTATTGTGGTTTTATTATTGTAATTAATTTTAAATTTTTAACAAAATTGTATTATGTCCTAGTTTTAATAATTATTATCTTTTTAATTTTAACTTGTTTTTAACCAATTGTATTTATATTTTGGCTGTTTTAAAAAATGTGTAATTATTTATTGTTTTAAATTATAGTTAATATAAAATTGTACTCTACAAATATGGTAAATAAATGAATAAATGAACCCAAAAAGGGAAATAATGAAAAACAACACAGTAGCTACACGCACACAAGACGAGAAAAGCCTTCATTCTGTGAGGGAGACACTGATTAGGTCCCAGCTTCGCGGGCCACCCCACGCGGGTGGACTGGTAGGCCCACTAGGCACACGGTACCTACAAAAAAAAAAAAAAAAAAAATATGCAAGGTAAGGTCAAAATAGAGTGGCTTCTCGATAGTGGCTGTACCGATCCTTTTATCGCATAAGGACAGATTCTCATAAAGACAGATTCGCAAAAGGACAGATTCTCGTATGGACAGATTCTCAAAAAGACGAAGTATATGTAAGTAGAAATGGAAATACAAAGTTTTTAATAATCGGTAAAGAACAAATGGATAGTTATATTATAGTAAATAATATTATAATATTATGTAACGTAGCGTTTTTGAACCTCGTTACATCGGTTGTTTTTACTCATTTTTAGACGAAATTTAATAAGTTTCTGAACGGAACGTGGAGGGGGAACGTTGACGTTTGAAGTTTTTGACGTTACCTTTCTTCCTTACAATCAAGCAGGATGGTCGATAATTTTGTAACTTGAATTTATCTTTAAAAATCTCGAAAATAAGAGATGATTTTTTAATGTGGGACCTTTAATTGTCCAATATGATCGTAAGCAAAGATTACGTCATATTTTTGCATTTTTAAACCAATATACAGTGATCTTACCAGACACTGATATTAAATCAACCTATTAAGGCGGTTTCCCTTGGAACCGCCTTTTAACCCTTTAGCTTTTAGCTTTTAGCCTTTTGCCTTTCATTCGTTTTTCTGTTCTACTTATAATTATGCCTTCACTTGTGAAGCCGTAACTTTTTGAGATATTGTGCCACATGGGCTACGCTTGAAACATTAGCAGAATGTGTGAGCTATCTTTGGCTTAGCTGGTATGCGTGAAAGTTCACGTACGCGCCGAGGGATGCCGTGAGCTGAATCCATTTAACTTAACTTAATTTGAACCATTAATTTCTTAAAAAATTGCATTGGTGACAAGTGACAAGTAATTTAATTTTAGTCAAAAAAAAATCTGTGAAAACTTAATTTAATAATTCAACATGATTTGTACACTGGAGCGCTTAAACAAAACCCTTAACCTCAGTATAGTGGTTTTATTTAGTTCACCTCCGGAAGATTAAAAGTCTGCAATCCTCCGTTGACTATCTGTGTAGGCACTGTGTATCTCCAAGGCGCCCGAATTATCTTCACTATATTGTATTTTTTTATAGGAGATCACTTTAAATTTTGTGACCAGTTTACATATATAAACCCAATATTATATTTTAAATTTTTTTATTATTACAATTAGTACATTACTACAGAGGCCGGGAAGAAAAGGGTTGCCGGCCGAAGACATATAGACGGCCGAGCAAAGCGAGGCCGGATAGGTCTGAGGCAGGCAGCCCAATATTTCCCGCCGAGGTATGTATAGTGCATATTGAAATTTAATTACCTATTGAAAAACAGAATTATCTTCTGTGACTCGTCTCAGTACTGCAAGGCGTTGTAAGCACTCTATGAGCGAGATTTTATTTTGTAAACAGTCAGATATAATATGTTCTATTTGACTGTCAATTAAAATATCACTTCTTCTTTTTTTGCCAGCACAATAGTAGCCACCGCGAATTATCTTTATATCGCCAACAGCTGCTTCTTTTTTTAAAAACGCGACAAAATAAAATAAGGGTGGTTTTTTAGCTATAATAGAATTCATCCTTTTGTGCCACCCCTCGATGGCATTCGTAGTACGGAACTTTTCACCGTAACAACTAAAGATCTCGCTTATTATAAGAGTGATCCATCGTTTATTGAAATAATTTCTAAACGTTTTACTTTCATCGCTATTAGGAGTTAATTCACATAGTGATAGATATGCTTCTGGTATAAGTACTGGTGGTAGTAATGCTAACAGGGAGAACATCTTTGTGCATTTACGACCTTCTGCTGAACCAGTGAAACCAATAGCCTTAGATTTTTTTCCAGACAGCATTTACAAAGTGATAGTAGCAGCCTTTTACAGTATCTGGCAAGCATAGATGTTTTGCTTCTTTTATAATTTCATTATTTTTTGACAACGTTATGGAAGTGCTACACAAACTTTTATTAAAGCATCGCCAATTACTTGAACCTGACATATTTGATTTTACATAATTATATCTATGGCCCGCATGCAGAAGCACCATGCCATGATTTGGTAATTGGCCTTTACCTATAAAAAATAAATACAAGCTTGGTTTAGTACGGGACTATTACTTTCTTAACAATATTGTTATAAGCAAAATTGTTTAAATATAGTAGCCCCACTAATATCCCCACTGCTGGAGGAAGAGTCTCCTCTCCTAATTAAAATCAGTACACCCGTTTAGCAGCTACTAACAATATCAGCTCTCGTTTTTCCAACAGAGTCAATAAATTATAAGCAGAAGTAAAATAATGTAAACCTTTATTGCCTTCTATAACCGCCCGCTTTATCCATTATTGTATAAATAATTTCACAAATATTTAAGTATTACAATAAGAATAAAAAATGCACATGCACTTAGAAATTCTTCAATGACAATGTCAAACTAATGACGACAAACTAATTATCTTTCTCTATTAAACCAGTAATAGAACTAATTATTACCTCTTATCAAGGAGGATTAATTAATATTGTCATTTCTTTCTACGATTTCGCTTTGATATTAAAAATATTATTGGAAAACCTACAGAAAAATAGACCTTTAAATAAACTTTTTAAATAAATATTATATAATAAAATATATATTTTTTTTTTTTAAATAGTCTTTTGTTTTGTCGACGTTAATTTGTTTTGTCAGCGTTCCTTTAATTATTTTTATAGCGAGGCAACCGGGACCGACATCTTAACGTGCTCTCCGAGGCACGACCAGACCAATGCAAATACTCATATTCATGCATACAAATATTTGCACTGAGCGGGGATCGAACCCGCGCCTCCTGCATAGCGGCCGCTTTCAATACCGCCACGCCACGGAGGCTGTGAGAGGTCGAATATCGTCCGGTCGAGGTCCGTGTTATATTATAGATTAGAGTATATTTATTTTACAAACTGTTTATTTTGCTCACAGGTCTTATAATCAAATAATGGAACAAGAAAAGCAATTTACACAATAAAATATTTTTTTAATAAAAAATGTGTATTTTATTTACAACCAATCAAATTGAAAAAAAAAATACACTCAAAACAATCTATATCGGTCTTAAATTATTGCTAGGAACTTAGTTTCTCTTACTGTCTACTTCAGTCTGAAATACTTAAAAATCTGAATAAAATTAACAATACACTAGAACTTTAAAAAATACATTTTCTTTTATTTATCTAAGAAAATTGACCTATTGTAACATTGTATCATCTCAAAATACCCACAACATCAAAGTTTAAGTTAAATCTTCTAATCAGAACTTTCATCCAATGCACTTTACAATACATTTCAAATCGATTAAATAGTCATGCAAACTTGAATTGTTTTGATTTTGCACTGGCAACTCCTCCAGTGTCTCAGTGGACATTGAGGGTTGCTCCGGGGAAGATGGGTTGGCAGATACAGCAGCAGATGTTGGGATGGCTGTGATAGTTGCTGGGTCTTGTCCTACAGGTGGTGGATCCTGTGCAACAAAAACTGATTATCATTGATGAATAGAAGAAATACACATAAACAATACACATATGAATGGTATTTATGTTATTTATTATTATTTTATAAAAAAGTCACAGCATATATTATATATACACACAATTAAAAATACATTATTGCTGTGAACAAACTAATAAATATATTAATAAATACTAATAAATAACACTGAAATCCTGACTTCCTTTTGAAGTCAGGACGGCTACAAACTGCTACTCTTTTAAAATTAAAGTCAAAGACATTCTAAGTAAGGAACTGGCAGATCGTACCCATCCATAGCTATCATCTTTCATGTTGTTAATATTTATATAAAGATTTGATTATTTATTTGTTTGTTCATGTAAATGTAAGTTTATCTTAATATTGACTATATATTTTAATGATGGCTATATGTATAACATGTTTGTTTATGATATTGATATCAAATGTTAATCTGTATTCCATTTATTGTATACTATTTATCTACACAATTTTAAACTGCACCTACTTCTTTTTTACTCTACATCATCCAAAGGTTGGATGGTGGAGAATGTCTCAGGCATTAAGCCCACCTATATATATTGTGCATAAAATTTATAAATAAATAAATATAAAAACAGAACAAACTAAAAAATACGAATAAGGTATACTTTTAATTATTACCAATGGAAAAGCTGGCACTCTTGCCTCGGCGCTCGTTTGCGGCTCTCCAAATCCCTCTCCCATAATTGTTAATATCTTCAATTCAACTTGAGAGAGGGTTGGTGCTACCGATGGCCTTCCACCTGTAGCACATGCTGACCGCCTGGCAGCTCCAGCAGCTTTTTTAGCGATAAATTTTCTATCAACCCACACCTAAAATTTTGTTAATTTTAATTAGGTACTCACTAAAAAAATAACAGCCAGTATACTCGTAGGTCCTCGTATTGAGGGGATGACCGATTTATCATTGTTTGCACTTAACTGACCATAAAATCATATTAGTACGAGTACATAATGTATTAAACTTACCCTTTGCCACTGTTCCACGGTCTTTGTGCAACTTCCCATCGCATTAAGTGAGTTGCACAGGCCTTCCCACAGCCGTTTTGATCTTATTCTGCCGTCGGCACCCCTCCATAATCCACGAGCCAACTCAGGATTCTCGCTCATAAAATTGAGGAGAACCTCAATTTGAGCTGGAGTTGCTGCTGCAGCGGGTGGGGCCATTTTTTTTAATTAACTAAACTAAACTACGCGTTGTTGCACCGAGTTATTTTACTTTTGTTTATTGACTACTTTGTATCTCAATCTGTGCTATTGACATTTCTTTTGAAAATGGCCACAGACTAAGTAGTATAGAAAATGGACATCAAAAGAAAAAGGCAAAGGTATTTACAGGATAAAGTCTAAAACCCGGACAAAAATGGTTCAATTTTGTGGAAAAACATGATAAAAGTGTATTTCGTCATTTTCTAACGATAACAATATTATATTTTGTTTATTTAGCTTGAAAACCACAAAATAAGTTAACCGGTAAAATAGCGCCGCTCTATCGTCATGCGTCATTCGTTCACTAATCTTGTCTATGATTCCGTTCGAAACTCGTGCAGCCGAAATAATTAGGGAGTAGAGTTTACTGCTTCGTATCGGACTATTTTCGGACGGGTCCTTATCTTCGTTGACGGAGTTATAGAGTAGACCACCAGATTCGATCTCGTAGAGAAACCCCAGGCATAACCCGTTCCATAACTCGCTGTGTGACCCCGAGCTTCCTTATGAGTCCCATAGTGAGAGACCACGTCTCCGCACCGTAGGTCATCACTGGTAACACGCACTGATTAAAGACCTTTGTCTTCAAGGACTGCGGTATTTTGGACCAGAAGACGCTGCGCAGTTTCAAGAACGCGAGTTGGATTCGTCGATTGACCTCCTCGAAGTTGGATTTGCCTAGTTGGACGGTTTGTCAGAGATTGTAAATAGACAAAAAAAAACCAGCGAGTTTCTTGCCGGAGTCTTCTCAGGACAGGGCTGCGTTTCGAAACGGTGGTCCATTTACCAAACATTAGATTATTTATTTTTATAACGTTTTGTAAGTGCCGTATTAGTGGTCTATGCAGAATAAATGGTTTTTGACTTTGACTTTGACTATAGACATAGTCATCAACAACATCGAGAGGTGAGCCTCCCAATAATACGGCGGTGGGCGACACATGGACATTTGACATGGCTTTCGTCTTGTCGATGTTCATTTTCAGGCCCACCCGCTGGGACACTCTATTGAGGCCTCCGAGCATAGTGCTGAGCTCCTCTAAGGACTTTGCCATGACTACGATGTCGTCAGCAAATCGAAGGTGAGTGATGTATTCGCCATTGATATTGATGCCGAATCCTTTCCAATCCAGAAGCTTGAAGGCGTCTTCCATTGCATTGGTAAAGAGTTTCGGCGAGATGACATCATCCTGCCTAACTCCCCTCTGCAACGGAATAGCCTCTGTGCTCTGATCCTGTACTCGGACCGACATGGTGGCGTTTTTATACCTCTGAAGAGACTGCAACACCGCCCAAGTCTCGATCGAATAGAAGGCTTTCTCATAGTCCACGAATGCCAAGCATAGTGGCAAATTATACTACTTGGTCTTCTGTATAATCTGCCGCAGCGTATGAAGGCTTGTTCGGGAGGCTGGAAGTCATCAAAGCTGCGTGCGAGACGATTCGTGATCACCCTCGAAAACAGCTTGTAAACATGGCTCAGAAGCGAGATGGGCCTGTAGTTCTTCAATAAGGTTTTATCACCTTTCTTGAAGAAGAGAACCACCACGCTTCTGTTCCACGCTTCGGGCGTAGTACCCTCGAGCAGGACGGAATTAAAGAGCCTCTGGTATATAACAGTCCGTAGAACCTTTCGATCTCCCTCAGTACCTCTGACTTAGTAGACGCTACACTGCCGTCGTCCGTCTTCAGCTTCGTCAACGGGCTCTGCCTCAATGGACAAGTCTCTTACGAACACTTTATAGAGCCCTTATATTGCTCTATCGTATCTTTAATGTGATTAGTATTGAAGACACGAACATCGTGTCGCAAGGACTTAATTGAGCTGCCGATATGCTTCAGCGTCCTCGGAAGTCTGCAACGTCAATGAGCGTCGTTCTGCCATAAGGTCGAGGGTGACATCTGATAGTTTTTGAGGTCTATCTTTCCGGCGGGGTCTAAGAAGACATCCCCTACCTTGTAGACAGTTTCTACCAACCTGTTGTTTACCTCGTCCACAGAAAGGCAATCCTCCAGGCCAGAGAAGCGGTTTGCGAGCTCGAGTTGAAAGCTCTCGGGGTTTTGTATATGGCCTACAGTAGGTCGGAGCGTGGACTTCATTAGTCGAAGACCTTTCCAGTTGGACATTGATATTCAATGTGCCTCTAACCATTCTATGATCGCTTCCGGTTTTCACCATGTGGATCACGGAGACATCATTGAATATTCGTCTCTTTGTAGACATAATGAAGTCGATCTCATTCCTCGTGCAACCGTCGGGCCTCATCCAGGTCCTTTTCCTATGAGGTGGCTTCTTGAAGAAGGAGTTCATCATAAAGAGTTCGTTCGCTCCTTTTCCAGAAAGTCAGCCAACCTCAGGCCCCTGGGATTTCTCCGCCCACATCCAAATTGCCCCACTCTCAACTCGTCATCGCGCCTCCTACCCAGTTTTGAATTAAAATCCCCCATAACAACAGTGAAGTATGTTGTGGAAGTATGTATGGCCCTACTGATGTCCTCCAAAGCGGAATGAATTGTCGTTACATTTTATAAAGTGTAAAATTTTGACAATCTGAAAAATTTGCCGCTCCTCAAATTGTGCCGCCCTAGGCCCGGGCCTAACGGGCCTAGGCGTAAATCCATCACTGGTTAAGTCTCGAGTGAATAGGTTCCTTCTAGTTAAACGTGATCCATCGTAGACCACAGCGTCACTTACGATCAGGTGAGATAGGTAAAACGTGAGCCTTCCATTTATAAAAAAAAAACAAATCCAAAAACATTATAATTTGAACGAATAATAATTTCTAAAAAATGTTTCATTTTCTCCAAAGACTCGTCTTTACTTCCACAAGTCATGAACCTATTGTTACAACGAACGTCGATATCTCGAAAACGACTAATCGAATCTTCTGGAAATTATAACGCATTGTTAGTGTCGAATTACTCCAATCGATCCGTGTAGAAAAATCTAGAAACGCCAAAACAAAAAACTACTTCGAATACCTATACCTACTTTACTTACACAGTAGTAGGTACATGCGCGCCTCTATGGGCAACCTTACACCCCGGCGTCTGTAGACCCGAGACGCGTGCGGTTTAAGCCCGACATAACCGCCCCCGCTGGCCGGCGGGGGGGTATCCGAAGGGATTTCCGCACGAAAAAAAAATGGTTATGTCGTGTATCGACTAAAACCGCACGGTGTCCTCCCCAAGTGTCCGTTGCCGGGCACCCCGGGTAAGCCCTCGAAAGGATAACCGGCTATAGAGTACGAGCCCAAGGTACTTCATCGTGGGCTCGATTCTTTCTTCTCTGCTTCAGAAATAAGTGCTATAATGACCGCATTTTTTAAAACAGCAAACCATTTGTTCTCGTGCCCAGTCCCCACTAGCTAATACCGCTGATGGTGACGCGTTGTGCCAGACTGCCGCTCCTCGCGTCGGCCAGCTCAGTGGGCCTGGCCTACGGTTCCTCACCCGAGTGTGTTCGAGTATGTCTATATAAATTACTCTTCACACTGAAACATTTCTTACATATATTCCACTCATTCGTCGTAAAAATGAATAAAGAAATATTCGAGGACATTCTACACAGCGCTAACTAGACCCAAAGTAAGCATAGCTTAACAAGCTTGTGTTATGGGTCCTAGAATGTGGATAAGCATACTGATACATTTTTTGTAAATACATTCATATTAAAGACTAGCTGTTGCCCGCGGCTTCGCTCGCGTGGAAGTCGTGTATTGCGTCCACTTCCACTCCCGCTCCAACTCCCACTCTCACCTTACATCATATTGTTCTATCATCAATAGTTTACGCAGCGCACGCCTAAAAAGATTTTCATTTCTCTATATTTTTTTACAAAACTGCGATTTTCTTACGGATCTCTAATTTTTTTGAAAATATATTGTAGCCTATGTTACTCCTAGATATTGTAGCTTTCTATATGTGAAAGAATGATTAAAATCCGTGCAGTAGTTTCGGAGCCCATTCGTTACAAATAAAAAACAAAAAAACAAATCTCTCCTCTTTATAATATTATATTAATATAATATAGTGTAGAAAGAAACACGGACGGAGCCGCGGGCATCAGCTAGTATATAATATAAAACAAAATCGTGTTAGTGATGGCTAATAAATACTCGAGAATGAGAGAACCGATTTTTATGATCTTTGATGTTTTAAGATTTGTCTCCGCCTATAGTTGCCATTTTGTTTTTTTTTGCGGCATACCCCACGGTTACCCGTCCGCTGGCGAGTGTGGTTATTACCTATGACTCAGACCGACCAAAACGCCACGTCGTCTCGGGTCTCTAATGCCGGGGTGTGAGGAAGCCTAATAACCCTGGCTAAGGCTGACCTTGGGCCATCTACGGCTTTGAGATGGCTACCACAGGATACTGTGCCTACACTAGCAATTAGGATAACTGAAAATATGAGACATTCACGAAATAAATTCAGCTAATAAGGAAACCAACCAACACAGGTAACTTGATTGTAAGGCGGTTAGTTAGTATTGAAATCAAAATCAAATACAAAAACATTATTCTGTATTCAACACCATTTAACATTACACAACTAACATCAGTAAACTTAATATGTAGGTATAGTAGGTATATGTGCGTATGATGATTCGTATTATAATGTAAATGAATCACAAACCTTCACTCGCCTTCATTAGTTCTTACTCTATGACCAATCTATGGTATTACCACAGAACTTAAATACGAGTACTCGTAAAAATAGAAGTGTTTTCGCTTGAGTTTTCTACAGAACCGATGTCGCCGTTTTGTTGTTATTTACACAGAACAAAATTAAAAAAATATTTTTTTAAAAGTTAATTTAACTTGAACTTTTTAAGTAATTAGTGTGCTTACTTTCCCTTTAGAATTAGATCGAAAAAAGAGAACATCTATGATGGGACTCAGTTGGTCAGATCATTCCCCCTGTGAGGGACTGGTCGCGGGACACTTTCGAGTTTAGAAAGCTCTAGAAAATCTATAAAATTATTATTTTATTTAGTCCTGGCGTCGGTCGTGAAGTCGGGAAAGTTTTGTGGTACATGACTACTTCTCTGGGGTTTCTTGATATTTCTTAATAAGTATCCATCACCTAGGGGTGGGAAGCTGAAGGGTCTTGGTGGAACTGTTAGCTAGGTGAGGTTACAGTTTCTACAAAGTGCCAAGATACCAATTGCACCCTGTGAATGGCGTAACACAGGGATCTGCAAACTTCAGCCAGTCCGAGTCATCCACGTCCCCGTCGTCCACCCTGGGACCTGCTGCAACCGCGCCGCCGCGCCATCGCCACACAAAGCGTTGCAGTTGCCAACGGATGCAGGGCACAAGGCGAACATTCTGCGCCTCAAAACAGAATCCTAATCACCAGGGAGGATCCCCGAAGAAAACCGAGCTAGTCCAAGAGCTCTGAGGTGGCAGCCCCACTAATGGACTAGGATGCAGTGGGCCAATCACTTGCTCATCTGAAATTAAAAGATTAAAGAAACCGAAACAGAGATAAACCGGACCGATCCTAAACCAACGACCTTTGGCATGAAATACCGGACACGAATTGCAATATGGAATGTTAGAACTTTGTACAGCAACGACAGCGAGATAAGATTAGCCCAAGCAGAGGCAGAAATGCTGAAATACAAACTGCAAATACTCGGTCTTAGTGAAGTACGGTGGAATGGTTTTGGTGAAGTAAGGACACCGAAAGGCCTGACATTCTGGTATTCAGGTAAGGAGAACGTAGACGATGTACATGAGTACGGTGTAGGACTCCTCCTTTCTGATGATGCAAAGAAAAGCCTTTTGGACTGGAAACCAATATCGGATCGTATAATCACGGCGCGCTTCTACTCCAAAGTTCGCAAGATAACTGTGGTGCAGTGCTACTCTCCCACTAATGATGCCTTACCAGAAGAAAAAGAAACTTTCTACAGTGCCCTACAAGGCGTCCTAAAAAGTGTTCAAAAGCAAGACATCATCCTCGTCATGGGAGATCTAAATGCAAAAGTGGGTAGCAATAACACAAACCACAAAGAACTAATGGGAGTACATGGACTCGGAACCCAGAATGAAAATGGCGAATTATTTGTAGAATTCTGTGCAAATAACGATCTTGTGGTAGGCGGTACTCTCTTGCCGCACAAGGACATAAACAAGTACACCTTTTTTTTTTTTTATATCGTGCGGAATTCCCTTCGGATACCCCCCCGCCGGCCAGCGGGGGCGGTTATGTCGGGCTTGCACCGACTAGAACCGCACGCCGTCTCGGGTCTTCAGACACCGGGGTGTAAGGTTACCCATAGAGCATATCCCTCGCACCCCGGCTGACCCTGGGCCATCTCACCACTAACAGCATCGCTCATCCTGTCTCCTCTGAAAGCAGAGGAGTACGGAGAGCGATGTGTTCCCGCCATTGTGATCAATGCCAACCCTATGAAGGGGTGAAGGGGAAGCCATTGACCACCGCCCAGGGTGTACCGGCCGCTCCGATTCCGTTCCCCCCGGACTGCAGCGGGATCGGAATCGGAGCGACACTCGAGGAGGTTACCCAACAACAACAGACGCGGGCAACGTTTTCATCCCTTCGTTGTTGATATTCCACCAATCCGCACCAAGCGCAACGCTTCCTCATTTATTATGCGGACAGCGAGGGAGTGGAACTCTTTGCCTGCGTCTGTGTTCCCCGATTCTTATAATTTGGGGACCTTCAAGGCGAGAGTGAATAGGCATTATTTGAGTTTGCGTGTACCATCCTCGACTGCATCGTCACTTACCATCAGGTGAGATGCAGTCAAACGCACTCAAATTTTTAATAAAAAAAATAAAAAAACACACCCCAAAAAACAAGTACACCTGGACGTCACCCGACACGTGAACGAAAAACCAAATTGACCGGGAGCCGCTTATTTCGCAGAAAGAAATTTCATAGAATTTCGTTTCACAGAAAATGTGTCATATAATATTTGGTCCTTATATTTTTATTTCGAATATTATTGTTTCAAAATCAATTTACTACAATGAAACATATTTCACAGAAACACAATTGAATGAATTTTTAATCTCATTTTTTTGTTTAACAAACTTATCAAACTGTAGAATTATTTTTAAAAGAATATTAAACCACCTTTATAATTTTCCAAATCACATTTATTTTTAACTGTAACATTTACAATTTAAAAAATTTTCCGATTGCTTGTAGTAATTTAATTTCTGAATAATTTCATATCAATATAGAATTTTTTATCTTTCGCATATTTTGTTGCAAATTTGTTTGCTTGAATTCTTCTGTAAAATAAAATAAAATCAATTTGTTATTAAATTGTTAATAAAACGTCATTATAGTTAACACCCCGACTCAGATTACCCCGACTCGGATAGGTTAGGTTAGAAGGCTGAGGCGGGAGCGAAGCGGAGTGAAGCTCCCGCCTTAGCCTTCGTGGTTATTTTTTTTTAATCACTCAGAAATATTACCACCCAGAATCGTTTATTGTATTAACTTATCGTTATATTTAAAAAAGTATAGCTTCACCTGTAAATTATTTGACTGAAATGAACGGTATGAATTGAAACGTTTAGAAGCTCTCACTTTGATAATATGTTATTCTTGGTAATAAGTTTTATATTAAATAAACAATATAATGATAAAGAATATTTGCTTTGTTATTCTATGATATGATTATTCTAATGTTAAACTTTATGTGTAACAAAAATCAATGATTTAAAATTCTTTAAGGTAAGTATTCTGTATATTGATTATTCTATGAAACGAAATTCTGCGAAACATTTTCTGTAAAACGAAATTTTATAAAACAATTGTCTATAAAACAACGCACACCCCAAATTGACCACATTGCCATAAGTAGGAAATGGCGTTCGTCGCTGCTGGATGTCCGGAACCGTAGAGGTGCTGACATTGACAGTGACCACCACCTGGTCGTAGGAGAACTAAGACAGAGTCGCTAGACCTTGTCTCAAGAACACTCCGAATAAAGTTGGCACAAAGTTCGACGTGGGTAAACTGAAAGGAATTGCCACACAAGAAAAGTTCACGCTGGAAATCCGAAATCGCTTCTCGACCTTAAATCTGGAAGATGCAGACATTGAAACAGAGTAAAAACAGATCAAAATGGCCTACCTAGAAACCAGCTCTGAAGTACTAGGACACCGTGAGTCCAAACGCAAAGACTGGATATCTGAAAACACCTGGGATCAATAACCAAGCGAAAGTAAACTAACCTGAAGATCCTTAATGCGCCCTTAGACCAACGCAGCGAACTAGTTGGAGAATATCGCCTTATCCGCAAGAAAATATATCGCAGCACACGGAGAGACCGCCGCATGTGGGCAAACCGTGTGGCGGAACACACGCAGCTAGCAGCAAACAGCGGAAACCTAAGGAAGCTATACAATGCCACCAAGACGTTAGCGGAAAAGTCTTTTATCAGGAAAGTTCCACCGATTCGCGACAAAGACGGAAAGCCCATAGCAACATCTGAAGGGCGGCTTCGTCGCTGGCATGAACACTTTGTAAATGTCTTCCGCCATAGCCCTGCAGACTCCCCGGTGCATCCCGTGCCTTGTTCTAGTCGGGTTCAAGGTCTTGATATTAGTGTAGACCCGCCAACCAAGGAGGAAGTGGCGAAAGCAATTGCCTCTCTTAAAACAGGAAAAGCCCCTGGCCTCGACCTAGTGACGTCGGAAATGCTCCAAGTTGATGATTTGCACTGTGGAGGAATCGAACCCGCGACCTCGGCATCGAACTCGGCAGTCGAACGCTCTACCGCTACGCCGCAGTAATGTTATAATGGCACAGAACACATATTAGTGTAGGTACTCTCAGGGTTCTCCAAGTTCTCTTACAAGTAGGTAAACATCTATAGTTTTTGATGAGTGTTTAAACAAATATGTGTTCCTAAGGTCCTCTTATGACTGAAACATTTCTTACATACATTACACTCATAAGGTTTCTCGCCCGTGTGTATACGCATATGTATATCTAAATGTGGCTTTTGATTGAATCGTTTCTTACAAACATTACACTCATAAAGTTTCTCACCAGTATGTGTACGAGTATGTTTACTTAAAGTACTCCTTTCTCTAAAACTCTTCTTGCATACATTACACTCATAAGGTTTCTCACCAGTATGTGTACGAGTATGTTTACTTAAAGTACTCCTTTCTCTAAAACTCTTCTTGCATACAATACACTCATAAGGTTTCTCACCCGTGTGTGTCAGAGTATGTTTATTTAAAGTACTCTTCATACTGAAACATTTCTTACATACATTACACTCATAAGGTTTCTCGCCCGTGTGTATACGCATATGTTTATCTAAATTACTCTTTATACTAAAACATTTCTTACATACATTACACTGATAAGGCTTCTCGCCAGTGTGTGTACGAACATGTTTTATTAAATCACCTTCATGTGTAAAACATTTCTGACAAGTGTCACATAACAACGATTTAAGTTTGTTGCTTGAGCTACTATTGATACTTCGGTCTGCACTGATTTTGTTTTCAGATGATTCTTTGTGAGCGTCATTATGATCGGATGTGCTATTATTTTGTTTATTGTTACGTAATTTGATATCTATTTTGTCGCGAGTTTCCACTATTCTGTTCTTCTGAACTGGTTTTTCTTCAACAGCTCTTTCAGTCCCTCTTTTCGGTTCTTCAACCTTGTCCATTGTTTGGTCAGTTCTCTTAAGGTTGTTTAAAATCGTATCGTTACGGTACTTATGCGCGGCAAGTCGAGTATCACCTAAAACAAATAAACCATGTTGCTGCAAATATTATTTTATGGGGGTTGGTAGAAATATTAAGATTCCTACAAATTGTAAAATTGAATTTAAAAGATGTCAAAGTATAAAAAATTCAAACTAGTTTAGTTATTTTCAGGCGCTTAACATTGTTGTCCCGATAGACATTATGATTAGTGATACTGACCTCACTCGGGGCCTAGACAAAGTAACATTCTACTAGTGGAATCGCTTCGAAGCGAACCTTCAAAAGTCCGAAATGCACGGGAGAGACGTTACTTGTCGACATGTCACGTGTATCAAATAATGTCACTCCCATACATTGAGAACTTTTGAAGGTTCGCTTCGTAGCGATTCCACTAGTAGAATGTCACTTTGTCTACAGACCCTGTTCTTCGTCCGCGCGACAATACCCGTACAACATACAAAGTTTGCACTTTGCAGCCCGCTCTTCCACTACTCATTCCAAGATTTGGTTTAAGCTTTTAAGCGAGCGACTGGCATCTGACCCCTAACCCCGAGACGAAGCCTGCGCCAGGGCCTCGACCGTCAATCAGCTGTTGTACCGACCTGCAGGCGAGGTTGGTTTGGGCCCCAGAGACTTTGGTGAGGCCCCATACACCCGGCAAGGGACACACGGGCAGGACACCGTGCGGTTTTAGTCGATGCACGACATAACGCTGGCCGGCGGGGAGGTATCCGCACGTTAAAAAAAAAAGGCCCCATACACACCCGTTCATTTCTTGTACACTAACAGAAATATTGTAATGTAATAATAATGTGCGCCTACGACTATTCTTGGTATCATATCAGTTGATACCAGCAGCATGTTAATTTATTTATTCGGAGGACCAACAGCCACAAAATTAGTACAAAAATACAAACTATAAGAACTATGCTGTTGAAACTTGGTAAGTAGATGTATTCTGTAAACCTCATTAAAATTTTGACACAAAAGTAGAAAAAAAAAACAATAAATATCGGGGGTTCCCCATACTTAGACCTGAAACTCGATTTTTTTTCCTTTATACCCATACGTGTGGGGTTATTTATGGATAGGTCTTTAAAAATTATATTGAGGTTTCTAATATAATTTTTTTCTTAACTGAATAGTTTGCGCGACAGACACTACCAAAGTGATAAAATGTGCCACCCCCCCCCCTGTAACTTCTAAAATAAGAGAAGAATGATAAAAGTAAAAAAATATTATGATGTATTTCACCATGTAAACTTCCCCCGAATATTGGTTTGAACGAGATCTACTAAATAGTTTTTTTTGTTACAATGAACTACAAGAACTTTTATATAATGTTACTTGCTGCCACGGAACCCTTCATGTGCGAGTCCGACTTATGATTTTGTTTTTATTAAGGGTGTAAAATGAATATAATGTCCACACGCACGTTCCGCCACAGTCTACTAACTTACCAGTGTCGACGTCATCCGGTTCCTCCTTCACAATATCCAGAGGAATGTCACACTCCGTGTGTAAGCCTAGTGCGGTATGATACAGGTCTGCGCCATCTTGCTCTACCGCGGAATCATCTGCAAATGAGCGCACAAAATACTGCCTTCATTCGTCCAAAAAAAAAAGCGTGTGTGTACTTGCGCACGTAAGAAGTTATACTTGATACTGTCGGAAGTTTACGCGAATGTCACACATTGAAATAAAACTATTTTTATCGGATTCTATCGCGATTTATTTCATGTTATTTTTATATTTTACATTGAGACTATAGAAGGTTGATGTCTTGTTGTTTGAACTTCAAACTACAAGACAACAACCATCTTTAGTCTTCCCGTGACCATGGGTGCTGAAAAGCAACCGAAACGTCGGGATCAATGTAAAATATAAAAAAAAAAATAGTTTAAAAAACTAAAAAACACGCTTTTTATGTTGCGTAATAATTAGTTTGTTTTTTATTTCATTTGTATAAACCTACGTTTGGCTGCCGTATGTAAGGCTTGCTAATATGCACGTATCCTTTATAATATTATTATGGTCTAAGCTGTAATCTCCTTTTACAATTTAGTTAAGTGCCGAAAGCCTTTTCCATGAATGATAAGTCTTCGATCTACTTCTTAGTTCATGCTTGTACTGAACGAGACTTATTTACCAAGATGGACATATTCGTACAAAATATTCCATTACTTTTTTTTTTTTTTTATTTATTTAAATATAAGTTACAAATTTCAGTACAAAAGAACTTATGATGCTACATAAACTCACTCGAGTTTTTCTGAGCAATCAGTTTAGTAGTTAAATAATTTAATTTGCATTACATAAAATAATTAAATTTGCAGTGGGTAGGTTACAATAAATAACAGCACTGCGTCGCACGTCTACCTCCCACCAGCCGGCAAACTATTTCTTTATTGCACTCTGAGCATATCACAGAACTCGTTAACTAAATCTATATTATGATGTTTTGTTTATATGGTTTAATGGTGTCTGTTGCTTATAAAGTATGAATTCTGTTATATTTTCTGAAAATGTGTATTGTGTGTATAAGTGTAATATTATGTCTGAGTAGATATATTTATTGTATATAAGTAGTATTTGTGTAGTAGGTATATATGTACTTTTTTTTTATGTTAGCAGATAATTAAAAAATCAATAATAATTATTTATATTTGCCAAAAAATATTGTTTGAGTCTGAATTTGATATTTTTTGGTGTTATCTCATTCCTAAGAGATAATGGGAGATTGTTGATCAGGTCCGGAATAACATATGACAGTTTCCTTTTGCCATAGAGGTTCTTGTATTGGGGTAATAATAACCTTGACTTCAAGACGTGACGTGTTTGAATCATGTTATCATTATACTGTCTAATTTTTTTAACTTCTTCGTTGAAAAATTCTTCATTTAAAAGTGTGTATTTAATTTTTTCGTGTACTGGTAATACTTTACAAAATTCAAAGAGTCCATGGTAGTTATTTTCATAATTCTTTTTAATAGTACGAGGAACAACTTCTTTTAGCAGCCTCAATTGTAGTACATAGATGGAATCGAGGTGTGATTTGCAAGTTCTTCCGTAGCTCGATAGACCATAAGCAATCACTGATTCGGCTAAGGCAATGTACAGTTGGAGCCGGATTTGATGGGGTATTTTCCGTTTTATCAAAGTAAACTTGGCCAATATACCCCTCAGTTTATCACAGACCCGGTTTATATGACTCTTCCAGGAAAGTCGGCTATCTATGACGAGACCAAGATATGTTTGCTCATCCACCACGTCTATCGATTTACAGTTACACCTGTCAGGTGTGTCTTTGTTGTTATTCGTATGAAGGCACTCGTGACTGTGTGCGATGAGAGCAGGCTCAAAGTTGCATCTATTTTGACTAGAGCTTATGTACATTATTTTAGTTTTACTTTCATTCAGCACAAGCCCCAGGTCATGCGACCATTTGGCCAACAGATTGAAATCATATTGAAGTTTGACCAATGCATCTTCAGCTGAGTTTTCAGCCGCCACAAGGCAAGTGTCGTCAGCAAATTGAAAGATCTCACATTTTGTAATCAAGTTTTGCAAGTTATTAACATATGTAAGGAAGTGCAATGGTCCTAACACCGATCCCTGAGCCGTACCCTCGCTCACGCGCATGGCATTACTATCTTCACCAGCCACTCTCACCTTAAAGGCCCTGTTGTGTAGGTAATCACCGCACCATTTTAAAAGCTTGCCATTAATGCCACACTCTTCTAAGCTCTTCAGCAATGTTGGATGTCTGAGTGTGTCAAAAGCACTGCTGTAGTCTATAAAAACTACCATTACATGTCGTTTATCATTAAGGTGGTCGTACAAACAGTCTGTAAATTTGGTGAGAAGCTGGGAAGTATTTTTATGTGGTTGGAAGCCATACTGGTTGGTGAAAAGAATATTATTTTTACTTAAGAAATCGTAGATTTCTTTACATATGTACTTTTCAGCTATTTTATCCACTATTGGAAGGATGGTTATTGGTCTATAGTTGGAGTAATCGCCTTTACTGCCCTTCTTATGTACAGGTCTAACTATACCGGTTTTTAAGGTATCAGGATAGCCGCCGCTAGACACGCTCATGTTGATAAGGTTAGTAATAGTAGATGCAATTTTGCCACATAGATTTTTTATGTCGACTGCCCTTATGCCATCCAAACCTGGTGATTTTTTTATATTTGTAGATTTAATAATATTTTCTATACACTTTGTTGTTGCTTGTCTATATCTCATTGATACATTTGCTGGTTTTGTATACACAGATTTCTGTAGTAAAGGGCTTGAGCAATTTGGTGTTATAGACTTAAAGTTGTTTACGAATGTTTGCGCAAACTTGTTGGCCACATCCTGACTACTCTCACCATTCTTTTGCAGCGAATTTGTTATGATAGTGTCTAGGGACTGCTTTATTCTGCCTGTAATTCGGTTGAGAATTTGCCACAGGTTACGTGGGTTGTGCTGGTTTTGAGTTATTTCTGCTCTAAGACTATTATTCCTTGCCTTTTGTATAATTTTATTCGCAAAATTTCTAGCTTTGTTGTAATCACGTTTTAAGTTTAGGTTACTGGTATCTTTCACCCATTTGCCAAATTTTTCATCCCTATGTTTGCAAGCATTTATCACCATGTTATTTATCCAGCTATTTTGATTACGTAAATTGTTCTTAAGTTTTACTTGATGTGTTGATTTCGAATAGCATTCTTTAAATCTGCTCTCAATGAAGTCATTGATATTTATCGGACACGCTAATTCGCACCCTTTATCCCAATTAACTTCGTTGAGGAGTTGCTTAAGTTTCTTATTATTCATACATATTCATACCTATCTTGTCTTTTCTAAAATGTAATTATGTACTTACCTGTGTAAAGATAATAAATGGTTCGTCGCATGCAGTGCTTGTGGCCGCGCGTCCGAGGGGTAGGGTATGTCGCGCGGGGGGACGGGCCTACTTACCTGTCCGTTTTAGTACGCGCAGAGTCCTCCGCATACACCTCTGACGAACGGACGCGAACGCTGTGTGCGGCGACACTATTGCTAAAACCTACCTTTTATTTGCACCCCTCTTCCTGTCGGCTACATAAGCTGGTCTTCGAGCAGAATCTGAACCAACGAGAAGGAACGACCGGTTTCTGGAATGTTCAGCACTCCACCGCCACACAATATGGTACAAACTCGTGGCGCAAAGAAAAGGGACAATGGAGCAGAACAAACCACCAAGGAAGAACCATCGGGGAAAACTGGTGCAACAGAAGGTCCTAGCAGGCAGCATAGTGCAGCGGGCGGTAGCACAAAAATGAAAACCGTCACCAAAATACCTACTTCGTCAAAAAAAGGGTCCATAGCTTCAACAAGGAAATCTTTTGAACTTCGCAAGCTTCAACTGGAACTGGAAGCCGCTGAAGCCATTGCAAAGTTAAGCAAAGAAGTTATTGAAAAAAAAACTGGCGGCCGACATCGTTGCACTCGAGGAGGAACGATCTCGAAGATCTCGCGGTACGTGCAGTGAAACTTCGATGAGTGCATCACAAAAGGTGGAACGATGGCTGGATCATGGTGAGCACCAACAAAAAGAAGACATCCTACCCAGGGCATCATCACCACGGCCGAAAGATGAAGAAAAATTCTGCAGCAAAGATGTACACCTACCCACATCTTTGCCCGAAAAATCATCGCCTTCCGACTTTCAACAATTAGCACAAGCGATCAAAGAAATTGCGGTGGCAGCAACCTCCAATGCACCAAACGCTAAAATGTTGAGCCGGTTATGCACGCCGAAAGACTTACCTACTTTTCACGGTGACCCAATGGAATGGCTGAACTTCAAACACGCCTACGAAGAATCGACGGAGGTTCGTCATTTTACGCCTAAAGAAAATATGTGGCGTTTACGGAAGTGCCTCCAAGGAGCGGCCCGTGATACAGTTGGGGCTCTCCTCGTGAGCGCCGCCACTCCGGAAGCTGTGATGTCTACATTGGAGCTGCAATATGGACAGCCAGACATCATACTACCTAGGATCATAGGTGACATTACGAACTCCATCCCGTCACCTCTGAATACCACAAAGATATTGTGTCGTTTTCGGTGAAGATAAAGAACTATGTGGCAGCAGTTTTGGGTCTGGGGCAAGAGGAATATCTCAGAGGGATGAGCATCACAGCAGTTGTCCTGTCTAAGCTACCTCCTGTGCTTATCTCCAAATGGGCAGACTACGGTTTTACACGGATTGAAGAAGGAAAGAAATCAAGACTCGAAATACTGTCGGACTTTCTGAGTGAAGAAGCCGTGAAGATAAGTAAAACTTCTGTGACTCTCAGCATAGTTCATAATGACGTTAAACATAAGCATAAACATAGTGGTAATGTTCATACTTTATTGGTCCAAAATAGTACGAGTGACGCTGAGGAAAAGTGTAAATTCTGTCGCGTAAGTACACACATCTTATCTGATTGTAGAAAATTTAAAAAGGCAAAGCGTAAAGATCGATGGAATTATGTTAAACGGTATGGAATATGTTATAAATGTTTAGTATCACGTCACAGTCGAGACAGTTGTACGGCACCTAACTGTAGCATTGATAACTGCGAGAAGTCGCATCATAAATTATTACATTATAAAATTGCAAACGAGTCTTCACACAATGCTACCGTTACGCCGCCGTCATTGAATTCTGATCCCAACGTAGAACATGTTACGAACGTCAATTGTATTTCTAAAGTGTTTTTAAAAACTATTCCAATATATATTCACAGCGCTAGAGGTATAGTAAAAATTATTGCTTTGTTAGATGATGGTTCAAGTATTTCATTGATAAACGCGAGTCTAGCGAAACAACTGGGGATAAGCGGTAGTAAAAAAACTATGCGTGTGTTCGGTGCGTGGAATGATTTACAGCTTGTATGTGAAACCGAGATGGTAAGTTTGAGTGTATCTGGTGCAGATGGAACTTTGTTTAGTTTAAAGGCACAAAGTGTCAACGAATTAAATTTACCTGTGCAGAATATTCCATCTATAGATATTTGTAAATATAAACATTTAGGTAAACTAAAAAATCAAATACTTACTGGGCATTGTAAACCAGATATTTTGATAGGGCAGGATAATTATAATTTACTGTTACCGTTACAAGTCATTAAGGGGAAATGTAACGAACCTTATGCAACCCTCACTCCGCTGGGGTGGTGTATACATGGTCATATATCTCGTTTGCGTTCCGATGACTCGGCACACTCTTCACTCCTCGTCTTCGGAAGCTCTGATTCTATTTCAGATAGCGAACGTTTACTGGGGGAAATACAGGAAGAAGTTCGTCGATCGTTTACCTTGGAGTCAATGGGAATCACAACCAAACCACGCGAAAACTCTGAAGATTTGAGGGCCGTTGCATACCTGGAGAAGACGTCTACCCTCATAGCGGGAAGATGGCACGTCGGGCTTCCCTGGAAAAGCATGAACGGGAAGATGCCAGATTCCTTACCAAATGCCAGAAAACGTCTCTTCAACGTGGAAAAGAAGATGAAACTCAATGAAGAATTTGCCGCTCGATATACCGAAAGGATTCGTCATCTTCTTGAAAATGATTTTGCACAGGAATTAATCACGTCGGAACCGTCCCCACGGACATGGTACCTTCCCCATTTCGGCGTGGATAATCCTAACAAGAAAAAAATGCGTCTCGTGTTTGATGCCGCCGCCAAAAGTAGTGGTGTTTGTTTAAATGATTATTTGTTAAAGGGGCCAGACCTATTAATGTCCTTGTATGGAATTATGCTACGTTTTAGAGAAAACAAAATAGCTATATCAGCGGATATTAAAGATCAATTTCTCAGAGTGAAAATTATTCGCGAAGATCAAGATGCCTTGAGATTTATATGGCGCGACAGTCCGGGCTATCCCTACAAAACATTCGCGATGACGTCACTCATATTTGGCGCTAACTGTTCTCCATTCATCGCACAATTTATAAAGAACAAAAACGCACTAAGATTTCAAGCGAGTAAGCCGGCCGCAGTCTACGCTATTTGTAAACAACACTACGCCGACGACTATATAGATACTTTTAATTCGGGAACGATGTTTAAATGAAATCATTTTTGGAGACAAATTAGATTTTATAATTGTCCTTTAAACTTAACTTTACAAGAGTTGATCTAAGACTAAAACTTAAATTAAGTACATGGTTATTTCTTAAGCTTATCGCGGTCGCGACAGACCGTCGCCAGTGCATCACGCCACCTTCCAGCGATAAGAAAGTGCTGCGTTGAAGCTTACAGCCCTACCGCAGGCTATGGTCAGTGATGGTACATAACTCCTCCCCCCTTGGACCGAAGTTATCGAAATTTAGACAATTGTCGAGAACTTCGCCAAAACAATAAAATACTACACAGTCTTCATTTATGTGATTATGAAAAATTAATATTAATATTAGACAAAATGACGTTATAATGGTTATACGAATTGATAATTGAAATGATTATACAAAATTAAAATCATTATATCAAGTGATATTAAAATGATTGTGCAAAATGATTTAATTAAAATGATCATAGAGAGTCATATTGAAATGATTAAGACTAAATGTAAGCAGAGAATAGAGTTATTACATCAGTAACACTGGTCTCTGGCCGACCCTATCTAATTCCAGCTGGACAGAGTGGTTCTCATTTTCTCTCGGACGACTATTCTGCCTTTTACACATTCTCAATATAATATGTGAATACTTATGCATAATTATAACTACTGTTAATAAAATGATAATCGTGTTTAACAAATAAAGGAAATTGGCTGCACTATCACTTTTGTTTTCACCTTTTACACTGTCACTTTTCTTCAAGATATAATTCAATTGGCGTATATCATCCAAGTTAACTCCTTTAAGGTTCACAGGAACCATTTCGACAGCGTCAGAAACCAGCTTCTGCATGTCAGGTAATGTAATTATAGGAATAGGCATTTAATCCGCTTTTTGTAAATAGGAGCGTTGGCCATGAATTTGTAAATCACCTATAAACACATCACATTGATCCTTGATAGTTACAATATTATGTTCCTCGTATAATTTCCTTGGAGTCATCCCTTTCACAAGTTTGCGATAGGATTTCAGGGTTTCTTTTTTTTTGAGTACACTATCCAACTAATTGGGCTGATTCTTTGGAGTTTAAGGGGCTCAGTGTTTCTATATCGAGGAGAACAGCTAGACCGATTCTGATAGTACATCATCAGTCGTTCAATACAGGTTTCCTTCACGTATAAAACTAGTTTACTTTCAGAGCAGAGGTATTCTTCAGCGGTTATCTCTTGGCAAGGCTGATCAATTGAACGAAAAATAGATCCTTCTACTAAGAGGTAAGGAAACTGTGGGATAACGACGAAGGTTTGGTTTAAGGACTGATCAAACATAGGAAGGGAGTACAATTTGTAATAACTATAAGTAACGTTATGAACTAAAGGAACTTCAATAATGAACTTTATTTCTTCATCCTGAAGATAAGTCTTCACTGATAGTGATTCTTCAATATTAATGATATTATGTTCCTTTATAGTACATTAAATTATCATACTTGCTAATGTGCTTAAAGATGTTTACTAATTCATCAGGGTCAATTATGGTTTTGTGTAAAACGGATACTTCACTGAATGCTAAGGCCGTTTCCATTTCGCTAAGTTTGATATATATTGTTCTAAAATTTACGATAAACTGATTAAGTAATCCAAATATGTACGAAGGTCATATAAATTGAATGGTTATCTTTTGTGATCAGTTTCGCTATAAATCCTTCAAGTAATTTAATGCGTGCATTTATTCTGTGTGTATTTTCGTTTAGTTAATTTATTATTTATTGCTTGTTCCTGTGTCTGAATGTTAATGATTAAGTCCTCATACCTAATGGCATCTTCATGGTTAAGATTACCAGTTATTATTTTGATTATAGATCCCAGGGGGATCAAAATGCCTCGTTTGAGTCTTTTTTTTGGAACTAGCTTCTGTAATTTTTCTATAGTCTCGTTTCGAATATAATTAACCTGTGTTTTAAGACTTCTGAACTCCTCACCATAAGATTTATTCGAATTTAGCATTTGATTCAATTCCAAATATTTCTCAATGTTAAAAGAAAGATCAACAATTATACCCCGAAGACTTATAACCTTAACAACCAACCACTTATCATACTCTACAAACGCTCGACCCAACTTCACTCGGGATTTGACTAATCTTTACTGCTTTACGGGCCTGACTTGGGGATGCGCGACGGGTTGTTGTCCATATCACCAGGATCAAACGCCACCTGTTTTCAGTATGGGTGTTGGTTCACCCACTCGCGCCTTTATAATTCTTCCTTTATGGTCCTTAATTTTTTTTCTGAAATATCTCTATAAAGAACCTGGGTTCTTTTCTTATGATCTCTAATAAGTTGTTGTTTGTACATTTTATCGAATACCGCGTCAAATGCAGAGTTTAACTCAGTATGACTAAATACAGTTTCAAACGGGGTTAACTCAGTACTACTATGAATGGTATTATTATAAGTCATAATAGCGTAAGTCATTACGGAAGATGCGTCTGTATATTTCTGTTGGTATTTGGCCAATCTATATATTTCTATAATTGTAGAGTGGAAACGTTCTATAAGAGCCATAGAGTTTGGGTTATTTGGGGTGCCTATGTGCAATTTAATCTTATAGAAGTCTGCCAATTCCTTTATTAATTCGTTATTAAACTCAGATCCAGGGTCAGAATTTATTATTCGTGGAATACCATAATATGAAAAATATTTCATCAGCTAAAAGCATCGATTAAGGTAAGATAATATTGTGATTCGATAGAAAATAAATCTATGAAGATTTCCTGAAAGGGTGCGGTCTGAGTCTGCGTAAGATGTAATGCTGGTTTAATGTTTTTCCTATCGTATTTAGACACTTTGCAACCTTGGCCGGAATTAATAATAGCGGAAATTGTCTCTGACAAATTTGGCTAGAAATAATTACGGTGTATCCGTTTAACAGTTTCTGTGATACCTCGGTGACATGTTTTACCCTCATGTAATTTAACTACAATAGCTCTTTGCTCCTGCTCATCCTCAACATAGATAGCATGCTTAGTACATTCGTAGAATCTAACCATATCCTTTTTAAATAATGACGTTATTATATTGCTAAAATCCTTCCTGTGTTCTTTGTTCTCAAAATAAATAAAATATTTAAGTTTTGGTTTTATGTGATTTTTAAAATGGTTCTGATATGGTCTTGACCCTGAAGGGGCAAAAATATTTCTAATACCTTTTGTTTGGGCCGAGATAAGTCCTTGACTTGGAGTTCATTACGGGACCAGCTAAATACGAGTATTTGGTTGGGTTTTGTATCAATAGCCTCAATTGGTATAACCAGACTAGTGGCCTATGGTCAACATAGATATCGAATTTATGTCCATATAAATAAGACCTGAAATATTTGGTGGCCCATACAATAGCCAATAACTCACGTTCAATCGTACTATATTTCTTTTCGGTATCTGTTAAGGTTCGGATGGCATATGCTATTAATTATAACTTATGACATATGCATATGCATATACACCGGTACAAATTATTACATATGGTTACTATATTTATAATACTGCACCAATCGCTACTTCGGAAGCGTCAGTAGTTAATACATATGGTTTACAAATATCTGCATATTGCAAGAAGTTCCTTGCATTTCTCAAAAGCTTCAGTATATTTTTGGTGTATTATAACCTTTTTATTCTTCTTTAAACATGCTGTGAGTGACTGAGTAACTTTTGAAAAATCTTTGATAAACCACCTGTAGTAACCTACAAAGCCTAAGAATCGTTTGGTTTCAGTCTGTGTCTGTAGTTGCCTATGTGATGTTGTTCGTATGTGATGCTTCACTTCATTAGTGAAAGTTAGAGGCAACTGTTCACAGTAAAATATATCGCGATATTCGTAACATAGTTGACTAATGAGGTTATTTTCTTCTTGACTGAGATGATCAAGACGTAGGCTTTTTTTTAAGTTTTCTGTCAATAATGAATCGATCTCAACATTTGTAAGATCCGTTGTGGTTGTAGCATTAAGCAATCCTTCATTACATAAATAATTTACCTTAAAAGGGTCATTTATAGTCAGCATCAATTTACAATCACTTACATTTTGTATCACGGTGAATACTGAATAATTTTCACATTGCACTATCACTTATGACATTCGAACTCCTTCACAGAACTGTTGGTAATTTAATATAGTATAACCATCTTTCTGATTTACAGGTAACTTCACTCGATGTTCGGTGCGCGGTTCTAATATAATTTCAATGTTAACATTATATACCTATTATTGGAGTACTGACACCATTTGCTTTTAGGGTGTTATCGTTGAAACGTTATGTTGGCACCTATTGCTGACATCAGATCCATACCAATCAAACCATCATATTTGCTGTCTACTTCATACACATAAAATTTATGAAAGCCGTATGTATTAAAAATAGAAAAAAAAGGGGAATATTTGCCACAGTATAATGTTCACTCATAGCGTGTGTACTTGTGACCGTAAACGGTTCATAAAATATATAGACTTATGAAAGAGCGAGTACTTCCCGTGTCTGACATAAATTTACCATTAATTTCAGGAATGTATACATATGGGTGTCTTCGACCAGCGTCGAATTTCCACTCTAACATTTCTCACGCTTGGGTTGGACTTACTTGAAAATTTTGACAGTATTCAGACTCACCGCTATGTTCAGTAGAATTCAAATTGTCAGTGCAGCATAAGTCGTGTCAACGTTCTGGTCATCGTGGTCATAGTCAGTATACATATTTAAATTTTCACCGTTGGTTGCTAAATTATTAGTGTAATCGTCGTAATTAGGATCATAATGTTCATCACCGGTATAAATTTCATTTGCAGGAAGGTTTGGTTGTTTAACCAGGGGTGCTGGAGCAATTCTCATTGTCACGTCTGGTTCATAAAAGGGTCTTGATGTGCGATAACCTATAGGCTGTGGAGGTCTGTATCCAAATTGTGTTGCTTGAGGTCTATAGCCAAATTGGGTGGCTGGAGATCTATTGCCAAATTGGGTGGCTTGAGGTCTATAGCCAAATTGTGTCTGCTGTTTAGTACCGAATTGAGCCAATTGCGGCCGAAAACCAATTTGCTGACTTTGCATATTTGGGCGTATTAAATTTTGATTAGGTATTAAATTGCACTGGATTTGTTAAAGGAGAATGCCCATTCTTGGTTGCGCTTTTAGACGTTCGCGTCAATATTTCAAATGTTAAAAAATAATATTGATTATAGTATGACTTTTCAACCCTAAATGGCTTCTATGGGACTTGGGGTTTGAATTGAAATTATAAAGGTATAAAACTTGAATGAATAATCGTTTCCATTTTAATTTAATTGTTACCATTATATTTATAATAAACCATTGGTGTAAATATACCAGAAGAAAGAAGAAAAGAATGCAAATATACCAAACTTTTTAAAATTAAAAAGGTTAAATAATAATACGTGAAAATAATTCGCAATGTGATATCCAAATATATTGCAGTTATGAAATCTTAATATTTCGTGTATATATTCGTAGTTTAATAGTGATAATCAGTTAAAGTTTTAAAAGAATGTATGCTTCAGTGGTAGTTTTCTCTTAATTTATACATTGTTGTGTTGTAAATGAGGTACCATTATAGGTGTCTGATAATTTGAGTTGAAAATAGGACCCTTATCGCGTGGTAATAATGTATGACGTTGAGGTCGGTGTTGTAACATCCTATTTCTCAAATTATATTGTTGTTGGAAATTAACTTCCTCAAGGACGTATTTTAAAGCCTCTTCTAAATTGGTTGGATTTTTAATACGAACCATCCGCACCATGTACTCAGGCAAATTATACATTAAGCGAAGTATTGTCATAAATAATCTTCTTAGCTGCTCTTAACGTTACCGTAGAAGTATTTTGATTGACATGGATATAAGTATAGCACGAATATCTTGTATGCGAGAGTACAAAACTCTAAATACGATTCCCTTATTTTTTTTTAATTTTTTTTTTTTACGTTTCCAATTTAAGTTTTAACGCTCAATTGCAACGCATTCTTCGCTACTGGGATCACCGAAATATTGAATTAATAAACTTTTCAATTCTGTAAGTTTCAAAATCGCCTCTCTCGCTTATTAAGGCTGCTGCCTTACCTATGAATTTACTAGTGATATTCTGCATTAAGAATTCATTTCGACTTGGTGTTCCTTGGTATTTTGCAATATAATAATAGTAACTTAGTATGTTAGTTTCTCCAGAAAATTCCGGAATTAATCCTAAACCATCCCTATGAATCAATTCTGGTGATTGAATTGGGGGATCCAAGGGAACTTGACCTTGATTTAATTTTTATAATTAAGCTCAAAAGATAACCAATCAATTAATTATATATAGTAAAAACAATAGTATTAGTATCACTTTTAATTTAATTTATTTATTATTACTTATATTTAAATTTATAAAATTATTATTATTAATTATTTTTATTTATTTTTTTTTTTTTTTTTTTTAAACACTTAGCGTGAAGATTATATTCACTTCGCAATTAAACAACTAAAACTTTCAATAAAAAAAATAAGTTACCAAATGCTATGGTTTCTGTATTAAAAATCATTTTCAAATAAAATTAAGATAATATTAAATTTTTTTTAAATTAATTCATAATAATAATGAAAAAATAATACGAGTAATCAAATTATATGATCTCTATAATAAGGAATTCTCAAATAATCAAATTGTATGATCTTTATAATAAGGAATTCTCAAATAATCAAATTATATGATCTCTATAATGAGGAATTCAAATAAAATTAAGAGAATATTAATTTTATTACTTAATAAAATGTGTTAATTATATTAACAAACTAAATAACGCGTTAAATGGATTTAACGGGAAGGAAATGCTAGGATGTAGAAGGTTACTCACAGTTCAACCGCCTTTGTTAACATCGCTGCTTACCCCGCACCGTTTTACGCGTGATCTTAGGATAATTATTTGGTTCGAAGATTGCCGAATAATACGTGAGAGCCTGTCACTGATTGTAAGTAACGAAAATGGTTCTTCGTATAGTTCGTCACCACTCGCGAAAAAGTTCTACTTCTGCAAGGTCACTTTGAAATGTTTCAAAAATCCATGAAATCACTTTCCGTGCACTTATACAGTTTTGCATTAAACTTTTCGCGTAGGCAACAGCGGCAATCCTACCGGCTGCGCCACTTTTAATTCGGGAACGATGTTTAAATGAAATCATTTTTGGAGACAAATTAGATTTTATAATTGTCCTTTAAACTTACCTTTACAAGAGTCGATCTAAAACTAAAACTTAAATTAAGTACATGGTTATTTCTTAAGCTTATCGCGGTCGCGACAGACCGTCGCCAGTGCATCACGCCACCTTCCAGCGATAAGAAAGTGCTGCGTTGAAGCTTACAGCCCTACCGCAGGCTATGGTCAGTGATGGTACATAACTAGATAGTATAGACAGCGAAAGCACCGCAATGCAACTTGTGAGTGATATTGTTGACATTCACCGCCAAGGCGGGTTTGAGATAAGAGACTGGACGAGTAATTGTCCCTCTGTTTTGTCCTGTCTACCCAAGGAAGCGCTCGGTACCTCTGCGGTAAAATTCAAAATAGGAGAAGGAGATGAAGGTGAACGCACTCTCGGGCTAATATGGTTTCCCGGGGAAGATAACCTGGGGTTTGACGTCTCGTTCAAAAGAATACCTACAAGAATTATGGACGGGTCTACGAGGCCCACAAAAAGGGAAATGTTACGGGTCGTTATGTCCATATTTGACGTTTACGGATTCTTGTCACCCTTTACAATAAAGGCGAAAATAATGCTTCAGGAAACTTGGCGAGGTAACGTGCAATGGGATGACGTCATACCTGATAATATTTTCACGAAATGGGTTGAATGGTTACAAAATTTGAAAAAAATTGGTACAGTACGTTTGCCGCGCTATTACCAAAATGTGTCAAGAGATAAGAAGGTACACTCAAGCCCGCAGTCGCTGCCTCCATCGGGCGATCGAACCTGCGACCGCGCCGAATGCACCGCTGAGCCGGCGGCGCACGCGCAGCCTCGACCGGCCGAACGAGCGACCGCGCCGATGCAGTGTGAGTCATACTTGACTACAGATAACAAGCGCTCGATTTCAAGTGGTTATACAAATCTACAACTACATATATTTAGTGATGCTTCGACTCAAGCTATGTGCGCCGTAGCGTATTGGCGCTGGGAAGATAATGGTATATGCACGGCATTTATTACAAGCAAATGCCGTGTCGCTCCTTTAAAACACATGTCAGTGCCACGATTGGAATTACAGGCTGCACTTCTTGCCGCCCGGCTATCTGATTCGATTAAAAAGGAGCACAATATGAGGCCGGAAAAAATATTTTATTGGTGCGATTCTAGTACGGTGCTGCATTGGATTAGAAATGATACTCGCACTTATAAATCTTTTATCGCTCACCGATTGGGAGACTTGCCAGAGGCTAGGTTGGCTCATCATCAACGCGCATTCACGTTCTGCGGGCTTGACTTTTTCGGTCCGATGGAGGTCACTATAGGGAAACGAAGAGAGAAAAGATATGCGGTTCTTTTCACGTGCCTTACTGTAAGAGCCATACACATGGAACTCGTGGCTAGTCTGACCTCAGATTCTCTCATCATGGCCCTTCGTGGGATGGGTGCGAGACGAGGATGGCCCTTACATTTATATTCGGATAATGGAACCAATCTAAGAGGAGCTGATAAAGATTTGCGAGAATCTATAAAAGGATTAGATCTTAACCATTTGAAGGAGGAAGCGGTTAATTATGGGACAACCTGGACGTTTATCCCGCCTTCCAGTCCGCACTGGGGTGGGGCGTGGGAACGCCTTATACGCACCGTAAAAACTTCACTTAAGGTTGTTTTAAAGGAACGTGCCCCCCGTGAAGAAGTTCTTCTTACATTGTTGGCAGAAGTGGAACAAATAGTTAACGGGCGTCCACTGACCCATGTTAGCGTTGAGCCGGGAACCGAAGAGGCACTCACCCCGAATCATTTTCTTCTGGGGTCTTCATCTAATCTGCCTGTAGTGGGGGAGTATAATGATTCTGACCTTTACTTACGCAAACAATGGCGCATAGCCCAACGTCTGGCAGACATGTATTGGATGAGATGGGTGAAAGAAATGCTGCCTCAGCTGATACCTAGACGAAAGTGGACCGCAGAAGAAAGGCCTTTACAGGTGGGTGATCTCGTGGTGGTTGTGGATCCTAATGCTCCGAGGAACGTGTGGGTGCGCGGTCGGATTGACTCGGTTCATCGGGGTAAAGACGGGCGAGTGAGAGTTGTCGACGTCGGAACGCGTACGGGAGTGATAACACGCTCCGCCGCACGCGTCGCACGCATCGCAATAGATTAGGGATAGGATTAGGAGTGCAATCTTGCACTAGGGTGGGGAATGTTGACGACGGAACGTTAGTCCGTATGAACCTGCCTAATACTTACCTGAAAATGTAGAAATATATAATTAAACTAAGTAGTCGTAAGGTCCTGTCTGTATATATACCTACCTATCTTGTCTTTTCTAAAATGTAATTATGTACTTACCTGTGTAAAGATAATAAATGGTTCGTCGCATGCAGTGCTTGTGGCCGCGCGTCCGAGGGGTAGGGTATGTCGCGCGGGGGGACGGGCCTACTTACCTGTCCGTTTTAGTACGCGCAGAGTCCTCCGCATACACCTCTGACGAACGGACGCGAACGCTCTGTGCGGCGACACTATTGCAAAAACCTACCTTTTATTTGCACCCCTCTTCCTGTCGGCTACAAGGACTATTCATTTTATCACTTTTCTACAATAGATAGGCGCGCAAGTTTACCTTTTTCTAACAACTTGCATGATTTATTGAGGAAAACGATTGTAAAAATCGAGCGAAATTTGAGATATTGCTTCGTAGTGTGAGTGTGTTTCGACAGTCATCATGGCGCCGCGGAGAACGCCACCTACCAGTAACAGCGTCTAACACCTAGTTTTTTAAACATCTAGTTACGTAACATTAGAAATTTTACCCTAGATGGCGTGCAAGCGATATAATAAATTTATAAAAAGCATTATATGTACCAACTTTAAACAACAATAGGATTCGATAAAAAAGAATATTATAATACAATTAAACAATACTATAAAATACCTACGGACCATACATACATACGGCATAGTCACTACTTAGTCACGCTCAATAAAAAAATAGATGAACAGTGATTAAACTCAAAATCAACGATCTAATATGTGCATATCATCTTGCTACAGTGTTGTACTATGTTAATAAGTAATTATCTTCAGTGAAAACCTGCGAAATTGGGCTAAAGAGTGTAGAAACAAACAGTATTTGAAGTGCATTCTATAAATCTACCCTAAAATCTATTACCGAAAACTGACCTATGGCAACCCGCAGTTTTGCGGTTGTAGGTTGGTTGTAGGCATACAACCAATTTGTGCTGCCTTCGTGAAAATATACCATCGATGGCTACACAGTGATACAGCGCACGACGTAGGAGCGATAATTGAGCGACAGTTTGCTTGGTATAACATTGTTCCACATATAACATTTTTTGACCTGCACCACGAAATAGCAACAATCACTAGTGTTTTTTTTTCTTTGTAAGGAATTTTAATCCTCTCTGATTTTTTTTTCTTTTATTTTCCGCCCATTTGGAGGGTTTTGGATTAGGTACGGAAAATGTTTCAATCACCTAATAAGACAAGTTCCAGTCCCAGGGCTATTGCGTCTAAGATCAACTACGGAAGTTGACCCTAGTATTATATGTAGAAAACGTAAACACGTCGAATGCTCAATTACTGATGACTTGAACTCAATGGCTGCCGAGCTTAGGAATACCTTGAAATCATTTCGAAGTGATGTCGACTCGAGTTTGGTTACTATAAACAACAATATCAGTGCAATGAAATGTGACTTGGAACTTCTTACTTGTACTTTCTGAGGAATTCGCGAAATTCGTGTTTCTGCGCATTCTAAAACGACCTAAGTGACATAAAGGCAATGGACACTTGAGGAGGACACCGTGCGGTTTTAATCGGTTCATGCCCGACATAACCACCCCCGCTGGCCGGCAGAGGGTATCCGAAGGGATTTCCGCATGTAAAATCTAATAAAAGTAATAAAAATCTGAAATCAGTTGCAGACATCATTTTTTTTGTACGGCCGAGCCTTACGCGAAGCACATATTTGCGTGACGATTTTCTTTAGAAAATTCTAAATTTTCGTCGTTTTTCTTTTTTTTTGTTTTGACATCTAGCAAGTATCTGCATTTTGTGTGTTTTTATATAGGTACCGGGGTGTGGGGGTGGCAGGTGAGGCCGCCTGTCACCCCAGCAGAAGCAGGTCCGGACGGTGGGGCGACTAGCGCCCCTCCCCCAAATTGGGGCAAGACGGGGAAACCGTGGTTACCAAACTCGAGGGGGCCATCTCGAAACCGGAGATGGCCCAGGGTCAGTCGGGGTGCGAGGGATACGCTCTATGGGCAACCTTACACCCCGGCGCCTGAAGACCCGAGACGGCGTGCGGTTTTAGTCAGTTCAAGCCCGACATAACCGCCCCCGCTGGCCGGCGGGGGGGTATCCGAAGGGATTGCCGCACGAAAAAAAAAACAAAAAATAAGGTACCGGAGTGTAACATCACAGCAGTGTTCACAAGAACGCCCCGCGTCGTTTGACACCATACACGCGTATATAGGACCGGGTTTTCGGCAGTTTTCGGGGTACTTCCCCTTTTAGATTTTCACTTATTTGGCTAGTTAAATTTTTGTTTGTAAATCCGAATTGACGCAAGGTGCCCGTGGTTTGTGACACTTGTGGAAACTGGTACGAACCAGCCCTTCGCGGCTGTCACCACCTGACTCCAGTTATCCCGGATTTTCACACATTTCCACGCGTATTACCAAAAAATTTAGTTTATTATAAATTTTTCAAAAAAATTCTATAGGCGGCTATCGCTCTTCTCGCTTTTTTAGGAACGGACGGGGGCCCCGCGCAGATCGCCACCGTCCCCGTCCCTCTTTTGCCCGTGGTACTACCGGCTGTACTACCAGTAGTACCACAGGCAATATTTTCTTCCCGTAGTACTACCTAGGAGTCTGGTAGTATTATGGGAAGAAAATATTGCCCATGGTACTGCTACCTAGCAGTCAGGTAGTACTACAGGCCATATCTTCCTCCTATAGTACCACCAGACTGCTAGGTAGTACTACGGGAAGAACATTTTACCTGTGGTTCTATCATGTTTTCTCAGAATTATTTTTCGTTTCTCGGAATTTGCAACATTTATCACTTGGAGATTCTGAGAAACCCATGCAAGCAACTTCTCGACCTTATTGACTTGCATTAGATTCAATTGTTTTTATTTATGTAACCTGTAAACGCTTAAATTATAAAACACCAAATTAAAATCAGACTAATAGGTTATCTGTCACATTATGATTACGCTCATAATGTAAAATACAGGTGAGCCAATAAATAGGTCATGTTTACTGTCAATAACGGGATTTCCTATTCCAATGATTGGACGTTACGCTCAACATCATTTAATTTAAAAAAATGTTAAAATAAATTGCTTAAACGTAAATAAATCAACTGAAAAACATTCTTTAATATTAAAGAACAGATTTGAGATCCCCTTTTATACTTAAGTTACATTATATAGGCAAAATTAAAAATGTTGATAGGATAACCCCTTAAAGTGCCAATAAATGGGTGGTTTACCCTATATTTTTTAATAAGATCACTTCGTTCTCCGTCTATCACTGTGTCTCTCTGTTAATAACACTAATAATAATTCATTTAAACGTTAAATAAAATCGGTACATTTTAACGCAATTTTTACAGTGCATTACCTGTTGAGATCTCACCTGTGATCAATTGCATTAATATATGCCGTATGTTGTCATCATTTTTAATATCACTGTTTCTTCTTTTTTGCTTATTTTATGAATTAGAATGGATCAAAATCCAACTTCTACTGACACCTTGGCTTAGAGCGTTCAGTAACCGCGTTACTGTTACTGTGTTTTTGTTTATGAGCTTATTTATTTTGGAATGGTAACCCTCCAATACATTGTTGGTCCGATGTCGCATTCCGTAAACGCTCAGTAGGTTGAGTAAGAGTGCCTTGTATCAAATCTAATCTAATTATCAAATCTAATTAAATATGCTCTCCTATTTTTTTAAATGTCCCGTATAGACTCTGCCTGATTTTAAAATCGAAATGAATAGCTTCCCTTTTTAAGGCATACAAGAACAAAAACAGATTAGGCGTTTTGGGAATAGGAGAATTAACGCGTCTGTGCCAGGCTTCAGGGCGTTAGTTATGCGGTGTTTATCACTGGCACAGCTTAATACGTCTGTTTGAATTTTGAACCATTGGCGGTAGAAATATTTTTGAAACTTATTTAATTCAACTGATATTGGAGCGTCATCCCAAATCAAGAGGCATGCATTTCTTATACAGTCAGCCGGCAAAAGCGGGAGCATAGAAACCAACCTTATGATCCTTCTACACTCTTTTGTTTTATTGGCTCCTAGTTTTAGGGATTTTCTTTAGAAAAGCGCTATTGCTATCAAGTTGTCGTCGACGTCGTCGTTGCCAATTTTCTGTCACGGTTTTGGGTATGAAGGAGATGAGCTATCGAGTTGCTGTTTTCGGTAATAGATTCGTGCTGGGGTGAACCATTGCAAGATAAAAAAAAATAGCAAAAAAAAAAACGCTAAATCGAAAATCCCTTGTATTCGGCTGAGCTCGTCTCAGGAATTCAACTTGTTTAGCATTACGCCAAATAGCTTTGTTGAACTGAAAATAACAACCACGTATTTTGATATCCGGAAATATATCTCGCATAGCATTCATGGGTGCCGGTTCATAATCACATTTAATTTTTTTTATATTAACCCCAAATTGTATTTTAATCAAGTTGAATAATCGTAGTTATGTTTCTTCCGGTTTGTTTGGAAGTAGCGAGTAAAACACTGGTATAAATATAAATATATTCTACGATATTTCTACACATCGCTTTCTATACCCTAAGTAAGCATAGTGTAACTAGGTTGTGTTATGGGTTGAAGAATGCGGATAAACATACTTATATACTTGTTTTTTTTTTGTAAATACATACATATTATACATAGAAACACCCAGACCAATGCAAATTCATGCATACAAATATTTGCACTGAGCGGGAATCGAACCCGCGAAATGTTGGTAGCATCAATTCTAGATCCCAGATAAACATGTAATACATACAGCTGTTAGAATGGATGTGGCACTGATAAAAATGTTCCATCCCCATAATAAACGCCGTTGTACTTCTTCACAAAGCTATTTGCTGTAGGTGAGGCAAACAGTAATTTTTTTTCCTTACAGGTGGTTTGGTCTGAATGTCAAAATGTACTGATCTACATAAAGTACGTATTTCAAAAAGAACTTTTCCCAAAATGACTGATTTTCTATAGGTCTTCATTATTAAATGTCGGAAATGAAACTGTCAAATGTATGTACAGTCACGCTCTTTACTAGGTATATTTTTTAAATATATTAAAACAAAATCACGTTCTATAATAGACAAACGAAACAAAAAACACTTATCCTTAAAATTATGTGTGCTAGCTTAGTGTAAACGCTTTTTTAAAGTTGTGATATTTTCTAAAAATTGAATTTCAGTAATATGACCGGATTGCAACTCATTGAACTGTTTTTGATAGATTAGTCTCATTTGCACCATTGATGGTGCAGGTCAATGGTGCATACGGTACGACGGGATAAAATATCACGTCGTCGTCTAGTTGCACCACTGAACAATGAGTTTATTATTCTGGTGTCTTGATATTTCGCCTCTTTTTTTAGTTTATTCTCCTATGCCAGCCCTCGACAGCATTATTCGTACGATGCTTATCATTTCCGCATCCAAGAAAAGACGCACACAAACTCATCCATTGCTTATCAAAGTACTTTTGAAATTTCATCATTTCAGGAGATTGGGGAACAAAACTTCCTAAAAAAAATGTTTTCTTTAACCTTTATAACTGTAAAGTACGGATATAAATAATTGTTTAATATATTTCTTAAGCAATAAAAAGCTTCATAGCTTCAAACGGACAGCAGTAACAACAAAGCTGTCATAATGATTATTGTTCCAATTGAAAAGACCTATGCAACGACATATATCTTTTTGCTATTGGAGGGTGGTCCCAAGTTCTATACATTTTTGCCCATCCTCCTTTTAATGTATTTTTATCCATTTTAACGCATAACAGAATTAAATAAATTACGTGCGTAAGCGTCATATTTTTATTTAAAATGTATACATAATGTAAAAAAGACGTTCGTTCAAGTTTCCACAGGAGCTGTCACCGAGAAAATAAAGAAATAGAAATACTAAGGCCTCCTTCACATTACGTCGCAAGTAGTGCGGCAGCAGCGCGACAGACGCGCTGTTCACCGGCGGCTAATTCCATACTAAAAAGAGCAGCGCGACAGCCGCGCGACACTTGATTGTCCATAGTGGACGGCAGCGCGGCAGCCGCGTGCGGTTAGTCGGCTTCGAGCCAGTGTTGCAATCGTACATACCGTAGAGCATTATTTCACAATGAGCGAATTTGACACAGAACAATTTATCATTCAAGTTCAAACACGTCCTGCTTTGTGGGATTCGAGGACCGATGATTATAGCAACAGGACCATAAAAAAGAAAAACTGGAATGAAGTATGTGAATTGTTTATTCCAAATTTCAGTAATAAAACCGGGCCAGAGAAAAGTGCGGCTTCGGGGTGCGAGGGATATGCTCTATGGGCAACCTTACACCCCGGCGTCTGTAGACCCGAGACGGCGTGCGGTTTTAGTCGGTTCAAGCCCGACATAACCGCCCCCGCTGGCACGCGGGGGGGTATCCGAAGGGATTTCCGCACGATAAAAAAAAAAAAAAAAAAAAAAAAAAGGTACATATATGTTATTTTATTATATTATTGTTGCGTATTTAGGACTTTTCGTACGTATAGGTACACATAAGTTGAACCTAAATGGACATGTTCATTCATGAATAACAACAACAGTAAATGATTAATAATCCTAAGGAAGACTATTCTGGCTTTATTATGTACCACAGACCACACACCCCCTAGACGTGCCATCGGGAAGTGTTTAATTATTCAAATTTCGTTAATTTGTTCTAAAAGTGGAGTTCGACTTATATTGGTTTTCTATTGCACTTGAAGCGATCCGCCTAAGATCATTTTTAAAATTCCTTTTCTTTCACCTAATTAATTTAGTACTATTTCACTCGCACATGCACCAGCGATTGCGTGGCACGTGTAAGTAGTGTAGCGTCCGGGGGTTGGACGCCACAATACCTCGTGTTGATAAAAGATATCACCATATTTCAACACTTTGAATACTGTTACATAATCACTATTCGATTCACTAGTCGATTTCGAAACAAAGGATCAATCCAGCAAATTCTTTTTTTTTTATGAATGCGACGTCGAAGGCGCCGAAGGAGAACCAACAAAAGCAGGAGCAACAGTGACGTTTCCTCTTTGGAGTCCATTGTAGAAATGAACTGGCCACCCTGAGTCGCGCGGCTGTTTTTGTAATGAGAAGGCATCCGCTGCCGTCGCGCGGCTGCCGCGCTGCTGCCGCACTGCTTGCGACGTAATGTGAAGGCGGCCTTATATAGCTACAAAAAGTTAAAACGTGTGTAGCACGACGTTGGCAGGTCCTGACTGATTACTTGATGCGGTGGGTACAGTAGGATAACCTTCCTTTAGAAGTGTAGTGTACTACGTTTTTCGATGAAATTTTGATATTTGAATGTTCTAACGTCACCTTGTAACTCTCCGGTAGACCGGCTAAGATAATGATGGCGAGGAATTCATCATCTTTTTTACTCAGTCTGTAAAAATACTGGAATGACAAAGTGCGGAAAATGTATTGTTTTTCAAGTGTCATTACTACGTCAGGAGTGACCAGTAAAACCCTGAAGGTTTCCATCGCACTCTAAGGAGTATGTAGGTATATATTTTGAATTGAGAGCTATTTCGAGGGTGATGTATGCGGAATTCATTTACGGGTGTCCCGCACTTAAAGATAATGTAGCTGAATGTACCTTTTGTGCTAAAGGGGATGGATCTAGCACACATTTACTTTAGTTAATTATTGACAGAATCTATATGATCCGTAATGAGCTTATACTCATGCCTTAGTTAACGATAACCCAGTGGTAAGTATAATGATCTGCTTCGCTTATTAAATATCAAGATTGAAATAAAGTTATGAAAACCAGAGGTTGTATTCTGTATGGTATAAATGTGTTCATCCTTACCTTAGTTGAGCTTCACACAGACACAAGGGATAGAGACGTCCAGAATTCCAGGTGCTCACCACTAGTGAGCACACAGCACCGTTACATCACAGCAAGACCTGTTTAAAGATTGGTCACATTGATTCTAAGTGAATCACTAGGTATTCCTAGATTAATTTATAAGGGGTTTTATTATCTTTTAGTGGTCTAAATATGACCATTATACTAGGCTCAACTGGGCCGGGCTAGAAATGGTAGTCAATATATCTATACTCTATCTTATTCATCGTTCATAAACCTTGCCAAACACTTATGGCGGGAACAATCCATACCAAGATTGTTCTTTGTCTGATTGCCCTATACCATGGTATATCAATCTTATTATTATTATTATTACTGGAGGCCTAACACTCATAAACTTGTTGGTAAGTCAGCAACTGGAATATCCGTGATATGTTCTTACAGACATCCAAAGCGACCCAAACTAGTGCCTCAGCAGTCAAGCTTATGAATGTCATGCGAATCGTTCTTGCATGTTAATATGCCTCCGTTGGGTGCATACGAGAATTGTATACATGGTCTGAGACCTTAGGCTTTGTACATGCTGCCTTGCATGCCTGATAAAACAGGTTATTAGAGTAAGCACATAGTGACAATTTATAACACCAGACTAGCTTTATGTGCATTCAATATATTAATTTCATACATGATTATTTCTAATACTTAGCTTGCTTTGCGGATGGAAAACTGGATATCTCGATCCACTGAATCTAGTTTAGTACTTATAAATTATCAAGTAAAATTACGTGTTCAACCGCCATTTATATTTAAACGTGAAAAAGCGTGTCACTTACCCATAGATATGTCCTTTTTTCTCATAGTTTAGTCTCTGGATTTAGTGTTGCTATATACAATATTTATTTACAATTATCGCGTGTTTCGCGACACTCCCCGCCTCACAAGGCTCAAACTTTAATTGATGGTTGACATTAATTCTTGCGTCCATCTATGGATTTTATCCATAGCTTGGACCGCAGCTGCTCGACGTTGGTCGCTCGATTCAACTGGCTGACATGTAGCTGCTTTATTGTCCTTTTCAGCCTCTGAACCATGTGAAGCTTGTTCTGGGGTGGTTTCTATTATTTGTGTCAACCTTGTGTCCTCTAACAACTCTCTCTGATCCTGTATTAAATCGTTTTCATTGTTTATATCTAATTGGTGATGATCTTCCTTCGAGCTACTTGAACCAGTAGGGACAGGGACGTCATTCTCCTCAATTCTTATTGGTAAGTACTGAGAGAATCCCTCAGTGTCCATGCGTACGTCTCCCTCTTCATTCACTGGGGATTGTTTTGCTGAGTCTTGGAAAGATGCATCTTCATCAACCTCCAGAGGATACAGATGTGCTAAGGATCTTGTGAACAACTTGTCCCCTACGTTCACCTTCGCAATTCTGCACAATCCGTCCTTTCCTTTTATTAGTTCTGTGATCTTTCCTACCTTCCAACCTTCTCTATTTTTAGCTTCACCCTTTATCTGTACTATATCTCCAACATTTGGACTTTCCCGAGACCTTACTCTAGCTTGTTTGGGCGAATTTCGATATCGTTCCCTGAGGCTAAGTAAGTACTCGTTAACAAACATTTCTTTGTATTCTTCCATTATCTTGTTGCCGCGATTCCAACCTTCAATAAGTTGTTGTTTGATAAGTGATCCGGAAAGTGGTAGACTATCCATCAATACTTCTATACTTAAACACTTTCCAGGAGTGAGAAAATCTGCCGGTTTAAGTATGTGTTCTAAGTTCGATCCTACATACGTAAGAGGTCTAGTATTAATAACCGCCTCTGCTTCTTTGATTATTGTTAAAAGTTGAGTATCATCCAACATTTGTTTTTGAAGCGTTCTCTTTAAACAATGCTTTACAATAGCTACGAGCCTTTCGTAAGCCCCACCATGCCATGGTGCGAGTTGTGGAATAAATTTCCATTTTATGTTAGTTGTAAAATTTCCTTCTTTCGTTAGCACTTCTCCTAACAATCTAAATTGTGAGGCGTTGTCGGTTAATATAAGAGTCGGAGTTCCTCTTGTCGCGATAAATCTCTTGAATGCCATGAGACATTCGTTAGTGGTTAGATCCTTGACCACTTCCAAATGTACTGCCCTTATCACGAGACATGTGAACAAACAGATCCACCTTTTCTTTGGACCGTTTTCAGTTTGTACGGCCATTGGTCCAAAATAGTCTGCTCCTGTATAAGCAAATGAATTTGTATAATTTACCCTTTCCACCGGTAATGCAGGAGTCTTGGGTAATACATATGGCCCTCCTCCATGCTTTACGCATCTTGGACATTTACTTATCGTTTTTTGGACCCGAGATCTACCTTGAGGTATCCAATATCTCTGACGTATGAGGCTTAATGTATGTGCTACTCCTACATGAAGGTTCTTTTCATGAATTTCCTTTATAAGTTTCTCGGTGAATTCACTTTCTTTCGGTAAAAGGATAGGATATTTCATATCGTATGATACGTTCGAATGTGCGAGACGTCCGTCACATCGTAAGATTCCATTTGTGTCGCAGAATAAATTTAAACTACCAGCTAGGCTTGTTTTCTTCCCTTGTGCCTCTTCTGGGAACATTATTTTTTGTAGCTGTCTTACTTCTTGTAATTCAGGATCTAAGTTTGTCACTGGGCTTGATTCCGTAGACTGTGCTTTAACCTTTTCATGGTTATCTGTGTTAGACAGACCCTCCCCCAATAGAAGAGAAACTTCAGCATTTGGGCTCTTTGGCCACGTCTTTGGATCTTGACGTAAGAATGCGGGTCCACCCAACCACTTTTCTCTGTCTTCCTTTGAAATATTTGGTCGTGTTGCACTGTCTGCTGGATTGAGTTTAGACGGAACATATTTCACCACTAAGTCTTTATTTTTCCTAATCTCTTCCATTCTTCGGGATACAAACGGTTCTAATAGTTTGTCTGAGTAAAACCAGCTTTTTACGATCTGACTGTCGGTCCATAATACCATTTGCGTTATATGCAGTTGTATAAATTTGAGAACAAATTTAATAAGCCTGCTACCAATTAATACGCCTAGCATCTCCAGTTTCGGTATTTTTAAGTTTTCTTGACCCTTCGCCGGTACAAGACGTGACTTGCCTATTATAAATTGCACGTTATCTCCTTGTACCAGGTATACTACAGCAGCGTAGGCTACTGTTGAAGAATCCGTAAAACAATGCAATTGTGCATTATTTTCCTTTGGTATAGTCATATTTCTTGGTAGACGTATTGACTCAATTTCTTTAAGATCTTCTAGAATATTCATCCATTCTTGTTTTGTTTCATCAGATAACGAGCTGTCCCATTTAACCTTTTTCTTCCATAATTGTTGAAGTAGTAACTTTGCTGGTAATACTATGGGTACACTAAATCCACATGGATCGTATATAGCCGCTATTGTTTTAAGAATCCCTCTCTTCGTAACCTCATTAGTCTTGTTTACCTTTGCTCTAAGATGGAGTGAGTCTTCTTTTAATTCCCAATTTAAGCCTAAAATTTTTACTGTGGTTTCTGGTGCCCCATCTTGTACTTGGTTAAGGAATTCTTTAGAATTGGAGCTCCATTCTCGAAGATTCATTGATATTTCTGAAAACTTGTCCTTTGCCTCTTTATATAGATCTAATGCTTCATCTACTGATTCTGTACCAGTTAGTAGGTTGTCGACATATATGTTACTAGCCAATTGTTTGGTGTAATTCCCTTCAGAAGTCTGTAGATGATGTTTGATTGTTGCGTTTAGTAGAAACGGACTGGAAATAATTCCGAAAGGAACACGCGTGAATCGATACTCTATAAGATTATCTTCGGTGACGGGTATTTCTAAATCCTTCAGCCATAGAAATCTAGTCACATCTCTATCATCTTTGTTTAACCCAATTTGCAAGAAAGCCCTTTCAACATCTGCAGTCAATCCAATTTTATGACATCTAAATTGAATTAACAGTCCAGTCAGGTCTTCTAGCATCATGGGACCGGCATATAAGCATTCGTTAAGACTTTTCGCATCCTTTACTCTCGCAGAGGCGTCGTACACCAATCTAGGTGCCTTGCCAGGAGCCTTAACTCCGTGAAATGGCAAATAATGTACGGGATGATCCCTTTCCTTTTCGTTAGGAACTTCTTCAATAATTTCCCTTTCCAATTGATCACTTAATGTCTTGTCATACATTGTTAAAGTTTCCTTATCCAATCTTTTCACGAGTCCTACGAGTCTTCCGTATGCCAATCCGTAATTCGTCGGTAGCTCAGGTGGATAATCCTTCCATGGCCAGCTGACATGGTATCTTCCCCCTTTTAACGTCGTGTTCTCGTTAAATTGCTTAATAGCTTCTTCGTCTCTATTAGTGTTAGGTGAATCGACTATTCCTATGGATTCTAAGTCCCATAAAGCTCTCATCGATTTATCATCTAACGGTAGATCGGGCTCGTTCAATTTGGTCTCGTATGAGGCTTGGAAGTAAGTGAGAACAGATAGTTCATCGCCCCTCTCATCTCTTGAACGTCCAGACAATATCCAACCAAATACCGAGTCCACGATGTATAGATTTTCTTTTATCTCTACCTTTTCGGGTAACATTAGAGACTGATAATAGTCATTCCCTATCAAGATATCAATCTGATTCCCAAGTGACCCATCATCGGATAGATTGTACTTGTTTCTATATTTCCATTCTGAGAAATCTTTATTGAAGATGGATATGTCATGGGTCATAGTAGGCACGATATTGACATACATTGACTTCATCTTGTTAGTTTTTGTTTGCAGCCAGAGTTTGGCCAATGGACTTTCTAACTCACGAGGTTGCTCTCCAGCAAATGTGAACACTGTAAGGTGTTGATTTTCTTCTGGTACTAGTTTGAGTTTTCTAGCTACACTTTGCAGGACATAGCTCCTCATACTGCCACAATCAAAGAGTACACGACATTTGAGTATTGCATTATCCTTTCCAATAACGTCAACAATAGCTGTCTGCAGGACTGTTGAAGAATCATCATTAACATGTAATGAGGTGGTATTTTCCCTTTTAGATTGTTCCTTCGTAGGGCACAGCGCTCTATTGTGTAGTCCAGTCTTCTTACAGTGAGGACAAGTTCTTGTTTTTCTTGTACACGTCCTTGCACTGTGACCTAGTCCTAAGCATATAAAGCAGCGGTTATCCAACTTAGCCTTTCTGAGTTGTACTGTTTTAACATTGGTACACTCATCATTGAAATGCTCTCCACTGCAGAATATACACGAAAACCTCCTTTTCTTTAGAGCGGGAGCAGAGCGATTTCCTTCATCGGTAGACTTTCGTTTATTGCTATATGTCTTGCTAAATGCAGCTAAAGTTGGTTTAAACCTCTTGTGGGTATTCTTATTAGCCTCCGGTTTCCTTGTTCTTGGTTTTCTCTTGACTCTAGTCTCATGTACAAGAAGTGTTTCAGTAGTAAAACTCTTGCCCTTACTATTGACTTCTTCGCAGGTTCTTCTCGCGTCTTCTCTGGCTGTGAGGACCATCTGTAACTCCTTCCTTAACTCCGTTATAGTCTCATCCTTCAATTTCAATTTCAATTCGTATATGATGTCTTCAGGGAATTTTTCCATTATTAGAAACCTCAAATGATTGTGTTCTGTGTTTTCTCCTAAAGAGTTCAATACTCTCAGGTGTCGTTCAATGTCATCCAGCGTTTTCCTGCACTCGTCGGGATTCTCAGCCCTTGCCATCTTATATAATTTTGAATAATGAGCGTCAATTATTTGTGACTTTCTACCATATCGGTCTGTGAGCGTATCTACAGCTATCTTATAATTGTAATTGGTTGTTTCTAATCCGTCTAAAATTGTCTTCGCATCTCCTCTCAGAGATGTTTTCAGATACAACAGTTTATCAACGTCTCTAAGTTCTCGTTGATCAATATTTGAGCTAAATTGATCCCAGAACTGCGTCCACTGCAGGACATCTCCGTCAAATGTGGGTAAATTAAGCTCCGGTAATTTTCCTCGATTATTATGATGATGATGATTTGAACCTGTTGATGAAACAGTCTTATCTCGTTTGGATTGGATGCGGGCATTTAATTCAGCTAGACTCTCTTCACCATCCAATTGTTCGATTGTCAGGTTTGATATCTCATCAGCATTTGGATTGGTTACTGTATTAAAGTACTGATACAGTTCTGTATTAAAACGAGTTATCACAGCTTGTAGCTTTGCCGAAGTGATCTTCGCCTGTTCGTATTCTTCATCATTCCACGATTTTATTAAACTGAGGACCTTTGAGTTGTTGGACAAAATTTTCAATTCTGACACAAATCTATTTAGTCTTGTTAAGTATATCTCATCCATTTTTGTTAACCTGAAATGTTATAATTCTTACCATAATTGATTTTAATTAATAATCAATGGACTAAAACTGTAGTCTCCTTAACATAATTCATGGATAAGTGACTCTTATGCATAGATTGTTGTTCTAATTTGTGCATTGATTGTGAATTCAAATTTAACTTGACCCATATCATACCATTTTCCATTCTGATAGTGGTATATGATGTTTAGTAAGTACTGGTTGTAGCTCAGAATCGTTACTCTTACTTAGCAAGGTTTTATTAAGTTCACATACAAGTCTCACACACAGTTCGACCTAGTCTATACATAGCACTAATTCCCGAACTAAGCAATATCTTTTGTTAAATATTACTTTTAATTTTAATTTATTTTGACTTGGACGTGACACTTCCGTGCCCCTTTTTGGCATTTTGCTTACAGCAGCAAGGAATCTCATGAGCATTTACTAGTTTTATTTATTCAATTCAAAACAAGAAGAATCACGATCAAGACACAACAATCCGGCTTCTTTTATTTTAAACTGTTATTATTTTTTTAAGTTCAACTCGACTGAACTTGAGTACTCATACCTTTTAGCTTTTGCACTGCCCAGCAATAGCTTGACTGTTATATTTCACTAATTGATCAGTATTGATTGACTTCTACATGAACACTAATAAACAAATGTCAACTTGCAAAACTTAGCTACACTACTGAACACACTTTATGTTTCAATGATGTTAAATATTATCCAAGTAAATTCTATTCATAATGTGTAAACTCGAACATAATTTATGTTTTTTGTGGAATTTGTTATTCAGTATACCTTTTTACCAAGTTACTAGGACATTTGCACCTTAATAAACTAATGACTGTTATCTAACAGCAATTTAGATAAGGATGATTGAAACTATTTTTAAAATAAGTAACTTGCATCGTAGTAGTACTACTTTACATGCATTTCATGTATCATTGCTTGGTGTTTGTGTATGTCATAGATACATGATATCAAGATCTCACTGTTTCATAGATGTAACTTGACCGGGTAACTTGAACTCTTGTTGGACAATGTTTAACCAAATATTGTTTTCAAATAGACTTAGATGTAATAAATCATTCATTGCTATGATATCGTTTGGAATAAATTCTCAACTAGTTTCTTATACCACAAGTACATACCTGGTTTATAATAAGTATATTTACTTTCATTAAATATCCTTTAGATGCTGTTGAAATGTATCCTCCATACAACTTGATAGACTACCCTCCGTGTTCTGGTAATTCCCACTTATAACCTCAATGCAGTTACCTGATGAACTAAAAGAACTATACTTTTAATAATCTTTGATAGCACTTTTCTATCGTAAGGCACAGTATTCTGCAAGTAATTCCACTTATAGTTGCGAAACACAAGAACTTATTATTGCAAAGTTTTTACGACACGACTTCACTTCGTACTTGTTGGTTCTTGTCGCTAATGTCACGGCGTACTTATTCTGCTGTCTGTGGAACGAACAACAAATCCTGCTACACGATACCGCTTGGAAATTTCCTTTCTTTCTTCATTTTTTCAGTGTTATTTATTAAATAATTCAAATTATTAAATCCTTAGATTGTTATTCTAAATATGTTTTATCGTATAAACACCGTTCGCAACGCCATCTGTGGCGTAGTAGTTGCCGTCTTTCACAGAAAAAACGCCGCCCACCGGGGACAGTGGTCAGATAAACAAGTTAACTCTTATATGGTACTTAATTCTAAAGGGATTTACAAATAAAGTACAACTACACTTCTTTATAAAATATAGGTAGACTCTTGACTGCTTTCTTCCGTAAATTATCCTGAAAACCTTATTCTATTTAATCTTTCGATTTTCAATAACCAGACAACAAAGTTAATCCACTCCTCCACAGATGTCGCAACACGAACCGCTGTTTTAATTTAGTTTGTTATATTTTACTGCTTTACCAAGATAGGATGACTCCATCCACCATACAGAAACCTCTCATTATTTACTTATTAACGGTGAATATGAGTGATGATATTTGTATAATATATATAATTACATCCCAGCATCTCCACCATAAATCTGTGCTAAAGGGGATGGATCTAGCACACATTTACTTTAGTTAATTATTGACAGAATCTATATGATCCGTAATGAGCTTATACTCATGCCTTAGTTAACGATAACCCAGTGGTAAGTATAATGATCTGCTTCGCTTATTAAATATCAAGATTGAAATAAAGTTATGAAAACCAGAGGTTGTATTCTGTATGGTATAAATGTGTTCATCCTTACCTTAGTTGAGCTTCACACAGACACAAGGGATAGAGACGTCCAGAATTCCAGGTGCTCACCACTAGTGAGCACACAGCACCGTTACATCACAGCAAGACCTGTTTAAAGATTGGTCACATTGATTCTAAGTGAATCACTAGGTATTCCTAGATTAATTTATAAGGGGTTTTATTATCTTTTAGTGGTCTAAATATGACCATTATACTAGGCTCAACTGGGCCGGGCTAGAAATGGTAGTCAATATATCTATACTCTATCTTATTCATCGTTCATAAACCTTGCCAAACACTTATGGCGGGAACAATCCATACCAAGATTGTTCTTTGTCTGATTGCCCTATACCATGGTATATCAATCTTATTATTATTATTATTACTGGAGGCCTAACACTCATAAACTTGTTGGTAAGTCAGCAACTGGAATATCCGTGATATGTTCTTACAGACATCCAAAGCGACCCAAACTAGTGCCTCAGCAGTCAAGCTTATGAATGTCATGCGAATCGTTCTTGCATGTTAATATGCCTCCGTTGGGTGCATACGAGAATTGTATACATGGTCTGAGACCTTAGGCTTTGTACATGCTGCCTTGCATGCCTGATAAAACAGGTTATTAGAGTAAGCACATAGTGACAATTTATAACACCAGACTAGCTTATGTGCATTCAATATATTAATTTCATACATGATTATTTCTAATACTTAGCTTGCTTTGCGGATGGAAAACTGGATATCTCGATCCACTGAATCTAGTTTAGTACTTATAAATTATCAAGTAAAATTACGTGTTCAACCGCCATTTATATTTAAACGTGAAAAAGCGTGTCACTTAACCCATAGATATGTCCTTTTTTTCTCATAGTTTAGTCTCTGGATTTAGTGTTGCTATATACAATATTTATTTACAATTATCGCGTGTTTCGCGACACCTTTTGCGTCAAGCTTTACGGATTTCCGACATTTAATAATGAAGACCTGTAGAAAATCAGTCATTTCGGGAAACGTCCTTTTTGAAATACGTACTTTATGTAGATCAGTACATTTTGACATTCAGACCAAACCACCCGTAAGGATTTTTTTCTGCATCTCCATCTTCACATACAAAAAAATTATCTACTAAAACTTCTGAAACCTGTACATCCTCCAAGCGGTTAAACGTTAGTTTCGAAACATTTAAGAAATCTTTTCTTGCTTTGTAACAGGCAGTTTTTTTGAAACGAAAGTCCGGTATCTCTTCTATATTTTGGTAGTTTTTTTTTTCGAAGATCTTCAAAATTTTTCTCAATTTTTTTTTGTACTGAACCAAAATCTTTGCAGACGTCTTGTTTACATTTGTCCATAGCAAGATCAATCTGATTTCTCAAATAATTAGGCTCACATGTGTGCGATCTTCGATTTTGACGAACAAATGCTGATCTTTACATGTTATTGTAGCGGAGCAAATATCTCTATTACAGCACCTCCATAACGACGTTCCTTTCTTGTTTTGCAAACTTAAATTATACTTAAATCCGCCTCGTAGTAATGTAGTTTTACCTGTACGACTCTTTATGAAAATAACCTTTTGGTCAGATTCCTCCATCGTGGATAAAATAGATAAAAATATGTGGAAATTTGGACGTAACAGGAACTGGACCTAAGAGACCGAAGGGTTTTTAATATAATCATAATCGCAAGGAAGAACAAAAAAGCAATGATTGACACTGACAATCAAATTAATCGTTTATTTTATAAGTGGAAGTATCATTTCGAAAAGGTTTTAATCTCAAGTAGGTTACATACCCACTTAAGAATAATCTAATGTTTGTCCAACTAGGTCTGAATTCTAAACATTCTATCACGGTGTTTGATTTAATGTCATGAGAATCCTACTAATATTATAAACGCGACTTTGTAATATTAGTAGGCTTCTCATGAAGTGAGGGTATGGATTGGATGTAAGAGACCGAAAGGGTTTGTTAATCTTTCACGTAAAAACTACTGAATAGATTTTAACGAAACTTTACAATGTTATAGCTTATACATTAGAATAACACACAGGCTATAATTTATAAAGATATTGGCATTCTGACATTTTCGCGGGTGAAGCTGCGGACATCGTCTAGTAATTTTAATAAAAAACCTTAGCGAAAGAACTGACATTCACGGAATAGACATTCGAAGATATAGACGTTCAGGGAATAGACGTTCGAAGAAATAGACGTTCAGGGAATAGACGTTCGAAGAAATAGACTTAAGATTAAACTGGACCTAAGAGACCGAAAGGCCTTTAATATGTTTTCCATGTTGTTTAATAATATGTGTATTATTAAACAACATAAATGCTGTAAGTTTTGTATGGGCTACTATGCTCGCAAAACAAATGTGGATGATAACGTTGTGCTACTAAGTTTACTTAGACTAGTATTTTACACAAATGTTAATATTATGAAATAATAAAGATATTATTAAACAACAAACAACATACTAGCTTGTGTTATGCGTTAGAGAATGCGGATAAACATACTTAAATACTTTTTTTTGTAAATACATACATATTATACATAGAAACACCCAGACCAATGCAAACAGACAGGTATCATGCATACAAATATTTGAACTGTGCGGGAATCGAACCCGCGCCCTCTGTCGTAGCAATCGAATGCACTACCGCTACGCCACAGAGGACGTATCGTATTGGTGAGGAGGTATTGTAGTTCTTTTGGTGTTTTAGCTAGAAGCACGAAGTCGTCTGCAAATCTTGAATGTTTCAGATGCTGGTCCATTAGATGTTTATTTGATAGTTTATGTCTCTGAAAAACGCTTTGGAGTTACCACTTTCATAGGAACCATTTATGAGATTGAAACTACGGTTTGGTTCCATAGAGCGCCGCTGGTACACATTCACACCCGATATTATGTTTTGTACAGAATGTATCTGCACGGCCGGTCGTATGTCCACACGCACGTTCCACCAGTCTACTAACTTACCAGTGTCGACGTCATCCGGTTCCTTCTTCACAATATCAAGAGGTAAATCACACTCCGTGTCTAAGCCTAGTGCGGTATGATACAGGTCTGCGCCATCTTGCTCTACCGCGGCATCACCTGTAAATGAGTACAATAAATACTTCATTCATTTGTCCAACATATGAATCTACAGTCGTACGATTGGTTCAAAGCACGTTATCTTCTGCTGACGTGTAAGGGACTACTCACACTTATTCAGCTCTATTCAGCTTATGCTCGCCAAACACGCTATGTAATTGATTAATTACGTAAAGCGTAATGCGCGGCGGCGGCGCGGCGCGACACGGTCCTTCGCCGGAAAATGCCGAGCGTTCACGAACTTAATGCCAGCGAGACAACAACCCGAACGGGCATATATGCGTCGACGTGTGGTCGTGCGGAGAGCGTATATTTTGGAATAGTAATATTTATCGCTGGAGATTTCATCTGGCATTGTTAATTAGATTTGAGTATTTCGTTAAATTATAGGTAATTTAGTGATCTTTGTTTGGCGCTAACTCAAAATTACTTAGCTATACTACTTACATTAGTTTAAGAACTAATTTATTAAGGTTAATTAAAAAGTCAACTATTTACAAAAATATATACTTAGATATAGTTTCATTACTTTAAGAAGTTAGTGATAAGGTTAAATAAAAAAGGTTTATTATTTTCTGCTTTTCAGTTTTTTCGGCGGTTTAATTTTTTGTTAAAAAGTTTTTATTTCTTATTTTTTTGTGGCTATAATCCTCTAATTACTACATGCTTAATTTTTGATTACTTTTAAAATATCAACACTTTAAGCGACACTTTGATCGAAAATGAGTTATATACATATTTGGAATCAGCTAATTTTTCCGCGTCGATTGGTATACTTAATACTTGAATACTTTTTTTTGTAAATTTTGTAATATTGCCTAGTCGCTACATTAGTTTTTCCTTGCTTTCATTGTATCTGTAAGATGGAGTTAATGTGTTTTGTTTTGCCTTCACGATCAATATGATTTGATTTCAGTATTTTCTGCAATTGCAGAAAGAATCGATAGTGTCGGTTTTTTTTTAGGTAGATTTCGATGAAATCGATCTACCTATTGGTTTCTTGACTACTGTCGAATTAAAAAAAAAAATCTTCGTAGGAGGTCTAGTTATGACTTCTGAGTCCGAAATGACCACTGGTCAAAAAGTTTATATATTTATATATATGTATGTATGGTTCCACTTCCCAAAATTTGCTGCACTCTCACGGTCGCATTTTTGTCCCGATCGCTTTCAAACTGCGGTCAAAAATTGCTTGGGTGGTAACTTAGTTTAAGTTCGTGAACGGGTGGAATCCGGCCTAAGGGGACGGTAGGGCCTCACTTTTTGTGAAATCAGTTTTTCCTCAAAATTTCACGTTCCATGAAAGAAATTCGAACCGTTCTAATTTTATCCCATAGTATACATAAATACCAACAACTTTTAATTATAAACCTATAAGATTAAAACTTTAACTAAAAGTGGAGGGGGTAAAAACCAAAATTTTTCGGGAAAAAAATCATAACTTCTAACCGGTGAACATTCTTGCTGTAGGGAACATTTTTAATCGATAGGCCATTTTTAAGTCTAAAATAAATGTCTGAAAAGTTTTTCGCTAAAAAATACCGTTTTCGAGAAAAAAAAAACCGTCCGTAGTTATCTATATAAAATAATATTAATTGCTTCACGAAATCTACATGTGCGTTCCCCCTGCGGGAAAGGATTTTTTTTTAATATTTAGGACACGTCAATTTGACTTCACCTCGCCTGATGGTAAGCTGAAGGTAAAGTCTCAGGAAAGAGGGTCACTATTACATTCACTTACAATGTTAACAATGGTGGCACTCAGCTTGACGGCCTCATCAGAAGAGGATTGTCGTCGCAGCACCGCGTGATACCGACCGGTCCCACTAGTGCTGCAACCAGAATCCCCCTGCCCGGCTATGCACTTGCTGACCCCTGAACGCAATCAAACCGAAATTGGATTACTATGGAGGGTTTTTCGCAATCGTGCACGGTTGTACCGTAGCGTCGGGGGTCTGACGCCACAATACCTCGTGTTAACGAAATGATAAAACACAAGTATATTAATATTTACATTGGCATTTATTTTCACATAAAACTGCCCATATCGAGTTTTAGGGGGGTTTTACACAAGTATATTTATATTATAAACGAACTGTAGGGAATCGCGGATTCTGCGCAAGGATTAAGCCTACAATCAATTCTCTTGGAACTCTCTTCGGAAGGCGGGTCGAGGCCGGAGCCCTCGGTCACCCGCTGTCAGCAACTTGTCCGCCAAGGCAATTGTTTTTCTTCCCTCAACTCTCATTTCAATTTAAACAATTTATTTTTAATCTCTGACACATGATGGCCAGGTAAACAAACTGTAGTGCTCGAACTAGGTCGGAACACTAGAGTACCTTTTTTTTTTTTTTTTTCGTGCGGAAATCCCTTCGGATACCGCCCCCGCTGGAGAGCGGAGGGTCTCCAGCGGGGGCGGTTATGTCGGGCTTGAACCGACTAAAACCGCACGCCGTCTCGGGTCTTAAGACGCCGGGGTGTAAGGTTACCCATAGAGCATATCCCTCGCACCCCGACTGACCCTGGGCCATCTCCGGTTTCGAGATGGCCCCCTTACTTGCTCTCCACTGTGCCATCTGCTAATCAGAGGGACACGTGGAAAGCTTCCGAACAGCCCTCAACAGGGCCGTCCTCGCCTCGGTCGGAGTTGGCCGTAGGCGGCAGCGTCTCTCCCGCCCTAGGAGAGAGGCGCTGCCGCCTCCGTTGCCCAGGGTGCACCGCGTGGAGGTCCCCAACCAAGCACCCCACACTACAGTACCTACCCGGCCAAATTTCGTGACAAATTTGTGTCATCAAATTTCTACCGCCAGTTGACGGTTAAAGTAACACCATTAATTTTTTTACAGAAACTTTTAAATTAACTGACGTCTTGTATTCCCATAACGTCGGTTCATTTAATTTCGTCGACTACCTAAATAAAGACGATTGTCGCTTAAAGTAAACTTCAAAATTGTGTACTTAAGTTAGTTAACTTAACTTAAGTTAACTTTTGAATACTTATTCAAAAGTATTCATGTCGCTACATGCAATATATTTTTGTCTCTTTTGTGGAAGTTACGTAACCTATTTATGGAAGTGACACGTGACGTGGCGCTACAGCAGCCAAAGAGAGTGCGTGTTTTCGTAAATTGTAAGTACCCAAAATAGTTTCTTTCAAGCGTAGAGATTTCCTTAATAAAATCACCTAGCAATTGGTTAATTTCTTAATGAGTAGGTAGGTAGGTATATTTATTATTGAATTGCGTCATCTTTGTCTTTTGCGTCGTGTGTAAGGTTCCATACCAATCCTAGGGGAACTAGCGCAGCGGGCGCCGCGGCAGCGGCGTATAGTGTAAACAGCCTTAGCTACACATCGTAAGAAGCGGATTTTTTTCTTGTCAGTATTATTAAAATGTAACTGTACTAGTAGGTATTATACCCCGCTGCGAAGTGTTTGTTCACTATTTTCTAAGAAGAAAATTTGTGTTTTGTCCCTTTTTTTTTTTTTTTATCGTGCGGAAATCCCTTCGGATACCCCCCCGCCGGCCAGCGGGGGCGGTTATGTCGGGCTTGCACCGACTAAAACCGCACGCCGTCTCGGGTCTTCAGACGCCGGGGTGTAAGGTTACCCATAGAGCATATCCCTCGCACCCCGGCTGACCCTGGGCCATCTCACCACTAACAGCAGCGCTCATCCTGTCTCCTCTGAAAGCAGAGGAGTACGGAGAGCGATGTGTTCCCGCCACGTTGGGTATTGGCCGACGATCAATGCCAACCCTATGAAGGGGTGAAGGGGAAGCCATTGACCGCCGCCCAGGGTGTACCGGCCGCTCCGATTCCGCTCCCCCCGGACTGCAGCGGGATCGGAATCGGAGCGACACTCGAGGAGGTTACCCAACACACACCCCTGTGTTTTGTCCCTGGAATGGGTTTTACTTGTGCAATACTGTAAACCAGTAAATAAATAAATAATAAATTAATATGCTACGACATTCTACACAGCGCTTTCTAGACCCAAAGTAAGCATAGTTTAACTAACTTGTGTTATGGGTTCCAGAATGCGGATAGACATATGCATACAAATATTTGCACTGAGCGGGAATCGAACCCTGCGGCCCCTGTCGTAGCAGTCGAATGCAGTACCGCTACGCCACGGACGCCGCCAAAGTAAGCTTTTAAAACTATAAAGATACTATTTTAATTATTTTATCCTTAAATTCTTGGTTTTATTTTGGTATCTATCGGTAGCGTAGGAGGGATTACAGTTAAAAAATTAAAATTTAATTAATGATTAAACGAACTTACCTTAAGTGATGTTCTATCATAATTATACGAAGGCTTCGTCTTCGAGGTTAGAATACTTGTAGTAGCACGTACCGTGTAGCCATTCATACACTATAGTTGAGAAATGTAAAAAATAAATAAATATTTTAATATTAAGTTAAAAAATAGAAAACATTTTTTCAGATTTATTCATGTACAGTGATCCCCATACTATGGCAACACTGTGTGCGCCATTTTCATTTAGCTCAGAGTAAGTATTTTACTATTTTTTGTTTAGCAAATTTTTCTTGGGTTTGGGTAGGGGGGGAGCTAATCTCTTCAGACGAAGCCTTCGTATAATTATGATAGAACATCACTTAAGGTAAGTTCGTTTAATCATTAATTATACTTTGCTTCGTCTTCGAGATTAGAATACTTGTAGATCTTTAGAGTTACTAAATTTCTAAATTTAAAAAAAATACTTTCAAATTCATATTTTTGTATAATTGTAATAATTAGGATTGTTGTAATGAAATAATTTATAAAATAATATCAAAAAGTATATAAGTTTTTCTTGATTTCATTATTTACCACAAAAAATAGCTTTATATTGATTTGACAACAATACATAACACAAATAGATAAACAACAATGATGTTTTATAATTTTTTCTCAGATCATTATTATTCAATCATTTGAATTTAATATTGACATTGCAAAATTGTTTCTTTCCTCGACAATAAAAGATCTTTGATAGAATTTGGCAAACACACTGGATGAATCTGATCATTCAGCGGTTTTTACGTATGAGATCTAGACTCACACCACTTTTATGAGCAGTGGATGTTGAAGCATGCCTAGTTGAATGAGCAGAAAATATATTGATGCAATATTTCTTTTATCCAGCGACTGATAGACTGCGAGCAAACTGCTTCATATGGACTTTTATAACTGATGAGTAGTTGATCAGAAGTTCTTATAGAATCAGTTCTACTTTTATAATCTAGTAATGCCTTTACTGGGCATATTTGGGGTTTTTCTTTAAAAAAAAGGTAATATTAATGTGGGTTGCTTTGAGTGAGCTCGTGAGGTCTTAATTAATTCAGGTATCTTAATAATAATTCTATCATCCGGACATACTTCCATATTTTGCACTTTTTAAATGCAACACCATACTGCTTGACTGAATTATCCGAGAGGGAAGCACACATAATACGAGGGTCAAACTGAAAGTTCTTAGAAAATCAAAAACTGATTACATTAGCCAGTTATTAGTTTTATTATATCTTTTCAAAATATTGTCCATTCACGTCAATACACCGCTGCATGCGATGGAACCACTGGGAAAAGCACTTTGCCCACTCGTCCTTAGGGGTCTCTTCAATGGCATCGCGATACGCAGCCACCGCTTCTTCAGCATTCATAAACCGCTTTCCTTTAAGTTTTTCTTTAATTTTTGGAAATAAATAAAAATCACAAGGCGCGAGGTCGGGGCTATACGGCGGGTGACCCAGTAATTCAACGTTTAATGTCGCCAAATAGTCGATCGTTCGCTTGGCGGTGTGCGACGAGGCGTTGTCGTGGTGAAGGAGGATCCTACTGCGAGGTCGTTTCTCTCGAACTTTTTCCAAGACAAGTGGCAAACAATTGGTAGTGTACCATTCTGCAGAAACTGTTTTTTGATCCTCTAACACAATTGTTACGAAATGACCTATCCTTCCAAAGAACGAGGCCACCATTTTTTTTCCCGCACTTCGATCTCTCTTCACTTTAGTTGGCAACTCCTCGAAAGGAAACACCCTCTGAGCAGATTGTCTTTTGGTTTCAGGATCATAACAGTAAATCCAGCTTTCGTCACCTGTTAGTATGTCGAACACAGCATTAGAGTCACCTCCGTTAAATCTTTCAATCATTTTACGGCACCAATCCACACGATGGAGTTTTTGAGCCTCAGTCAAATTATGAGGTATCCACCGGGCGCAAAGCTTCCTGACCGCTAAATGTTCGTGGAGGATTTTGTGCACTTGACTCATACCGATGCCTAAGCTTGTCCGAATCTGCTGATAGGTCACTCTTTTGTCAGTCTCTATCATACGCCGCACAACACAGATGTTATTTTCAGTCGTCGCCGTAGAAGGCCGTCCCTCACGTAAATCATCAGTGAGATTAGTGCGACCACGTTTAAACTCATTAAACCAGTTGTAAACAGTCGCACGAGATGGGGCTTCATCGTGAAAGGCCAATCGTAGTCTATCATAACTTTCTTGTTGACTTAAATGACATCGAAAGTCATAAAAAATCATTGCACGAAAATTTTCTCGTGTTAAATTCATGTTAACGTGACACAGACAATTTTCAATTTGCCGCCAAATCGTAAAACAAATGATAAATTAATGAAATATATACTCAGTAATATTGGCAAAGAGTTCTATTTTCAAATTTTAGAATTTTTTTTTTATTATATTGTTTATAAGTGGCCAGTTCTAAGAACTTTCAGTTTGACCCTCGTATCTAAGGCACTTGTTGGGATTCTCCTCCGTGAAAGTGCCGTGCGGATAATTTTGCGGCTATCAAGGTGACTTTGTGTAGAAGTTGTCTTTTAGGGACAGATAATAAGACATTTGTATTTATTCCGAGTATTATCATATCAATACATAAACTTTTTAAGATGAGAAACCATGGCTGGGTAGGCCAATGAGGAACAACCACTATGCCTTCAGCATTTTCCGATATGATTTTTCGAAGCATTTTTAATATAACCGATATTGGCGGGAATGCATAAAAATTTAGTTTAGTCCATCTTAAAGTGAAAGAATTGATGGCTATAGCACCAGGATCTCGATGCCAAGAGATATATTTATCACATTTTTTATTTAATCTTGTAGCAAATAAATCAATATCCGGTTTTCCGAAGTGTTGAACTATTTTGCTGAAGGCATGGTCAGTTAGCTCCCATTCGATATCAGGGTGTGATCGTCGCGATACCACATCTGCCACTTCGTTATCTTGGGAACTAATGTATGATGCGAAAACATATATGTTTCTGTCTTCACACCATTTCCATATACTCCTTGTAATATCCGTTAAATGTGGGAAACGTACGCCTCCCATTTTGTTTATATACGAAATGGCAGTTGTGTTATCAATACGAAGGAGTATTTGACAGTCTCGTAAGTGTTTTGCAAACACCATCAAACCAAAGTATGCCGCTAATATCTCTAAATAATTGATATGTAAAGCTTTTTCATTTTTGCTCCATTTTCCGTTAGCTCTATCCTTACCACATGCTGCCCCCCACCCTGTTTTGCTGGCATCAGAAAAAAATTCCATACAATAGTTATCGTCTCTTATTGGATTAACGGAACTATTTATGTGGGACTGCCACCACTTTAAATCGTCATTAAGAAACTCGGGTATAGACATATAACTGTCGTAATCTTCTGTTTTTAATAACGCAAGATATTTACATCGTTCAATGTTTTTAGTATATAGCCAACCGTATTGGATGGCGGGGCAGGATGAGGCGAGTAGGCCAGCTAAGCGAGCGAATCGACGAATTGAGCATCGTTTTAATTTTAAGAACTTTGTTACTTCTGTCTTAATTAAAGTCCTTTTTTCTTGAGTTAGAGCAATATGGTAATTTTTTGTGTCAATAATAAATCCTAGATACTTACAAACATTATTTGGTATCAAGACACTTTTGTCATAGTTTATAAGAAAACCCAAAGATTCTAACATAATTATTGTCTGTTTTATATTATATTCTAAGTTTTTATATGAATCAGCATGTGAAACGAAGATATTTTTTAAAATCATTTTTATAGGTAATAAAAAATAAGCATCTTTTAAATCAATTGTACACAAAAAGAACCTCTTGATATTAATTTTAATGTCGTCCTTAAATCCTCCATATTAAAATGTTTTGTTGTGATGAATTTATTTAGTGATTTAAGAGATAAAATAAAGCGATGTTTTCCGTTTGGCTTTGGGACTAAGAAAATACTTGAGATGTATTGCTCATCACATGGAGTACATTCAGTTATTGCGCCCGATTCCAATAATTCATCAATAGTAGTTTGCATGTCATTAAATTCATCTAAGGAATAGATTTTGGAGGATGGTATAAAATCCTGTTTTGGATTGGAATGAAACGGTATAGTGTACCCTTCTGTAACCCACGATAATATTTGATTATCGTTGGTAATTAAACGCCACCTATCGTGAAACGAAGCTAACCTGCCAGCTGTGGCGGTCTCATAGCGTACCTCACTTATCGGCGGGTCTGCGTGCGCGCGCGCGAGCGCTGCGGCTGCCCTGGCGGCGGTGGAGGACGATATCCCGAAGCCTGTGGGGCTGGTGGCGGCGGCGGTCTCGCGGGGGCTTGGATTCGGCGTGGCTGAGTCATCGCAGGCATCGATCTTCTCCCCGCTCCCGCCTGCCTCGCTTGTGGAAACGGAGGTCTCACATTTAAAGACCGTTTTCATTTCAGCTCCCGATTTATTAATAGCTTTCGCTGCCTTTAGTGTGTCAACTAACTTCTCACCAAATAAGTGACTGTCAATCTCAGCTGTAAATAATTGGTCTTTTATGTCTTTTTTAATTGTAGATATCACAAAACTTCGGCGAGACATAGACTCCTGATATTGAGAATCGCACAAAAGTGTCAATAAGGTACTTGATTACGTCAGTGTCCTTGTTTTGACTAGCAAATATCTTTGTCAAAGCCTGCCCGATGCAGGATAAAGCTACTGCTTTTTGATTTTGCTTGGTCTCAATAACTGCATCCTTTTTTACTAGCGTCTCTGATAACGCGGCTTTTATCTCCGGGTTCAGCTTAGGGGCCCCAAGTTTTGGGCAGTTTTCGGGTACAAAATATTTGCCTAAAAGGTCCTTCTTAACCACCTTGGGCAGTCCAGAGGTTACAATGTGCTCCCATCGGACAGCCAGATCTGATTGTATTGGCGAGCTGTAAGACCTATTTTTTGTAGGATTTTCGCCTAGCAGTTCGCGTATGCTTTCGTCTAAAGTAACGGAGCACGCTTCCGAAGTCGAGAGTGGATCTGGGTCGAGTTCTAAGTTTTGTGGTTCTAAGTAAACAGTTTTTGGAGTACAGTCTTGATTTTGAAGTTCAGGTGTGGATAATCCAACTATATTATCCTCATGGATATCGACACTACCATCGATTAAGTCTACAGATTCCTCCATTTGATTGTCTAAAATAGACACAGGGAAAAAAAAAATGTAGGTAGATACCTAACAAAATTTAGGTCATATATAATAATTGAATTGTAGGTAACAGGCCTAAAAAAACCTGTACTCATTCAATTATAGTATGGTAATATATTTCCGTGATGACAGTGAGGTAAGCATCCTTAGTAGATGAACTCAGCACTGATTTTTAGGTAGGGTAACCTAACCTAACAAAATTTAGGTCATATAATAATTTAATTGTAGGTAACAGGCCTAAGGGGTGTGTGTTGGGTAACCTCCTCGAGTGTCGCTCCGATTCCGATCCCGCTGCAGTCCGGGGGGAACGGAATCGGAGCGGCCGGTACACCCTGGGCGGCGGTCAATGGCTTCCCCTTCACCCCTTCATAGGGTTGGCATTGATCGTCGGCCAGTACCCAACGTGGTGGGAACACATCGCTCTCCGTACTTCTCTGATTTCAGAGGAGACAGGATGAGCGATGCTGTTAGTGGTGAGATGGCCCAGGGTCAGCCGGGGTGCGAGGGATATGCTCTATGGGTAACCTTACACCCCGGCGTCTGAAGACCCGAGACGGCGTGCGGTTTTAGTCGGTGCAAGCCCGACATAACCGCCCCCGCTGGCCGGCGGGGGGGTATCCGAAGGGATTTCCGCACGATAAAAAAAAAAAAAAAAATAAAGGTAACAGGCCTAAAAACCTGTACTCATTCAATTATAGTATGGTAATATATTGCCGTGATTACAGTGAGGTAAGCAGCAGTAGATGAACTCAGCACTGATTTTTTGGTAGGGTATAAAACAACAAAAAGCGATAGTTCCACTAAACTATCCTCATGTATTTTGTTAAATAATGATAGTAGCACTCTCAATGGAAGTGCACTCAACATAATGTTTAAATAAACATAAAGTATCTAACAGTTAAATCATATGCAAAAGCTATAATACTAAAGTAAGTAGGTACCTTTTTGTAACGACAACGGTGTATTGGAACCGTTTGTAGACGAACTCGATGACCTTTTTTGATCTCGTTTTTTCAGCTTTTTTTTCCAATTTGCGTAACTTTCTAAGTATGTAATCATCACAATCATTGTCTCTATGCCTACGTTTAGGCATTTTTATAATGGAATAACACTATGAATTTGAAAAGTGAGGTATTGAACGGCCGAACACTAGAACGCGAATGAAAATGGCGCACACAGTGTTGCCATAGTATAAGGGTCACTGTACATGAATAAATCTGAAAAAATGTTTTCTGTTTTTTAACTTAATATTAAAATATTTATTTATTTTTTACATTTCTCAACTATAGTGTATGAATGGCTACACGGTACGTGCTACTACAAGTATTCTAATCTCGAAGACGAAGCAAAGTATAATGATAATTTACTAGTGGTTATTGGGTTTTTCCTTTGCTTAATATTTTATGGTTTTGTTGGAAAACTTGTTTTTCCACATCCTTGTATCTTAGGCTGCATGGCGCTTCAGTTGTTTTTCCTCCAAGCTAGATGGCCCATTGCTTGTCACTTAATGTGATTTTCCTTGCGTTTGTCAAGACACTGGTGTTGTGGTTGCTGCGTTTTTCCTTGCGCAGTATTTAATGAAAAAAACTGAAGTGGCACATAGCTCCTCTTATAATGCTTAGGGATTTTTTTAAGTTTAATGGAAGAAAGTACTTAAAAAATTAAGAAACAGATTTTCGCTGGTTTTTCTAAATCCAAATTAGATTTTTTTATTTTTTTCGAAAAAATTTAACTTTGACGCTTAAAGTGTTTTTCCTTTTTACCGTCGATATAATACTTCTTTAACCATTATTTGTTGTATAATATAAATCATCCCGTTTTCTTACCCTTAAGGTTGGGTTTTTATTTCAAATTTATATGGGACCAACTTTGGGTATACTCTTACCAATAAAAAGAATGATCAAAATCGGACTACTCTGTAAAAAGATATGCGTGAACATACATACGCGTCGACTTGAGAACCTCTACCGTTTTTTCGTCGGTTAAAAAACAACGATTTTGTACGGAGACGCGTCCGCGAAAGCCGAACTTTCGCGTTTATTCTGCTTTCGCGCCAAACAAGTATAGAATGAGGATAAATGTGTTTTTACCACGCGGTTGCTATAGATAGAGTTCAGCGCTGTATACGGATAGTTCTCGACTCCTTGTCGACAAGTTGTGGCCTGCATAGTTCCTGCATGCATTTGATTTATTGTTACGTAATCATTATGCACGCAAGGATCGAGAGAGTTTGGGCGTAATTGTGGTAATTGGGTATCGTTAATTGGGGAACCAATGATGCGTATTCTCCAACCAAATTTCTATTTCTCCAAAGTGGGTCGTCGACCCGCTGTCGCTTGCGTTTTAATTTTTTACTTATAGTTTTTAGAAGAAATAGATTTTTCTGCAAGAAGCGAACAGATAAAAATATCGCACAGGGACCGAGCTGAATAAATGTATACAGGGTGATATTTCGAATGGGCGCGCATGGGCAAGTCCTAAACTATAAGAAGTAGCAATAAGTAATCAAAGGAGGAGTCCAAATTTTACGCAAACTAAATTTGCGTCATTGGATTTTCGTAAATTCAACGACGTAGATAAGCCAAGGATAGAACACATGAAATTTAAAACAAACTGTATTATTTGAATTAGTACACAATTCAATAGCATCCCTAATAAGGAACATATTCTGGGTAGTAATGACGTACGGAAGACGTGAGGAAAGCGCTCTTTGTTCGTTATTTCAAAATTCATGCCCAATATAGAAAAATGTTTCATGTAAGTTTCCAAACACCTTTAATAACTTAATGATGTCAATTTCAGTAAGAAGACGTCTGCTTTTGTCGCAGCAGCTCAGCTCTCATATTGGCATCAGTTCACAAGTCCACTAGTGCACTGGTGTACAAGTTCACTTATGGGCCAACCAACCAGGTTACCATATGCTATACAGGAGCGCTCTGAGTTATATAAAATCAATAAATATTCTAAGACATTCTACACAGTGCTTTCAAGACCCGAGTAAGAATAGTTTAACTTACTTGTGTTATGGGATCAGAGATTGTGGATTTACACCTACCTTTCTACACCTTTTTACACTTACCTTTATACTTTTTTTTTGATAATACACACATATTATACATATAAACACCCAGACCAATGCAAATAGATATATATCTATACAAATATTTGCACTGAGCGGGAATCAAAACTGCTCAAATGTACTCTCACAATATTACCTTCAGCATCTTCTTGTTTCACGTTATGATTATCTAAGACATCTGCAGTCGTCTGCACCACATCCTCCAGGGTTAAGTGCACATTGGGCATTACTTTTAGGTTGACTTGCTGTAAAAACAACACCATATTTTAACAGTTCTTTCTCTGGCCTTATATATCCTGTATGTGTAGCACAGGACATTTGAGAGTATTAACAAATGACAATTGTAATTAAAATTCTACTGCAAAACAAGATTAATTACACTGGTGTCATGATATCAATAATAATACTGTACACAATACTGGTGATATCATAGGGATTGAAAAATACCCTTGAAACCACCAATGGTATCATTCAGTGGTATCACGGATTCGTAGCACATATTATGATTATAAACACCCAGACCATGGAAAATACACATATAAATATTAGCACTGACCAGGACTTGCACCTGTAAGATCTGCTTACTCATCAAATGCTCTACTGCCAAGTCGCACAGGTTGTCGTGAATGAATATCAAACATTTTCACACTGTTTCTAGTCTTGATACTTTTTTGTATGCAATATTAATGATAGGATCAAACTTCTGAACCACTCACCACCTTATGTCTCAGCAACTGCGTGAACAGCTCCTCACTGCATAGACATCTCCTCTTCAGCTCATTGCAGGTGCCTAGCTCGAGCCTTGAAAAACAGAGGTCACAGGCCAGTATAGGTCTGCTGTCTTCTGTAACCAACTGTTAAACATAATTACTTACCTAGTAGTTTTCAACTTTAGTGGCTTAATAGAGAAAAAGTTTGTTGTACACACAATAAAAACCAAATATATATAAAAAGACAACAGGAATATGTACTAGACAGACTGATAATCAGCTGGAGCCATGGGATATCATCGCTTAGAGCAATGTTTGGTATGACTGACAAACATCCAATAAGCAACTTCTATAATAAAGAATTCAGAAGAGGTAAACTAGGTACAACCAGTGTTACTGATATCACAATAGTTGAAATCTAGCCTAGCAGGCTGTAGGTGGTAGCACCAGTTACCGGTGGTGGAGCCATGTACTGTCCAATCGGGTCCAAAGCAAAAACCTACAATCGGTTCCACTTTCAGATCCCTCAGGGTCTTTGGTATCCCAACGCAGAAGCTCCCGTCTGATCAGTGAGCACATAGGGCACTCGGCCATTAGGTGAAGACTGGTATCTTCGCTCTCCATGAACTCCGACTGATGAGAGTAATAGTTGATATGAGGTGTTTCATTGCTATATTATTGTGAGGCCGCTACAGATGCCCGTTTCAAACTTCCGATTGTCTAATAATGGTAGGATTACTTACCGGCATCATAGTCAAAGCTTCATAAATATTCTGTAGATGCGTGTTATCAATCGAACGCAATGGAATGTTGTCCGATAAACAAATTCTACACATCGACAGCTTCGCCATGTTTGCGTTTATGTTAGTTTATTATCACCATTTTTAAAATTCGGGTCAACGAGCACGGTAAGTAGAATGTATAATGGAGTAACGGGCCTTTTACTTTTAATTTCTTTTGTTATTTTCGATCAAAAAGTAAAACTGTTATTTCACAACACAAGGGCTGTCAGCCAGGACTAGTGTTGCCGATCGATAGGTGAATATCGATTGCAGTACGATAGTCTATCGATAGTATAACAATCGATTATATTATCAATACTATCGGTAGTATCGATACTTTCGATACAATCAATTGCTAATAAGGTGGCAATAGTATTGTCAGAGAGCAATACTATCGATACTATCGATAGTATAGAAGCTCAAAAAGCAATACTAATCGATAATATCTGTAATCGATAATATCGAAAGTATCAAAGTTCTGAAAGAAATACTATCAATAGTATCGATACTATCGATTTTTTGGACAATCGATAGTTCGTGAATTTGCTATAGTATTGTTGACAGAATGCAGATACAGTCTAATAGTCAGTAGTCACAAAGTAAAGGATTAATTGCTACAAGTGTTTTCCTTGTGACTATACTAATTACTTGTTTGATACAAATCTTATTAGGGTTATATTATTTGTATCTGGCAATTTTTGTCATTCTGTGATCATGACAAAAATCTTTATTACCTTAAATTAATTTGAGGGTAGGTGACAAAAAAACCAGTGAAGTGTTTGTTTTATTAGCAATCGGTTCGTTCTGCGCTCAAATTTTTTTTTTTTTTTTAAATGGCAAATAGTTCAGACTCAAAACAAAACAAACCGCTAATGTGGTCATTCTTCGAAAAAACTAATAACGGATATTAAATTATATGTAAAATATGTAAGCGCGTGTACAAGTACTGTAATAATACTTCCAATATGAGGGATCATTTTCATAGAAAACATCCTGAAGTTTTAGTGAATAATAAGATTTAAAGAATATAACATACAACGGTAGATAATAAGATTTAAAGAATATAACATAGAGAAAACCATTGTTCATCATTGGTTACTATATCTGGCAGGTTAAGCGATAATATCGAAATACAAGTCACTATCGATACTTTGTAACTGTCAATACTAACGATACTAAGCTTCCAAAAAATAATACTATCGATAGTATCGATACCGTTGATAGTATTATCTTTAGGAGCTTTGATAGTATCGATACTGTCGATACTATTGCTGCATGTCAATAGTATTGACGTGAATCATGGTACCGATAGTATCGATACTATCGATAGTGTCGATACTATCGATAGTCCTATCGATAGAGTAGCTGATTTTCAATTTAAATAATTGATTGTGAAACTATCGATTATTCGGCAACACTAGCCAGGACTTGGTAGGTAACGTTACCAATTTTTCCGTTAAAATAGCAATATCTAACGTTATTTTATTACAAAATATTAATAACGTTAATCTTTTTTAACGGTTAGTCGGAAACACGTTAATTTATTATACCACGTTATGACGTTAATTTTTATCAGGGTGTAATCAAATATTACAAACACTTTTGTATTGTTTAGTCTCTTAGCATAATTCATTTTAATTACAAATTCACAATTTTATGACCCATTAGACTAGAAAATGTATCCAGGTGCACCCACTGAACGATCAGTTGGTTATTTTTTTTATTGTATTTAATTATTTGCTAATACTGTATTGTAATGTCATATTTTCAAGGAAAGTCTCTCTACCTAGTTACCAGTGTTTGTTTCAGCTAGCTGATAAATATCGTTCGACTCATTTGGAGCCTATATCTCCAATAGGGTAATATATATAACGATATTTTTTAATGGTAAGTCGGTAACAGAACGCTTGTCGCTACGATCGGACGATCTGCGAGGTTTCAGAAGTTTCCGCGAGTTCTACTCCAAAGAGGTTCTACTCAAGGTATAAATCCTACCACCTGGTAAGATCATCGATCATATGATCTATAATTCTGTTCTATATTTGAATTTGATTCAGTTTCGTAACGTCAATAGGTGTTGTTCCAGTTGACACGTCGACAGCGCATCGTGAAGAGTCCTAAAATTCCCAAGAGTTTGTAGAAGTGTGCGTGTTATCAAGTTTTCCTAAAGTATCGTACCACTATAATCGCGAGTGTGAACTGTATTCGTTTACACGTTGGAAACCCAACGTGTTTGTCTGCACGTCGGAGGCCGAAAGCGCTCTGCGTGGGATAGGCGAGCTGAGAATAGACGAGCTGAGTATAGTGTTTTATTGGATCTAATGTTTGGTTTCTAGCTGACGATGTACATCTAGTTTCCTCCCTGGATTTTCATGCTGGTCCACGGAGTTTCTGGAATGTAAGGTACCGTTGTGATAGCCGACTCCGCGACAAGGTGCGTGACCTGAATGTCACGCGCTGGTCTATAAGCCACATTCATAACTTGCCGGCAGGCGTGGTACGGCGACTGGGTTCCGGGCCAGTTGCGGAGATTTAGGGACTTTTTTTGATACTAAATCTCGTATGAGATTCGAACTGTCCGTCAGCATATACTTGTATTGCAGCAATGTCAAGAGGACATTGCAAGTTCACTCAAAATGTGTCTAATGGAGACATCTGTGAGATCCTAGAACCATTGCTCAGCTTATTCCTTCTTGGAATAACAGATATCCTTTTGCCAACAGGTAAAAGCTGGAGAGATACGACAGATGCGACAGGAACAGCTGTAACCGCGTGCTCACCCGTATTCCCCATTTGGTGAGCCAGATTTAAGTTACTACATTGAACCCAAGTTGCTTCGCGACATGGTATAGATACCAGGTTGCTACGCGACATGGTATAGATGCCTGGTTGTTCGCGACAACGCTATTATAACTATAATTTTATATCGCTATACCTATAAAGGTAACGTTATTTATTTCGTTACCTATATAGGTAACGATATAAATAAGGATACCTTTTCCAGCAATTCATAGCTGAGCATTTTTTGTAAAGACTTGCTGCAAGCCCAAGCTCTGGCATGGATTCCTGGTCACTCGGGTATCAATGGAAATGAGATAGTAGATGAATTACAGAAATTGGCTGCTCAACAGGGCAAAACAAATAAACAACTAGCCTATGAATGATTTTTCTGTAGGTACTTCTTCCTATTTATCTTGAGGAGCGTTGGAAATTATATTTGGTTGACTTACAATGAGGGAAACTTTATCGTTGTTTTTAACCTTGTGTGTCCCTTGGTTCTCTAAATTACATATTGAAAAGAAATTTTCTTCCACTATTAAAGTAGAAGTCAAATTCGATGCCGATGACAACCACTTTTTGATCGAGAAATTTCCCCTTAATTGAGTTGATAAGTTATCATTCAAGAAAAAAGAAGTAGAAGACCAAGCCCCTTTTCCATCTTCTTGGTCATCTCGCTCTTGGCAGAGCGGTCCTGGTCATGCTGAGGCGTCCACTTTGGCGGTAGAGGCGGACACTGCTTTCCGCACGATCTCCCTCCATCTCTCTCGGTTCGCAGACTTTCTAACGCAGTCAGATACATGGCCTCCTATTGCGGATTTTACTTGGTCAGTCCAGCGTATAGGTGACCTGACGCGTGATCTCGTCCCTTCCACTTTTCCCTGCCCTTTTCCATAGTCCCTCCTTAACTCGTACTGTGTAGTTTTATTTGTGGTATGAAGTTGAAAAACTAGGTAACCGTATTTTTATCTGTAAATTTGGTACTTCAATAACGGTCATATGAGTATCGTTATTTTTTAACCTTGCCGAACAGAGATCCCGTTACCCAATTTTAAACGGTATTCCGAGCCCTGTCAGCCTGTTAGTGTCAAAAATTGCTTAATTTGCATATAGATATAGGAAGAATAGAAGATAGGCCCTAAGATGCGGCCAAAGTCCACCGGCAACCCTGGGGTTATCCTTTCGAGGGCTTACCCGGGGTGCCCGGCAACGGACACTCGGGGAGGACACCGTGCGGTTTTAGTCGAGACACGACATAACCACCCCCGCTGGCTGGCGGGAGGGTATCCGATGGGATTTCCGCAGGTAAAAAAAAAAAAAGCCCTAAGTTGCATATATAATTCTTGGTTATGCAAATATGATTCAAATATGAACCTCAGTAACAGAAACATATCTGTTTCATTCTAACACGCCATGATTTACGAATGCAAAGCAAATACAATGTATGTCATCACTCCCAAATTTCTGTTGACATTACTCTGTGACGTCACCAAGCTCCGCCTTGAAGCACATCCGCCATTTTAGGATTGCACTTTCCATAGACTAATATGCACTTTCATAAGTACTTTAGCCGTCAGTTTCACGAAATTCGCTGTTAATTTTCAGTTTTTTATTGAAGTGTGTTAGCTTCGGTGCATATTGTCCCATTTAAAACGGTAAACAACATGAAAAAGGATACGACCCTTTTTCATGTTGTTTACCGTTTTAAATGGGACATCAGAGGATGCAATACGAATTCTCGATGGAATGACGGGAGATTGTCATTTTTCAGGTTAGTTCCCATTTTTCGATGTAATGGCATATTTTGCGCATGGATTACTTCTTGTAAATAAGTAATTAGGATTTTAGATTTGATTTCCCGATATTTACTGTAATACTTATTACATTTTATAAATTTAATCAAAACAAGAAAATATTTGCATTGTTTATATATAAAAGTAGTGTCGTTTCTCACCTGTTTATGTATTAACTATCGGTAAAACTATTCATGTAAATAATATTCTGAGAGGTAAACTTATTCCAAAATTTTCTGAACGCATTAATCATCTTCAATGTGTATCATCTCATCAGTAAAGTGAATATAACTTCTCTTGCCCCGCCAGGGTTCAATCTTCACACCCGGGATGCCGAGCATCTCCGTGATCTCGAAGATCCCGGGTGTGATTGTCGGCGTCTTCTTTAGGACGGCCAACAGGATGCACCGCGGTCTGCCGCTTCGCGCCTGTATGTTTCTGATAAACTTCGGTTCATAGCCCAGCTCCCGGAGTTCTTCTTCCACCTCCTCTGGCGTCGCGTTACTTGGCAGCCCCCTAATGGCTACCTTTAAGCTTCTCTCCGCGGGGGGGGGGGGGAGTAGGAGAACCACGCGATGTTGTAAGATTGGCGCGGTTCTTCGTCACTACACCCCAGCTGGGGTGCGTGGAGACTTGATATAGGGCTTTGGCCCTCTCCAAGTGGAGTATCTTCTCCCCCTCTGAATAGAGGGGGGGCGTTGGGTCGGGGTTATAGTCCCCTTTGGAGTTCCTTGGAGGCGGGGCGCTCATCTTCACGCCGCTTCGGTGGACAACCCAGCCAGGTGAGATATCCGGCTAACCGGATAAGGCCTGGCTTAGGCATCCAGCGACAGAAGCGGCGGCTTACGCGCGCCCCCGCCTTCCATTTGGTCTTCTTAGTTTGGTTCCGTTTGTACCAGGCTCCGCCCGTGCATCCCCATGACGCGGGTATTCGCGGGGAGTATCCGCGCATGCCAGCTGCGACGAACGGACTGTGGACAAGCGGAACGTTGTGGTGACAGATGGTAAGTATATTTGTGTATAAAAATATCAATTGGGGTTTTAATAGGTAAATAAATAAATACGTCGGTAATCATATGGGCCGAGTAGTGACCGCCCGCGCCGTAAACCGGCTAGGTCGCGATTTACGGGGCGGGGCGGGCCCGCTGGTGTTGTCGGGATGAGACGCGCGCGCGCGGCGCACACGTGCGCTTGGCGCGGTGGCCGCCGCAGACTGAGCGCGGCCGGCCGATCGCGCGCTGGGGGCGCGGCAGTTGGAGGCTCGCCTGTGGTGCTTACGTAATGTTTGTTTACATCATTTTTAAATCAGCGCCGGTTTTGCGCTGATTTAAAAATGATGTAGTTTCGACATTTATTAATGGATTCCCTCCATATTTGGGGGTCGGGGAGTCAGGTGCGGTCTGTTCCCTCAGGTGGTTTTCCAGATGCGTTACTTACTCCGGCACGTCCGCAGCGAGGTCGCGCGGAAGTTTGTGAAGGTCCGGTGGTCGGGCGTGCCATGGCGCCAGTCCGCGGATGTGGGACCAGGCAGACACGTCGGCACGCTCGAACATCTTCTTGGCGAGAGTTTTGACGAATGCGTCCAGGTTCTCGACACGGAGATCTCGCTGGACGGTGTCGTTCCTCACATAGCGAGGCGCGTTGACGATCTGTCTCAGGATGATGCTCTGTTGAGCGCGGAGTCGGTCCCGGTTGGTCTAGCTAGTGAGGACGTACCAGGCGGGGGCGGCGAACGTGAGCTGGGTACGGACGTACAGCTTGTACACCGTCAGCTTCACGCGTGTTGGCAGGTTGGAGGAGAGCACTGGACGCAGCCGCGCTCGAGTGGCGCGCGCCTTCGCGATGACGCTGCGGACGTGCTTGTGCATCTGGAGTCTCCGATCAATGACGACACCGAGGTACCGCACCTGTGACATCCACGGGATCGGCTCGCCGTGGAGTATGAGTGGCGGTGGGAGCTTCCGGGCGTTGGTGATTTCTATCGCCTGTGTTTTACCCACATTCACCGACAGTCTCCACTTGGAGAGCCAGTCGGGGAGCAGATCTAGTGCACACTGCATCTTGCGTGCAGCGTGCTTGGCGTTCATGCTCACCGTTATGTACGCCGCGTCGTCGGCGTATAAGGCGAGTGAGGCCCCTTCTGAGACGGGATGTCGTCGGTGTAGTGGGAGTACAACACAGGCGATAGGCAGCTTCCCTGCGGTACGCCTGCGGTGATGGGGTGGAGCGGAGATGTCGCGTCTTCCACCGCCACTCGAAAAGTCCGGTTGTCGAGAAACGTGGAGACCACTCTAACGGTCCGACGGGGGATCTGCGATTGTGACAGCTTGTACAGCAGACCGGCGTGCCATAATCGGTCGAAGACTTTCTCCATGTCGAGGAGTACTGCCACGGCGTGTTCGCGTTTATTACGCGCTGCGGTAATCTCGTGCAGTACCCTCGACAGTTGGAGCGTCGTACTGTGGTCCGATCGAAACCCGAACTGCTCCGGTCTGGGCGTCACGTAGGGCGTGAGGTGTCTCAGCAGCAGCTGCTCGAACACCTTAGACATGGTGGGAAGCAAGGTGATGGGCCGATAGCTCGCAGGTTTCAGGATATTTTTTCCCGGTTTGGGCAGCATGATCACTCTCCCCTCCTTCCAAATAGTTGGGAAGGCCCCCGTGCGCATGACACCGGTGAATAACCGGGCGAGGGCGGCAGTTGTGCGGAACGGTAAGTGTAGGAGTGCGGTATTGGTGATACCGTCCACTCCTGGGGCCTTCCTCTTCTTCGTCCGGCGGATGGCACGCTGCACCATACAGGGCGAGAAAGAAATCGGTGCTTCTTCCGGAGCTATCGGCTGCTCAAAGTAGGTCCTAAGGTGCTCTTCGACAGCTGCTACGTGTGTGAAGTCTTCGGTCGGGTTCGGTGAGAACTGACGCTCCAGGTGGCGGGCCAAAATGCCCGCTCGGTCTGCTGCTCTGTATCTCGGCGTCCCGTCCTCGTGCTCGAGGGGGCGCACCGGAGCTGGGGTGTTGGTGAGGCGCCTGCACAATTTGTGCATTGAGCCCCAGTTCTCGCCAATGGAGTCAATATAGTTCTCCCAGCTCTCGGTGGCGTGAATGCGCAACTCGGCTTTCACCTTCTCCGCGAGCCGGTTGAGTTCCGACTTCATAGTGGGGCAGCGGACCTGCTGCCGCTGCCTTCTTAGACGCCTGTTGGCGGCTATCATTCTCATAATGTGTCCCGGCAGTTGTGGTAATCGCTCCTGGGTTCTGGGGGTGTTAGTAGCCGTCTCAAGGGCGCCCCGAATACTCGCGGTGAAGTCCGCGGCGAGGGCTTCCACGTCGGCTGCGGAGGTGATGGGCCGAGTGGGTGTAGTGGTCTCCAACGTTTCTCGGAAGATGGTCCAGTCGAGTCTTCGACGTGGCGCTGGAGGGACGGCGCGGGTAGGCTGTTGAGGTACTACGACGAGTACCGGTTTATGGTCCGATGCAAACCCGTCCGGTAGTACCTCCTGCGCGATCTGGCAGGTCATCAGGTGGTTATGAACGACAATGTCGAGCACGTCGGGGATACTGTGGAGGTTATCCGGGTACCGGGTTGGTACCTCCGGCCCCAGCACTGTGTATCCCCGGGCGTCGGCGTCGGCCAGAAGTCGTACACCAGAGGCGTTGTGCACGGATGAGTTCCACGCAGGGTGCTTGCAGTTCAGGTCTCCGGCTATGATGACCGGGTTCTGGACCTGCAGCAGAGTGAATATTTCGGCGGGATCAATGGCGTTCCTAGCCGGGGGCCTATATGCGGCGTAGAGGTGAAGGTTTGCACCACCTAGGTGCAACTCGACACCCAGCGTGTACAGGCTGTTCTTGGTGCTCGTGGGCGCAGGTGGTATGGGCTGGTGTACGATTCTGCGACGGATCAGCACTGCCAGACCGCGGTATCGCACGTTGTGCGCGGAGATCTCGTCCCTCCGATAGACGAGGAAACCCGGGAATTTAATTTTGTCTGCAGGTCCCAGGTACGTCTCGCTTATCAGCGCCACGTCTATCCTTTGTTCCTGCAGCAGAAAGCGGAGGAGGACGGCCTTGCTTGCTAGGCCGCGGGCATTCCAATGGAGTATTCTTAGGTCCTCACAATCCATTGGAGAGCGATAGTATATCTGCTATGCCCTTCATCGCGATTCTCACAATCGCGCCGGGTTCCAGGCCCTTTCTGAGCGCCTCGAGTATGTCAGATATTATGCTCAACGCCGCATCAATAGTGGGGTTGAGTTCCGCTGGAGAGGTCGGGCCCGGCACGACTGTGACGGCCTTCGCCTTTCCTCCCCTCTGTGCGGGGGCGGCGACCGGCTGTGGAGCGCGATGAGTCTCCTTTGTTGGGCCGTCCGTGGGTGGCGCGGGTGTAACCAGCGCCTCTTGAGATTGAGGGGCCTTCTTGCCCCTCTTGCGCTTTCTCCGCTTTCATTTGTTAGAGGAGGTGCCTCCCCGCTCGGTGGGCGGGTTCGCTGCCGCCATCAGCGAAGCTTCCGCTGCGCGTTCTCCGGTGGGCTGGGCTTTGACCGGAGCGACTGGGCGGGGCTTGCCTGTTAGGGCGACTGTCCCCGCCTTCTTATTCCTCGCCTCCTTCTTGAAGACGGGGCAGTTTTGGTGGTTTGCGGGGTGCTCCCCCCGCAATTAGCGCATGTGGCCGGCTCATCCCTTGGCCGTGGGCACTCCTTGGCCGGGTGCTCGCCTCCACATCGCACGCAGGCCATCGGTCGGTGGCATTGGTGTGAACTGTGCCTGAATTTCTGGCACCGATGGCACTGCGCGGGTCTTCTCTTGCCCCGCCAGGCCTCAATCTTCACACACGGGATGCCGAGCATCTCCGTGATCTCGAAGATCCCGGGCGTGATTGTTGGCGTCTTCTTTAATACGGCCAATAGGATGCACCCCGGTCTGCCGCTTCGCGCCTGGATGTTTCTGATAAACTCCGGCTCATAGCCCAGCTCCCGGAATCCTTCTTCCACCTCCTCTGGCGTCGCGTTGCTTGGCAGCCCCCTAATGGCTACCTTTAAGCTTCTTTCCGCGGGGGGGGAGTAGGAGAACCACGCGATATTCTCCACTTTCTCCAACTCCACCAAGTATCTCTGTACCGTTCGGTACTCGTCCTCCCCCTGCGGAGAGAAGCGGATGCCCTTTCCGAAGGGCCGCGCATTTGCAGCCCTCCCTAACTTCTCCTTGAGCTTGCGCATGTGGAATGCCCAGTCAGGGAGGAACTCCACGATTAGCGGAGGGTAGCGCGGCTTGGGCGCGCTGGTCGGTGGGGCCTGCGGGGCCGGGGCCGCTAGGGGTCCGGGCGCCGTGGCCGAGGTAGTGGGGGCTGCCGGCGTGCGCGCTGTCGTCGTCGCCTTCGACGCACTCGTGCTCGCCTGAGCGTAGGTCACTGCGACGGGGGGTGCGCGGTCGCGCAATGACGCTTGTCGCCTTCCTGCTCCTTCCCGTCGGGGCTTCTGGGCTCCTTCGAGCCTCGCTGCTGCTGTGGCAGGGACTCGAAGGATTGTGTTCGTGACAGTGACCTCTGATTTTTCGCGAACAGGTGCACTGCTTCCTGTTGGCGAGTCTTCGGGGACGGAGTGATCCCGCTGCCTACTCTCTCGGTCCCCGTGGGGGGAAGGTGTGTGGCCGACTCCGCCGATGAGAATTCGGCGTCCGATGCCAAGTATGAGTGCATCGAAGGCGTCGGCGAGAAAAGGGCGTCCTGGGCCTCCCGCTCGTTGGGGCCCTTCCTGCGGCTCGGCGTGCGCGGCGCGGACGCGTTACTCGACGCCGGCGTGGGCGGAGTGTCACGGTGCGGCGCGCGCGCGGCGGCGGGGGGCGCGGCGAGGGGTGCGGGCGGCGCGGAGGGGCGCGCGGCGGCGGGCGTGGGCGGGCGCGCGGCAGCGCGCGACGCGCTCGCGTGCGCGGGCGCAGGCGCCGGGGCAGCGCGGGGCTTGCGCGACCGTCCCGACGAAGTTCGGGAGGGCGCGGACTCGCGCGGCGTGGGCGCTTCGCAAGATTGCTAGATAGCTAAGATTGACCGATCGACCATTAGGGTATATCCGCGAAAAGTCGTTAAGCCGCGGTGTCACTAACGAGCCGCGAAAGTTCGATCGGCCAATTAGAAAAATCGAATTAATTGGATTAAGACTATAAAAAGCCGCTATATTTTGATTCGACACCTCAGTCGGCAACTAGAAAATCAAGCAAGAAGTGCTCTCTCCTCTTCACAAGGAATAAATGAAGATACATGAAAAAATCTCTCTTTCATTCTGGAAAATTCAAGTACCCTTCGAGGCTACCCATAATAGGTGTTCCACTTAAGACCAGCACCACGACGACATCCACAATCCAGCAAACCCCTCAAGGTACACACCCATTGCGGCGAAGTCGTGTTTCTGAGCAGATAAAGTCTCATCGACGGAATTGGCTTTGGGTTGTGTACATTTTTGGTCCTATCGGAGCCGGATTTGGAGTCAACATTGAAGAAAACCTTAAGTGGAACACGAGGGTGGTCTCGAAGAGTGCGTGCCTGAATTTTTCGCTGTGAAGATATTGAAAAATTGAAGATGCCGACAACGAGGTCAGAAGAAAGAAGCCGTAAAGCTGCCTCCGTTCAGGTTCCAACAGACACCGAGGGGACCGCCGAATCCGGGACAACCACGGAAACGTCCACCTCGGAGAACACCATAACGGAGGGAACTACGAGCACCGAGACGGTGACTACCATCGAGCCACCATCAGCTACAGCACCAGGTCCGAAACCAACGGCACCTGAAACAGAGAAGATAGGGAAGAATAGCGAGTCACAGCCGCCTCATCCGCAACCATCCAAGAAAGGGGTAAGGGGGGGTTCATCTGTGCATTCGAAGAGCAAAGCCGCGAAGATCGCAATAGCAAAAAAAGAATTACTTCGTCTTAGAATAGAACTGGCAGCAACGAAGATCGCCGCCCTGGAAGAAGATGAAGACGAAGATCAAGAAATAGAAGAATTGAATCAAGATGAAGTGTCGGCGGCAGCTGAGGAGAAGGTCGGCGAGTGGTTCAGCCGTCACGAATCACCACCTCCTCCCATGTTGGCCATCGCCGATACACCACATCAAGGGCCAGGTGAACCAACGCCAACAGCAGCACCACCAACCCAGCAGCAGAACTTCACCGAATTGGCTGCCGCCATCACTGAAGCGATCAAGGCAGCCCAGCGACCGAAGTTCATCGAGCTACCAGACTCCGAAACAGAAGATGGCTACACCGCCGTGGAAAACCTCAACAGGCTACGAAGGAACCTCAAGGGGAAGGCGAGGGAGGCAGTCGAGAGTCTCCTCATCACCAACTCGCAGCCTGCTGATATCATCAGAACATTAGAATCAAGATTCGGGAGGCCTGAAGCAATAGCAACTACAGAGATGGAAGTGCTTCGAGGACTACCAAAACTGAGCGTTCACCAAGGGACATATGCATCTTCTCAACGAGGGTCACCAACGCCGTGGCAACACTCAAGGCGCTGAACTGCATCCACTACCTATACAACCCAGAAGTCTCAAGATCAATGGTTGAGAAACTTACACCTGTGCTCAAGTATAGGTACTACGACTTCACGGCAACTCAGCCTAGAGAAATAGCGGACCTCTTGAAGTTCGAGAAGTTCATGAGAAGAGAAGCAGATCTATGCGGACCCTACGCTCAACCTGAAAACCTAGCAGTCCAGCACACCACTCATCAACAGAAGCACCCCCAGAGGATCAACACGGTGATGGAAGCCCAGCAGCAGTTCAAGACGTGCACCATTTGCAACGAGCAACACCCCATCTACAAGTGTGAGCAGTTCAAGACAGGTGACGTCAACGCAAGATGGGAATTAGCCAAGGAACACAGGCTGTGTTTCCGATGTCTACAGAAGATGGAGAAGAAACACACCTGCAGAAAGCGACGCTGTGGCATCGACGGCTGCAAGCTACTGCACAACACCCTGCTGCACTATAAAAGGAAAAGGGGAACAATCAACTCGGCGTGGACGGGAAAGAAGACCACTTTCCTGAAGATACTGCCGGTCCAACTGACGGGGCCAGCAGGGATGGTCAACACCTTCGCGCTCATAGACGACGGGTCAACAGTCACACTACTCGACGACACCGTAGCAGAAAAGATCGGCGCGACGGGACCTATCGACCCACTGCGGGTCGAGACCATCAACAGTACGAAGACAGCTGATCAACAATCAAGAAGAGTCTCATTGAAAATACGAGGCATTAAGAATCCAGCTGAAGAAGAAGTTCAAGCCAGAACAGTGAAGAACTTAAAAGTGTCATCTCAACGGGTCACGGCTACGAGGGTGCAGTCATCTCGAAGACATCACCAACGACCTCACCTATGAAGAAGCAAGACCTAAGATCCTCATCGGTCAAGATAACTGGCACCTGCTGGTGACGTCCGAAACCAGAACGGGCGAACCAGACCAGCCAGTCGCATCCCGAACACCCTTAGGCTGGGTGCTCCACGGCAGTGACACGAGGACCCTAGGACACCGCATCGAGTACGTCTCCCACGCAGTGGAAGACTCGGAAGACAGCCGACTCGAACAGATGGAGGAAAAACACTTCGAGACAGACGACCTGCTCCTCAACGCTCGGAAGCCGAAGACAGATCCAGATAAGCTAGCATCTCGCATCGTGAAAGAAAATACAGTCCACAACGAAGATAGAAGATACGAGACTGGCAAGCTGTGGAAACATGAAGAGACTTCGCTTCCGAATAACAGCGAGAACTCGTTGAAGAGAGTTCTCATCATTGAAAACAAATTAGATCCTGACCCGAGCTTCAAAGGATGCAATAGAAGATAGCTCAACAGTGAACGAATGGCGATGGGTCCCCACGAAGATGAACGTGGCAGACGACGCCACCCGAGACGTACCTACGGACTTCAGCCAGAAGAATCGCTGGTACAGAGGCCCTGACTTCCTCTACTCATCCGAAGAATCATGGCCACGAGATACATCGCGACAAGACAAGTCCGAAGATATAGAAGAAAGGGTACACACTATAAGTACCAAGAAGAAAGAAAAATTATCTGAAGCCCTGCCGGTAGTCACCCGATTCTCTAACTGGGACCGACTACGCTATGCTACAGCTCGAGTCTTACAGTTCATTCAACTGTGCAGACGAAAATCGGAACGAGTCAACTACGTACGTACTACGGTACGTTAGACGGTGGCTCCACTTCAGACGGCGGTGCCACGTTGCGATCTTTATGCAGCAACTCATGGTGTGGCCCATTACACTTACTGCAACGTTGCGCGTGACAATATCTTCTTGCGTGACACTTAACAATACACTTACCGCATATTCTATTTTGTACGAGCAAGTCCCAACGTTCATTTACAGAAATATTCTTAAAGTCTCTACATTCACTTAAATTATGGTTCCCTTTACACTTAACACAAGTAACCTTATTTTTACTGGTCTCAGTCCTCGTAAATGCGGCGATTGACTCTACCTGCGTATGCACGCGATGATTTGCTTCACTTGTTCGCACTGGCGCTAAACCCTTATTTCTGTCGCGGCGGACGGCCGCCAACGATCCAAATGCCGGGCCGCCGCGGGCGCCGAATTTTCTATTCGCGTCGGTGTAACTTGCGTCGTTTAAGCTCATCGGAACATGATATGAGGACGCACGAGTTAATTCACTGAGGAAGTCCACTAAAATATTTAAGTTTGGAGACACTCTTAGATCAATGCCACTGTTATTATCCAAACGCATCGCAAATTGTCCGTACTGAGAGCGTTGGTATGGTGTTAACTTGTTTAATAGTTCAGTCACTAATTGTGGATTATTTATATATCCGTCCGCACGTATACTTCTTAGCACTGCTACACAATTTCGAACCGTACTCGTGAATTTACGAAGTTCATGTCCATTTTCGGAAACTTTCGGTAAATCCCGCACTTTCTTTATAGCACACTCTAACAATCGAATAGGGTGTCCGAACTCGTCTTGAAGGGCCTCAAGCACTTCTTCAGGATCTGATGATGTTCTCAGTAGGTCCCGAACTGCAGCTTTCGCCTCACCGACGAGCGCCACCCTTAGGCGCGCCATATTCTCCAGCGGTCGAAAATCATGCATCATACTGGTGCTACGATATGCTTGCTGAAAACTCAGCCAATCTGCGGCATTACCATCGAATTGTGGTATCTCGTACACTTGTCGCGGTACATTTCGCCCCTGCCCTAGCTTGCTGATAGCCTCTGCTAGCCGATCAATATCTGTTAGAGCCTGGTTCTTCGGCGGCATAGGCGACGCTTCGGAGGGCGGATGTAATGGAGAGGGCGGACGTGTCGTGGTTGGAGGCACCACGTGCATCGTAGAGACAGGCGCGTGGGTGGCAGCAAATGCCACGTGTGTCGAAGCGTCGTTCACGTGGGCGGCAGAAGACGCCACGCGCATTGGAGTGTTGGTCGCATGGGCGGCCGCGGATGCCACGTGCATCGTAGCGTCGGTTGCGTGAGGGGCAGCGGACACCACGTGCATTGAAGCGTCGGTCACGTGGGGGGCAGCGGATGTCACATACCTTGAAGCATCGTTGCCAGGCGCGGAACGCTCGTTCATGCGGGGGCCGGCGGATGCGTCGTCTAGCCAGCGCGTCAGGCGTTCCGATATCTCATCGCTTGCCACGCTTCTCGATGCTCCATTTCGCTCCATGAGGTCTTCTTGTGCTGCTATTTCCGCCATATCGAGTGCGAGTTTCTTTTTTGCCAGACCTTCTTGTATCCGCGCAAACTTCAGCTCCGCTTCATATTCAGCGCGCATTCGTAGCGCGTCGCGGCCTGCCTGGCTCATCCTTGACGATGCGTGGCTGACGCTATACGGCGCACGAACTGTGCGTACTGAAGCCGGTGTTAGCTCCGATGGCGGTAATTCCCTATGGTCACTTAGACCACCTACCACGGCTGCTGCGGCGCTCTTACCTGAAGATCCGGGGGTGATGAAGCTCGTAATCCCGATTCTGAGCCTGTTAAATTATTCATTGCTTTTGTTGCACTCCGTGTCTGTCGCTTTCCACTGTAACTCATGGTTACTTACTTCAATCCGGCTCGAAGGACCAGTTTTGTAGACGAGAGGTGCGGGGTTCTAATGAACTATGAAGTAAGCAGCAAAACAGCAGACACACTTTTATCAATATATTTGAATTGCACACAAACTAGAGCTATGATATAATACAAACTAGGAACATGAGTACAATGGTTACACAATTACCATGTGCTGTTAAGACTGCCTATGCGTGGCAACTGCGTAACCTACTTGGTCAAGAGTTTGTGCAGGACTGCCGAGGAGCGGGTCACACGCCAACACCAGCACAACCCCCCGCCGCACCGCGCGCGGGCCCTTCCTTCATTACGGTGCGCTGGCGTTGACCACATCTGTTAATACAATGGACCCATCCCTCGGCCACTAACAATAGGAACTTACCTAGGCCCGAGGAGCGGGTCTCCAGCCAACACTAAAACGGCCCCGACGCACAGCGTTTACGACCATTTCCTTAATTACGGTGCGTTTGCGTTGGCCACATCTGGTAGTACAATGGAGACCCATCCCTCGGTTACAACAATGGAATCTTACCTACTTAACTTACTATTACACAAAATATTCTTAAATACTACGTAGGTACATTTCTTAAAATACCACGATTAGTCGTGCTCCTTAATATAAATAGAAAATAAACGCATAATTCTAAGATTGACCGATCGACCATTAGGGTATATCCGCGAAAACTCGTTAAGCCGCGGTGTCACTAACGAGCCGCGAAAGTTCGATCGGCCAATTAGAAAAATCGAATTATTTGGATTAAGACTATAAAAAGCCGCTATATTTTGATTCGACACCTCAGTCGGCAACTAGAAAATCAAGCGAGAAGTGCTCTCTCCTCTTCACAAGGAATAAATGAAGATACATGAAAAAATCTCTCTTTCATTCTGGAAAATTCAAGTACTCTTCGAGGCTACCCATAATAGGTGTTCCACTTAAGACCAGCACCACGGCGACATCCACAATCCAGCAAACCCCCAAGGTACACACCCATTGCGGCGAAGTCGTGTTTCTGAGCAGATAAAGTCTCATCGACGGAATTGGCTTTGGGTTGTGTACAGATTATATAAATAAAATATTAGACGTGGTACACCTGAAAGATGATGTGGTGCCCACTCTTTTTCCAGTAAGTATCTATTTGGCCTCTGCAAATATGTAATATATATCTTTAAATATACATTGTAAATTATTATAGTGTTTATAATTTTTATATATTTTTCAGTTTGTTCGTCAATGGAACCTAGAGTGGCATTGTCAACAAAAATTGATAATAAAGGTGTACAAGAGGTGAGTTTCATATTTTTTATTTAACTTACACACATCAGTCTGAAATGCACACATTGCAAGTCTTAAAATATGACAGAAATAGAATGCTTGTATAATTAATGGTTTGTTTGTGTTATAGCACTTCAAGTTATCTTCCAGCCGAACAACAATGAGCAACTGATATTTTACCACCTTGTAATGTAAGTCTTTCTTCTTTCATCTTTCTTACGGGCAAATGCTAAAACATCACTCGATTTTAAGTTGCCCTCAACTCTCATTCGGTCACCGTCGCTTTAAGGCGAATAGTTGCGACAGAAATATATTTATATAGTTCAGTATCGTTTGAACACTAGGCCGTTAGTTGTGTATTGCTGGAATTATTAAATTAGTTTAAGTTTTCGATGATACTAGTATATTTGTTAATAGTTCTTTTTATTTGTGCTTTTATTGCATTTAGAGACATGCATATTATATCTCTTCACCCGGGTAGATAAAAATGTAAATAAAATGAACACACAATTTTTTTTTTTCCGAAAAGCTCACAGCCTACCTGATGGGCCTTTATACCTTAAGATAAATTATTGCAATTTTTTAAAGCAATCGCCAATTTAAAAAATAGTTTCATTCGTCATAATATTATACTTATAAATATAATGTTATATTACTTTCAGGTGTTAGCTGCTAAAACAAAAGAAAAAATGCGGTAGTTATCGAAGCAAGTGAAGATACAGCAAATAAAAATAAAGGTCCTCAATCAAAGCCGCAGGTTAAAGCAGAAAGTTCTTACATTCCAAAATATAATTGAATATTTGAAGAAACAAAATTTAGTTGCTAATGAAGGTGCTATTGGAGAATGTGCTGGGTTTCCAGAATTTCTTTCTCGGCAAGTTTTGAAGCATAGGGGCGATTATATTGGGGTGTGTGTTGGGTAACCTCCTCGAGTGTCGCTCCGATTCCGATCCCGCTGCAGTCCGGGGGGAACGGAATCGGAGCGGCCGGTACACCCTGGGCGGCGGTCAATGGCTTCCCCTTCACCCCTTCATAGGGTTGGCATTGATCGTCGGCCAATACCCAACGTGGCGGGAACACATCGCTCTCCGTACTCCTCTCTTTTCAGAGGAGACAGGATGAGCGATGCTGTTAGTGGTGAGGTGGCCCAGGGTCAGCCGGGGTGCGAGGGATATGCTCTATGGGTAACCTTACACCCCGGCGTCTGAAGACCCGAGACGGCGTGCGGTTTTGGTCGGTGCAAGCCCGACATAACCGCCCCCGCTGGCCGGCGGGGGGGTATCCGAAGGGATTTCCGCACGATAAAAAAAAAAAAAAAAAAAGGGGCGATTATATTCATATATTCAAATTTTGAATGGAGAAAAATCTTTGAAAATCACGATAAATTAATAATTACCAATTCAAGAAAAAACTGGATATCTATTTACAAATTTTTTTTTATGTTTCTTAATAATCTGTATTTTTAAATGTCATTGTTTTTCAACCAACCTACTGCATGATTTACATGTCAGCTTAAAGGAAATTGTGCATAATAAAATTAGATATAGAGGTGGGGACCTGATGACCTGAAACACAGGCCTTGAGCCTAGCTTAGGCATCAGTCTCCTGCAATATATATGTATACCTAGATTTTAAGAAGATTATGTCTCAAATCCTTTCAACCCTTTCTTGGCTTTGGTTGTGCTTTCTTAAGCTTTAATCGCAATTAAAAATTAGCGGGATACAAGCTTTTGGAATCAGCACAACCCAAGCGTTAGCAAGGGTTGCAAGCATTATATCATTACTTTCGTTTTAGTACAACCGATGTTTTTTAATAATTACTTTATTAAGTAATAGAAAAGACAACATTACGTAGAAACACAGGATACAGCCAACTGTTAGTTGTAGCAACTGCCTGCCTGATTAAATAAATAAACAATAATAACATAATAACAGTAACAAACACTCACAAACTTTCACTTTTATAATATTAGTAGGATAACAAACGATGTTCAGAAAATTGTGAGCTTGTCGGCACACATTTATTTTTGTTGAAGTTTTCTAAAATTCTAATAAATGCTCAATTGTCTTTATACAGATCGTCACAAAAAAATAAATTCGATGTGAGTGATTTACCTGAAGTCAGCTATGTCGTATGAATTATATAAAATACTAGCTTTCTTCTGTGGCTCTAATACAATGAATGCAATGTAATGCAATGTTGTTTGTACCTCTGCGTGCCCTAAACTGACCGGCGCGTGAAGGATTAATGTGTTGTTTGAGTACTTATGTCTGATATTAGTCGTAGTTAGATGAATGATAAACAAAAAGTAGATATGTTATACGAATTATGTTTGAAACAAAACATTAATAACAGAAAATATAAATGTAAAACCTTTACATACAAATATGCCAGTATAGCTTTTTTTATCGATATGGGCACCATCATCCATACAGTAACAACACTATTTGCAGTAGACGGGGCGACGCCATTTTAGGGAAACATTTGACTTCAGGTCACGGGACCTTATTTCGTATCTTCTATTATATATCTATGGATGATACACATTGAAGATGATTAATGCGTCTAGAAAATTTTGGAATAAGTTTACCTCTCAGAATATATAAGGTGTCACAAAATTAGGTCTCTGAATTTGGTGAATGACTTGGTAGGTATCGACAATGTATGTATTTGAAACAAAAAAAAACAATATGGGGTAAAATAAAAAATTAAAAAAATTTGAAAAAAAAAAAAACAAAAAAGCCACCAGCGACCAGCGTCACATGACGCGACGAGCACACGTGACGCTGGTCGCGATTTAGGTATTTCCCACACATCAGCTTGGACAATAAAGTCGAAGTCAAAGTCAAAAACCATTTATTCTGTATAGACCATTAGTACGGCACTTACAAAACGTCATAAAAATAAATAATCTAATGTTTGGCAAATGGACCACCGGTTCGAAACGCGGCCCTGTCCTGAGAAGACTCCGGCAAGAAACTCAGCGGGCTGATTTTTTTTTGGTCTATTTACAAACATATTTACTTAACCTGAGTACAATATTTCATTTGAGTAGCATAGAGAGAGAGCAAACAGTTCATATCCAAGCTTGTTTGTCGTCTAAATAGTCTTGAATTTTATAGTAGCCTTTTTGGCAGAGTTTACTTTTAATTTGGCTTTTAAATTTATGAAGAGGTAGATTCTTCATTTCACTAGGAAGCTTGTTGTAGAAGCGCATACAGTTACCCTGAAAGGAATTACTAATCTTGTGGAGTCGACTATTACAAACCACAAGATTGTTTTTATGTCTAGTATTTACGTTATGTATATCACAAAGCCTTAAAAAATTGGAAATGTTTCTTCTAACATACAAAAGATTTTCTAAAATATATTGGGAAACTACATTTTAGAATGTTTATTTCTTTGAACTTTTCTCGGAGGGAGACTCTTGGGCCCAACTTATAAATTGCCCGCACCGCCTGCTTTTGCAGTACAAAGATTGTATTTAAATCTGCGGCATTACCCCAAAGGAGAATGCCGTAGCTCATAATACTATGGAAATAACTGAGATAAACTATTCTAGCGGTATCTATGTCTGTTAAAGTCCTAATCTTTTTCACAGCGTAGGAAGCAGAACTTAACCTACTAGCTATTTTTTCAATATGTGATCCCCACTGTAATTTAGCATCGATACTTAAACCTAAGAACACGGTTGATTCCACAAGGCTCAACAACTGTCCATTAAGTTGTACATTGGTTTCCACCTGTGTAACATTAGGTAAGGTGAATTTAATAAATTTGGTTTTTTTTTCATTAAGGCAAAGATTATTTATATTAAACCAATGAACCACTCGTGAGATTGCGTTGTTCACTTTGTCATAATTATCTAATTGTCTTTTAAATATTAAGGAAGTATCATCAGCAAACAAAACAATACTATTTTTATTTCTTACGTAGTAAGGGAGGTCATTTATATAAATTAAAAATAAAAATGGTCCAAGTATCGAACCCTGTGAAACGCCCATCGAAACCAAAGATCCCACCGAACGTGTACCGTTCACATCGACCCTCTGAATTCTATTGTTTAAATAAGAAGTCAAAAGGTCGAGAGCCTTGTTCCTTATTCCGTAATAATCTAATTTCCTGACCAATGTATCATGGTGGACGCAATCGAAGACTCTGAATACTGCGAGGAGAAGGACTGCACGCCTACCACGTTCGTCACGGGCTCGTCGCGTCACGTGATGCTGGTCGCTGGTGGTTTTTTTTCATTTTTATACCGTGAACGTACCGGTAATGGACAAAGACCCAATCATGGACACATTAAATTTCTATGGCATAAAATAACGATAGAAATAGTTTTACGGAAATGGCAACACCATAATTTGAAAGCAGAAACTTTGATTGACATATTGAGAAGTAACATTCAGTATCAGTCTTTTCAATAAAAAATGGCGAAGTAAAAAATCTTGTGCGGCGTTATTTTTCAAATTCATCGTGATTTATTGTGCTAATCGCTAAGGAGGTAAGTGTAAATTTTTGTTTGTGAAAAGTATTTCATAAGAGTTATTAGGTTTTGCTATGATTTTACAGAAAAACATTGAAATTTAACAGATAGCTTTAAAGAAAGATGAAAGCTAGAATTGGTTGGAACCATTTTAGAAGGGGTGTACATCACTGGTACGTATGTTTTGCTGTTAAACCAGTGATGGACATATGTCCAAACTAATGTTTTTGAGTCAATGTTGGGTTTTTTGATTAAATTGTCTTTAAATCAGTTACGGATATCGGGTGTATAAATGAATTAAAAAAAAAAAAAAACTACCAGTAATGTACACTATGTCCATAATTGGGGGTCCATAACTGGTTTGCTTATTTTGTTTAGATGGCGCCTATTAAAAATTATACTCCTAAACAAATGGGAGATGCCATCGAGGCGGTACAAGGTGGTGAATCTGTAGCGGCTGCAGCAAAGCGCTTTGGAGTTCCGCGGATCACTTTATACAACAAAATATCAGGTAAAAGCCCCATGCAATGTAGTATGGGACCAACTACTGTACTAACAAGTACGGAAGAGGATTTGTTGGTAAAGTGGCTTTCAGCGATGGCTGAAAGAAGATTTCCTATCTCCAAAGAAACTCTCCTAGATAGTGTTCAGCGGATCATCACAGTGCAAAACAAATCCAATCCTTTCACGCAAAATAGACCAGGTAGAAAATGGTTTGCATCATTCTTAAGAAGACATCCCATAATAGCACAAAGAACAGCAGAAAATTTAACCGCTGCACGAGAGAATGTGACTGAAGAACAAATAGTCTCCTGGTTTCGAGAGATACACGAATATTTAACATCTGTCGATTTGCATCACGTGCTCGAAGATCCAAGCAGAGTTTTTAACACTGACGAAAGCGCATTCTTTCTTTCACCAAAACCTGGACAAGTGCTTGTGAAGCGGGGTGAGAAACATGTATATGCTGCAAGTGGCGATGAAAAGGAGAATTTGACAGTTTTGGTGACTGCGAATGCTGCCGGAAAACTTGCACCGCCGATGATAGTTTTCGCTTATGAAAGGATCCCAGCCAACATTGCTAACGGTGTGCCGGAAGATTGGGGCATAGGTAAGTCCGAGAGTGGTTGGATGTGTAGCGAGACCTTTTATGAATACATTACCAGTATTTTCAATCCTTGGCTGGTAAAAGAACAGATTCAAAAACCAATTCTGTTTTTCGTAGATGGTCACAAGTCCCATCTAACACTTCAACTGTCGCAGTTTTGTTCTGAAAACGGTATTGAAGTGATTGCCTTATACCCAAACTCGACCCACATACTTCAACCTATGGACATTTCCGTATTTAGGCCGTTAAAAGTATTCTTTCGAAAAGAAGTTATTGCGTGGAAAATGGAAAACATGGGGAACAAACTCAAGAAAGAAAATTTTGCTCCAGTTTTTAAAAAAGCATTGGACCGAATAACAGAAGACTGTGTTAAAAATGGTTTCCGTGGTGGGGGATTGTATCCTTTTGGACCAGAATATATAGACATGACAAAATTTGGGAATAAAAAATCAACTATTTCAGAACCAAATGAAGGAAAAGATCAGGATATAAAACAATTACTACAATTTCTGGAACTGCAAATTACTAAGATCTTTGGTAAAGATAAACTGGAAATGTATAAAAAGTTATATTTCAACGGCAGGAACGCTATCGAAAATATGGCTCTGGACGAAGATCTCAATCTGTATATAGTATGGGCTCACGCCAAGCAAATGACAACATTACCGGACACAAATGTAGCGTCGAGTTCCAATACATTGACCCCATGTTACCAAGAACAAGAGCAGGGACCAAGAATGACTCAAAACACTGAGGTTATTCTAGACAATAATGAAGCCATTAGTTCTTTAGCAACAACCACATCAATTCGAACCCCAGAATTTACTCAAAGCACTGAAATGATTTCAAATGTTGATTTTACCGATCGAAATATTATGGGTCCAAACACAACTGTAACGTTGAGTTCCACCGCATCAAACTCTGTTACTAAAGAACGAGGACTAATTCAAGATGCTGAAAAACATGATATGGCTGCAGCGACAAATATTAAATCAAAACAAGACGTACAACCGAGTAGCATTATATATAAAGCGAATGAGTTGATTCAAACTGCCAAAGAAGTTCCATATCACTACAACGCTACTGCGATTGATCATAATATTATGGTCATATCACCGGACACTGACGAAGTGTTGAATTGCACTGCATTGAGTTCGTGCATTCAAGAACAAGAACCAACTGAAAATACTAACCACGCTTTCTTGAATGGCACGAATTCGGGTACTAATCCTGCATTAAACCAAAGTACTTTTGAAGAAAGTTTGGCGAATTCGATTGAAGTTCAACCGAATAAACATGGTTGCACTCCAGAAAAAAACACATTGAGCAAAGTATTGGGTGTCACAGTACCATCACCTTTCAAGAATTGCCTTTTTTGGCCTGAAATGGTACATACTAAAAAGACTAGAAGATATAAGGAAAAAATACCATCAGCAGTGACCAGTAAGGCTTGGCAACAATACCATGTGAAAAAAGATGCAGAAAAAAGAAGGATTATAGAAGAAAAAGAATTAAAAGCAAAACTGCGGCTAGAGAAAAAGGAATTTAAAGAAAAGATGGCAAAAGTAAAGAAAGATAAAGTTAAGATCAAAAAGAAGAAAGTTAGTGAGATTTCATCATCTGAAGATACGGATATGGAAGTAAACTACATTGAAAGCGGTGAAAGCGAATTAAATGAACAAAGTGACCCAAATATGTGCGAAGAAGAAATAATAGATCAAATGCTGAAAAGAAAACAAACTAAAGTAGCAAAGGAAAAAAGAAATACAAAGATCGAAGATACTGTTTCTGATATAAATTCTGATATAGATACTCCAACATGCAGCTACAAACATAAAAAAAAGAAAGACCTTACAAAGGGATGTTTTGTCATAGTGAAATATGAAGGTGAATATTTCCCAGGAAAAATTGAGAACGAAGATAAAGAACAGTACGAAATAAGTACCATGGTATTGTCTACTGGCAATACTTTTAGATGGCCAGAAAGACCGGATAAAATCTGGTACAAAATGAGCGAGGTAATTGAAAAGATATGTCCTCCTGTTAAACAAAATAACAGAGGATTTTATAAAGTTGCAGAGATGGAAAAGTTTTTACCTGACATATACAATATGTAATTAATAACTAGGTAGTTCCATTTGTTTAGTCAAAACCTGAGGCGCAATATTGTTGATTTTGTTTACTAACTTTTATGAGCCTGATTCATTATTTTTACTAACTTTAGTTTATAATAATATAGTCGCTTTGAGCGGGAATTTATAAATTTTTTTTTGTTATAAAGTTTAGACGGTTATTATAGTAAGTTAAGACTTTACCACCGTCTTAACTATGTTTTATCTGAAGAAGAGTTCAGTTAAACTTTTTTTATTTATTTTATTGTTGATTTTTATATGATGTAAGGCTGATTATTGAGTCACTTTATGTGATTCAAAATAGCTTCTTTGTAATTTAATATATCTAAACTAAAGTGTTATTACACCCAGTGAATAATACTTAAAATTGTGATTAATAGATTTAAGAGAGTTATGTTTCCAACCAAATTATAGACTTTGAAAAACTAAGCCTACAATCTTGTTTTGAATGAAAGACTGACCTACAAATATAATACCTACATATACCTACTTAGCGTAGCTTTTGATAATTATAATAATATTGATCTCTCTCCTAACTTGCAGAATGTGTTTAGTTAATAATTAGTTATACTTATAAATGATTAAACTTAATATAATAAAAAGAACTATCTACCTAAAGGTTGATTTTATTTCATATTATTAAGCATCGATGAAGGTATCTACTTAAACCTACCATTGGCACCCTACTTAGTACCTATCTTAGAACGGAAATAATCTTATTCTTATCTATCATGCCAAAAACACGTTGCATTCATTGGTGATTAGGTGTCCATCATTAGGTGTCCATTTCTGGAGAGGTGTCCATCACTGGTTGTCGAGTACTGGTGTTTGGGTGTCCATCACTGGTGTTTTTGTAGGTATTTTAGAAAAACTTAAGTTAAAATGACAAGTTAAATGTTAATTTATTTATTAAGTATGTATTAGGTAGAGTAAATATCCCGCTTTTGTTTACTGTTTACCTCAACATTGTCACTCAAACAATAAAAAAGTTATAGTCAAAATATTACCACTAAAGCCTTAAAGTGTCCATGATTGGGGCCTTCACGGTATTTTTAATTTATGTATTTTTATTATTTTTATTTTTTATTTTACCCGATATATATTTTTTGTTTCAAATACATATTTTGTCGATAACAAGTCGTCTCACCAAATTCAGAGACCTAATTTTGTGACACCTTATATATACATAAATACAGTTTTATCGATAGTTAATACATAAACAGGTGAGAACAACACTACTATTAAATGTAAACAATGCAAATGTTTTCTTGTTTTGATTAAATTTATAAAATGTAATAAGTATTACAGTAAATATCGGGAAATCAAATCTAAAATCCTAATTACTTATTTATAAGAAGTAATCCATGCGCAAAATATGCCATAACATCGAAAAATGGGAACTAACCTAAAAAATGACAATCCCCCGTCATTCGATTGAGAATTCGAATTGCATCCTCTGATACGACACTTTTTCATGTTTCGACATTGTTTACCGTTTACTTAACCTTTTAAATGGGACAATATGCACCGAAACTAACACACTTCAATAAAAAACTGAAAATTAACAGCGAATTTCGAGAAATTGACGGCTAAAGTACTTATGAAAGTGCATATTAGTCTATGGAAAGTGCAATCTTAAAATGGCGGATGTGCTTCAAGGCGGAGCTTGGTGACGTCACAGAGTAATGTCAACAGAAATTTGAGAGTGATGACATACATTGTATTTGCTTTGCATTCGTAAATCATGGCGTGTTAGAATGAGACAGATATGTTTCTGTTACTGAGGTTCATATTTGAATCATATTCGCATAACCGAGAATTATTGCAATTTAGGGCCTATCTTCTATTCTTCCTATATCTATGTTCAAGGCGGAGCTTGGTGAGTGGTGACGTCACAGAGTAATGTCAACAGAAATTTGAGAGTGATGACATTGTCACATTGTATTTGCTTTGCATTCATAAATCATGGCGTGTTAGAATGAGACAGATATGTTTCTGTTACTGAGGTATAAATTTGAATCATAACCAAGAATTATATATGCAACACTTAGGGCCTATCTTCTATTCTTCCTATATCTATGGCTCTAATCATAGATTATTCAATTCAATTCAATTCTTGATTATGGCCTTGTGGAGCAAACACCACAATTTTGCCAGTGTCGAGTTAGAGATAGACCAGTAAACGAAAGGAAGTTTGACCGGTGGAAACATAGGCCAAAAATTAAACATGTAATCAATCATAGATTCTTCTTCTTCTTTTTTTTATTAAAGTGGCACCTAGCATCGGTTGTTTAGGTACCGATGATTCTGCCAACCACAGACTACTAAGCGGTACAACATCAAGGTGGAGAGTAGATTTAATCGTTTATAGAGGTTTCAAGGTATTTGTAAATTAAACAACATGTCGTTGCTGCTCACTGAACACAAGTGTTAGTAATTGTTAGTTACCATAAAGAGTTTATTTAGGTATCGGGGAAAACCATTTGGATACTTAGTGGGGTAGATAGATGAGTAGTAAAGTATAAATAGAATAGGAAGGTAGGCAAAAGAGGGGAGTTATAGTTTTATTTCGTTTATGGAGATAAATTTGTAGAGGATCCTTATAAGTGAGGAGTGAACCAGGGTAAGTAAGTAGGCCAAATTAACCGGTCGAGGAATTTGTTTTGGAAGGAGATCATATAAAATCATAGATTATTATATATTGAGCAATGTTTGACACTGACATTGCTGTCAGCAGGGCTCGGAATACCGTTAAAAATTGGGTAACGATATCGTTGCGATATCGTTGTTCGGCAAGGTTAAAAAATTAACGATACTCATATGACCGTTATTTAAGTACCAAAGGAGATGTCCACTTTTTGTATGGACCATGGACCATGGACCATCATGGCTCAAATTACACTGATATAGGTATAGTAGTTAAAATTAGGAATTGAGAATTAGTGAGATAATAATTTTTAAATCCTGCGTTAAGCGATAAACTAAAAGTTATTTTATGGTAGTAGATATTTTTATTGGAGGATGGCAATACTAAATATGTTTTTTTTAATAGCAATTATCCCTTTCACTTCTATCACTACTTGATCACTACTGTCACTGTTGTCTACTCTCTTTGTTGATAGTAATACGGTATTCGCAGTTTTTTCGTTTGTTTTTCCACTTATTTTCACCACTTGGTTTATCACAACGGATTCTTTGATTTTGCACATGAATTGGATGCCGATAGTATATGGACTTATTACTCTAACGACTTGGATTTGTCACAACGGTTATTTGTTACCTCTTGCGATTCGGACTTTGGATTTCGGTTTTAAACACTGACTAAGTATCTTACTAGTTTGCTTACCTAGAATCTCCGTTTCTTATTGTCACCTGGTAGTAATTATAAATAAACTTCAATTATTTTTTAGAACAAGAGTAACATGGCTCAATGTTTAAATTGCTATATAGCCATTCGGGCCAGGCAACAGTTTCAGTACGAAGCTATAAGCATGAGTCCAGAGCTTATCTCAATACTTGAGGAGTGGACTACTCAGGAGGTATTTATATTTTTATATTGATTTGTCAAAAAAACAAACAAACATTGCCCAAAATATATGCTCAACCCCTGCTCATGCTCACAATGGGACTTAACATAGCAGGCGAAATAAGTACATTACACCTCTGGCACTTCTTTGGGGAAAAGACATGATGCTGTTTAATTTTTTTTACCATACAGTGAACGCTATACAAAATTCTCACTAAGTAAAACTTCTTATTTTTAAGGTTACTGCTGAAGCTTGTATATGTCAAGAATGTTTCAACTTACTATTGATAGAACTTGATAACAGAAATGAAGGCAATATTGGTAATCGACAACTGGGTCATCAATCACACACACACTGATTGATGACCCAGTTGTCGATTACCAATATTGCCTTCATTTCTGTTATCAAGTTCTATCAATAGTAAGTGTGGCATATCTGTTCTAAGACAGACAAACAGGCGTTCACATCTTTTACTTGAAGGCCAACCTGAGAGAGCTAACATTGCTACCATTATAGAACCTCATCAGGTAATTTCATAATGACTATTAATCACTTGTATAATAGCAGTTATTTTTTCTTTTTATTAATAGAAACTTTTTTCTAGCTGCCTGCAGATGCCCTAGTTTGTGCTGCCTGCTGGCAAAGAACACATTCTAATATAATATATATATATTATATATATATTACTACAAGTGACAGGTCATACTTGGCAAGAGAGGATTTGTGGATATTACTGCACTTGCTTGATAGGGAAAAGGACTGTTGGAAGCTGTGCTCATGTGATGACAATTGTCTGGTATCTTGGATGGGCTCGGCATCAAAATGCCATTTCTCCACCTGCACAGTTTTTAGACCACATACTAATGAGAGAAGATATTGAGATTGAATAAATAATATTTTAACCTTAAACAATTGGTTTTAATTTAATAAACTTACAATCAATCCATATATCATAAATAAGTAGTTCTATATGTATCTAACACCAGTCTGATTTCTTAATCAATCATTTCAAACCACATAACCATCCCCCTTCTAGAAATTATGCTCTATGATTATTATAGCTTCCTTTCTTTATATCTCTGGTTCTAACAGACATGCGAGGTTCATTTTGGTCTAAGAACACTTGCTAGAATTAGCTGGAGTTGGAGCGAAGCTAAGTGTAGACATTCAACTTGACTCATTATTTCTCAGCCTTTATATTCAACTTTTGACTAACTTATATTATCAACACAATGTTGTGGAGTAGCAGGTGTCTGGCTCATTCAATCTGAAATATATTTAGAGGTCCATCACACGAACCATGCTCATTTAAGTAATGTAAGATATCTATACCTTGTTTTGATACGTGTTAGATACCTATACTTATCACTAAATAGGACTAGGTCATCATAAGTACAGGATTAGTCGTTAATTTGCATTTGTTGCCAGCCAATAGTTCATGTATTGTTTTGGTGCTCTGATTTCAGTAGCTTGTAGCTATTTAAGTCTCAAATATTTTCGATCTACAGTTATTCTTTGACAAGTAGTCAACATATTACAACTTTATTACGCCAAGAAGCTTTATAGGAGGAATACAATGATGGTATTTAAGTCTCATAGTTTCTAAACACTATATATGAACGATATCTGTATGTAGTTCAATCAATAGTCGGTAACGCTTTTCGCCTGAATATGGCGTGTCCTATCATTTTCTCTTTATATTTCTAGAAATCTCACAATTCCTCATAGCATACCTAAAGTAAACAAAAAGTAAAAAGATATTACAAAAAATGGCAACAGAACCGTCAGCCATCTGTCAAACGTGACGCGTAGGTGACAATTGTCAAACTTATTTTTTTTTTCTTGGGCACCGGTAACAAAAGTTTTGTTCGTATTCAGCCTAAAAAATATACCGAAGCAAAAACTATATTTTCTCAAAAATGCAGGAGTTTAAAATTCCATTTGATAAATCATAATATAAGTCCTTAGGAAATCTATCCAAAAATATTTGGTTCATAGCTGCTGGAATTTTTCAAGAATAAAAAACCATTTCTGGACAACTCCTTTACCGGTAAAATACCGTTACCGGCCTAACGTAATCAGTGAACGTTAAAAAGGTATCATTTTGCCGGTAAATTTACCGATATCGGTAACGAAATTGTTACGTACAATTTAAAAAAGAGATGGATGCTTAGTATTAAGTATTGGTGGGGGGTACGACAGCACGGCGATGTGTTCTTTCTAAACGAACCATTATTTAGCTTGGCCTGGTTGTTTTTATTTGTTTAGTTAACAAAGAAAAACAATAAAGAGATATTATTATTATTATGTCAAACCACAGCACCAAACGAAAGTATGTACCGGAATAGAAACTGACTGAGGAGTTTCTCGACTTAACACCACAAATAAAACTTCATGATACGAGTTAGGGAGGGACTATGGAAAAGGGGCTTGGGTTTCTTCTTCTTTTTTTCTTAGATGACAATTTGGGGACATTCTTGCCATTGTCACTTTGGAAATTTCCCGATCAGAAAGATTTTTTAACGCCATCGAATTTGACTGACTTTAATAGTGGAAGAAAATTTATTTTCAATGTGTAAATTAGAGAAACATGGGTACATGGACACACCAGGGTCAGTCGGGGTGCGAGGGATATGCTCTATGGGCATATCAAGCCCGACATAACCACCCCCGCTGGCCAGTGGGGGTGGGGGGTATCCGAAGGGATTTCCGCACGAAAAAAAAATAAAAAGGGTTGTGGACACATAAAGGTGAAAACAACGATAAAGTTTCCCTTATTGGAAGTCAACCAAATATAATTTCCAACTATCTTCAAGATAAATACGAAGAAGTATAGATCAATCATTAATAGGCTAGTTGTTTATTCGTTTTGCCCTGTTGAGCAGCCAAATTCAGTAATTCATCTACTATTCCATTTCCATTGACAGTGACCAGGAATCTATGCCAGAGCTTGGGCTTGCAGCAAATCTTTATAAAAAATGCACAATATTAGTTATGAATTACTGGCAAAGATAATTTTTCTATCCTTATTTATATCGTTACCTATATAGGTGTCGAAATAAATAACGTTACTTTTATAGGTATAGCGATATAAAAATATCGTTATAGTAGCGTTCTGTTCCGACTTACCGTTAAAAAATATCGTTGTATATATTGCCTTATTGGAGATATAGGCTCCATATGAGTCGAGCTCGAGCGATATTTATCAGCGAGTTGAAATAAACACTGGTAACTGTGTAGAGAGACTCTCCTTGAAAATATTACATATATATTGCATTAGCAAATAATTAATTACAGTTATATAAAATAACTAACTGATCCTTCAGTGGGAGCATCTGGATAAATTTTCTAGTCTAGTGCGTCATAAAATTTTGAATTTGTAATTAAAACTAATAATGCAAAGAGGTAATATAATACAAACGTGTTTGTAATATGTGAGCAAACCCTGATAAAAATTAACGTCATAATGTTTATATCATAAATTAACGTTATTCCGACTAACCGTTAATAAAATGACCGTTATTAATATTATCTAATAAAATAACGTTAGATTTAGATATAGCCATTTTGAAGGTAAAATTGGTACTTGTGTGTGTGTATTCAAATCCAAGTCCTGGCTGACAGCTCTTGTGAAATTTAAGTTTTACTCATTGATTTTAAATAACAAAATAAATCAAAAGTAAAAGGCGTTACTCCAATATTCATTCTACTTTCCGTTCTCGTTGACCCGAATTATATAAACTGCGACAATAAACTAACATAAACGCAAATATGGCGAAGCTTTCGATGTGTAGAATTTGTTTATCGGACGACATTCCATTTCGTTCGATTGTTAACATGCATCTACAGAAGATTTATGAAGATTTGACTATGATGCCGGTAAGTAATCCTACCACTATTAGACAATCGGAAGTTTGAAACGAGCATCTGTAGCGGCCTCACAATAATATAGCAATGAAACACCTCATATCAATTTGTTACTCTCTTATCTAACTTATTCAGTCCGAGTGCATGGATAGCGAAGACATCAGCCTTCACCTAATTGCCGAGTGCCCTATGTGCTCACTGATCAGACGGGAGCTTCTGCATTGGGATACCAGGGAACCTGAGGGTTCTGAAAGTGGAACCTATTGTAGGTTTTTGCTTTGGAATCGATTGGACAGTACATGGCTCCACCACCGGTAACTAGTGCTACTTACAGCCAGATTTCAACTATTGTGATATCAGTAACACTGGTTGTACCTAGTTTACCTCTTCTGAATTCATTATCATAGAAGTTGCTCATTGGATGTTTGTCATTCATACCAAACATTGCTCCAAGTGATGATATCCTATGGCTCCAGCTGATTATCATAGTCTAAGATCCGGCTGCAAAATCTCTACGTTCATCGCTTAGTTAATCAAATTCACATTTTTACATTCATTTATGATTAGGAGAATACATTGATAACAGGGTGCCAGTCAATAAGTGGCCGCAAGGAATTTTAATTAAATTAATGTTAATTAATTTGCCAAAAAAAATTTCATTCCCTTATTTTTTAAATAAAATACCATCCACATCATAGCAATGTTTGTAAAGAATTCGAAAATCAATGGGTGCCGTTGCACACCCGGCCGCAACTACTTTGCAGCCAGGTGTAAACAGGTAATAGTTTGGTGTATCTATACATTCATGACTTATACGCATGTTTTTTATATTAAATTACATAACATAACATAACTTCACGCCTGTATCCCCGAAGGGGTAGGCAGATGTGTATTACACACCCATGATTCGCCAGTCATGTTAAGGTCCCAATGTAATAGGGGGCGAGCCTATTGCCATCTACCGGGCACATTATTAAGCGAGCGATATTAATAATAATACACACAACTACGAAAAGACCGGGGCAACTGGGGATCGAACTCGAGACCTCGTCTCAGCAGTCCGTTACGTATGCCACTGGGCTGTCGCCACTTTTTATATTAAATTTATATTTTTAATATTAAATTAAAGCTAATTTTTTTTTAACTATGAGAATATATCGCTGCCTGTGAACAAATGGCCACAAATTAGGGTTGCGAGCTGTTAAACACTCGAGGTATTCGAGTTAAAGTGAAATAGAGTAAGTGCGCAACGCCACTTGTTAAAAGAGGATAGCCTTTGTCAATAAAAACTAATATTTTTTCAAATATGATATATACGAGGGTCAAACTGAAAGTTCTTAGAACTGGCCACTTATAAACAATATAATAAAAAAATAATTCTAAAATTTTGAAAATAGAACTCTTTGCCAATATTACTGAGTATATATTTCATTCATTTATCATTTGTTTTACGATTTGGCGGCAAATTGAAAATTGTCTGTGTCACGTTAACATGAATTTAACACGAGAAAATTTTCGTGCAATGATTTTTTATGACTTTCGATGTCATTTAAGTCAACAAGAAAGTTATGATAGACTACGATTGGCCTTTCACGATGAAGCCCCATCTCGTGCGACTGTTTACAACTGGTTTAATGAGTTTAAACGTGGTCGCACTAATCTCACTGATGATTTACGTGAGGGACGGCCTTCTACGGCGACGGCTGAAAATAACATCTGTGTTGTGCGGCGTATGATAGAGACTGACAAAAGAGTGACCTATCAGCAGATTCGGACAAGCTTAGGCATCGGTATGAGTCAAGTGCACAAAATCCTCCACGAACATTTAGCGGTCAGGAAGCTTTGCGCCCGGTGGATACCTCATAATTTGACTGAGGCTCAAAAACTCCATCGTGTGGATTGGTGCCGTAAAATGATTGAAAGATTTAACGGAGGTGACTCTAATGCTGTGTTCGACATACTAACAGGTGACGAAAGCTGGATTTACTGTTATGATCCTGAAACCAAAAGACAATCTGCTCAGTGGGTGTTTCCTTTCGAGGAGTTGCCAACTAAAGTGAAGAGAGATCGAAGTGCAGGAAAAAAAATGGTGGCCTCGTTCTTTGGAAGGATAGGTCATTTCGTAACAATTGTGTTAGAGGATCAAAAAACAGTTTCTGCAGAATGGTACACTACCAATTGTTTGCCACTTGTCTTGGAAAAAGTTCGAGAGAAACGACCTCGCAGTAGGATCCTCCTTCACCACGACAACGCCTCGTCGCACACCGCCAAGCGAACGATCGACTATTTGGCGACATCAAACGTTGAATTACTGGGGCACCCGCCGTATAGCCCCGACCTCGCGCCTTGTGATTTTTATTTATTTCCAAAAATTAAAGAAAAACTTAAAGGAAAGCGGTTTATGAATGCTGAAGAAGCGGTGGCTGCGTATCGCGATGCCATTGAAGAGACGCCATTAAGGACGAGTGGGCAAAGTGCTTTTCCCAGTGGTTCCATCGCATGCAGCGGTGTATTGACGTGAATGGACAATATTTTGAAAAGATATAATAAAACTAATAACTGGCTAATGTAATCAGTTTTTGATTTTCTAAGAACTTTCAGTTTGACCCTCGTATGTAATAAAAACTAATATTTTTTCAAATATGATATGCATAGTATCTTTTTTGTTAAAAAAGTAAGACAACCAAAATTCTATTCTTTATAAATTTTTTCATTTTTACTTGATCGATAAACAATTTTTTATTATAAAATAAATGTTTTCTTATTTTAATTTTTTTCCAGAATATTAATTACAATTTTGGAGTAAAATGTACAGTCGTTCCTACTACTGTTTGGGTCACTGACTGAGAACCCTTTCTATTGACGCATGTGCAATGGCTTCAAATACTCGCACAGCTGACACATTCTATCCTCTTTTAACAAGTGGCATTGCGCGCTTACTCTCTTTCACTTTAACTCGAATACCTCGAGTGTTTAACGAGCTGTTAAACACTCGAGGTATTCGAGTTGCAAACCTAATTTGCGGCCATTTGTTCACAGGCAGCAATATATCATCATATTTAAAAAAAAATAGCTTTAATTTAATATGAAAAACATGCGTATACGTCATGAACGTATAAATACACCAAACTATTACCTGTTCACACCTGGCTGCGAAGTAGTTGCGGCCGAGTGTGCAACGGCATCCAACGATTTTCGAATTCTTTACAAACATTGCTATGATGTGGATGGTATTTATAAATGTATGTATAAATGTGAATTTGATTAACTACGCGATGAAAGTAGAGATTTTGCAGCCGGATCTTGTACTATCAGTCTGTCTAGTACATATTCCTGTTGTCTTTTTATAAATTTATATATTACACTAAGTAATTATGTTTAGCAGTTGGTTACAGAAGACGGCAGACCTACACTGGCCTGTGACCTCTGTTGTTCAAGGCTTGAGCGGGCTTGTTTAAGGCTAGGCACCTGCTATGAGCTGAGGAGGAGGTCTCTCCGCAGTGAAGAGCTGTTCACGCAATTGCTGAGACACAAAGTGGTGAGTGGTTCAGAAGTTTCGATTCTATCATTGAATATTGGACAAACAAAAAAAAGTATCAAGACTAGAAACAGTTTAAAACAGGTTTCATATCCATTCACGATAATCTGAGCGATTTGGCAGTAGAGCATTCGATGAGTAAGTCAGATCTAACAGGTGCAAGTCCTGGTCAATGCTAATATTTGTATGTGTATTTGCCATGGTCTAGGTGTTTATAATCATAATATGTGCTACGGCCCCGTGATACCACTGAATGATACCATTGGTGGTGTCAAGGGTATTTTTCAATCCTCATGATGTCACCAGTATTGTGAACAGTATTATTATTGATATCACGACACCAGTATAATTAATCTTATTTTGCAGTAGAATTTTAATTATAATTGTCATTTGTTAGTGAACCCATATGTCCTGAGCTACACACACAGGAGATATGAGGCCAGAGAGAGAGACTGTTAAAATATGGTGTGGTTTTTACAGCAAGTCAACCTACAAGTAATGGCCAATGTGGACCTGAGCATGGAGGATGTGATGCAGACGACTGCAGATGTCTTAGATAATCATAACGTGAAACAAGAAGATACTGAAGGTAATATTGAGATAGTACATTTGAGCGGCTTCGATTCCCTCTCAGTGCATTTGTATTCATGAACATATCTATTTGCATTGTTCTGGGTGTTTATATATTATGTATAATATGAGTGTATTAACAAAAAAAAGTAAATAAGTATGTTTATCCACATTCTCGAACCCATAACACAAGCCAGTAAAACTCTGCTTACTCGGGTCTTGACAGTGCTGCGGCAAAAGCAGACGTCTTCTTACTGACATTCATATTATTTAGTTATTAAAAGTGTTTGGAAACTTAGATGAAACATTTTTCTATATTGGGCATGAATTTTGAAATAACGAACAAAGAGCTCTTTCCTCACGTCTTCCGTACGTCATTACTACCCAGAATATGTTCCTTATTAGGTATACTATTGAATGGTGTACTAATACAAATAATACCCTTTGTTCCCACTATACCAGATTCCCAAAATACCAGAGGATCAAAATACCAGATTCCTATTATACCAGATTCTCTTAATACCAGAAAATGTACTGTTATGATCATAAGTACAAATAACAATCTTCGAGTGGATGATTAGATTATCCTATTATGCTTTCAGTATGTTATTAGTTACCTAGTTGCACTTCACTAAAGAGGTAAACCTGCTTTTTGTTTTAACCTTAACATAATATTTCATAATATTCAGCAGTATTCATAATATTACATGCGAGGTTTTCAGTTGCCACGGACAAAAAAATAGAACAACCAATGCCATAGAAGGCTGGCATAGGCGTTTAAACACAAAAATACCTGCCAAACCTACACTGTTGCAATTTATTGTTTTGCTTAAAAAAGAAGCAGAGTTTCAAAATATTAAAATTGAAAAGGGAAATTATTATTGTGCCCGGAAAAAACGAAGAGAACAGGATATTTCCAAGGATAGAAAAATAAATGGCATCATTTCAGATTGTCAGCAAAACATCCCAACCCGTCAGACCCATCAGACCCGTCGAAACATGCTTAGATAGACTGTCAAAAATAAATTATTAAGATTTTGCAGGCCTCGTACTGTTAAGCGTAGAAGTATTTCTCTACTATCAACGTATCGATTTTTAGTATTTTTCTAGACTTAATTCATTTTAAATTTATAATATATAATATATGTGAAAAACACTTTTACTGTCACAATTTAATAGTAGTAATAGCAATAGCAATAGCAACTGTATAATATATAATATATGTGAAAAACACTTTTACTGTCACAATTTAATAGTAGTAATAGTAGTAGTAAAACCTAATGTCACACCTAATTTTTCTTACGTTTATTCTGTTTATTATAAGAAAAAACTGCTTGAAAAATAAATCTAGTGGAAATTATTGACAAGCATCTGCTCAGATATATTAACGACGCGAGGTAATGAATGTTCAGATATTAATGGTAACTTGTAGTGAATGGAACTTAGTGACATTTTAAATTGTTCAGAAGTATTTGGTAACCTTGTCTGCTACAATTTATCTGACGGCGACTGTACTTCTGGTATTAAGATAATCTGGTGGTGGGATAATAGGAATCTGGTATTTTGATCATCTGGTATTTTGGGAATCTGGTATAGTGGGAACAAAGGAATAATACAGTGTGTATTTTTTTAATTTCATTTGTTCTATCCCTGGCTGACCTGCGTCATTTAATTTACAAAAATCAAATGACGCAAATTTAGTTTTAAAAAAATCCGTTCCCGCAGGGGGAACGCACAGGTAGATTTCGTGAAGCAATTAATTTTATTTTATATAGAGAACTACGCTATGACCCACGCCGAGCGCATTTTTAACTTGTTTAATTTTTTTTTCTCGAAAACGGTAACTTTTAGCGAAAATCTTTTCAGACATTTATTTTAGACTTAAAAATGGCCTATCGATTAAAAATGTTTCCCACACCAAGAATGTTCACCGGTTAGAAGTTATGATTTTTTGCCCGAAAAATTTTGGTTTTTCTCCCCTCCACTTTTAGTTAAAGTTTTAATCTTATAGGTTCATAATTAAAAGTTGTTGGTATTCATGTATACTATGGGATAAAATTAGAACGGTTCGAATATCTTTCATAGAACGTGAAATTTCGAGGAAAAACTGATTTCACAAAAAGTGAGGCCCTACCGTCCCCTTAGGCCGGATTCCACCCGTTCACGAACTTGAACTAAGTTTACACCCAAGCAATTTTTGACCGCAGTTTGAAAGCGATCGGGGCAAAAATGCGACCGTGAGAGTGCCGAAAATTTTGGGAAGTGGAACCATACATACATATATATATATATATAAACTTTTTGACCAGTGGTCATTTCGGACTCAGGGGGTAATAACTAGACCTCCTATGAAGAATTTTTTTTAAAATTCGACAGTAGTCAAGAAACCAATAGGTAGATCGATTTCATCGAAATCTACCTAAAAAAATCGCGCTCCTCCTTTGATTAAATATTGCAATTTCTTATAGTTTCGGACTTGCCCACGCGCGCCCATTCGGAATATCACCAGTAGTCTTGGGGCCTAAATACATTTATTCAGCTCCATTCGCGTTTCGCTGAACGATTTTGGTCATTCTTAGGGATTACTCACACTTATTCAGCTCCATTCGCGGTTCGCTGAACGATTTTGGTCACATTTATACAGCTCTGCTTCTATCAGCCGCGTACGGCGTCGTAAGAATGAGAAAAGCCCTCATAGCGTGCTATCTCCGCTGAAACGCTTCTGTCTACTGCGTACGGCACTGACTATGCTGCGAAGACGGTAAGCTACTCATTTAGTATTGTGCCCTCAACATGGAAAGTTCTATTCTGATGATAGTTGATTATCATTATATAAAGTAATACAACCCAAGTTCCCACAAATTTCACCTACAAAACGCTGCAAATAGACAGCTTCCTTAGCAGCGGCAGATAGAGCCATTTACTCGGCCTCAGTAGTGGATAACGCAACAGTTGACTGTTTCCTGCTCTCCCATGAGACGGGTCCATTCGACAACTTAAACACGTATCCCGTATACGACTTTCTGTCTTTGCCATTTGCCCAATCAGCATCGACAAAACCAGAAAGAAGACTATCACCAGAAGCCTTTTTAAACATAAGTCCATAGTCAATGGTACCTTTCAAATATTGTAAAATACGCTTAGCAGCTTTCCAGTGAGTATACGAGTGCGAATTATTAAATTGACTCAAATAACTCACAGCAAAAGAAATATCAGGTCTAGTATTGACCGATAAATACATAAGGCAACCTATTAAGTTTTGATAAGGAACATTATTAATAGTCTCCTCATCAAGTGTATGTAAATTAACACCAGGTTCAATGGGTGTTGCTACACTTTTGCAATCTTCCATATCAAAACGCCTAAGAGTCTCCAAAATATAACGCTTTTGATTGACTCTAATTTCACCTTTCTCTTCATCTGAAGTAATATGTAAACCTAGACAATAACATAAACTGCCTAAGTTCTTAACTCCGAAATATTTAGTTAAGCCTTTACGTAAACGTTCTACCTCCATATTATTATGAAAAATAATTAAATCGTCGACGTATACCGCAAGAATACTTAAAATATTATCATTTCGAAAAATATATACACAAGATTCAGATTTTAAGTTTTTATAACCTAAATCAATAAGTACGCGATGTAGCTTCTTATTCCAAGCTCTCGCAGCTTGTAAAAATGTTGCCGACTGCAAGAATGTTCACCGGTTAGAAGTTATGATTTTTTTCCCGAAAAATTTTTGTTTTCCCCCCTCCACTTTTAGTTAAAGTTTTAATCTTATAGGTTTATCCGTGATGACGAACCTGACTCCGACGAACACTCTAGTGAGCATGAGTATGAAGATGCAGTAATAGGTGATGTGGAGCAACCATCTGCTGTTCCCAATCGTATTGAACCTTCAACTAGTGCTGAGTCTGAGAGGTATTCGTTGAGAAAACGGAAACAAGTAAATTATTGTAATTTTGTAGACGTTGAAAACGATTTTATTTTATATATTACTTCAGATGAAGAGAAAGGTGAAATTAGAGTCAATCAAAAGCGTTATATTTTGGAGACTCTTAGGCGTTTTGATATGGAAGATTGCAAAAGTGTAGCAACACCCATTGAACCTGGTGTTAATTTACATACACTTGATGAGGAGACTATTAATAATGTTCCTTATCAAAACTTAATAGGTTGCCTTATGTATTTATCGGTCAATACTAGACCTGATATTTCTTTTGCTGTGAGTTATTTGAGTCAATTTAATAATTCGCACTCGTATACTCACTGGAAAGCTGCTAAGCGTATTTTACAATATTTGAAAGGTACCATTGACTATGGACTTACGTTTAAAAAGGCTTCTGGTGATAGTCTTCTTTCTGGTTTTGTCGATGCTGATTGGGCAAATGGCAAAGACAGAAAGTCGTATACGGGATACGTGTTTAAGTTGTCGAATGGACCCGTCTCATGGGAGAGCAGGAAACAGTCAACTGTTGCGTTATCCACTACTGAGGCCGAGTATATGGCTCTATCTGCCGCTGCTAAGGAAGCTGTCTATTTGCAGCGTTTTGTAGGTGAAATTTGTGGGAACTTGGGTTGTATTACTTTATATAATAATAATCAAAGCTGCCTTAAGTTAGCTAATAATCCTGTTTATCATAATAGGACTAAACATATTGATGTCCGTTATCATTTTATACGCGAGCTAATAGACAACAATACAATTAATGTTTCTTACTTGAGTTCGGAAAACATGTGTGCAGATGTTTTAACCAAGGGTTTATGTCGTATAAAACATTTGCGTTGTGTAAAAGGTCTAGGTCTTGCTTGACATTTAGGTATTATGATTGTGCCTATACATTGAGCAGTTTTTTATTTGTATCTTTTATACTTGTATGTTTTCTTAAATGATATTTTTGATACTCAAGTGTAAATTATTTTAAACTAGTTTCTTAATTGTATGTTGTAGTCTTTAGTTTCCTTAAATGTTCGTGATTAAGGGACCGTGTTGTAGGTAAAACCTTCTTTGTAATCATCGAACATTTTAAAAGTAATAGTATGAGTTTGAATTAGGTTGTTCTACTTCCAATGTCACTCTATTAAAAAATATTTCATGAGTCGTAACCAAGGGTTTATGTCGCATAAAACATTTGCGTTGTGTAAAAGGTCTAGGTCTTGCTTGATATTTAGGTATTATGATTGTGCCTATACATTGAGCAGTTTTTTTATTAAAAACAACAGTAATTCCCTTATCAACAACTTTCTTGACAGATATCAAATTGGTGCTAAGGCTAGGTACATACAATACATCCTTAATAGATTTTATAGTAGACCTATTATTGTCCTGTAATAAAATGTCACCAACACCTGAGCATAACTTTCTATCGTTGTCAGCTAATATAATCTCCTTGTAATCATTTGTATTACGATAATTCGATAACCAGTCTTTATGACATGTGAGATGGGTAGAAGCTCCAGAATCAATGTAAAAATCCTCTTTATTCAAAGATGCGCTACATTCTAAAGCAGACAAAAGAGTTGAAGCATTTTTTGGCTTAGACTCCCCTTTCTTCGACTTTTTATTCTTCCTTAGAGGACATTGAGGGTGCTTGTGCCCGGGCTGGTTACAGTCATAACAAATGATCTTCTTCACCGAAGCGAAACCACTATTTTTGCTTGTAGAAGCCGTCGACGTCATCGCCGACTCTTTAGACGCACGTTTTTCACTCTCATTCAACAGTTTGGACTTGACGAGATAAGTAGATATTTCTACATTCGAATTCTCTATAGCCATCACTAACGGATCAAAATCCTGTGTTAATCCACCTAGTAAGATAGCAGCAACAGACGTATCATCGATTTGTTTACCTGTCAGCAAGATCTTGAGCAGTACTGAGCACAGCATTTATATATTCCTCAATAGATGGAAAATCCGAAAGATGGTATCTATATAACTTACGCTCTAGGCTTAGTTTCCTGCCAATACCTTTGTCATCGTAAACTCCGGATAAGGATTCCCAAACCTCACGTGCTGTAGTGCAGCTACGAACATGAGTAATAGCTCCGCCATCAAGAGTGAGACATATCTTGGTTATGGGCATTTTCACGTAGAAACTGATGTTACCTTGTTTTTGATATTATTTAGACGACAATAATTCGTAGTATTGTTAAATTAAATTATTAAAATTATATTATTTAAATTAAAAATTATTTTAAATTTATTATTAAAATTAAATAAAATAAAATAATATTGTTACGACTCATGAAAGATTTTTTAATAGAGTGACATATTGGAAGTAGAACAACCTAATTCAAACTCATACTATTACTTTTAAAATGTTCGATGATTACAAAGGTTTTACCTACAACACCTATAGTAAACTATTAAATAAAATTATAATGTTTTGAAGCGTCGGTAGCTTAGTGGTTAAGGAGTCGACCTTACGATCGAGAGGTCCCGGGTTCGAATCCTGGCTATTACACTACCGACGTGAACCCACTCCTAACACAAGCAATTTCGCTTAGCTGGAGGGGTTAGGGGGAATATTAGTAATTTCGGTTACTAATATTCTTTAAAAAAAAAAAAAATTGTTACGACTCATGAAAGAATTTTTTATAGAGTGACATATTGGAAGTAGAACAACCAAATTCAACCTCATACTATTACTTTTAAAATGTTCGATGATTACAAAGAAGGTTTTAAATTAAAAGTTGTTGGTATTCATGTATTCTATGGGATAACATTAGAACGGTTCGAATATCTTTCATGGAACGTGAAATTTTGAGGAAAAACTGATTTCACAAAAAGTGAGGCCCTACCGTCCCCTTAGGCCGTATTCCACCCGTTTACGAACTTAAACTAAGTTTACACCCAAGCAATTTTTGACCGCAGTTTGAAAGCGATCGGGGCAAAAATGCGACCGTGAGAGTGCCGCAAATTTTGGGAAGTGGAACCATACATACATATATATATATATATAAACTTTTTAACCAGTGGTCATTTCGGACTCAGCGGGCCATAACTAGACCTCCTATGAATAATTTTTTTTTAAATTCGACAGTAGTCAAGAAACCAATAGGTAGATCGATTTCATCGAAATCTACCTAAAATAAAAGTAAACGACAGTGTCGACCCACTGTCGCTTACTTTTCCGACCAACTTTGGAGAAATAGAAATTTGGTTGGAAAATACGGGATGCTGGTACCCATAATTAACGATACCCAATGACGCCCGAACTCTCAATCCTTGCGTGCATAATGATTACGTAACAATAAATCAAATGCATGCAGGAACTATGCAGGCCGTAACTTGTCGACAAGGAGTCGAGAACTATCCGTGTACAGCGCTGAACTCTATCTATAGCACTCGCATGATAAAAAGACATTTGTCCTCATTTTATACTTGTTTGGCGCGAAAGCAAAATAGACGCGGAAAGCTGAAGGGATGCGTACGCGTCTCCATACAAAATCGTTGTTTTTTATGAGCATAAACTGAATAGAGCTGAATGAGTGTGAGTAGTCCCTTACACATCAGCAGAAGATAAATAATACGACTATTGATAAATATGTTGAACAAATGAATGAAGTATTTATTGTACTCATTTACAGATGATGCCGCGGTAGAGCAAGACCTGTATCATACCGCACTAGGCTTACACACGGAGTGTGATATGCCTCTGGATATTGTGAAGGAGGAACCGGATGACGTCGTCAGTGGTAAGTTAGTAGACTGTGGTGGAACGTGCAGATACATTCAGTACAAAACGTAATACCGGGTCTGAATGTGCACCAGCGGCGCACTATGGAACCAAACGGTAGTTTCCATCTCAGCAATGGTTCCTATGAAAGTGGTAACTCCAAAGCGTTTTTCAGAGACATGAACTGAGGGGGGCTGCGCTATCGCGGCTGATGCCCAACGTTAAGGGACCCAACGCCCCCACTAGGAGACTGTACTTGGGGATCGTGCGAAGCATGGCCCTATACGGGGCCCCCGTATGGGTGGAGACTCTGGCGGCCCGCAACGTGGCTGTATTAAACAGCCCGTTAAAAGCGATGGCCGTCAGAGTCATCAGGGGGTATCGCACGATCTCCGTCGAGGCGGCATGTCTCTTAGCCGGGACCCCTCCATGGGACCTGGAAGCGAGAGCCCTTGCGCTGCTGTACCAGTGGCGCAAGGAGGCGCTGGAGCGGGGGGGGGGGATATATAATAAACATAATTTGAATTTGAAGAGCGTACCCTGGGCTCCAAACTGTAAGCTTTAGATGTAACCGGGATTGGAGCTCGGGTTCATGAGGTTAGGCTCCAAAGCAAAAGCTTCATCAGCAATGAAAACATTATATAAATATTCAGAGGCAGGTAGTAGTAGTCTTGAAGGTTCATGTCAGTTCAAATTGTGTCGCTGGTAGGTACTGTTCACAATATTTAGTACCACTATTCGATATACGTCTATTAGCACCAAAGTCAATCATTACAAATTCTAGTATTGAATAGGCTAATGTCATAAGACATTTAATGCTATTGTAATGCCGATACCTGATTTAGTTTTAATATTTGTACAATGAGTAACTACTTACTTATTTATACAACTTATACTTTACAGAAAACAGTGTACTTATACTAGCAATATATTCGCAAAAGTTCGAGTCTTAACTTTTTACCATTGGATTTGTACATCTGACACATTCTCTACGATGTGGCATTTACGCTAAGTACCCACATTTAAAAATCATACAATTTCGCTGTGCATCTGCTGCAAACTGACGCACGTTCTGCCTCTAACACGTTCCGCTCGGGACTGATTGACTCTTCGAACGCGTCATATAGGTAGAAAAAGTAGTTATTTTGAATTTTCAGGGTATAATTCAGAATTTATGTAAATTTTGATAACCGTTTTCATTCTCCTATCAATGACCTTCATATTGTTTTTTTTTTTTATAATCTGAACACAACTTAAATAAAACTGGAATGCGTTTTTGGTTAGACCAATTTTCGAGAGCAAATTCTATCTTGGAAAGTAAAAGTCATCGTGTATCGAATAACCGAAAGTACTAGCTTGAAGGAACTCACTGCTCTTAATTTGGATTACAACAACATTATTGTTTTCGGATTTGATGGTGCTTCGAATATGGCTGGAAACGTTGGTGTGCGAAAAAAACTATCAGAAAAAGCAAATAAAGAAGTTCTTTACATACACTGTAAAGCACATATATTGGCCCTTGCAGTAGCTTCCTGCAGAAATAAAAATAAAAGGTTAAGAGGTTTTTCCATGTTTTTAAAAGACATATACAAGCTGTTTAGCAAGTCCCCTAAAAAGGAAAATATTCTACATGAAATTCAAGCAGTGATTAACGATCCTATTGTTAAGATTTCAGAATGTATTGAAGTAAGATGGTTATCACACTACAGGATAGGAAATGCTGTTTTTAGGACCCTCAAGCCAATTTTATTGGCTTGTGAACATATTCACAAAGAAGGCGTAGATCTTGCATCACTGGCAGGGGGCATTTTACTGGAAATAAGAAATGAGAGTTTCATCGTCACCTGTCACGTAATGAATGAACTTCTCAGTGCACTTTCTTACCTCAGCAATGCTTTGCAAAAGAAAGACTTGTGTCTCACCAAAGTAATTCCTCTAATTACCACCACAAAATTACACTTGCAGGATATTACAGAGCAGTGCGAAGATGTCAATAGCCCTCTGCAAATGAAAGTTCAGCTCGAAATTGAGAAATTAAAATCTGAAGTGCACCTGGTTGCTGATGAAAATGTAACTGAAACATTTAAAGGGATTAAGACGTATTGTGAAACTTTTATTAATGAAATATAAGACAGATTCAATGACAAATCAATTGACATTATGACATTTTCAGGTAGTTTTAAGAGCTTTCAATCATTAATAGCTTTACAAGACACAGAAGTAAGAAAGTTTTGTGACAAATTGCCTAAGCTTAATGGGGAAAGTGTGATAGCAGACCTTAAATCATTTAAATTTTACATCAAGTCAATGTTAGAAAGCGGAATGTACAAGGACACAGGTGAAAATCCAATCGCAAAAATCTTGGAAGCAGACTTAGGGTACTGCGAATTACAAAAACTTTGTGAAATCCTTCTTGTCATTCCCGTCACCACTGCCTCCGTTGAAAGATCGTTTAGTACAATGAATAGAATACTAAATAAGGCAAGAAACAGAATGCTACCTGAAACTTTGATTTATTGTATGATCATAAGCATCGAGGGACCAGAGACTCCAAAATAAGAATTTCTAGAAAAAGTTGTTGATTTGTACGCAAGAAAAAAGCCACGAAGAATAAGATTTTTGTAAATAATAATTCTTCGTTGCTTTTTACAATTTTACTTTGACACCATCTGTAGTAAGCGACAGTGTCGACCCACTGTCGCTTACTTTTCCGACCAACTTTGGAGAAATAGAAATTTGGTTGGAAAATACGGGACGTTGGTACCCATAATTAACGATACCCAATGATGCCCGAACTCTCTCAATCCTTGCGTGCATAATGATTACGTAACAATAAATCAAATGCATGCAGGAACTATGCAGGCCGCAACTTGTCGACAAGGAGTCGAGAACCATCGGTGTACAGCGCTGAACTCTATCTATAGCACTCGCATGATAAAAACACATTTGTCCTCATTTTATACTTGTTTGGCGCGAAAGCAAAATAGACGCGGAAAGCTGGAGGGATGCGTACGCGTCTCCATACAAAATCGTTGTTTTTTATGAGCATAAGCTGAATAGAGCTGAATGAGTGTGAGTAGTCCCTTACACATCAGCAGAAGATAAATAATACGACTATTGATAAATATGTTGAACAAGTGAATGAAGTATTTATTGTACTCATTTACAGATGATGCCGCGGTAGAGCAAGATGGCACAGACCTGTATCATACCGCACTAGGCTTACACACGGAGTGTGACATGCCTCTGGATATTGTGAAGGAGGAACCGGATGACGTCGTCAGTGGTAAGTTAGTAGACTCTGGTGGAACGTGCAGATACATTCAGTACAAAAAGTAATACCGGGTCTGAATGTGCACCAGCGGCGCACTATGAAACCAAACGGTAGTTTCCATCTCAGCAATGGTTCCTATGAAATGGGTAACTCCAAAGCGTTTTTCAGTGACATGAACTGAGGGGGGCTGCGCTATCGCGGCTGATGCCCAACGTTAAGGGAACCAACGCCCCCACTAGGAGACTGTACCTGGGGATCGTGCGAAGCATGGCCCTATACGGGGCCCCGTATGGGCGAAGACTCTGGCGGCCCGCAACGTGGCTGTATTAAACAGCCCGTTAAAAGCGATGGCCGTCAGAGTCATCAGGGGGTATCGCACGATCTCCGTCGAGGCGGCATGTCTCTTAGCCGGGACCCCTCCATGGGACCTGGAAGCGAGAGCCCTTGCGCTGCTGTACCAGTGGCGCAAGGAGGCGCTGGAGCGGGGCCATAGACCGGAGCCCCGAGAAATCAGGGCTCAGCGGTCCCAGCTCCACCGGGAACTCATGGAGACATGGAGGGTGCGACATGAGCACCCAAGGTGGGGGGAATCCACCATTGCGGCGGTGAGACCGATCATGAAGGAGTGGTCGGAGAGGGAGCATGGGTACCTCCTACCGGATGTGCCAGATGGTTACCGGACACGTTGGTGGAGTGCCCTGCGTGGGCGAGTCAACGCCGGGATCTCGTTGCGGTCCTGGGCGTGGACGTTCTCTCGTTGGAGACCATGGTGAGGGCCGTGGTCTCCGACGGGAGCAAGTGGCACGCCGCCGCCTCTTTCTGCGAGCAGGTAATGCGCGCGAAAGAGACGGCGGAGAGGGAGCGGGAAAGAACCCTGCCCACCGAGTTTCGCAGTCTGCGGCGAGGACGCCGCAGACTCATCTACGCCCGGGACTACCGACCTCCATGATCTGGGCCTGAGGACGGCAGTGGGCCGACTTACAGAAGCAGGCCGTGGCGGAGGCATGTCGTGTGTCCTACACACGCCTGCCAACTCACAGACGCGGGATTTTGTTAGTGCGTAAGCCAAATGAACGAATTATCATGCTTAGACATTTCAATGCTAGAGTTGGAGCAAAACGTGACGGATACGAGAATGTGCTGGGAGCATTTAGGGATTAAATAGTGAATGACAATGGTTTGTGTCTGCTAAAGATATGTGTAGATTTGGAAATGGCTGTGATGAATACAGGGTTTCAGCATAAGCTGATCCATATGTATACGTTCCGAAGAAAGGGTGAAAATGGATTGAAAAAGAGCATGATTGACTTTGTGATAGTGGATGAAAGAATGATGATGAAAGTGGTAGATACTAGAGATTACCGTGGGCCTAACGTAAACACGGAGTACTACTTAGTAATTGGTCGAGTAAGTGGTCTGCTCAGATGCTGGCGACTGTACGGGAGGTATTAGGAGAGCAATTCAAACAATGAAGTCATGATTTAGACTAACTGTTTATTGGAATAATACATGATTGAATACACAATGAAATGAGGTTACACGTGTCTCATAAGTACTACACCACATCTCCCCTCATAAAAAAAAAATACTAGTTTAACATTTTTTTTTGTTATTTTATGTAAATTTACATATCAGTAATATATAACATATTCCATAGTATATTTGTATACTCTTGCACATAAGCTAAAGAAATTATATAATACATTTGAAAACATTTTTCGTGAAGAGTGATACAATTTAGTCCTATTTTTATGAACTATATCTAGTTTCTAATTTTTAATATCTCCACGTTAGGAGATATGTCTCTTAACAAGTTTATAAGGACCTGAATACAAATCGTCAAGCTTATTACCTACTTCGTTTTTCACCAATACTAAATCATTAACTTTATATTTTACAGGATTGACATATTTATCATATTTAGATTTTCTTATAGATTTACTCTTAAGTAAATTGTCTCTTGCCTCTCTTTGTGTTGTAAAGTTGTATGCGATATTTTAATTCACTTGGATAACTTTCATAGTTGTAAATAGGGTCTACAATGTGTTTACTTAAATTACTTGGAAGAATACACTTCTTACCAAACACTAATTCATAAGGAGTAAACTGTGTTTCAGAATGTATTGAAGTATTATATGCAAAACACCAAAAGGGAAGCCATTGGCTCCATGTCTCTGGGTGTTTATCAGTATTGTTACAACGATCGTCGATATCTCGGAAACTACTGATCAAATCTTCTAGAAATTAAAACGCATTGTTAAAGTCGAAGTACTCTATCGATCCGTTTAGAAAAATCCAGAAAAGTCAATAAGAAATCACAAGCCCTTTTTAATGCCTATACCTACAAATAGCGATAACAAGGGCATTCACCTCTATCGTCGGCACGACTGTGTAGGTACTTGCTTTCTCGAACGCCCCAGTAAATACCTACTATTCTCTAACCGATAAGGCACCGGAGGGTGCCTTATCTCTAGATGATTCCCGAACATTCTACCCTCTTTATTAAGAGCTATAAAAGGGCGCCCGGCGATCGACACGAGTTAGTTAATTTTCGAAAGCGAAAGTGAACACATCTTACCGAAGTGAACCAAGAGAGTTATACCTGCGACTTAAGCAACGATTGTGGACTACTGTGACCTGCTGAGCGACTTGAACTGTTGAAGAGTACTGTGTGTGCTAGTTATTTAGTTGTCTAGTTTGTGGTGAGCGAATAAACTTCTTCGTTGTATAAACGGCATTTAATTTGTACCCCGCGCACGTAACAGTATGTATTCTAAGGAAAGAGTTTAGGTGTTTGTGTGAAACCTCTAATGCACCTATACTTTTTTTTTTTTTTTATAAATATTCTACGACATCGTGATAAGCGGTTGAATTTAATTGTTTAATTTGTAATAACTTACAAACTTCTTGAAATGTATTTGAAATAAATTCCTTACCTCTATCAGTAGCTATTTCCTTTGGAACTCCATATCTAAGGATTATTATCAACTAAGGGATAAGCTTCGACATATTTGCTAAGTTCACATTGTAAAGTAGGTATGTAAGAATAATTATCGTTATCCGTTTCTAAAGGACCTACAAGATCTAGGAATATTTTTTCAAATGTCGAATTGGCAGTAATAGTTATAACCATTGGTTCTTTAGTTGGAGTAGAATGTTTGTGTCGCTGACATTTATCACAGCGTTTCACAAATTCGTTAACATCTTTATCAATACCAGGCCAATAATAATATATCCTGATATTGTTCGACATTCTTCTCATATCAGCATGGCCACTACTGGGTAGGAGATGGAAGTCGTTCAAAATAACTCGTCTGTCATCTTTATTGTCTATTCTTTCTACATCTTAGACGATACATATACGTGGTCCGCACCTATCTTTTATCTTATTCACTTCTTCTAATAACTTTTTAATAAAAACTTGTTAACTATACAAATTTCTTCAACATTAATATTTTTACACAAATCATCTGGGTCTCTCACGAATTCACATCGTGTAATTCGTGATTGAGACTCTAAATATTTAATGTAAATAGTTCTTTTACTGTATAGACAGTAAAATAACTATTTACATGAACAAAATATTTCACTTTCTTTACTTATAATTCCTTCGTCTTTCATTTTATTATACTTATTATGGTCTATTAATAATAACTCTACAGATTCTTTTGGTTTAATATGTGTGCCTATGATTTTTGGTTGATCAGGCCAATCATCTGAGGGAACCATATAAACCGGAGAATCTTTTAAGGCGCACTGTGCACGTGTCTTAACGTTTACTGCACTGTCATTCATTTCTCTTAACTCATTTATCGATATTCGAGATAAAGCGTCCGCTGCAGAATTATTACAACCTTTTACATATTCTACATCAAAATTGTACTCTTCTAAAGCTAATCTGAATTTCATTAATCTACTTGAAGGATCTTTCATATTGAACAAATAAATCAAGGGCTTGCGGTCAGTACGGATTTTAAAATATCTACCATATAAATATGGACGAAAATGTTTTACCGCCCACACTATGGCTAGTAGGTTTTTTTCTATTACAGGGTAGTTTTTCTCGGCTTTATTTAAATTTCTACTAGCAAAAGCTATGGGACGTCTATCTTAATTCGTTAAAATTGAGCCTAAGGCATAATTAGATGCATCTGTTTCTAATATAAATTCATTTTGTTCAGAATAATCTGGATATAGTAAAATAATTCTTTCTTTCAGCGTTTCAAATGAGTTTTGACATTTCTGATCCCAATTAAAAATGACATGTTTTCTACAAAGAGCATTCAATGGATATGCTATTTCCGCAAAATTTCTTATGAATTTTCTGTAATAATTTACGAAAGCAACGAATCTCTTTACCTCGTCACAATTTTCTGGACGTGGATAATTTTTTACCGCTTTAATTTTTTCAGGATCAGGCTGAATACCTTCACTCGATATTACATGCCCTAGATACAGTATTACTTTTTTTAAGAAATTACACTTTGAAGGATTCAATTTCAAGTTAACTTTTCGTAATCTTTCAAAAATATCCTGTAAATTTTTGTTACTTATGTATATTTAAATTAATTCCCATACAGATTAAATCGTCTAAATATATTAGGCATTTCTCGTAATTTAAACCAGTTAAAGCTATATTCATCATATGAGAGAATGAACTTGGACTCGTTTTTAATCCTATCGGCATCCGTGTCATTTGAAACTGACCTGAACAAAATGCTGTCAGTTTTCGGCTATTTTCATCCAATTTGACATTATAATAACCTTGGTGGAGATCTAAATGACTAAAATAAACACTACCTGATACGGATTCCAAAATTTCAGTAATATCTGGTAATGGATATCACCTGCATCGGATCAGGAAGGAGCCAACGCCTGAGTGTCATCACTGCGACGCGAGCGAGGACTCAGGGCTGCACACGCTGGCGGACTGCCCGGCGTGGGAGGCGCCGAGGCGTGACCTCGTGGCAGCCATCGGGGTGGGAGTCCTCTCGCTCGGCAGCATGATTGCGGCAATGGTGCGGAGCGCGAGCGCGTGGGCCGCCGCAGCCTCCTTCTGCGAGCATGTAATGCTCGCGAAGGAGGTGGCGGAGCGCGCCCGGGAGAGACTTAGAACTCTCCCGGTCCGCCGAGCCCGCAACTTGCTCGCCGCGCGTCGCAGGCAACTCAGGCGCCGGAGGTCGCTTACCGACCTCCGTCCTCCATGAGCGCAGGCCTGGGGGTGGCGGGTGAGGCCACCTGTCACCCCAGCAGAAGCAGGCCGGGACGGTGGGGCGACTAGCGCCCCTCCCCCAAACCGGGGCAAGACGGGGACACCGTGGTTCCCAAACCCGAGGGGGCCATCTCGAAACCGGAGATGGCCCAGGGTCAGTCGGGGTGCGAGGGATATGCTCTATGGGCAACCTTACACCCCGGCGTCTGTAGACCCGAGACGGCGTGCGGTTTTAGTCGGTTCAAGCCCGACATAACCGCCCCCGCTGGCACGCGGGGGGGTATCCGAGGGGATTTCCGCACGATAAAAAAAAAAAAAAAAGGTACTTAATCTATATGGTTTCGGAAAAATTGGCGTGGTACCCGGTTTTAATGTTATTGAATGTGTATAAATGTTTGTAGTACTTAATTTATCTCCCGGTAAATAAAAAATACCCGCATATTTTGCACATAAATTTCCAATAGAAGTCTTTCTTTCATTCATATGTGAAAAATTAATTTGAGAAAATAATTGTTTAACTCTACTAGCATTATTCTCACTTTTGTCGAAGGCGCAAATATTATAGTCACTTAATTTGTGAACAGCAATATTAAATTTAGACAATGTCTAATTATTTTCCGTAGTATTCAATATTTTGATAGGTATTACACCTTTTATAGGAGTGGCGATTGAACTTGTTAAAAGAACACCGTCCTATATCTCAGTTGAACAAATTACGCAATCTTCTTGAAAATCGGTTTGAATATAGTGAATAGACTCGCACCTTGCGGAAATCTCTTAAAAAATTATCACATTTATGTGACATAGGTAAATTAACTATTCTATAATGATCACGCAATGTCAAAATATTTTTATCAAAATTTAAGACTGATCTGTATCTCCTTAAAAAGTCTCTACCAATAATACCGTTTGACATAATTGGCAATGAGTTAAAAAATTAAAACTTATGACTAATAATTAGATCATCAGCGCTCAATTGTAAATACACGTATCCTATTGCACGAACTTTGCCTCCTAAACCGTTTATGATAAGATCTTCGTTCTGTATGGAAAGATTTTGTGCTAATACATATTTATACTTAATTGTACACAAAGAAGCACCCGAATCAATTAGTAAAGAAAATGATTTACCGTTTACTGAGAAATTTGTGAAACAGTCACTATCACAGGATAAAATCGTATGCTCATCTTTAGGCACGAAAAAACTCTTGTGCTATATTCGAAGACGACGGTCCAGAACCTTGCGTTGAACTAACAGGTCGCGTTTCATTAATTACGTGAACATTGTGGTTTTGCCGTATCATTTGGTTTCCTATATTCTTACCTCTGAACTGCTGACCTCGAGTCGAAGCACCGCGAAATGATGCCTGTTGATGCCCTCCTCGCTGCTGATGTCCTCGAAAACTGGTACGACCTGGTACTCTATATGAATGGAATCTGTTGCTAAATCCTCCTCGGTATCCTCTACCATTATTTTTAAAATTAGAATTAATATGTATTTTTGTACATACCCAGTATCTCCCCGGAACTCGATGTGGTGGAGACCTCTTCATCCTGGGCTGCTTGGATCGCATCCTTCAGGGAACTAAAATTCCTGGCAGCAATAATCGTACTAAAGTTCGGCCGTTCAGAGAATGCGTTCCTGACACCTATCAGTTAGTCACGACTAGTGATGGGCACAACATAACACTGAGTTCGTTACCGTTCCTCCAAAATGAACCGCCGCGTTATTTTTTAGATTATTTTCGTTTTAAATTGGCGGAATCATTTAAAATTTATATTTTAGTTATTTAAGTGTAAACCAAAAAAAGGTAATATTAAAATAATAACATTGTTTTATTTATTCTTTGTTACAAAGTTACAATCTGTATTTATATGCAATGAAGTACATTGAATTGAATGTTCGTACAGAATATTAATCAGACTCCGATTCGCTTGAGGAGGTGGTGTCTTCAGCATCATCGTCGCCTACATGTATAATTATATTATTATATATAGTAATTGGTAAATAGCTTATTTTAGAGTCCGAGTTCATTTGCAAATAACGATCACTTCACTTCACAGTTTTATTATACTTTTAACGTATACACTGCCTAAACCACGATCCGCTGTGGAGGGCCGCCGCGGGAGCCAAGCTCACCGCAGCGGGGCTCGCTAGTTTGCTGCATCTCTCGCCGTATGAAAGAGGTATACTTCCTTTTGCATCTGCGCCAAATTAAGTATACCGTTCCCGCCAGAATGCACATAATTATGCAAAGCAAGTATATTTCGAACTTGTCGCTGTCGTTTCCCGTTGTGCTGCGCGCCGTGGCGGCGCTATTGCCCGCACCATTTTGGGCAATAATTATTTCTTCACTCGGTGACTTAGTCTGTGATCCACCCATTACTAACATGTGCTTATTGCATAAAGCGTACGACAGGTTTGATGGTACGTCCGAATCGTGACACCTTAGATGCACCCGACGCCTCCGACGCTGCCTTATTTGGCGCGTCAGCACATTCCGTATTCAACGTAAACGCGGGCTTCAATCTATCGATACTAACAACTTTCTGTGTATCCGCTTGCATTAACATGAAATATTTGTCCGTTCTGTTCAAAACCTTGAAAGGGCCTTCGTATGGCTGTGTTAAAGGTTTTGTCACTTTGTCAACACGAACAAAACATGACTACAATGCTGCAAATCGGGATGAACAAATATTTTGTCTTGGTGATTCTCTCTCTTTGGAACTGAAGCCAGGTTCGAAATCTTTTCTCGCAGATCTTTCAAAAACGTAATGTTTTCACAATTTTCCTTACTTAGCGGGTTGAAGAAGTCGCCTGGTAAGCGTAATCCTTCACCGTATACCATCTCAGCTGCACTTATCTCTGTATCATCTCTTAAGCTCGCTCGCAGTCCCAATAGAACTGATGGTAACTCGGAAACCCATTGATCGGTGTTTCCTCTACACATAAGTGCAGTTTTCAGTGACCGATGCCATCTTACCACTAGTCCATTTGATTGCGGATGATATGCTGTGGTCCGGAACTTCCTGATACCCATTCTATTCGCAAGTGAGGTAAACAAGTGTGATAAAAATGTTGCTCCTTGGTCGGTTGTTAGGAATAATGGCGTTCCGAATCTGGCAATCCAGCCAGAGTATATTATATCGGCTACTGTTTCAGATTCAGATTAGTTTTCAGATTAGAGATTTCAGATCCTTTGCCGGATACGCTTCCGGCCAGCCCGTTTTTCTGTCTACCATAGTGACGATATATCTGTACCCCTGGCAATATCTCAAGGGGCCCACGATGTCAGCATGTAAATATTCAAATCTGTTTGTTTGAATAAAATGTCCATGAGGTGATACAGTGTGCCTATGCACTTTAGACTTTTGGCAACCTATGCATGACTTCGTCCAAATTCCTATGTCTTTATTCATTTCCTTCCATATATAGCGCTCTTGCATCATTTTTCTTGTAGCCCGTACACCTGGGTGGCTAATCTCATGTAACGCTTTGAAAGCCGATATGCGAAATTCTTTGGGCAAATATGGACGCGCTCTACCGCATGACACTTCGCAATATATAGGTTTCTTGCAAAGCTTCACGAATATTTGTTGAAAATCGTATGACTTATTTTGCAGAAAATTTTGCAATTCCGGGTCTTTTCCTTGCGACTCTGCTAACTCTTCATAATCAATCGGTAAGGGTGATATGTCTATAGTTGCTATACGTGATAAACAATCGGCGGCTACATTGTCGCTGCCGGACACGTGTCTTATGTCATTACAAAACTGCATAATAAAATCCAAATGTCGGATGCGCCTTGGTGTATCGCTCTTTCCGACAGTATTTCGCTGCAATGAATATACAATCGGTTTATGATCTGTATATACTGTGAGCGGTCTCCCTTCGATAAATGGTCTAAAATGCTTAACAGCCATATAAATTGCAAGTAGCTCGCGATCATATGTCGAGTATTTTTGTTGCGCTTTGCTTAATTTGTTGGAAAAGAATCCTAAAGGCTTCCATGTGTCACCTTCACGCTGTTGCAATACGGCACCCGCACAGGTGTTCGAGCAATCCGTCATGAGAGCGATTGATGCATCTGGCGACGGAAAGGAAAGTGTAACAGCGCTTTTCAGGCTTTGTTTACATTCCTCGAAGGCTTTCATTGACTCATCGTTCCATGCAATAATACTCTTATCTTTCTTTTTGGCATTATGTAAATAAGTATTCAACTTTGTGTGTATCTCGGCTGCTTTAGGAAGGTGTCGCCTGTAGAAATTCACCATCCCCAAAAATCGACGTAATTCTTCCACAGTGTTCGGCCTTGGAAATTCCGAGATAACCTTGACTTGTTCCTCTGTTGGACTTAGACCTTTGGTTGACACACGATATCCAAGAAAGTTTAACTCTGTTTTACCAAATTCAGATTTTGCCAAATTAATAGTGATTCCATATTCATCTAAACGTTTCAGCACTTCTCGTATAATGTTGCTTATGATCTTCTATAGATGATGCTAAAATAATATCGTCTATATATATGAATACAAAGTCCAAATTCTTTAATACTTCATTAGTTAAAAATCTTTGAAATGTTTGACTAGCATTTTTAGAGCCAAATCCTAATTTTGGAAATTCCCATAATCCAAATGGGGTGGTTATTACTGTTTTTGGTATGTCATCTTCATTTATGGCAATATTATGGTAAGCTCGCTGCAAATCTATACGTGAAAATATAGCTTTCCCATGCAATAGATATGTACAATCTTGAATAGGTACGCGGTATTGGATATCGGCCTGGTTTCGTAATGGCGTTTAGTCTACGATAGTCACCGCACGGCCTTATTTCACCATTTTTCTTTACAACGATATGTAACGGACTTGCCCAATTGCTTTTTGATGATCTGCATATACCCATTTCGTGCTTTCTCTGGAACTCTGCCTTTGCTATGGCATATTTGTCCGGCGGTAGAGGTCTGGGGCGCGCGTAAACAGCTGGTCCCGTAGTCTCTATGTAATGCACTACAGAATGGCGTGGAGTAGTTTTAAAACACATTGGTTTAGTCACATTCGGAAATTCCAATAAAATGTCACTATAGGAGTTTTTATAGTCAATAGTTCTCACTCTAGGTTGTTCTTGGACTGACACCGATGCGATCGCATGCAAGTTCGTTACAGAATCTACAAGCTTTCGTCTATTTAAGTCCACTAATAACTTATGATGGGCTAGAAAGTCAGCACCTAGTATCGGTTGCTTGACCTCAGCCAGCACAAATGTCCACTGAAACGGCCTACGTAAATTAAAGTCTAAGTTCAAAGTTTTTACACCATATGTCTTAATTTCTGTCCCGTTCGCTGCATACAGCTTATAATCGTCGGGTTTTGCGTTAAAATAACAGGATTTATTTACTGGTAGTACTGAAATATTAGCACCCGTGTCCACTAAAAATGTTAACCTACTTTTACTGTCCGTAACACGAAGGCGGTGAACTGGCGTTACGGTGCAAATCTCCGCCTGCGATTGCACCTCAATTAGTTTTCCTGGTTTCCGTCTTTTTTCCATGCACACGGCTCTATGCATTTTGTTGCTCTATGTCGGTATCTAAAGTGATAATAACAAAGCCAGTCTGGGCTCCTGGGCGAGCGCCGGCTCATGTTTCTTCCTCGCGATCGGGACCTTGACCGAGAACGATACCGATTACAATATGCTGCGTAATTTTTCTGATTCTCAATATCCCGTATTTTTAGGCTAAGTTTTGCTAATTCTGCCAGCAGAAAAGAATTGTCACTGCTATTGCCAGGCACCGCTTGTACTTCCGATAGTTGTAAAGGTCTGGTCGTTTCTAATCTTCCAGTCTTCCAAATCTTTAACTTCCGTAACCGCTAGGACGCCTCATATTTCGGGTGGTAAATGACCTTGCCACATAATTCTAAGGGTTTCATCAGGAATTTTATCACGTGCTAGATCTCGCATTCTCCGTAGGAGTTGAGAGGATTTTTGATGCCCTAACTGCATCTCGCTTAGTAATTTTTGGAACTGCCTAATTTCTGACTCTTCGTAAATTTTCAGTAGTCGCTCCTTCAATGTGTCAAATTTCTTGGTATTTGGGGGTTTGATCAGTATGTCACTGACCTGTTGTACAACACCTTTCCCTAATTTTGTAATTACCGTGTTGTACCTCGCCTCGTCACTAAGTTTTTGCGGGCCAAGGACAGCTTCACAATGGACGAACCAGAGTCTTGGCTGATCCTGCCAAAACTCCGTAATCCTCGACGACACCGACATTACAGCGATTTCTGCTCCGTCAGCTTTCGGGCGTTCTTCATCTGGCATCTTGTATTATTTCGAAAGAAATTTTTGAAATCTTTTTGCACATTTAATTCTGTTGCTTTTTCATTCAAAATTCCGATGAAACCTTTACGTAAGCCGACCATAGAAGGTGCACCATCAGTGTATACTCCAATTAATTTTGACCATGGCAAGCCAAAACTTGTAAATACCTTTTGAACTTCAATAAAAATATCCTCTCCTATAGTGGTTCCTTTAAGCGGCTGTAAAGCAAGCAATTCTTTAGTAACAGTGAACTCCTTATCAACACCTCGAATAAATATAGCCAGTTGAGCTGTGTCAGACAAATCAGTGCTCTCGTCTAATGCTATGGAAAATGATTCAAAACCAGCCATACGGTCAGTCAATGTTGTTTTTATATCATTAACCATCATTTCTATACGTCGAACAACAGTTCGTCTTGACAAACTAATTTTTTCAAATTCATTTCTCTTTTCTGGACACAAAAATGCAAACTTCTAACATACACTCCTTAAAAAATTCTCCTTCGGCAAATGGTTTTAATGCCTATGCCAGTTTTGAGCTAACTATAAAACTAGCTTTCACAACATTATCAAGTTGTGTTCTTTGTTTATGAAACATTTGTTGCGGTTTTTCCAAATTTGCGGTAAGCTTCAGGATTTTATCTGTTCCTAATTGTCCTGTCAGTGAGTGCAGCGTAGCATGCGTAGTTAAGTAATGCCTCTTTATATTGAATTCTTTCATTACTGAATCCATTTCAGTAATTACACAGCAAACAAACAGGCTTACCATTGTGCAAGATAAAAAAGAATTCTTCAGTCCATTTTTCTTGAAACTGGCAACCCGCTGTATCTACTTTTCGTTTTTTTCCACCAGACATCATTTTTGTTTACTTTTCGTTCAAAAAACTTAACAAAATACTATAGTTAGTAACCACTCAAGATGCACACAAAGTCACAAAGCAAGTTGACGGCTCGAGCAGTTCGCTAGGATATCGCTTTAGCAAGTTATCACCTCGGCAGCTCAAATAGAACGTAACTAACGTTCGGGCAATCCACCCGCTTATATAGTCAAAATGAAGGAATAATCTAGAATAAACTAATAATAATTGAGAAGCAATAAATCTTTTGATGTGTCGCCCGTGAGGCGGCAAACCTCAAAGAATTTGATCGAGCAAGCCGAGCGGCGGCGATTATCAAAGAGTTAGGCGGCAAACATCAAAGGATTGACTGTCACTCCCGTGAGTATAAGTACGTTTTTTTTTTTACGTGCGGAAATCCCTTTGGATACCCCCCCGCTCGCCAGCGTGGGTGGTTATGTCGTGTCTCGACTAAAACCGCACGGTGTCCTCCCCAAGTGTCTGTTGCCGGGCACCCCGGATAAGCCCTCGAAAAGATGAGAGAAGAGAAGTGATCCTATAAGAGTATTTTTTTACGTTTTGAGGTAGGGAACCTTAAAAAAACAACTATTTTTTTTAATTTTAATTTATTATAAAATAAACCAATTTTAAAAACAGGCAGGCACTAAAAATAATTAATTTCCTTAAACTTAAAATAATAACCTGTCCACTATTAATAAAACTGAAGATCAACTTCTTATATGACATTTATGTTTAGCTAATTATGCTTTAGGTCTCTAAATAAATGTAAAGGTGCAAATAATTTCTAAGCAGTGTCCTGTTGAAATTTTATCTGCCTTAAGTTCATTAATAGTTGCATTAATTTCTTCGTCAATCTCTGCATAATTTTTATTTCTCCTGTTACTTTTGAATCTTTTGTTAATATAACATAATTTTGTTTCCATCTCCAATGTTTCCAATATCAGGCCCAAATTCGGGTTTTTTGTCCCAATGAATCTATTTAATTTATTATGCCACCCTTCGAGGTGATTTGTAGTTCTTATGCTTTCTTTTTCACAACCACATTTTTTTGCAAAAACGGAAGCCCCTTTATTGTACCATGTTTTATTAAAATATCTATTGAATTGTTCAATATCTTGACCTTTTGGACTTTTCTTCATCACATATTCATATCCTATTTCTATATTTTCTTCAGGCAAACGAGCTAATCCGACGCACCGTGCAACATGCCTCTGCTTTACTTTAGTTTTTATTTTCTTAGCTTTGCGGAATAGACATTGGTTAAAATGATAGTAGCAACCTTTTGTGATAATTTTCGGAAACACTTCTTTAACCGCTTATATTGCGGCGGTTTCATAATCTAATGTGATTTTTTCAGGTTTAAAATGTTCACCAACTGTAGCAAATATTAATCGGTATAAAATTATATATGTCTCCATTTTCTTATCAGGAAGTAGAGCGAATATTAGTGGATCAACTCTGCCGGTCTCTTCATTAAATCCATGTATAGTATAGAGTTGTTTAAAGCTGGATGGGCATGATCGAAAAGTTCCATCTGCTAAGACATGATTATAATTACCCAAATTATTTCTGACTTCTTCGTTGCAAAATACAAGGATCCGTGTTTTATCATCATTCGGATTCTGGTAATCTGCGAGGAGAAAGTTATTGAATTTTTTTGGTACAACCACTTTACAGCATTCAGAGGGATGATAGCGCAATTTAGGGGCACCAATTACCTTATTGCGTTCATTGTACAGACCGGTTTTTATGTTTTTGAAGCTTGGTACTTTGTGTAGTAAGGCGACCCCTTCATCTTTCATATCACAAACCATTCTGCTGTATTGTTTTTCAATAGGCTCGAAGTTGCAACTCGTTTTTTGTTTCAGTTTATCCAATCTTTCCCGAAAAATATTTTCACCCACGTCTTCGCAGCAATAATGATGTTCCGCTTCTTTTACTATTTCATTCTTAATGCTTAGCTTTAAACTTCCTTTACAATCGATTTTGCTGCATAGCCAAAAAGAGCTACCATCACGGTATATCCTCCTCCTATGAAATCGTCGGCCATTATACAACAACAACACGCCACCTCTACGTGATGAGATGAACTTAACTGGATGTGGGCTCATTATAGAAATACGACGATTTTGAACAACTACCTATTTTATTATTTTAAAATTATTTTTTAATTATTTAATTTAATTATTTTCACACAATCAATAGAAATTTAAACGCAAATGAAATCAGAATATATTAAATGTCAGTATCAATTCAATGACAAGTGGTAATATTCATAAAAAGAAAGACTATCTATGAAGTACTAATTGTCATTCAGTAAAGAGAATTTAATCTGATTTACTGCTAGTGGAGTACCACTTCAAAAAAAAAAACAAGTTTCATTATGTTAAAAAGTCTCCGTTTGTAACTGGATTACCAGGAAAAAGCAAAAATTCTTCATAGGTAACTGATCTGCTAGTGGAGTACCACTTCAAAAAAGAACAAGTTTCATTATGTTAAATTCTTCGTTTGTAACAGGATTACCAGGAAAGAGCAAAATTTCTTCATAGGTAACTGATTACCAAACCTCGATTACCATGGCGGCCGAAAGGCCGGATCACATCTTACAGCGGGCCGGATCCGGCCCGCGGGCCGGTTGTTGCCCATATATGTAGTAGAGAGTGCCATTGATGTATGTAATTTTATAAAACGAAGGAGAAGAAAATGTACGAAGGCTGACTGGTGGGATGATGAAACGAGAAGAATGATAGAAGAAAAGAAGAAAGCTTGGCAGGATGTGCTAGCGATGGAAGCTATTGATAGAGTAAGTGGAGGTATGAAGAAAGATAATATAAAGGAAAAGAAGGAAAAATATCGAAGTGTGAAAGAGAAAGTGAAAGAATGCGTAGAAAGAAAGTAAAAGTAGAAAATGGAGAGGCTTGAGAGAGAGTTCAGTGTAAGTTTCCGGGATAACATAAAAAGTTCTGGAAACTAGTAAAAGAAGCGCGAGGGAACATAAAAACAGTTTTCATTAATGTAATAAGGGATGAAAATGGAGGAAAGATTTGTGTTAGATCGTTGGAAGAGATATTGTGAAAGTCTGTATGAGCGTAGTGTGGATGAAATAGAGTATGACGAAGGAGTGATAGGTTCGCTGGCATCCACTGATGAAATTGGAATGGATGAAATTATGAAAGCATTAAAACTCATGAAGATGGGAAAATCTGCTGGGTATGATAGAGTGACGATTGAAATGTTGAGGGCTGGTGAGGGATTAGTAGCAGGAATGTTGCACCACCTAATGAACCTTTGTTGGAGACAAGGCCAGGTCCCAGAAGACTGGACGAAGGCGGTGATTGTCCCAATTTATAAAGGTAAAGGCTCGCAGCAGGACTGCCATAATCATCGCGGCATCAGCCTTCTAAGTGTGGCTGGGAAATTGTATGCCAAAATTTTGATTGATAGGGTAGTACGCATGACTGATGATAAGATTTGGGATGTGCAAGCGGGATTTCGAAAGGGAATGGGATGTACGGATCAAGTCTTCCTTGCGCTGCGTTGTGGAGAAATACCTGGCCAAAACCAGAAAGTGTTTTGCGCATTCGTGGACTTGGAAAAGGCGTATGACAAGGTGAACAGGAATGAGTTGTGGAAGGTACTATCCATGTATGGGGTGGACTGCAACTTAATACGGGCTCTGAAGTCATTGTACTAGGGCTCCAGAGCCTGTGTTAGGCCTACACAGACTGGTTTGATATCTCTAAAGGTGTCAGGCAAGGATGTGTAGCTTCGCCTTGGTTGTTCAATCTTTTCATGGATGGCTGTATGAGTGATATGAAAGGGTGTGAATATGGAATAAAGATGGAAGACCTGCATGTTAAGTGCCTCCTATACGCCGATGACCAAGTTATACTTGCATCATCGGCGCAGGAGTTGCAGAAAATGGTGAACAGCATGAATGCGACCTTTAAAGCGGGAGGTATGAAAGTGAATGCAAGAAAGACGAACGTTATGGTTATTGAGAGGCAGCAAGAAATGACTCAATGTAATGTTATGATTGAAGGTGAATGTGTAGAACAAGTGTCACAGTTTGTATAATTGGGTAGTTTGTTCACAAGGGATGGAAGACACTATGGAGATATTGAAAAGAGAGTGACTGAAGGAAATCGCGTGAACGGTGCGTTACACTCCTTCATGAGTGGCCAGTCAATGCCGAGGAAGGCACGACTGGCGATTCATAACGGCGTGCTAGTCCCCACATTAATGTATGGATGTGAAAGTTGGGTACGGCAGAAAAATCATGAAAGTAGAGTGAATGTAGTGGAGATGCGGTCATTGCGTAGCATGTGTGGAGTAAGGTTGGCTGATAGGAAGAGGAATACAGACATACGAGAATGATGTGGCCTGAAAGAAAATGTTGTTACTAGAATTGAAAAGGGTATGCTAAGGTGGTTTGAACACTTGGAACGAACTACGGAGCAAATGACACACCAAGTATATAAGGCAGATGTAAGTGGGCAGGCAAGCCGGGGTCGACCTCGCAGGACATACTCTGATCAAATTAATGAGATACTGAAAAAAGGGCAGGTCGAAAGCACTCGAAACCGGCGGGCTTGCATGAAAGGTTTAATGACAGTGAAGGAAGCTCGTGAAGTATGTAAGGACAGAAGTAGATGGCGGGCTGTTGTCTCTGCCTACCCCGGAGGGAAAAAGGCGTGAGTATATGTATGTATGTATTTTAGTCCACATTATATACACAGTCTGAAGTGAATAAATGAGGACCTATAATTGACTGTTTGTTACTAAATTTAATTTTTATTCTATTGTTGTGGCTGTTGGTCCTCCGAATAAATAAATAAATTAACATGCTGCGGACTGGTATCAACTGATATGATACTAAGAATTGTCGTAGGCGCACCTTACACTCTTAGTATTTCTGTAAGTGTACAAGGTGAAATAGAACGAGTGTGTACTCACCAAAACTCACCAAAGTCTCTGGGGCCCAAACCAACCTCGCCTGCAGGTCGGTACAACAGCTGATTGACGGACGAGGCCAGGGCGCAGGCTTCTTATCGGGGTTAGGGGTCAGATGGCAGTAGCTCTCGTAAAAGCTTAAACCAAATCGTGGAATAAGTAATGGGAGGGCGGGCTGCAAAGTGCAAGCTTTGTACGTAACTGGTATTGTCGCGCGGACGAAGAACAAAGTCTGTAGACAAAGCGACGTTCTACTAGTGGAATCGCTACGAAGCGAACCTTCAAAAGTTCTCAATGTATGGGAGTGACATTATTTGTTACACGTGACATGTGGACAAGTAACGCCTCTCCCGTACATTTCGGACTTTTGAAGGTTTGCTTCGAAGCGATTCTACAAGTAGAAGGTCACTTTGCCTATGCCCCTAGTGAAGTCGGTATCACAAACCAAAATGTCTATCTGGACAAAAATATTAAGCGCCTGAAAATAACTGAACGAACTCGTTCGAATGTTTTATAATTTAGATTTTTTAAAATTCGAATTTACAATTTATAGGAATCTTAATATTTCTGCCAACCCCCATAAAATAATATTTGAAGCAACATGGTTTATTTGTTTTAGGTGATACTCGACTTGCCGCGCACAAGTATCGTAACGATACGATTTTAAACAACCTTAGGAGAACTGACCAAACAATGGACAAGGTTGAAGAACCGAAAAGAGGGACTCAAAGAGCTGTTGAAGACAAACCAGTTAAGAAGAACAAAATAGTGGAAACTCGCGACAAAATAGATATGAAATTACGTAACAATAAACAAAATAATAGCACATCCGATCATAATAAAGCTCACAAAGAAATATCTGAAAACAAAATCAGTGCAGACCGAAGTATCAATAGTAGCTCAAGCAACAAACCTAAATCGTTGTTATGTGACACTTGTCAGAAATGTTTTACACATAAAGGTGATTTAATAAAACATTTTCGCACACACACTGGCGAGAAGCCTTATCAGTGTAATGTATGTAAGAAATGTTTCAGTCGAAAGTGTACTTTAAATAAACATACTCTGACACACACGGGTGAGAAACCTTATGAGTGTAATGTATGTAAGAAATGTTTCGGTCGAAAGAGTCATGTAGATATTCATATGCGTACACATACGGGTGAGAAACCTTATGAATGTAATATATGTAAGAAACGATTCAATCAAAAGCCACATTTAGATGACCATAATATGCGTAAACACACGGGCGAGAAACCTTATGAGTGTGATGTATGCAAGAAATGTTTCAGTCGGAAGAGTACTTTAAGTAAGCATACTCTGACACACACGGGTGAGAAACCTTATGAGTGTAATGTATGTAAGAAATGTTTCGGTCGAAAGAGTCATGTAGATATTCATATGCGTACACATACGGGTGAGAAACCTTATGAATGTAATATATGTAAGAAACGATTCAATCAAAAGCCACATTTAGATGACCATAATATGCGTAAACACACGGGCGAGAAACCTTATGAGTGTAATGTATGCAAGAAATGTTTCAGTCGGAAGAGTACTTTATGTAAGCATACTCGTACACATACGGGTGAGAAACATTATGAGTGTAATGTGTGTAAGAAAATTTTTACTTCAAAGAGTAGTTTAGATATTCATATGCGTATACACACGGGCGAGAAACCTTATGAGTGTAATGTATGTAAGAAATGTTTTAGTACAACGTGTAATTTAGATAAACATATGCGTATACACACGGGCGAGACCCCTTATGAGTGTAATGTATGCAAGAAGCGATTCACTCAAAAGTGTGTTTTAAATAAACATACTCTTACACACACGGGTGAGAAACGTTATGAGTGTAATGTATGTAAGAAATGTTTCAGTCATAAGGGGACCTTAGGAATACATATTTGTTTTGTTTAAACACTCATTCAAAACTATAGTTGTTTACCTACTTGTAAGAGAACTTGGAGAACCCTGAGAGTACCTACACTAATATGTATTCTGTGCCATTATAACATTACTGCGGCGTAGCGGTAGAGCGTTCGACTGCCGAATCAGAGGTCGCGGGTTCGATTTCTCCACAGTGCAAATATTTGTATGCGTGAATATTGTCGATGCATGGGTTCGGGCTTTGTAAATAAATACTGCGTGCTACTTACGTAATTATAAAAATATAATTACACTGTCCAAAAATTTACAAATGACATTAACTGCGACGCACTCGCAGCCGACAATCCCGAGACTGGCGAGTGCGACTATTCTATGCAGATAGACATGCTGACACTGCTTGCGTCGGTACAATGTGTTTTTTGAAATTTTTCTGAGTATACAATATATGTATTTACAAAAAAAAAGTATCTTAGTAAGTCTCCCAACAAACATTTTAGTCGTATAGGTAAAAAGTACACGACTTAATGTTCTGTAAACATCGCATTGAAGTCATTTTAAGTTATAATACGACTTAGTGCCTCTTTATCCCTATACAACTTGTAGTCGTATAAAGCCGTCGTATAAACGTCTATGCGACTGTTTTATATGACCATTATACAACTTTCAGTGGTAAAACCGATGATGTCGTCTTACTGACATCTATACAACTTTTTCACCAAACTGAATCGTATTATAGTCGCAAGAACTACTTATACGCGATAATCGTGATAGAGTGATTAATTTTACCCTTACACGACGTTTAGTCCATTTGAACACTGTTATACTACCATTTAGTGACTGAATGTCGTATAGCTGTAGCGTACATTAACATTACAATTCAGTAATTATTTTCTAGGTTTGTAAAAATAATTGCTATAAATGGATAGAAAAACGTGGGCAAATGTTAAAAAAAGCGGTGCTTTTAAAAGGAAAGTTAAAAAAAACTATACCGCGCTCCGTGTGTTAAATAGTATAACCTCGAATATTTCTACACAAAAAGTTACTTTTAAAGAAACTGAAGGTGGTTCCGTACAAAATTTAATTTTGAACTCAAGAGAGAGTTCGTTGCAAAATAAAAGCTCAGAAAGCGAACCTAGTTGTTCTGAAATAGTAGAGACAAAACAAGATGAAGTAGATGAAATATTTGAAAAAATATGTCTCAGTGATAGTGAAACAGACTATGAAAGCGAAAGCGAAGCCAGCAAAAATGATAAACTTCGTGACAATTTAAAAAAATGGGCAATTGGTTTCAATATTACACAAGAAGCATTAAGAGCTCTAAACAACATTCTGAATGAAAGATTTCCCTGTTCGGTTCCAAAGGATCCACGCACACTTTTAAATTGTCAAAAAGCAAATATATCTATAACTCCAGTTGATTCCGGTAGTTATTGGCATAATGGCCTTATTACTTCGCTGAAAATGGTTTTAAAAAATTTCGACAATATACCAAAGAGCTTATCTCTTAATGTAAATATTGACGGCTTGCCATTATTCAAAAGTTCTAAACACCAAGTGTGGCCGATATTATGCAACATTCATGAATACCCCGATATACCACCATTGGTTGTGGGTGTATTTGAGGGCACAAATAAACCCGTAGATTTAAACTCATTCTTACAACCATTTATTGATGAATTACTAGAGCTTTACCGTAATAATTTAAACTTTACCACACAACAAAATGTTGCAACAGAAATCACAGTTAAACTGAGAGCTGTTATATGCGATTCTCCTGCAAGAGCATTAATTAAAGGTACTGTTTTTAAAATCCACTTTTGTGATCATAATTAAATATTTGTAGTATTCATAAAAAGTTTATTCATTTTAATTATTCCTCAAAAATATTTTTCAGGAGTATGTAATTTTAACGCAAAACATGGATGTCTCAAATGTAATGTGGTTGGCGAATACTCTCATGTATCCCACACTGTCACATTTCAAGAAACGAATAGCGTTAGAAGAAATGACACAGACTTTCGTGCCAAAAAATACGGTGACCACCACAAACGTGATTCTCCTTTTCTCCAATTGCCAATAGACATGGTTGAAGATTTCCCGGTCGGAGATTCCCTTCATTTGATTGATTTAGGTATTATGAAGCGATTACTGTTTGGATGGAGAGATGGAAATTTAGGAAAACTTCTTACTAAATGGTCCGCTGGAGATATAGCAAAAGTGACGCAATTTATACTAAGCTGTCGTATGCCAAAGGAAATTCATAGGAATTTAAGAGGTCTTACTGATCTATCAAACTGGAAAGCCACTGAATATCGCACATTTCTTCTTTATATTAGCTTCACAATACTAAAGAATGTTTTGCCTAATGGTCCATACCAACACTTCTTGAATTTCTTTTGTGCTGTAACAATTTGTTCGAGTCAACATCATTTTCAGTTTTTGCCAGTTGCACAAATGATGATGTTACATTTTGTTGATCATTACAAATATTACTATGGTAGAGAATATATAACAAGTAACGTTCATAACTTAATTCATCTTGTTGATGAAGTTAAGAGATTTGGTAAATTGCAAACTTTCAATGCGTATCCATTCGAAAATAAATTAAGTTCAATTAAACGAACAATTAGAAAAGGTAACAAACCTCTTGAGCAAATTGCTAACAGACTAATGGAAAGAAATACAATAGAAATCGAAGAATTAATTAATAATGGTAACAATATCATAAATAACGATGACAAATCACATGTTATCAAAACATATAAATATAAAAAATCTATAACAGAGATTCGTCTGGATACATTTATGCTCGCAACAGATAACCAAAATAAGTGGTGTTTGACGAACAACAATGATGTTTTCGAGATTATATCTATGATAAAAGACAACGCTGGTGTAAGTTTACTTGGGAATATTATTCAAAATATCACCGATGTTTTTGAAAAACCCATTAGATCGTCATTTTTAAATATTTTTATGACACATTTTACCAGTATTAGGAGGTTGAGAACTACAGTTAATATTACTGACATAAAATGTAAGTTAGTGACTGTAGAATATGGTTCATATATTTATTTTACACCACTTCTTCATACTCTGAAGTAAGCAGACACAAAGTGATATTTCAAGGTCTGTAACTTATACGACTCATATTTGTATAGGTAGGTAACTAGAGTTTGTATTTATGTAGAATCGGGCACCTCTTTATGTATTCTCCATGGAAGTAAGAATGTAAATAAAATAGTGAAGTAATATTGGTTAGTTTTATTTATTATAAAAATAACAATCACAAGTTTTAATTCTTACATAAGTATTAGGTAAAAACAGTTAACAGAAAACATTTATTCTTCACTTAATCAAATAGTTTCTCTTTGGATCATAGCTTGCAACTAGATATAATTTTTGATATTAATAATAATAATAAAAAATAGCCTTCCACAGCACGTTTGCTGTGTAAGGCTATTGCTTTTGAAATTAAGATAGGTACTTATCTTGACAATATTCACTTAATCAAATAGTTTCTCATTGTAACAATTGTACTCATTGTACCGATATCTGGTTTCTAGCTAAACTAGATATCGGTAAAATGAGATGAATAGGGATCAAGTGGTGAATAGAGATAAAAAGGTCGTACGATTTTTTAAAATAATTTTTAACAAAATTTTAAGAATCTATCCGGATAGATATCTGACAGACAGACATTGAACTAGTACAGTCTACAAAGATGTTACGGTCTCACTTTTTCATACAAGTTACCTATATGAAAAAGTGAGACCGTAACATCTTTGTAGACTGTACATAGTTTCACTTGAGAGAATATAACTGAAAAATGTATCTAACCCTTTTGTATCTATTCACCCTTTGATCTATCTATATTCACCCCGTTTAATCATATCTGTTAAAAGTTTAATTTCACTTTGGTCCATTGTTTAAGACTACGTATCTCAGACTAAAAGAATAACATAGATGGAGCGCACAGAACTAGTATATGAAGCCGCATAAAGTAATATCAAACTATTGCCCTTTCGCTCGCACTCTTTCTGTTGTGCATGCAAACGAGTATGAGCGAAAGAGTGTTATCTACTTTATGCGGCTTCACATGCTAGTTCTATGCGCTCCGTCTATGTTATTCTTTTAGTCTGAGCTAGATGTACTAAAAAGTAAGTACATAAATAACAAATCCTCAGTAAATTTTAAAATCCTCAGTTTTATCTTGTGGTTACACTAGATTTACGTTTGGATGTCAAATAGTTACTACGAACTTCAGTAAATAGGTATTTACTGAAGTTCGTAGTAACTATTTGACAACCAAAAAAAAATGAGTTGAGAGTCACATTAAATAATAGAACATAACTTAACACATTTTTTTGACTATGAATCATTGCAATGCGATAGCATTATTAAGTAAGATTACTATCATTAGATGATCTCTCTTCTGCCATTTCTTGCAGTGTATTTATAGCTTCACTTTTTTTAGTTTTCTTCTTGGTTGAGGAATCGCGTACACATTTAGCTATGCTTCTCTTGGTAGAATGTCGCAAGACATTCTTGAAAAACTCCTCGCAAATTGGTTTAGTAAAAGTTTTATTATAGTGGCGCACTACTTTAAGGAATAAGTCTATTGTTTTTGTAAATGCCTTGAAACAATGTTTAGGTTCTCCCTTAGTGCCTCCCCCCCACGAACAATGCGTCATTAATTTACGATCAAACATAACATCCACTAATGTGTACGCATTATTAAGCCCTGTCTTATTCTCACAGCAAAAGATAGATAATTCCTTAATATATTTTGTTTCCATCAAGGGATCTTTTAATTGCTCTTCAAAAGCTGTAAGGTCTTCTATGTTGTGAAGCATTTTAAAACTCAATGACTCATGGTCTTCATGCTGAACTAGTCCCTGTGTCCTCGTGATAAATGCTTCCAATTTTGTATTTAATAAAGCAAGTGCCTTGAGTGTATTATTTTGGTTCTCAAAAAGAACTTTTTGATTTTCTGAAACCGTTGACACCATATCCATTAGAAGTTCCATTTTTTGAATAACATTTGTAGATTCCTTTGTTTGGGGATCAGCAATTTCCAAAATATTTCTATGTTCCTGAAACGAAATTTCATGTGAGATTAAGAAACATCCTACTAATATTACAAACTAGCCTTCCGCCCGCGGCTTTGAGTCAAACAGACAAACAGAAAAACAGACAAACAGACAGACAGACAAAAATACAAACAGAAAAAGTTAAAACAGACAGACAAACGGACAATAATTCCGAAAAAAAAATCGTGATCAGTATCGTTAATAGGTATAACATAACCCAAGTACTTTTTTTAACTATCTCTAATGTACAGACACGACTACATTACAATAATTAGGTATATAATATTTATACTACACCCACTCGGAAAGTGTCTTATTACTCGTTCATAAACGGGTTACAAAGTTCGTAATTTCTCCCTTAAAAATGTGCGGCGGGAAAAGTTATATGGAATTTTATTACTGCCCTCCGAAGCAGGGCAGGAATGTTGTATGAAAATCCATTACTGCCCGGCTAGCTTTCTTTTGTTTTTTAGCAGCGAACATAAAAAAAATACAAACGTCAAACCTCAAAAAGGTTTTATATGAAATAAAAAAAATTCCCGCCAACTCGTAGGAGTATCATGTCAGTGATATTATATTTTCTGAAAATAGTGTAAAGCCGAGTTTTATGTGTTAATAATGGTGGATTTTAAGACATAACGTCTTGGACAACGTGCACAATATGAGGAAAGTGATATATTACTGTGAATTGTATCTCCTTGTGTTGGTGAAAGAATCTCCTTAGAAGCCCCTTGTAAATCCCACTGCTTTACTGGGGTATGACTATGACTAGGACTGTGACTTTGACTTGACTATGATGGACTTTACTTGACTTTGACTGTAAACGAAGATTATAAAGCACTGAAGACGAGGCGGTATGGTCCCAGTCCTTAGCCTGCCCGATACGGGCGAAGAAAAAAAAATGTTATATGACATAATTAGAAAAAGAGGCGGGAAACATACAAACCTCAAATCTCAAACTTTAATTAAAGAAATATTGTATTTTATTTTCCTCGTAGGTGCAGTATAAAGCACTATGTATCACTCGGGAGAAAGTTCTATTTCTGTTCTCGAGTTTCCTTTAAGCCCTCCGCTGCGCGTCGGGCTTAAACATACTCTCGAACAGAAATAGATCGTTTTCTCCCCTCGGTGTACAATGTACTATTATTTGGTATCTATCTATAATAATGTAACTTACTGTTATTCCAGGAAGGTATATTACCTATTTATTATAGATAGATACCAAACAAAATGAACCAACCTGCGAGAGGTCTTGTAGTATGACGGTGTTCGTATCTAGTGCACACACTGAGGCTGCGTCATCAGCTGGCGATGTTTGATTAGTGGCATAGATCGGCTAAAAATACAATTTAATTATTAATTTACGTACTAGTGCCATAGATGTTCGTATGACAACCGGGACCGACGACTTAACGTGCTCTCCGAGGCACGACCAGACCAATGCAAATAGACATTCTCGCATTTAAATATTTGCATGAAGTAGATACTAAGCTCACAGAAACTTCGGTTACGGGACCATTATTTCTGTGAGCCTAATACCTACTTTTTGCATAAAGTAGAAAAGAAAAAGTCTACGAGAGACACAAAATGTGTACCAGGCTAACAAACGGAGCTTCACAACAAATAGGCATCTACACATTGAAAGCGGACGAAATCGCTGGGAAGAACAAGTTATATAATAATATACTCATGTATAAAATTTATTTCTACAGATAATAAATAGGAAGGTACGTAGGTACCTACATAATTATACATAGATACCAAACAATATGAACAAACCTGCGAGAGGTCTTGTAGTATGACAGTATTTGCATCTAGTGCACACACTGAGGCTGCGTCGTCAGCTGACGATGTTTGATTAGTGGCATTGATCGGCTAAAAATACAATTTCATTATTAAATTACGTAACGACTGCCATAGAGGTTCGTATGACAACCGGGATCGACGGCTTAACGTGCTCTCCGAGGCACGGAAATACCCAGACCAATGCAAATAGACACTCACGCATATTATTATAAATATTTGCATGAAGTAGGTACTAAACTCACAGAAACTTCGGTTACGAGACCATTATATCTATGAGCCTAATAATTTTTCATAAAGTAGTAAATAAAAAGTCTACAAGAGACATAAAATGTGTACCAGGCTAACAAAAGGGGCTTCACAACAAATAGGTACCTACACATTGAATGCGGACGAATTTGCTGGGAACAACTAGTAATAATATCAATCAATCAACTAGGCCTATACTCATGTTTAAAATTTATTTCTACAGATATAAAATAGGAAGGTACGTAGGTACCTACATAATTATTTATAGATAGATACCAAACAAAATGAACCAACCTGCGAGAGGTCTTGTAGTATGACAGTGTTTGCATCTAGTGTACACACTGAGGCTGCGTCATCAGCTGGCGATGTTTGATTAGTGGCATTATTCGGCTATAAATACAATTTAATTGTTAAATTACGTAACTACTGCCATAGATGTTCGCATTACAACCGGATCAACGGCTTAACATGCTCTCCGAGGCACGGAATTAAACAAATTGGTCTGCAGTTGCTTGCTCTACCAACACGCCACAGAGGCTGTGAACTATACAAGTAAATATAAATTATTTTTAAAAACTAATCAACTTACTTGTATAATTTCCATTAGTTGATTAAAATCTATTTCGACTGATTTAGATTTACGAGGGTTCTTATTTTCTTTCTCCGAGTCTGTAGCGTCAGACATCAAAGCAATTTCCTGCTCTGCCGCTTCATAACTTACTATATTATCACGTAATAGTAAGCAGGACAACTGTTTCCAATCCTGCTTCGGTTTTTCTTCATCATTTCTTTTCAACGAAAGTAAATTTTTTTTGGGCCAATATAACATCCCATCACTCTCCCATGATGATGGAACAGTTTCTATTAATCTTCTTCCGCGCTCTATTGTTTCAATGATTTTAAAAGGCATTTTCTTGAACGTCTGGAAAAGAAACAGGTAATTATTACCATTAATTTATCTTTGAACAACAACGATATTTTATTCGCTATTTAACGTAAAAAATAGGTACTTACTAATAGGTAAGCGGCGCGCGCGACGTGATGCACACCCACTCGCAGCGAAGACCCGAAGCAAACTGCTTAGGCTTATTGAGCAATAATTAAGTGACTGACTGAGGTGCGGGGGGATAAGCGAAAGGGGTCAAACTACCTACATAATTATTATACCGGGTGTAAGGGGAACGCTCCCGAAGCCGAAGGCCCGTGGTAGTACTCCGGGTATACTACATATTGGCATAAATTTTTTTCGATTTGGCGAAAAAAAAATTTTTTTATGTCATTTTTTTAGCATTATTTATTCTCCATCGTCTTAGGAAAGCCCAATGAAACGACAATTTCATGAAAAAACATCGCTACATAAAAAGCACGCGCTTGGCGCCATTTGTTTTTCTTCTGTAGTGATGTTTTTTATGAAATTATCGTTTCACTGAGCTTTCCTAATACGATGGAGAATAAATAGTACTAAAAAAAAACTGTAAAAAAAAATTGAAAAAAAATTGAAAAAAAAAAATTTTTGTTTGCTAAATCGAAAAAAACTTATGCCAATATGTAGTATACCCGGAGTACTACCACGGGCCTTCGGCTTCGGGAGCGTTTCCCTTACACCCGGTATTAACAAAAGATTGAACAACAGTGATTAAGATTTTATTAGATTAGATTAAATTTAAAATTTACTCGTTGAACCCCAATTTCGTTAATATGGCTGCACAAATATAACTACACAGAATGAAAAGTCGTTTTGTAGTCGTATTGCGGTTGTATCGCGTCTTAAAATCGTATAAAAGTAACTTTTCGCACGTGCCTCATAAAATATTCTCAGAAATTTGTTTAATTTTAAGTATTTGTAAGGCGCGTCCATTAAACTAAGAAAACTAGCGCATATTACTCGATAACATTAATTTCCCAATAGATTAATGTGCTTCAACACGCGTTTCGAAGATAAAACATATGACAATAAATTAATATGGCTAACTTTATAACTATAGCTTTGACAACTTTAATTATCTGTCACTCTTCACTGTTGAGTACAACAAAAATTCTATAAAAATGTCGGCGTTTGCACTGTCATTCGACAAAGTGTCGTAAAACAGTGGTGCTGTACACCATAATGCAGCAAAAAATTAATTTCACTACATCTATGCGACCATTACACGACTAAATATGTCATTGATGTGACTACTATGCGACTCTATTACAATACTTAGTCGTATAAAATGGGCCTATTCTCGGTCGTAACGACGTGACAACGACGTTTTAGCGACCAGCTTATAGAACTAAAAGTTAGATTCGGCACGTTGTGGCGACTACAAAAATGTTTGTTGGGTCTATCAGCATTCAAAAACCAATAATACAAACTAACTAAGCTATGCTTACTTTGGGTCTAGATAGCGCTGTGTAGAATGTCTGATAATATTTATTTATTATACTTGGTAGTAACTAGTTTGGATTACATTGTAATCCATACTAGTTACTACCAAGTATATAAGTATGGATTGCAATGTAATCCATACTAGTTACTAGTATGTCATACTAATTGCTGACAGCGACCTCGCCTGCGTGGAAACAATTTATGGGGGTAAATTGAAATATTCCGAAATAAAAGCTATCGTAAATTATGTTCTTCGGGTCCTAAGTTATCACTTTGTAAACATTGTTTTTGATCACTCCGCCACATTCAGTATGCTAACTTTTCCTATAGTTGCGATCGTAAAATTAGAACCCGCGACCAGTCCCTTACAGGGGGAATCCTCTGACCAACTGAGTCCCGTCCTAGATGTTCTCTTTTTTCGATCTAATTCTATAGGGAAAGTATGCACACTAATTGCTTAAAAAGTTCATTGAATTAACTTTTACAAATTTAATTTTTAATTTTTGTTCTGTGTAAATAACAACGAAACGGTGACATTGGTTCTGTAGAAAACTCAAGCGAAAACACTTCTATTTTTATTTAAGTTTTGTGGTAATACCATAGATTGGTTATAGAGTAAGGACTTTAATGAAGGCGAATGAAAGTTTGTGATTCATTTACATTATAATACGAATCATTATACGCACATATACCTACTATAGGTACCTACATATTAAGTTTACTGATGTTAGTTGTGTAATGTTCAATGGTGTTAAATACAGAATAACGTTTTTGGATTTGATTTTTATTTCAATACTAACTGACCGCCTTACAATCAAGTTACCTATGCTGGTTTCCTTATTAGCTGAATTTATTCCGTGAATATCTTATTTTTAACTATCCTAATTGCTAGTGTATCCTGAAAGGGGGGGGGGTGTTATTAGGCTTCCTCACACCCCGGCATTAGAGACCCGAGACGACGTGCCGTTTTGGTCGTTCTGAGTCCGACATAGGTAATAACCACTCGCCAGCATCTCGTGGGGTATGCCGCAAAGAAAAAAAACAAAATGGCAACTATACGCGAAGACAAATCTTAAAAATCAAAGATAACAATCGGTCCACCCATTCTCGAGTATTTATAATTAATGTAACACGATTTTGTTTTATATTATATACTAGTTGATGCCCGCGGCTCCGTCCGTGTTTCTTTCTGTAATATGAATGCATTTACAAAAAAAATGGATCTATGAATACATATCCGTATTCTAGAACCCATAACACAAGCTAGTTAAGCTATGGTTACTCTGGGTCTAGGTAGCGTTTTTTTTTTTTTTTTTTTCGTGCGGAAATCCCTTCGGATACCCCCCCGCCGGCCAGCGGGGCGGTTATGTCGGGCTTGCACCGACTAAAACCGCACGCCGTCTCGGGTCTTCAGACGCCGGGGTGTAAGGTTACCCATACAGCATATCCCTCGCACCCCAACTGACCCTGGGCCATCTCACCACTAACAGCATCGCTCATCCTGTCTCCTCTGAAAGCAGAGGAGTACGGAGAGCGATGTGTTCCCGCTACGTTGGGTATTGGCCGACGATCAATGCCAACCCTATGAAGGGGAAGCCATTGACCGCCGCCCAGGGTGTACCGGCCGCTCCGCTACACAGCGCTATCTAGACCTAGAATATTTCTTTATTCGTTTTTACGACGAATGCGGGCAGTATTGAGTGGAATATATGTAAGACATGTTTCAGTGTGAAGAGTTATATAGACATACTCGAACACACTCGGGTGAGGAACCGTAGGCCAGACCCACTGAGCTGGCCGACGCGAGGAGCGGCACTCTGGCACAACGCGTCACCTCGCGCCGTCTCGCGCGGTCGCTTTGCGCTAGTGGGACAAGCCAGTGCCCGTTGTACCATCAACGGTACTAGCTGGTGGGACAGAGGGCCCCGCCCGCGCTAGCGATTGGCAAGAGAACTCGTGGTTTACTGTTTTGGTAAATGTGGATTTGGTCATTATAGCACTTATTTCTGAAGCAGAGAAGAAAAAAATAAATGTAGGCTAAAAATAAAACCGGCCAAGTGCGAGTCGAACTCGCCCATGAAGGGTTCCGTAGCAGCAAGTAACATAATGTTTTTTGTTTTAATTGTTAAATTTGACTCACGTTTGACCTCTATCTCACCTGGTCGTAAATGACAATGTGGTCTACGATGGATCACGTTTGCCTAGAACGAACCTATTCACTCGAGACTTGACGATCCCGAGATTACAGCTGTCCGGAAACACAGACTCAGGCAGGCAATTCCACTCCTTAGCTGTACGCATAATAAATGTGTCGCCGAAACGTTAATTAATTATTATAATTAGTAGCACCAATGCATGATTCTTTGCATACTAGAGAAGAAAGAAATCGGAGAAGTATGATTGACTTTGTAATTGTGGATGTACGATTGAGACAGAAAGTGCTAGACACCCGGGCTTACCGCGGTGTCGGAATTGACACAGACCACTTCCTGGTGGTCAGCCGCATAAGAGGCCTATTTAAGAGGTGGCGGCATCGTGTGTATGAGTCCATTAGTGAACTAGAGAGCGCATAAAAGTTGAGAATTTGCAAGAGAAAGGTATGAAAGAGGAGTTTGTGAGTAAATTGAGGAAGAAGTTTCATAATTTGAACGAAATAAGCGAGATTCAAGTATTCTGGAAGTTGTTTAAGTAAGGAATTGTGGAAGTTGCAGTTGAAACGTGTGGTGTATGCAAGATAAGAAAAGAATGTTAACTAGAGACTGTGTGTGGAAGTCCGAAAGGCAGTGTCTGAGAAGAAGAAAGCTTGGGTGAAATAGTTGGCGATAGGAGCCAATCAAAGAGTGCAGAAAGCAACTAATGAAGAGGTAAAATTGGCAAGGGATGAGTATAAGAGGTACATAACTATGGTAAAAGTGGTTGTGAGAAGAAAGAATGAGAGTGAGAGAAATGAGTTTAGTAGAAGGTTATCTGACAACTCCCAGCAGAACAGAAAGTTATTTTCTGTTCTACTTAAAACACTAACAGCACACACGCAAGCACTTAGTCGATTCTGACAAAAGATTTTAAGTTTTAAAAGCTATATTTCCACTAAAATCTCTCTAACACGTTATTAACCTACAAACGTCAGGCCAAAAGTTCAAGTCCTTACATTAAAACATAGATTATTATATATACCTTTGTAAATTTATCACAATGAACCACGTTAGAATATTTCATTGATTGTAATTATTGTTAATTTTATATAAAAATATAACATTCTTAATTCACATCAGTCCGGGGGGAACGGAATCGGAGCGGCCGGTACACCCTGGGCGGCGGTCAATGGCTTCCCCTTCACCCCTTCATAGGGTTGGTATTGATCGTCGGCCAATACCCAACGTGGCGGGAACACATCGCTCTCCGTACTCCTCTGCTTTCAGTGGAGACAGGATGAGCGATGCTGTTAGTGGTGAGATGGCCCAGGGTCAGCCGGGGTGCGAGGGATATGCTCTATGGGTAACCTTACACCCCGGCGTGCGGTTTTAGTCGGTGCAAGCCCGACATAACCGCCCCCGCTCGTCGGCGGGGGGGTATCCGGAGGGATTTCCGCACGATAAAAAAAAAAAAAAAAAGGTCACAAAGTAACACACATAAGAACGTCATATAAATTAAATCTACTGCGGTAGCCTAGTGGTATGGGTAATGGACTGCTGAGACGAGGTCTCGGGTTCGATCCCAGGTTTTACCATGGCACACACCAATGACTTTTCGATACTTTTCGAAGTTATGTGTGTATTTATCGCAGGTTTATAAGTGCCCGGTTAATGGCAATAGGCTCGCCACCTATTACATTGGGACCTAAACATAAACTGGCGAAATGTGGGTGCTAGCACCTCTGCCTACCCCTTCGGGGATATAGGCGTGAGTTTATGTTATGTTATGTTGTCTACTGCTTTTACATTTTTACTGTCTGTAAGTCAAGCTTTTACAAGGTCAATTGATTGATGTTCTAAAATCAGCTGGTTTGAACCTCCGCAAGTGGTCTAGCAATGACCTGGAACTCGTGAAAAACTTACCGTCAGACAACGCTAACTTACCTTTCGAGTTCAAGGACTCCGAGACTAGGAAAACTTTGGGCCTCCGATGGAACTCATCATCCGACGCCTTTACTTTTCAAAATAAAATCACATATCAAGAAGGCCAAGGCAGTCCTACAAAGAGACAATTTTTATCGGACATTTCAAAGATTTATGACCCCTTAGGCTGGCTCTCACCTATCACCATTAAGGCCAAAATATTATTCCAAAAAGCGTGGCTTTTGGACTTACAATGGGACGACGACTTGCCCACTGAAATACTTACTGAATGGCAGCACCTCCGCGATGACCTGAAAAACATAGAAAAAATTAGTATATCACGATATATGGGAAATAAAAATGCATATCAACTTCATGGCTTTTGCGACGCCTCAGAGAAGGCCTACGCGTGCGCTATCTATGTCGTAACAAACAACGATAAAGGCGAGTACACATCGCGACTCATAGCTGCGAAAACTAAAGTGGCCCCCCACAGCAAACCCTTATCACTACCGAGGCTGGAGTTACTAGGTGCCTTACTTTTATCTCAGCTCATGAAGAAGGTTGTCGACTCCATTACTGCTGACAAAATTGCAATCAATGCATGGTCGGACTCCATGGTCGTGCTCGACTGGCTTCAGGGTGACGTATCCCGGTGGAAGCAATTTATCACCAATCGAGTACGACAAATCACAGATATTATCCCAGCATCCCACTGGCGTCATGTTAAATCTGAGGACAATGCCGCAGACTGCGCCACCCGAGGACTGACATCAATCCATCTGCAACAAAATCTGTGGTGGGAAGGACCGCACTGGCTAACATCATTCGATCCACGTGGCATGACCCCAGTCAAAATCGAAGCTCCAACTGTTGAAATAAAAAAGACATATGTAAACACGGCCTTACAACAAGAAAGTTTCATCATTCAATTATTGAATAAATGCAGTTCATTTACCCGAGCAGTGCGCATCGTCGGATGGGTGTCACGTTTCATGACCCAGTTGCGCAAACGACACAACACTTCGATCAAAATTAATCACGCTGCAAATAAAAACATACTATCGACAATCGAAATACAGGATGCACAAAACATTATTATCAAATCGGTTCAAGCAACTGAGTTTCAAGATGAACTATATCAACTAATGAAAAAAGGTCACGTGCGAAATAACAGCAAGTTATCAAGTCCCAACCCATTCCTCGATGAGCATGGCATATTGCGAGTCGGCGGACGGTTGCATAATGCAAAAATAAGTTATGCTGCGAAACACCCTGTAGTATTACCGACGACATATCATCGGTTGACCGAGCTAATTATTTTACAATCGCACATTTCCACGCTACATGGTGGACCTAAGCTCACTTTATCACATATCAGAGAAAAATTTTGGATTCTCAGCGGTATACGCACTGTGAAAAAACAAATTAGACTGTGTATCAAGTGCAGGCGACATAGTCAAGAGACAAATCAACAGATCATGGCCGACCTACCGACAGCGAGAGTAACCCCTACGCGCCCGTTTACCAACACGGGTGTTGAATTCACGGGCCATGTGGACATCAAGGCCAATAAGGGGAGAGGCATTAAGACCGTCAAGGGCTACGTCGCCGTCTTCGTGTGTCTGGTGACCAAGGCGGTGCACTTGGAGTTGGTATCGGACCTCAGCACAGCAGCGTTCCTCGCCGCCTTTCGACGTATGTGCGCGCGACGGGGTACATCAAGACACGTGTACTCCGACAATGGCACTAACTTCGTTGGCGCCGACCGAGTGCTAAAGAAGGAATACAAGGCAATTTTAGAGACCTTGGACTCAAATTTTATCAAGGACATCAATGGCATGGACATCACGTGGCATTTCAACGCCCCGGCGTGGCCTAGCGCGGGAGGATTGTGGGAAGCCGTAGTCAAAAGTATGAAGTTCCACCTCAAGCGTGTGCTGGGCGAACAGAAGCTCACCTACGAGGAATTCATTACTTTACTACAGCAAATCGAAGCGTGTATGAACTCCCGCCCTCTGTGCCCGCTGAGCGAAAACTTGGAAGACGCTTCTCTCACACCGGGTCATTTTTTGATTGGTGACTCGCTGTTATCAAGGCCACAGACCGACCCAGAAAATATCAACTTACCTGCGAGATGGCAGTTAGTACATAGCATGAACAAGGCCCTTTGGAAGAAGTGGTCCAGTGAATATCTGCAGCAGCTTCAATCGAGGTCGAAATGGAGAACCCCCAGAAAAAATTTTGAGGTCGATGATATTGTGATTATTAAAGAAGAGAACATGCCGCCCGGCAAGTAGGCGATGGGACGTGTACAAGAGCTGCACCCCGGAAAGGATGGCTACGTCAGAGTCGTCTCCTTAAAAACTCAAAACAACATCATCAAGCGGCCAATAAATAAGCTCGTATTGTTGCCAGTACACGAGACCGCCGAAACAAGCATATCACGCCCGGACGAGCCACACAGTTCGCCAACAAGCCAAGACGGCATGGCACGTGAACGTCGCCGTTCACCTAATAAACTATCATCATACGCTCATTTTATTTCCATGACGTTACTGTTTTTCATGGCTCTCATATCACCAAGCATTCAACAAAACACAACACGACCGCTCTGAATAGTCAACAAAGTTTATACTTTCATAGAATTTCCGATCTGCAACTTATACGAGATGAATGGAAATTAATTATTTATTAAGCGAAGATTTTCAGTATACTGTACCGACTTTTCCATACATTGCCTTCAATATGAAGAGAGATTCAGCATTTTTACTGTCTAATAGCGACGTGGAATCTTGCATACATGCATTAACGGATAAACTTATATGTTCCCTGAATAAACCGATATACGACTTAAAGCAGTCTATATGCGACATCAAGTTACTACATACAGATAGTATAACATCCTCGCCGTGCGCGGTGCAGCTCGCCGCGTGCGCCGCCGACAAGTGGATCAGGTTACACCGACGAAACAGCTGGCTCTACTCGTGTTGTAATGCAATATACGTATTCATTGTATAGCTGGGATGGACATACTGACACTATCAGGAAATGGAATACTTAGCCTAGGTCAGAGCTGTTCCGTAAAAGGAGATATGTTTACAATTTTCTCCCATCAAAACTATTTCAATAGTATCCAAAGGCATCCAGGAGAGATCACAGTTCCTGAAATATCAATGTTGAATACTATCATTAACACCAGCTTACCATACAACGATCTGCCGCTTCAGGAGACTCACCCAAAGACCTGGAACGAGCTAAGGGCGCAGATAGAGCAAATGAAGGCAGATTCATCACAACAATTGAATAATCACGACGTGCATCATTACACCCTTCAATATATGTTGGCCGGAGGCTTGATCGCTGTAGTAGCCGTGGTCACCCTGCTGTGGCGAAGAAGCCGCGCGCCCCCCGCGCCCGCAACCGCGCGCTGCCGCCCGCCGCGCCAGCCTTCACGACTCCACCTCTGCGCCCAACTTTGAAATTCCTACTCCTAATGTGACCGAATGACTTTAATGATATTTTTAAATGTTATTTATCTCATACTTTGTTAATTTATTAATTTGTTAATTAAGTTGTTACTTTGACTTGTCATAACTATACTTTTGGTTGTTTAATTTTATCATTTTTACATCTTTGTTCTTGTGTCCTTTAAGTGGGCAAGATGTACGGTTCACCGTACGCATGCAAAATATATTAAAACGATGACATGAACTATGTATGTTCGATTTACATAAGTTAGTGCAATAAACGCATTCATACCGCGCGGTCGCTGTATATTATTTACACCGTCCCCGTACTAGTTATCATCCTTATATCATCTTATCACAAATAAGTGTAGCCACACCCGTCGTTACATCTAGTGTACGTAGCAACAGCAACAATGGAGCTGGACCTTCGGAGGTGTATGATGACAGTTCGTCAAACGACAATGTCAACGAAGAGGTACTACCAGAGCAGAGAGTACCTGAAGAGGAAGCGGCGTTACCTCAAGCGGTAGAAAGGAGGTATCCTCAAAGAGAGCGTAAGCCAGTCGATCGTTATGGCTGTAAAGTCATGTGCGTTATGGAAAGCGTGATAAATGACGATCCATTGACTGTTGAGGAAGCGTTGGCGAGGCCTGACAGTGATTTGTGGCAGAAAGCGATGGAAGATGAGCTAAAATCACTAAAAGAAAACCAGACCTGGACGTTGGTCGACCTTCCAGCTGACAAGAAACCGATACGATACAGTGCATTTCTTGACTTTGAACACCCATTTGGGTGTTCAAAGTCAAGAAAGATAGCGACGGCTAGGTAACCAAGTACAAAGCTAGATTGGTAGCCAAAGGTTTTACGCAGGTACGTGGCATAGACTATGGTGAAACTTATTCTCCTGTAGTTAGAAGCTACATTGCGAATGTTATTTTCTTTAGCCGTTGAATACAATTGGTTTATTGATCAATGGGATGTCACTACTGTTTTCTTATATGGTAAGATTAAAGAAGACATTTATATGCGTCAACCCAAAGGAGCAGTAACCTGTGGTCAAGAAACCAAAGTATGTAAGCTTCAGCGATCTTTGTATGGGCTGGAACAAGCATCGAATGCTTGGTTCAACGAATTAGATAAAGAGATGCTAGCGTTAGGTTTTATACAATCTAAACAAGAGCCGTGTTTGTACCAGAAGCAGCTTACACATAATAAGAGGCTGGTGTTAGTTATGTATGTAGACGATATCTTCGTATTTGGGAATTGTGAGCGTGAAAAGCAAAAATTAAAAACTGGTTTGCTTGAAAACTTCAAGGTGAAAGATCTAGGCGCGGCTAGACATGTTCTAGAAATGAGACTGAGGCGGGATAAAGATATTATCTATCTGGATCAGGAACAATTTATTTTAAACGTCATAAATGACTTTAACATGACCGATGCTAAGCCGGTTAACACTCAGATGGAAGTGGGAATCAAGCTTGAAAAGTCAGCTGATTCAAACTGCAATCTGCCGTATCAAAATTGATAGGTTGTCTAAATTACTTAGCCTGTAATACGCGGCAGGACATAGCGCATACAGTAAGTGCTCTTTCGCAGTTTAACTCGTGTTATGATGAAACACACTTTAAATGCGCAAAGCGAGTCCTTAGGTATTTAAAGGGTACGTCTAACCTTTGTCTTACTTTTAGGAAGTCAGGGGACTTAGAGGCTTACGAGGCTGTGTAGACGCAGATTGGGGTGGAGCGCTAGATAGGAAATCTTTCACTGGATTAATTTTTAAATTGGGGAAGAATGTCGTGACCTGGGAGAGTAGGAAACAAGCAACCGTATCCTTATCCTCCACAGAGGCAGAATATGTAGGACTCAGTCAAGCTGCAAAGGAAGCGATTTACTTACGTAGTTTACTGAAAAGTCTCCTTACGACTGTAGATAGTAATAAGGCGGTCGTCATTTACAACGACAACCAGTCTGCACATAAAATTGCAACTAACAAAATGATGCATAACAGAACAAAGCATATTGACATAAAGTATCATTTTATACGGGAATGTGTTCTGAGTAATAAAGTTGAGATCAGATACATGTCAACCGATAAAATGATAGTGGACATCTTAACTAAGTCTGTGCATGACAATTAACTTTGAAAAATTATTCTAATAAGGGGGCGGAAGATTAGTTGATGTTGTATTGTTTTATGTTTTAATTGTTTTGTGTATTAGATTAATTTTTCCTTTTTGATATGCTGATGTTTATTTGTTAGGTTTAGGTTTTGTACTTGTTTTGTTTTTACCACTGATTTAAGGTGTAGTACAGGCAGGTGAAAAACTGTATACAAATTATTTTAAATATGATGTGTACAGACAAGTACTGAAGTTGTACTGTATGTAGGTGTGATACCTTGTCTGTATGTATATGATTTAGAACATGTAATAGATTAAGGGGGCGTATTGGAGGCTGTATAGCCGTGCATATACTGGCTGTTTAATGTATTCGTATTACATAGTTCTAAATGTTTAAATATGGTTGACACAGCAACCAGTTTTGTGACTTGCTAACTAATTGACGTACACGTCGTATGCTTGTACATATTATTTTATCTTTAATAAACTTATTTACTGGATACATTCCACATAATTTCATTTAACTTAAAAACTAATAAGGGTTCCGTTTTTTTTCATTTTCAAGTACGGAGCCCTAAAAATGACTTCTTATCACAAATTTTCAATTACAGTAGAGAGATTAAAGCGCGGATGGAGATTGTACTTCCGTTATGCAGTTTTTCGGTTAATCGGTGTTCGTATAAGTTTCATTTCGTGGGATAAACTTTGTCTAGTTAACTTTCACTTAGTTTATGTGTTGGTGTATATATATATATATGTATATATATCCTATGAACTAGTCAAGCGTAGATCAAATAATAATTAAATATCGGTTGTATCATAGCACTCATCTGGAAGTGGTTGCTTTCCTGGAAAAAAATAATTATTAGTTAGACATTAAGAAGTAGAAAGGGGTGGCCGGGATATCGTAATGTTATATAGGTAATAATATTACATTTGTTAATTACATTCAATTCAATTTAATTATCATACAAATATTAATGCAATGATAACGAGTAGACACTGAATGAATGTATAAATAAGAGCTGTTATGTATTTTTTTATACACCATACTGCGGTAGAATATGTGAGACCAATAATGTACATACAGTTTAGGTTATTCATACTCATTGTATGTAAACGTATCGTATCTCCTTTGTTGTCTGTACCTTATTCCAAGAAAGAAACAGACATTCTATTCTAAAAATGTGAAAGTTTGTGAAGATATCTTTAGGGAAGAATAACACCAGGATATTTGTTGCATCAGAAGGATACTTTTCATTTGACTTAGAAAATACTGGTTCTTGTGGTAGTTATATAGTTGTGGTAGGTACAAGGATGCAGGCCGACTGCCATCTCACATAGGAGACTTGACAAACAGGAGATCGCCATATGTCTGTTACGCAATGACGCGTAAACTGTTGCACAGATTTGAATGAAAATTGACACACCACCAGATTTGAAGACCAGTTACTGGATTAACTGTAACGTTGTGGATTCTTTATAAATCAAATTAAAATTATATCCATAAATTAATCGAGAATTTAGTAAGTTTCGATACTTTATTTTTTATTTTTACATTTTCGGAAAACTTACAGCTAGTATAATGAGCAAAGTGTATAATATAGCATGCGAGGGCCAGTTACAAGTTTTCACATGTAGATGTTACGATTAAGTGTTAGCTTTCAAGAAACAGCAGTAGAAACAACCGATTTGGGTACTTAAAACAATAGCAAATAAAAAAAAAAATAAAAAAAAACTAACTACTAACACAAAAAATAAACAACAATAATAAAAGAAAAGGAATTAAAATACAAAAAACAGAGACAAAAATAGAATGAATACAGAAATCAATCTGTCCCTCAAACATTCATTTTATCGCCGAAAAAGTGCTCACAAGAAAGCTTCTTTAATATAGGCACACTGGTGTTAAAGATATCAATGTCAACACTCTGGGATGCTTCGTTGTATATGCGACCAGCTCTGATCATATATGAGTTTTGGCGATACGTGGTTCTTGCGATAGGAGTATAGATTAACTCAGGCCTACGAAAAAATGCAGATGGAACCCGTATGCCTATCTTGCTCACCAACTCAGGCGTGTCAACCGACCCGTTCATGACTTTGAAAAAGAACGATAAGTCAGCAATTTTAATTCGCTCATATAGTGGAAGGATATGAATTTTTTTGCAACGGCTATAATAATTTGGAAGATAACACTGTGATCTAAACTGTATATACCTCAAGAACCTCCTTTGTATGCTCTCTATTCTGTCTATATACGTGTTATAGATAGGATTCCATACTTGAGAGCAATATTCGAGATGGCTTCGAACCAAGGAACAATATAATATTTTTATTGTTTTTATGCTCTGAAAATCTGCTGACGTTCTTAAGATAAACCCTAACGCTTTTGAGGCCTTAGTGACAATACTGTCTATATGTGTATCGAAAAGGAGCTTTGAGTCGAACGTGACACCAAGATCTTTCATCGCGTTAACTCTAGACAGACACCTCCCCCGCAGCTTATAATCGTAGCTTATGGGATTGGGCTTACGTGTAGAGGAACACGCGAAGCACTTAGCGACGTTCAAGTCGAGCCTGTTTCGGCTACAGTATTCCTGGAACCGCTCAAGATCCTGCTGCAATACCTCAGCGTCTGTGATAGTTGATATTTGTTTCATAATTTTCATATCATCTGCATATAATAGTATTTTTGAGTTTACAAAACATTGACTAATATCATTCACAAAAATGTTGAACAGCGGACCTAACAATGATCCTTGAGGAACTCCTGAAGGAATGTAAGTCGCCCTTGATGAGTAACCATTTAAAACGACGGTTTGGCACCTATTTTCAACATATGAATTGAACCATCTAAAAAGATTACCCCTAATGCCCATCGACAGAAGCTTTCGCAGTAAAGTGGCATGGTGTATCCGATCAAAACACTTGCTGTAATCGGTATATATAACATCAACCTGGGACCGCTGAGCCATTCTTTCTGTTAGGAAGTCGCTACAGATGACTAAATTAGACGAGGTGGACCGACCTTTCAAAAAGCCATGTTGCTCCTCACCAAAGCCATGTTTGAGAGCAGAATAGAGTTGTGTATGAATGATTCTTTCGAGGATTTTTGCAAACACGCATAACTTTGAGATCGGTCTATAGTTCTCAACAGAGTTTTTTGGCCCCTTTTTGTGAATTGGTGTTATATATACCGACTTCCAGACCGAAGGCATTTGACCAGACTCGAGAGATCGCATAAATAGGATTGACAGAGGAACAGTGAGACTCTTAGCGCAATTGGTAATAAAAACCGGTGGAACATGGTCAGGCCCGACTAGTCAGCCGAGTCAGTCAAGTCTCCTTAAATCTACTTGCTTTAGGAGCCTGAAGACTTCATCTTCGCATATTTCAACAGAACTTATATCTGCTGTTGCTGTGGGGTGTTCAAATTGCTCGGGAAAAACTTGATCTCCATCCGTATCCATCAAAAAGTTAGAAAAGAAGTAATCGCTAAACATGTTAGCAATTTCCTTCGCCGAGGAAGGTCACTTTGACCCTATGGCCAACTGCTGTCGGCTCCGGGTAAGTTTTGAGATCAACATTTCCTACTTCTTTCTACAGGTGAAGACTTTCCAGCGGTGCAGAATATTGCCTGCTAAAATGCATGGCTTAATATATTTTATTTTATTATGTGTGCTATTTCAGCCTACTTAATTAGCCCCACGAGGCCGATGACCACTACGGTCAGAGGTCGCGGCACCAGCTTGTGCTGCCTATTTATATTATTTTTAGTTATAGCTTCTAGCTACGCTGCATTGCCGCTGGGAGATTCTCTTCACCTGCTATTTTAGCGGGTCACTTGGACGTAATTGCCTAGTGACAAACTGACCCGCACTTTTTCTATTTCCAGGGTCTTCGCACCGGGCTTCGCGCCATCATGGCCGTAGCGAGGCACACCAGCGGAGACCCTGGCACGCCGGCAACATCTAGCCCCGTGTCCACTAGCTAAGTGCATACTACCATCTTTGCACAACGGACCGAACAACGCCACGGCAGAATATTTAATCATCATTATCTCAGCTCACTATCATTAATTAATTTACTATAAAACTTACCGGAATGTTTTCTCATTTAGACGCAGTTTTACTCCATTGATTTATATGACCGTCCATTGAACGAGTCAAAAGTAAAGTAAACATCTGTTGTAGCATAATATTCCTCTGGAAGTAGTTGTTTTCTGGAAGAGATATAAAGTAAAATTAATTTTAAACTAGCATTAGAGTACTTGAAACTAGCTGTTGCCGCAAATACGCCCGCGTGAGTGTCGACAGAGTTACTTCCGCATTTAAAATATTAGAATGAATTGATAGTATGAGTATCTTCAAACTATTAGGTATTTTGTTATATATTATTAGGGTTCTTCATTATTCTCGCAGATCTGAAAAATACTGTTTTTGTACGTACAAACTAGCTTGGATACATTGTCTGATCTGATCTGATGACGTCATCAGATAGGGTTAAAGCTTTATCCAACAATGATCTGATCAGACAATGTATCCATCAGCCTAGAACAGCGAACCCGCTCGCCTTAGTAACCGCCGAAGTCGTCTAAACGCACAAAAAGTAGTAGTTCAAGCTGCTGCTTAAATAAATTTCTTCCAGCAGCAATACTTCTCCCAGGAAATGAAGGACGGCATTGCAGGTTTCGTTGCCTGGGGTTTCTTAGCACCCCAAGCCAACCTCACCTGCAAGTTCAAAACCTACTAAACGACAGACAGTATCCACTTCCATAATGTTTTTAATTTATTCCTTTTTATAAATTATGTTACAATAATTGAATTTAGTGGAGAAGTTGAAAAACTTTTGCCGGTATATATACCAAGATGAGGGATATTTTTTTGAAATCATCATTAATGACGCTTGTTGCTGGGCATATTTTATAAATTAGTTATTTTACTAAAATAACTTACCTCTTTATTTGCCACAGGCTGAAATATTTTATTGTAAATTTTGAGTTTTATATGGAGTCAAAAAGTAAGTTATGACAACATTCCTCTGGATCTAGTTGTATTTCCTCCTTTCCTCTAAAAATAGAAGCAAAGATATTTTAAAAATCCTATAGAGTTGTTATTTCAGACTTTTGATTATTATGGTTTCAAGTTTATTGCATCCCCGAAATGCGTTTCTGTCCATAGTAAGAAAGGATCCACTTGGCGTGTATCCCTTTAACCATGATGACTAAAACATGATCTGCTATATTATCTGTATTATAGTTGTCTCCTAAATTTTCAAAACCTATAATTTGATCTAAGGAATTACTTGATAATTGATGGTGCGAGGGACATCTCATCAAACATCAATACACATAAAACCGGATTAATACCTGGTTTTATTGTGGTTAATTTTAGCACATTTTGTAGAGTGCGCTTTGAAGGCAATGTAAACATTGTAACCCTTAGGGCTTTTATATATATTATATATATAGCGAGTGCTAATAACTTATCATCTAAATTAAAATTCCTACCTCGATATTTTTTACGGTGCTGTGTCAACTGCATATTTAGATATGTTTGCGTTGTCACAGGCAAAGATTTGAGAACCTTGCGGAATAAAATGGTTTTAGACATTTTATGTGTCGCCTTTACCTGGTCCTTTTGTTCCTTTAATTTATTTCTTAATACAACAATCTTCTTTAACAAACTGGAAAATTGTTTAGTTTTCTTTAACAATCTTCCAGTTTATTCAGTGACTTTTCTTTTGATGGAATTAGCTAAAAAAGAAAGAAAAACCATAAATTAATGACTTCTTTTTTGTAAAATTGAATTTTGATACATGCTTTCATTTTATGCAATACATAACAATATCTTATATTACTGCCAGTGGGGACGCCGATTGAACAGACGGGTGATCAGCCCTTCTATGTGGGGCCATTTCACCCAATTCCCCTATAACGACTGTCATACATATTCGTATGGCAACCGGGATGCAAATACTCATATTCATTCATACAAATATTTACATTGAGCGGGGATCGAACCCGCGCCTCCTGCGTAGCGGCCGCGTTCAATACCGCCATGCCACGGAGGCTGTCTCTAATATCTTATATTAGGTACTTAACCTAGAACCAGGTCCATGCGCTCAACCGAATCATCACCTATACAAACGGATGTAGGATCTGTGGAGTTTAGCGCCATATACTTGTCTTCGCAGCATTTATTTCAGGCCGCCTCAAGCATCTCTCCTCATCATGTTCTCACATGGAAGGAGATGCTTGTCCGAATCCACCAGCGCGATTTCATCAGAATACATGAGAACTCATGGAGGCTGCTCATAGGAGTTTCTGATGTTGTCTGACAAAGCGTCTAACATCACAATGAACAGATATGAGCTAAGGACAGATCCCTGGTGTACTGAGACGGTGATAGAGAAAGGTTTCGTAATCGGAATCGTTGTACATGTCTCAGATAGTATCAATATAGAACTGGAACCGCTTTAGCCCCCAGTGTCCACCAGATCACTGCGCGAGGAATATAGTCAAAAGCCTTACATAACTAATTGAAAGTAGTACCTATGTTGCTAATTTAAAATATGTTTAGCAGGAAATTAGACAAGTACGAATAGTTTGAACTGGAATGAACTTTACCTGAAGTTTGTTGTATATGATCTCTTGTAACTTCGGCTCCTACAACAGCGCATTCCAAATGATGCATGATGAGAGCCTCAGGGCGTGATATAGAAGTAGACGGAAGATGTGCCTCCGTTTCTTGCTGGTCATGACCTGAAGATAAAAAAAAACCTTAAGTTATAAACTTCATTTAAAATTGAACTACTGTAAAATCGCACTCTAAAAAGTATTAGACAACTAAATATCAAGGATAACTGTGGTTGTAAGCCACTTTTCCCTAGAATGTATTGTTTTGTTGGAAAAGTGGCTTACAACCTCAGTATTTTCTTGTTTAATACTTTTTAGAATGTTATTTTTCAGTAGTCGGGTTTCTGTTTTGAAACCAAATTATTATTTATATTATTTTGAAGCAAGTAACAGATAATAATTTATACATATTTAAGTAAGGATTCAGGGCGATTCTATTTTCAGTGGGTATATCCACATTTCGTCAACTGCTTGTAACGGGCTACCGAAGTAATAAAAAATAAATAATGTAAAATTATGATTTTGTATTAGAGAGTCATCTAGTAGTTGGCAAAGCGAACTTCATAATTCGATTGAACGGGAAGAGGATTGAATTAGTTGAAGGACTCCGACATAGGTGGCGGTAAATGATATAGAATATTCAGATTTCAGAAAATAAAAATATTTATGGAGAAGTAATTAAAAATAGTGTTTAATATGGTAAATTATGGTTGAGAATATATATATGTATATATATATATATATTTACACAGTCAGGTCATAAATTCTGTCACATGTTTAATATAAAATAATTGAAACAAGTTTATTCATTATGTAACCATTTATATACCAAAATGAACTTAACAAAACATAGATTCTTATGACAATAAAGTTTATTCAAAATGACCTCCGTGATTTTGAATACAGGCCTTCAATCTGCGCGGCCAGTCGTCTATCGCAGCACGAACGAGGTCCATGTCAAATCGGCGGCTGCCTTAATCAAGGATGTCTTGAGTGACTTCAAATTGGGATGAGGCTTTGAGCACGCCTTTTCCTCCAAGTGTTGCCATATCTTGTAATCTAACGGAATCAAATCTGGACTGGAGGAGGGCCAGTATTCGTGCCGGATGAAGTCGATTTCACGCGCCGCCAGCCAGTCTTGTGTGCTCTTCGCTCTATGAGCTGGCGCCGAATCTTGTTGGAATACCCAGTGCCTGTTATTGAACATGGTATGAAAAACAGGTTCCACAAGGTTCGTCAGGACTGTATTTTGATACACAACTGCATTCGTTTTTACACCTTTCTCACAAAAATGTACCTCTGTTAAGCCCCAATAAGAAACTCCCAACCATACCATGAGCGAGAATGGAAAATGACCTCGTTGGACACCCGGAATACGGTTGCTCGCTTCTTCACTACTGTGTGCGTACACCTTATCATTTTCTTTGTTGTAGCTCTCTTCTACGGTAAAAAATTTTTCATCCGAAAAAAGAATTTCCCGATATTTTTTTCCCGCGTACCGCTTCAACAAAGCGCGGCATCTCTTCAGTCTCAGGTCCATTAGACGAGCATTTAAATGATGTCCTGTTTTTCTTCGATATGCCCGAAGCCCTAAGTCTTCATTTAACACCCTTTTCACCGTGGTTCTGCTTAACCCCATCTGAAGGGCCAACAGTTTCTGCTTACGTTTGGGATTTCTTTGAATTCGCGCCTTCACAGGTTTTATCACTGCTGGAGTCCTAACAGACCGAGGGCGACCACTTCTTGACCTGTCGTCTACACTAGAGTCTTCATTGTATCGTTTGATGGTACGATAAACGAATCTTTTGGTTATATTCAAATTTTTCAGTATGTCAAAAATTTGAATTGTCCTAAGTCTTCATTTAACACCCTTTTCACCGTGGTTCTGCTTAACCCCATCTGAAGGGCCAACAGTTTCTGCTTACGTTTGGGATTTCTTTGAATTCGCGCCTTCACAGGTTTTATCACTGCTGGAGTCCTAACAGACCGAGGGCGACCACTTCTTGACCTGTCGTCTACACTAGAGTCTTCATTGTATCGTTTGATGGTACGATAAACGAATCTTTTGGTTATATTCAAATTTTTCAGTATGTCAAAAATTTGAATTGGCGCGTAACCGCAACGATGCAACGCAATAACTGCAACACGGTTTCTTTAAGCGTCCACTCCATATTTAAAAATGAGTAAAATTCTAAAAAGCATACATTTTTATTTTCATGAACAATTCGAAATTCGAATTCAATAAACTTTTTTGTGGCCAGCATTCTAAAAGAAAAGTTTTTACTGTGTGACAATACTTATGACCTGACTAGGTATATATATATATAAATATTAATCGTTGTGGGAGAATAATATTTATGATTATATCGATTATAGTGAAATTTGATTATGATATAATGTTACATGACAACTATTTGGTTTAGGTTAGTCGTTTAAATATTATTTATCTAAAGAAAGATTAATATAAAGTTTAATTAATAATATTTATGTAAAAGGAAACATTTAAATAATGTCCCAAATGTAAATAATGTAAATAATTAATGATGTGATAGTATTATTTGAAACACAAAAATGGCGGAAGTTTGAGACTGGAAACCATGGGTGGAATATTAAATATTTAGTTTGTATATGAAATTGGACAAGAATAATGCAATTAAAAAGCTATTAGGATTAATTAAGGGATGAGGACAAAGTCTTAGGAAATTAGAATGTCATAGAGACTAGTAATAATTATAATTGGATGGGTAATTGATTAAGGCGGGTTCAAAAAAAAAGAACAACAGTACCCTTTTTTTTTTTTTTTTTTTTTTTATCGTGCGGAAATCCCTTCGGATACCCCCCCGCCGGCCAGCGGGGGCGGTTATGTCGGGCTTGCACCGCCGCCGGGGTGTAAGGTTACCCATAGAGCATATCCCTCGCACCCCGTCTGACCCTGGGCCATCTCACCACTAACAGCATCGCTCATCCTGTCTCCTCTGAAAGCAGAGGTGTACGGAGAGCGATGTGTTCCCGCCACGTTGGGTATTGGCCGACGATCAATGCCAACCCTATGAAGGGGTGAAGGGGAAGCCATTGACCGCCGCCCAGGGTGTACCGGCCGCTCCGATTCCGTTCCCCCCGGAATGCAGCGGGATCGGAATCGGAGCGACACTCGAGGAGGTTACCCAACACACACCCCAGAACAACAACAGTACCCCATGTGGTAGTAGCAGGAATTAATTAGGCCTTGACGCAATAAAAAGATTGATAAGAAATATACAAAATTACTTGCGTATATCGTTCGTAATTAATGAAAAACCTTGTTGAAAAGATTAGAGAAGAGATTTTAGTACTTAGAATTATACGGGGTCATTGCAAAAAGTAGAAATTCACGTTAGAAGGGGGATTTGGATTTTATTTTTCAGAATACTCCTCTGTTAGTTTCATAATTAAAAATTTTGTGTAAACATCCGAGCTGTGTACAGACTCAATGTATCGTTTAACATTTTAAAACAAGTGAAGTATCACAACAATAGCCATGTTATTCGTGAACAATGTTTAAAGCGGCATAAGCAAAAGGCGCTGTAGGTTACTACAAAAGCTATCATATTCAAAGTATTATGGCAGTAGGAAAAGAATGCTCCTGTCAGGTTCATATTTGCTCTGAATAGAGTATGGGGAATTATATTAACCGGATGTCTCGGTGTAGTAGGGGGAAGATATTATGAGAATCTTCCGATACCTACTTAGACATAGGAAGGACTGCGATACATACGATACTAGTGGCAGAGTCCTACTGTGACTGGCGTGTAAGGGGCCAGCACCTCGGGGGGCAAAACCCAAAATAAGTAGGTACTTTTGTATAGGAAAATGGGCCAACACCTCGGGGGGACAAATTCAATATAACTAGGTACTTTGGGCCAGCACCACGGGGAGGAAACCTAAAAAGAAGTAGGTACCTTTGTGAAGGAAAGTGAGTGTCAATAAAGTAATAGTTCTAATAAAGTTATTGAAACCATCTAGATATAACCCATATGTTCTTATTATTCAAAGTACTAGTTTAAGAGGGTAGGCACTATAGGAAAGAGAACTAGTAAGTTCTAATTCAATCGATATTACTATAATGAATTTGTTATGAAAGAAGTAGTGAATGATTAAAGCGGTGAGCTGCAGATACCTACATAATTGCAAATAGTTATGGGTATACGAATAAACGTTGTAAACGGCCGGGATGCTTCAGTTTTCGAATAAATACTTTCTAGTAAAGGTTGTTTCCATCCGCTCCCATAAAAGCCACTAAAAGGTATTACAGAGATTATAGAGGGAGGAACTTGTTTGTTGCATGTTAGTTTGAGGTGAATGAGTTAATAAAGGTTGTTTCCATCCGCTCCCATAAAAGCCACTAAAAGGTATTACAGACATTATAGAGGGAGGAACTTGTTTGTTGCATGTTAGGTTGAGGCGAATGAATTAGTATAGGTTGTTTCCATCCGCTCCCGTCAAAGCCACTAAAGACATTAGGTTAATATGGAAGGAACTTGTATAGATATAATTGGATTTGAAGGATTGTTAGTAAATATGGAAGGAGTAAGGTTCTAATTTCGGGTTATTTGAATGGGGCTTTTATTGATTATTTAAGGAAGTACTTATGTTCGTTCACGTAATGCAAGATTATGAACTACCAGTGACTATAGGGTTTAGGAAAGCTTATTTGGTTATTTCATGGATTAATATTTTATTTTATTTTATTTTATTTTATTTTATTTTATTTTATTTTATTTTATTTTATTTTATTTTATTTTATTTTATTTTATTTTATTTTATTTTATTTTATTTTATTTTATTTTATTTTATTTTATTTTATTTTATTTTATTTTATTTTATTTTATTTTATTTTATTTTATTTTATTTTATTTTATTTTATTTTATTTTATTTTATTTTATTTTATTTTATTTTATTTTATTTTATTTTATTTTATTTTATTTTATTTTATTTTATTTTATTTTATTTTATTTTATTTTATTTTATTTTATTTTATTTTATTTTATTTTATTTTATTTTATTCATTTAGGAAAACTTACAGCTAGAATACAGATTGAAACATATGTAGGTAATATAAAATGGCCAATTACAAGTTTTCGCATATAGCACTTATTGTAAAATAAACAAGTCGGTATATAGCTAGCAATGTACAGGTATATTAAATTACATACCGTATAACATTATATGTGCAATTTAGTATACCTATATCATAATTATACAGGATATAAAGAACAAGGGAAAAAAGAAATTAATACATAAAAAGCAAGTTCTTTTGGCAATCGCTTTACGCTTTGTCGAAAAATGACTTACTCAAATTGACCTTGAGCTGATTAGTGCTGGTGAAAAATAAATCTAAATCGTACTCGTGGCATAGTGAATTGTACGCTCGACACACCCTGATCAGGAAGGAATTTTGTCTGTATGTGCAGGTCGTTAGCGGCACGTATAGTATCTTAGGTTTCCTCAGACGCACAGATGACGTACACAATCCAATCTTACTTAATAATTCAGAGCAGTCAATGGAGTGATTAGCTAGTTTGAACAGAAGAGTCAAATCAGCTATATTTCTACGTTTATATAACGGGAGAATGTGGAAGTGCCTACATCTGCTCAAATAATTAGGTAAATAGGTACTGGATCTGAATTGGATGTAACGTAAGAATTTTCTTTGGATTGCTTCCAGTCTATCAATATAAATATCGTAAACAGGATTCCATACCTGCGAGCAATATTCAAGGTGACTACGAACAAAGGCACAATAAAGGATTTTGATTGTTTTGACATTCTTGAAGTCGACTGAGATTCTACGAATAAATCCCAGAGCTTTGGCGGCCCTTTTAACAATACTTTCAACGTGGTCTTCGAATGTTAATTTAGAATCAAAAACTGCACCCAAATCTCTAATGGCATTTACTCTTGTTAGAGGAGTATTGGCCAAGGCATAGTTGAAGCAAATAGGATTCAGTTTACGCGTGAAGGTGCACTGGTAGCATTTAGGGATGTTCAGTTCCAATTTATTTATAATACAATAATTATAAAAATTGTTAAGATCAGTCTGTAAATTATAAGCATCTTCTAAGTTTCGAATTTGGGACATAATCTTCATGTCATCAGCAAATAGAAGAATTTTAGAATAGCTGAAGCATCAAGATATGTCATTAACAAAAATATTAAACAATAAAGGTCCTAACAAAGAACCCTGAGGGATTCCCGAGGGTATACTCCTGGCACGAGAGGAATACCCATTAAGGACTACTGTTTGACACCTATTCTCGACGTAAGAGGAGAACCACCTGTATAGATTACCTCTAATACCGATACCTCTCATTTTACGGAGTAGCAACGTATGATCCAGGCGGTCAAAACACTTTCTGAAATCCGTGTAGACAGTGTCCACCTGACTGGGTTCTGACATGGACCCTGTCAAGAAATCACTACACAGAAGAAGGTTGGTAGCACATGAACGCCCTTTCATGAAACCGTGTTGTTGTTCACTAATAAGAGGTCTGAGAGACGCATAAAGCTGCGTATGTACCACCTTCTCCAACATTTTAGCAAACAAGCACAATTTGGATATGGGTCTATAGTTCTCGACTGAGTCTCGCGGGCCCTTCTTATAAACAGGTGTTATAAATGCGGTCTTCCAGATTTCAGGCATCAACCCCTCACTCAAAGATCGCTGGAATAAAATCGTTAGTGGGGTGGCAAGGCTTTTAGCGCAATTTAATACAAGCACTGGTGGTATATCATCAGGGCCAGCAGATTTATTTAAATTAATACCCTTGAGTAACTTAAGGACTTCTACCTCGCGTACCTCTATAGAACCTAAGTCAGTCGACGTTACACCATTAGTCTCACTATGCTCCGGGCACGATGAAGGGGGATGTTGAGGGCTCGAACGTTCCAAAAAGTTAGCGTGAAAGTAATCACTAAACATATCGCACACGTCGCCACCGTCAGTGGCAGAGCGCTGACCGTACCTTAATTTTGAAGGGTAGGTATTAGCTTGCCTTTTAGACTTCACATAGGACCAAAAAGCCTGAGGTGTTTTAGTTATGCCTTCCTCTATTTTAGCTATATACTGGTTATACATCTCAACTTCAACCTCCTTGGCACGTTGACGGAGAGTAGTAAAGGAATTGTAGTCAGATATATTGCCGTATTTCTTAATTTTTTTATGGAATTTCGCTTTATCGCGCAGTATGTTTATAAGGGGTTTCTTGTACCATAAAGGGTATTTAGTACACGGAGTAGAAGTTTTCATTGGAATATGAGTTGATCTAAGTTCCTTAACTACACTGTAAAAGAAGAGAGTAGCATCCTCAAGCGTTCCCTTGTTTAGTTCCTGGTGCCAGAGGATACAATTAAGTGCACTATTATAAGCGTCGTAATCACCCGCATTGTATAGATATTTAGCGTGTGGTCGAATAGGCAAGGCGGGGGGCTCGTCGAGGTCTACAGATAAACAAACAGCTACATGATGACAGTTTTCAGGTACCAATCGGCCCGTGCAAGAGGAGACCGAGATTTGGTAGTTCGATAATATTAAATCGAGTATCCGGTTGTTAGAATTGACAAAACTATTATACTGCAATAAATTACATACACTCAAAGTATCAAAAAAGTTCTCTTGAATTTGGCCGATAATGTTAGTGGGTCTGAGATGACCACCCTCACCGTCAGGCGACCAAATTATGTAGGGTAGATTAAAGTCACCGAGTATTAAATATTTGTCCGCGGGGTGTGTTTGAACCACGTCTAAAAGATTATTATGAAAGTTTGTAAGTTGAATTGCCGCCGAATTACCCTGACCCTCAGTGCAAATATAAACTACACATATATGCATTCTATATAAAGCACTCGGCCGTCTTTTACGTAATGTAAGCGTTACCCACAAATCCTCGGCGGAAGAACCCCAATCACCACGTACCTCGGCCACAAGCTCTCGTCGCACCGCGATCAGAACACCACCACCGTATATTTGGTCCGTGGCAGCGTAGTTTCTATCCTGCCTCCAAACAAGGTAACGGTTATCAAAAAGTTCACTACTATCGATATCAGCGGGTAGCCAAGTCTCAGTCAAACAAACGACATCATAAGAATTTAAACACAAATTTCGATAAAATAATAGTGTCTTTGTTCGCAGGCCCTGAACATTTTGGTAGTATATACTAATAGCCATTAATTATGCAAGGTAGTTAGCAAAAAGTAGCAACAAGTTAAAAGTAGTACGAACATCTTATAGAGAAAAAACAAAAAGTCAACAGTAAATAAATTGGGTGCTGGTGGACAAAATGCGAGTTTAGCACAAAGCACATAAAGCTTAGATTGGAGTAAATAGTGAACAGCGTGAGGCGATAAGCTCGTCCGAGTACAAAGGATGCAGTTTGCGCACAAAAAATAAGTGCATGCGTATCTCAAACTTTTTAAATTAAAAATACAATCTTGAGATATATGACAATGAGTAAAGTTAATTAGCGTAAATATTTTCGTAAATCCTGCTCCGATCGTATGTGGTAAGTTGGCGAAGTAGCATTCTTTTTTAAAAGTATTTTGCATCCGACGACCCAGACGTAGTAAAAACCCAAATCCTTAGCAAGGGATTTAGTCTTGTTGAGTAGCAGCTTGTTCTCCAACGTCAGGTGGTCATTAACATAGATGGTGCTATCACCTCCCAAACCCAGCATACTAGTGGTAAGCGATTTTCTTAATTTTCTTGCTGCTGCAACAAAGTTATTTTTTAGGTGATTGTTGTGTATGGAACAGATGATGTGTTTAGTCTGTTCGTTGCTTCGCATTGACACTCGGGCAATGTAGTTTATTTGGTCCCTTGGTATGCTACACCCTATAGTGTTTCCGATCTTAGTTAATATGTCATAAAGATCTTCTGAGGTGTTAGTAGGAACACCCTTGATCTCGATGTTATTAAGCCTTGCTCGCTGCTCGCTTTCCCGTCTAAATTCCTCCAACTTAGTACATCGATCTCGTAGTACAGTCACCTCATCTTGAGTTTTCTTCAACTTGGTGACTTCATGCTCCACATCAACAACCTTGGCCGAGAGGGATTCCACCGCGTTGTCCATAAATTCAACCGCTGCCTTTAAGCTTGAAAAGTCAGACCTCATCGCTTTAAGTTCCACCAACTCTAGTTGTATGGCCTTGACGCTCTCCATCAAAGTCGGCAGGTCATCCATACGAGCCGAGAGATTCTTCAGTTCTTCGAGCACGAGCTGCATGTCAGCTACCCCAACATTTAACCTAGGGCGCGGGCTAGATGTAGCAGAAGTTTTACATTTACTGCATTTCCAAGTCAACTTGCGGTCGCCCAACTTCCTCCAACCAGCCTCTGAGATTCCAGCACAAGGGTAGTCAAACTCCCCCGCGCAAACAGAACACTTGGCACCATCTCTAAATTCTATACCACACCCCGCGCACGTAAACATTTCTGATAGGGCGTATGTAACGTTGTCGCAAAAAACTTTGAGAAACGCAGAACCACAAGCCACACTGCGTCAACTCGTAGGGTAAGCGTAAGCGAGTAGGTAGTATGTGTGCGTAATACACTGTCTACCGATACCGGTATACCGGTATACCGGTATAGGTAGGTATATTTGTATTCCGTTCAAACGACAAGTAAATAAGTCACTACACTCGCGCAGTTTTGGTGGTATAGGTAAGTATATATTAAATTTTTATTATGCACCGAACGCAGAGTCTATGTGCGAGCGAGTTAAAAAATAGCAACCGTTCGCGTCCCACGGGGGTGAGGCGGGTGGCGTCCCACTCGCCAGTTAGCACAATGTCTATCACTTGTTTACAAAGTCATAAATTACACAAAACAGTTTGCACTAAATTAGTTATTGTTTACCTGTACTTTAGTATTAAATTTGAAAAGCACTTTTGTAACACATTCCGCAAACACAAATACACGTCTTATCTAGTCGACGGCCGACCTAAACTGTAAGTATCATTAGAAGGTTGTGTAGACTGGGTAGAAATGAAATAGGTACGTAGTGGTTAGGTTGGAAGGTAGGTGGTAAGGAAAGGTTAATGATGAATCTATCTGATAGTGTTTCGAACAATTTAATGAACGGTTAATGTTTTAATGTGGAAATGTAAATTAATTGGGGTTTGCGATTATATAAGTATATTTGGAATTAGGTTATCGAAGGTTTAAAATAGGAGTCAGCATTCTTCACCTTTATAGAACTAGGGATACTAGGTATCATGATAAGGGTTCTTCTTAACCACTAGATTGATAACAGGCCAAGTTTATTAGAAATAAGTACTATTATTCAGTGAGTTTAAGTAGGTTAGTGAGTTGTTTGAATGAATGATACATGACAACAAGTACCTAGGTGGAATAGGAATTAGGATAGCTGTAAGAGAGGAGTGAATGAATAGTAGGTATAGGTAGTTATCTAGGGTAGGAAGTGTGAAGAAGGATTGAGTGAATGGGTTGGTTCGGGGACAAAATAGGGTAGTAAAGGAGTAAGGGGGTGGTAGTCAGGTGGGGGGGTGGTAGTCAGGTGGGGGGGTGGTACATGCTCTAACCTATGAAAGTATCCTGTCGAGTGCTATACACTAGCTCCCTCTTATGTGGGTCCAAATTATAGTTAAAAGAAAAGGGGGTGTACTCTCTTCCTTGTCAGTTCTACATAATATTCAGCCTATGTCTGACCATTGAGCTTAGATGGGGTTAGGGGGAATATGAGTTATTTACCTGGTATTAGTAGCTCTGGTACAGCTAATTTATAAAGACGACTTTTTGGGTACAGATAAACGGTCCTGAAATGTTTGCTGCATACTCTTAAATAGTTGTAAACATATGTTTTATCCAGTTCAGGTATACTACCACCAATACGCAAAATCCATGTCATGAAACGTTCAGGATTGACTGCTAAATTAGGGAAACGGTGAAGAGGCACACCTAAAAAAAAAAAAATGTGTTTTTACATCGAAATATAACTCACATGAAATAATGAAACTGTCAACACCTAAAAGAGGGCTTTGACATTTTAATTTTGAAGCGGTTTCAGTACATAAAGGCAATTGAAGATGTCAATGGACGAAGGTGTTATCTGACAATTTCTAAATATTTCATTTGCAAATATTACTGACAGTCAGGTTAGTCCACTGTCCACAATCTAAGAGTCTTACAACGGGCCATGGAGTGAGCTATGCTAAGGGTCAGTTTACGAACTGTTTGACACTTATTTGTATAGGCTTAGCCCATCTTTTTGTACTGTCATCTATATAACTAGAAAGTTGCTCAAGTAGTGGTTTTACAGAATAGTTATATTTTGAACCATACATCAAACTTAAAGATCAAAAATCACAAAACTGTAGACAGCACCTTCTACCACACTTACATCTTTAATTGGTGCGTGCAAAACGAAGCAACTTAAAAAGCTGCTTGCAAAAATATGTTATTAGCTTAGTGTCATTCCACATGCTCAGTTAGTAATATTTTCTTGCAGTATACACTGGGAGGTACCACATTGAAGCACCAACAACTCACCTCCTTTTTCCAGGGAGATTTCATCCTAAATTCTCAATAATAAGGTTATCAGTATCTCTCTGACTAGAAAAGGGTGTAATGGAAATCCAGTCCACATAATTCGGAATCTCTTCCACCAATACCGAGTCCTTCATCTTCATCCTTTGAAACTAACTTTAGTTCGACTTCACTTGACTAGCATTATAAGATAAATCAGTCAGTCGGTAAACTGTGAGCCGAACGCACGCCTGCACACCACTGCATCATTTGTATCGCAAATTGCCGTTTCTCAAACTTTTCTTTCGTTAGTTCATCATGTTCACTTGTCATCACTGTGAAGCAGAGGTCCGAGATGGCGTACAGTGTACTCTGTGCCTGAATCGGTTTGATTTTCCGTGTGCCGGAATTATGGAGGCCGGATACCGTAAGCTTGGCGACAGAAAAGCCACCTGGAAGTGTAGCGCTTGCAAAGCTGGACTGGCGAGCCCAAATGTATAATATGTATGTATTTACAAAAAAAAATGTATATAAGTATGTTTATCCGCATTCTGGAACCCATAACACAAGCTAGTTAAACTATGCTTACTTTGGGTCTAGAAAGCGCTGTGTAGAATGTCGTAGAATATTTATTTATTTATATATTATTTATAATTAACCTGCCTGCAAAGCTGCCACCCGGTTGCACAAGGAGACCTCGATAATATCTACCAAGAGCTCCGTAAGCTCACAGATCAATTAGCGCCGTTACCTATGTTAATTGAAACCGTGAAGACAATTCAGACTGATATCTCCGACCTCAAAACTATGAGGAAGGAAATGTCCGAGGTACAGAATTCTTTAACCTACGTTCACGGTTCAGTTGAGGAGCTTACTAGTAAGCTGACGGAAGTTGATAGGCAGATTGAATCCCTGCAAGAAACGAAGGAAAGCCTCTCAAGATTTGAACATCGGCTAGAGAGAATGCAAATGGCCATGGGTGAAAATGAACAGAGACTGCGGTGGAATAATGTTGAGATAAAGGGTGTTCCAGTATCTGCGTCTGAAAACCTCTACACTATTGTGGCCAAAATTGGTAGCAGAATTAACTGTGTGGTCACAAAGGATCATATCAATTATATCGCTCGTGTTCCTCAGCGCAACCATAAGGATGCCAAGAACATAATAATGTCTCTGCACAACCGGTACTTGAGAGATGATTTCGTAGCCGCCGCCAAAAAAATTAAGTCACTATCAGTAACGGACTTGGGTATGAACGGTGACAGCAGAATCTTTATAAATGACCACTTAACTCTCGAAAATAAACAGCTACTGAATAAAGCCAAAAGTCTTGGTAAAGAGAAGAATTTTTCGTACATATGGGTCAAGAACTGCAAAATACTAGTGAAAAAAAACTCAACTTCTCCTACATATGTGATCAAATCAGAATTAGATTTAAAAAAGATAACATAGTTATAAATCATATTATTATATGCTTTCTAAACTTCATAACAAGTTTGAGAACCACCGCTGGTATGTATTTATATTTCTGTTCACTTAATCCTTTTGTTCGCTTATCGCAAAGAATCCGTCCGGCTACCTGCACTAATTGGTATTTCCGCATAGTGTTCTATATCCTAATTATTAAGGTCGCTTTTTGCTTTTTATCGTCAATGGTTGAAACATCTGTGTCACCCACATTTTATATAAATATTTTATTTAGATCTGATTGCAACTTTTGGTTTCAATGTTATGTATATTATGCACTGAATAGTGGAATGGTATGCTCCTATTATCTTGGCCACTTAATAATACGTGTTATAAGCAATCGGTTGTTCGTTTTCATACATGCAGATTTCCGTACTATATACAATATAACGCTATACTTGTTGCCGAAAGCTTATTAAGCCTCCACATCGTTTCCTTTATCTTATATGCTAAACTTATTGCTATATACCCTTTTTACAAAAATGCTAATTATTTTTTTATATCAAAACTTTCGTGGCTTGCGCAATAAAACTGCAGACCTTCTAGGACATGTATTAGTAAACCAGTATGATATGATATACATAAATGAACCACATAGAATATACATAATACGTGTTATAGGCATACATTTGATTGTTTTTACACACAATAACAATACGCTTTGTTTGTTGCCGAAAGCTTGTTTTTATGCCATATATATCGTTTCCTTTATTTTATATGTTAAGTTATTGCTATGTACCCTTTTTACAAAAATGCCAATTAAAATTTACTATCAGAACGTTCGTGGCCTACGGACTAAAACTACAAACTTTCTAAGAAATGTATTATTAAACCAGTATGATGTGATATGCATAAGTGAGTCATGGTTTAACGATGACTTTGACAGTAATGAGTTGTTCGATGATCGTTATATTGTTTGGAGGCGGGACAGGGATTACTTGAGGAGAAATCAGAAGGTGGTGGTGTTATCATTGCTGTTCGACGCGAGTTCGCCTCGGAGGAGCGTGATATCTGGTCTTCATCCGCTGAAGATATGTGGGTAACAGTCACCCTCAATCGATCTAGGCCTAAAGGAGTATGTAGGCTGCACATCTGTACAGTCTATCTCTGTAAACAGAATCAAGGGAACTCATTTACTACCCAACTGACTGCTTTTTATAATAAATTATTAGACATTATACTAAATAATATAACCGACACTTTCATAATTCTAGGAGACTTCAATTTAAGTAACTTAACATGGCACTTATCTGATGATGGGTTTTCCTACTATCCTCAAAATATTGAGGGTGCAATTCAGTCTGAATTTTTCGATATTTTGAACACAAGTAACATGCTTCAATACAACAGTCATCTAAACTCAAACAATAGGATATTAGACCTGATTTTGTGTAATAATCACGTGACTGTTGATAAATGTCTAGATCCCTTAGTCTCTGAGGATACCCATCACGTATCTCTTAGTATAATCGCGGATTTTGTGGATCACCGAGCATTGGCAATTCAACAGAGAAAAAAATATATGTATCACCTAGCTGATTTTACTTCAATATCGCAAGGACTGGATGGTTTCGACTGGCATAAGGATCTCAGTATCGGAACAGTGGATAGTGCGTTATCATTGTTATATGCTAGGCTGGAAAACCTCGTACAACGTAAAAATTTCATACCATCTAAACTTGTAAAATCTGTAACTAAATATTCCCCTTGGTATAAAACCCCTCTAATCAAAATTTTAAAAGAAAAATTTAAACACCATACTAAGTATAAGAAGTACGGCAACTTATCGGACCACGTATCTTTCTTAATATTACGGGATCGTGCCAAGGAATTAGAAAAGCAAATGTACGATGATTATATTAAAATTATCGAAAATAATATTACCAAATCTCCGAAAGCCTTTTGGTCCTATGTGAAAAGTAAGCAAATGTCATGTAATACTTACCCATCAACCATGAAATATGGAACGTATTCATCTAATAAAGGGGAAGATATCTGCAACCTGTTTAATGACTTTTTTAATTGTAATTTCCTGGCAAGTATTGACTCTATGGAGATCGAGTCAAATAACGATTTGTATTGTCGGCACCAGGACACCTCTGTGGATATCAGCTCTGCAGTGGTCCATGAGACTGAAGTTCTCAAACTTCTAATGACTATTGATTTAAACAAGTCGGCTGGTCCCGACGGTATTCCGGCCATCCTCATATATAGTTGTGCTCATAGCTTGTCTCTGCCTTTGACAATATTATACCAGCGAGCACTTGATGAAGGTGTGATGCCACAAATCTGGAAGGCAGCATTCATTACCCCCTTACACAAGAAAGGCTCAAGAGACCTTATAGAAAACTACAGGCCTATATCTAAACTCTGCCTTTTTGCTAAGACTCTCGAGAAACTTGTTTACCCCTCAATCTATCGTGGCATCAAACAGTCTTTAAGCAACGCTCAACAAGGCTTTTTGAAGAATAGGTCCACCGTATCTAACCTGCTTACTTGTTCTGACTATCTAACACGCATTATGTCTGAACCTTCGCAAGTCGATGTGGTTTATACGGACTACAGTAAGGCGTTTGATAGAATACATCATTTTACCCTTTTACAAAAGCTACAGCGCATAGGTATTAGGGGAAACTTATTCAGATGGTTCAAATCATATATTAAAAATCGCTGTCAAACAGTAGTGCTGAATGGGTTTACCTCTATAGTTTCAGAGATACCATCTGGAATACCGCAGGGATCCCTTTTGGGTCCTTTGTTATTTATTATATTTGTTAATGACATAGATTCTTGATTCTTCATTATTTTCTTAATAAGGTCTTCTGTCATTTGATAATCCAGTTGTTCGAGCCACTGGATAACTTTCGCCTTCACTTCACGTCTACTTAGGCCAACGATGTTTAGCTTTTTATTTGTATCATTGTACAATTTGCAGCTTATACTGCGTGTTTGTCTTCTAGCGAAGGAGGTTCTGTAGGTCACACGGGGGCACACAGATGACTGGCTACGTTTTTTAGGATCTGGGAGGGGGACAGTACGGTGCTTTCTAAGTATTGTTTTCAAAATAAATAGCTTACGGACCGAGAGAACCTTACAGTGTGCATATAGACTTACAGTGGGATACCTGTAAGGTTTTTTGGTCGTAACCTTCAACACCGCTCTCTGTGCCCTCTCCAGTTTAAGGAGTCGGGTCTTGGCTGCTCCACCCCATACCGTGATGCAGTACTGTGTTACAGATTGGCATAGAGCCAGATAAACTTGGGTTAGTTTATCCTGGGGTAGGGCATCACGCAAGGACTTAAAGATAAGACGCCTTACTCTTCCTGTAACCAATTCTATCTGTTTGTCCCATTTGAGCCTGCGGTCGATATGTACTCCCAGGTATTTTACCTGTTCAACCCTGTTGAGTTCTAGACATGTACATTCACTATAGTTAGTGCAGGTGTGAGCTTTTATAGAGAAGTTTTGGCTAGAATCCGTGCTTTTAGTTAGTGAGAAGGCTATATAGTTGGTCTTGGTTAAGTTTAAAGTTAGGAAATTATTGGTTAACCAGCTCATAACTCTAGATAGTGAGTAATTGCAAATAACTTTCAAGACCATTACTACACATATGTTTCCTTCTCCATACAGTCCCACGTCCTTTAAGTGGGGTGTGAAAAATGATGACCTCATTTTTTGAGGTAAAGTTGAGGATCACCATTGTAACATTGTATGTGTCTGTAATGGTGACCCTCTTTCCTGAGACTGCCTTCAGCTTACCATCAGCTGAGGTGAAGTCAGATTCACGTGTCCTATATAATAATAATAAAAAAAAACACATAATACATAAAATTTGTTGATGACTCAAACCATTTATACATACAGGGTGAGGAAAAAGTATGGAAACCCAGGAAAATTCGGAAAACCACATGTGGTTAGTCGTGAAACAAAGGTCATACCCTAGATAACTTTCAACGAGGAATCCAACGGTGACCTCTGATTTGACCTTGAACCCTTTTTTCAAGGATATTTCAAGGTCAACGTTATTTTTGTAAATGGGAACCCCTATTTTTTATACGGGAATCGAAAAGAGCGTAAAATTTTACGTCCGGATACGTGTTTAGGTATGAGGTTAACGTAACCCCTGAAGGTCAAATAAAGGTCAAAGTATGACTTCTTAAAAATCTTACTAGTTTATTGGTAAAACAAAACAAACAAAGATCACACCCTACGTAACTATCAACGAGGAATCCAACAGTGACCTCTGATTTGACCTTGAACCCTTTTTTCAAGGTTATTTTAAGGTCAACCTAATTTTTTAAAATAGGAACCCCTAATTTTTTATACCGGAATCGAAAAGAGCGAGAAATTTTACGGGTGGTAACAATTCAATTCCGAAGATCGCATTTTTCGATTCCGGTATAAAAAATAAGGGTTCCTATTAAAATTTACTGGTGGTAGAAATTTGAAGACACAAATTTGTCACAAAATTCGGCCGGGTAGGTACCACCGTGCACGATTGCGAAAAACCCTTCATAGTAATCCAATTTCGGTTTGATAGCGTTCAGGGGTCAGCAAGTGCATAGCCGATTGTGGTCGCAGCACTAGTGGGACCGGTGCGTGTCACGCAATGATGCGACAACAATCCTCTACTGATGAGGCCGTCAAGCTGAGTGCCACCATTATTAACATGGTACGTGTATGTAATGGTGATTCTCTTTCCTGAGACTTTACCTTCACCTTACCATCAGGCGAGGTGAAGTCAAATTGACGTGTCCTAAATATAAAAAAAAATATGAAAAAAAGAGATTGACCTTGAAATAATCTTGAAATTGAGGTTCAAGGTCAAATCAGAGGTCACTGTTGGATTCCTCGTTGAAAGTTACCTAGGGTATGAGCTTTGTTTGTTTTGTTTTACCACTAAACTAGTGAGACTTTTAAGAAGTCATACTTAGACCTTTATTTGACCTTCAGGGGTTACGTTAACCTTATACCTAAACACGTATTCGGACGTAAAATTTTACGCTCTTTTCTATTCCCGTATAAAAAATAGGGGTTCCCATTTACAAAAATAACGTTGACCTCGAAATATCCTTGAAAAAAGGGTTCAAGGTCAAATCAGAGGTCACTGTTGGATTCCTCGTTGAAAGTTATCTAGGGTATGACCTTTGTTTTACGACTAACCACGTGTGGTTTCCGAATTTTCCTGGGTTCCCATACTTTTTCCTCACCCGTTATATGATGAAGGCAAGTTAAATAAAAGCTTCTAAAAGTAAAGTTTTACAAGCTTTTATTTATCTTCTATATAATATATATTTTTCATCCCACTTTCATTTCCTCAAGAGTAGAATTTTCAATTAAAAGATTAATATGAAAGATGTGGTGATCCATATAAGATTTACTTTTACTTTTTTATACTACATATTATTTATTTTTCGTGGGTGTGTAATACACCTCTGCCTACCCCTTCGGGGATACAGGCGTGAAGTTATGTTATGTTTTAAATAAAATTGCTGGTTGCACTACCAGCAATTTCAAATCAAAACACTTTTTGAAATTATATCTGTTCTTAAGTCTATGTCTAATTTTTCTGACTAAATTCTGAATTTTTGATGAGAAATTCACTGTTGATATTACAAGAAATAAATTAATCTGGTATTTATTTAGTCAAAGATTAAGTTAAATATAACAATAATAAATTAAGTTGGCTACAGCATAAGGCTACATATTGTGAATGTTTTATTAAAAATAAATGTAGGTAACTATAAAGTACCTATACAAGTCGAGTTGGTAAGAAACTCAGTAGAAATATTACCTATTGCGCAATAAGTTTAGGCAATTAGTTTACGCATTATTCGTTTGACTATTAATTATAAATTAATAAACTCACCATCGTTTGTTGTGACTGCGCAGCCTGGAACAAAACACTTTTTTACACGCATTTTTACCTGTACTTGATAAAAATGCCTAGAATAGAAGAAAACTAAATTTCAAATTCCTAATAGGAGAGCCTAAATACTTTTAATTAATGGATATGTCTAACAACAACAATTAAACAATATTAACATAGCGTAATAATATTATATAAGTAGCGTAGATATATTTATATATACCTAGACTCGACTACTCGAGACACTAAAAATAATGTTCGTTTGTCCGTCTGAAAGAATTTCCTGTTTTTTTTTTCCTCAGGCGCCGGAAGTCGCTTAACGACCTCCGTCCTCCATGAGCGCAGGCCTGGGGGTGGCAGGTGAGGCCGCCTGTCACCCCAGCAGAAGCAGGCCGGGACGACATCTCGAAACCGGAGATGGCCCAGGGTCAGTCGGGGTGCGAGGGATATGCTCTATGGGCAACCTTACACCCCGGCGTCTGTAGACCCGAGACGGCGTGCGGTTTTAGTCGGTTCAAGTCCGACATAACCGCCCCCGCTGGCTGGCGGGGGGGTATCCGAAGGGATTTCCGCACGAATAAAAAAAAAAAAGGTACATTATCACAGGCGAAAACTGCAAATTGTATTTTATGCGTGTCATACCAACGAACGATGTTGGGCAACGGAGATGGTATGTCGGAACGGCATCGTAGCTTTTTGCATTCGAGTACAAGTCTATAAAATGATGTTTTTTTTGAGTTGCCAATATCACAATAATACATCACTCAATTTTTTGACAATGTAAACAATTTGTTATATTATTGTTTAATTGTATTATAATGCTTTTTTGTATCGAATTACTGCTAGATGGCGTGGAAAACTCACTCACACTTCGAAGCAAAATCACAAATTTCGCTCGATTTTTACAATCGTTTTTCTCCATAAATCATGCAAGTTGTTAGAAAAAGGTAAACTTGCGCGCCTATCTATTGTAGAAAAGTGATAAAATCATAGATATAGGAGAATAGAAGATAGGCCCTAAGTTGCATATATAATTCTTGGTTATGCAAATATGATTCAAATTGAACCTCAATAACAGAAACATGTCTGTCTCATTCTAACACGCCATTATTTACGAATGCAAAGCAAATACAATGTATGTCATCACTCTCAAATTTCTGTAGACATTACTGTGACGTCACAAAGCTCCGCCTTGAAGCACATCCGCCATTTTAGGATTGCACTTTCCATAGACTAATATGCACTTTCATAAGTACTTTAGCCGTCAGTTTCACGAAATTCGCTTTTAATTTTTAGTTTTTTATTGAAGTGTGTTAGTTTCGGTGCATATTGTCCTATTTAAAAGGTTAAGTAAACGGTAAACAACATGAAAAAGTGTCGTATCAGAGGATGCAATTTGAATTCTCTATGGAATGACGGAGGTTTGTCATTTTTCAAGTTAGTTTCCATTTTTCGATGATATGGCATATTTTGCGCATTTTCTTGTAAACAAGTAATTAGGACTTTAGATTTGATTTCCCGATATTTACTGTAATACTTATTACATTTTATAAATTTAATCAAAACAAGAAAACATTTGCATTGTTTACATTTAAAAGTAGTGTTGTTTCCCACCTGTTTATGTATTAACTATCGATAAAACTGTATTCATGGATATATATATTCTGAGAGGTAAACTTATTCAAAAAATTTCTGGACGCATTAATCATCTTCAATGTGTATCATATCATCAGTAAAGTGAATATAACAAAAGTGATGTGTCAAAAGTCTTTTGTATTCAGTAATGAATGGTCTAGAATTATTCATTTTAGTCTGCTCGTTATTACAGATTTCCGAAAGATGAAACACTTAAAAAGCTTTGGATACCATAGGTAAAGAAAACAAAACCAGGAGCAATCATAAGAATATGTTCCCAGCTTTTTGAAACAGATTAAATAAACAAAACATTAGATGTGGTACGCCTGAAAGATGACGTGGTGCCCACTCTTTTTCCAGTAAGTATCTATTTGGCCTCTGGAAATATGTAATATATATCTTTAAATATACATTGTAAATTATTATAGTGCTTATAACTTTTATATATTTTTCAGTTTACTTGTTCGTCAATGGAACCTAGAGTGGCAGTGTCAACAAAAATTGATAACAAAGATGTACAAGAGGTGAGCTTCATATTTTTTATTTAACTTACACACATCAGTCTGAAATCACACATTGCAAGTCTTAAAATATGACAGAAATGGAATGCTTGTATAATTAATGGTTTGTTTTTGTTATAGCTATTGAAACTCCTTGTTGTCGTTACTTAGCAACATGTGTTTCTAATATTTGTTAGATGTCATTCGATTTTATGTTTTCGTCTTGTCAATAAAATAATCTAGTTTATGTTATCAAGAATCGCGTTCATTTAAACTGTGCAACTATAATAGGTTACGGGCTAAGCAAGATTTAACATGGATAATCTAACCACGAAGTTGCTAATCGGTAATTTTGTAGGGAAGATAAATTGGTCGAGCTGGAAGTACAAGATTTGCATAGCTCTTCAAAGCATTCCAAATGCTTTAGACGTCGTGGAGGGTAGATTGGTACGACCCAAACTAGACGTAGGAGCAGAAGCCCAAGCAGCAGGAGCAGGAAACACGTTTGCTTCTTTCGTAAATGCTGACTGTAGTGCTCTCCTACTATTGACAAGTAACATGACTGATGAAACATTACAAAAAGTCATGCGGTTCAGATCCGCACGTGAAGTTTGGTTGGAACTACACAGATTGTTTGATGGCATCAATGAAGATAAAAGTTACAACTTATGCATGAGTTTCTTTGGATTCAAACGGAACGCTGAAGATGACATCGCGACGCATATGAGTAAATTGAAGAATATATGGTCCGAGCTCTCTCAAGACTTGAAAAAAGACAATAAGGAGTTACCCGAACTTCTATTGATCTGCAAGATACTTGACACGCTAGGCGAGGAATATACTTCATTTAAGAGTAGCTAGCTCTTGGTACAAAAATCAGAACGAACTGTAGACAGTTTGACCAACCATCTCTGCGCATTTGAAAGAAACTTGGCAAGTAACTCAGTACCTGATCAAGAAGTTTTCATAACCAGTTCGAATGCTCAAAAACAGAATGTGAAGAACAAGGATAGAAAGCTAAAGTGCAATTACTGTGCAAAAGTTGGTTACCGCGTCAAGAATTGTCAGAAATGAATTCAAGATGGCAAACCACCGAAGAACAGTAATCCACTGAAGGGCACTAGAAATCCAACTACTTCTCAGGCTTCAGTTGTGAATATGACTGTGATGTTTATGCAGAATACAGTCTGCACTATTGAGCAGGACAGTTGGTACGTAGATAATGGTGCCACAAGCCACATCACTAATAGAGGCGACTTGTTTACAACTAACCAACGTTTTAATGAAACGCATACGGTCACGACTGCCAATGGCAATATTCTTCAGGCCAAAGGTAAAGGATCTATCGTCGTTGAAGCCAATGTTGAAGGGAAAGTCTTGCCTGTCACTCTAGAAGAAGTATGGCATGTTCCGGGTATCCAGAAGAATCTATTTTCGGTCCTAGCGGCTCATGATAAGAACGCTGATAGCATATCGGTCAATGGAGCTATCAAGATCGTCGGTAGTCGACAAAAAGGTGGAGGTCTCTACAAGCTGGAAGTCAAGAATGTTATAACAAAGAAGATGGTCGCTAATTTGTCTACAGAGACTCAGCTATATCACGAGAGATTTGCCCATCAGAATAAGCGGCACATCCGAGCATTTGTGAAACGAGAGTTAGGGATAGAGCTACCCATAGATGAGACACTATGTGAAAGCTGTCTATTCGGAAAGTCGCACAGGCATTAGAGCATCACGAGCTGGCGAGCTTATGCACAGCGACGTGTGTGGACCGTTTCCCAACTCTATCACGAACTTACGGTATTTTGTACTTTTCCGCGATGATTAGTATATGTTATTTCTGAGCTCGTAGCCTCTTGGGCCGGGGCCCTCTTGGGTCGGGGGCCCGTGGCATTTTGCCAGCCCTGCCACCCTATAGTTACTGGATGGAGCTATCGGTAAACGTAACACGATAATAGACCCGATATTTTTTTACAAAATGTAAGAAACTATACTATTTCCATTTCTTTATTTTCTCGATGACAGTTCTAATTTGATAGTTGTAGTGTTGTGACCAAATAAGTAATGATATCGATCGCAGCATATATTTATTATGTCTTGAACAAAGACAAATACAACAAAAACATTTAAATATATTTTTTCAAGGTGGGAACACATAATGGCCCACCGCCATGTTGTGTTTATTTTAATCTGTCACTCGCAACAAGACGGTCGTGCTATATAGTCACTACATTTCCATTCGCTGAGTTTTTTCACATTATCCATACGTTACGTTGTGTATTTTGTGTTCCTCCGTGTTGATTGCTGCCCAGCTGTCAAATATCAAAATGCCTAAGGGCAGAAACTACGTTACGCGGGCCCCGCGCGTGTCCATACAAAAATGATACGCGCGGCCTCTCGCGCATTTGCCTGCTCGGGCGCCCGTCGCGTGGTTCTTCCGTGCAACGGGGCCCGCATGCACGCAACGGAATCCCGCATCTCGTTGGACGGATGCACGCGCCGAGCCCGCTAGCGGTTAACACGCACGTGCTTGTTCAGTTGATAACGCTATCGCGAACCGACCCAACGATACAGAAAGGGTCTGAAAGTGTCGTCCTGTCATATGGGACCATTCAAGCGAACTATATAGAGACCGGGACGCTAAATCAAAAGCATGGCTAGACATTTCTAAAGTATTGTTTGTAATATTTCGATGAGTGAGGCGGAAAAAAACATACAAGGTAGGTACACTCTTTATTTATTTTATGATTACATACATACTTGCTACAGTAGCCAAAGACAACTATTTATTTGTAAGTACAGGTAATATTTATACGGACTGGTTAATAATAGGTATAGTTAATAACAGAAGTGACGCGCTATTTAAAAAATAATAATAATATGAAAAACTATATTAAAAAGCTGAGCACATTGTACAAAAGGGCCAAAGAAATGTCCGTAATAACACGTAAAATATACAAATAAACAACGGGGCGTGGCCGGTGGCCATACACATTTGTGTATGGAATACACCATGTTTGTATAAAAAAAATATAAAAGCCAACCATCTTCAATAAATACTGCGATCTTGCCATGACAGCTGTCCGTCTGCAACGAAATAATCTGCGAAGGTATCGCGTAATGCATACGAATGTCTTTGGGTATTTCCAATTCTAAACCTTCGAACGGAACGTATACGGTCTGGTAATATGATAATATCTTCGAAGTCATTATTTTGACTTCTTGATCTTATAAAATTATGCAAAATACAAATTGTTTTAACAAGACAAATTGCTTGGTCTTTTGCAACGTTCAATGCACGATGGAGTATGCGAAATTTATTAGCCATACCAAATGTGCTTACTCATTGCCCGTAATACACAACGATAAACCAACCAATACTGCTGCAACCACAGCTGTGCCTATGTAGTATTGTAGGAGATGAAGCATTCGGGTTATCTATAATCTGTCCATTCGTTTATTTTCTTTTTGACAGTTTGAGACAGTTCGAAATTAGTGACGCCCTCGCACGTTACCGATTCCATTCAAAATAATTATCGATTTTATTTAAGAACAACTTTCAATCGATTTAATACATCGACATAATTTAATATAAATATTAACTAGCATTTATCAGGTTTTTAAAAATTATATAAGAAATAAATAAATAATAAATCAATAAAATTATACTATTTATACATATAAAAAATATAAGCTATAAGCGCATTATAAACAGGTTATCACTAGCAATATCATAACACATTGCGTCACTGACCCGGCGACGCCATATTGTTGTTACTTGCCATGCGACGCTTGTGTCACAGTCACTGTTTTTCAGTTCATTGTGTATTCTTTTACAATATCATAAGTTGAGTTGAGTATTTATATTCCTCCTTATCGATACGTAAATTCTTCAGTTGAGCATACTTAAGTTCTCAATATGCCGAAAGGAACTGTGTTAAAAGGACAATCGAGGGAGTTTGTGAGACGCCTTCAAGAATACTTTGAGAAGGAATGTCGTAATGGTGCACCGCTACTACCAATATCGCAGGTTCGAAACCGTGTAGCTGCCGCCTTAGGAATCAGTGTTCCAACAGTTACAAAAATTGTTTACAGCGAATAAAATGATGCAATTATTAAATAGTGCGTGTGGTGATGTGACTCCTGAAAACTGGGGCCGGTCGTGAAGAGAACAAGAAAAATAATAATATCTGATTGGGATCGAGATGTTGCAATTGACAATATAATAGAACAAGAATTGATTATTCGTGTAACAGAGGACTCAACTGACGAGTCTAGTGTAACTTAAGAAGAAGAGTCTGATGAATCAGTGTAATAAATAATATTAATAAATTTACTTGTTTAATTTGTATACCGAATAACCTAGCTAGTTTGTTAAATAAATATATGTGATTTTCCAAGTATATTTGTTCATAACTCTTGATTTAAACTTGCCGTAGACGTTATTAACTATGCGTTTTAAAATTAAATTTCACTAACACGTGCATACTTACAATCTAAGTCAGCTGTCGAAAAGAAAATAAATCAATTTACAAATAACCGATTTTCAGACCATTGATCGATTTATCATTTATGTCAAGATCTGTTTTATAGTCTGTGTCTGTTTGTTATACACAGCGCACTTCACTAAGTTTTCGGTACACTATAAACTTGCACGTGCTTCGTCATATTTTTATAAAACAATCCATAGATATTGTAAAAAAGACGCTCGTACAAGTTTCCACAGGATCTGTTAAAAAGAAAATAAACGAATGGACAGAGTTTAGCCGTGTCTGCGGATATGGCCGCATGACACGGCTCGAGCTCTCGATTTGAATCATAAAAAAAACATATTTAATTATAGGTTAACAAGGGCGCGACGTTATATTGAGTGTACATTTGGTATTATGGCTAATAAATTTCGCATACTCCATCGTCCATTGAACGTTGCAAAAGACCAAGCAATTTGTCTTGTTAAAACAATTTGTATTTTGCATAATTTTATAAGATCAAGAAGTCAAAATAATGACTTCGATGATATTATCATATTACCAGCAGTGCTATTCTCTAAGGACACAGCCTTGCGCGCAGCGTTGCGCTCGTCGACGAGCTCGCAAAATGCTGCTTTGGATTTATATTTTATTTTAATTTTGATTTTAATTTATGATTTAGATTTAGATTTAGATTTAGATTTAGCCTAAATTTAGATTTTAGATTTAGATTTAGATTTAGCCTAAATTTAGATTTTAGATTTAGCCTAAATTTAGATTTTAGATTTAGATTTAGATTTAGCCTAAATCTAAATCTAAATCATAAATTAAAATCAAAATTAAAATAAAATATAAATCCAAAGCAGCATTTTGCGAGCTCGTCGACGAGCGCAGCGCTGCGCGCAAGGCTGTGTCCTTAGAGAATAGCACTGCAGACCGTATACGTTCCGTTCGAAGGTTTAGAATTGGAAATACCCAAGGAGATTCGTATGCATTACGCGATACCTTCGCAGATTATTTCGTTGCAGACGGACAGCTGTCATGGCAAGATCGCAGTATTTATTGAAGATGGTTGGCTTTTATATTTTTTTTATACAAACATGGTGTATTCCATACACAAATGTGTATGGCCACCGGCCACGCCCCGTTGTTTATTTGTACATTTTACGTGTTATTACGGACATTTCTTTGGCCCTTTTGTACAATGTGCTCAGCTTTTTAATATAGTTTTTCATATTATTATTATTTTTTAAATAGCGCGTCACTTCTGTTATTAACTATACCTATTATTAACCAGTCAGTATAAATAAGATAAAAGATAAAATATTCTTTATTGTACACCATAAAAGTATTTCTATATAAATAATATTCGACTTAAGTTTAATGTACAATGGGCGGCCTTATCGCTAACAGCGATCTCTTCCAGGCAACCTTTGGATGGATAGAAACCAAAAGAGATGATAAGGGTAGTGTACAATGAACGATAAAAAGAAGAAAAATTATAAATATGTTAGATAAATAAACAAAATTACATATAGATCAGTTGTATTCAATATATATAATACAAAATATTTACATAATTATACCTATACTATCCATATAGTCCGGTATATATATAAGATAGTCACCTAACGGGAGATGGACAGATAGTGATCTTTTAACAGTTTTTTAAAAGACACCAATGACTGTGCTCTCTTTATATGTAGTGGCAGTGCATTCCACAGGCGAACTGCCTGAATAGTGAAAGATTTATCGAAGAATCTTGTAGAATGTACTGGCATTTCCAGTCTCAAATTTTCTGATGACCTCAGAAATCTTGAATGTGTGTCACGAAGGAACTTGAACCGTTCTTTGAGATAAAGGGGTGTACAAGGATTAACACATTCCCTGCTGCCCTAATAGTAAATATAAATGCAGGTATACTGAAAAAACACACCATTGTTGTTATTACGCACATATGTATCGAGCTATAAAGATTTCATGACGCGGGTGCGGGCGAACACGCTACGCGCGTATTCTCAAAGACGTTACAAGCAGACTGGAAAACACATATGTTGTGGGTTGCGAAGTCGTCACGCGTTTGTTTGTGTTTGACAATTAACACATTCTATGCCCACGCACCCGGCTCACGGGTGCAACAATATCAAGTTCGTATGCCCAGAACCCGGCTCACGAGTCGTAACTAAACACGGCTATTCATGCCCAGCACCCGTCACGCCGCGGGTCCAAAATTAAAATACGATATCAGGGTTGACAAAGTTATCAGTTATCAAATAAAATGAACTAAATAATGCAGAGTGCTTTCAATATTGTTTGAAATTCGAAACCGAAGCCATATTTATGTACCTAATAAAAATAATCTCTCGTGTGCCCACAACCCGGCTGACGAGTCGTACGACAATCGAGTGTACAGTGTACATAGCTATTGTAAATGTGCGCACGCTTATAGCACCCGTCCAGCGGGTGCACATTATATTAGGGTTGAAAAAATAAATAGTTAGAGAATAAAAGGAGTCACATAATGCAGAATAGTCGTTGAATTCGGCATTCACAAGCCATGCATTATTATAAAATAATGTTTATTCACAAGAAAGATCAACATATTCGCCGAAGTTCGTTTTTATACGTACAATTACCCGTTGCTAGCGCTTGCTGCCTCGAATATTCCAAGGACTTCTTCTGGATGTATTGGCACAAAGTTTCGCTTTCAAAATGAATAAAGTTAAACAGATTGACTATGCGCCGCCGGACGGGGCCGTAAATCCTTTCGTGTGCTTGACGCGCGCTCGTAATTATTACCGTCGTGTGCCCGGCCATAAAAAATTCTGGCAAGTATTACGTTGTATGTGTGCATAAGCATTTCAAATTTCGCGCCACAACATAGTGCGCTGATACAGGTGTTTCCTTTTGATAGTTGAAAAATGCTGGATAATAAATAAAAAAACGTGTACGAAATTGTATCTTTTATTTATTATTATACACTATTGTTCTACTACTCGTTGCGACTTGCAATTTCGAAATCCATGCTGCGTTTTACATAAGAGTGCGCCATGGATACGAAATCGCTGTCGCCGTCGCGTGTAGCGACAGGTTCATGGCCTTTGGCCATAAACCAGAAGGTAAAAAATCACTTTTATTAACGGCCGTCATGTTTATAATTAGTAACTTGCACTTCCATTACTTCCTAAATATGAATTTTTATGATCATGATTAGATTTTAATATTTATCATCTTGTAGTGTTAAGTTCAAAATAAATCGAACTCAAGTATAAAATAAGTGTCACATTAAGATTTCGCCAATGCACGTGAGTTTGCATTGGCGAAATCTTACCTAATGTGAAACCTAAATAAATATAATCAAAATTTGACACAACTTTTAGGTATTACTTGAGTTGAAATTAGCTATTTCAAGGCGCCGAAAAATAAAAAGAAAGTAATCACTTACATGTAAAAGCTTTTTCCATAACAAAAATGTTATACTTATACAAATATTTTAAACAACTTACAACACTTTGTGAAACGCTGCCTCCGGGAACCTCGCCATCGTCAATATTTCTATCTAGCTCCATTGCCTACGGTTATTAAAGAATTAGTCTTCTATTCTATTGTTCTTAGTATTCGTAATAAAATATGTGTAGGTATCCTTACCTTTTTTTTTTTTTTATCGTGCGGAAATCCCTTCGGATACCCCCCCGCCGGACAGCGGGGGCGGTTATGTCGGACTTGCATCGACTAAAACCGCACGCCGTCTCGGGTCTTCAGACGCCGGGGTGTAAGGTTACCCATAGAGCATATCCCTCGCACCCCGGCTGACCCTGGGCCATCTCACCACTAACAGCATCGCTCATCCTGTCTCCTCTGAAAGCAGAGGAGTACGGAGAGCGATGTGTTCCCGCCACGTTGGGTATTGGCCGACGATCAATGCCAACCCTATGAAGGGGTGAAGGGGAAGCCATTGACCGCCGCCCAGGGTGTACCGGCCGCTCCGATTCCGTTCCCCCCGGACTGCAGCGGGATCGGAATCGGAGCGACACTCGAGGAGGTCACCCAACACACACCCCTGTAATATTACAAATGCAAAAGCGAATGTGTTTGTTTATTTGGCTTGCACACCGTAAGTAGGGGAAATAATAAAATTTCAAGATGATTGAGAACCTTTTTTTAAAAAAAAAAGGTGCTCCATGATCATGAAATTTTATTATTTATAGGAAAGAGACTATCATCACCAAAAATATGCGGGTGAAACCGCAGGCAAAAACTAGTAATATACCGTCCATTGACTGGTAAAAACAATTTGAAGATGAAAAATATTATATTCTGAAATAATCTGATCAATAAAACATGTTATAAAAAAGAATCCGATTTTAATTATGTACAACACTCGTCCGGGGGATAGTGGTCACACTATACCCACAGCTGCACCAAAAGAAATTGGAGAGTAGAAGCCGACGAATCGCACTTCTACTCATTAGGAGGACACGGATATGTCTAATGGGGCTGTTAACTTGCCTGCGGCAAGCTAGACATATCGAGGCCCGCAAGAAATGTGTTTCCTGCCAGGGCCAGTCACACTCTCCGCTGTACACTTGCAAATAGTCCTGTTTGTTCAGAAACCTGTCTACGTCCAGGACCACAACCATGATATCTGAAAAGAAAAAGAACGCTGTTCAATTGAATTGATAGCATCATACAATATTGTTACATATAATATACCTAGATGCAATAAAATCGTAATGCAAGTATCAAACATTGACGAATAACAACATTGCTGGACACATTTGATCAAAGAAATACGGCAAACCAAGCTATATTACATTTAATTTGAATAATTTTACATTCTACATAATATAAATAATAGAAAAATGAATAGAAATACATATGTACTTACACTAGTTTATTTTTGCCACAATCACAAAGTAAACAACAAAAACACACCTGTTGCGCGCGCGTCACCTGAATTTGAACATTTTTTTTTATTGTCATTCCCACGACGTAATTATTCACTCCCGATCGCCAAAAAATCAATTCAGTTCACTTTCGATGCAAACAAAAATAAATCGTAACAACCTAAGAATAATTCGTAAAATCGCATGTAAAGTGTTTTGTCGTGGATCCACGCTTAGACACTTAGGCTTAAAAGTGTGGTGGCCGAAATTAAGAAAAAAAAAGTTTTGTCTGTTTTGTTAGAGGAACTATTTAAGTTCGACAGTTCGTGTTCAAACTTGTTGCAATTGTAACTATAACTGCAATTATGTAAGTATTTTTATATATTGATAAAGAATTTAGTTATTTATTATTCTATTGTCAGTGTGGATATATATTATTCTATTATTGTTTCAGCAAAAGAAAACAATGTGCAACGTTTTATTCCGGTAATGATTTTAATGTTATACTTAGTAGAAACTTTCGAATAATTCCTCTATTTCAACGTAAATATATTTTTTAGGGTATTGAATAGGTACCCACTGAATGCTTACAAATTACATCCACATTTTCAAACTCATAAGTATCATGAGCACACGAGGGCCCCGCTGTTACTCTGGCAAGGAAATAAATGGTGTATTTGAATCAGGATACCCACCAGGTATCTTTGCTGCTGCATTTCAAATACCTGGTATGTCTATTTAACAATAAACTGTGTATGGGCATACTAACAAAGATGTTGGATGGTGGTAACCTACTTAAAAAAAATTGGCATTGTATTTTACCTACTGTTCCAATATAAAATGTGGGAAATGGCTGAAGCATGTAGTAAATATGCACTGTATACTAATTAAAAATGTAATGGCTTGCACATTTAGTAATCTTTTGCATTGTGTGTTACTGTTTTAGATGTGGGGAGTGGCTGCGAAAAGTAGTGTAAGTTTTTACAAAATTTCATTCATAAAACTGATTTTCAACTGCAGAATAAACAATACTAAAATGTGTCTCCTAATCAATCCTAATTGTAGTGAATGTAAATCAAGGTATCAATAATGATTTATCTACAAATTGATTATTCTCAAGACTTATTGAATTAAGTTATACAACCTGTATTTCTAGTGTTGCAGTGTGCAAAAGCTTGCAACACTAATAATGAAATAACTTAGGTAGGAAGTAAGTTGATCCACTGTCTCTTGTAAGTTGTAGATACACTTGGGAATATAAATTGTAACCAGTTCCATCTGAAGCTTTCACCACAGAGCCCGGGCTCCGCTCACTTATTCTTTTGATTTAGCTTATACGGCTTACATAGGTTTGGTTTTATAACATATCCTGGTGATGCCCCAAAAATAGTTCTTCGTCAAGCATGAACAGCTAAAAGATTTATATTTTATATGGCATGATGGCCCTTCCTAATATTTGCCAGTTCTACATGCATGATGATTGTAATACATACAGACAGACAAGGTATACTGTACTACATGCATGATGATTGTAATACATACAGACAGACAAGGTATACTGTACTACTGGCTATGATCCTGACATACACCTTTCGTTTCTTCTACTTTCATAATAATATAATTTTATTGTCATTTTATGTGTACAGCTGCAATAAGGAGCAGCAGGAGCCGGCTGCTACGCCACCGGTGGAGGAGCTGGCGGTTACAGCACCGCCGGTGTCGCAGCAGCCGCGCCGCATCAGCCGGCACCAAGTGCGGCTTTATGAGAGGCTGCTCCTCCCCGAGCTGCGAGCGCCGGAGACACGGCAGCTGCTGGAGCCTGAGCTGCGCGCCATGAAGGAGCGTTGGCGCGCAGCTGTAGCGACGCGCGCCGTGGCGAAGGCACTCGCAGCCGAGGCGGCCACATCAATTGAATAACGGGCCCTATACATATGGAATTATTCCATTTGTATAGGGCCCTAAAATATTAATGAACTTGTATATAATAAATTTGTAAATATAAGTGTTTTTTTTACTTTACACAGTGATATTGAAATTTGCAACAATAGAAATAAAAAACAGGTTTCATATACCTACCTAAAGCGTGAATTCTTCAGAAAAGGCTAGCCAAATCGTACACATCGACGCAAAGTGAAATCGCGTCGACACGTCGATATTGCTTTGATTAAGCCTTTTCTGTAGAAGTCACGCCTAGGTACTTATATATTTTCCCAAACCCGAGGGGGCCATCTCGAAACCGGAGATGGCCCAGGGTCAGTCGGGGTGCGAGGGATATGCTTTATGGGCAACCTTACACCGGCGTCTGTAGACCCGAGACGGCGTGCGGTTTTAGTCGGTTCAAGCCCGACATAACCGCCCCCGCTGGCACGCGGGGGGGGGGGGGTATCCGAAGGGATTTCCACACGAAAAAAAAACAAAGGTACTTATATATTATTTAATTTTTTTGATTTTTTTTTTAACCGCTTTCCTTTCCTTCCCTTCCTTTTCCGGGTTTTTATGACGGGCACGTCTGGAACAATGCACGCCTTCCTCACTGGCAAGCCGTCGAATTCCAGCGTGCACTGCCCAGCGCGCACCATCAGCGACGAAATTGGCTCTGGTGACCCGGCACTCCCGGCAGCGACGGCGACGCCACCGCCATTTCTTGTCGACGCCAAAGGAGCTACGACCACCAGCTCTGGTGACCAGGAAGCGACGGCGACGCCACCGCCATTTCTGGTGGACGCCAATGTGGTCACGAAGATTTCTGGCGACGCAATTGGCTCTGGTGACCCGGCACTCCCGGCAGCGACGGCGACGCCACCGCCATTTCTTGTGGCCGCCAAAGTGGTCACGAAGATTTCTGGTGACCCGGCACTCCCGGCAGCGACGGCGACGCCACCGCCATTTCTTGTCGACGCCAAAGTGGTCACGAAGATTTCTTCCCTAATAAAAAAATGATGTAAAAAAGCTTATAATAAAATGTTGATAAGATTTACACAATCAAAAGAGATGAAGGTATGTAAAAGAGTTTCCAATAGCGAAAGCTTAGTAAAATCATGCTATCGTATTGTAGGAACTATCCAGTAATATTCTATCAGGTAAAATAAACAATACTTACATTATTTTTCTGCGTAGGTATCGAACAATTGTCAACGGTGCGCTCGCGCAAAGTTCAAACGACTTTTTTTTTTTCTTTTACCAGTCCGCACATAGTCATCAGGCCCTATTGCCTAGTCTTACCTAAATTGTTATTATTAGCCAGAGTAAGATTTAATAACATCAAATGAGGGCTGTAACCCGTGTTGCTCTACGCACATCTATTTTTATTATTTTAGCACTTAATTAATTAATCCAACCGATTTTATTGAAGTCTGTCGACGCATCATAATTTAATAGTATTTTTCATCACATCACTAATTAGCTACTTTTGAAAATAAGTTTTGACATTTAAAACTTATAAATTGCTGAAAAAATGGTTGTGCTCTTGGCTATTGTTTTTGTTTTTGTTTCAGTTAACAGTTTCATCTATATGTACAGGTAAGTTCATTGTTGTGCTTTGATTAGAAAAAATACGTAGTTCTAAAGAAAAAATGCTTGATCTCATTCAATAGTATCAGGAATAGTAACCTAGTGCATTTATTTGTCAAATTAGAGCATTTATAAGTCAATTGAAATTTGGATACATAAAAGTACCTAACTATACACATTTCATACCTTGCGTTATTTTCACGTATTTTATACCTTCTAAGAAATATAATATATTGTTATACTAGCTGGTTATATAGTAGTTTAGTATTCCACGCGGCTCCGCCCGCGATCGCCTCCTACCGGACCTATTCCCAGGATAATTCTCTGCCAAATTTCATTCATCCATACAAACTTGCATTTATTATATGAGTGTGATGTGATTTGAGATGAATAATATGACGACTTAATTTCAGAAAGAAGAAACAAGACGAGCGGCGTGTGGTGCTGTGGCGGAAGGCACACGTGGAACGCAGGCTCTGGAGACACGCGTGCCAAAGCGTCCAGCCCGCATTGCCGCGCGTCTTCATTCAACGGCAGCGTCCTTCAGCGCCCATACCAATTCCAAAGCGGCGTAGGCTGGGTTGCGACTGGTAGATACTTTTTATCACCAGTCTCAACCCAGCCTAAATAATATAAATGAACTTTTTATATGAAAAACTATGTTTTATTAGTAGGTACTCTCTACTACAACTCGTCTACTGCCTCGTAATTAATTTTTATCAACATGAAATTTGAAAAATATTGACATGAGACTTAATAGATGGCATTGGCTATATAATTTCAAATCTATATAGTTTTGTCATTTTAAGAATGAAAATGTAAGTAAATGAACAAGACCAATTACAGTTAAAAAGGTGAAAATAAATGTAATGGTAACCTTAGATTTCACTGCGAAATTAAGTTCATGGGACAACAAAACACCTTTTTACACTTATCGATTTTGTACAGCTTTATGATTTTCGCAAAACTGCTTATGACTGATTAGAAAATAGGTAGGTAATTTCAATTGGTCCTGTAGAAAGTGACTTTGAATATTGACCGTAGGTAGTGATTGGGCTGTAAAATATAAAAGGTAGGTAATCAATAAAATATAGAGGCTTTTTTGATTATTTTATTTTAATTTTGTTTTTTTTCCTACCCCTTTTCCCTTTGGGGTTGGTGACGCCGGCCTTTTAATACCGGCCGGTCGGTGAGGCGCAGCAATGAGTGTCGCTGCCACAGCTGCCCGCAGCAACTCGGTCAGACTGACCCTCGTACTCTCGGCATTCGCCGACGCCGCCGCCGATGTACTGGCGCCATCCGCCGCCGGCGCCGCCGCCGATGTACTACCCATGATGGCTCCAGTGGCCATCCAGTCGCTCGGCATTGTGTCTTCATCATCCCTAATGTTAAAGTAATATAATAGTATCTAGGTACCTATTGTACTATATGCCTTAATTATTTGATATGTTACTTACATGTCCATTATAATGCGAAATTTCAGGTAGGTAATCAAAACTCTTTCGAATTTGACGTATTTCGAACTTTTTTTTTTTTTTTTTTTTTTATAATATGAATAACTAGCGGATTAAAAAGAAATAGACATGTTTCCACCAGTGTGTCGCATAAACAGAGAAATTGGGACCACAGTCCCTAAGTTACAACCGACCGAAAAATAGTAAGTTACCTGAGCTAGTGGCCTCCGAAAACTAAGTAAAAGTTAATTGAAATGTTATATTAATGTTTCTAGCCTGCACAAAAAGTTATTTCTTGATATTAAAATATGTGGACCCAGAAGGGGTGAAAGCGCCCACTCCCCGCGCTTTACTGTGAATACCGACCCGGACTGTGTATTCTCCACCACTCAAATAAAAGAAGTCATAAAATATGTAATGAATGAATATATCTCCAAATTTTTTGAGCATATTTTCATTATGTAATAATTAGTATCTACCTAAAATCTAGTAATAAAATAATTAACAATCAATAAAATCAACAGGCTTCTAAAATAACTCTGGAAAACAGGATCTGTAAATAAATTATTAAATAAATCAACAAGCATGCAGTAAAAAAATGACTAGATTTTGTTGGAACGTGTATATGCCCCTCTAAATGTACTGTTGGCAACATTGACATGTCTGTCACTTCGATTGACTTTCCTCTCTCTGTGGTTTGCTCTCGCCGCACGAACCATTGTATTATTTGTAAGTTATAATAATCGTAATGCATCCTTTAATTAGACAACTGTAAACGCCCTTATATTTTGGTAAATATACAGCAGAGTGTTTATGTGACATTTCATGGTTTTATTTTGCCGACCGACATCGTGTGCCCTAACCTCACCACTGCGTACTAATATCTGCGGTGGAAGGCATCCTCTGGAAGCAACTTCTACAGGTAATTGGCCCAGATTGGCGCTAGATAACTATTATGCCAGCCGAACAGAATCGTGAGGGAGGTGTTGTCGGCGGTTTGCAGATGTTTCAACTCGAAAAACTCGAAGGCGTGTCGAATTATTTGCAATGGAAATTTTGCATGAAAAACTTGTTGACGCTAGAGGGACTTTGGGCGTGTGTCATCACCAGCCCTGCAGATGGTGCAGACACAAGTAAGGATGAACGAGCATTTGCACGGATATGCCTGTCTATTAAACCATGCTGCTACCAATATGTACACAATATCACAACGGCTAAAGAAGCTTGGGATAAGCTTGCAACTGTTTTTGAAGACAAGGGCTTCTATCGTCGTGTTCTTCTGCTTCGTAAGTTGCATAGCACTACCTTCAACCAGTTTTCAACCATGTCAGATTACATCGAGTCCATTATGACTGTCTCACAACAGTTAGTTGATATCGGACGGAAAGTTGAGGACAAAGAAATTGCTGAACTGTTGCTTAGTGGATTACCCGAGGAATATGATAATGTTGTATCTACTCTGGAGACAGCAAACATTACTTCAACGCTCACAAGCGAGCTCGTGCGTACTAGATTACTACAGGAGGAGTTCCGAAGGAATTCTAATAAGACTGAAAATCTCAACCAGGCTTTCGTTTCTAAAGAAAGAAAACAAGTCATATGTCATCACTGCAAGAAACCTGGTCATATCAAGTCAAAATGTTATAAATTGAAGAGGGAGAAGAAGAAGCAGGACGCCACCACGTTCTCCGCTTCAGCCTATCTTGCAGCACAAGAATTCCAGTTCATAGTAGACTCCGGTTGTACGGCACATATGTGTAATGATAAGAGAATGTTTGTCAAATTGAAAGAATGCTCAAATAAGAGCAGTGTAACAGTTGCAAATAGTCAAAAACTAGATTGCCTAGGATATGGTGACATAAGTTTAGAAACAAATAACAATTCGGTAAGAGTAATTAAAAATGTACTATATGTTCCTCAGTTATCCTGTAATCTTTTGTCTGTAAGTTGTTTGGTTGAAAAAGGTTTCGTTGTGTGCTTTAGTAGGGATGGATGCAAGATTTATGATTCAGACTGTAGAATTTCTGGCAAACCAACATGTGAGGCTTCTATGTACAAAGGTATGTATAGGTTATGTGCAAAGTGTACGTCTGTGAAGTCTTTGCCATTTGAGGACTCTTTGCTTCTGTGTGATAGACAGAAGACACCGAGTGCTCTGGTTGCTGCCTCATCTGTGCCACTAGATATTTGGCACAAAAGGTTAGGTCACCTGAATTTCAGAAGTATGTGTGCTCTTAGGGGTGGTGGTGCTTATGGTGTTCTGTTTCAGGCCGATAATACAGCTCTTGGTGAGTGTGTTCCCTGCCTGGAAGGAAAGATGCCAGCGAAGCCGTATCCAGTCGGCCAGGCGTCACGCGCTTCACGACCATTGGAGCTCATACATTCTGATGTGTGCGGACCTATGCAGGAGTGCAGCTTTGCAGGGGCAAAGTACTTTGTTACGTTTACTGATGACTACACCAGAAGGACCTTTGGGTATTTGATTAGAAGCAAGTCTGAGGTAATGTCTAAATTTATTATTTTTAAAAATTTAGTTGAAAAGCAATTGGGTATGCCTATAAAGAAGTTTCGGTCTGATAATGGCGGTGAATACTGTAGTGCGAAGTTCTCTGCATATTTAGAGAGGGAGGGGATAATTCATCAAACCAGTGTAGCATACTGTCCACAGCAAAATGGTGTTTCAGAGCGGTTAAATAGGACTATTATTGAGAAAGCTAGGTGCATGATGCGGGGTGCAGGACTCTGTGAGCGGTATTGGGGAGAGGCTATCATGGCTGCTATATACCTAAAGAATAGGTGCCCTTCATCAGCTCTTTCAGGTCAAACCCCGGAGACATTGTGGACTGGGTCCCGGCCAGACCTCAGTCACCTTCGTGTCTATGGATGCATTGCCTATGCTTTGGTACCAGAACAAAAACGTCGAAAACTTGATGCTAAAAGTAAACCGTATGTGTTTGTGGGGTATAGTGAGACGACTAAGGGCTATAGGTTGATGGATCCCCTGAATCCCTGTAAAGTGCTTATTGCTAGAAATGTGGCATTTCTGGAGAATCGATTTTATTCTAAAGAGAGAGAAACCAACTGTGATAATAGTTTTAATAATGAATTTATTTCTTATAATTTTGATAATAATGACTATATGAATAATTTAAATGAAAGTAAAATTAATTCTAATGGTGAAATAAATTCTAATAATGAAATAATTTTAAATGAAACTGACATTTTACTGAATTCTAGTCCTAGTAGTAGTTTACTGAATTCTAGTAATGATTTGAGTCACAATGAGAATCAAGATGGAAATAACTCTTCTATTTTTACAGATGCGACTGATGAGTTGGGCGACGACGGCAAGGGTGAGCTCGAGGCGACCTCTGCTACTCCGCCAACGGTTGACGCGCACCATGAGTGTGTAACGTCACCGTGTGACGACGTGTCAGCTGGAGGGGAAGGTATTTCCGTGCCGCCTGTCACTGCTCCCCAGCGGCCAGTTCGTGCTACTCGCTCAAAGTTGCCATCGAGGTATAGTGATTATGATCTAGATCATTCAATGTTGGTGGATGCGACATCCCCATTTGAAGAACCTCAAACATATGAGGAAGCTACCACATGCTCTGAGAGTCATGAATGGCAGGCTGCTATGCAGGAAGAATTCGATTCTCTCCTAACAAATAAAGTTTGGCGATTGGTGGATCGTCCAAAGGATAAACATATTATAAAATGTAAGTGGGTCTATAAAAAGAAACATGATTCATCTGGTCATTTCGATAGATTTAAGGCTAGGTTGGTTGCCAGAGGTTTTACACAAACAAAAGGTGTAAATTACAACGAAACTTTTTCGCCAGTGGTTAGGCATTCCACTTTGCGAATTTTGTTTACCCTAGCTAATGAATTGAATTTAAATATAGATCACATTGATGTTAATACAGCATTTTTAAATGGAGACTTAGAGGAAACAATATTAATGGAGCAGCCTCCAGGTTTTTGTAACGATAAGAACAAGGTTTGTTTATTGTTGAAAGGAATTTATGGCCTTAAACAGGCCAGTAGAATATGGAACCATAGAGTCCATACTTTATTGTCAGAAAATTCTTATATTCAGAGCAAATGTGAGCCCTGCGTCTATATAAAGAAAAATAAAGATAATATAGTAGTGGTAGCACTCTATGTTGATGACTTTTATGTATTCTTTTCTAATAATAATGAATTATTGCCTTTGTTAGAACGTAATTTTAGTGTTAAGAATTTAGGTGAACTAAAAAGTTGTTTGGGCATGAGAGTTACTCGTGATAATGCAAAGGGAATTTTAAAATTAGATCAAGCAGAGTATATTAGAAAGTTACTTATCCGTTTTGGCATGGAGAATTGTAAACCAGTCTTAACTCCCATGCCAGTAAATTGTAAATTAGTAAAATCTGAATCGGGTTCATTGTGTGATGAAAAATATCACTACAGGCAATTGTTAGGATGTCTTATGTATCTATCAGTATGTACAAGGCCTGACATTACATTCGCCTGTAGTCAGCTTAGTCAGTTTAATAACAGTTTTGAAATGAGCCATTGGCAGGCAGCTAAAAGAATATTGCGTTATTTGGCAGGAACAATTGACTATTCTTTATGTTTTTATAAAGGTGGTAAATTGGATTTATTTGCATTTACTGACGCAGATTGGGCCAATGATCCCATTGATAGAAAATCATATACGGGGTTTGTTATTAAACTTGGGCATAATACCATAAACTGGGAATCTCGCAAGCAAAGGTGTGTTGCTTTATCTAGCACTGAATCCGAATATATAGCGATAAGTGACGTATGTAAAGATGTATGCTTTATAAGAAATTTCGTGTCTGAAATTTTATGTAAGGATTTGCATGTGATAGTATTCAATGATAATCAGAGCGCTCATAAGTTATTACAAGTTAGGGAGTACTGTCACAGGCGAACCAAACACATAGATATAAGGTATCACTATGTCAAAGAATTAGTACATAATAAGATTGTGACCATTAAATATTTAAGTACAGATAAAATGATAGCAGATGTACTTACAAAACCACTGGGTAGCTCTAAGCATGTTGAATTTACAAAGAGTATGAATGTAAAGATGTTGAATCTTTAACTATTTCTGTTTTTGTTTAAATAAGTACATTATTGAAGAGTCAATGCAAATTGTTTTTATTTATGTACATGTAGAGTCAACATAGAAACAATGTGATGTTATATAATGTAGAGTCAATGTAAAGTCAATGTAGAGTTAATTTATACTTGGAATAAGAGATTATATACATTGTAAGGAGCATATAAGGGGAAGTGTTGGAACGTGTATATGCCCCTCTAAATGTACTGTTGGCAACATTGACATGTCTGTCACTTCGATTGACTTTCCTCTCTCTGTGGTTTGCTCTCGCCGCACGAACCATTGTATTATTTGTAAGTTATAATAATCGTAATGCATCCTTTAATTAGACAACTGTAAACGCCCTTATATTTTGGTAAATATACAGCAGAGTGTTTATGTGACATTTCATGGTTTTATTTTGCCGACCGACATCGTGTGCCCTAACCTCACCACTGCGTACTAATATCTGCGGTGGAAGGCATCCTCTGGAAGCAACTTCTACAGATTTTAGAAAACCCTATGGTTTTGAAAATTATTTCTTGAAATTAAAATATGTGGACCCAGAAGGGGTGAAAGCGCCCACTCCCCGCGCTTTACTGTGAATACCGACCCGGACTGTGTATTCTCCACCACTCAAATAAAAGAAGTCATAAAATATATAATGAATGAATATATCTCCAAATTTTTTGAGGATATATTCATATGTAATAATTAGTATCTACCTAAAATCTAGTAATAAAATAATCAACAATCAATAAAATCAACAAGCTTCTAAAATTATACTGGAAAACAGGATCTGTAAATTTAAACCGAATTAGTAATCAACATAATATTTAAAAAATAAAATATAGTAGTAAGAAAAAAAAATTCAGCCACTTATTCACAGTTAGCCAGGTTAGTACCTGTGAAAATCACGAAAACATTTCAAACATAATCCAGGCTGTTTGATACAAAGAGGGCAATAAAATAAGGTAGCTTTTCGAATATTTCTAGTATGTAAGCAATGCTTGCAATCTTTTCGTTTTGTTTTGCCTTTAGCGTTTTTAGGTAACTCTACGGGTAAATGAACATCATCTCCTGTGGTTAATTTTATTTTATTACCAACGGATGATGAAGATTGCATTGTATTTCTAGAATTAGTCTGTCTGTTAGTTGTGTTATCAAGTTGTAATAACTGTTTAACTATATGGAGACGAAAATCTAAAAAGGTCATAGCTTTGCCATTGTCCCCGATTGCATTCATTTGTCTTTTAAACATCATAAAAGCATTCAGAAGCATGACTTGCATGACATGTATAATTATTTTTTTATACCATCTGGTTGACTTCGTAATACTAGGATAATATGACAGCATCTGATCTTTTCTATCAACGCCTTTCATATATTTGTTATATTCTACAATGACTTTCGGTTTGGAAACAACCTGGCCACGCCTGTTTCTAAAATCAACGAAATTAGGCTCATGTTCGGTTGAAATCATTAAAACGTTCCTTTTGTCCCTGTAGTTTGTAACACAGACGCCCCTGGCACTATACCTCGTGAGATAAGTACCTCTAGCGACCCTAGCTCTGGTGATGGCTGGATTTTTTTTTCTATTAGCCCTTAATGTTCCCGTCAGATATGTACGCTTTTGAAGTAATCGTTCTGCTAGTTGAACGCTGCTATAGAAATTATCTGTGTACAGAGAGTGCCCTGCATTCAGATAATCTTCCATCAACATCATAACAACTTTATCAGCATGGCCTTTTCCCCTTAGTTCGGGGTCATTTGCACCGTTATACATGTGCATTTTTTGCGTAATACCATTAGTATCAGTGAGAACATACATTTTAACTCCATACTTATGGCGCTTGTTTTTTATATACTGTCTGATGCTTAAACGACCTCGCCAAAGTATTACACTTTCATCAATGGTCAAATTTTTAGGTGGGCTAACTAGTGATTTCATGAGAGCGTTAAAAAAGCATAATATAGGTTGTACGAATCGATTAGGATCAGTGTTACTGTACGAATTTGAATCGTCATTATAAGTTAAATTACGAAGTAATATTAAAAAACGGTCCCGGGACATAAATCTTCCAAATGATAAATTAAACAAAATATCCGTATTCCAATAATCATTGAGCCTGTTCAACCGTATATGTCCCATATGAAATATTAACGCCAAGAAAACACGGACTTCGCTTTCATTCGTATTTTTAAAGTTTTGGGCTCTACTATTAGGGAGGTTATTTTCTAGCATCATACGTAATCCATGAGTATTAATACTACTAACTAAAATGGCCATAAATGTGGAATTAAAAAATAAATTAAAATAATCAATAGGAAACTCAGCTGGACCAATGTTAAAGTGTCCGACGCTATTGAAGGCCAATGTCTGGAGATGGCCTGTCTCAGTCCACTCATCAGTTTCAACTTGGCGGCCATAACCTCCTTCGGAATTCTGTTCCTCCTCTTCCTCGGAAGAAGCCGAAGACGTGGAGATACTTCCTTCAGAGATGTTTCCCTCCCTATAAGTACGTACAATTTTATGTACCTTCAGGCAAAATGTGCTTATTTTTTCAAGTGTTTGATATTGGTTCTTTAATATTTTAACACAAATGGACCCTAAGTCAGGAAATCATTTACTCACGTAAACACAACAGGCCACAATAATATAACATTATTAAAATAATTTACTCACGAATCATCTCCCAACATATCTGCAAGTTGGGACGTAATTTCGTCAGATGAGTAGGCGGACATGGTACTATCCACAACAGACTGTTACACGAACACGACACGATGTACACTCGTAGAACTACAAAAGTAGACTGACGCTCCAACTTTGGTTAACAATATACACAATTTATTATTATATATATATATATATATATATATATATATATATATATATATATATATATATATATTTAAAACCATTTTGTACGCGATAAGCGGCACTACTGATGTTTCTTACTCATTGTTCTTATTTGCACAATAGACTTTTTAAAAATTATATTTTAGGGATTACTCGCATTGTTTGTTGCTATTGTTTCACCACCTGCGTGCTTATCTTAAAATATTTTAGAGATTATCTTCAAAGGCGGCCGGCAACACAATTGAAATATATTTTTATTGTTTAGACACCTGCATATTGTAATATTTTAGTTACATATTGTCTTCAAAGTTGTCCAAAACACAAATAAATAAAATATAGTCTATAGATATGAAAGCTTCTAATTGTTGTAAATTGACAAAGGCGCCGACTTTGTCAATTTACAACAATTGGAAGCTTTCAAATCTCTATATTTTATTTATAAAACTACGCAACCGCATTGTTGGTGGCACCATACTGTTTATAAGTGATGTTTGTTTTGTTATAAAATGAGTTTTAGAAGAGAACAATAACTATAGTGACTACAATGATGTGCGAATCATAAAATAGGTACCTATACCTAATTATTATAATTTCCATATCTAAATTAGGTATATGGTTTAAATAGACGTATGACTTAGGACTCCCTAACATTACGTCATCCGCATCATCGCCATAAACGTGCCATATTTGCACCAGATTAATCAACGTTGATGTTTACCTATAGATCTTTAGCTTGGGTAAGTAGAAAAACAATATACCTACACGTCTTAATAAGTATGAGTAGGTATACCTAGGTATCCACTCCGCTACTGAATGTCGAAGTTTAAAATGTCGACGTATGTTAGTTCTAAAGTACAGGATCTCGATGTACACCAGTTCGAAAGTTCATTGCAGCGAAGTATGCAAGGCCGACCCCGACTCAGAGTACCCCGACTCGGATAGGTTAGGTTAGAAGGCTAAGGCGGGAGCGAAGCGGAGCGGAGCTCCCGCCTCAGCCTTCGTGGTTATTTTTTTTTTAACCACCTAGAAAATTAATTGTTGTGTGTCTCGTGATATTGTTTTATCAAATTTTCATACGTCGGCCTTGCATACTTCGCTGCAGTGAACTTTCGAACTGGCGTACATCGAGATCCTGTACTTTAGAACTAACATACGTCGACATTTTAAACTTCGACATTCAGTAGCGGAGTCCTAGGTATCGAAACCAACGGTGTAGGTACCTACACCAAACCGAGCGTCGTAGGTACGAAAGACGCCGAGTCGTATGATCGTATCACCGTTGAGATAAAAACAAAGATTTCTTTTTCGTCACCTTTTGATCTTTGTCATAAATTCTTTGGTCGATTGTAATACAATTAGGTACATTTTCGAGAGCCACTTGCGCTTGGGGCCTCTGAATAAAAAAAAAAACCACATAATATGATGTGGGTTTTCGTACTGAGGGTGTGGCCGGAGGGATGAGATGGCCGGAGGGATGAGTAGTTGAAATCACAGGGTATGTGTGAGTAACGCACAGCTGTAGCATTTATAAGAAAACACGCTTGGCGCGTATTAACGCACTAGAGGAACGTCAACTGATACGCATACGTGTGTGTAAAAGACGCACTGGACCAAATATCAGGAAAAAACACGTTAGGCGCACGCACAGAAGTAAAGCTTTCAAAAACACATTAACAATATGCTGTATAGTAAAGAAAGTATATGAGTATTCCTTCGAAAGCGAATTGGGAGCCACTTGAGTTTGTTACGGAATTCGGATACGTGATCATATTTGCGTAAACCAAATATAAATCTAATACAGAAATTCTGAAGACGCTCAAGCTTGTCAAGTTGCTCCTCGGTGAGATCTAGATAGCTGACGTCGGCATAATCAAGAAGTGGGAGTAAAAGAGTTTGTGCAAGCGTAATTTTGGTAGCAGTTGGAAGCAAGTTTCGCAATCTACGCAAGGACCCTGCAGCTGCAAACAGCTTGCGGCTGACTTCCTGTAATTGATGACCCCAGGACAATGTGTTATCAATATAAATACCTAAATTCTTTACATTATCACTGATTTCGATAGGAGAACCATTAAAAATAACTTGGGGCAGCTGTGTATAGGCAATGCGTGACATCATCCAGGGGCTTCCAACGACAATGACTTGCGTCTTTGCGGGGTTTACCTGAAGCCCATAGTTGTTGCTCCATTCACATATGCGTTCTAAGTCCATATTTATAATAGCAAATGCTTCTGACAGCTGACTCAAAGGCGCCTGCGTGTATATTTGAAGGTCATCTGCATAAAGGTGGTAGGATGAAAGTAATTGTTTTGAAATGGAATTTATAAAAACGGCGAAAAGTAATGGAGAAAGAACGCCACCCTGCGGCACACCAACTGTTATATCGCACCATGAAGAAAAGGAATCTTCTATGCGCGTACGTTGCCGGCGGCCAGACAGGTAACTATGAAACCAATCAATCACCGTTGGAGATATGTTAATGGAGCGCAGTATGCCTAGTAGGATTTGAAAATCAACAGTGTTAAAAGCATTACTGAAATCCAATAGAGTAAGTACTGTTAGCTTTCCTTTCTCCATGCCCAATCTTATGTCATCCGTAACATTCACCAAGGCTGTAATGGTACTATGACCAGGGCGGAAACCAGATTGAAAGAGATTTAGAAGTGAATTTTTAAAGAGGAAAGCATTAAGCTGAGTGTGTACAAGACGCTCAAGAACTTTGGAGAGGAAAGGTAATATAGATATCGGACGGTACTGGGAAAAGGAAGACGGATTACGTTTCTTGGGCAAGGGGACAATTTGTGCTTCTTTCCACGCAGACGGGAAGAAGCCACTAGAAATGGAAAAGTTTAAAATGTGAGTTATAATAGGAAGGATCTGGTCTAGAATGGGTAGAATCATTTTACGGCTAAGACAGTCATTGCCAACAGCATTTGATGTAATTGACATTACGCTCTTCTTAACATCACAATCAGTGAATTGATCAAAGACGAAGGGAGAATAGTTAGGAGCTGGAAGTGACGAAAGAAAGAGTATTATTATTAAGAGTATTTACTTTAGCAGTCCCTCCAAAATCGGACGAAGATGAGAAATGCTGATTAAGTGCTTCGAGGTCAACGTTTTGAGGAGTATCTTCTCTTGACTTTCCAACTCCAATGGTTCTCAAAAACTTCCATACTTTAGATGTATCACCGTTTTCGACGGAGACATGGATATATTGGCGTTGTGCATCCGTGTAGGGATGCACAATTATACCTTATTGCAGTGATTCCGTATTGCGACATATTTTTCCAAATTATTGGAGGTTGGTCGGCACTTATATTTGTATTTGGCCGCAGCCTTTTTCGCCATTATGATCTTAATGGCATCGGTAAGCCAAGGAGCTGGTAGATGTTTCATTCTGATTGCACGCACTATTACCTTATCGCATATTACCTGTACTTACAAATAAATAGTTGTCTTTGGCTACTGTAGCAAGTATGTATGTAATCATAAAATAAATAAAGAGTGTACCTACCTTGTATGTTTTTTTCCGCCTCACTCATCGAAATATTAAAAACAATACTTTAGAAATGTCTAGCCATGCTTTTGATTTAGCGTCCCGGTCTCTATATAGTTCGCTTGAATGGTCCCATATGACAGGACGACACTTTCAGACCCTTTCTGTATCGTTGGGTCGGTTCGCGATAGCGTTATCAACTGAACAAGCACGTGCGTGTTAACCGCTAGCGGGCTCGGCGCGTGCATCCGTCCAACGAGATGCGGGATTCCGTTGCGTGCATGCGGGCCCCGTTGCACGGAAGAACCACGCGACGGGCACCCGAGCAGGCAAATGCGCGAGAGGCCGCGCGTATCATTTTTGTATGGACACGCGCGGGGCCCGCGTAACGTAGTTTCTGCCCTTAGGCATTTTGATATTTGACAGCTGGGCAGCAATCAACACGGAGGAACACAAAATACACAACGTAACGTATGGATAATGTGAAAAAACTCAGCGAATGGAAATGTAGTGACTATATAGCACGACCGTCTTGTTGCGAGTGACAGATTAAAATAAACACAACATGGCGGTGGGCCATTATGTGTTCCCACCTTGAAAAAATATATTTAAATGTTTTTGTTGTATTTGTCTTTGTTCAAGACATAATAAATATATGCTGCGATCGATATCATTACTTATTTGGTCACAACACTACAACTATCAAATTAGAACTGTCATCGAGAAAATAAAGAAATGGAAATAGTATAGTTTCTTACATTTTGTAAAAAATATCGGGTCTGTTATCGTGTTACGTTTACCGATAGCTCCATCCAGTAACTATAGGGTGGCAGGGCTGGCAAAATGCCACGGCCCCCGACCCAAGAGGGCCCCGGCCCAAGAGGCTACGAGCTCAGAAATAACCTAACACATGTAACAAAATTTTGTACTTAGGTACTTAAAAATTATATTTTTTTAAGTACTTAACATCAATCAAAGTGGGGCACAACTAAAGACCATATCCAAATTCAAACTAATCATGGAAATTTTAACACATTCAAAACAAAAAGATTTCGATTTTCAGAACACATCTATTGGTTGCTTCATTTTTTGTCGCGATACATTGGTGATCGGGTCGGGGAACTCCCTCATTTTGTTAACCGGTGACACTGAAAGTCCTGTCATCGCGGATTTGAAAAAATTATATGTAAATCGATAATTGATGATTATACGAATAAAATCTACTTGATACGCGTTGACTTAGTAAGCCGAAAATATGTTAAATAAAATTTATTATTATAAAAAAGCAAAAATGTATCTTATTTTTATCGCGGATTTTGATCAATTTTAGTTCATTTGATAGGAAATTTCGCGATTAACCGAAAATTTTGTGACAAACTTCATTTAGCCGGAACAAGGGCATAACGTGCCTGTTTAACGGTGTAATAGGGGGTAAAAAAATCTCTTAAATCAACGTAATTTTCTATTGAATGCACTAAAATTCATTAAAAACTGCGGTAAAGTAAAACATTTTTATTTTTTTATAATAATAAATTTTATTTAACATATTCTCAGCTTACTAAATCAACGCGAACCAGTATCTATCGATTTGCATATAAATTTTTCAAATCCACGTGACGGTACCTTTCAGTGTCATCAGTTGACGAACTTAAAAAAGTACTTTTATAAGGCAACCCTCTCAGTGTAGGGGAATCCCGGATTTATATTTTTTATTTACGGAGGGCTCTATTGCGCATTTTTTGTTTGGTTGTAATAACAGTTAGTCATCTGTATCTTTGATTTTTCGTAGTTTTTGTTTTATTGAACCTGCAAATCGATGTAAAATAAAGTTAATTGTGAAAGTTGAATATCAACATGTCTAGTAAATATTTAAGTGGGAGCGAAAAACGAAAGAGAAAGAGGGAGACTGAAGAGAAAAGTAATAAGTTACCTAAAATTAGTCAGTATTTTAAGAATGATGACTTTATTGATGAAAACTCGAGTGAACAGTGCTCCGAAAGTGAAGAAATGGATCTAACTAAAAGTAACAGTATAGCACATGCAGCACCAGACACTAGTGTATATCCAGATCCAGAACAAAATGTTATTTCATTATAAATATTTCTATAAACCCATGCTCTTGAAAATAAAACTTATTAGATATTTAACTAAAATGCACATTATATGATTAATAGTTTTGGGTAACTACTGCAGTTGGTTTATTAAAATTAAATTTTTACGGGGACGCCGGAGGGCCCCATCCATTAAAATTGCCACGGGCCTCAGATGGTATAGTTACCCCACTGGCTCCATCCCTATCAGTTTCTCCGACTCTGCTATGACCTTGTACGTGCGTAAGCGTCATATTTGTATTAAATAATACATATGTGGGGACACAGCTTTACGTACTGTGAGGACACAGCTGTACTGTACCTGCTAAGTAAGCAAATATTGTATTGAATTGCAACGAAGACCCAGTCTCGGGCTTGTCGGGCTGCGTATCGGTCATACACTCTAATAAATTACCTTGTTCACAAATCTTAGTTTACACATTGGTTCCTCTAGTTACAGTCCGACCCCGGGACTCCACATTGGTGACCCCGAACCATCAAAGTGAACACATTTTGGACCGGTATACTAGTAATATTATCTGTGTTATTATCAAGAAGTGAAATAAGAAAAATATGGCTCTCAACAACTCAGCCACTGAAGGAACATCAAGCGTTAAGAGTGAGCAAGAGGGAAACACAATGGCTAAAATTACGGTGTCGTCGAGAATTCCAGAATTTTGGAGAGATGCACCACGTTTATGGTTTGTGCAATATGAAGCAGTTTTGGCTAATCAAAAATTATCCGACGAGACTAAATACAATCTCACGATAGCAAAATTGAGTAAGGAAAACATAGGACAAGTGAGCGATATTGTGTTGGATCCGCCTGCCGTTGACAAATACAGAACGCTTAAGGAGAGGTTATTAACTGTATATGAAGAATCTGAGATGCGTCAGGTGCAGAAACTTCTAAAGGAGCAGGAATTAGGTGACCAAAAGCCTTCCCAGCTTCTTAGAAAAATGCGAGAACTGGCGAGAAATAAGTTCAACGAGGAAACATTACGTATGCTCTGGGTTGGACATCTACCATCAGCAGTACGGGCCATTTTGACAGCTAGTGAGGTGGTGAATATGGAGAAACTTGCAGAAATGGCAGATAAGATCATAGAATCCACGCGTGCTGGCGAAAAAGCAGAAGTCTCTAACTCTAGTACAAGCGAGAAGAATGACCTACGCGACCAAATCAATCAGTTGACGAAAAGCTTACAAAATTTGGAAAGGTCGAGATCAAGGTCGAGATCATCGCATGACGGAAATCGCGGCGGAAAATCGCAGTCTAGGAAGAGGAGCAATCCCAATTGGCAATGTTTTTATCATTTTCGCTATAAGGAAAAAGCCACTAAATGTTTGAAACCGTGTGCATACAAACCTAAGGCACAAGAAAAAAACTAGGATTCGTGCAGACAGCGACGGGTGTCTGCGCAGTTTCACCTGCAAACCGTCTGTGCATTACTGACTGTAATAGTGGTATGCGATTTTTGGTGGACACTGGTGCAAACGTCTCGGTTATACCTGTATCTAAGGTGAAGCGGAATATGTGTGGTGATAGCGATTACAAACTGTATGCGGCAAATGGTACAGAAATTCGAACATTCGGACTTAAAACGCTGAAATTGAATATAAATTTACGTAGACCGTATACGTGGTCATTTGTGATAGCGGACATTACACAACCGATATTAGGTGCAGATTTTTTGGCTCATCACGGTATTGTAGTGGACTTGGCCTCACGTAAGTTAATTGATAGTTTAACTAAGATGAATTCTATAGCCTCTATTGTGAAATCATGTCAACCTACTGTGAAATCTGTGAATGATAATCATCCTTATCATGATTTATTGTGTAAATATAAAGACCTAACAAAACTTGTATCCTATAAGGAAGTACCAAGTCATGGAATTTTTCATCACATTGAGACATTTGGACCTCCAGTATATGCTCGGGCTAGACCACTAGCACCGGATAGGTATAGGAAGGTTAGGGATGAATTTTGTATGATGCAGGAACTCGGCATATGCAGACCGTCCAAAAGTCCATGGGCCAGTCCTCTGCACGTCGTTCCCAAAAAGAACGGAGAGATACGTCCATGCGGTGACTACAGGAAGTTGAACGCGGTGACGAAGCCAGACAGGTACCCAATCCCTCGAATGACGGATTTCACCTACAATCTGGCAGGTAAGAAAGTGTTTTCTAAGATAGATATTAACAAAGCATATTTTTGTATTCCTGTGCATCCGGACGACGTTGAAAAGACTGCAATAATAACAAGTTTTGGGCTATGGGAATTTCCTCGAATGTCCATGGGTTTGCGGAATTCATCGGCGACTTTTTCCAGATTCATGCAACATACAATATTGCAAGGCTTAGATGACGATTGTAGGGACAGCATAGTCAGTTTCGTCGATGACGTAATCATAGCAAGTTTAGACGATATAAGTCATCGGAAACACCTTGAAGCATTATTTCAGCAATTTAGTAAATATGGCATAACCATTAATATAGCTAAATGCTCTTTCGGTAAACCGGAAATAGACTTTGTAGGGTATCATGTCACATCAGAAGGAATTTGTCCTTTGGATGACAAGGTGGAAGCGATAGTAAACTTTCCGAAACCCCAAACCATCGAGCAACTAAGACGATTTTTGGGCATGGTAAACTTTTATCGTTCACATATTCCTAAAGCAACTATTTCACAGTCAATTTTAAATAGTTATATACATAACTCGAAAAAGAAAGATAAGACACCTATAGTCTGGGACTCGAACGCTGACCAAGCTTTCGAGAATTGTAAGTTGAGCTTGCGCAATGCAGCGACGCTTGCCCACCCAGTACCGGATGCAGAGATAGCATTAATGACGGACGCCTCGGACACGTGTGTTGGTGCAGTATTACAGCAATTTATAAACAACACGTGGACACCGTTAGGCTATTTTTCCAAAAGTTTGTCAAAAACTGAGCGCAAATACAGCACGTACGATCGCGAATTATTGGCAATCTATTTAGCAATTCGGCATTTTAAATATATGGTAGAAGGACGGCAATTGATTGTATATTCTGACCACAAGCCTTTAGCTTTCGCATACTCAAAAGGTAACAACGAAAATGAAACGCCTAGGAGAACACGTCAATTAGTTTATATCAGTGAATTCACAACCGACATAAGACACATCAACGGCAAAGATAACATTGTTGCTGACACCTTATCCCGCGTAGCGACCGTAGAATGTCCCACAGTTATTAATTACGAGGAGCTCGCCCACGCGCAAGAAGTCGATACTTATATTTTAGGACTAACAAACACTAATGATAAGGTTAGACTTAAGAAGATCTTGATTCCCGGTTGTCAAAAATATATATACTGTAACATTACTAATGATAAGGTTAGACCGTATTTAACTGAGAGTTTTAGACGCATTGCTTTTAACTCTATTCATAATTTAAGCCATCCCGGTATAAGAACTTCACGTAAATTAGTGCAGGATCGTTTTTATTGGCCTAGCATGAATCGCGATGTAGGACAATGGGCAAAGAGATGCATAGAATGTCAACGTGCTAAGGTTAGCCGGCATACCACATCTGCATTAAGCTCTTTTCCACCATGTGACAGATTTGAACAAATTCATGTCGATATAATTGGACCTTTACGGACTTCGGAAGAAGGGTTTAGATATTGTGTCACTATGATAGATAGAGGCACACGTTGGCCTGAATGTTTTCCTACGATAGACATGACCGCGGAAACGGTAGCTAAAGTCATATACGAAGGTTGGATATCCCGTTTTGGTTGCCCAAAAAGGCTGACCAGTGATCAAGGACGCCAATTTGAAAGTCAACTATTTTCATCCTTAATGAAATTACTAGGGATAGATAAAATACGGACTACTCCTTATAGACCGCAAAGCAACGGTATAGTAGAACGTTGGCATAGATGTCTGAAAGCTGCATTAACCGCTCGCTTATGTAATACAGTAGCACACTCATGGGTACAAGAGTTACCAACTGTACTATTAGGTCTCAGAACTGCAGCGAGGAGTGAGAACGGTATAAGCGCAGCGGAAATTACATACGGAACTACTCTACGTCTTCCCGCAGATTTTTATGATAGCGAAAAGCAGACAAAAATTGATGACGCTTGTGAATACGTAGACCAATTAAGAAAAACGATACAGAATTTTCAAAAATCAATGTTTAATCATAATAGCAACTTAAAAATATTTGTTCATCCAGACTTAGAAACTTGTGAATATGTATATGTCAGACATGACGCGATTCGTAAGCCTTTACAGCCAACTTACGACGGTCCATATCGTGTGTTGGATAAAAAAAATAAGGTATACAAAATTCAGGTATTAGGTCGTAAGGTTAACATATCTATTGACAGATTGAAACCAGCATATTGTTTTAGTGAAAATACAGATAATAATACTCGAACAGATACTGAAGTTCCAAATCGCGAATCGCTTAACGCTCGCACCACACGCTGTGGAAGAATCGTTAAGCAACCTGTCCGATTTCTGACGTAAAACTGTAGTACTAGGAATGATTTGCGACTGTACTTGTCAATAGACAACGATTATTATTATAATTTGTTATAAATATATAAAACTCTATATATGAATATTTTATATTGATTTATTAATTATTTTTTGTGAATATTGTAAAAAAAATAATTAATGTCTGTAATATGTAAAAATGTTTAAACAAATTCTTTTCATAACGAATACATTACGTTGACAAACAAATCAACAGTACCTAATAACTATATTGGAATAGTGAAAATCGACTTGACTGTACATTTTTAAGTAGAACAGATGAGTAATGGCAATCTGCTTCATTTTTCAAAGCATCTGCTGGTGTGAGACATTAATAATAGTGTAGTACAGCAGATAGCATCTCGTAGCTAAAGTAAATGACTATTTTGGTAAATATGGGTAAACAACAATCTAAAAACGCCCAAGTGATCATTTCGCAAAATGGATCAGATAATATAGCAAGAGCTGAACTACAACGAAAGGTCGAAACTTATGGAATAATAATTTTTGTGATAATTGCTATTGCACTTTGTATCTTATTCTACTTGATGTTAAGAAAATGCAGTGGATATTTGAGAAACAAAATTGTCAAAAACCTGGTGTCGAAAATTGAAGAAGGTCGCGCACCTAATGTCGCAACCATTAACGAACAATATATATGATTAATGTGCTAAAAGTATAATCTTGGGTAATGTGAACTTAGTGATAGCATGAAAATAATGTTCTTTTAAATTTTATTAAAATTGTGAACTTAATTGTCATATATAATATGGAAATCCAGTGAAACTATAATAACATTTTGCTACAATAGTAGTACACAATGTAACATAGCTTATTTTAGTTCATACGACTGTGTATTTCATCAAATGCGTAGCATCAGCACATTCTTTTGACTAACTGTATAAAAGTGCAACGAACAATGCATTGCAAAATAAATGTAATGATAGGGTGACCATAATTTTTTCAGGACAAATTGTAAATGTATCATAACCGAATAGGGTGACCATGATTTTGGTAGGAAATTTATAATTAAGATAATTGTTGTGTATTATGAAATAGCTAACTAAATAATAATATTTTTACCTTTGTAATGTAAAAATTTTTAAAGGGGGGAATACTGTGGGGACACAGCTTTACGTACTGTGAGGACACAGCTGTACTGTACCTGCTAAGTAAGCAAATATTGTATTGAATTGCAACGAAGACCCAGTCTCGGGCTTGTCGGGCTGCGTATCGGTCATACACTCTAATAAATTACCTTGTTCACAAATCTTAGTTTACACATTGGTTCCTCTAGTTACAGTCCGACCCCGGGACTCCACACATACATAATGTAAAAAAGACGTTCGTTCAAGTTTCCACAGGCGCTGTCGTCGAGAAAATAAAGAAATGGAAATAGTATAACTGGCCAACCAAAAAACCAAAGAAATGATCTACCAATGACGCGAGCCCTTTGAGCTTGTGACTAGTTTAAAGTATATTCTACATGCAAAGCCGGCCTGGAAAGCCTGAAGATTTGTGTTTTAACTGTAGGTACATCTACAATGCAAAACAAGGTTAGTTATTGGCGGTTATTTCTTTCTCTGATACAAAACAAGCTGAACATCAGTTTATTCACTCACTTTTAGAGAAAGGATCCTTCATTCACCACACCAACATGAAGGGCGCCACTAGGCCTTTTTTTCGTGCGGAAACCACTCCCGCCGGCCAGCGGGGGTGGTTATGTCAGATTCGAACAGACTAAAACCGAACGCCGTCTCGGATCTTCAAACGCCGGGGTGTAAGGTGGCCCTAAGGCATTTTCCTCGCACTCCGGCTGAACCAGGGCCATCTCCGGTTTCGAGATGTCCTCCGGGCAGCGCGTTGCGCGCCTTCCCTTATTCCGGGGTGAAACGGGGACCCATGCAATTAATGCATCTTTGCCAACGCAGCGGGAGTTTATTGATGCCCTTCTTAAAGAAATCAGCTGGACGGGAGGCAACAAATTCTTCAAAGGCATTTTGTACTGCCTCTCGGGTATTGAATTTCTTTCCCGCCAAGAACTATCCAAATTCTGGAAAAAGTAGTAGTTTGTAGGCGCAAGGTCTGGTGAGTATGGCGGATGACGGAGAGCTTCCAACCCCAGTTCTTGCAACTTGGAGACCGTCTGCTGTGCAGTATGAGGTCGCGCATTGTCGTGCAGGAGCAGCGGAGACGAGCGATTGACCAATGCTGGTTGGAGATGTGCCAGCTTCTCCATCATTGTGTTCAGTTCTTCACAGTACACATCTGCAGTAATGCTCACCCCGTTTGGTAAGAAGCTGTGAATCACACCGGCGCTAGACCACCAAACAGTGACCATCACTTTTCTAGGGGTAAGTTTTCGTTTAGGGCATTATTTAGGTGCTGAACCAGGATCCACCCAACTTGCTGAGAGCGTGCGGTTATCAAACAGAATCCATTTTTCATCGCAAGTAACAATGCGTTTCATAATTCCTTCATTTGTGTGTCTGTTGAGCAATGCAAAGCATGTCTCGACGCGTACTTCGCGCTGGCGATCATTGAGTTCGTGGAGTACCCATTTGTCAAGCTTTTTTACCTTGCCAATTTGACGCAAATGGACCAATATTGTTTTGACGCTAACGTCGAAAGCTGCTGCTAATTCAGCCGTAGATTGTGTATCATCGGCTGCCACAATCGCCTTTAATTCGTCATCGACCAGTCTTCGGACGACCGCGAGGTTCATTTTTCAGGTCGAAATTTCCAGAACGGAAGCGAGCAAACCAATAACAGGCGGTGCGTTGGTTTGTAGTGTTAGTTCCGTAAACGTCGTTGATGTTGCGTGCCGATTGTGTCGTGGCAGCACACGACGATACTCATATTCCATAATTACTCGAATTTTTAACGTATCCATTATGACGAAAAAGATTGAAATGCGATGTAAACGTAACACTAATCAATAAACAAATGAGTACTTTTCGAAAATGAATTCCATGTTTTTAAAATAAAATTAATTTGAAATTATAATTCTTAGCCAAACAAAAATTATTTTGATTTGAAATGGGCAGTACTGCAGAACGGCAATTACATAGGTAAAGACCTGTTAATAACCCACCTACTCTACAAATCAGGTAGTACCACGGACCCCAAAAATTATAGACCAATAACCTGTTTACCAACAATGTATAAACTTCTTACATCCATTCTGACAGCTAAATTGTCATCTCACATAGAGAGTAGGTAACTCTATAATGTCTATCTCTCAGAATGGATGTAGAAGTGGTGCACGTGGTATGAAGGAGCTCCTTATTTTTGACATGGCCATTAGCCAACAGGTCCACCGTAACCGAAGGAATCTGACGACATGCTGGATTGACTACAAGAAAGCCTACGACTCCCTGCCACATACATGGCTGTTGAGGGTGCTGGAGTTGTATAAAATTGATACAACTCTATGCACCTTCTTAAAGGCATGTATGGGGCAATGGAGGACGGTTCTTCTTACTCCAGGGTGTCGTCAGGTCCTTGGCGATGGTGTACCGATTAATATCGAGAGGGGTATATTCCAGGGTGATAGCCTGATTCCGTTATGGTTTTGCCTGACACTGAATCCTCTCAGTACTATACTGGAGAATTCAGGGGTAGGCTATCAGTTGCGGAGAGGAGGTCAAGTTATATCCCATCTTCTTTACATGGATTTAGCGTCTCGCAATAATTGTTGACATCACTACCCCCATGATGACAATTTCGTGAAAGCCGAAAAAGACAAACAAATAAAATATTTGGACTTGGCTCACGAGATTGTCGACATGTGGGATGTGGATTCAGCGATTATTGTTCCAATAGCCGTATCGGCTCACGGAGTGATTGCCAAGAGCCTCGACCAACATCTAAAGAGGCTCGCGTTAGGCAGTTGGATCAAGGGCTTGATGCAGAAAGCGGTACTCCTCGACACGGCACGTATTGTGAGGATGTTCCTTTCTCTGGAGCCCTAACCACCGGTAGCTTGGTCCCTATACCCGATGCCGGTGGGCCACTATTTTTATATTTAGAATGTATTTAAAAATATAATTTTTATGTATTTTAAATGTAATAAAGGGAATATTAATAATATTTATTTATTTCTCCTCACAAAAAAAACACAAAAACAAACAGTACAGATATCCACTTAAAAGAAACTATAGTATTAAAAGCTAAATACATGCTCCTGCTTTGTAGTACTCTTTTCTTTTGTGGGAGCTGGCGTCTGATATAAGTTTAAAAGAAAACCTGTGCTACAGATCACCAAGCTCCAGGCACCAGGCAGGATCATATATAAATATATTTAGAATATATTCGACGAAATTCTACACATCCCTTTCTAGACTCAAAGTAAGCATAATTTAACTAGCTTGTGTTATGGGATCTAAAATGCGGTTTATATACTTTTTTTTGTAAATAATAACGAATGTGTGCTCCTAAGATCCTCTTATCACGGAAACATTTCTTACATACATTACACTCATAAGGGTTCTCGGGCTTACCCGGAGTGCCCGGCAATGGACACTTGAACAGGACACCGTGCGGTTTTAGTCGATGGACGACATAACCGCCCCGGTGGGGGGGTATCCGAAGGGATTTCCACTCGTAAAAAAAATACTCGTCCTTCTGGACAACAATGTTGAGCCTTGTGGATGCGAGATGTGCAGAACTACAATAGAATATTCTCACTAAAATAAATATTAACAAATCCAACATTTAGCAAATACAACATTTTGGTCCGGATGGGAAATTCAACTTTTTACAAATTCAACATTGTAGTTCACAAGGTCGCCCGTGTGCGTACGAATATGTCGATCTAAATTACTCTTATTACTGAAACATTTCTTGCATACATTACACTCATAAGGTTTCTCACCTGTATGTATACGGGCATGTTTTTTTAATTTACTCTTTTCACTGAAACATTTCTTGCATACATTACACTCATAAGGTTTCTCATTTGTGTGTGTACAAATATGGTTATTTGAACTATTTTTTATAGTGAAACTATTATTACATATATTACACTCATTTTGATGGTTTTCACCAGTGTGTGTAAGCATATGAATGTCTAAATTAATTTTATGACTAAAACATTTATTACATACATTACACTGAGGTTTCTCAACCGTGTGTGTACGAATATGTCTATCTAAATTACTTTTATTACTGAAACATTTCTTGCATATGTTACACTCATAAGGTTTCTCACCCGTGTGTATACGGACGTGTTTTTTTAATTTACTGTTTTCACTAAAACATTTCTTACATACATTACACTCATAGGGTTTCTCATTTGTGTGTGTACGAATATGACTAGTTAACCTACTCTTTAAATTGAAACTCTTCTTACATATATTACACTCATAATGATGTTTTCCACCAGTGTGTGTACGCATATGAATATCTAAACTAAATTTATGTTTATAACATTTCTTACATACATTACACTGAAAAGGTTTCTCAACCGTGTGTGTTCGAATATGACTATCTAAATTACTCTTTTGATGGAAACATTTCTTACATACATTACACTCATAAGGTTTCACACCCGTATGTGTACTAATATGTCTAACTAAAGAACCCTTTTGAATAAAACATGTCTTACATACATGACACTGATAAGGTTTCTCGCCAGTGTGTGTACGCATATGATTATTTAAACTACTCTGATGTCTAAAACATTTCTGACAAGTGTCACATAACAACGGTTTAAGTTTGTTGCTTGAGCTACTATTAATACTTCGGTCTGCACTGATTTTGTTTTCAGACATTTCTTTGTGAGCTTTATTATGATCGGATGTGGTATTATTTTGTTTATTGTTACGTAATTTGATATCTATTTTGTCGCGAGTTTCCACTTTCTTATACTTCTTAACTAGTTTGTCTTGAACAGCTCCTTTAGTCCCTCTTTTCGGTTCTCCACCCTTGTCCATTGTTTGGCCAGTTCTCTTAAGGCTGTTTAAAATCGTATCTTTTGTGTAATCCTGCGCGGCAAGTCGAAAATCACCTGAATAAAATATAAATCATGTTGCTTTAGTGTAACTTTATGGGGGTTGGCAGAAATGTTAAGATTCCTGCCATCTGACCCCTAACCACGAGACGAAGCCTGAGCCAGGACCTCGTCCGTCAATCAGCTGTTGTACCGAACTGCAAGAGAGGTTGGGTTAGGCCCCCCTTCTCTTTCACCTTCTACACTATAAATAATAAGGGCGTGAGGCGCCTACGTATTTCGATAGAACAAAATTCAGCTATGTGCAACGGCAATTCTGAGTATTGTCTGTTGATACCAGCATGACACCATGACTCGGATAGATGAGGTTAGAAGGTTAAGGCGGAAGCGTAGCGAAGGGAAACCGTACACCGTAAATTTTTTGTAATAGTGCTGTACAGTTTCATGTAGTTATGTTATGTTATCATTATAAGTTTGTTTTTATGAGGGTGAAGAATAAATGAAATGTCCACACGCACGTTCCACCACTGTCTACAAACTTACCAGTGTCTACGTCATCCGGTTCCTGCTTCACAATATCCAGAGGTACGTCACACTCCGTGTGTAAGCCTAGTGCGGAATGATACAGGTCTGCGTCATCTTGCTCCACCGCGGCATCATCTGCAAACAAGTACAATAAATACTGCCTTGATTCGTGCTAAAAATAAATAAACAAACGTTCCAGGACATTCTACACAGTGCTATCTAGACTCAAAGTACGCTTAGCGTAACTAAATTGTGTTATGGGTTCTTGAATGCGGATAAACATACATAGATATATTTTGTCGTGATCTGTTACTGGCGTGAAAGGGCCCTGGCTGATGTGTTATCTGATCTGTTTCTTATATTCAAAGATTCTTTTTAATTTGCTCACAAAACCGAATACAACACCGCGGCAGCCGCCATCGCAAATCAAATGCAGAACAGTCGCCCTTGCTAGTGCGGCCACGTTTTACGGCGACCATCAGGCTACGTTGGCAACAAGTGCCAGGCCATGCTGGGTCCCGGTAGGCGGGGAGGGGTAGACCCAAGAAGTCGGCGTCGTAGAAGACGACACGCGTGTCAATGGTCTCACCACCACGGAGGCCCAAGACCGTGCGAATGGGAGGGGCAAATCCCGGTAAGTGGACCCCGGATCCGAGGTAAGAGCATCGGATTAACACGGTAGTTAGTGGTAAGTAATTGCGTGATTTTACTCTACTAGATGTTACCACGCAGCATGCTGAATAGTTTTGTCGATGGATATTAGCAGGCCCCTCTTTCCCACTGGGCACTGTCGTCCACCCATCTACGAAGAGGTCTGCCAACTTTTCTTTTTCCAACTGGGCCTTTCCATTTTGTGGTTACAAAGGACCATCTGTTGTCTGTGGCCCGTGATATGTGGCCAACCCATCTCCATTTCAGTTTCGAAGCTTGTTCAAGTGCATCAACCACTTGAGTCTGCCGTCTGATGGTATCGCTTTGTACTCGGTGAGATCTTCGTAATCTTAGTATGCTCCTTTCCATGGCTCTTTGTGTGGATCTAATTTTCGATTTTGCTTTTTTTGTGCAGGCCCATGTTTGGCAACCATAAAGTAAGCTGGGTAAGATGCAAGTGTCGAGTACAATTTTCTTATGGTGCAGGTTGTAGTCTCCCTTTAGTGACCAGAATTTCTTCCAAGCTATGTTGATGCGTCTGTCAATCTCCTCTTCATTGCACTGCTTATTAAATGAGACTTGTTTACCCAAGTATATGTAACTGTCGACATAATCAATGGATCTTCCTCGTACTGTAATGGGTTTTTTATGTGTGTTAGTCATTATCTTTGTTTTTTCAGTATTCATCTCCAGGCCTACTTTGTTGCATTCGGAGTCCAGAGAGTTGATCATGAGCTCTAGCTCCAGTGGTGTTTCTGCTAAAATAACAATGTCATCAGCAAATTTTAGGTGATTCAAGCGGCACTCCCCAATCCTAATGCCACGCTGTTTCCAGTCCATTTTCTGAAATATATTCTCCAGCACCATTATGAAAAGCTTTGGTGACAATGGGTCGCCCTGTCTGACGCCTCTATTTATTTCGAACTCTTTACCTAGTGACTCTAGTTGAACCTTGCTTGTGCAATTTGAATATAGGTACTTAAAGATTTTAATATATTTTTGGTTGATGTTAAACCTTTCCAGTGCGTCCCATATCGATTCGTGGCTGATACTATCAAATGCTTTTCGATAGTCAATGAAAGCTAAATATAGTGGCCTGTTGTATTCTTTGTACTTTTCTAGGACTTGCTCGAGTGTCTGTAGATGGTGTTGTACTGAAGCCGGAACGGAAACCTGCTTGTTCGAGTGAGAGCATGTCATCAATGTCTTTGGCTATTCGGTTGAGAATAATAGAAGCGAATAGTTTGTATGAGCATGCTAGTAGGCTAATAGGTCGGTAATTACCTAGATCAGAGGGATTTCCTTTTTTGAATAACAGAATAATATTTGAAGTGCACCATTGTTTGGGTACTGTTCCTGTATTCAGAATCATGTTAAAAAGCCTTGTTAGATGAGAAGTCAAGGCGGGCGCTCCCAGCTTGAGTACTTCGTTGTTTATTCCGTCCGGGCCGGGGCTTTTTTCTGATTTTAGTTTCTTTATTTGTGCCAATACTTCCATTTCCTCAATCTGCATGATTCCATTTTGGTTGTCGTTTTTATCACTATCACAGTCGGTGTCTTGTCGCGTCATGCTGTCGGTGTTTCTTTTGCTGTACAAATCTTTGTAGAATGATGTTGCTAGACTAATGACATCTTTTCTTGTTCTCGCTTCATTTGATTTGTTATTGAGTTTTTGTATCCAATTTTTGTGTTGTTAGTGTTTTAAGTGCCCTTTTTGTGCTTCTATATTTCTCTAAGTTTTTAATTAATACTCCTTTGCGATAATTTTTGTAATCATTTTTAATTGACTTACTGGTGATTTTGTAAATTTTGCTTAGCTCGTCTCGCATAGATTTGTCTTTGTTTTTAGTTTGTAATAATTCTGTGCTCTTCTGTATGAGTTGTTCTGTCTGTTTACTAAAAATTTTATGTGCTCTGTCGTTGGTTGAGGTGTTGTTTTCTTTTAGGCTGTGTTTTATTGCTTCCTCAAGAAAGTTGTAGTAAGTTTGGACGTCAGTAGGCTCTGTTTTCAGTTTTTCTTCAATGTATAAGTATATGTAGTTGTTGTACTCTACTTTTTGTTCTTCATTCATAGAAATTTTTGATGTTTGTTTAAAGTTGTGTCTGCTTCTTTTAGGAAGGTTTAGGAGTAGCGTTGCTCTCAGTAGCCTGTGGTCGGATGGGAATTGTATGTTGTTCAGAACTTCGTAGTTGGTAATGAGTTCTGGGTTACTTGATAGGATAAAATCTATTTCATTTTTCGTTTTCTGATTTGGTGATGTCCATGTCCACCTGCGTGATGACTTTTTCTTGAAGAAGGTGTTTATGAACGATAGGTGGTGTTCCTGGGCAAACTGTATGAGTCTGTTACCTCTATCGTTGCGCTTCCCATATCCATATTTGCCCATAATAAGATTCTCTTCTTTTTTTGGGTGTCCTATTTGGGCGTTAAAATCTCCTATTAATAGAACTTTGCTGCCTGCTAAGTATTGGGCTTTTCTAATGTCGTCGTAAAAATTGTCTAAATCCGCTTCACTCGCGTCTTCTGTAGGGGCGTATGCCTGAATTATCGAGAGCTGTAAGTCGTCGAATATCCGTCGATATTCCTGAGAAGCTTATTATGTTGTTTTTTAGATGCTTTTTTATTAGGAATCCAACACCATACAAGCCTTTGGTTTGTCCTATGTAGCACAAAATATAGTCATGACTTTCTTCTATACTACAGCCCATTCGTCTCAGTTCTGCAAGTCCAAGTATATCGAACTCTATGTTCCTCAGTGCATATGTTAGTTCAAGGTATCTTTCCTTTGACAAAAGAGATTTTACGTTGTATGTGCCTATTTTTAGTTTTCTTTCTTTATTGCTGCATGGTTTGTTGTTGGATGTGTTTTGTTTTGACCTCTGCTTTCTGGAAGATGGTATCCTGTCGGGCTCTATGCTGCCATTCGTAACTGGAGGGTTATGGTCGCAATCCCCACGGGGACCAGCCGGATAGGGGAGATAATTATTTAGTGGGTTGTTATTTGTACATGTTTTTTGACTTCCGGCAAGGTTACCTTCATATCATTGATTTATTATGTGCCCGGCAGAAGACGAGCTGCTAGATCTTGGGCGGAAAAAGTCAGGTTTTTTATTGATTTTATTCTGTGCAGGATCTCTGTTGTTGTCCTCTTTCCCCTTCTTTACTGGCTTTGCAAATTCAGGTGTTTTTGATGATGAAGATCTTTTTCTCTTTGTGTCTACGGCTTCCCGTTCCTTTACTATAAGCTTATCATAACGGATGAAAGCAGTTTTTCCCTCACTTTGCACTTGTTCCTTTTTTTGTTGTAATTCTTTGCGTTTAATTAAAATATCCTTAGGGTAGTCGGGGGTAGCATACACGTTATTGGGAAAGAATTTGCTGTTGCGAAGCAGTTCCTCTTTTCGCCAAACGAGGGTGCACGTAATCATTACAGGCCTTGTCTTGTTGTCGGCTTTTTTTCCTATTCTTCTTAGGTTACTAATTTCCCACTCGTCCCATTCACGCAGATTTGCTTTGTTACTTGTTTGATTTAAAATCTGCAGAACATTTTTTCTCAGTTCTTCACTGTTTCTTTCAATTTCTGTAATTCCGTGCAGTATGACGTTACTTCTTCTAGCTTCTCTTTCCAAGTTTTGAACTCTTTGTTGTAGCAACAGTACTTCATGTTTAAGTTGTTGATTTTCCGACACAAGTGGTGATAATTTCGTGTCTATAGCAATGGACAAACTTTCTGTAAACTTTTTTGTTAGGTCTTCTGTTTGTTTTTTGAAATCGTCCTTCAATCGTACAGGAAGATACTGGCAAAATAAAAAGCTTCCATTACTTGTTATTGTGTACAACAAATACTAAAAATGAAATGATATCGTCTAGATTTCCTTTAGAGATGTTTAGCCTTGAAACGTGGGTTTCCAATATAGACACTGAAAATGTAATAAGAGATCATTTGGAGGATTTAAATTTAAGTAAGAGTTCCTATGAATTATATTACCTAAAATATAATATACTAAAAGAAATTGGTATTAAATACAGTGGTTGGCTTAAAGTCTATACCGATGGGTGTAAAAAAGATGGTGTTTGTGGGGCTGCATTTTATGATTCTAATCATGACTATGGAAATATGTTCAAGATGTTGAATGGTGACCTATGTGTAATGACGACGGAGCTCGTTGCAATATCAGAAGCTTTACGATACATACAGACTTCATCTGATAATCGTAGAAACGTAGTTTTTGTTGACAGTAGGAGTGCACTCCAACATATAGCTCGATGCGCCTCTGGCTACAGAGGTGTATCGGTAGCGTATGTTATTTTGAAACAGATTCTACACTTTACGACAAATAATATTGAACTGATATTGCAATGGGTTCCGTCACATGTTGGATTACCGGGAAATGAGAAAGTAGATCGGTTGGCAAAGAAAGCTATATCTGAAGGTACTAGTATTAATGTATTTTCAAGTGATTTTAAGCTTTTGGCTAAATATAAAGCTAGACATAAATTAGAATGGAAAAAGTACTTTAACGAACGATCGCTTAACAAAGGTATCTGGTACAAAACGGTGCAAAGTGAGCCTCCCCATGTCCCTTGGTTCACTAATACCACCCTTAATAGAAAATACGTGGTGATAGCTCATAGACTTCGCTCCGGACATGCTCCACTCAATAGGTTTTTGCATCTGATGGGGAAAAGTGCCAGCCCAAATTGTGAGGAGTGCGGCACTTCTGAGGATGTACATCATCTGTTGGTGGAGTGTGTCCGAACACGGGTATTAAGAGTGGCTTTATTGGAAGTTGCTGATATACGATCGATGGATATTGGGAGGTTCAATAGCATTCTGGCTCAACCTCTCTCTGAAGCTGCTATTCTAATTTATAAAATGACATATGAGATTTTGAAAGCGTAGTGTACATGTAGGATAGATAATTTTAAGTCATATGTAAGCTCAGGGTACGATGGAGCTGGCATGGGCTTTTAAGCTAAAAGCTCATAAACAGGCGTTGGCTCCTTCCTGATCCGATGCAGGTGGTCCCCGAAGCACCCCTTCCCGGAGATCACCTACGTCAGTCGGTACGAGAGGCTTCCGTATCGCCTCTCTAGCCAATCCTCCATGATGAGCCTTACCTCCGCTATTGCGGCGTGCCCTCGCGTCCTAGTACCTTTAAAGTTAAGATAATTGAAACTTTCAAATAGCCCTACCATTCTCTGATATTTATTTAGTGTTTGTTATGTATTCGCTTTCTTTTTTACTACTATCTTACCAAGCTGTGGTAAATGTCGTTGGTAACACGATAATAACACATGTAAAAAACTCTTCCTCAGGCAAATATTGTATTGTGTTGCTGTTTGTTTACCCAAATAAAATAAAAAAATAATAATTACCATTCACTAAAAAGGAAGAAAAAAGTAAAATTTTCATAAAATAATAAAATTGACTTCAAAAACCAAAATACCCCGGAAAACAGGGAAAATAACTGAATTACAGATTTAATTCTAAAGACAAGAATCATCATCATCATTATCATCAACCTCTACTAGTCAACTGCTGGACATAGATCTCCTCTAATGAGCGCCATAGCGCCCTGTCTTCATCTTGCCGCATCCAGCATCTGCCCGCAGTCTTTCGCAGATCGTCATCCCACCTGGCCGGAGGGCAAGACTAGAATACAGTTACACTTTTCGTTTGAAGTCGGTGCCTGGAATTACATTGAAATTTTACGTTGTGTTAGCTTGGCACCGACATTTTTCTTTTTTTAGTGGGGTTTTTTTCGGTTTTTGAATCTTCTTCTTTATTTCTCTTTCTTCTTCTTCGGTCTTTATTTTTTTACATTTTTCTCCTATAGAGTAGAATTCCCTATTACACCTTCGCCTCCATAATTTTCATATATTTTCATAGATTTCAATCAAATTCATCGCCGACTCGACTCGTTGGGGATCAAATCCCCTTCCCCCATATTACCCTGCACCTGCTTACACTAGGGCGACGGTTAACCCCAATCGTCGACCCCAGACCGTTTTGTGATCTCCGCCACTGGTATACATAGATGCCCAGTATATGCTTTGCACAGAATGTATTTGCATAGCCGGTCGTATATCCACACGCATGTTCCATCACAGTCTACAAACTTACCAGTGTCGACATCATCCGGTTCCTCCTTCACAATATCCAGAGTTATGTCACACTCCGTGTGTAAGCCTGGTTCAGTATGATACAGGTCTGCATCATCTTGCTCTACCGCCGCATCGTCTGCAAATGAGTACAATAAATACTTCATTCATTCGTCCTGCTGATATAAAGAAAAATAAATCTGTAGTCGTACGATTGGTTCAAAGCACGTGATTTTCTGCTGACGCGTAAGAGAGTTCTCACACTCAGCTCTATTCAGCTTATGCCCATAAAAAATTATGATTTTGTATGGAGCGTCTCCATACAAAATCGTAATTTTTACGCGTTTTACGCGCATAGTTTACGCATCTGTTTAGCATCCGCGTCTATTCTGTATATATAAACAAGTATAAAATGTGGTTTTGAAATTGAAATTATTTCATTGAACCCAAAGCATCGGGTTCAATGAAATAATTAATGAACATTATTAACGCACAGTTCATGCGTTACCTAGAAGATCACTCCATAATTAACAAAGGGCAATATGGCTTCAGGCCAGAACAGTCATGCCTATTTTGATTGGTGTACAATAAAGATATGACACATAATCTTAACAATAGAGGTTTATATGTAACATCGAAATGAGTTATGCCCGTTCTCTAGTATAATAGCGATGAAATTAATTATCAGAGGTTTACGAGTCTCTAATCAACTATCTTTTACACGTAGATAACAAATTAGTTTCAACCTTTTAGTTATAGCGTGATGATTTATAGTATGGAATATAACCATGTACAAACTCAACTGAACAAAAATTCTTGAAGATCTGCCAAGTAATAATAAATTTATGATCAATATTGATTAGGTCCACAAATTAACTGGTTTACAAGTTCACTTGTGAGCCTGTGTGGCACCTTTATCTTACAAGCACGCTGAGCTAACCAGGCTACTATATACTATAGAGGAACTTCTGCCTACTATCGCAATATTACCTTCAACAACTTCTTGTTTCACATCATCATTATGCAAGACATCAGCAGTCGTCTGCATCACATCCTCCATGCCCCGGGGCATATGGGACATTACTTCTAGGTTGACTTGCTGAAAAATAACACATTTTAACAGCTCTCTCTGGCCTCATATCTCCTGCATGTGTAGCGCAGGACATATGAGAACGCTAACAAATGATTATAGTAATTAAAATTACACTGTCAAACCAGATTAATTATACATTAATAATATACCTGGGTGCATATTGTGATTATAAACACTCAGACCAAAGCAAATACACATATTTTGCATACAAATATAAGCACTGAGCAGGACTTGAAACTGAAGATCTGACTTACTCATGACATGCTCTACTGCCACACCATACAGGTTGTCGAGAGAAAATGTGAAACATTTACTGCATTGTTTCTTATATTGATACTTTGTTGTTTGCATTATTCAATGATAGGATCGAAACTTCTGAACGACTCACCACTTTGTGTCTCAGCAACTGCGTGAACAGCTCCTCACTGCGGAGAGATCTCGCACCTCAGCTCAGCCTTGAATAACAGAGGTCACAGGATAGTGATGGTCTGCTGTCTTCTGTAACCAACTACTTTACTAGTAGTTTTCAACAATGGTGGCTTGATATAGAGAAAGTTTGTTTTAGAAAATACAAAAACAAATATAATACACAAAGACAACAGGAATATGTACTGGACCGGCTGATGGTCAGCTGCAGCCCTAGGATATCATCATAATCATAGATTATTATGTTAAACTAGAAAATCATATTTAACTAAACTCACAGATTACTTTATGTAAGAGCAACTCCATAGATTATTAAATATATATGTATTTTTTTTTTTTGGAATTTTATGGCCTGGTAACAAGACCTTTAAGCCAAAATATATATGAGCAACTCATTCTTTCATTTCACAAGAACTTTTGTATTATAATTTATTTAACGGCCATGGATACAAGTCCATAAAGCCTTTATACAAAAGCTGTCATTTAGTGGCAAATAGTAAAATTTCAAAAAAAATTCTTGAAATATTGGAATTATTAGGTCAGTTATGGAGACTTCACCTTAGATTATTAAAAAAAAGTGGAAAATAGGATTTAATTTTATATAAGTAGGTATAACAAATTTAATAAAAGAAAATTATTAAACTTATAATTTGAGGTGAAATGCGACCTTTTTTTTTTTTTTTTTTTTTTTTTTTTCGTGCGGAAATCCCTTCGGATACCCCCCCGCGTGCCAGCGGGGGCGGTTATGTCGGGCTTGAACCGACTAAAACCGCACGCCGTCTCGGGTCTACAGACGCCGGGGTGTAAGGTTGCCCATAGAGCATATCCCTCGCACCCCGACTGACCCTGGGCCATCTCCGGTTTCGAGATGGCCCCCTCGGGTTTGGGAACCACGGTGTCCCCGTCTTGCCCCGGTTTGGGGGAGGGGCGCTAGTCGCCCCACCGTCCCGGCCTGCTTCTGCTGGGGTGACAGGTGGCCTCACCCGCCACCCCCAGGCCTGCGCTCATGGAGGACGGAGGTCGTTAAGCGACCTCCGGCGCCTGAGTTGCCTGCGACGCGCGGCGAGCAAGTTGCGGGCTCGGCGGACCGGGAGAGTTCTAAGTCTCTCCCGGGCGCGCTCCGCCACCTCCTTCGCGAGCATTACATGCTCGCAGAAGGAGGCGGCGGCGGCCCACGCGCTCGCGCTCCGCACCATTGCCGCAATCATGCTGCCGAGCGAGAGGACTCCCACCCCGATGGCTGCCACGAGGTCACGCCTCGGCGCCTCCCACGCCGGGCAGTCCGCCAGCGTGTGCAGCCGTGAGTCCTCGCTCGCGTCGCAGTGATGACACTCAGGCGTTGGCTCCTTCCTGATCCGATGCAGGTGGTCCCCGAAGCACCCCTTCCCTGAGATCACCTGCGTCAGTCGGTAGGAGAGGCTTCCGTGTCGCCTTTCCAGCCAATCCTCCATGATGGGCCTTACCGCCGTCACTGAAATGCCTGACGAAAAACAAACGCAAGCAGTTTAGCTTGGCTGGCGCACTTTTGGAACATACTAGTAATATCGATTACTAGTAGATAGTCTTTTGAAAAAAAACTAGCTACTTCTTTAAAAAAAATACAAGTCCTATACCCGGGTATGATAATAATTAAACTATGCTTTTAAGCGTCATGAAAATGCAAGATATTATGTTAACATAGTTTTATCACAATCGGATGAAGGGTACGGCAGCGCATAAACAAACAAACATTGATTTTTATACATCGAAAAACTAAACAATACGAGGGTCAAACTGAAAGTTCTTAGAAAATCAAAAACTGATTACATTAGCCAGTTATTAGTTTTATTATATCTTTTCAAAATATTGTCCATTCACGTCAATACACCGCTGCATGCGATGGAACCACTGGGAAAAGCACTTTGCCCACTCGTCCTTAGGGGTCTCTTCAATGGCATCGCGATACGCAGCCACCGCTTCTTCAGCATTCATAAACCGCTTTCCTTTAAGTTTTTCTTTAATTTTTGGAAATAAATAAAAATCACAAGGCGCGAGGTCGGGGCTATACGGCGGGAGACCCAGTAATTCAACGTTTGATGTCGCCAAATAGTCGATCGTTCGCTTGGCGGTGTGCGACGAGGCGTTGTCGTGGTGAAGGAGGATCCTACTGCGAGGTCGTTTCTCTCGAACTTTTTCCAAGACAAGTGGCAAACAATTGGTAGTGTACCATTCTGCAGAAACTGTTTTTTGATCCTCTAACACAATTGTTACGAAATGACCTATCCTTCCAAAGAACGAGGCCACCATTTTTTTTCCCGCACTTCGATCTCTCTTCACTTTAGTTGGCAACTCCTCGAAAGGAAACACCCACTGAGCAGATTGTCTTTTGGTTTCAGGATCATAACAGTAAATCCAGCTTTCGTCACCTGTTAGTATGTCGAACACAGCATTAGAGTCACCTCCGTTAAATCTTTCAATCATTTTACGGCACCAATCCACACGATGGAGTTTTTGAGCCTCAGTCAAATTATGAGGTATCCACCGGGCGCAAAGCTTCCTGACCGCTAAATGTTCGTGGAGGATTTTGTGCACTTGACTCATACCGATGCCTAAGCTTGTCCGAATCTGCTGATAGGTCACTCTTTTGTCAGTCTCTATCATACGCCGCACAACACAGATGTTATTTTCAGTCGTCGCCGTAGAAGGCCGTCCCTCACGGAAATCATCAGTGAGATTAGTGCGACCACGTTTAAACTCATTAAACCAGTTGTAAACAGTCGCACGAGATGGGGCTTCATCGTGAAAGGCCAATCGTAGTCTATCATAACTTTCTTGTTGACTTAAATGACATCGAAAGTCATAAAAAATCATTGCACGAAAATTTTCTCGTGTTAAATTCATGTTAACGTGACACAGACAATTTTCAATTTGCCGCCAAATCGTAAAACAAATGATAAATGAATGAAATATATACTCAGTAATATTGGCAAAGAGTTATATTTTCAAATTTTAGAATTATTTTTTTATTATATTGTTTATAAGTGGCCAGTTCTAAGAACTTTCAGTTTGACCCTCGTATGTAAGCAATATGTCTTTACTGTCAAGATATCTACGACCCGATAGGTTTGACATCGACCCTGATGTCGTGGACGCCGATGCGAAATGGCTACATTGGAAATCAACATTTGAAAGCTTCTTAGCTGAAGAGATTACCACGAACGTACCAGACTCCATCAAGCGTAAGCTGCTAGTCAATCACTTATCGGCATCAATTTACAAGCATATCGAATCATGCTCTACTTATCAAGAATCCATGACAGTTCTAGAAGACATCTATGTCAAACCGAAAAATACTATTTTATCTCCACACATCCTATTCAATCGCAATCAACGAGTCGACGAAACGATTTCTGACTACGTCAAAGCTCTTCGACTTTCCGCGAAAGATTGCAAATTCGAAAACGTCAAAGCCCAAGAGCATGAGGATCAAGCGGTTCGTAGTGCTTTCATATCCGGCATACTATCACAAAAGATTCGCGAGCGGTTGTTAGAAAATGCCAAACTTACTCTCTCAGAAGCACTTAATCAAGCCGTTGCTTTGGAAACGGCCGAGAAGGATGCAGCTGCTATTGGTAACAATTCGCAACTCACCACCGTATTGCAAAGTAGTTCACCTAACAATTCTGAAGATCTGGCAGCAGCTTCGTCATCACGAACATTTCAATCCGCCCAGACTGTACCATCTCGGGCTAAATCCTGTTTCTTCTGCGGCGGGAGTATACATCCAAGGTTTCAGATGCCCAGCCAGCAAAGCCACATGTAAAAAGTGCTAAAAAATGGGACATTTCGCGAATGTCTGTAGATCGGGCAATATTAGACTGAACTCCACAACAGTTGAGGACCCTACGACCTCTAGCAAGAGCCAACCCCACAGTGGAGCTATTTCTGCAGCCTCTCCTTCGAGCCTTAGGAGTGCCACGATTCCAATCCTGGTCAACGAATACAAGGCTGATGCTCTCATCGATCCAGGAAGTTCGATTAGCTTCATTAATGTTAAAGTCGCTCGCATAATGAATCTACGGAAAAAACCCTGCAAGCAGACAATCAATCTCGCTTCTCTCAATCAAGTTTCGTTTGGAGAAGGTGTCTGCTTTGCTACCATTACGGTAAATAAACATACATACAAACAAACACCGCTTGTAGTCGTCGACAACCTCTGTGCTGATGTCATTGTGGGCCATGACTTGCTCAAACAACACTTGAGCCTTCATTTCAATCTTGGTGGGCCTGGAGAACCTGTGGCGTGCATGTCGCGTGCCACTCGCAATCCGCACCGACTGTGATGTTTGCACCGCGCGCGCCTCGCGGCACCGAGCTCTGTGCGCAGGCGCCAAATTTGCCGGCGGCCATCGGCGCAGGAGAACGACGGACCGCGCGATCGGGCAGTCGACGCTCGCCCGAGTCACGAACTGTTTCCGCGCGCATTTTGCTTACGAATTACCTAGCTACGTTTATATCTCGTGTTTATTGTTTCGTGTTATTGTAAAACTAACTCTGCTTATTGTGATAGTGACTAATTATTAACTGTGTGTATAAAACGAACTGCCTTTTGTGATAGTGACTAATTGACTCATAACCTTTGTGACAGTTGCTAATAAACTTTGTTAAACTAATTCAAATAAGACTTATCATTTATGTTTGTGTCGTTCATTGCTTTACTCACCATTATCCGACGGCCTACCTAACTGCATGTTGGTCCGCTGCTGCTGCCGCTGCCCTGCTGCACGTCGAGAGGGAGTTTGCTGATGGAAGTAGGTAGAACTAGCATTCCTACATTGGTGACCCGAGTACGAACAACAAGAAGCACCTTCTGAAACCTTATGTAACTGTTTCGGTAACTACATTCAGAAAAGAATATTCGAGTTACCGTGGCAACAGAAAAAGGGGTGTGGCCCAAGTCATAAGCGGCGAGCGTTTTTTATTTTCAATATGAATGAGCCTAATAACGATGACCGTAAAATCCCCGAAGTGTTACGCGTCGGCGTAAGAGTGCCACCATTTTGGCCCGAAGAGCCAGCCTTGTGGTTTAAACAGCTGGAGTGTCAATTCAGCTTGTCGGGAATCACTACTGACGAAACCAAATTTAATTACTTGGTAGCACAGCTGGACCACCAGTACGCCGTCGAAGTGAAAGATATCATTATTCGACCTCCAGAGAAAGACAAATACGACAAGCTTAAAACGGAGCTGATACGACGCCTGTCTGCCTCACAGGAAAAGCGCGTCAAACAACTGCTAATGTTTGAGGAGCTTGGAGATAGGACGCCATCAAGATTCTTACGCCACCTAGAGGGTCTGGCAGGCCCATCAGTACCTGCGGACATTGTCAAATCTATTTGGTCCAACGGCTTACCCCAGAACATACAGACAGTTATTGCCTCACAAATAGACCTGTCATTGGAAAAGCTCGGAGAGCTAGCAGATAAGGTCTATGAAATCGCCCCGACCACACCACAGATCTCAATGGCAAGTACCTCCTCCGGCAGTACCTCGTCGTCAGCGTTAGAGGAGTTAACAAGACAGGTCAGTGAGCTAACTAGACAAGTAGCCGGCCTTACAGCTGTAAATGGCAGAGATGGTGGTCGCTTGCAGCCCGGATATGAAAGGAACCGCTCGCGCAGTCGTTCGACACCCAGACAGCCGCCACCAGATCACCCATACTGTTTTTACCACTACACTTATGGCGCCAAAGCGATTAAATGCAGACAACCCTGCACATTTCAAGCGGGAAACGAACAGGGCGGTCGGAAGTAGCGGCCAACGACTGCCCACCATCCACAGGCCGTCTTTTCATTACCGACCGTGTGTCAAAAATGCAGTTCCTCGTAGACACTGGCTCAGACTCAATCTAAGTACGATCTTATCGCAGCCAACGGCAGTATCATTCACACCTACGGCCCTATTCAGCTACATCTTAACCTCGGCCTTCGTCGTGATTTTTCATGCAGCTTTACGGTAGCTGATGTGTCAAAACCCATCATTGGCGTGGATCTCCTAAGCTACTACAACCTGCTGGTCGACTGCAGGAACCAGCGTCTGGTCGATGGTATTACTACCCTACATGTAGCTGCAATTTCGGAAAACACAGGAGCTACCGACGACATCTCTTCTGTTAACCTTTGGTCTGTGTTGGTATAGGATCCTGACATACACGGTCGAATGTGTATGCTAAGGATCCTTATCATTAAATATATCTGTCTAATTTTACGATTTTAAGCTGTATTCGTAATAATATAAAGCATATAACACTATGAAAAATTAAATAATTGAATGAACAACCATAAAACAGAAAACTTTTATAACTTATTCAAATAGTTTGACAAGTAAAGACCTGTTGAAGTCACTCGTCAACCGTTACGACTATGCGAGTGTCGCGCTTTGAAAAAAATTGAATTATATACAACAACAATTTGAATTGTATACTGATTATTCATTGAATTTGGTAGGTAAATACTATAATTTATTGTTTTTTAGTCATGTACGTTCAATTTTGACAACGTTTTACTTTCCAATTATTTGCATTACAAAGTAACCCATAAGTTTCAGATCAACATTTCGTATTTTTCTTTCAATAATTTTGTGGTAATGCCTACTTGTATTATTTTGTAATTCATGTATTTTGTTGGAAATTGTATGAAGATTTTTGATGTCTACTACAATATTTCCCAAATATTTGTCTAAATATATATTTTCTCAAATTTATAACTGTGTCAACTAAAAAACGCACTCACACATGCGCAAGTTCAAAATGGCGGACATGTATACGTACATGATTACTGCCATTTTGTATTCTGCTGTGTATGATACGGATCCTGACAGATATAGGGGATGTTACTTTTGACCGAAGATCTAAAATTCAAAATTGGTAGGTACATACTTTGACAGATATCAAAAAAGGAAAAGGTTTTCAATTAGACTGTTTTTATGTACTTAGGTATGTTCTGGCATGACTTCTTTGTAAACTAGGAATTCAGTGCAGGGTGCGACTGAAATAAATTGAGCTGAGCGACAACCGCTGGGGTAAACGTGTTCTTGAGTGGAGACCGCGACTCGGCAAACGTAGTGTAGGACGCCCTCCGGCCAGGTGGGATGACGATCTGCGAAAGACTGCGGGCAGATGCTGGATGCTGGATGCGACCCATTTCACCCTCGAACTATTGGTGCTCTCATTTCGTCCGACCGCCAAAAATATCTCGGGTGAAATGGCAGACTTTCAACCCTTGTGTAACAATCTACTATTTTAACTGACAATAAAGTCTTTTTTTCCAAAAAATGTAAACGAATTCAGTTGAACTAAACAGTATAAGAAAATATCAAAGTGAACATTTTTTTCAATATTCTACAACATTCTACACAACGCTATCTAAATCCATGGTAAGCATAACTTAACTAGCTTGTTTTACGGAATCTGGCATGGGGATAATAAACATACTTAGATCCTTTTTTTTTTGTAAATACATACATATTTTACATAGAAACACCCAGACCAATGGAAATATTCATATTCATGAATCGAACCCGCGCCACCTGACTAGTAGTCGAATGTTCTACCGCCACACCACAGAGGCCATGAACTTGGAGTTATCTATTAGGTATCTGCAGAATGCTAAAGTGTAATTTTTAGGTTTTACGTTGCACATGACTACAGTATTTTTAGATAATAGATACTTAGTTATTTCTCAGTTTATAGATTTTGCTTACGTTTATTACACCTCTGAATAAAAGTAAAACATCCTTTGTATCTGTCAGGATCCATAACATACACAGGCTATTGATTCTTGACTAAATCAACATAAGTCAGGATCCATATCATGCACAGACGAACGTATTTGTTATGCACACACACATGCACATCTATGCTAACCCGAAATAAGTTCTCATTCAATAACGGGTCTTTTTATTTATTATTTTGTATATATTCCGATAAATAATAACGTAAGTGTGATGCATCGTTAGAAAGCCCTATTTTTGAACTTTATGGTTTTGTTCTGACATTCAAAAATAAACCATGGTAAATTGCTTGACATTGATTTGAAACTAAGCTTGCCTCGTGCAGTGTTTTCATGTTTATCAATGTTAAAAAAAAAGTGCATAAATGAAAGGTTTTTTGTTTAGAAATACATAACAGAATATATTATATAAATTAATAACCAATCAACATCATCTTATGTTAAGTTTTCGCGCGTAAATCATCGTGTAAAGATGCGTCGTAAAAATGAGGCCAATGGCGGCAATACTCAAAAACGTCACACAGACGAGGGGTGTTCTCTTTTGCACTGTCCACACAGACCAAAGGTTAAAGCCGTTAGCGGCGATACAGAGTTTCACAAAATCTTACGCGAGTTTCCCGAAATCACCAGACCAGCAGGTATGCGGGGCGCCTCGAAACATTCAACAATGCACTACATCAGAACCACCCCAGGACAGCCGGTTTCTAGTAAGCCACGACGTTTAGATCCAGCCCGTGCGCAAGCAGCTAGGAAGGAGTTCGAAGAAATGATGGCGGCTGGTACAGCTCGACGCTCGGAAAGTCCATGGTCTTCTGCTCTTCATCTCGTCAAGAAGAAAGATGACAGCTGGAGACCCTGCGGTGACTATAGGGCACTAAACGCGAGGACTATACCTGATCGATACCCAATACGGCATATCCAAGACTTTGCCCACCAGCTAGCGGGATGCTCCATCTTCTCTACCGTGGACCTCGTGAAAGCATACAATCAAATTGCCGTCAACCCTGATGATATTCCAAAAACAGTGATCACGACACCGTTTGGAATGTTTGAGTTTCCGTTCATGACGTTCGGACTTCGAAATGCGGCTCAAACATTCCAACGCTTCATCGACGAAGTACTATCAGGCCTGGACTTCTGTTACGGATACATAGATGACATTATTATATTCTCCCCGGACAGAGAAACGCATAAGCAACATCTACGTCAGCTCTTCGATCGACTCAAACAATACGGCGTACTCATCAACACGTCAAAATGCGTATTCGGTCAGGAGGTAGTCAAGTTTTTGGGCTATGAAGTGTCTGCTGCCGGATCCAAGCCTATGGATGAGAAAGTACAGGCTGTAAGAGAGTTCCCCGTTCCCAAAACCGTTAAAGAACTGCGTCGCTTCCTTGGGATGCTAAATTTTTATCGCAGATTTATCCCAAAAGCTGCCAAACATCAAGCACCTCTCAACTCAGTACTACAGGGACCTAAGATTAAAGGCTCTCATCCAGTAGACATGACGCCGGACCTTCTTAAATCTTTTGAAGATTGCAAAACTTAGCTTTCCAAGGCTACACTTCTCGCCCATCCTAACTATTCTGCAGAACTAGCTATTGTCACCGACGCTTCGGACACGGCGATTGGAGGGGTATTGCAGCAACGAAAGAACAACATCTGGCAGCCTCTGGCATTCTTCTCCCGCAAACTGTCGCCTACGCAGAAAAAGTATAGCCCTTACGACAGAGAGCTTCTGGCCGTCTATGAGGCCATAAAGTACTTCAGACACATGGTGGAAACTGCGACATTTACCATCTATACGGACCATAAACCACTGACTTTTGCCTTCACTACCAGCAAACAACATTGTTCTCCTAGACAGTTTCGATATTTAGATTTTATATCACAGTTCACGACAGACATCAAATACATACCCGGACCAGACAACGTGGTTGCTGACGCCCTGTCACGCGTGGAGGAAATCGCTGTGGCACTCGACTACGATGAGCTTGCAAAATATCAGGACGACGATCCAGAGCTGAAAAATCTTCTTTTGTATGGCTCGGCCCTGCAACTCAAGAAAATGTCAACGATACACAGCAACTTACCCATCTTCTGCGATACTTCAGTCCATCCACCACGACCATACAAAACGCCGAACTTCAGACGCCAAGCTTTCGACGTAGTGCACAGCTGGAATCATCCTGGAAGCTCAGCTACAGCGCCACTGGTCGCACAAAAATTTGTGTGGCCAGGGATACGCAAAGACTGTAGAGAATGGTCTCGGCAATGCCTGAAAAAGCTTCGGTGCCACCAGTCTCCTTGTTTACAAATATGTCGCCGAATATTCTACCGATCGCCGTGAGAAGCCGCCGCTACAGTAAGGTAGATGAAAACTTCATAAAAGAAGAAGTGTCCAAATTACTAGAAGATGGGGTCGTTGAAACAAGTTTATCTCCGTGGAGGGCTCAAGTCCTCGTAGTGGGAGGAGGAGCTCATCGAAAACGACTTGTCATTGATTACTCCATGACCACCTTTTTTTATTAAAGCCCGGCAGCATTTTGGTATGCGAGCATGCTGGACACAAGACGGCATTATTATTGTCAACGTTGCTGGTAGCCGCCATAAGATAACTACCATGGATGAGCTGAACCCGTTGACGAATAAGCAGTGGTGGGAGGCGAGCGAGTTGTGGCTTCTTCCCAGATTGGTGCAGGCAGTGCCGATAATGCGAAAACAAAGGTGCGAAATAACTAATACGTGAGAGTCTGGTTTAGCATTGTAATTTCGCGCTCGCACATAATAATGTAGCAGTATAATAATGTGCAGTAGCTGGTGGGTGGTGCAGAGACAAAAGTGCAGTTGTAAGTTCATTGCATTATTTATTTGATATAAACTTAAATATTACTTTGTATCTATATATATATATACATATATATATTTATCATACCTTATTTATTGATTTATGTATTCGGCTGAGGATCTTTATTTTTCTGCCAACGAATCTTCAACGTTTTTCGTTTGTTATCCGTGTGTTATCTCAATGCACAAAGCCTACCGTATCATTATAGCGAGTTTTTGGAGGCCTTTACAGATGCTAATGCTGATGCCATTCTGATTTCTGAGAGCTGGTTCAAACCTCACCATTTTTTTACTACTTACCCTCTCAGTGGCTTCGTTCTAATCCGTAATGATCGAGTCCATGAGAATGAGAGAAGAGGCCAACGCCACCCGCGTTGCTATATATCTCCGCAGTGATCTGCCCTACAAAATTCTTGCTTCTTCTCCTTCAACTGTATCTACCACTGCAGTTTCTTTTCTTAGAGGTTATTGTCAAAGGAGAGAAAAGCTTACTGGGGGTTGTTTACTGTCCTCCTGCATTAAATTATTTCTCTAGCATCGAGTCAATTCTGGAATCTGTAGGGTCGGAGTATAAACATCACATAATCATGGGCGATTTTAACACTGATCTGGTCCCCCAAACGTCGCGTTGCCGCAAGTTGCTCGATATTGTCGAGTCCGTCAATTTGCACATCCTGCCCCTCCAAGATACCCACCATAACATTGATATCGAGGATACGTGGCTGGACTTAATCCTTACCTCCACCCCATCGCTTGTATCTTGTCACGGTCAACATCCTGCGCCTGCATTTTCGCGGCACGATTTTTTATTTGTGTCTTACGTACTTAAGCCTCCAAAGGCCACACCTCGCGTACTGCTCATGCGTAGCTTCGGACGCATGAACGTTGATCATCTTTCTAAGGATGCGACAGCAATAAACTGGGACTGCGTGAGTGAGGCCCCATCAATAGACGAGAAAATCCGCATCATTAATGAGGTGGTCATTGGTCTGTACGATGTCCACGCGCATAATAGGAGAGTTAAGTTGAAACGTCCTCCAGCGCCTTGGATAACGGAAGAGGTTCGGATGGCAATGCAGCGTAGGGATCGTGCCTTTTGCAGGATTCGAAGGCATCGGAGTGATGAAACGTGGTTGCTTTTCAAAGTAGCTAGAAATCGGTGTAATCAAGTGATACGTAATACCAAACGCCGTTAAATTCATAATAATATCACTTCTTCCTCTTCCGCTGATATCTGGAAGTTCCTAGGGACATTGGGTATTGGTAAGCAGCGGTACTCTGAATTTCACGCAACTATTGGTTTGGATGACATAAATCGTCATTTCACCACTTTTATACCAATGAGGCATCAAACCAAGAGTTGCACAATAGAATATGTGGCAAACTTGCCTCGTCCCGACGTTGGTCCTTTTTAACTTTTCTACGGTGCAACCGAGTGAGATCAAAAAGATAATTTTATCTATCAAATCCAATGCTGTGGGCTATGATAATATTAGTCGTCGTTTGATCACAACTATCCTAGACCATCTTCTGCAGGTATACCCATATCATAAACGTTTCATTGGATTCAGGGCAGTTCCCGTCTATATGGCGTAAAGCCTATGTCATACCTCTTCCAAAGATCTCAAACGCTTCCCTTCCCAATCATTTCCGGCCCATTAGTATTTTACCTTTCTTGTCAAAAGTGCTCGAGGCCTGTGTGCACAGACAGCTGTCACCTTTTATTTATAAGAATAATTTATTAAGTCCCCTACAATCAGGGTTTAGGCCCGGACACAGCACTGTGTCAGCACTTTTAAAGGTAACCGGTGATATTAGGGCTGGTATGGATGACACCAAGCTCACGGTACTAGCACTGGTAGACTTCTCTAATGCTTTTAATACTGTCAGCCACGACCTTCTTTTATCCATTCTATCTCTCTTCATTATCTCACCGGATGCTCTGGAATGGTTCTCAAGCTATCTTCAGGGGCGCCAGCAAGCTGTTCGCCGCCACGAAAATTTCTCGTGTTGGTGCGACACTGACACTGGTGTTCCTCAAGGCGGTATACCTACTATCTCCATTGTTATTTTCGATATTTATTAACCTTTGAACTAAAAATCTTCGATGTGCGTATCACTTGTATGCCGATGATTTGCAGCTGTACGCTCAAGCAGGTGTGGGAGACATATGTGATGCAATAAATAGCGTAAACCAGGACTTGGAACAAATAAACAGCTGGGCTTACAGATTTGGATTGACTGTGAACCCAACTAAGTGCCAGGCTATCATTATAGGTAGCCATCGGTTAATTGGCCGTGTAGTTGCACTATCCTTCCCCCCAATTGTGTTCAATGGTTCGATTATACAATTAAGCCCTTCAGTTAAGGATATGGGTTTATTTATAGACTCGACCTTGAGCTGGCGAAACCAAGTGTCTCATGTTAGTCAGAGAGTCACTGGAACGCTTCGAGCATTCTATCGCCTACGGAACCTTCTGCCCACGAAGACCAAGACTATGCTTGTTCAAGCTGTACTTATTCCTGTATTCGATTATGCTAATGTTTGTTACTTCGACCTTAATTCAGAATATCTCAATAAATTTGACAGACTATTAAATAACTGCATTCAGTTCGTTTTTAACGTCCGCAAATATGACCATGCTTATCGGTCCCAACTAAACTGGTTACCCATTCGCCAACGTCGAAATCAACGGGCACTTACCACTCTCTTTTCAATTCTCACATCTCCTAGTCCTCCTTTTTTTTATATTTAGGACACGTCAATTTGACTTCACCTCGTCTGATGGTAAGCTGAAGGTAAAGTCTCTGGAAAGAGGGTCATACACGTACCATGTTAAAAATGGTGGCACTCAGCCTGACGGCCTCATCAGAAGAGGATTGTCGTCGCAGCACCGCGTGACACCCACTGGTCCCACTAGTGCTGCGACCACAATCCCCCTGCTCGGCTATGCACTTGCTGACCCCTGAACGCAATCAAACCGAAATTAGATTACTATGGAGGGTTTTTCGCAATCGTGCACGGTGGTACCTACCCGGCCGAATTTTGTCACAAATTTGTGTCATCAAATTTCTACCACCTCCTATCTACTTATCTCCTTTCTTCAGTACCTTCACACAACTCACGATAGAGACCTTCGGTCGAAAAATAATCTCCTCTTGCTTTGTCCGTCTCATAATACTGGTTTTGTTCATTCTGCTTTTCCTGTACAATCTGTGCTTCTTTGGAATGCGCTACCTCTTGAAATTAGAAAGGCTACCAGCCGTCAGCTGTTCAAGGCGAAAGTACGCCAATTAATGTTTGAAAAACTGGCAGAAACATCAGGATAGTAATATCAAATTAACGATACGTGTACGGTATGTATGATTGATTATATTTATTGTGTGGCTATAATATTTGTGTAAGTATGGTAATTTATATCAAAGTACCTTAGTATTTCATATTATACCTACTACTACTACTACTACTTAATATCTTAGTTACCAAGTTAATACGTCACGAAAAGAAATGGAGTTATCGGTTTAAAGTAAATAACATATACTCAGAGTCCATCTTAGCTTAAGCTGACGATCTCGCAATATTGACGCGTAATCCAAAACAATCTCAGGAACTATTAAAGGAAGTCGATGAGTTCTGTTCGTGTACAAATGGACTGAGGACGAAGCCTAGTAAGTGTCACTGTCTGTGTCTGGGTAGACGGGACACCAAATTTACCTCCTACGACCCGGGACTCTTCGTTGGGGGTAAACCAGTTTCCATAGTCGCTGAATCGGTGCCATTTAAATTTCTTGGGAGAAAGATAGACTATAAAGGACGCACACCATCCTTAGATGAAGTTGTCGATACGTTTATAAATGACCTAAATAAGATAGATCAGCTACCACTGAACAATATCAAAAAAGCTTGGATATATGACAACTACTTAAGATCACGTCTGACTTGGCCTTTTCTAGTGTATGAATTCGTTAAAACCTTACTGGCGAAAATAGATGCAACTGTCATAAAATCGCTAAAATCGTGGCTTGGACTAGCGCACTCTGCTGATTCCTCTGCTCTATTTAGGTATCAAAATAATTTTGGGATGAAACTTAAGAAACCATCGGAGCTCTATAAACACCTTAGAGTTACCAAAGCCCACATCTTAGGTAAATCCCAAGATGACACAGTCAGGGCACTCCCGAAAGATGATGATGAGATGCGTCCGAGCTTGAATCTAGAAACGTCACGCGCTCCCGTTTTAAAAGTAAATAAAATATATATATAATAAAAACTGGAACTTGTCTTATTAGGTGATTGAAACATTTTCTGTACCTAATCCAAAACCCTCCAAATGGGCGAAAAATAAAAGAAAAAAATCAGAGAGGATTAAAATTTCTTACAAAGAAAAAAAAACACTAGTGATTGTTGCTATTTCGTGGTGCAGGTCAAAAAATGTTATATGTGGAACAATGTGATACCAAGCAAACTGTCGCTCAATTATCGCTCCTATACGCTGTATCACTGTGTATCCATCGATGCTATATTTCCACGAAGCAGCCCAAACTGGTTGTATGTCTACAACAAACAAAGAGATAATACAAGAAGTCCAAGCTAGTGCCGCCGTCGCACACTGGGGCAGCGTCATATAGGAGGGACATGATATAAATTCAATTTTGAAAAGTGGGTATTTTGATAAAACTAATGATGTTATGATAAACTTGACTATCGAGTGCATTCATTACTACCCTTTATAACAAAATATCAATTTATTTAGTACCAACAAATTGCACTCGAAGTAAGACGTAAAAGGAATTAAGAATATTTACAATAATTTATTTAGTGAATCGCGAAACCAATTAATTATGTCTAATATGGAGCTTACTGATAATGGTATGTAGAATATATTGCAATATTCAAACGTTAATATTTTAACCCTACATAGGCTGTATAAAAAAAAACAATATTAACACTATTTTTATATGCCCTTTATGTCAATATTTTTTTATAGATACTCTCAAATACTCGAGCGGTTGGATTGTTATTCGATCCACCATGGCTTCTGACACTGCCAAAAAAGTGTTCAAGGTGGTCCTGACTTATTTTGTGCAGTGGTAAATACTTTGGGCATTCCTTATTAAGAACCAACTCCTGAATCAAATGTTTGGCGCTTTCAATGCAGACACAAAATCCCAGAAATCCGGTGTGTCGTGGAGAATTAATAAGTTTAACAATTTTTTTTATCATTTCCTTTCACCAATTCAGTATTAAGTTTCAGAATTTCATTTTTCACCATACCTAATTTAAGCGTAACGCTTATGCGGCGCATATGGCGCATATGAGATGATCAATGTGGCGTTTCATTTTTCGTTCTCTTGGTGTTAAATCTATGTAATGTTCTTCAGGGCTCTTATAATTTTGTAAACTCTGAAAATTTAATTGAAATTTTATAAATTGTTTCATTGAAAATAGTATCACGAGTACAAGATATTTCTAAAATTTACTAAAATACCTTACTTGTAGAAGGTATATTTCCTACCCCTGACGAAGAATGTTGAGCTTTGGTGTTTGTTAAATCTGCGAATTGCTCCTGAAAAATTATCTTATTTTTAATATTTGAATATATAGTAGTGTAATAAAAGTAGCCACTAGTAAGTAAAAAAATGTGCACACTGAATTAATAAAACTAGTGATACTGATTATTTAGTTCTGTAAATTCGAAATATTACATATACATAATTATGATCAGAGATAATTACAGAAGAAATAAGTGTTTTAATGAATATTACCGTGCTTTCATAAGATTCATTTGTAATATCGTTTAATACAGACGAATGATTTTGGGTGTTTTTTGAATCATCAGGAAGTGTCTGTAAAAAAGAAATAATTTGACAAAAAGTGAATGACCAAGCCTAAAGTAATATATTATTTATGAAAAATACCTACCAGAGTGGATAGATATAGAGTAGGCACTGATGACCTATATAATCGGCGTCTATTATTTTTTAAGCTTTCAAAGCAATCTGACGTGAAATGTCTAGAACATACGACACTATACTGTGTTGGGAAAAAATTGTCTCCATGTGTAGCTTTGACCCAAATTTCTTTCTTCTCGATGTCATCATTAGGAAATCTGCAAATTTAATACACAATACAATTTTTTTTCAATATAATGAACCCCTAACTTTTAAACTTTCGCGTTCCATAATATACATTGATATGCATTGAGTTATTATGATTTGAAAGCGCGCATCGCCCATGCGTTAGATAATGCACGTTTGCAAATAATGGTGCCAGCAATGTGTTTACACGCCGGAGCACGTTACTCTATAAATAAAGTTGATAACGTCTGTTCCATACACTGACCTATATTATAACATAACAAAAAAACAATCTTGTCTAGGATTGCAAAGGTTCAAATGGATTACAAGCAACGTGTCTAAATTTTCTGTAAAAGGCAGTAAGAGACATCATTCACTTACAGTTTTTAATGTTATGTACAAGTTTTATACCAGTATTCTTACACATTTGCGAGGAAAGCCAAGTGCATAAGTATGTTTTAAAAAAAAGCAATAATGATAGAAAAAAAATTAGCGAAACTATAATTTTAAATTCTATCGATATAAAATAAACCGTCCCGATGCTGTGAACAGAACTATCGAGAAAAAAGGAGACAACTGCTATATGCAATTCAGTGTGCTAGAAAGAGACAGCAAATATTTGATTTTATTTTTCATTATTTTATTCAAATTAATTAAATAGAGTAGAAAAACACTTACCTGTGAAATGTTATCCCATGTTTGTGTAACTTGACGTTGTAGTACACTTTCCAAACCATTTAATTGCACAACTAGGCATTGCTTTTAATTTTATTTACTTTTAAAACGGGAGCGCGTGACGTTTGTACGTCAGCCTACAATTTCTGCGACTGACCAAATTTCGCCGCATACGCTTCATATTGCGTATGTTTAGCGGCCAAGGTAGCTCCGCGCGCTCTCTCCACTGGTTGTTGTACTCCGTGAATCAAAGCAGGCCTCCTTCACTCCATATACTTGAGCGCTATAATTACCTACCGCCCGGCCGAGCGGCCTCGGGCCGTTTGCGGACCAAATTTAAGTGCGGTTTTCGCTAGCGAAGCGCACCAACGCACGCACGCTGTTTAATTTTAATCGCTCCGTTCGTACGCGTACCTTCGATGCCGTCTGGTGCCTTATGTGCTGTAGATGGGTGCAAATCAAGTAAAAGAAGGAATAAACACCTAACATTTTTCCATTTACCTGTCAATGCAGAAAGGTAAGTGATAAATTATTACTGTTTTTTGTCGTTTCAAAATTATTTTTAATAGGTCTAGTCTATATGATACATGATAAGCTTGCCTTTCCGACACAGATTTACATATTTTTGTTACATAGAAACGTCATACTAACCTTTAACACTATTTTAACAACGTTTAAAATTATTAATAAGTTGATAAATGTTAATAATCATTCAATGTATTTATTAGTATTATTTATTCATAATATAAAATTTTAGGATTGCCTAGTTATGGATCTATTATAAATTCGTCATGTCTGTGTCATTCTGTCCGTCTGTCTTATCTAGGTACCCAGCTCCTTCCTTAGACCTGTCCAATTTTTTTATTTTTTTTTATTTTTTTAGGCGTGAAGCCAAGAAGTCAAGAAGCCAAGAAGTCATTATGTGTGTTGTCTTCATTTTGAAAAGTCGGTGATTATTCATAAACCACAATTACTATTTGACGCTTTGCCTACAAAACTTCTGCCATCTCTACCAACTACTTCAAGTGCCAGTACTGAACCAGAATCTAAGGAAATATCGACACAAACCAAATATTCGAATATTAATATACTACAGCCATTACCATCAAACGCGCAGATACAAAATTTATTAGATTCAGGATTTTTTCTACATTAAAATTTATTAACTATTACATTGATTGAACACGAGATAGTGTTAATCACACGACAAGGCTATTTTGCGAGATTACAATAAATATATTCAAAAGCACACGTGCGGGTTCCTTGTTGGTTGTTCCTGTGCAAATTCGTGACGTACTAGGGTTTATATCCTAATTCCCGTTACAACATATACCCTAACAACCATGACTCACGTCATAGGTATAGTTAACCTTACCCTCTACCTATACTTAGCTCATAGGTGGTGCTGAAATGCGTGCATATTATGTAAAAAAATGAATTTTCTAATTATTAAAACCGCGATATCTAACGAATGGTGAGTCGTAAGAGAAAAAGTGACTGGGTCATTTTTGTAGAGAATTGTATGATCTACAAATTTGTCTGACCTATTTTCACGATAAAACTTACCGTTTTCGAGAAAAATGGAAAAAACTTTAATTTTCTACGTTTGACCTTGAATAAAAAAATTTGCAGAAGTAGGATCGAAAGGGATTTTTGCATTTTATTTATAATGATGTATTTAACGTCTCTGACAATTTTCAGCTCTATGCGAATTATTCCTTAGTCAAATGCCTATTTTGACTGGACTATTATGCAGTCTGTAACTATGACCCATCGTTTACACAAAAACAAGTGCCGTCCTATTCTATTAATCTTAATTTTGTAGAATATTTGTAAACAAACAAGGTATTTTCTACACATCACCGTTTTGATTCCGCCGCAATACAAGACCCTGTTCTTTATATACATGACGCAAACGATTCCGTCGTTCGTCAAACGAGCAAGGAACACAATTGTGTTGAGTGCGGCAAGCCTCTGAGGCGCCTTTGAGCATCGACACCAACCGACAACGTCCTGAGTCCTGAGCGTCCTTAGTGTCCTCGCCTGACCGATCGAGGACTTGAGGAGAGGCTGACGCTCAGCCAGGACGCGGCCATTGTGTTTGGTGGAGAGATATGTACATAATCTGGGGATAAAACCACGTCCTAAAGCACTACCTATTCTTTTAGAATTATAAATGCTAAAATAATTGTCTGTTACCTCTTCACGCCTAGACCGCTACACAGATACGGCTCAATTTTGACATAGAGATAATTTCAAACCTGAAGAAAATAGGATACCGTTTATGTCGAAAAAAAGCAAATTTTCCGCGTAAGCAGAGCTGCCGTCAGCAATTAGTACGCAATACGAGGGGATTTCCACACGTAATTGTTTGACAATATAATTTTATAACCTCAAAACAACAAGTACTTATTTATTTACATAGCCCGATCCCTTGACCAATCAACTGTAATGGAATATAAATCTTAAGCAACAACAGCCCGGAAGCAGTATATTCTACATGTAATGGAATAATCTAACCAAAGCAACTGTAGTTTTTAATGAGTGTTTAAACTAATATGTGCTCCTAAGGTCCTCTTAGCACGGACATGCCTTGCATACCTCACACTGATAAGATTTCCTACCTGTGTGTGTACGAATATGTCTATCTAAATTACACTTCGCACTAAAACATTTCTCACATTAATTACACAAATAAGGTTTCTCACCCGTGTGTGTATGAAGGTGCTTTTTTAACGTACTATGATCATTGAAACATTTCTTACATTAATTACACGCAAACGGATTCTCACCTGTGTGTACGAATATGTCTATTTAAGTTACTCTTGTGATTGAAAAATTTCTTACAAACGTTGCACTCATATGATTTTTTATCGCTTACGTGTGTACGCATATGACCATCTAAACTACCCTTTACACTGAAACATTTCTTACATACATCACACACATAAGGTTTCTCACCCGTGTGTGTACGAATATGTCTATTTAAAGTACCCTTTGAACTAAAACATTTCTTACAAACATTACACGCATAAGGTTTCTCACCCGTGTGTGTACAAAGGTGCATTTCTAACTTATTTTTATCATTGAAACATTTCTTACATTCATTACACGCGTAAGGTTTCTCACCCGTGTGTGTACGAATATGTTTATCTAAATGACTCTTCTGAATGAAACATTTCTTACATACATTACACGTGTAAGGCTTCTCACCCGTGTGTGTACGAATATGTCTATCTAAACTACTCCATTGAATGAAACATTTCTTACAAACATTACACGCGTAAGGTTTCTCCCCCGTGTGTGTACGAAGATGTGTTATTAAATGATCTTTACGTCTAAAACATTTCTGACAAGTATCACATAACAACGATTTAAGTTTGTTGCTTGAGTTACTATTAATATTTTGGTCTGCACTGATTTTGTTTTCAGATATTTCTTTGCGAACGTCATTATGATCGGATGTGCTATTTTTTATTTTATTGTTACGTAGTTTGATGTCTATTGTGTCACGAGGTTCCACTATCTTATTCTGCTTAACTGGTTTGTCTTCAACAGCTCTTTCAGCCCCTCTTTTCGGTTCTTCACTCTTGCCCATTGTTTGGTGAGTTCTCTTGATGCTGTTTAAAATCGTACCTTTACGGTACTTCTGCGCGGCAAGTCGAGGAGCACCTAAATAATATATAAATCATGTTGCGTTAGTGTGACTTTGCGGGGGTTGGCAGAAATGTTAAGATTCCTACAAATTGTTAATTTGAATTTAGAAAAATTCAAAAGGTAGTACATTCTGTTCAGTCCATCCAGTTATTTTTAGGCGCTAAACATTTTTGTCCCGAAAGACATTATGGTTTGTGTTACCGACTTCACTTGAAGTCTCTTCTTCATCCGCGCGACAATTCCGGTTTCACTCAAAGCTTGCACTTTGGAGCCCGAGGTCCGCGCTCCCACTGCGTGGAAGCCGTAAAAGCCAAAATAAACCAAATCGTGGAAAGGATCCACAGTATGGTTTCTATTGGCTCTTACAGGAGCAACCCCGAGACGAAAGCCTGCGCCAGAGCCTCGTCCGTCAATCAGCAGGTGTAGCGACCTGTATGCTGTGAGGTTGGTTTGGGCCCGAATGTTTCAGTGAGACCCCATACCAACCCTTCGTCTTCACTTAAAATAATAACATTAAAATAGCATCTACCAGTACGTAAGGCGCCTACGTATTTGGTTAGAACCAAATTCAACCATGACAGATCGATAGATAACTCTCTTCAGTGTGCACCAAAAAGTTACAGTAAAGACAAATAAGTAGTACCTACGTAAACAGGGCCTGTAGACAAAGTGCCATTCTACTAGCGGAATCTTTTCATAGCGAACCTTCAATATCCGAAACGTATAGAAGTGATATTATTTTTTACACGGGACATGTCGATAAATAATTTCTTTCCCATACATTTATTATTACCCGGACTTTTGGAAGTTCGCTTCAAAGCGATTCCACTGATAGGATGTCGCTTTGTACAGGCCCCCAGGCAACCTTAGGGTGGACAATAATGTAAATAAAGCAAAATAATATGGTGGTGGAGTTATAAAATAAATTAAGTACAAAATGAATTATACAAATTAAATCAAATTAAGAACAAAAAATAGTGTTAACATAAAACAAATAAATAATTCTATCTACACTCAAATCGAAAAATTCGAATTACGAATTCAAAGACGATTCTATACATACGCACTTAACATAACATAAAATTAAAAATAAAACTTATTATATCATTATACGTAGTATCGCTATCTTTTTTTTAGTCATTAAACTAGTCTAAGGTTTTAGGCTGAATATGAAAAAAAGGCGATCGCATGCGTAGTTCGAACTGTGAAAAAAATGGCGCCCTTGTAACCTACCTACTTTGTTTAATAATTTTTTTTCCTATAAGTGAAGATAAAGTAGTGTATGAAATTGCATAAACTTAGGTATTAAAAAACTCGAGGCACCCTATTATCGCAATATAAAAAACGACTCTCGTGTTTTAATACCCCTTCTTATATGACAGTTGCATAACTATTGCGGAACGTATTATAGAAATAATATATACAACAAAAATGAATAAATAGGTAGGTATATAAAGTATATAAGTACACACTAATAAGAACGGAAAACGTGACGAGTGAGCATATAATGTTGATCTTTTATGGAGTACATGAAGTTTTATGCATGTAGATTCCCAAATTCTTGACACTATCGCTAACTGGCACAACACCTCCACCCATAGCAATTTGCGGAAGTTGGAACCAATCTATTTGTGAAGTCAACCTTGGACAACTTAAGCGTGTGTCCATGGTTTTTGGCTCCATTCACATATCCGCATCAATCCGGGTTCGGGTCTTATAAGGGTTCCTTTTACCTTTTGAGGTACGGAAGCCTGAAAATAGCGAAAAGTGAAGGAGATAGAAAGCCACCCTTGTCACCCCAGCAGAAGCAGGCCGGGACGGTGGGACGACTAGCGCCCCTCCCCCAAACCCAAACCCGAGGCCCGAGGGGGCCATCTCGAACTCGGAGATGGGCCAGGGTCAGTCGGGGTGCGAGGGTATGCTCTATGGGCAACCTTACACCCCGGCGTCTGTAGACCCGAGACGGCGTGCGGTTTTAGTCGGTTCAAGCCCGACATAACCGCCCCCGCTGGCCGGCGGGGGGGTATCCGAAGGGATTTCCGCACGAAAAAAAAAAGGGTACATCAGCGGTCGTATTGCACCAATAAGAATATGACTCTTCGACGCGAACACGTTGCCGACGACCAAACAGCTACGAAACCACTCAATAGCCGTTGGAGATATGTAAATAGAACTGAGTGGTGGTAATCGATTAATTTAATACAAACAGGATGTGGAAATCTACGGTATTAAAAGCGTTGCTAAAATCAAGTAAGGAGAGAAGGCGACAGACAAACAGAACGGACGCGCGTCCTAGACATGTCTTTGTAACGGGAGCTGTGGGAGGGGCAGGGGTGAGCAGAATGGTCGAGGGGTGCGCGGGGCGTTACAAAGACATGTTTATGACGCACATTCTGTTTGTTTAACGCCTAAGCTTTCCACCTTCCATGCCCAGTCTTATGTCTTCCGTGATATTGACCACTGCTGTCGCAGTACTGTGCCTGGAATGTAAGCAAATGCAGTTGGGTGATTAGAAGTTGGAATAGATAAATGATATTGAAGTGTGTTAACTTTAGTAGTTACATATCAATAAAATTGGACGAAGCAGAGAAATGTAGTCAACGGAAAATGTAGCTTAATCAATTCTAATTTATGGATCCTCTTAGCTCTTAAAACTTTCATAGAATAATAAATAGAAATGAGTATAACAAACAGGATGTACGGACTACGGTATTAAAAGCGTTGCTAAAATCAAGTAAGGAATCAAATATATTAACTTCGTCCACAGGAGATTATAAAACGAATTTTTTTTATACCACTTAGGTGGCAGACAAGCACACGGCCCAGCTGATGGGAAGCAGTTACCGCGGCCTATGGACGTGTGCAAGACCAGAGGGGTCACGTACTTATAGATCAGTTTCAGCTTTTCTGCGCAGTCGGATAGACACCGGTCAGTTTGCTTAGAGAATAGGGACACTGTAAGTGTAGTATGTGACGGTACATGGCGAAACCTAAATATGAAAAATATCGAGAACGTGCGGGTGGATGAAGAACTTTGCACCTCACGGACTCGACGACGGAGGACGTGCACCACTGCGCCAGTCAGCCTGTGACCACGGCCAGTGTAACCTGGTCGTAACGTCAGGCAATCCAAAGGTATGTATATAACCTATACATGATAATTCCCGTTAAATTATTCTTAACTTTTGCTGGATCCCCGATTTCCACAGAGGTATGGATATGTTGTACTTTGTATTAGATTATGATAACCTTTCGACCTTTTGAAATGAGTCGTATAGTATCGTGTTTTAATTTGAATTGCGGTTTCAGGTCGTTTCATGGTTGGTTCAGGCCGAATGAACTGTCGTGTGCCGTTTTCGGGGCGCGATTGCGGGATAAGTGCGTTTCTTGGTACCGATTGCCCGAAATTGCAGTTCGCAATTGCGGATGTACGTTTCATGTTAGGCCTGCAAATCTTCGATGTCAGGTGTAAGCCACGGCGCTGGTGACCGCTAAAATTGCGCTGCATTATAATTTTAGGATTTTCTTTAGGTGGCCGTATCTTGTAAGAAACATAAACGAGACCATGGTAAGAGATCTTGTCAGCAGAGCGTCGACCATGCTTTGCGAAATGAGTAAGCGAAGATACGAAAATTTTACCAAAAAGACCAGGGGCACAGTCAAGAAAATGGCGTGTTGTGTTAAGAGGGAGAATAGATAGGTTACAAGGTTGAACAATACGCATGTGCACCGCTAATTCTAAATATTATATCTAATAATACCAGCAGCAGCCTTGCCACCCTGACTTGAATGGATTAGGTTAGAAGGTTAAGGCGGAAGCGTAGCGAAGCGAAGCGCAACCGGACACGTCAATTAATTCTTTAAAAACTGAACACTTTTGTGTCGAAATGTATTATGCTACAATATTATTTTAATTTTGTTTGTTTTTTTGAGGACGAAAAATAAATATAATATCCAGACGACGTTCCGCCACAGTCTACTAACTTACCAGTGTCGACGTCATTCGGTTCCTCCTTCACAATATCCAGAGGGACGTCACACTCCGTGTGTAAGCCTAGTGCGGTATGATACAGGTCTGGGCCATCTGGCTCTACCGCGGCATCATCTGTAAATGAGTACAATAAATAGATAGGTAAGTAGATAGGTATAATAAATAGATAGGGTGTATAGGGCCCACCAACACCCTCGAGGCCCCAGGCAACCTCACCTGCAAGGCGGTGCACCTGCTACATAACGGACGAGGCTCTGGCGCAAGATTCTGGTGGCACAATTTTGCTCCGGGTTGGTACCACCATGCAGTTGCGAAAAACCCTCCAAATAATCCAACCTCGGTTGGGTTGTGTTCAGGGGTCAGCAACTGCACAGCCGGGCATGAGGGGGCAGACGGAGCAGCAGGAATGGGACCAGTGGAGTATTGGTGGAGTCGAGTGTGGTCATGGTGTGGGTCAACCTGCCAGACAGGGAGACTCGTAGAAACGGTGGTGCCGCTGGCCGCCCGCGGCATAGTACAGGGGCCCGACTAGGACTAACCACCCCGGTAGGCTGCCCCACCAGGTCGCGCATAATCTCGATGTGGCTCGACGTGCTGGTTGGTGACCGGACGGTGGACCCGGCGTCCACATTCGGGAGGGTACGGGAGCCCTTCCGTTCGGCGGGTTGGCTACCACCATGCCGCATATTCACCGACGAAACCAAACCCCGCGCCTTGTCACACACTGTTGCGGCGTCTGCCAACTCTTTTTCACGCTTCCCTTCTTATCATACTGTGGCAGCGCAAAGTATAAGTACCAGATCTACAGCGGCATACCCCTCTCCCACCAACTCAACACCATTTGAGGTCGAGTTCACGAACATTCGTGGACTCCATTCAAACCTCACAGCCGTCCACCATCACCTAGAGGCGGCACGGCCAGCTTAGCTTTTCCTGGCGGAGACACAAATACGCCCTGATGACAAGTCTTACTTGCTCTACCCCGACTATGTGATAGAGGAAAACTTCCTTGGAAAAGCCGGGGTGTGTGTGTTTGCCAGGGCGGATGTTTGTTGTCGCCGCTTGCGCTGCCTGGAGGACCCATCCTTTTCTATTCTCTCGCTATACGTGGACCATGGCTCGTCTAGCCAGGTCTATGTGTGCGTATACCGCTCCCATAAAGGAGGATATACGGAGACGACTCGACTCTTTGACCACCTGAGTCAGGCGGCAGACGTTGCGCAAGAGCGGTTTCCGTCGGCAGAATTGGTATTTTTGGGAGATTTTAATGCCCACCACGAGGATTGGCTGGGATCTCTCAGAACTAACCATGCGAGTCGGACCGCCCACGCATTCGCTCTCACGCATGACTTGACACTACTGGTACTCCAGGCCACCAGGATACCAGACATAGAAAGTCACGTGCCCTCTTTGCTAGACCTTCTGCTGACGACCCACCCAGCCCAGTACAGTGTTTCGGTGCGACCACAGTCTGGTCTGTGCCAACGTGCCAGTCGCTGTTCCTCCGCAACCTGTGGAGGTAAAGCGGCGATTATGGCACTATTCGTCAGCAGATTGGGACGGACTACGTGACTACTTCGCATCCGTTCCGTGGACGCAGCGCTGCTTTGATGGTAGGGACCCATTGGATTGCGCTTCTGCCGTCACTGGTGAAAGCAGTTTGGGTATGAAGTATTATATCCCACACACTGAAGTCACCAGTGCCCGCAGAGCCCGCCCCTGGTTCGGGTGTGAGTGCGGTGACGCTGTTCAACAAAAGCAGTCGGCGTTCCGCGCCTGGGTCAGGGCACGCGCAATCCAAATGTGCATCACCTCAAGGCGGCGTATAACAGAGCCACAAAGGACTGCAAGAGGGCATACATTAGTGCGGATGCTCAGCGCATAGCACGGCTTGGTCAACAACTCATGTTGCATCCCGCAGGCAGCCGCGGCTACTGGCGATTGGCCAAAGCCGTGCAATCCAACTTCTGCCAGCCCTCGCTACCTCCGCTACGGTACCCTGATGATTCAGTGGCTCACAAGCCGCAAGAGCAAGCAGACATGCTGGTTAACCTCTTCGCGGCTAATTCCCGTGTCGATGACTGTGGATTACAGCCACCAACGCTACCCAGCTGCGACCACTTAATGCCTGATATTCGTATAAGGCAATGCGACGTTCGACGTCCGGGAAGGCAGTGGACCTGACGGTATTCCTGCGTTGGTTCTGAAAAAATATGCAGCGGAGTTGTCTCCAACACTAACGCGGCCGTACCGCCTGTCCTATTCCTCAGGAAAAGTCCCGCGGGCTTGAAAGGAGGCGAACATACAACCGGTCCCTAAAAAGGGGGATCGTTCGGACCCGGGCAACTATCGACCCCTAGCTGTCACCTCAGTCCTCTGCAAAGTGTTTGAGCATATCATAAATACACAGCTCATGCGTTACCTAGAAGATCACTCTTTAAATTAATGACCGGCAATATGGCTTTAGACCGAAGCGGTCGACGGGTGACCTTCTGGCGTACGTCACATATCTCTGGGGTGAGGGTATGGACAGGCATAGCGAGTCATGCTATTAGCCTTCGATAGAGGCTGGCACAGCTCGCTTCTTTCCAAGCTTCCGGCCGGCCTACGGTCTGCCTACTCGATTGTGCAATTGGGTTGCCAGCTTCCTGCATGAGCGCAGCATCCGAGTTCTCTGTGACGGCCGGGCTTCAGAGTTCATGCAGGTTGATGCTGGCGTGCCTCAGGTGTCCGTCCTAACACCCACTCTCTTTCTTCTGCATATCAATGACATGCTGTCTACTGGCAGCATTCATTGCTATGCAGATGATAGCACTCTGCATGGGGGCTACTACGGACACCCTGCGGCCAAGCGGACTGACATTGAGGAAAATAGACGACAACTTGTCACTGAGCTCGACCGGGTCCTGACCCGCATTTCCCAATGGGGATCTGAGAACTTGGTCGAGTTCAATGCCAAGAAAACACAAGCGTGCGCATTTACAGCTAAATTATCCTCCTTTCTTCCTCTCCCAACTCTTCAGAACACACCGCTACCACTACAGAACCACATTAACACGCTCGGAATGGACGATCACTGCAAACTGAACAATAAAAACTACATCGAGAGCGTCATCAAAACAGCTTCACGAAAACTCGGAGTTCTGAACAGGGTGAGACGGTTTTTCACGCCGGGGCAGCGGTGTCTTTTGTACAAGACACAAATTCGGCCCTGCGTGGAATACTGCTCTCATCTCTGGGATGGCTCCGCACAGTACTTATTAGACGCTCTCGACAGATTGCAGCGCTGCGCCGTGCCATCCGTATCATTGGGAGTCCTGAGATTACTAACAGCTTAGAACCTCTGCAGCTGCGTAGAGACATTGCCTCTCTGGCTGTATTTTACCGCCTGTGTTCTGAGCTCTTTCAACTAATCCCACCTTCGCCATTTCGATCCAGAACAACACGTGGACTGCGATGCCATCCGAACTCAGCGGTTCGGTGCTTCCTTTCTTTGTCGCACGATAAAGAGCTGGAATGCTCTGCCCGCGCACGTGTTCCCTTCTTACAATCCCGGGTTCTTCAGGCGGGGCGTGAAAAAGCATCTTTTGAGGCCATCAAGGTAGGGGCTACCATTTTAGAATCGTCAGCTTCTGGGATGGTGGCCCATGTCTTCTGGACTTCACCCTAGTTTCTCACCATCCAGCGGGGTGCAGTCAAGTGACGGAATGAATATTAAAAAAAAAAATGCCCACACGCACGTTCAACCACAGTCTACTAACTTACCAGTATCGACGTAATCCGGTTCCTCCTTCACAATGTCCAGAGGTATGTCACACTCTGTGTGTAAGCCTAGAGCGGTATGATACAGGTCTGCCTCATCTTGCTCTACCGCGGCATCATCTGCAAATGAGTTTAGTACTTCATTCATTCGTCCTACATATTAATCTGTAGTCGTATGATTGGTTCAAAGCACGCGATCTTCTGCTGACGTGTAAGGGACTACTCACACTCATTCAATTTATGCCCATAAAAAACAACGATTTTGTATGAAGACGCGTACGCAGCCTTTTATCTTCCTTCTACCATTCTGCGTTCGCGCCAAACAAGTGGACGAATGTGTTTTTATCATGCGAGTGCACTAGATAGAGTTCAGCGCTGTACACGGATGGTTCTCGACTCCTTGTCGACAAGTTGTGGTCTGCATAGTTCCTGCATGCATTTGATTTATTGTTACGTAATCATTATGCAAGCAAGGATTGAGAGTTCGGGCGTAATTGTGGTAATTACTGTATAAGTGTGACCAAAATTGTTTAGCGAAACACGAATTGTTATAGTGAGGATATTATACTTATGTAGGTATACAAATAATAATGTAAGATGTCAATTGGTGGCGGTATCTGAAAATATATCGGTTGTTTCTAAGACGGCATTCCGTGTGTATTATTTATAACACCTTATTAAACATAACATGGTGTCAGGTGTAAAATAGTTATTTGTTCAACTAGAGAGGAAAGTTGGTTTTCCAAGCGAGTGCTAATTTTGAATCCCGAGTAAGCGAAGGTTCTAATAATTGAATCACGAGCGTTAGCGAGTGATTCTACATTAGAATCCTGAGCGTCGCGAAGGATTCAAAGGCACGAGCTGGAAATAACTTTTCTCTCGCGTGACACATACAACTTTTCACCTTAGCAGCGAGAACATTATTAGAGATAAAAAAATACAATATGAATAAAAATGAAACCACATATATTTGCAAATAATAAGTATCTACTAAAATTTAAAATTGCAGTTATTAAATGTTACATTTTGAAAAATTATAGTTTTATTAGGAAGTGATACCGTGGAGTTTGCGATTTGAGTTTGACTCGAGTTCGTTTCTATTTCTTTATTGGACTGTGACGAGACAATACTATTAGTAAACGTTGGCGACTCGGTGCGGCTTCTTACCGAATTTTCAATGATATTTGTGTCTTTGAAAGTAGAGGGGCGCGGGTCTGCATAAGGATCAGGATTAAAGTTTATGCTTTGTATTATGCGTTTACAGGTTTTAGATTTATTTTCGATCGAATCTTCAATATATCCTTCCGCGACCGTGTTTGACTTCCAGCCGCCATGACGTTTTAATGTTGTGAGGTTGGCTCCTGAATCAGCCAAAATCGTGGCCGAAGTTCGCCTAAAGCAATGTCCAGTGTAAAGGTGAGGCTCTTGTAATTTAAAAAAAGTGGCTATTTGTTGTGGTGTCCCGCCTATTTTATTGATTCCCATAGGCTGTCTTGAACACTTGTCATTACGATACTGCAAGAAAAATCGATCTGTTTTCGTATTATCAGGTCGTAATGCCTTATATTTCTCGACAATTTTCACATATTCGTCGCGAATAACAAAGGACCTGTCAATGTTTGTCTTTGTGTTGGGTAGGTTGACTAATAGCAGTTCGTCAGAATGTTTTTCGATGGCATTAACAGTCAGATTTAACAGTTCGTTCGAGCGGCATGCTCCGTTTATTCCAATAATGAGGATAACCTGTAATAAAAATATTATATAAGTAAAATATTAGTAATTAAAATGTATAACAAACAAAACGTAGTATTACCCACTTTCTTTACATAAGTAACTCGTATTTTAGTAAATATTAGCGAAAATGGTTAGCGTACGTGCACATATAGATATTACGAATTAAGTATAAACTTACTTTTGCAGCGAGAAAATTGCAGTCCGGAGCTTCATTAAGAAATTTTTCAATATTAGAGATTGAAAAAATTTTGGACTTTTTAGACTTGTCCTACTGACTTTCTTTTCAAAAATGCAATAAGTTTGGGATAAGTTTCAATATGAACATTATGTTTTGTCTTTATTGTAGCTTTCAACATCGAATAAATACTCCACATTGTAGGTGATTGCTTCGTTTGTGATAATTCTATGAAGTACGACAATAATACATTCTCCGAGAAAGTGTTCGCGCCCTTTTCAAATTCCAAAGTCTCCATTTATTGAAAACATCATAGGTTTTCAGATATCTATCATATGATTTCTGAGGAAGAAAACTGAATTCAGCATTCAACACTTGTTGTTTTAATTCTTCAGGTGTTAAATTGCTGTTTTCGTCACTAGACTCACTCATATTTTATGAATTTGTGATATGCAACACTAATTTTAAGTAGTTACCTACCGAAAAACAAAAGAAGAAATAATATTGATTTTTGTTTCCCGCTATTTTTAAAGTTACGTTCTGAAACTGCATCCGTAGTATTCTGTTGTACCAATAAAGATTTTTAAAACTATAAATTATTTGTGCATAACTATTTCGTATTTTTTCTAAAACATTTTCTTTATTTTTTTCTTTATTTCAGTGTATTCATTATATTTTATTATTTAATTAGGTAGATATTTAATTACAACACTACCAAATAATTTTCATTTTAAAGGTTTATTAGTTTCCGAACGTTTTATTGTTTGGGTGTTCTAAAATTTGATATACACAAAGTCAACTAGTGCCATCTCCACAAAAAAAAATTGATAAATCGAACTTCGAATGACGTGTTTCGTATATGCTTTTCGAAGTTATGTGTGTATTTATCGCAGGTTTATAAGTGCCCGGTTAATGGCAATAGGCTCGCCACCTGTTACATTGGGACCTAAAACATAAACTGGCGAAACGTGGGTGCTAGCACCTCTGCCTACCCCTTCGGGGATATAGGCGTGAGTTTATGTTATGTTATGTTATGTTATGTATATAACAATGATAATTCGCAGCATTCTAAATTCAAATCACTTTCCCTCACTCTCGCAGGGAAAACGCGTTTCCCTCACTCTTATTAAGCAGGGAACCCAGTATGTTTGAGCTGCTAAGGTGAAAATAATTTCAAGTAGTGAAAGTCTCAAAGCGTGAGAAAAGTAGGATTCAACTCCCGGTTCGCAACAGCTGATTGCCAATGTTTATTCGGCACTACAACAACCGGCCGCCATGAATGAACAAGGAACGCTTTCTATTAACTGGCGCGAGTGGAAAACGTCATTTGATTATTATTTAATTGCATCTAACAAGGAAAACTGCTCATCTCGCGAAAAATGTGCGTTATTTTTACATGTCATTGGGAAATACGGCCGAGAGATACTAGAGGAGCTGGATTTTGAAGAAAGTTCAAAGTCTAATTATGACGTGTTAGTGTCAGAGTTTAAACGTCATTGTGATCCAGCCAAGAACGTGAACTATGAGTGGCATATCTTTATTGAAATAATGCAAAATGATGACAGTTTCGATAAATTTTACGGAAAATTGAAGATACAAAGTAAGCTGTGTGAGTTTGGTACATTGAATAAGAGCTTATTGGTTACGCAAATAATACGAGGTATTAAAGACAAGCAAATGAGGCAGAATATGCTTAGTAAGAGTAAATTAGAGCTAGATGAAGCAATAAGTTGGTGTCGAGCAGTAGAGAGAGCATCCTATCAGGCGGAGGCATGCGGGGGACGCAGTACGACTGGAGTGACTGGAGGTGAAGAAGTGAAACTGGAGGCGCTTGGACGAGAGCACAGCCGCGGAGGCAATGTTGCAGACCGGGGGGGGCGAGGGGCCCCTGCTGGACCTAGTCGCGGGGTGCAGGTCCCCGCCTGTCGAAGTTGTGGTCGGAGGCACGGGCAGGGGGCGCCTTGCCCGGCACGCGCTGTTACTTGCTAACGCTGTGATCGGCGAGGGCACTTCGCGGCGTGCTGCCGCACGAGGGCGGTGGGCGAGACCATGGCGCAGGAGCAGAATACTAGCGAGGCGGCCGATAGAGGTAACAACGAGGAGGACAGCGAGTCGGTATGTGAATCATTGTTATTAACATTGTCAGTGGACGCTATTCATAATGATTGTGTTCCGTGGCTTGAGAATGTTTACATGAATAATGTACCGATTCAGTTTAAGTAAGATTCGGGTGCGGATGCGTCCGTTATGTCTTTGAGCTCATTTAGAGAGGCTGGTTTTAGAAGGACATTATTAAGAAAAAGTGATTTAGTATTAAGAGAAAAATTAAGATCTAGGTTGCCCGTCATTGGATATTTTGAACCAAAAATAAATTATAATAATACAGAGACTGTACAAAAAAAAATTGTATTGGATGTAAATTGTAATAACTTATTGGGTCTTTCTGCTTGTTTAAATTTAAATTTAATTAAACGGATAAATGAGATAAAAACTTATAAATTTAACGATAATTTGTTTGAAGGACTAGGAAAATTGCCAACAGTTTGTAAAATTATAATAGATAAAAATATTGCGCCCAGGGTTTGTGCATCCAGAAATATACCATTAAAATTTAAACCCCGAGTGAACGTGAGCATGAATTATTATTATTATTAGATAAAACTAAACGTTGAGCCCGAGATGTGATATGGTGGCCGGGTATGGCAGCGCAGCTGGAGGAGCTCGTCCGCCGGTGTGAGGTCTGCCAGCGACACCGCAACTCCCAGCGGAGGCAGCCGCTAAAGCCCCATTCACAGCTTGACTTGCCGTGACAAGTTATGGCGACTGATATTTTTGAATTTAAAAATAAGCAAAAATTTGTAGAAGTGGCACAATTAAACAACTTAACTAGTGGTTGTCTCATAAATATTTTAAAGAACATATTTGCAAGATTTGGCATACCAAATAAATTAATCTCAGATAATCGCCTACAGTATTCTTCAGAACAATTTGGAACATTAAGTACTAATTGAGGTTTTACGCACACAACCAGCTCTCCACTCTATCCACGATCTAACGGTCTTGCCGAAAGAAATGTGCAAACGATCAAAAATCTATTTAAAAAGGCCGATGACGATGGAACACAGTGGCAGTTAGCATTACTCAATTTTAGGAATACGCCAGTAAGCGGTGAGCCGTATTCACCAGCTCAGCTTTTGATGAGCAGGTCATTGAATACCAGACTACCACCTTGCGAACAATGGCTAACGCCAAGCACGCCAGATTCTAAAACAATAAAGAATGTGAGAAATGTTAAAACCCAACAAAATAAACAATATTATGATAGAGGAACTAAAGAACTAAAAGAAATAAATTCAGGTGAGAAAGTCAGAGTAAAAGATGGTAAAGTGTGGATTAAAGCAACTGTGTTAAGAAAGGCTGATAATGATAGGTCGTACTTGTTGAAGTATGAAAACGGCGGCACATACTGACGAAACAGAATGCAGATAATGTAGTGTGGCATATCAACAAACACTATTACGAAATAGTTTGATTGACTTTGACGATCATGTAGACATCCCATTGAACCCAGATCCGATAGAAGATCCACCACAGTCGATAAGTCACGATACTTTACCTACTTCTAACTTAGTGCCATATGTGACCAGATACGGCCATGTTGTTAAACCACCACATAGATATGTATAATTTTTCAGTTATTAGCACATTATTCATATTTAAATGCTTAAGAGGGGAGATGTAAGTTAGCTGAGATGATGTTTTATGTGTTACTGCTCAGCTATTGTATTTTGTTTATTCTTGATTAAGTTAAGAAGGGAGATGTTATAGTGAGGCTTACCTACTTATACTTATGTAGGTAAGTATACAAATAATAATGCAAGATGTCAATTGGTGGCGGTATCAGAAAATATATCAGTTGTTACTAAGACGGCATTCCGTGTGTATTATTTACTAGCTGACCCGGCGAACTTCGTACCGCATTTTTCAATCTTTCTGAGAGATTTTCTTAATATTTTTAAGTTTTCTTAAAACTACAAAAAAAAATCAGCCAAATCGGTCAAGCCGTTTTCATGCTATGTCGTGACAACGGAAAACGGGTTTCATTTATATATATATATAGAATAGATAGAAGATAGATAGATAGATAACACCTTATTAAACATAACAGGAATGGCGCTGGATGGCCAAATCCGAAACTATAAGGGATAGCAAAAAGTACCCTCAGGCTCAATTTTGATGAAAACTAAATTTGCATCATTGGATTTTTGAAAATTTAATATTCCTAGCCAGATATTGAACATGAATTTAAATAATATACACACTGTATTATTACACCATTCAATAGTGTCGCTAATAAGGAACGAATTCTGGGAAGTAATGACGTACTAACTTACTAAAACTTACGCGTACGGAAAACGTATGCATTTTGTTCGATATTTGAAAAATTTTCTAACTAAAAAAAATGTTTCATTTCAGTTTGCAAATTTTTTTAATAACTAAATGATGTCAATTTCAGTAAGAAAATGTCTACTTTTGCCGCAGCAGCTCTCAAATCGGTATCAGTCCACAAGTACACTAGTGCACTGGTGTACAAGTTCACTTGTGGGTCTGTGTGGCGCCTTTATCTTACAAGTACGGTGAGCCAACCAGGCTACCATATGCTATAGAGGAGAGTTCTGGGTGCTATCACAATATTACCTTCAACATCTTCTTGTTTCAAGTCATCATTATCTAAGCCATCTGCAGTCGTCTGTATCACATCCTCCATGCTCAGGTGCACATCGGGTATTACTTGTAGGTTGACTTGCTGTAAAAACAACACCATATTTTAACAGCTCTCTCTCTCTCTGGCCTCATGTCTCCTGTATGTGTAGCACAGGACATATGAGACCACTAGCAAATGATAATAGTAATTAAAATTACACTGTAAAACAAGATTAATCTATACATATAAATAAAATTGGAGTGTCTGTTTGTAATACTGAAATAACCGTTTTTTTACTATATATATATGAATATATATGTGGTACATACACCAAAATATTTTTTTTGCAATTTTTATCTGTCTGTCTGTCTGTTTGTTTGTTCTGGCTAATCTCTGAAATGACTGAACCGATTTTGACGGGACTTTCACTGGCAGATAGGACGAAATCCAAAAATCCACTAGAACAAAGTCGCGGGCACAGCTAGTTATACAATAATAATATTCCAAGGTGCATATTGTGACTATAAACACCCAAACAAAGCAAATACACATTTTCATACATACAAATATAAGCATTGAATAGGACTTGAACCTGCAAAATCTGACTTACCCATCAAATGCTCGCTACACCACTCAGGTTGTCGTGAATAAATTTGTAACCTTTATTATACTATTCCTTGTCAAATTTGCATTATTCAATGATAGTATTAAAAATGCTGAACCACTCACCACTTTGTGTCTCAGCAACTGCGTGAAAAGCTCCTCACTGCGGAGAGATCTCCTTCTAAGCTCACAGCAGGTGCCTAGCTCCAGCCTTGAACAACAGAGGTCACAGGCCAGTGTTGGTCTGCTGTCTTTGGTAACCAACTGTTAAACATAATTAGTAGTTTTCAACTTTAGTGGCTTAATAAAAAGAAAGTTTGTTGTACACAATGCAAAAACCTATATATACACAGACATATATTACAATATATTAACAATAAAACTAGTCTTATATCTATATCCTTTAAAGTCCACACAGTGCAAAAAACAGGTGAATATCTCCAAAGCTTAACATAGAAACAGACTGAAGACCTCTTAATCATACCAAGTTGACACACTCACCAACGCAACACATACCATACCCATACACATACACACATTTATATTAAGTTAAATATGTACACTCTTTTAAACTATTATACCACTTACAAGTAGATCATTTTAATATTGTTGTGTAAATGTATCATTCATTGCTCATATACTACTTACCTAAATATAATTATTTTATTGCAAATCTTATTTGTTGGGATTGGTGCGGTTTGCATTCATCTAAGTCATACTATTGTATTTATAATGTGATATAAATAAATAGAATACAAACAGACAACAGGAAAATGTACTAGATAGGCTGCTGGTCAGCTGTAGCCATAGGATATCATTGCTTAGTTTGAGTTTAAGTGTTAGAATGTTTGGTATGACGAAAAAACCTCCAATGAGCATTTCCTATAATAGAGAATCAAGAAGAGGTAAGTTACATACAACTGATGTTACTGATATCAGTTGGAATCAAGAAGGCTGTAGGTGGTAGCACCAACCAGCGGTGTCGGAGCCATGCTTTATCAAATCGATTCCAAAGCAAATTCCACCTTTAGATCTCTCAAGTTCGTTGGTGCCCCACTGCAGAACCTTCCATCTGATCAGTGAGTACATGGGGCACTTGGCCAGTAGGTGAAGACTGGTGTCTTCGCCATTCATGCACTCCGACTGAATAAGGTAGTTAAGAGAGTAATAGTTGATATGAGGTGTTTTATTGCTATATTATTGTAAGGCCATTTATTGCTATATTATGGTAAGCGGCGATAGCCCCGTGGTGTACATAACGGACTGCCGAAACGAGGTCTCGAGTTCGATACCCAGTCGGCCCGGGCAAACACCTCTTACTTTTCGTACTTATGTGTGTATTAAAAATGTTGATTATCGCTTGCTTAGTAATGTGCCCGGTAGATGGCAATAGGCTCGCCCCCTATTACATTGGGACCTAAACATAACTGGCGAATCGTGGGTGTGCAATACACCTCTGCCTACCCCTTCGGGCGGGAAGTTATGTTATGTTATTGTAAGGCCGCTGCAGATGCTCGTTTCAACCTTCTGATTGTCTAATAATGGTAGGATTACTTACCGGCAGCATAGTCAAAGCTTCATACATCTTCTGTAGATGTGTGTTAACCATCGAACGCAATGGATTATCGTCCGATAAACAAATTCTACACATCGATAGCTTCACCATATTTGCGTTTATGTTAGTTTATTGTCACTGTTTATTTGGTTAGGGTCAACGAGCGCGGAAAGTAGAATATAATACATACGAGCAAAGGCAGCCTTTTACTTGTATTGTAATTTTCAATCAGAGCAAAAATAGGTTATGATCAGATACAAATAAGAGTAATAAGAGGAGATAGGAATACTACAACTATTATAGTGTCAGGTGTAATGATTTCATTTGACAAGAGCTGTCAGTAGACTTACTACTTTTTTTTTTTTTTTTTGGACTACAACTGGTGCATAGAATATAATATATAATAGGGTGAAACGTAACCATAGAGACCGCATTTATGGCTAAGTATAGACAGCTTTCTAAATCTAAATACTGCAATAAATACTGTATGCTTTCTAGTATATATATAATAATCTATGCTGTATGCTTTCCTTCTCGGCACATATCGGTTTTTTATGTAAAACCGTTATATTATGTCACTTTCAGCATTATTTATTCTCTGAATTTATAATAAATCAAATTATAATATTTGGAATATGTGTGATGATAAACATATTATATATATTAATAGAGGCGGGGAGTTGTAATTTTATATGGTGGATATAAATTACAATTCAATTTCTATTATAAGAAAAGAAACTTTGCGAACGTATCAACCATTTATTGGTGTTCATCTGTGTTCAAGAACAAAGGGCAATGTAACGGCACTATAACAATGATGGTAAGTTTTTTTTTAACAGGTAATTCCTATAAATAAAATCCGACAACTGGTGTCGCGAAACACGCGATAATTGTAAATAAATATTGTATATAGCAACACTAAATCCAGAGACTAAACTATGAGAAAAAAGGACATATCTATGGGTAAGTGACACGCTTTTTCACGTTTAAATATAAATGGCGGTTGAACACGTAATTTTACTTGATAATTTATAAGTACTAAACTAGATTCAGTGGATCGAGATATCCAGTTTTCCATCCGCAAAGCAAGCTAAGTATTAGAAATAATCATGTATGAAATTAATATATTGAATGCACATAAAGCTAGTCTGGTGTTATAAATTGTCACTATGTGCTTACTCTAATAACCTGTTTTATCAGGCATGCAAGGCAGCATGTACAAAGCCTAAGGTCTCAGACCATGTATACAATTCTCGTATGCACCCAACGGAGGCATATTAACATGCAAGAACGATTCGCATGACATTCATAAGCTTGACTGCTGAGGCACTAGTTTGGGTCGCTTTGGATGTCTGTAAGAACATATCACGGATATTCCAGTTGCTGACTTACCAACAAGTTTATGAGTGTTAGGCCTCCAGTAATAATAATAATAATAAGATTGATATACCATGGTATAGGGCAATCAGACAAAGAACAATCTTGGTATGGATTGTTCCCGCCATAAGTGTTTGGCAAGGTTTATGAACGATGAATAAGATAGAGTATAGATATATTGACTACCATTTCTAGCCCGGCCCAGTTGAGCCTAGTATAATGGTCATATTTAGACCACTAAAAGATAATAAAACCCCTTATAAATTAATCTAGGAATACCTAGTGATTCACTTAGAATCAATGTGACCAATCTTTAAACAGGTCTTGCTGTGATGTAACGGTGCTGTGTGCTCACTAGTGGTGAGCACCTGGAATTCTGGACGTCTCTATCCCTTGTGTCTGTGTGAAGCTCAACTAAGGTAAGGATGAACACATTTATACCATACAGAATACAACCTCTGGTTTTCATAACTTTATTTCAATCTTGATATTTAATAAGCGAAGCAGATCATTATACTTACCACTGGGTTATCGTTAACTAAGGCATGAGTATAAGCTCATTACGGATCATATAGATTCTGTCAATAATTAACTAAAGTAAATGTGTGCTAGATCCATCCCCTTTAGCACAGATTTATGGTGGAGATGCTGGGATGTAATTATATATATTATACAAATATCATCACTCATATTCACCGTTAATAAGTAAATAATGAGAGGTTTCTGTATGGTGGATGGAGTCATCCTATCTTGGTAAAGCAGTAAAATATAACAAACTAAATTAAAACAGCGGTTCGTGTTGCGACATCTGTGGAGGAGTGGATTAACTTTGTTGTCTGGTTATTGAAAATCGAAAGATTAAATAGAATAAGGTTTTCAGGATAATTTACGGAAGAAAGCAGTCAAGAGTCTACCTATATTTTATAAAGAAGTGTAGTTGTACTTTATTTGTAAATCCCTTTAGAATTAAGTACCATATAAGAGTTAACTTGTTTATCTGACCACTGTCCCCGGTGGGCGGCGTTTTTTCTGTGAAAGACGGCAACTACTACGCCACAGATGGCGTTGCGAACGGTGTTTATACGATAAAACATATTTAGAATAACAATCTAAGGATTTAATAATTTGAATTATTTAATAAATAACACTGAAAAAATGAAGAAAGAAAGGAAATTTCCAAGCGGTATCGTGTAGCAGGATTTGTTGTTCGTTCCACAGACAGCAGAATAAGTACGCCGTGACATTAGCGACAAGAACCAACAAGTACGAAGTGAAGTCGTGTCGTAAAAACTTTGCAATAATAAGTTCTTGTGTTTCGCAACTATAAGTGGAATTACTTGCAGAATACTGTGCCTTACGATAGAAAAGTGCTATCAAAGATTATTAAAAGTATAGTTCTTTTAGTTCATCAGGTAACTGCATTGAGGTTATAAGTGGGAATTACCAGAACACGGAGGGTAGTCTATCAAGTTGTATGGAGGATACATTTCAACAGCATCTAAAGGATATTTAATGAAAGTAAATATACTTATTATAAACCAGGTATGTACTTGTGGTATAAGAAACTAGTTGAGAATTTATTCCAAACGATATCATAGCAATGAATGATTTATTACATCTAAGTCTATTTGAAAACAATATTTGGTTAAACATTGTCCAACAAGAGTTCAAGTTACCCGGTCAAGTTACATCTATGAAACAGTGAGATCTTGATATCATGTATCTATGACATACACAAACACCAAGCAATGATACATGAAATGCATGTAAAGTAGTACTACTACAATGCAAGTTACTTATTTTAAAAATAGTTTCAATCATCCTTATCTAAATTGCTGTTAGATAACAGTCATTAGTTTATTAAGGTGCAAATGTCCTAGTAACTTGGTAAAAAGGTATACTGAATAACAAATTCCACAAAAAACATAAATTATGTTCGAGTTTACACATTATGAATAGAATTTACTTGGATAATATTTAACATCATTGAAACATAAAGTGTGTTCAGTAGTGTAGCTAAGTTTTGCAAGTTGACATTTGTTTATTAGTGTTCATGTAGAAGTCAATCAATACTGATCAATTAGTGAAATATAACAGTCAAGCTATTGCTGGGCAGTGCAAAAGCTAAAAGGTATGAGTACTCAAGTTCAGTCGAGTTGAACTTAAAAAAAAAAAATAATAACAGTTTAAAATAAAAGAAGCCGGATTGTTGTGTCTTGATCGTGATTCTTCTTGTTTTGAATTGAATAAATAAAACTAGTAAATGCTCATGAGATTCCTTGCTGCTGTAAGCAAAATGCCAAAAAGGGGCACGGAAGTGTCACGTCCAAGTCAAAATAAATTAAAATTAAAAGTAATATTTAACAAAAGATATTGCTTAGTTCGGGAATTAGTGCTATGTATAGACTAGGTCGAACTGTGTGTGAGACTTGTATGTGAACTTAATAAAACCTTGCTAAGTAAGAGTAACGATTCTGAGCTACAACCAGTACTTACTAAACATCATATACCACTATCAGAATGGAAAATGGTATGATATGGGTCAAGTTAAATTTGAATTCACAATCAATGCACAAATTAGAACAACAATCTATGCATAAGAGTCACTTATCCATGAATTATGTTAAGGAGACTACAGTTTTAGTCCATTGATTATTAATTAAAATCAATTATGGTAAGAATTATAACATTTCAGGTTAACAAAAATGGATGAGATATACTTAACAAGACTAAATAGATTTGTGTCAGAATTGAAAATTTTGTCCAACAACTCAAAGGTCCTCAGTTTAATAAAATCGTGGAATGATGAAGAATACGAACAGGCGAAGATCACTTCGGCAAAGCTACAAGCTGTGATAACTCGTTTTAATACAGAACTGTATCAGTACTTTAATACAGTAACCAATCCAAATGCTGATGAGATATCAAACCTGACAATCGAACAATTGGATGGTGAAGAGAGTCTAGCTGAATTAAATGCCCGCATCCAATCCAAACGAGATAAGACTGTTTCATCAACAGGTTCAAATCATCATCATCATAATAATCGAGGAAAATTACCGGAGCTTAATTTACCCACATTTGACGGAGATGTCCTGCAGTGGACGCAGTTCTGGGATCAATTTAGCTCAAATATTGATCAACGAGAACTTAGAGACGTTGATAAACTGTTGTATCTGAAAACATCTCTGAGAGGAGATGCGAAGACAATTTTAGACGGATTAGAAACAACCAATTACAATTATAAGATAGCTGTAGATACGCTCACAGACCGATATGGTAGAAAGTCACAAATAATTGACGCTCATTATTCAAAATTATATAAGATGGCAAGGGCTGAGAATCCCGACGAGTGCAGGAAAACGCTGGATGACATTGAACGACACCTGAGAGTATTGAACTCTTTAGGAGAAAACACAGAACACAATCATTTGAGGTTTCTAATAATGGAAAAATTCCCTGAAGACATCATATACGAATTGAAATTGAAATTGAAGGATGAGACTATAACGGAGTTAAGGAAGGAGTTACAGATGGTCCTCACAGCCAGAGAAGACGCGAGAAGAACCTGCGAAGAAGTCAATAGTAAGGGCAAGAGTTTTACTACTGAAACACTTCTTGTACATGAGACTAGAGTCAAGAGAAAACCAAGAACAAGGAAACCGGAGGCTAATAAGAATACCCACAAGAGGTTTAAACCAACTTTAGCTGCATTTAGCAAGACATATAGCAATAAACGAAAGTCTACCGATGAAGGAAATCGCTCTGCTCCCGCTCTAAAGAAAAGGAGGTTTTCGTGTATATTCTGCAGTGGAGAGCATTTCAATGATGAGTGTACCAATGTTAAAACAGTACAACTCAGAAAGGCTAAGTTGGATAACCGCTGCTTTATATGCTTAGGACTAGGTCACAGTGCAAGGACGTGTACAAGAAAAACAAGAACTTGTCCTCACTGTAAGAAGACTGGACTACACAATAGAGCGCTGTGCCCTACGAAGGAACAATCTAAAAGGGAAAATACCACCTCATTACATGTTAATGATGATTCTTCAACAGTCCTGCAGACAGCTATTGTTGACGTTATTGGAAAGGATAATGCAATACTCAAATGTCGTGTACTCTTTGATTGTGGCAGTATGAGGAGCTATGTCCTGCAAAGTGTAGCTAGAAAACTCAAACTAGTACCAGAAGAAAATCAACACCTTACAGTGTTCACATTTGCTGGAGAGCAACCTCGTGAGTTAGAAAGTCCATTGGCCAAACTCTGGCTGCAAACAAAAACTAACAAGATGAAGTCAATGTATGTCAATATCGTGCCTACTATGACCCATGACATATCCATCTTCAATAAAGATTTCTCAGAATGGAAATATAGAAACAAGTACAATCTATCCGATGATGGGTCACTTGGGAATCAGATTGATATCTTGATAGGGAATGACTATTATCAGTCTCTAATGTTACCCGAAAAGGTAGAGATAAAAGAAAATCTATACATCGTGGACTCGGTATTTGGTTGGATATTGTCTGGACGTTCAAGAGATGAGAGGGGCGATGAACTATCTGTTCTCACTTACTTCCAAGCCTCATACGAGACCAAATTGAACGAGCCCGATCTACCGTTAGATGATAAATCGATGAGAGCTTTATGGGACTTAGAATCCATAGGAATAGTCGATTCACCTAACACTAATAGAGACGAAGAAGCTATTAAGCAATTTAACGAGAACACGACGTTAAAAGGGGGAAGATACCATGTCAGCTGGCCATGGAAGGATTATCCACCTGAGCTACCGACGAATTACGGATTAGCATACGGAAGACTCGTAGGACTCGTGAAAAGATTGGATAAGGAAACTTTAACAATGTATGACAAGACATTAAGTGATCAATTGGAAAGGGAAATTATTGAAGAAGTTCCTAACGAAAAGGAAAGGGATCATCCCGTACATTATTTGCCATTTCACGGAGTTAAGGCTCCTGGCAAGGCACCTAGATTGGTGTACGACGCCTCTGCGAGAGTAAAGGATGCGAAAAGTCTTAACGAATGCTTATATGCCGGTCCCATGATGCTAGAAGACCTGACTGGACTGTTAATTCAATTTAGATGTCATAAAATTGGATTGACTGCAGATGTTGAAAGGGCTTTCTTGCAAATTGGGTTAAACAAAGATGATAGAGATGTGACTAGATTTCTATGGCTGAAGGATTTAGAAATACCCGTCACCGAAGATAATCTTATAGAGTATCGATTCACGCGTGTTCCTTTCGGAATTATTTCCAGTCCGTTTCTACTAAACGCAACAATCAAACATCATCTACAGACTTCTGAAGGGAATTACACCAAACAATTGGCTAGTAACATATATGTCGACAACCTACTAACTGGTACAGAATCAGTAGATGAAGCATTAGATCTATATAAAGAGGCAAAGGACAAGTTTTCAGAAATATCAATGAATCTTCGAGAATGGAGCTCCAATTCTAAAGAATTCCTTAACCAAGTACAAGATGGGGCACCAGAAACCACAGTAAAAATTTTAGGCTTAAATTGGGAATTAAAAGAAGACTCACTCCATCTTAGAGCAAAGGTAAACAAGACTAATGAGGTTACGAAGAGAGGGATTCTTAAAACAATAGCGGCTATATACGATCCATGTGGATTTAGTGTACCCATAGTATTACCAGCAAAGTTACTACTTCAACAATTATGGAAGAAAAAGGTTAAATGGGACAGCTCGTTATCTGATGAAACAAAACAAGAATGGATGAATATTCTAGAAGATCTTAAAGAAATTGAGTCAATACGTCTACCAAGAAATATGACTATACCAAAGGAAAATAATGCACAATTGCATTGTTTTACGGATTCTTCAACAGTAGCCTACGCTGCTGTAGTATACCTGGTACAAGGAGATAACGTGCAATTTATAATAGGCAAGTCACGTCTTGTACCGGCGAAGGGTCAAGAAAACTTAAAAATACCGAAACTGGAGATGCTAGGCGTATTAATTGGTAGCAGGCTTATTAAATTTGTTCTCAAATTTATACAACTGCATATAACGCAAATGGTATTATGGACCGACAGTCAGATCGTAAAAAGCTGGTTTTACTCAGACAAACTATTAGAACCGTTTGTATCCCGAAGAATGGAAGAGATTAGGAAAAATAAAGACTTAGTGGTGAAATATGTTCCGTCTAAACTCAATCCAGCAGACAGTGCAACACGACCAAATATTTCAAAGGAAGACAGAGAAAAGTGGTTGGGTGGACCCGCATTCTTACGTCAAGATCCAAAGACGTGGCCAAAGAGCCCAAATGCTGAAGTTTCTCTTCTATTGGGGGAGGGTCTGTCTAACACAGATAACCATGAAAAGGTTAAAGCACAGTCTACGGAATCAAGCCCAGTGACAAACTTAGATCCTGAATTACAAGAAGTAAGACAGCTACAAAAAATAATGTTCCCAGAAGAGGCACAAGGGAAGAAAACAAGCCTAGCTGGTAGTTTAAATTTATTCTGCGACACAAATGGAATCTTACGATGTGACGGACGTCTCGCACATTCGAACGTATCATACGATATGAAATATCCTATCCTTTTACCGAAAGAAAGTGAATTCACCGAGAAACTTATAAAGGAAATTCATGAAAAGAACCTTCATGTAGGAGTAGCACATACATTAAGCCTCATACGTCAGAGATATTGGATACCTCAAGGTAGATCTCGGGTCCAAAAAACGATAAGTAAATGTCCAAGATGCGTAAAGCATGGAGGAGGGCCATATGTATTACCCAAGACTCCTGCATTACCGGTGGAAAGGGTAAATTATACAAATTCATTTGCTTATACAGGAGCAGACTATTTTGGACCAATGGCCGTACAAACTGAAAACGGTCCAAAGAAAAGGTGGATCTGTTTGTTCACATGTCTCGTGATAAGGGCAGTACATTTGGAAGTGGTCAAGGATCTAACCACTAACGAATGTCTCATGGCATTCAAGAGATTTATCGCGACAAGAGGAACTCCGACTCTTATATTAACCGACAACGCCTCACAATTTAGATTGTTAGGAGAAGTGCTAACGAAAGAAGGAAATTTTACAACTAACATAAAATGGAAATTTATTCCACAACTCGCACCATGGCATGGTGGGGCTTACGAAAGGCTCGTAGCTATTGTAAAGCATTGTTTAAAGAGAACGCTTCAAAAACAAATGTTGGATGATACTCAACTTTTAACAATAATCAAAGAAGCAGAGGCGGTTATTAATACTAGACCTCTTACGTATGTAGGATCGAACTTAGAACACATACTTAAACCGGCAGATTTTCTCACTCCTGGAAAGTGTTTAAGTATAGAAGTATTGATGGATAGTCTACCACTTTCCGGATCACTTATCAAACAACAACTTATTGAAGGTTGGAATCGCGGCAACAAGATAATGGAAGAATACAAAGAAATGTTTGTTAACGAGTACTTACTTAGCCTCAGGGAACGATATCGAAATTCGCCCAAACAAGCTAGAGTAAGGTCTCGGGAAAGTCCAAATGTTGGAGATATAGTACAGATAAAGGGTGAAGCTAAAAATAGAGAAGGTTGGAAGGTAGGAAAGATCACAGAACTAATAAAAGGAAAGGACGGATTGTGCAGAATTGCGAAGGTGAACGTAGGGGACAAGTTGTTCACAAGATCCTTAGCACATCTGTATCCTCTGGAGGTTGATGAAGATGCATCTTTCCAAGACTCAGCAAAACAATCCCCAGTGAATGAAGAGGGAGACGTACGCATGGACACTGAGGGATTCTCTCAGTACTTACCAATAAGAATTGAGGAGAATGACGTCCCTGTCCCTACTGGTTCAAGTAGCTCGAAGGAAGATCATCACCAATTAGATATAAACAATGAAAACGATTTAATACAGGATCAGAGAGAGTTGTTAGAGGACACAAGGTTGACACAAATAATAGAAACCACCCCAGAACAAGCTTCACATGGTTCAGAGGCTGAAAAGGACAATAAAGCAGCTACATGTCAGCCAGTTGAATCGAGCGACCAACGTCGAGCAGCTGCGGTCCAAGCTATGGATAAAATCCATAGATGGACGCAAGAATTAATGTCAACCATCAATTAAAGTTTGAGCCTTGTGAGGCGGGGAGTGTCGCGAAACACGCGATAATTGTAAATAAATATTGTATATAGCAACACTAAATCCAGAGACTAAACTATGAGAAAAAAGGACATATCTATGGGTAAGTGACACGCTTTTTCACGTTTAAATATAAATGGCGGTTGAACACGTAATTTTACTTGATAATTTATAAGTACTAAACTAGATTCAGTGGATCGAGATATCCAGTTTTCCATCCGCAAAGCAAGCTAAGTATTAGAAATAATCATGTATGAAATTAATATATTGAATGCACATAAAGCTAGTCTGGTGTTATAAATTGTCACTATGTGCTTACTCTAATAACCTGTTTTATCAGGCATGCAAGGCAGCATGTACAAAGCCTAAGGTCTCAGACCATGTATACAATTCTCGTATGCACCCAACGGAGGCATATTAACATGCAAGAACGATTCGCATGACATTCATAAGCTTGACTGCTGAGGCACTAGTTTGGGTCGCTTTGGATGTCTGTAAGAACATATCACGGATATTCCAGTTGCTGACTTACCAACAAGTTTATGAGTGTTAGGCCTCCAGTAATAATAATAATAATAAGATTGATATACCATGGTATAGGGCAATCAGACAAAGAACAATCTTGGTATGGATTGTTCCCGCCATAAGTGTTTGGCAAGGTTTATGAACGATGAATAAGATAGAGTATAGATATATTGACTACCATTTCTAGCCCGGCCCAGTTGAGCCTAGTATAATGGTCATATTTAGACCACTAAAAGATAATAAAACCCCTTATAAATTAATCTAGGAATACCTAGTGATTCACTTAGAATCAATGTGACCAATCTTTAAACAGGTCTTGCTGTGATGTAACGGTGCTGTGTGCTCACTAGTGGTGAGCACCTGGAATTCTGGACGTCTCTATCCCTTGTGTCTGTGTGAAGCTCAACTAAGGTAAGGATGAACACATTTATACCATACAGAATACAACCTCTGGTTTTCATAACTTTATTTCAATCTTGATATTTAATAAGCGAAGCAGATCATTATACTTACCACTGGGTTATCGTTAACTAAGGCATGAGTATAAGCTCATTACGGATCATATAGATTCTGTCAATAATTAACTAAAGTAAATGTGTGCTAGATCCATCCCCTTTAGCACAACTGGGACGCATTGTGGTGAAGCCGGCGAGCATCAGGCAACCGGCATTGTGTGCCATGTCTGAAGATATCTATATATTTCACTTATTGCTCAACTTCGTTTTTAGAATGATTCAGTTATAAAACAGAAACCTCATATTTATGGTTACAGTACTGATATGGCAAAGAATCTGGTTGATTTAAAATTCAATGAGTGTCGAAATAAAATAGTAAACTGCAATTTCAACAAATGTGTTTCAGAGATTTATAATGAAACAGTTGGTGAACTTAAAGACGCAGAATTGATTTAGTAAAAAAAAACCGCCATTTAATAGAATCAAAACTGCATTTTAAGATGCAAAGAAACCCTTCTTCCTCGTAGTCAAACTTTTTGGTCAAACTGGTTTGACTATGAGTAATTGCGTTTCCTCGTGGTCAAAGTTGTTTAACGACCCTCCCTGTATAGCTGTTTAGTTAAAAATGGGTACAGTCAATCAATAAAGTGTATAATAATATTTTTTATGCGATATGCGATTAGCTAGAAGTGCAAAACTTTTAGTGTGCCCCATGTAGTGTAAAAACGATCTGTTTATTTGAAATGAAGTTTTTAATTGAACTCCTATCTCACTTTATTTAAAAAATAACCGACATCAATTTCATGGTGTACTAATTCCATCTGACATTTCATAATGAAATCATTCACCATCGATTTTATTTCCAAACAATATGATGATATGGTAGCAAAAACAGAAAAACTAGAAGCGGATAGGAAATCGGACCGTACTTATATTAACCAACTAGAGGAGAGACTTGAAAATCTGGAGCGTTTACTCAACTTATCTAAAATAGAGATTAAAAATATTCCAAAAAAGCAAGGTGAAAATAAGGCGGACTTGTGTAAGTTTGTTAAAGAGACAGCCAGTGTTCTTGATGTTTCGCTGAAACAGCAAGATATCAAAGATGTTTACCGATTGAATAAGAAGGAAGGGTTACCAACCATCATTGTCGACTTCACTAGTACCACAATGAAAGAAGAGGTCCTAAAGGGCGTTCGACAGTTCAATAAAAGGAGCACGGGAGACAAACTGAATACCACCCTTATTCAAATAGAAGGACCCTCAAAACCGATCTTTATATCGGAGAGCTTGCCGGCAAAGGCCCAGCGGCTGTACTACCTAGCCCGAAATTTTGCCAGGAACAACGGTTACAAATTTTGCTGGACTTCACTTGGTAAAGTTTTTCTCCGAAAGGTTGAAGGAGGAAAGCAGATATTGATTAAGAACGAAGCAGACATCAACAATCTTAACCAGAACATATGACTAGTTAAACACTACTGCACTTTTATCATCTGTGAGAATATCACGCATTCTGTGGACATAAGCGTCTTCTTGTCAATTTGCCCTAACTTTAAGCTACACATGCCTCCCCACTCATCACCATCACAATCGAACACCTCAAATTACATAACACATACACACATCATACAAAATATACAAAAATATTTCCTAAGACTGAATATTTGTGCTTGGCATAATACTTTGGAACCGCCTCTCAAACTCCTATATTGTTATGTGCATATTTGCGGTATTCCCAATCCGTACCTAATTTCCCAACTGTTATTTTTATGGCTAATAAGGGAAATTATATTTTGAATGTAGATGATATTATCCCTATGGGTAATAGTTATTTATGTGAACCGGAAGCGTGTAATGAAATATTGGCAAACTCTCCTACATCGTTAAAAATTATAATACAAAACATTCGTAGTATTTATAAAAATCTGGATGGTTTTCAAGCACAGCTAGCTAGATTTACTTTCGAGACTGACATAATTATACTAACCGAATGCTGGCTAAGTGAAAACAAACCAATCCCAACTATGGAAAATTATGAAGCTTATTCTTCTAAAACCTGGCTTAATCAAAATGACGGCATCGTAATTTACGTTAAGAAATATATAAAATGCACAGTAGTAGAACCCAAACCCATCGGTGCTAACTTTTTACTGGTGAAAATCTATCCAGATATATTTCTACTAGCTGTATACAGGTCCCCCTCTGACAACTGCACCAGCAGCTTTTTGGGTTTCTTGGAGAGTATTTTACGACCAATCAGGGCGAAGCATGTTATTCTTGCTGGAGATATAAACATAGACATAAAATTAAATAGTGATAACAAGAAGAGTGCACCCTATTTGAATCTGACTGCTGAATTAGGATTATTGCCGGCACATTTATATCCAACACGCCTGGAAAACTGTTTAGACCATAACAATATATGGTCTAAACAGTTTTCCAGGCGTAAATATTACAGTAAATATTGCTGAAACTTTCGTCATAAAATCTACAGTAACGGATCATGCATCGGTGTTACTGAGTATTTGTTCAGCAGATCTGAAGGGTGATGAATTGTATAATTGTACTAGGGTTAATTATGACGCTGCTGTCAAGCACCTAGAAATGGCTGACTTTTCATTTATAGACGACAATGCTCTAGATGCAAATGAAGTCTCTTCGCTTTTTGTTGAGACCATTTCTAAAGACCAAAAAAATACATTCAAAATCAGTTATAACAACCTGTCGGAAAAGATTGCTTAAACCTTGGCTAACCCCTGGCTTGTTGCGATGCATCCGCCAAAGGGACAGGCTTCATAAAAATTGTACGAAAGACCTACTAAACTACATAGCAGAAGTCCCATATAAAAGATACCGCAACTTTTGTAACTCCTTATTAAGAAAGCTAAAACTAGCCTATGAACAATCTCTACTACAAAACTCAAAAACAAATAAAGAAAGATGGAATGCCATCAAGACTATAACTGATTTAAGAAAAAGTAAAACGATGGCCGACCAGCTTCTACTTCCAACAAAGAGAAGCGCCAGTGCGGTGAACGAGGTTAATAACTACTTTTCAGGTATAGGCAAACGGCTGGCAGACGCTATAACACAAAAATCGTCTTGCAGTACTTTCACCGTACCCTCCATCCTAAATTCTAAATCTAAATTGAAAAATTAATAATGAACTTGAAAAGTGATTGTGCCGTAGGATGGGACTCTATATCTGCCAAATTTCTTAAGCTTGCTAAACATGTTGTGGTACCACACTTTTTTTTTTTTTTTTTTTTACGTGCGGAAATCCCTTCGGATACCCCCCCGCTGGCCAGCGGGGGTGGTTATGTCGTGTCTCGACTAAAACCGCACGGTGTCCTCCCCAAGTGTCCGTTGCCGGGCACCCCGGGTAAGCCCTCGAAAGGATAACCCCAGGGTTGCCGGCGGACTTTGGCCGCCACCGCGGCCTCGCCTGGTGGGATCGGGTTTTATCCCGCTTCGATGAGTTGGCAGGCGTGTGTAGGGCACACACGACACGCCTCCGCCACGGCCTGCTTCTGTAAGGACGGCGAGTCGGCCAACTGCCGTCCTCAGGCCCCGATCATGGAGGTCGGTAGTGGTACCACACTTAACTAAGCTTATTGACAAGTGTTTAAATTGGCAAGGTATCTTTCCTAAAGTATTTAAAAAATCTCTTATTATTCCCATTCACAAGGGTGGGAGCAAAGACGATGCTGCAAACTATCGCCCTATCTCGGTGCTTCCCACATTATCAAAAATTCTAGAGAAAGTTTTGAATGCTAGACTAGTAAACTTCTTAGAACATCACAATATACTGTCAGACGCCCAGTTTGGCTTTAGGGCAGGGAAGAGCACCGAGGATGCTGTTACTAATCTGGTAGATTACGTCACGCTAAATACAGATGCAAAACGCAAATGTCTCGCTATATTTCTAGACCTAACAAAGGCGTTTGACACTGTCTCGATTCCTGCCCTCATAATCAAATTAAATAATATACCCCGGCGTCTGTAGACCCGAGACGGCGTGCGGTTTTAGTCGGTTCAAGCCCGACATAACCGCCCCCGCTGGCACGCGGGGGGGTATCCGAAGGGATTTCCGCACGAAAAAAAAAAAAAAAAAAAGGTATTCGCGGTAATGCTCTCAAAATATTTAAGGATTTCCTCTCTGACCGCACACAAAGAGTTAAAATCAGAAACCACATTAGCCAAGATGCTGCGGTCACTTATGGTGTGCCACAAGGAAGCATTTTAGGCCCGAGTCTCTTCTTGATCTATATTAATGACTTGTGTCAACTAACTCTTCAGAACGGCAAAGCCTTTACATATGCTGACGACACAGCTTTGGTGTTTCATGGAGAGACTTGGGCCGATGCTAAGAAACAAGCGGAAACAGGCCTGCATAAAGTAAGCCTCTGGCTTAGCGCTAATACTTTAACTCTGAACCTTGTAAAGTCCACCTTCCTTCAATTCTACTTTTCAAACAACAAACCTGCCAATATCAACATTAAATTGCACACTTGTAACCTAATCAAAGTAGATGGTACACCTGCAGATAGACAATGCACATGCTTGACTATTGGTAAATCCACTGAAGTTAAATATCTCGGTGTGATGCTAGAGGAGAGGCTGAGTTGGAGGCAGCATATTGATCTCACAGTTTCACGTATCAGAAAGCTCATTTGGGCGTTCAAGAAGCTGAGAAACGTGGCCGATTTTGAGTTGTTACGAAGAGTGTATTATGCATTGGTTCAATCGGTCATAGGCTATTGTGTTGTGGTCTGGGAGACGCTCATGATTCGTCTTGAGAGGGTTCAGAGATCCATACTTAAGGTAATGACTTTTAAACCTTTCGATTTTCCGACGGTGACGTTATATGAGGTAAGTGGAGTTTTGACGGTTAGGCAGATATATGTCTTACAACTCCTTACTAAACAGCACAGTAGCACACCTTATAATAAAAACAACATGGATAAGCGCTCTATAAGAAACGTCTGCCTACCTTTGCGTTGTCACACTGCATCAGCTAAGCGACAACACGCCTACCTGTCCATACATCTTTACAACAAAGTAAATAAGGTTCTAAATATAAACCCACTATCACTCCACGAGGCGAAAGGAAAAATCAGGTCCTGGTTGCTAGCACAGGACTATCAACAAACTGAAGGTTTATTGCTTAAATAGCTTTAATAGCACTACACACCCACACCCACACATGCATCCACACACAATCATACACACACCGGCACAAACATTATTCACCAACACAAACACTCCTACTTTTCTTGCACTAATTTTATATCTTGACTTTGATTAATAATTTTGAAGTTTTATTTCATTGTTTTTAACTTATGTTTGTTTAATTTTTGATATAAGTAATTTAATTTTTAAATTGGATTTTAGTTTACAAAAATATATTTTAATTTCTATTTGATTATTTTTATTTGATTGTATCTCTAATTTTATTGAAGTTGTGATTCTATTTAATTATTATTTTATTTTCAATTTATTTAATTGTATCTCTAATTTTATTGAATTTGTGAATCTATTTAATTAATATTTTATTCTCAATTTGATTTAATGACTCTTTAATTTTAATGTACAGATTGTCATTTTTAACGTTTAATACATAAAATTTGTCGTTTTTGAATTATTACTTTTTTACTTTTAATTTGTAATCTAACATGTATTTCTACTCCATAATTCGTATGTAAATCGATGGTTGTAATTAATTTTGTACCTAACTCATTATTGGTAATTGCAATTCCTAAGTTGTTATTTGTAATGGTAAACACTGATTGTTGATTTTAGTAATGATTTGAATTTTTTGTTTTTAACTTTATTATTAATATTATTATTCTATTTTTTGTTTAATCTTTATTCTTTATTCTTTTTTTTTCTTTTTTATTATTGATTTTAAATTGCTTAGTTTTAAATTTTAATCCATAATTATTATTATGTTTTGTTGATATTCAATCTATAATAATGATTTTGATTGTATTTTTTTCCTATCAATAATTCAATTGTGATTCTAGTGTTTATTTAACTGTTGCATAAAAATGTATGGATCTTGGAATAGACACTGACTTCTGAAATACAGGTTATTAATACCTAGCTCTGGAGTCAGGGTAAAACATGTTTGTTACCTAATTTTATGCTAATAAAGAATTATTATAAAAAAAAAAATAAAAAAAAATATATTTTACTGGTGGTAGAAATTTGATGACACAAATTTGTCACAAAATTCGGCCGGGTGGGTATCACCGTGCACGATTGCGTAAAACCCTCCATAGTAATCCAGTTTCGGTTTGATTGCGTTCAGGGGTCAGCAAGTGCATAGCCGTGCAGGGGGATTGTGGTCGCAGCACCAGTGGGACCGGTGGGTGTCACGTGGTGCTGCGACGACATTCCTCTTCTGATGAGGCCGTCAAGCTACGTACGTGTATGTAATGGTGACCCTCTTTCCTGAAACTTTACCTTCAGCTTACCATCAGGCGAGGTGAAGTGAAATTGACGTGTCATAAATATTTAAAAAAAAAACATACCTATATATATATATATTCACTCCGACGAGGAGTAGATGGCGCTTCAGAAATATTTGATTCCTTTTTAAGCAATGTTTTAAGCAAGCAAGCAACTGTTATAGGCTGATATTGCTTCATCGATTTATTAATTTGTGCATTCCAGCTTTCCACGGTATTATTAGTGCGATGTCTTTGTCCGTATAAAGACCATTGCTTCCTATACGATTTATTCTTTAGCCATGTAGTCTTGAAATAACAAAGATATTTTTGAATTTATGGGGTATTAGGACTATCAGATGTTATATAATCCCAATCTTCCTCAATTCTGTTTTCGGGAAGCAAAGCGAGTGCTGAACACAGTCCGACAATTCTATGTCCATCTTTGTTTTTATATTTCATTTTTTTGCCCTTTTCCATTGCGAGTTGGTAAAATGATAAAAACACTTAATAATTTGAACATCAGGAAATATATTGCAAATAGCATTGCTAGCTGTTTCAAAATCAAAATGAATTTTTTTAGGTGACCACTTTGGTATTCTAGACTGTAACATAGAAAATAGGATGAAGTATGATTCTTCTGTTTTATCAGTCATTAATGCGTAAGCAACAGGAAGTGTATGCGTTGTTATTGTCGACGTAGATAAATCGGCATGAATAGTATATAATTGGCTGAATGACTTTGGGCAACTGAAAAATGTGCCGTCCCCAAAAAACTCTTGTAGCTGAACCATTCTTGTCCGATTACTCTCGGAGCAAAAGACCATAATACGTCGTGTTTCCCTAACATAATCAGCTTAAGAGAAACGATTGTAAATGATCGGGAACTCTTACCTCTTGAAAGTTAGTGAAGCATGTCTTTCTTCTTTTATTATATAAAACCATAGATATAGGAAGAATAGAAGATAGGCCCTAAGTTGCATATATAATTCTTGGTTATGCAAATATGATTCAAATATGAACCTCAGTAACAGAAACATATCTGTCTCATTCTAACACGCCATGATTTACGAATGCAAAGCAAATACAATGTCATCACTCTCAAATTTCTGTTGACATTACTCTGTGACGTCACCAAGCTCCGCCTTGAAGCACATCCGCCATTTTAGGATTGCACTTTCCATAGACTAATATGCACTTTCATAAGTACTTTAGCCGTCAGTTTCACGAAATTCGCTGTTAATTTTCAGTATTTTAATGAAGTGTGTTAGTTTCGGTGCATATTGTACCATTTAAAAGGTTAAGTAAACGGTAAACAACATGAAAAAGTGTCGTATTAGAGGATGCAATTCGAATTCTCGATGGAATGACGGGGGATTCTCATTTTTCAGGTTAGTTCCCATTTTTCGATGTTATGGCATATTTTGCGTATGGATTACTTCTTGTAAATAAGTAATTAGGATTCTAGATTTGATTTCCCGATATTTACTGTAATACTTATTACATTTTATAAATTTAATCATAACATTTGCATTGTTTACATTTAAAAGTAGTGTTGTTTCTCACCTGTTTATGTAACTATCGATAAAACTGTATTCATGTATATATAAGGTGTCACAAAATTAGGTCTCTGAATTTGGTGAGACGACTTGGTATCGACAAAATATGTATTTGAAACAAAAAAATATAAATCGGGTAAAAGGAAAAAAAAATAAAAATAAATGGAAAAAAAACCACCGGCGACCAGCATCACGTGACGCGACGAGCTCGTGACGCACGTGGTAGGCGTGCAGTACTTCTCCTCGCAGTATTCTCCAAGCGGATTTGTGGGAAATATCTAAATCGCGACCAGCGTCACGTGTGCTGACGCTGGTCGCTGGTAGTGTTTTTAGGGTTCCGTTGCCAAATGGCAAAAAACGGAACCCTTATAGATTCGTCATGTCTCTGTCTGTCCGTCCGTATGTCACAGCCACTTTTTTCCGAAACTATAAGGGCTATACTGTTGAAACTTGGTAAGTAGATGTATTCTGTGAACCGCATTGGAATTTTCACACAAAAATAGAAAAAAAACATTAAATTTGGGGGCGGGGGGACCCCCAAAATATGTTTTTTTTTCTATTTTTGTGTAATCATACTTAGAACTGAAACTCAAAAATTTTTTTTTCATCAAACCCACACGTGTGGTATATATATGATATATATATAGTATATAGTATATATATATATGATAGGTCTTCAAAAATGATATTGAGGTTTCTAACATCTTTTTTTTTAACTGAATAGTTTGCAAGAGAGACACTTCCAAAGTGGTAAAATGTGTCCCCCCCCCCCTGTAAGTAGTAGTTTTTTTTAATACGTCATAAATCGTTAACCGCAATTTACCTTTCATTCAATCAACTCAAATATTTTTTTTTTATAAAATAATATTGTTACTTGCGTGTTTTGCCCGTGGTACTACCGGCTGTATTACCAGTAGTACCACGGGCAATATTTTCTTCCCGTAGTACTACCTAGCAGTCTGGTAGTACTATGGGAAGAAAATCTTAACCGTGGTACTACTACCAAGCAGTCTGGTAGTACTACGGGCCATATCCTTCTACTATAGTACTACCAGACTGCTAGGTAGTACTACGGGAAGAACATTTTACCTGTGGTTACATGTTTTCTCAGAATTATTTTCTGTCTTTGGAGAAAAGCCAAACAAGTTGGGAATGATAAGTGTAAAGCAGAAAGGCGCATTGTTGCATTGTGTAGTGCATTACCCCTCCTGCCAAAAGAAAAAATACTAGAGGGTTGGTGTTACGTGCAAGCAGAAAGCACACACCTTGATATGAGGAAATATTTAGATTATATCAAGCGTACATGGATAAAGAATAAATACCTCAACCTACTGAGCGTTTACGGTATGCGACATCGGACCAACAATGTATTGGAGGGTTACCATTCCAAAATAAATAAGCTCATAAACAAAAACACAGTAACAGTAACGCGGTTACTGAACGCTCTAAACCAAGGTGTCAGTAGAAGTTGGATTTTGATCCATTCTAATTCAAAAAATAAACAAAAAAGAAGAAACAGTAATATTAAAAATGATGACAACATACGGCATATATTAATGCAATTGATCACAGGTGAGATCTCAACAGGTCTTCCCGTAGTTAGTACTACGGGAAGAACATTTCCTAGGAGTCTGGTAGTACTATAGGAGGAAGATATGGCCTGTAGTACTACCTGACTGCTAGGTAGTAGTACCATGGGCAATATTTTCTTCCCATAATACTACCAGACTGCTAGGTAGTACTACGGGAAGAAAATATTGCCTGTGGTACTACTGGTAGTACTGCCGGTAGTACCACGGGCAAAAGAGGGAACCCTTCATGGGCGAGTCCGACTCGCACTTGGCCGCTCTTTTACATTTTTATTTAGAATATTTTCTTAATTTTTATTTTACCCGATATTGTTTTTTTTTTGTTTCAAAAACATACATTGTCGATACCAAGTCATCTCACCAAATTCAGAGACCTAATTTTGTGACACCTTATATATTCTGAGAGGTAAACTTATTCTAAAATTTTCTGGACGCATTAATCATCTTCAATTTGTATCATCTCATCAGTAAAGTGAATATAACAAAAGTGATGTGTCAAAAGTTTTTTTTATTCAGTAATGAATGGTCTAGAATTATTCATTTTAGTTTGCTCTTTATTACAGATTTCCGATAAATGAAACAATTAAAAAGCTTTGGATGGATACCATAGGTAAAGAAAACATAAAACCAGGAGCAATCATAAGAATATGTTCCCAGCATTTTGAAACAGATTATATAAATAAAATATTAGATGTGGTACGCCTGAAAGATGATGTGGTGCCCACTCTTTTTCCAGTAAGTATCTATTTGGCCTCTGCAAATATGTAATATATATCTTTAAATATACATTGTAAATTATTATAGTGCTAATAATTTTTATATATTTTTCAGTTTACTTGTTCGTCAATGGAACCTAGAGTGGCATTGTCAACAAAAATTGATAATAAAGGTGTACAAGAAGTGAGCTTCATATTTTTTATTTAACTTATACACATCAGTCTAAAATGCACACATTGCAAGTCTTAAAATATGACAGAAATAGAATGCTTGTATAATTAATGGTTTGTTTTTGTTATAGCACTTCAAGTTATCTTCCAGCCGAAGAACAATGTGCAACTGATATTTTACCACCTTGTAATGTGAATCTTTCTTCTTTCATCTTTCTTACGGACAAATGCTCAAACACCACTCGATTTTAAGTTGCCCTCAACTCTCATTCTGTCACCGTCGCTTTAAGGCGAATATTTGCGACAGAAATATATTTATATAGTTCAGTATCGTTTGAAAATTAGGCCGTTAGTTGTGTATTGCTGGAATTATTAAATTAGTTTAAGTTTGCGATGATAATAGTTCTTTTTATTTGTGCTTTTATTGCATTTAGAGACATGCATATTATATCTCTTCACCCGGGTTGATAAAAATGTAAATAAAATTAACACATAATTTTTTATACCTTAAGATAAATTATTGCAAATTTTTAAAGCAATCGCCAATTTAAAAAATAGTTTTCATTCGTCATATTATACTTATAAATATAATGTTATATTACTTTCAGGTGCTGGCTGCTAAAACAAAAGAAAACTTTTACTGGTGGTAGAAATTTGATGACACAAATTTGTCACAAAATTCGGCTGGGTAGGTACCACCATGCACGATTGCGAAAAACCCTCCATAGTAATCCAATTTCGGTTTGATTGCGTTCAGGGGTCAGCAAGTGCATAGCCGGGCAGGGGGATTCTGGTCGCAGCACTAGTGGGACCTGTTGGTGTCACGCGGTGCTGCGACGACAATCTTCTTCTGATGAGGCCGTCAAGCTGAGTGCCACCATTGTTAACATGGTACGTGTATGTAATGGTGACCCTCTTTCCTGAGACTTTACCTTCAGCTTACCATCAGGCGAGGTGAAGTCCAAGTGACGTGTCCTAAATATATATATAAAAAAAAAAAAAAAATGCGGCAGTTATCGAGGCAAGTGAAGATACAGCAAATAAAAATAATGGTCCTCAATCAAAGCCGCAGGTTAAAGCAGAAAGTTTTTACATTCCAAAATATAATTGAATATTTGAAGAAACAAAATTTAGTTGCTAATGAAGGTGCTATTGGAGATTATTGGAGAATGTGCTGGGTTTCCAGAATTTCTTTTTCGGCAAGTTCTGAAGCATAGGGGCGAAACTGTCTGCACATAGCCACGAAATTGACAAGGTCTTTTAAATGTGATGAGTGTAATGGACTTTTACATGGTCCAAGGCAGCAATACACATTCAGTATAATTGAAAAAAAAAACCAGGTAGCTTAATTTAAATCGCCGTCCTCAGCTTAATTTTAATTATCAGGAATACAGCAAAAATTCAACAAAATTTAATCCATAAAGTTAAGCCCGAGAATGATTATATTTATAATATCAAATTTTTAAGGGAAAAAATCTTTGAAAATCACGATAAATTAATAATTATTAATAAAAGCTGTGATGTTAAGTTATTTGGAATCAAGATATAAGGTCTACGAAAAAAAATATTCGAAACATGTGTCCGAAACATTTGCTAACCAAATTGATATTATTCCTTAATGAATAAATTATTAATTCCTAATGAGTAACCATTGTTTTATTTTGCTATTGTTTATTTCTTATTTTGAAACCCAGACCCATTCATGACTAGTGATTAAAATGTCCGTTATCGCTGCAAAAAGTACCCTATACACCAATCAAAATCTGTTCAGTACTTTTATCTTGAAGAAGCATTTTGGTTAGAGTGGAAAAAGCTTCCTGATGACATCATATCGGCACAAACTGTTTACCAATTCAAGAAAAAACTGGATATCTATTTACAAATGCTTTCAACCGTTGATTGGCTTGGGTTGTGCTCATTTCTTAAGCTTTAATCGCAATTAAAAATTTGAGGGATACAAGGTTTGGGAATCAGCACAACCCAAGCGTTAGCAAGGGTTGCAAGTAGTATAACCGATGTTTTTTAATAATTACTTTATTAAGTAATAGAAAAGACAACATTACGTAGAAACACAGGATACAGCCAACTGTTAGTCGTAACAACTGCCTGCCTGATTAAATATATAAACATTAATAACATAATAACAGTAACACACTCACAAACTTTCACCTTTATAATATTAGTAGGATAACAAACGATGTTCAGAAAATTGTGAGCTTAGTCGGCACACATTTATTTTTGTTGAAGTTTTCTAAAATTCTAGTAAATTCTCAATTGTCTTTATAGAGATCTTCACAAAAAAAATTCGATGTGAGTGATTTGCCTGAAGTCAGCTATGTCGTATGAATTATATAAAATACTAGCTTTCTTCCGTGGCTCTAATGCAATGCATTAGAGCCACGGACCGGAGAATTTGTACCTCTGCGTGCCCTAAACTGACCGGCGTGTGAAGGATTAATGTGTTGTTAAGTACTCTAAACTGACCGACGTGTGAAGGATTAATGTGTTGTTTGAGTACTTATGTCCGATATTAGTCGTAGTTAGATGAATGATAAACAAAAAGTAGATACGTTATACGAATTATGTTTGAAACAAAACATTAATAACAGAAAAAATAAATGTATAACCTTTACATACAAATGTGCCAGTATAGCTTTTTTATCGATATGGGCATCATCCATACAGTAACAACACTATTTGCAGTAGGCGGGACGACGCCATTTTAGGGAAACATTTGGCTTCAGGTCACGTGACTTTATTTCGTATCTTCTATTATATATCTATGTATAAAACCGGTTTGACGCTGAAAGATGATGGTAATGTACTTTTATTATCAACAAGCCAAAATTGGCCTGATGCGGTGACCACTCGTGATAACACTATGATGGGCTGGAAAGGTATGGCGACCACTGCTGGCGGCTAGCCAAAACTCGCCTAGTGCGGTGGCACTGTGACGGATAAGGAAGGTGTCGAGACCACCGCTGCCGCTGGCAGCTAACCAAAACTGGCCTGATGCGCTGGCACTGTGATGGGCAGGTAAGGTGTGGAGACCACCACTGGTGGCTAGCTAAAACTGGCCTCGTATTTTGGTAGGTTAAAGGGGCACAGCTTGCCCGCAATTGATTCAAGATTCAAGATGGCGCACTCCAATTTAGCATTGGAAACATTATTGGTGTCGTTCCTGAAGGGTCCTGGGTTGTTGGTTACGAATAGACTATCTATTTTGGGATAAAAGATGGTTAAACAAATTAAAAAAAAAAACAAAATTGGTCTTATATTCAAACTTACTGGGTTTGTTAAAGACATTTTTCTTGATAACGTAAAATGAATGTTTCCGAATTTAATTCTTTTTTTACTTCATGACTGTTTATTCGCAATGGATGCATAATCGGCTGAACGATATTTAAGAGCTTATTTCATTACAAATGTTTCAGTTATATTCAAATTTGCGATATTATGTTTAATTGTAATCCATTGAGAGAAACCTAAGATATGACAAAATTTTAATTCGACGGCATTTGTATGAATCAGTTTTAACGTGGTGACACCCTGAAGAGCAGGGAAGGTGTAGAGACCACCGCTGGCGGCTAGCCAAAACTGGCCTCATGCGGTGAGCTCTTATGGTGGCATTGTGAAAGGCTGGGAAGGCGTTACACCACCGCTGGCAGCTAGCCAAAACTGGCCTCGTGCGATAACCTAGCTAGGTGACACCACATTTCAACAAACTCTCTTTTGCAGTCTTTCGACGGAGCCTTCTAGAAAGAGCAGTCGTATGTATAGCAATACACTTATTCAGGAACAACGATTCGAGGCTGTCTTATTTTAAATAAATTTACAATCTAGATAATAATTAACTTGTTTTATTTGTTGATGTTTTCACACTAAAATCTGATTTGGAAGATTTTATAGCGTAGTATAGAAAAATAAATGGAAGTTAAATATTAATCATGTAATATAATAAGTATTTTAGCTTATGACTGAGACAAAAAAGGCGGACCTTAACGATTTTGGTAGGGTAAAGGGCACAGCTTGTCCGCAATTGGTTCAAGATTCAAGATGGCATAAATATGCTATTTTTTTCCAAAGGATTCGAACTTTTATTAGAAACCTATATGGTGGTAGTTATCGTGGTTCTCAAGTGTGGTAATTAGGAATATAGTATCTACCTATTTTGCGGATGGCGCATGTGTTATTTTTTCGGAAAACACTGCTGAATAGAAATTTACGAATATACCCAGGATATGACCATTGACATTGACACCATCACTTTTAATTTGCGTTGTCATGCCAACAATTTTGTTAGCGATATTAGCGCCATAATACATCGTATTTTCTTTAATATTACGTTATTTCGTGAATTTACCACATTTTAATAGTGATAGCTGCTATTCGGTGATCGAGACAAACTCAAAAAAACCAAAGATCATGAAATTCTGTTCAGCCGTTCTTGAGTTATAAGAAAGTATGTTTTGCCCCTTAGGGTCTGAATTTCGAAAAATCCTTTCTTAGTACACCTCTACGCCCACAAACACTCTATATAAATTTCAAGTCTCTAGGACCAGCGGTTTAGGCTGTGCGTTGTCTGTTGTCTCTAAGTCAATCAGTCAGTCAGTCAGTCAGGACTAAGAGTTTTATATATGAGATACTCTTTTTTCTTTATATGCAACCGGAATAGGGATGTCTGCACTATTAACCACCTTATATCTTAGCTCATCAAGAACTATATCAATCTCATTTTTTCTATGATAAGCTTCTCAGGTATGATTCTTCTGTTTTACTATGTTGTTATTCAAGTAAAATTAAAATTGTATATTAGCAATCAGAATAAAGAAGAAAGAAGTTTTGCGCTTAGCAATACATATGGGCGATTAACTTTTATTTAAACTATGTTTCATTAGAAAACAGCAACCAGGACTGCCGTTTTCTAAAGAAATGTAGTACTTATGCAAAAATGTAGTCGATGAGCTTAACTAAACAAGAAACATATCATACTCTTAGTAGTAAAATAACTTTGAATGAGATAAGTAACACTGTAGTAATTAAAAAATAAAACTATTGGATTTACTACAATATCTTCAGAGTAACAGACCCTCGACACTTTTGATTTCTCAACTGACTGCAAGCCCAAAAAACGTTCCCATTCATATTGCTGGCCTTCAAACAGCAAAACTGTCCCACCTTTACGTTTTACGTATTTTAAATCCATTTTATAATTTAAATTATTATATTATATATAGGATAGAAATCGCCGCACTTGACGTTGGACATTATCTTAGTTATCTATGACTGTACATACTTAAACTGCATGCATACAGGGAGATAAAAAGGTGCAATGTCAATGAAGTTTGACCACGAGGAAGAATCGGCAAGAAATAGGGACACACATACAAAAAATATGTTTTAATTAAAGAGCTTAAAGAGGTGAAAGTGCTGGAGAAATGTAAACCATAACTTCTGCCAGAATACGATGATCATGATGTCAGGATTTTAATCTTTTGTTCGCCGCAAATGAAAAGGTATTTTTATAAAATATCCCATTACTTTAGTTATGTTATAAGAGTCGTCCTAAACCCTTTCAAGTTTTATATACCATACATGGCGAGTTAAAATAGCAACGAAAATGAAACTAAAAGGTATTATACCTTTGATTTACGCCCTCATGTTTGACACAACTACGCATACTATTTTATTTACTGTACTAAAAACTGTATTTCCGGAATTGAAGAAACATACTACTGATTTCGAAATAGCAGTTATGCATGGAATTCCAAATGTTTCCAAAAGTTGAATCAACGGGATGTTTCTATCATTTTTCTAATGCTGTTTGGAGAAAGGGCAAATGTTTGAACCTTACGAAGAACAAACTAACGCGAAATATAATAGCACTTTCGGGATTACTACCGCTTTTACCAATAGAATGTACTGTCCCCGGGTGGGATCATATAAAAAATGAAACTGAATATATTGTACAAGAAATTCGATCGTTGAACAATAAAATCAAGTAAATCAGTGATTTAAAAAATTGAAAAATACATGGCAAAATTCACTGTTGCGAAAGTTGGAACTCGGGTTTAATCAAAATTATTGGTCGAAAACGCCCCAACATACTAGTTATTGAATGCATTAAAAAGAGATCCGCCAAAAGACGTAACGCAGATCAAATATCCATTGATAAGTTAATTCAAGAAACACCATTGCAGTTATTAAACAATGACATTTGTGTAGGTCATTTCTTAGAAATTGTAAAATAAAAAACAGTGTGAACAATTTCTTATTTTTATTTCAAGGGGATTCTGTGGAACCGACGAGTTCACTGGGATCCCCTGGGGGCTCGGGTTAGGGGATCCTGGTGGCCACACTGTATTAATCTATTCTTATTCTATTGATGATGCTCACATTCTTGTCCTCTAGTACCATAACCAGTTCTCGCATTTTCATTCCATGCCTTTCATACTTTTCGGGATTTAGGGTAGGGGACAATATGTTGCCAGCTTTCTTTATTTCTTATTCAATCTTATGTCTATTTTCTAATTAGGTACTACTGTTTTGTTCCATTCTATTCTTATTTGCTAATAGGTATTATGACAATTTTACTTGTTTCATTTATTGAGCTGAGCGAAGCGAAGCTCTTATACGCGGCATAGCCGTTTGTTCTCCTCCGTAACAACTCGCGAGATCTTGACCAAATTTACCACGGTGATAATGTGGACGCTGAGGAGTGTTTTGAAGCGAGATGGTTCATGTCCGATGTACCGTTGAGGAATAATCACCGAAAAGCAGTTTCACGAGCGCGCGGCCTTAGCTAAGCGCGCGACCGTAGTAAGATGTCTTATTTTCAAGTAAGAGTCCTGCTCGCTCAGCTCAATTTATTTTAGTCGCACCCTGCACTGAATTCCTTGTTACTTATGATTATACTCATAGATTAACTTATTATTTTATTTAAATTATTTTTAATATTGCCTGCAAGGTATACAACTATACCTACCTGACATTAATTACTGCTATTTCTATTATTAACTAAGTTTAGATTTTTTTCCCCAAATTTTAAAATGCCCTCTGGATCTGGATACACATCTATCAATTTTGGTAAGTTGTCGACTGTAATATTTAAATTTATTTTACTTACCAAATTAACTCTGTCCCTCACATGGATGGGGCAGTCCACGATTAAATGTGCGACTGTCACCTCCACACCAGGCTCGCAGGCGCATGATGGGTCTTCCTTATACTTGCCCTTTTCGACCGCAGAGCCGCCTCCTTAATCAGCTGGTCGGCTCGTTCATTGCCCTCCAACCCTGCATGGGCCTTGACCCAGAATAAGGAGATTGCCAAACCCTGGGTCAAGCCCCGTTTGATGTGGGATCTAGCTTCAACTGCTAGAGGGTGGAGGGCGTGGCGGTTTATGACCTCCAGGAGAGCGGCTTTGCTGTCGCTAAGGATACCTAACGTGGCCGCGCCTCGCCTGAGGACTGCATATGGCCAGGAGCTCGGCCTGGTAGACGGTACAGTGCGGTGAGAGAGCAAGTTTGAGGGTCCCAGTTTCGGCCCCGTTATTCCAAATGGATAACGCGGCGCCGACGCGACCCTCAAACTTGCTCCTGTCGGTAAATATGCGCATATCCATTGTAAGGTTGATTTTTGGAGAGGAGCAATCAATACAACTTCAGATCTTCAAAGATATATTGTAATAATTTCAGCACAGGACATATTGAGTACATGATCGGATGCCATAGACTAAAGACTGTTCACCTGACACCTCCCTTCTTTTATAACAGAAAAGCAGTTATTTATATGTTGATAATGACCCTCGTCTACCAGACTTCAGAACTCCAGGTTCATATGCTCCGCGGGGTGAGGCTCCTCTATAGCTGGAGCCCTCCGTTCAATCTCCCTGTCTCCCAACCATGACTGGAACACTACTCTCTTGGCCTCGTACAACGAGGCCACCTCACGAACTCTGATGTCCAGAGGGAGCATGCCAGCCAGGATCAGGCCTGAGTGCAGGGAGACCGTCCGGTAGCTCTTGGATAGCTTTTGGGCGAATCCGCGCTGTACCACGTTCAGCTGCTTTCTGACACCAAGCTTTTCCACCGCCGCGCACCAGCTGCTAGCTGCATACAGAATCATCGGCTCCACAGCCGCGTTTAACGTGAACCGCCTTACCCTCAAATTGATGAAACAGTGGGTCCAGTAGCAGGTTCCACAGCAAGGGTCCGTCGATTGTAACCCGGACGTAGCTTTCTCCGTGGGACGTCTGCACTCCTCGCCCGCATACCTTACCCTTACCTCCCTGTCGCTAAGGTAACTGCTGATTACTCGTCACAGGTTTGCCGGACACCTCTCCTCCGCCAGCCGTACTTTAATCATCGAGGCGAGCCCGTGAAAGCTGGAACGAGCCTGTGAAAGCTGGAATAACCAAGCTCTCCGCAACGGGGGGTTGGGGAAATGAATGAAGTTGCTCGCGAGCTTCGTGGGTAGATCTTCCGTCCGTGGATAATAAAATCCACAATGGGTCTGGCCTATGGTTCCTCACCTGAGTGTGTTCGAGTATGTCTATATAAACTACTCTTCACACTGAAACATTTCTTACATACATTACACTCATAAGGTTTCTCACCCGTGTGTGTACGCATATGAATATCTAAATCACCCTTTTGATTGAAATATTTCTTACATATATTACACTGATAAGGTTTCACACCCGTGTGTGTTCGAATATGAATATTTAAACTACTCTTTTGATTGAAACATTTCTTGCATACATTACACTTATAAGGTTTCTCACCCGTGTGTGTAAGAGTATGTTTATTTAAATTACTCTTTGTACTAAACCATTCATTACATACATTACATTCATAAGGTTTCTCACCCGTGTGTGTACGCATATGAATATCTAAATAACTCTTTTGATTGAAATATTTCTTACATACATTACACTGATAAGGTTTCACACCCGTGTGTGTTCGAATATGAATATCTAAATAACTCTTTTGATTGAAATATTTCTTACATACATTACACTGATAAGGTTTCACACCCGTGTGTGTTCGAATATGAATATTTAAATTACTCTTTTGCTTGAAACATTTCTTGCATACATTACACTGATAAGGTTTCAAACCCGTGTGTGTCAGAATATGACTATCTAAATTACTCGTTGTATTAAAACATTTTTTACATACAGTACATTCATAAGGTTTCTCACCCGTGTGTGTACGCATATGAATATCTAAACGACTCTTTTTACTGAAACATTTCTTACATACATTACACTCATAAGGTTTCTCACCCGTGTGTGTACGAATATGTTCTACTAAATCATCTTTACGTCTAAAACATTTCTGACAAGTGTAACATAAGAACGGCAACGGTGTAAGTTTGTTGCTTGAGCTACTACTAATACTTTGGTCTGCATTGATTTTGATTTCAGATATTTCGTTGCGAAAGTTATTATTATCGGATGTGCTATTATTTTTTTTATTGTTATGTAGTTTGATGTCTATTGTGTCGCGAGGTTCCACTATCTTATTCTGATTAACTGATTTGTCATCAACAGATCTTTCAGTCCCTCTTTTCGGTTCTTCAACCTTGTCCATTGTTTGGTCATTTTTCTGAAAGTAGCTCGTCATCGTATCGTTACGGTACTTCTGCGCGGCAAGTCGAGTAGCACCTGAATAACAAATAAACCGTGTTGCTTTAGTGTAACTTAATGAGGGTTGGCAGAAATATTAAAATTGCAACAAATTGGAAATTTATATTTAAAAAATGTCAAAATTGTATATAAGTCGAACTAGTCCGTTCAGTTATTTTTAGGCTCTTAACATTGTTGTGATACCGACTTCACTCGAAATCTCTTCTTCATCCGCGCGACAATACCGGATAAATCCAAAGCTCGCACTTTGCAACTCGCTCTCCCACTACTCTTTTCAAGATTTGTTTTATTTTAGCTTTTGCGAGAGCGACTGCCATCTGACCCCTAACCGCGAGACGAAGCCTGCGTTGCGTCTACCCTGGGACGGCTGTAGCCGAACCTAGGGGGACCAAGCGTAAGGAGCCAACGTCTGAGTGCCATCACTGTGATGCAGGCGAGGACTCACGGCTGCACACGCTGGCGGAGTGCCCGGCGTGTGAGGTGCCGAGGCGGGCCCTCGTAGCAGCCCTCGGAGTGGGAGTCCTCTCGCTCGACATCCTGCTCACAGCGATGGTGCCGAGCGCGAGTGCGTGGGCTGCCGCTGCCTCCTTCTGCGAGCAAGTAATGCTCGAGAAGGAGGCGGCCGAGCGTGGAGACTAGGGTCTCTCCCGATCAGCAGAGCCCGCGAGGCGCGGAGGCGACTCAGACGTCGGAGGTCACTCAACGACGTCCGTCCTCCATGAGCGCAGGCCTGGAGGTGACAGGTGGAGCCGCCTGTCACCCTAGCAGAAGAAGGCGGGGGCGGCAGCGTTGCGCGCCCCCGTCTTGGACACCGTGGTTCCCAAGCCCGAGGAGGCCTTCTCGAAGCCGGAGATGGCCTGGGTCAGTCGGGGTGCGAGGGAAATGCCTATTGGGCCACCTAACGCCCCGGCGTCTGAAGACCTTAGACGGCGTGCGGTTTTAGTCGGTTCGAGCCCGACATAACCGCCCCTACAAACGGTTGGACATGGAGTGAAAATAGTAGTAGTAGCACCTGAATAACAAATAAACCGTGTTGCTTTAGTGTATTTTAATGAGGGTTGGCAGAAATATTAAAATTGCAACAAATTGGAAATTTATATTTAAAAAATGTCAAAATTGTATATAGGTCGAACTAGTCCGTTCAGTTATTTTTAGGCTCTTAACATTGTTGTGATACCGACTTCACTCGAAATCTCTTCTTCATCCGCGCGACAACACCGGATAAATCCAAAGCTCGCACTTTGCAACTCGCTCTCCCACTACTCTTTTCACCGTGGTTCCCAAGCCCGAGGAGGCCTTCTCGAAGCCGGAGATGGCCTGGGTCAGTCGGGGTGCGAGGGAAATGCCTATTGCGCCACCTAACGCCCCGGCGTCTGAAGATTTTAGACGGCGTGCGGTTTTAGTCGGTTCGAGCCCGACATAACCGGTACCATACAAACGGTTGGACATGGAGTGAAAGTACTGAATGTCGATGTACCTGCATCTAATATGTATTTCACAAAGAAGACACTCCAAACTATTGGATTATTATAGTTTTAGCCCCTAAAACTCTTGTGTATAGTATATACATAGCTCGAAAGATTAAATTATAACTCTTCTCAGAATGACCTCAGTCTTTGTGAATAATATTTGTAATGTTTGCGTTGATTTGAAGGAATAGTTTTTACAAATACTGATTCATTAGAGTGTATTAATGTTTACGTGACAATTATTTTTTGAAAATGTATTATATTTTGCCATTACCGCCAAGTTTAAAAAAGTAATGGAAACTATTGATAAAATTAGTCTTATAATTGAAACCCCAGGAAACTCAGGGCTAATAATACCTACAGTTAATAGCTAAAAATACTACATTAAATATTTCCCTAGAACATTATTAACTTATAACTACAAAACGTGGCAGAAGGTGGACCCCTTCTGCCACGTTTTGTTAAAAAACTAAAAATTAAGTAAAACGCCTGTGTAATTTCTGAGCGCAAATCGCAATTTGCGGTGGTGTTAATAAATTATCAGGCACTAACTAACTATTATTGAGGCGAGAACAATTTAAATCTTTATTAGTGAGAAAATTCATCGATGATGTCGAAGATGAATAAATTATTAAAATATTTTAATTAAAATTGGTGTAATGAAGAATTCGCCTAGTGCCTGCGCCTGACAGAATAGCAAGATGTAGCGTCATCGTAATTCATGGATATTTGGCGATCTCTTTATCAGGCTATTTTTGATTGTTTTTCAGTTTAAATCATGAAAATGTTGAGTTATTTTGTATTTATTTTATGAAACTAGTATTTTATTTTTTATTTTTTTATTTTATTTTATTTTATTTGGGAAACAAACAGTTACAATGTAGGGTCTTATTATGCTTATAAATTATACTTAAACCAAAACAGTTTCCACTCTTATGTATACATACATAGCGCCTAAAAGATAAATAAATATATACATATATATAAATATATATTTATATAATATATATATATATATTTACATTAGATTGCACAAACAAGCACTTACTCAGTTGACTGTAGGAACCAGTATGCGATGTATATATTATTTCAGAATAAACGTCTTTAAAATATTGGTATATTTCAGTATTTTTGTTTAGGTTCGGTAGTCACATTTATTTTTAATAAATTTTACATAAGAAATAAGAAGGGGGGCCGTCGGCCACCGCCCGAGGAGATTCGCGGGTGGCGTAAAGCCGGATTATGGAGAGGTGGTCGTCTCGGCTGTAGGCTTTACGCGCTGGCTTTGCCTTCGTGGAGGCGCTCCAGCCGGTTATTATTGAGTGGGCAGGGCGGCAGCACGGGACCCTTTCCTTCCGACTGACACAGGTGATTTGCGGGCACAGCTGCTTCGGAAAGTACTTGTTAAAAGTCGCTAGGAGGGAATTGAATTCCACCTGCCACCACTGCGACTGCAGTGAGGACTCGGCGCAACACACGCTTGAAACGAATTCAATCGAATGCGAATTTCATCGCGGACGCATCCTTCTGCGAGGACCTCATCTCGCAGAAGGATGGAGCGGATCAGGGAGGGAGATCCCCTTGCTGACCCGATTCGCCGCCGCCGGCGATCTGGGCGGCGGAGGCGCGAATATTTGCGCCTCTTGCCGCCCTGAGTGTGGCTGCGGGTGGAAGGGACGAGGTTAGCCCTCCACCTGCCGTTATAGACACCCGCGAAGAGGCGACTTCCGTGTGTGCCTGCGGGCCGATCGCCGTAATTTTATGACGCATTACAGTCCGTCAAATCTAAGAAGTACCGTTTGACAGTTCTGACAATTGAATGATAGGGATGGGATGAAAAAATCGATTACTATAATATCCGAACTTTAAGAGATCGATTACTATAATATCCGAATTTTAAGAAATCAATTGTTATAATTAAATAAAAGAAATGTTTAGGATATTTTTTTATTCACTACTAGTACTAGTATCGTCGTCTTCGTCATCATCGTCATTTAAATTAATGACCAGTTGATTGTCCATTACATTATCAAAGTGTACGTCTCTTTCGAAGTCGTCCATTATTATTTTCTTTGTTTTTTGTACTACTTTACTCCAATCTTCCTGTGTAACTTGGGCACATGCTTCCTTTAATAAACCTTCCATTTTCTTGACACTGAAGGGTGGTTTTGTGTTGTGTCTTGCTGCATAACCTGTAAAACAATAATGTAACTATTTGATAGCAGACGAAAACCATTGTTTAAATTATAAATGTTAGAAGTACTCGTGTTATTATTATAATATTATAAAATATTACCTTTAACTTGGGCCCAAATCAGTTCAATGGCATTATATTGGCAATGGTACGGAGGAAGTCGTATGACTTTGTGCCCGTGCTCTTCGGCCAATTGGTCAATTACATATGTCGGTTTTGGTGGTTTATGCAATTTCACTAACTGTAATAATTCAGCTTTTAATAGTGACATGTCGGCATCCACTCCTTTTCTTTGCAGCCATGCCACCAAATCTGCTTTCTTATTGGCTGACGTAGGTGCTTTATCAATTTGCACAGAGTGGTATGGGGCATTATCCATTATAATTGTGCTGTTAGGAGGGATATTCTGTAATAAATTTAAGAACCACTCTCGGAACCTTACTGCGTCCATTTCTTCATGATACTCTTTAGTGCTTTTGGATTGGAAAGCTAATAAAGAGTTTTCCACGAAGCCTGTAGACGCTGACCCAGCATGGCATATTATGAGGCGTCCACCTTTTCCTATCGGCACCTTCGAGCACGAAGATTCAGAATCATCAGTCCATGTTTTCGGCACAGAATGGTTGGAATTTAGCCAAGTTTCGTCCAAAAATATTACATTATCCCAGTTTATAATTTGTTTAACTTCGCGCAGGAATGTTAGTCGCTGCATAATTATGTCATGTCGCTCCATAACAATTTTTCGTTTGTCAACTTTTTTGTATCTGAAGCCAATTCCTGTTATTACCGTTCTCAACGACTCTATGCTTCCCTTATACAGCCCGGCATCTTTTAAAGTTGCACATAACTTTGCCAATGTTGGAAATTCGCCTCTTGTAAAATACCCGTATATATGGTTTCTAATAGCATGACTATCGAATTCATCGATGCCTGTCACAGGTTTATTTCTTTTTCGTTTTTTCGGTGTGTGAAGTACGTTACTGTCACTCCCCGAAGGCCCATATTTTTCACTTAATATTTTGCCAACGGTGCGGCTACCAATACCGAGAGCTTCACCGACGCGATCCCGAACTTGTGTAACTGGCAGTAGAAGTCCACCATTTTGAGATTCACGCTCAAAATACTCGTGTAATTTCACCACCAATTCACGAGCCTGGCTGTTCAAAGTACGTCCTCTTTTCGACATTATTAATAAACACTTGCTTAGTTCGGAGTCCAGTATAAATATTGCCAAGGTAAACGGATAAAGAATGATCAGTCCAGAAAAGTAATAGCCAAGTCACAAATTGTAAAACACAAACGATAAAGCAAGTACGCGCACAGTCAGCTTCCAAGATGGCGAGAGACTGCTGACGCCGAACCGACCGAGCGGACCGCGTGCGCTTGTAGTTGGCAGTGTTGCCAGAAAAAAAAAATTGTAGAGACTTGGACACCTGCGATTTTGCCTATTGACCTAAAAATAATTAAATTAATTTATTTTAGGGTATCTGTGTATTCAGTGCATTATGCGGTCGCGCAGTAACGTCGTTAATTTATAACATCAGGCAACAACATTTTTGTGAATGGGTTCTACATACCTTATTTTTATTAGTTTTAGACGTAGAAATAAGACTTAGAAGAAAAAATTGTAATTGTAAAATCAATGGATGTGCTTGTTAAAAATTTGTTTATTTCTCTGTAATATGCAAACCCATACTATCATACACAAAAATAAATGTAAAAAACACTATCCCTGACTCCATTTACTATTTCGACAGCGTTAGCGCGAGAAACCCCGACTTATTTGGGCGCGAAAATCAAAAATCGACAAATCGCTTTCGACAACTTTTTAAAGAAGCAAATATATTTGATTTATAAATACGTATTTTTGGTGAATGGGTTTTATCTCATATTTTACGATTACATAACTATTTAGTTATGTAATCGTAATATGTGAGATAAATCCCATTCACATGAAAAAATATTTGTTTGGTTGTCAAGTGTAATTTGTAAATAATACATTCGATTTTTCGTATATGTAAACGATTTTTTTGCATACAAGTGTATCCGAAGAGTCGCAACACTACGTGCAGTGACCTAACTACGTAACTTTGTAATGAGGTCAAGAATATAACTATTAGAAATTATTTACTGTGTAAATATGTGTTATTTTGCTTTGTTTGAAAGTTTTCAATTACATTTAGATATTAAGAATTGTACAGTACAGATACAATAATGAAATCTTTCTAAATTCATGGTTTTATGAAAAAGGTTATCGAAACTGAATAATGTACGTATGAACAAAGTTGTTTCGGTTTGAAAAATATGAAACGTCAAACGGTACCTCTTAGATTTGATGGACTGTAGTCGAGTGTACGTGCAGTTCACGCATAAGCGACGTTTACCCTAAACGCAAACAACCGTTGGTATTGCCGTAAAATAGAACTACGCGTCAACGTCAAGTACACTGCACGTCTACTTCACCTACGCGTGATACCAGTGTGTGTTGCCGTACGCAAGATTTGAAAATCTTCTAGTTAATTAATCGATATGTAATCGATTATGTCCACGAATAACGTTGTAAGGCTACATCACGCTTAATAACCTTGGATCTAAGTTTATACACAAACAAAACACTTGGTTTTGTTTTAAGCATGGTAAAAATGGTATTAAAACGAAGATATTGAATACAAAATATGGATGTATGGTAGTATCCCTTTGCATACCATCCTATTTAGAAAAAAGCCGTAGACTAAAAAAGTACTATAGGTGGTTGTTATGGGTTACATGACATAACATGTTTATGGTATGTTTACGTTAACAACAAACAATTATATAAATAATTTAAGGTTTCAATAGAATGAGTAAATTGAAATATTATCAAATATTTAAATATATTTAAGACCAAGACGAAGATGTTGAGGGAGCCTCAAACTGAAAATAGTGCACTAGAGGAGTCAAGAAGAATGCTAATAAGAATGGAGACAATTAGAGAGACGAAAGCACATAGCTTTTAGCTGAGAGCGTGAAGCAATTGGCAGCTTCCAAACTGCAGAGGCCACTAGGGAGCTTGCACAATCCATGTGGTTAGAAAAGGTGAGTTATCATTATTTGAAGTCAGGGATGCGAAAAGAAAAAGAGCTTTTGTCATGTGAAGATAGTAGACCACTGTTAAAAATGTATATTTTGCTTACAGAGTAAACGTTGCTGCTGTCGCTGTCGTCGTTCTGACGATGAGCCAACCAAAGACCTAATATAAGTGTAGAATTAAGATGATTTCAGATGTAAAAATAATAAACAATTTTCAATCAAACTTTATATATTTTTTTAATTTTATGAGGTTCCTCTCGTTCCAAAACATCTGAATAAGACCCTGTTGAACTGTTCTCCCCTGCATTAACTCCACATTTACACGTCTATCGAGCATTTGTGGTGCTTGAGTCAGTCTCAACAAAAAGCCTCACGCCTGCGTTCTTGTAAAGTAAGTTGAGGTTCAGGAATTTGTGCATGAATTCACGATCTGTCCAGCAAATACTGGATCGTAGTGAAGCATCCTCGCAGACAACAAACATCTAAAAAATAATATTTACATTCACAGCTAAACAGATTTGGATAAAGCATAGTATGTGTAAGCAAGCATAGGATGTGAGCATTGTCACTTTTGACTGGACTTTTGTTAAGCCGAAATGTTTTTATAAATTGGGTCTCTGTCATATCACGGAAGTGAGCATCCCTTGCCTGAAGTCGGGCTCGCCTTGGCTCAATACGATGGCGACGCCGGCGATCTTCCTGATCCGCCAAATCTAAAATTTGCCAACGCAAATCGTTCATGTTCAAATTTTATGCCCTAAAAGTAGAAAGGTATGGTAATATAATGCTCGCGAAGGAGATGGCGTAGCGCGCCCGGGAGAGATTTATAACTCTCCCGGCCCGCCGAGCCCGCAACTTACTCGCCGCGCGTCGCAGGTGACTCAGGCGCCGGAGGTCACTTTACGACCTCCGTCCTCCATGAGCGCGGGCCTGGGGGTGGCGGGTGAGGCCGCCTGTCACCCCAGAAGAAGCAGGCCGGAACGGTGGGGCGACTAGCGCCCCTCCCCCAAACCGGGGCAAGACGGGGACACCGTGGTTCCCAAACCCGAGGGGGTCATCTCGAAACCGGAGATGGCCCAGGGTCAGTCGGGGTGCGAGGGATGAAGCTTTCCACGTGTCCCTCTGATTAGCAGATGGCACAGTGGAGAGCAAGTAAGGGGGCCATCTCGAAACCGGAGATGGCCCAGGGTCAGTCGGGGTGCGAGGGATATGCTCTATGGGTAACCTTACACCCCGGCGTCTTAAGACCTGAGTCGGCGTGCGGTTTTAGTCGGTGCAAGCCCGACATAACCGCCCCCGCTGGCCGGCGGGGGGATATCCGAAGGGATTTCCGCACGAAAAAAAAAAAAGGGATGTGCTCTATGGGCACCTTACACCCCGGCGTCTGAAGACCCGAGACGGCGTGCGGTTTTAGTCGGTTCAAGCCCGACATAACCGCCCCCGCTGGCCAGCGGGGGGTATCCGAAGGGATTTCCACACGAAAAAAAAAAAGTATGGTATTATAAGATAGGTAAGTACATTACACGGTAAATGTGTATGATTTTACTAGATATCTGTAGGAAAACTAGGAAATGACATAAAAGTTACTTACAAGCTTTGCAAAGTTAACAATCCGTACACCTCTGCAATGCGTGACCAACACTTGATCAAGAAGTAAAAAACACTGCAAAGTGACATTTCATTTAACATTTATGAAATGTCAAAATTTAGCGCGATATCGTTTTTGTTCGATACAAAATACGCACAAGTCACGTTCTATTATGACAATACGGCGGTGCACTGCGTTTAGGTGAGCGTGACGTGTGCGTGACGTGTGCGCCATTACTTAATTACGGCAATACGAAATCAAGTGTTAAGACGCAAACGCAGTCAACACGCGCTGCATAAAATTACGGCGATCGGCCCGCTGGTCGCCGCCTAATTGAGAGTTCTTTGATGCAGCCCGTGACACACTGCGGGCGCCCGCTAGGGGGGTCGCCGTGGAAGTATTCTTGTATAGTTTTAGGCCCCCTGACAAGGCGCAGAGTATGGCACACCGCAAGGGCTTTAGTGTGTGAGAGCCCCTCATAACCGCGCGGCCTTCCCGCGTCGCGCGGTATGCCGTAGGATATTTCCCACTGACGCAACCAAATAATAAAGGGTCTCCTCCGTCAATCAGCTGGTGTATCGAATTGCAGGTGAGGTTGGCTTGGGAGGCTTGGTGAGGCTCCATACATTGTTCACCTTCTACACTCAAAATAATAAAGAGAAAAATTCAACAAAGAGCAACGACAAATCTCAATATTATATCTGCAACAGGATTGACACCATGACTCGGATAGATAAGGATAGAAGGTTGAGGCGAAAGCGAAGCGAAGCGAAACCGGACACGTCAATTTATTTATATTGTTACGTGCGCGGGGTACAAATTAAATGCCGTTTACACAACAAAGAGGTTTATTCGCTCACCACAAACTAGACAACTAAATAACTAGCACACACAGTACTCTTCAACAGTTCCAGTCGCTCAGCAGTTCACAGTAGTCCACAGTAGTTCCTTAAGTCGCAGGTATAACTCTCTTGATTCACTTCGGTAAGATGTGTTCGCTTTCACTTTCGAAAATTAACTGCCTCGTGTCGATAGCCGGGCGTCCTTTTATAGCTCTTAATAAGCGGGGTAGAATATTCCGGAAGGTACTAGGGCGTTCGAGAATAGTAGGTATTTACTGGGGCGTTCGAGAAAATAAGTACCTACACAGTCGTGCCGACGATAGAGGTGAATGCCCTTTTTATCGCGATTTGTAGGTAAAGTTGGTATAGGTAGACAAAAGGGCGTGTGATTTTGTATTGACTTTTCTGGATTTTTCTAAACGGATCGATAGAGTACTTCGACATTAACAATGCGTTTTAATTTCTAGAAGATTCGATCAGTAGTTTCCGAGATATCGATGATCGTTGTAACATTACCCCCCTCTTAATCATGCTCGTCCCGAGCATCATTTGTTCCATGATATCGCGTCAACCTATCCACATGGACTACCTTTGGTTTTCCCCTAAGACCCTTCTTAATGCGGTAGGTGATGTCATTGATTCTTGTGACAACCGTATAGGGTCCTTCCCAGCGAGCTTGAAGTTTTGGAGATTTCCCTTTTCTGCGTAGCGGGTTGTGAAACCATACCAGTGTTCCTTCTTCAAAACCGTTGGTGTTTGCATTTCTATCGTACCGGGTTTTCATCCTTATACCTGTCTTCAAATTGTTTTCCCGTACCATTCTGTGCACCTCGTCCAGCCGGTTTTGAAGTTCACTCACGTAGTCCGTTACGGGCTTAGGACTTTCGGGTGGCGTGCCGGTTATTGCATCCACTGGTAGCCTTATCTCTCGACCAAAATTTACTTTAGCTGGAGTGTGTCCCGTACTGTCATGCACCGCAGATCGATAGGACATCAGGAACAGTGGGATGTACTGGTCCCAATCTTTTTGGTGTTCGTCGACAACTTTAGCCAAGTGATTTTCCAACGTCTGGTTAAACCTCTCGACCATTCCGTCTGACTGTGGGTGCGCTGGAGTCGTACGGGTCTTGTTTATACCGAGGAGTTTGCACATTTCTTGAAACAGAGCAGACTCGAAGTTCCGTCCTTGGTCGGAGTGGATCTCCATAGGTGCGCCATATCGACTGACCACTTCCTGAACTAGTTTCTTGGCTACAGTGACTGCTTCCTGGTTGGGTGTCGCAAATACTTCCGGCCACTTAGTGAAGTAGTCTTGCACTACTATGATGTATTTGTTACCCTCATCAGTCGTTGGAAAAGGTCCAGCAACATCAATGGCGATACGTTCCCACGGTGCCCCAACGTTGTACAGCTTCAATTTTCCTTTGCTTCTTGTCTGCGGTCCTTTAACCGAAGCACATGCAGTGCATTTACGGCACCAATCCTCGACATCTTCCCGACAACGAAGCCAGTAAAACCGCTGTCGCACTTTAACCAGGGTTTTCTTGACTCCGAGATGCCCGCCAGAAACACCATCGTGGATGTGCCGTAAAAGTGGGGCCACCTTGCTTCTTGGTACCACTACTTGCATGGTTACTTCCTTACCATCGTTAGACTCCCATTTCCTATACAGGACATCGTCTACCAGTGCTAAGCTGTCCCACTGAGCCCAATAGCTTTTGGTCGTCGAACTGTAAGCAGATACGTCACTCCATTGGGGTTTGCTGCCAAGCTGTTTCCAGTGCAGTATAGGTTTCAGATCATCATCATCCTCTTGCGCCTTCTTCATACTGCTTCCAGTCCATTCGTCGTCAAGTCCATTCACCCTTATGACTTTAATCTCTTCTCGGGCTTCGTTTCTTTGACAATGCTTGCAATCTTCGACACACGGCCTTCGTGACAAAGCATCAGCATTGCCGTGCCCTTTTCCACTTCGGTGTTCTATCACAAAGGGAAATTCCTGTAGTTGCTCGATCCATCTTGCTACTTGGCCTTCTGGGTTCTTGAATTGCAGCAACCACTGTAGCGCAGCATGATCTGTCCTTAGTGTAAACTCTCGTCCTATAAGATACTTGTTAAAATGCTGTAAAGACTTCACCACAGCGAGAAGTTCACGACGAGTAACACAGTAATTCCTTTCCGGTTTAGATAGCGATTTACTGAAGTATGCTATTACAACATGGCGATCTCCCTGCACTTGTGACAACACTCCACCTATTCCGCTGTTACTGGCGTCCGTGTCCACAATGAATCTACCTTCCCTAGTAGGATAACCCAATATAGGGGCTTCGCACAATCGTTGTTTAAGCGTACTAAAAGCTTGCTCGCAATCCAGGTCCCAAACGAAGTCTCGTTTATCTTCCGTCAGTCGGTGTAGTGGTTTTGCAATATCCGAGAAATGCTTAATGAAGCGTCTGTAATACGCGCATAGTCCCAGAAACGCACGAACCTCCGTTTTGTTCTTTGGAACAGGCCATTCTTGAACAGCTTTAATCTTCTCGGGGTCGGTTTTAACTCCTTCCGTTGAGATCACATGTCCAAGATAGCTGACCTCCTTTTTAAATAGAGCGCACTTCTTTGGACTCAGTTTAAGGTTAGCCTCACGAATCCGAGTAAAAACTTTTTCCAGGTTCTTCAGGTTTTCTTTGAAGCTGCGTCCCATAACTATAACATCGTCCAGGTAAACCAGACAGACGTCTCCAAGTAGACCCACCATTACTCTTTCCATGAGGCGTTCAAACGTGGCTGGTGCATTACATAAACCAAATGGCATGACATTAAAATGCCATAAACCGTTTCCAATTCCTGTACTAAAGGCTGTCTTCTCTTTATCGTCTGGACTGATCTCCACCTGCCAATAGCCACTTTTTAAATCGATGGTTGAAAACCATTTCATACCACTAAGCATGTCCAGGGTATCGTCGATACTAGGCAAAGGATAACTGTCTTTCTTCGTGACATTATTCAACATTCGGTAATCCACACAAAACCTTGTACTGCCATCCTTCTTTTTCACTAGTACCACAGGTGATGACCATGGACTCGTTGAAGGTTCAATCACCTTGTTATCGGCCATGTCTTTAATCATAACTGCTACCTCCTCTTCTCTTGCCCATGGTAAACGTCGAGGTCTTTGTTTTATAGGCCTGGAGTCACCTGTGTCAATCCGGTGTTTCACGAGCCCAGTCCTTCCAGTCATTTCCGGTTGCAAAGATGTCTCGAAATCGTAGCAAGAGGTCTCTGGCTTGATGCAATTCTGATGCCGATAAGTTTTCCTTTGAATTCTCGAGAAGTTGCTGGATGCGATCTTCGGAGATTTGTGTACCGCCTTGTTTAGTCGTAGTGCTGTTCAGCCGTCTCAGGTACTTTACTTCTTCACATTTTCCAACCACACTATTCTTCTTCAGGAGAACTATTTCGTCACTGAGGTTGAGGATTCTCACCCTAGCGATTCCGTTCGGCATCAGTAAGGTTCTCGCTGTTATTAAGTTTTCATGACTGCCGGTATCTTCCACAATAAGACATCTTCTTTGTTCAGTCTTCGCAGGAAACCTCACTCTGACTAATGTTTCCGATTTAGGAGCTAACGTCGTATCCGTTAAACAGTAAAGAGTACACGGGTGCGATCCTTGTAAACAAACTTCCTGATCAGGAAATCTCAGCACTCCTCTAGGTATATCCAAGACACATCGGTGATTCGTCAAGAAATCCAGTCCCAAAATGCAATCATCAGTAATATTAGCAATTAATACTGACTGGTGGTATATTTGGTCGCCAATTCTTACCTCCACATCTGTTTCACCGAGGACGGTCACTGGCTGGCCAGTAGCTGTCTGAAGCTGGCACCTCGGAGATCGTTTTTCCCACCTTATGGTGCGTTTCAGCAATTCCGGCCTTACAACTGTACGTGAAGCTCCAGTATCCACTGTTAAACTGCAAGGTTGATTGTCTAAGATGGCCTCGATGATCAGACTATTTCCATTGACAACTTGAGTTATTGTGATGGTTGGGGCCTCATGTCGACCAGCCAGCGCCCGCCCCGCGGCCCTGGCGACATTTAGTTTAACGGAAAATCTTGATCGACCTGGGTCCCGGAGTCCGTGACCCTCCTCCGTTTCCTCGAAGGACACTCTGACTGGATATGGCCCCTTCCTCTACAGGAATAACACGTTGGGACATACCGTGGCTTCCTCTCCTCCTCAACTACCTCCTTGATCTCCCTGACCTTACTTATCCCGGCATTCTGCCGTACGGTTTCCACCTCAAGGGCATAAGCCAGTGCTTCTTTTAAGGTCTGGTGGTGACGCAACTGTACACTAGTTTTCACTTCTGCGTCCCGTATACCGTTTAGGAAGGCCTCCAGTAGAGTGGTCTCGATCATCACGGGTGTCGATGAGTAGGCCCGACGAACGAGCCTTTCAACCTCTACAGCCCATTCCTGGAGGCTTTCACCAGCTTTTTGTTTCCTCTCGCGTAGCTGCGCTCGGTAGACATTCTCCAGGTGCTTGTCACCGTAGCGTGTGGCTAATGCTTCCATCAGGGACTCCAGTGTCCTTCCTTCAGGTGGCAAGTTTTCCAGTATTACTAAGGCATCTCCTCGTAATGCAAGTGTCAAGGCCATAAAAGACTCCTCGTTGCTCCAGGCTTTAGTTTTTACCAATATCTCAAATTGGTATTTGAAGGCTGTCCACGAGGAAGTTCCATCGAAGTGTGGTAGGTCGAACTTCGCTGATGAGGGTGAGGTCGCGGCAACAGGTCCGCAGGTTTTTAGTCTGACGATCTCTTTTTCCAGTTCTTGCAAGCGGTCGTCAATGGTCACGGCAACAGGTCCACAGGTTTTTAGCCTGACGATCTCTTTTTCAAGCTCTTAAAAGCGGTCGTCGATGGTTCCTGTCTTCAAAGCCACTTCCTTACTCAGCATTTGCAAGTCGTCTTCTAGGTTCTTCACTTTATCTCCCAGTGCATGGATGCCTGCATCGATTTTACCCATGACAGCTTCCTGGTTGGCCTGTATCATCTCTTGCATGGAGGCCTGCATCGTCTGTTGACTAGCCTCTATGGAGGCTTGCATCGTCTGTCGACTAGCCTCTTGGTTGGCCTGCATTTCTTGCAAGGAGGCTTGAATCGTCTGTCGACTAGCCTCTTGGTTGGCCTGCATTTCTTGCAAGGAGGCTTGCATCGTCTGTCGACTAGCCTCTTGGTTGGCCTGTATCATCTGTTGACTGGCCTCTTGTTTGGCCTGTATTTCTTGCAAGGAGGCCTGCATCATCTGCTGCATAGAAGCCAGCAGCGTCATCATGTTGGTATCTGACGAGGTTCCATCTTGTGCTGCCGTAGTTCCCGCTGAGATAGCAGAATCGGCCTGATGCCCTTCCTCTTCAAGGCTCCGTTGACGTGCAGCATCCATTTCCACTTGACGTCTGGTCCGTGGAGTACGCCCTTCGTCTTCACGTGGCAATAACGGCATCGCACTTCTGACACCAGTTGTTACGTGCGCGGGGTACAAATTAAATGCCGTTTACAAAACAAAGAGGTTTATTCGCTCACCACAAACTAGACAACTAAATAACTAGCACACACAGTACTCTTCAACAGTTCCAGTCGCTCAGCAGTTCACAGTAGTCCACAGTAGTTCCTTAAGTCGCAGGTATAACTCTCTTGATTCACTTCGGTAAGATGTGTTCGCTTTCACTTTCGAAAATTAACTGCCTCGTGTCGATAGCCGGGCGTCCTTTTATAGCTCTTAATAAGCGGGGTAGAATATTCCGGAAGGTACTAGGGCGTTCGAGAATAGTAGGTATTTACTGGGGCGTTCGAGAAAATAAGTACCTACACAGTCGTGCCGACGATAGAGGTGAATGCCCTTATTATCGCGATTTGTAGGTAAAGTTGGTATAGGTAGACAAAAGGGCGTGTGATTTTGTATTGACTTTTCTGGATTTTTCTAAACGGATCGATAGAGTACTTCGACATTAACAATGCGTTTTAATTTCTAGAAGATTCGATCAGTAGTTTCCGAGATATCGACGATCGTTGTAACAATATGTTGATGGATGTTATGCTACAATATCACTAGGAATTCAGTGCAGGGTGCGACTGAAATAAATTGAGCTGAGCGAGCAGGACTCTTACTTGAAAATAAGGCATCTTACTACGGTCGCGCGCCTAGCTGAGGCCGCACGCTCGTGGAACTGTTTTTCGATGATTATCCCTCAATGGTACATTGTATTTGAACAGTTGACCCCTCTAAACACACTATCACCACTACACTATCACCATGGCAAATTTGGGTAAGATCGGTATTGTGGTTCCGGAGGAGTACAGTCTCGACCAAACGGCTTAGCCACGTATAAAAGCTTCGCTTCGCTCAGCTCAATAATGATTTTTTTTTTATTGAGGGTGTCAACGCACGTTTCAGTCTACTAACTTACCAGTGTCGACGTCATCCGGTTCCTCCTTCACAATATCCAGAGGGACGTCACACTCCGTGTGTAAGCCTAGTGCGTTATGATACAGGTCTGCGCCATCTTGCTCTACCGCGGCATCATCTGCAAATGAGTACAATAAATACTACCTTCATTCGACCTAATATTTAAATAAATTAGGCGACGTCCATGCACACACGATTTTCTAGGGCATTCTACACAGTGCTATCTAGATACAAAGTAAGCATAGTTTAACTAGCTTGTATTATGGGTTCTTGAATGCGGATAAACATATATAGATAAAAAAAATATAAGCTTTTATTTAATTTGCTCTGTATGTATGCTAGTCTGGGTCAAATCTTGCAACTGAATTTTGAAGGACCCTGTACCGATTGAAATCAAATTTTGCATACATGTTTAGTTTGGATGACAATGCATTAATATGGTACCATGAAGCTGGTCTGATGCTGGAGTAGGAAAATGGCCATAGAAACTTCTAAATTAAACAAGATAAACCTATCGAGTTTGGGCTAGTTTGTATTGTCTTGACAAATTCTCCGATGTGACATGGTATTCAGGGTCTGATGATGAAGTAGGAAGTTGGCCGTAGGAACTCCTAAATTAAACAAGATATACCCATCGAGTTTAGGCTCATTTGTTTAGTCTTGACAAACTCTGATGTGACATGGTATTCATGGTCTGCCTCTGCTTCTGCTAGGGCGATGGCTAACCCCAGCCGTCGACCCCAGATCGGTCTGTGACCACTATTTCACTTGTTCGTAAGTGATTAGCTGTTTTAATTAATAAAATGACCACCGCCACAGTCTACTAACTTACCAGTGTCGACATCATCCGGTTCCTCCTTCACAATATCCAGAGGTAAGTCACACTCTGTGTGTAAGCCTAGTGCGGTATGATACAGGTCTGCGCCATCTTGCTCTACCGCAACATCATCTGCAAATTTTGTAGCTGCTTTTGTATCGACAGGTAAATATCGTATTGAATTTCTATTTTTTTTCGGTGTGTATGCTGTTCTTCAGCCAAACGGTTTGGCGTGCCACGGAAAATGGGTAGGACTGTATTTAGTGAATAGTTTTTCACTAAACTATTCACTAAAGGTTTGACTACAGGCCTAAAGGGCCCAACCGGCAAAGGTCGACGCCTAATAATTTCACATATAGGCAGTGATGAAGGTTTTGTAGAAGCCGGTTTACTTATTTTTGAATCGAAGAAAAATAGTATGGACTATCATGAAGAAATGAACTCGGAGTGTTTTGAGGAATGGCTTAAAAGCATTTTGCCAAATTTAAAGCCAAATGCGGTGCTGGTATTAGATAACGCACCGTACCATTCAAGAAAAGTCGAGCGTATCCCCACTTCAAACTGGCGGAAGGCTGATATTATTCAGTGGTTGGATGAAAAACAAATTCAATATCAACCTACAATGATAAAGACTCAATTAATAGAAATAGTAAAATTACAAAAATCTAATTACGAACGCTATGCTGTGGAAGAGTTGGCCGCTGAATACAGTGTCACAATCCTGCGTCTGCCCCCTTATTACTGTGAACTCAACCCAATAGAGATAGTTTGGGCTCAAGCAAAGGGGTACGTCGCCAGGAACAATAAAACTTTTAAAATAAAAGACGTAAAAAATATATTTGAAGGAAGGAAGTGACACCTGAAAATTGGAGACAGAGTGCATCAACCATACCATAAAAGTTGAAGACAAAATGTGTCAACTTAACCACATCATAGATGAATGTGTGGATTCATTCATTATAAATGTAACTGATTCCGATTCCGATTCTGAATATACCGATTCAGAATCGGAGTCGGAATCAATAGCAACCGTAATAAATAAAAACGTAATAAATTACTTGTATTGTTTTACTTAAAGACGGGAGCAGTCATTTGAGTGCAATTTGGATTTAAATGTTAAATAATTGACAAACCATTTGACTTAATGTATTGAAACTTTGTGACTTTGATTAATATTAGTAGTTAAATGAAACTATGTATGAAAATAACTCACATCCCTTTTGTTTATTATATAAAATTTTGATATACCGACAAAGACGGCGCGGCGGCAGTCATTTGATGGCTGAGATCCAATAAGTGTTTATAATTGTAATGTGAGAAGGTAGAATATAATAAAATAAAGCATGACTAAATATCTAAGTCTGTTGATTGCCGAACATCACTATTGTAGCGGGTCACCCTTTTTTGTATCAGTGACAGTTGCGCTTGTCATTTTACTGACTGGAATTAATAATCTTACTTTAGGTCTAATATATAGGGGTGTGTGTTGGGTAACCTCCTCGAGTGTCGCTCCGATTCCGATCCCGCTGCAGTCCGGGGGGAACGGAATCGGAGCGGCCGGTACACCCTGGGCGGCGGTCAATGGCTTCCCCTTCATGGGGTTGGCATTGATCGTCGGCCAATACCCAACGTGGCGGGAACACATCGCTCTCCGTACTACGCTCTACGTACGCTAACCCCACGGTGTGCCATACTCTGCGCCTTATCGGGGGGACCTGAAACTATGCAGGAATACTTCTATGGCGACCCCCCCTAGCGCATGCCCATTAACGCGGGCACTACACCTTCCATACTCTCAATTGGTTGACGTCCAGGCACACATGGACGTCATCCCCTTCGCGGGTGGCTAGATCAGCGGGTGGAGGGCTTACCCCGTCCCTCACACCCGCAGCCACGCTCAGGGCGGCATGAGGCGCAAGTACTCGCGCCTCCGCCGTCCGGCTCGCCGGCGTCGGTTTGGATCAGAAAGGGGATCTCCCTCCCTGATCCGCTCCGCGCCTTCCTTCTGCGAGATGACGTCCTCGCAGAAGGATGCGACCGCGGTGAAGTTCCTTTCGCTGGCGGCCATGGATCGGACGATGGCCGTCAGCGAGAGGTCACTCCCTATGACTGCAGTGAGGGCTCGGCGCTGCGACTCCCAGGCCGAGGAGGCCGCAAGCGTGTGCTGCGCCGAATCCTCACTGCAGACGCAGTGATGGCAGGCGGGACTCGATTCCCTCCTAGCGACCTTAAACAGGTACTTTCCGAAGCAGCCGTGCCCGGAAAGCACCTGCGTAAGTCGGAAGGAAAGAGTCCCGTGCTGCCGCCCTGCCCACTCGACAATAACCGGCTGGAGCGCCTCCCCGCTAGCAAAGCCAGCACGTGGAGCCTCCAGCCGGGACGACCACCTCGCCATAATCTCCATGCGGGCGGCTTCACGCCACCCGCGAATCTCCTCGGGCGGAGGCCGACTGCCGCCATCCGCCCGGTACAGCGTCGTCCGCCGATACACTTCGGCGAGCACTTCTGCCTCTAAGTCCCACGGGGGAGTGCCAGCCAATGCGCACGCTACCTCCGTAGATACGGTGCGGTAACCACGTATGGCCTTGACCGCCATAACCCTCTGAGGGCGCCACAGTCGGGCCCTATTTTGGGCGGTCAAGGCCGCCGCCCACACCGGCGCACCGGCTCCGCCTGGATGGACCATCTTTCCCCCATACTCGTGGGATATACTATGAATAATATCACAAATAAAAAACAACAACCGGACGATACAAATAAAAACGACCTTGGCGCGGACAACGGCATCCGAGATGATGGAACGGAGGTAGCGGGGGTGAAGAGGAGGTGAGGCGGGGGCCTCACTCGCGGTCTATCAAGGCCGTCTTCACCAGACCCGCTACTCCGTTACCAACAGGTGGGGAAACGGACGCAGACATTGCGTCTGCAGCGTCGACGGCGGGTACTGACAACGAGTCAGTATCCAGCCGTATGGAGACCGAGGAGGGTCTCCGACGTAAGCGGCCTCGCTCGGGTGGACCGTCCCTTGACCGGAGCAGATGCTCCGGACAACGGACGGTCTCCTCGAGTAAGGATGATCGGCCGGCCAAAATATTGGCCACCGCGGCGACCAGAACGCTGAAGCAGCCGGTGCATGTCCCTCCACTACCCAGTGGCAGGGACCAAGGCGTCCCCGCGGCGAGGGAACTTCTCGCAGCGCTTGCCCGCATTACGGACTCCATTAAGGGGTCCAAAAATGTGTCGGGCAAAAAGTAGACGGTGTTGGAAAATATCGCCGTCGTCGCCAGGACGGCGCTGGAGGAGCTCCTCGGTAGGAGCGTCTCCGAGGAGGAGGCGAAGCTCAGGGCCCGGGTTACAAGTCTGGAAACTGAGCTGGCCAACTCCTTGGAGCAACAGCGGGTCCTCCGGGAGGAGGTCAGGCAACTGACCCAGATGGTCAGGGGATCCCCGGAGGCCCAGAAGGCCCCAAGAGCCCAGGAGGTGGCGGACCACCCAAGGGCTCTTGCGCCGCCAGGGGGGGCGCCTACGTCAGCGTCGGCGCCAAATTCAGCTCAAAAGTCGGCGCCAAAGTCGGCACCTAAGCCGGCGCCGAAATCAGCGCCTAGGCCGGCGCCCAATCCGCCGCCAGAGACTGCGCCTAGTGTGGTGCAGCTCTTGGCGGCTATCGAGAGGCGGCTCGGTGTTCTGGAGGACCGGGCTTACCGTCCCCCACTGGCACGGCCTGCGTCTTTCGCAGCTGCTGCCGGTGGTAAGCCCGGCCCCGCCACCCCAGTGGCCCCAACGGCACAAGGGAAGGGGAAAAAACGCGGCACCACCACCCCCGCCATACCCGCCACTCCCGCTGCACCCGAGCGTTCCTCCAGAGGGAAGGAATGGGTGGTAGCAGGAGCCGCCAAAAAGGCGAAGAAAGCCGCCAAAAAGGCGGCTAAGAAGGCGGCAAAAGCCGCTGCGGCGAAGGCGCCGAAGAGGCTCCGCGCCCCACGCTCCACTGCCGTCGTCCTGACGGTGACGACGGAGGGTGTGGAGAAGGGCGTGGGGTACGCCCAGGTCCTGAGGCAGGTTAAAGCCTCAGTGGACCTCAAGGCCCTCGAGATAGAGGGGGGGCTCCGGTGCAAAACAACTCGCACCGGAGCTCGCCTCCTCGAGGTCTCCGGCGCCACCAGCGGCCCCAAAGCCGACGCCCTAGCGGCTAAGCTGAGGGAGTCACTGGATACCGAAGCCGTCCGCGTCACCAGACCCAACAAATGCGCAGGTTTGCGCATTTCGGGTCTGGATGACGCGGCCACGACGGAGGAAGTCATCTCCGCCGTCGTGGACGCGGGCGGGTGCCCCCGTGATCAGGTGAGAGCTGGAGAAATCCGCTTCAGCTCCAACGGTCACGGCACAGCAGTCGTCAACTGCCCCGTCGCAGCGGCGCAAAAAATTGCGGACGAACGGAGCCTCCTCGTTGGGGGCTTCCTAAAGGCGCGGGTGCAACTCCTGCAGCCCCGCGAGACCAGGTGCTTCAGGTGCCTGGCTGTGGGGCATGTGAGAGTGCAGTGCACAGCGGGAGACACCGTGGAGGATCGGTGCTTCCGCTGCAGTCAGCCCGGGCACAAGGCCAGTGCTTGTGATGCTCGGCCACGCTGCTACAAATGCGTAGCGGAGGGCAAAGCGGCGGAGCACCGGGCGGACAGCAGAACCTGCGCCGCCTTGAGGCCAAAGCCCCGTTCGTCCGCAACGGGTAGCGGGGGTGCCGCTCAAGAGCGGCCACATTCGAGGCGGGATGCGGAGATGGACGTCCATTAATGAAAATGAAAATATATTTATTTCTGTAACAAAAAGGTACTTTTAACAATATTTTTGTCGTTGTGACCTTCTATTCAGTGAAATACACCTGTATCAGAAGGCCACGCTCATCCATAACATTGTAAATGCTGTACCAAGTAGATTACCTCATGCTTAGGTATATTAAATATAGAAAGGGTTAGTTGATAATTTTTATTCTTAATTACTAAGTGTTAGTTTTACAAATCATGTGTATATGTGTAGATGAGTGTACGTGTGTAGATGAGTGTGTGTGTGTGTGTGTGTACGCGCGCGTGTGTGTGTCATGAGTATAGGATTTTTTCTATGTTATCGTAATTTAAAGTTTTGAGCCAGTCGGTAATAGTATTTTTACATTTGTAAACTGATAGCTGGTGAATTTGTATTTTTTTGTTTATTAGGTTGTACAGATGGCTAGCCTGTTTGGTAAACTGTCTTCCAGCGAAAGAAGTTCTCACTCGTGTGGTTTCTGCAACAGAGTGTTTCCTACGTTTTTGTTGCAGATTTGGACAAACATTCACCCTTCCATGCTTTCTCAAAACCACGTGAAGTACATAAAGCTTTCTAACTGTCAATAGCTCACAGTCCAAGTACAATTGATCAGTAGAGTATCTTCTTGGTGTAGAATAAATTATCTTTAGAAGCGCTCTCTGGGACCTTTCCACTTCCAAAAATCTTTCCTTTGCGCCACCTCCCCAAATAGTAATGCAATAAGTCAACACTGATTGCGCTAGGGCTATGTAGACTGTTTTAAGGCAACGTAACGCAGTCGAAGAAATATTCAAATCATTTTACGAATCCTACTAGAAATAGCCTCTAGATGTGTATACCATGACAAATGTTGGTCTAAATGAACACCAAGATATTTAATACAATCAGTTTTTTGAATAGAAGGGCAAGAGCAAACATCTTTTAGAAAATTACAATTTTAGTCATGGATTTTTATTTCAAATTTTGATGGAGGTTGAGTTGCTGTGGTTATAGTGTGGCATATGTACTTAGTTTTGAGCGCATTTAAGGTAAGCAAATCTTCGCAAATGGATTGACAAGATTTACCTGAAAAAACAATCCCAGTATCGTCAGCATATGGGAATATTTTGGCATTATCTAGTTTCACTTTAAGTAAGCCGTTAATGTATATTAAAAAGAGCGTAGGTCCAATCACACTCCCCTGAGGAACGCCAAAATTGATAACGGAGCAATGACTAGTGTGTATTCCAACTTTAACACATTGTGTCCTGTTGGTTAAATAATCTCTAAGAAGTGCTAGAGGTTTACCTCTTATACCAATGTGTTCCAGCTTTTGTATTAGGATAGGAACAGAGACGGTACCGAATGCCTTTTTTAAATCTAGAAATACCGTGAGACATTTGTTACTTTTATCTAATTGTTCAATCACTAAAGTTGTTAAGGCTGCAATTGCGTCTTCAGTTGACTTATTTTGTCTAAAACCAAATTGGCATTCTGGTATTATTTTACATTGATTAAGGTAGTTAATGAGTTGTTTGTTTATAATTTTTTCTATTATTTTCGAAAATACTGTCAAAACCGATATTGGTCTGTAGTTGCCGATTTCGTCTCTGTTCCCATTCTTATACACCGGTGTTACTATAGCTCTCTTAAGGGGAGCGGGAAATACACCTTTGTCGAAGCAAGTGCTTATTAGGCGAACCATAATAGGTACCAGCTCAGTTTTAGCCAATTTTAAAAAGGAGGAGGTATAGTGTCCCAGCCAGGAGCACTCGAGGATTTCAGGTTCATTAGAGTTCTTTCAACCTCATCTATATCTGTATCCAATAAGACAAAAGATGTGAGCTGACTATACTGACCTACTATATACTGTTTTTTATTTGTCGAGGTAGGGATTACTGGCGTATTAATTTTGGATGCTAAATCCCTTCCAACGTTAGCGAAAAATTTGTTGACTGAGTTTATTGATTCTGTAGGGGTTTGTTTAAGATTAAGCAAGTGTGTGTTGTCAGTTTTTGGTTGTTTTTGATAAGCTATATTGGAAACAGTTTTCCATAGACTTTAGAATTTTTGGCAGATATTTCAAGTAAGTTTTTTTCGTATGTCCTTTTAAGTTTTTTTATTATTAGGTTGTTACAGTAGTTGCGGTAACGTCTATATGTGGTCTTTAGTATATCATCATTTGGATTTTTACAGAGTTTTAGTTGCATTTTATTCCTGTTCTTGATACAGCGAAGTATTCCTGGGGTCATCCACGGTTTAATTGTGCGTTTGCTATTTGGAGTACGAGTAGTCTCAGTATTTTCTTGCAGTGACTCGGAAACCGCCCTGGTAAGTACGTCTATCAGCAGAGTAGGGTCGTCACATAGTAAGTACATACTGTGAAAGGTTTCTCTTTTTTAAGCTTAGTAGGGCCGCATCGTAGTCTATAGTTGTTTTGTATAAAATAGGAGGAGCTGAGCTTTGTTTTGGCAAAACTAAGACAATCGTTGCGTGGTCCGTTATCGTGTTATTTAAAATGGCGATTCGTGCAGTAGTCTTAACTTTATCTAATTTAAGCATGAAATGGTCTAAGCAGCTACCTTATCGCGTCGGTAATGTGTGCCCTGGTAGGATGCCATGATATGCTAGTGCGTTAAGGTAAGTGTGTCTGTTTTTTCTTTCGAAACTTTTTTCGTCATCCTCAATTTTCAGGTTTATGTTTATGTCTCCAGTTACAGTAATTGTTTTGTGACTTTTTATAGTATTTAAGTGTAAGCTAAGCGAGTTTATAAATGGGACAGCATTACTAACTGAGGGAGATCTATATATACCGATAACTATGCAAGTCTCCAACTGAGTTTGAAGACATGATGCATCCTGTAGTTTTATTTCTTTTGTCTCTGCCTTAAGTGTATTTTTGATGTAAGTAACAACACCATCATTTTGATTAAAGTAAGCTGTCGAATAAAACGAGGAATAACCTTGCAGACTAGGGATAGGATGATCTTTTTGTAATCTGCATTCTGTAAGGACTATGACGTCTGGTTGAAATGTGTGGTGGTTAAGTTTAATTCTAAATCATTCAAATTAATGTATACACTTCTAATGTTTTGGGAAATAATTGTCAGATCATTATTTTTAACTTGGAAATGGGTATGCAACTCCTCTGCGCTACATTCGAAGACCGATGCAATTTCTAGTTCGTCCAATTTAGTTATAGTATTGAGATGATTATTCATAGTAATGACAATTTGAAAATACTGTCACAATCCAAGATATTTCCAATGTTGTAAATGCAATTAAACGTAACACAAAATGGTAGTATGTCATTAGGGCTATATGTGCATTAGCTGTGTGCGTATTCGCAATATGTATGAGTAATGTATGTATATTTTCTGTATGTATATTTATTGTATGTGTATTTGTTGTATGTGTATTTGTTGGATGTATATTTGTAGTATGTATATTTGTTGTATGCGTAGTTATTGTATATATATTCGGTGTAAGTATAGTGTAAGTTGATACGTTCCGAGATAGGATATTATGTACTATGTGCAAGTGCGTGTATAAGTAAGTGCATACATTAGATTTAGTACTATTAAAATTATTCGCTAGTCATGGATCACTCATAAGTCCGACACATTGAGCTTCTGACTTGATAGATATGATCGGCGAGTTTTCATTTTTTCTGACATAAACCTTCCCATATGCCGTCCAACAGAACCTATAGTTTTTACTCTTCACGAGGTCTCGTGCCAGAAAGTGTAAACGAGCTCCTTTGCTAGTGAGGTTCTCAGAGATAAATATTGGAACATCCTCATCTCTACGGAAACCAAGGTGTTTAGCTGTTAACTTGGACTTGTTTCTAACATTATAGTTCTTGGACATTTTCATAATAATAATATTTTTACTGATGTTGATGAAGTTTCAACTACGATAGGTGTGTTTTTCGACTCCGATTTCTTTCCGCGAACTCTGTACACGTCCGTAATTTCCCTTTTGGTGATTTCACAGCCCACAGTTTTGGATAGTTGGATAACCATATCCATCAAATCTTCTTTGGATTCGCTATCTTTACGAGGTGCATTTTTAATCTCAAAATTTCTCTTCCGATTTGACATCAGTAGATCTTCAATTTTACTTTCAAGGAGGATAATGTGTTCACGGTCTACCTTTCTCTGCCTTTCCATTGAGTCAATGTTGGCTTTCATCTCCTTATTATGTTCTGTGAGTAAAGAAATGGAGTCAATGAAGCCACGATTTGCCTCTTGCCTTAAGACTCACTATCATTTGACTAATTTTTGCGTCGGATTTAGCAAAGAGAGCCGCCATAGATTTCATCATTTCGTCCTTAAAAGTTGCAAATTCTTCCATCGTGATCGTATCATCCTCCCTTGTCCTTTTCTTACGATTTAAGACAAAGTTAGTTGGGGTAATGTTTAAGTCCGACTCCGAGGACGATTTTTCAATAGAAATATTCATTGTTGGAGATAGTCCGCAAAACAGTAAGTACCAGGAAAGTATAAATTCTCAAAGGTAGAAAAATGCACGTCTAATCAGGCACAAGTTCCCAGAACTGCAAAATTACAGTAATGATTTCTTCTGTAATACTAGGTTACCATATCTTATATGGCCATTATTTAGTTGACCAAGGATATGAAACATAGATTGGCAGGAAACGGCAATATCCTCCGTCCCGTCTCAGCGAAAAAAAGCAACAATCGTTACTTCAAAAATCAGCTAATAAATGCCATCAAGGTACCCGGGAAGCAGAAACTACGAAGCAATAGTATAATGCAAGCAATGTTAGCGGGGGTCTTCGTAAGTTGGTGGCGATCGACGAATTCATACAAAATTGCTTTCCGTCCAGTATACGTAGAACTCGGCCGGCGTGTAAAGGTTTATGTTGAATGGTGTTGTGTCAATTTTAAACCGGTTACGCACACATGCGACTCATGCGAGTCATCTCAGGAGTTATTGTTTGAGTGATGCACTTATGTTATAATCTCACCGATTTGATATGTAGGTCCTTTTCGCACAATTGCACTAGTGAGGACCGTGCGCCCGGTGCGTTCCACGTAGATTATGATTTATACACCTCCTCACCACTGATGCACTCCTAATTTTTGTGCTGAATTATTTACTTCAAATTTGAATTAAACTTTTAAAATAAATTATATTAAGATTAGGTGGCACGTTTACTCTAAGCAGAGGTCCGAGGGGAAGAGGACACACCAATCCGCATCCTGCAGGCGAACATAAACCACTGCACCGGTGCTCAGGATCTTCTGTACCAGAGCATCGTGGAGTGGTCTATCAATGTGGTCGTGGTCGCTGAGCCGTACTGGGTCCACCCCGGAAGCCCGGTGGACCTGGACGGCGTAGCGACCGTCTTCGGGGGTTCCGCCGTGGACACCTCGCGCCTTGCACTCATTGCAAGGTGCAGAGGCTGCGTCGCGGCAGACTATGAGGGCTTGGCTGTCGTGGCCGTCTACTTCTCGCCAAGCCTTGACCAGTACGAGCTTGAGCTAAGGCTCGCTGAACTGGACATCGTTCTCGCTGCGTGCCGTCCTCGTCCTGTCTTGGTCCTGGGAGACTTCAACTCCTGGTCTCAGGCCTGGGGCTCCCGGGAAACCAATGACAAGGGGCGAGTACTGGAGGACTGGGCCAACACCCGTGGTCTAGAGGTCCTCCACCGGGGGAGTGTCGCCACCAGGGAGCGGCGGGGGCTCAGTTCGGTCGTGGATGTCGCATTCGCGACCCCTGCTCTCGCCCGCCGTGTCCAGGGTTGGCGCGTGGTGGAGGAGGAGGAGACGGATTCCGACCATAAGTATATTCGGTTCAACGTCTCCCCTCCAACTAACCTGCCGCCGACAATCGCGAATCCACCGGATCCACGTTGGGCGCTCAGACGCCTGGATCGGGAGGCTCTCCTGGAGGCATCAATAGTGCAGGCCTGGATTCCGTCACTGGCCAGGCCTGCCGATGTCGACGCAGAGGCGGAATGGTTCAGAAGAGCCATGTCGCATATCTGTAATGCGGCGATGCCTAGGGTTAAGCCCGGCCCGTAAAGAAACAGGTGTACTGGTGGTCAGCGGAGATCGCACAGCTGCGAGCAGCGTGCGTGACCGCTCGCCGCCAGTACACCAGGTTTCGCCGGAGGCGTCGCCGCCCAGACGATGCGGCAGCCCGAGAGGCGGAGCTGTATGAGGCGTACAAGGGGGCCAAGAGGACCCTCCAAGAAGCCATAAAGCAGGCCAAACGGCGGGCCCGCGAAAAGCTGCTGGAGTCTCTGGAGCAGAACCCATGGGGGCGTCCTTACCATGCGGTCAGGGGCAAAATCCGCCCAAGGGCGCCCCTACTGACCCAGAGGGGATACTGGGCTCCTTGTTTACAGCGAGAGCGGAGGAGCACGTCCCTCCGCATATGGCTCCACCTCAGGCACCTGACGCTGATAATAGCGAGAGCGATGTGCCCGAAGTCAGGGAGAGTGAACTAGGGTTAGCAGTGCTCCGGCTTAAAGCCCGGAAATACACTGCCCCCGGACCCGACGGCATTCCAGGCCGAGCATGGGTCCTGGCCCTGGAGGAACTAGGGCCTCCACTGGTGGCGCTCTTTAACGCATGCCTCGAAAGGGGCCAGTTTCCAAAGGCTTGGAAGACGGGGAAACTGGTCCTTATCCGGAAGGCGGGGCGGCCGGCGGACCAGCCATCCGGATACCGGCCGATCGTGTTGCTCGACGAGGTGTGCAAGCTCTTTGAGCGGATTATTGCAGAGCGCCTCGTCGAGCATCTCACGAACGTGGGGCCAGATCTGGCGGACAACCAGTTTGGTTTCCGCTGGGGGCGCTCCACCGTGGAAGCGATCATGCGCGTTAGGCGCCTGGCGGAGGAAGTAGTCTCGCGGGGTGGGGTGGTGGTGGCGGTGTCTCTCGACATCGCCAACGCCTTCAACACCCTACCCTGGAGCTGCGTTAGGGAGGCGCTCGCGTATCACGGAGTGCCTCCTTACCTCCGCCGCATTGTCGAGGCATACCTATCCGAGAGGGCCATAGTTTACCCGAGCTGGCTAGGGCCAGGGCGGCGAGAAGTGTCGTGCGGTGTTCCGCAGGGGTCGGTCCTAGGGCCACTCCTGTGGAACATCGGATACGACTGGGTGCTGCGCGGTACGTTGCTCGAGGGTGTCAGCATAGTGTGCTATGCTGACGACTCCCTCGTTATGGCGCGGGGAGCAACGTACCGAAGCGCGGCACTGAAGGCCACGGTAGGGGTTGCTCAAGTCGCTCTCACTAACATGTAAGCCCTTCACTTGAGTCTAAGGAGAAAACCAGTAGTTCCCTCACCAATCAAAATAGTGTAAATTCAGAAATAGTGATGTTTTGTGATGAATTGGGAAAATAAATGGGCCTGTTATTAAGTTCATATCTAGAACAGAACATTACTAACTATTGTTTGCCGGGATTAACTTATTGTAACATAATTGAAAAAATTAAGAATTATAGTTTAAACAGTAACAATACACTTGTAATTTTAGTGGGAGACAGGGGAAATATAGACAGGAATGCATTCATGCATTGTTTTGAATTGTTGAACTCACTAGATGTTAAAAATATAATTTTATTCACACAACCATATAGCCGTAGCTTGTCATAGGCAGAAAACAATTTTAGATATAAGCTTAATCAAACAATACATACATGGACACATGATAATGCAAATAAATTCCATCTGATTGATTTAAATATATATTTAGAAAATAAATTGTTATTGACAAAGAATAAATTCTATTTGAATAGATATTTTAAGAGACAGATAGCAGCTTCACTATCATATTATATTAGATATTCAGCCAAGAATTTGGCTAACGAAACTGCTTTTATTGAGCAGAAGAATGACAATGTTGATCTTGTTACCTTGGAATCTGTTCCAAGTAAGAGTGACAATCATTTAAATTTAATTCTAGGACAATAGGGGAAATCTCTGGCAAATTAAATTTAAAGACAAAGGGAAAGCCTACGTTCATGAATGAAGCAATGAAGCAAAGTGACACCAATACATAAATGTGGTGACAAAGGAGACATTACCAACTATAGACCTATATGTATACTGAACTGGTTTGCTAAGGTATTTGAGGGCTTTATTTATGGTCATATATACAATCATCTCAAACATGTTCTGAGTCCTCGGCAGCACGGATTTATGACCGGTAGATCAACAAACTCTAACCTTCTCTGCTATACAAATTACATATGTGAATCTTTTAACGATAAACAACAAGTAGATTCTATATATACTGACTTCTCAAAAGCTTTTGACCGTGTGGATCACTACATATTGCTCTCAAAGGCCCAGCATCTCGGCATACATGGTGATCTGTACAGGTGGCTCACATCGTATTTATCTAACCGCAGTCAGATTGTTACGCTTAGTGGATATGAGTCTGTTCCATTCTTGGCGATGTCAGGAGTGCCGCAAGGCTCGAATCTAGGTCCATTACTATGCCTATTATTTGTGAATGACTTACTTGGTAAAATTAATAGTGAATGTTTGGCCTACGCTGATGATATCAAGATCTATAGAAGAATCTCTAACCACCAAGACTGTGAAATACTACAGGCCGATATGGACACTATTGTGCATTGGTGTGATGAGAATTTTATGTCATTAAACATAAATAAATGCCAAATTATCACTTTCACAAAAAACAGAAATTTGCTGACATACAATTACAAAATTCAGGGAATTATTATTGACCGAGTTAAGTTGGTTCGTGACCTAGGTGTAATATTTGATACTGCTATGTCCTTCAGGTCACATTATGAGCACATCTGCAGTAAAGCAAATCGCATGCTTTCATTTGTGCTGCGTAATGCAAAACCCTTCAAGCAGGCTAATTCCCTAATCATCTTGTATTGTGCTTTAGTGAGGAGTATCACTGAATACTGCGCTTGCGTCTGGGCTCCAATATATGCAGTACATGTCGAAAGAATAGAGGCAATTCAGAAACGCTTCCTTAGAGCTTTATGTGTCAAATATGGACTTAGACGTAAGATACCTGAATATGAAGATAGACTTAAGACCTTTGAGATCATGAGTTTGGAGAAGAGGAGAGGAATGGGCGACCTGTGTATTCTATACAAGATTGTAAACGGCTTGCTTGATTGTAACCTTGTCAACTATATAAACTTTAAGATACCTACTCGGTCCGTGCGCATTCCACAACTATTTGTTATACCGTTAAGCAAAAACAATGTTTCTCAAAACAATCCACTTCACAGAATGTGTGGTCAGTATAATACAGTTTGTACTCAACTGGACATATTTTTCGATAGTTTCACTTCTTTTAAAAAACAACTTATGTGATATTTATTCTTTTTTTGTCAAGTATTTGTTCATTAAGTTAATGTACCTACCATGTTTATTTTTCTGTGTCAATCTACCTATCTTGATGAAGCTATTTAACATTTAAATGCTGTGTACAGATATAATTGGATGTCAGATTCTAAAAGTGTACTCTAAAATGTTATAATCTGGATATTGTAATCTGTTGTCTGTCTCTGTACCTAATAAATAAAAATAAAAAATAAAATAAAATATTGTTCATCAAAATATTGAAGGTTTTTCTGGCAAAGAGTTGGAACTGGAATTATTCTTAAATGAAAGAAATATTCATGTACTTTGTTTAACTGAACACTGGTTAAAGAACTATTAGTTAGTATTGATAATTATAAAGTTATTAGTTCGTTTACTAGAGATTTTGCTATAAGAGGTGGGTCACTCATTTTAATTAATGACAAATTAAAATCAAAAGATAGAAAAGACATAGTAGCACTCTCAAGTGAGCGAAATATTGAACCATCAAATTGTACACATCACTTTCCTAATTGCATTCCATCTCTTCTTGATCTTATTCTTGTTTCTTCAACTAATTTAGTCGCTAAGCACGTTAAGTGCTCAGCCGATGCATTTTCTTACCACGACTTAATCTATCTGTCCTATAAACTTCGCCCTCCTAAACTAAAAGCTAAAATTCTCATGCAACGCAATTTTAGTGGCATGAACCTCAATGAGCTTCGTAAGGATGCTGATAGTATGGATTGGAGTTCACTTTTGGCAACAGAGTCAGTTGATGACAAAGTAAGCATACTCAGTAACAAGCTGATTGAACTTTACGACAAACATGCGCCAGTCCGTGCTGTAAAAGTCAAGCACTTACCTGCACCGTGGCTCACAGCTGAAATTAAAGTAATCCTATCAAAGAAAGCGGCAGCCAAAAGTAGGTATAAAACTCGGCCCACGCCTAGCAATCGTGACAAATATGTTGCAATACGAAATCACTGCAGTAAGGTGTGTAGAAAAGCACAACGCCAATATATCCACAAGTCGGTCGAGAACGGAGACCCAGCAAAAGTCTGGAAATTTCTCAGAACACTGGGAGTTGGAAAGTCACGGCAAGATTCCATTCCTAAAAACATTGATATCGACTTACTAAATCAACATTTCTCAGCTTCGTCTAAATGTGATCAGACTAACAAAAATAATACCTTGCAATATCTTTCATTGCTTCCAACACCTGACTACTCACCGTTCGTTTTTGATCAACTATCTGCTTGTGGTGTTAAAGAGTGTATAATGTCAATAAACTCCAATGCTGTTGGAAGTGACTGCATAAGTCGAAACATGGTTCAACCAATACTAGAAGAGATTCTCCCTATAATTTGCCATGTTCTAAATCACTCCTTAACTAGTAGCGTATATCCTGAAGCTTGGAAGCAGGCACAAATTATCCCCTTACCCAAAAAGTCCAATCCATCATCCCCTTCTGAGTACCGCCCTATTTCCATATTACCTTATTTATCGTATATAATCAATTAAGTAAATACCTCACACAACACGATCTTCTTAATCCTTTCCAGTCAGGATTCCGACCTGGGCACAGCACTGTCAGCACATTGATCAAAGTCACCGATGACATCAGGCTTGGTATGGAGAAGGGAAATCTTACAGTACTCTCCCTACTCGATTTTAGTAACGCGTTCAATACTGTAGATTTCCAGATCTTGCTTGGCATACTGCGCTCTATTAACATATCTCCAACAGTGATTGATTGGTTTCATAGTTACCTGTTCGGGCGCCGACAGCGTGTGCGTATTGAAGATTCCGTGTCTTCATGGTGTAGCACATCTGTCGGTGTGCCGCAGGGTGGCGTGCTCTCTCCTTTACTTTTCTCAATTTTTATAAATTCCATCTCCAAGTCATTACGTTCTTCCTACCACCTTTATGCTGATGATCTTCAAATCTACACACAAAGTTCATTAGAAGACTTGCCGGCAGCCTTTTCTATTATAAATGCGGATTTGGCGCGGGTATGTAAGTGGAGCAAGCAGTATGGGCTTGAAGCTAACCCCTCCAAGACTCAGGCTACTATTGTTGGCAGCTCCAGGATGCTATCACGTATAGACTGGTCACAACTGCCTGACATTAATTTTATCGGTGTTGCACTTCAAATAAGCAGCAGTGTAAGGAATCTAGGCATATCGATAGATAACACACTTTCCTGGGGACCCCAAATGAAGGAAGTCATCCACAAGTTGTTTGCGTCAGCGGGGTCTATGCGTAGACTGCGAAACTTTTTGCCAACGGCCACTAAAACTGCTCTTGCAAAATCTCTTCTTCTTCCTCTACTTGATTATGCCGATGTCAGCTATCTTGATCTCACTGAGGAGCAACTTGATAAGCTTGAGCGCCTTCAAATTTTTTGTATTAGATTTATATTTGGTCTCCGCAAATATGATCACGTTTCCGAGTTTCGCAACTTGCTCAAGTGGCTCCCAATTCTACTTCGCCGGAATGCTCATATTCTTTCCATGCTTTACATTATTCTTTTTAATCCCTTTACTCCTAGTTACCTAAAAGAACGTTTTGTGTTTCTTAATGACACACATTCGAGGTTCTTGAGATCATCAGTATCATTGGAATTGGCAGTACCCAAGCATTCCACAAACTTTTATGATAAATCTTTTACTGTACAGGCGGTACAGCTGTGGAATGCACTGCCTTTAAACATCAGGCGCGCCCAATCTCTGGCCACCTTTAAAAAGATGGTTAAGGATCACTACCTGGCTTCTTAGTTTCTTATTGTGTATCGTATATATCTTATGTATTTATGTATATTTATGCATGTATAATATGTATATACCCTATAAGTTGACATTGATATTTATTTTATATGAATGAACAATATTTTTATTTATTTATTTTGTCTTTTATTTATTTTTTCCTATTGACCACGACCAATAACTACCCATAAATGTTACAATTCGTGACCATCCAAAGGTTGCCTGTAAGAAATTGCTTTTAGCGATAAGGCCGCCATTTGTACATATTTTGACTGTGTATTCCAAGTACCTATGCATACTCTGATTGGTGTACAATAAAGTTTATTTCTATTCTATTCTATTCTATTCTAATGTTATTAACAAAGAAACTTGTAAAACAAGGTCACGTGATCGATCCTTCGAGTTAAAAATAGATTATCAACACATTGATACTGATTCTGCGGTGGCCCATGCATTTGAATCTTTTTTCACAAATATTCCAATTACCACTACAAGTAAATTAGATTCGTCAAAAAACGTAGCCGATTCAATTCTTAAGTCTTGTGTTCATAAATGTAGTGTTAACTTTGATTTTCAGTACATTGACACTAAAACCATTCTTAAAATTTTTAAGGAATGAAACATAAAAGAAACTGAGGATCTCTGGGGCATTTCAACCAATATAATAAAATCAATAATGCCCATTATTGCGCCTTACCTTGCATTCATATTCAATAAATGTATAGACGAAAAACAGTTTCCTAATCTTATGAAGTACAGTAAAATCATTCCGTTATTCAAAGCATCAGTGATTCATCCAATTTTCGACCCATCTCTATACTACCAGCTCTAGGTAAAATTTTTGAAAAAATTATATTTAATCAACTGCTTTCGCATCTCACTGCCAATAGATTACTTCATTACAAACAGTTTGGTTTCACTAAAGGCAGAAATACGACGGATGCAGGAGTCGCACTTGTCAAACATATATTTGATGCATGGGAGAAAAGGCAAGATGCCATTGGTGTCTTTTGTGATTTATCAAAAGCTTTCGATTGTGTTGATCATGAGACTTTGTTATTAAAATTAGGTTACTATGGTGTCTCACTTAGCTTACTTAGGTCTTACCTCACTGGCAGAATACAAAAAGTCAACATTAATGGCACCAATTCTTCTGGTGCCCCATTAGTCATGGGAGTACCCCAGGGCTCGATATTAGGACCTCTTTTATTCCTGATATATGTAAATGACCTTCCTTACTTCATTGAAAATCTTTGTGAGATAGTATTATTTGCTGATGACACATCATTAATTTTTAAAACTGACAGACAAAAAGTAGTACTTGACGATGTGAATAATACCCTTTCTAAAATATTGCATTGGTTCACAAGTAACAACTTGCTGCTCAATGCGAAGAAAACAAAATGTGTAAAATTTACCATGCCCAATGTAAGACAGATAGATACACATATTACAATGAATAATGAATCCGTTGAAGTAGTCAATACCACAGTTTTTCTTGGACTAACGTTAGATAATAAACTGCAATGGGGTTCTCATATCACAGCCTTAGCAGGTAGACTTAGCTCAGCTGCCTATGCGGTTAGAAAGACCAGGTCACTGACTGACGAGGAAACGGCACGATTAGTTTACTTTAGTTACTTTCATAGCGTTATGTCATATGGTTTGCTGCTGTGGGGCTCAGCTGTCGATATTGAGTCTATATTCATATTACAGAAACGAGCTATACGAGCAATCTATAGCCTCGGACCCCGTGACTCGCTGAGGGAACTATTTAAAGAAATTAATATTTTAACTGTTGCTTCCCAATATGTGTACGACAACATCTTTATATGTACGGAATAACCTAGATCTGTTCAAAGAAAAATCGGACGAACATAATTTTAATACCAGAAATAAAAATAAGCTTGCAGCGCCAAAATTCAGACTTCATAAAGTTGGTAATTCGTTTGTAGGCAAATGTATAAAAATATTTAATAAAATCCCTCAGGATTTGGTTGACCTGCCACTAAATAAACTTAAAATACAAGTGAAAAAAGGTTTAATGAAAAAAGGTTATTATAAAGTAGATGAATATCTTAATGATAACAATGCATGGTCAACCTAATTAACTCTTAACTCTTGCTCTCGCACATATTTATTATAAATAAAACAAAACTATATATTAAAAATAAAATAAAAAAGAAAGCATAACGGTGATCTACCTGAGTTTCTTGCTGGTCTCTTCTCAGTAGATCTAACTACCGAACCAGCGAAAGAATCATTTTCAAATTATTTATTTACATCTGTTTGATAATTTTGACAAACGCAATTGTAAAACTTTGACATTCATATGTGCTTTTTATGTGCCTAAACTGAATAAACGAAATTGATTCTTTGACTCGTTTTCGGTCTAACTCGCCTTCTGCCTAACTCGTTTTCGGTCTTACTCGCGTTTGGTCTAGGCATAGCGCGACTTAGGCTCAAAGCGAACTAGGCACACAAAGATAAAGGGTTTCCCACACATCCGCTTGGAGAATACTGCGAGGAGAAGGACTGCACGCCTACCACGTGCGTCACGGGCTTGTCGCGTCACGTGACGCTGGTCGCTGGTGGTGTTTTTTTTTTCATTTTTATATTTTTTATATATATATTTTTTTTTACTTCACCCGATTTTTTTTTGTTTCAAATACATATTTTGTCGATACCAAGTCATCTCACCAAATTCAGAGACCTAATTTTGTGACACCTTATATTTATGCATAGTTATAATTTGCACAATGTTTTTAGGCATAGTGTACAGTCGCCTAATAGTATATATTACTAAAATTGAATAGGTATAAATTAATGAAATTATATAGTGCAGTGAAATTATTTAGTATAGTACAGAAATTATATATGTACTTAAATAGTGTCAAAGTAGGTTTAGGTGCGGCGGGGGCGGCCCTTGGGCCACTCCTAAGCCACCTTTTAATTATTTTACATGAGTAAAAAAAAACATACATATAAAAATTATTTAACAAAAATACCTTTTCTCTTAGAGCATTGGGTTCATGATTGTGAGATTTCATTTCTTTGGATACTATTTCATGTTGCTGGTGTTCATTCAGCTTGGTAATAACTCTAGAATTACATTTATAATTATAGCTTCATCGTAATTCACACACCCAATAATATTTGTCATTTTATTTATTATTGTGCTCATATAAGAAACCATTAACATTTAATTTGATTCCTCATCTTTTAGTGATAAAAGCATTCACTGTATAGGTATTCCATTTTTAACCACAATTCACTTTATTTACAATATTAAATGCAACTTCAATAACAATATACGTACACAGCAAACTTTGATTCACCTTCTTAAAAAATATAAAACATAATCACGTTCTACCCACTTTGTAATAAGCCTGCAAGTTTGATTAGAGCAATGTTGATGTAAAAAGGTATTGATGTGCGTCTTTTAATTTAGGAGTTACTTATTCTGCGTAAGATGATTATGACTATATTCATTATAGTTTGATACGTTTATGCCTTTATAAAGCTATGCTTATTTATTCTTAAATATGATTATGCTAATTTTATTTATGATTAAGACAAATATGCTAAATCTGTTATGGATAAAAAAAATAAGCATAAATATCCTTAGTCTAAATTACCATTTGCTAAAATATTTTATGGATTTTTTTTATGCAAATGGATAGTGAACCGTGGGGCTCAACATGCGTGGACACCATTGATCCTTCCCATATAGGGACTGGCGAATCGTGGGTGTGTAATACACCTCTGCCTACCCCTTCGGGGATACAGGCGTGAAGTTATGTTATGTTATATATAAAAATGAATTGCTGTTCGTTAGTTTCGCTTAAACTCGAGAACGGTTGGACCGATTTGGCTAATTTTGGTCTTGAATTATTTGTGGAGGTCCAGAGAAGGTTTAAAAGGTGAATAAATATGGAAGTTGTTATCGATTGAGGCAGTACGAAGTCTGCCGGGTCAGCTAGTCTCTAAATATAAAAATAAATTTCTGTTCTTTAGTCTCGCTAAAACTCGAGAACGGCTGGACTGATTTGGCTAATTTTGGTCTTGAATTATTTGCGGAGGACCAGAGAAGGTTTAAAAGGCGAATAAATATGGAAGTTGTTATCGATTGAGGCAGTACAAAGTCTGCCGGGTCAGCTAGTAAAAAATAAGAAATTCAAAAAGCCAGCAACGCTGGCTGCGGTGGTGCTGCTGCTGCTTCTGTAGAGGAGCCTCTACAGAAGCAGCTCTCAAAAGGCATAAATACTCGAATATCATTGGGGATTATGAAATATATGTTTTTACCCGACTGTTCCAAAATGTGGTTTATGATTTTCGAGAGTATATAAGTAGGTATGTATGCAAAATTGTTTGGCATGCTCTGCGGCCTGAAGCGCTCGATAGATTTTACTTTCAGAGGTGTCGTTAGATTCGTATTTTGTGAGAGTGACACTGGGTATATCAAAATAAAAACAAAATGGCGCATTTTTGACTCCAAAATGTATAACTTTTTTTTATATTTACCCTCAAACTTTTCGATTAGGGTATCAAAATGAAGAGCTGTAAAAGGTGATTTCTAAAATATTTATATATCATAACTAAAAAGCATACAATGAAATGATTAATTAAATATCAAAAGCCCGACTGCCCTAAAAATACCAATACAAGTTTGGGACCCATTTGCTAATCATAAACCAAAAAAAAAAAATGAAATAAGAATATAACAAAATATATACATATTTTTAGTTATATTCCAACTATAACAATATAAAGATAATGTGAATTCTGAATTCAGCCATCGCTCAACATTCGGGGTGCGAGGGATATGCTCTATGGGCAACCTTACACCCCGGCGTCTGTAGACCCGAGACGGCGTGCGGTTTTAGTCGGTTCAAGCCCGACATAACCGCCCCCGCTGGCACGCGGGGGGGTATCCGAAGGGATTTCCGCACGAAAAAAAAAAAAAAAATAAAAAAAAAAAAGGTACTATGTTGAGGGGTGCGACTGGTTGGATCACCTCCAAGTTTGGTGCACCCTGTGCAACGTGGGCGATGACGCATCATTGATTGCTCCTCTGGAGTAGCTGTCGTCAACGGCCAAGAATCTGACCAACCGGCCCTTTTCAGGGCCAGCTGACCCCATTGCACGAGGGGGTCGGGGCATGGCGAGCCTGCAAGGCTCGCGAGGGTGGGGCCGCTCCAGGTACCCCTCTGCTGTTATCAGAGGGGACACTGCGAATGGCCCAGGGTCATGGCTCTATGGGTAACCTTACACCCCGGCGTCTGTAGACCCGAGACGGCGTGCGGTTTTAGTCGGTTCAAGCCCGACATAACCACCCCCGCTGGCAGGCGGGGGGGTATCCGAAGGGATTTCCACACAAATAAAAAAAAGGTACTATGTTGCATCCTGACGGCGTGCGGTTTTAGTCAGCTAAAGCCCGACAAAACCTCCCCCGTAGCGGGGAAAAAAGTACCATGTTGAATGATACTACTCTCTACCTTGCCACTTGCCTGTCTGGGAGCGTTTTGTCTACAAAGACTTTTAAATATTATGTTGTTTAACTTTAAGGAATAGTAAGAAGTAATCGAAGGATCTTGGGTTAAATTTTCTAAATATTTTCTGTTAAATTTATGTCATTGGATTTTTGAAAATTCTATCTTCCGAGACAGGAATTGAATCCAATAAATTAAAAAAATATACATACTGTATTACTAAACCATTCAATAGTGTAATAATAAGGATGTACGGTGGAATTAAGGGAGTTTTTGTTATATCAAAAATTCCTAATTGTATAAAAATTTTTGTGTAACATAGCAAAAAAAAATTTATATCTAAATAACATCAATTTGAGTAAGAAAACGTCCATTTTTGTCATGGGGCAGGTCTCAAATTGGCATCAGTCCACAAGTTTACTGATGTACATAAACATGTGTGTCTGTGTTATGCCTTTAATAGAAAAGTATGGTGAGACAACCAGGCTACCGTATACTATACAGGACCATTCTGCGTGCTATCCCAATATTACCTTCAACATCTTCTTGTTTCACGTCATCATTTTCTAAGATATCTAGAGTCGTCCGCACGACATCCTCCATGCTTAGGTGCTCATTGGGCATTACTTGTAGGTTGACTTGCTGTAAAAACAACACCATATTTTAACAGCTCTCTCTGGCCTCATATCTCGTGTATAAGTAGCGCACATAATTATGAGACCACTAACAAATGATAAGAATAATTAAAATTACACTGTAAAACCAGATTAATTATACAGTAATAATTATTCCAGGGTGCATATTATGATTATAAACACTCAGAACAAAGCAAATACACATATTCATACATACAAATATAAGCACTGAGCAGGACTTGAACCTGTAAGATCTGATCTATGCCCACACCACACAGGATGTTGTGAATAACTATGAAAATTTGCTACACTGTTTCTTGTGTTGATACTTTTTTGTTTGCATTATTCAATGATAGCATCGAAACTTCTGAACCACTTACCACTTTGCGTCTCAGCAACTGTGTGAATAGCTCCTCACTGCAGAGAGATCTTGTCCTCAGCTCACAGCAGGTGCCTAGCTCGAGTCTTGAACAACAGAGGTCACAGACCAGTGATGGTCTGCTGTCTTCAGTAACCAACTGTAAACATAATTACTAGTAGTTTTCAACATTAGTGGATTAATAGAGATTTTTTTGGACACAATGCAAAATAGAATATATACACAGAGACAACAGGAATATGTACTAGAGAGGCAGATGGTCAGCTGCAGCTGTAGCCTGTCAGCACTTAGAGAGCAATGTTTGGTATGACGGAAAAACCTCCAATGAGCATTTCCTATAATAGAGAATCAAGAAGAGGTAAACAAGGTACAACTGATGTTACTGATAGCACAATAGGTGTAGTCTAAAGGCTGTAGGTGGTAGCACCAGCTACCGGAGGTAGAGCCATGCTCTGTCCAATCGGTTCCAAAGCAAAATTTTACAATAAGATCTCTCAGCTCGCTGGTGTCCATCCGCAGAAGCTCCCGTTTGATCAGTGAGTACATGAGGCACTCGGCCAGTAGCAGGAGACTGGTCTTTTCGCTATCGATGCACTCCGACGTATAGGTTACGTTAAGAGAGTAATAGTGCATATGAGGATTTTTATTGCTACATTATTGTGAGGCCGCTACGGATGCTCGTTTCAACCTACCGATTTTATACTAAAGAGTAGATTACTTACTGGCATCGTAGTTAAAACTTCATACATGTGCTGTAGATGCGTGTTAACAATCGAACGCAATGGAATGTCGTCCGATAAACAAATTCTACACATCGAGAGCTTCGCCATGTTTGCATTTAAGTTAGTTTATTGTCACTGTTTACATAGTTAGGGTCAACGAGCACGGAAAGTAGAATAAATATATAGGAGTAACAGGAGACTTTACTAACTTGTATTGTAATTTATTTTTGTTATTTTCAATCAGAGTAGAAATAGGAATTCAATTCAATAATATAGTTAATGGCTTCTGTTATCTGTAGTAGAATCACCGCAATTTCGCCAATGTGTCAAGTAAAAAAAAATTTTTGCGTAGAAATCAAATAAAAATAGTCTCCTTTATCTAGGTAGGTAGTAGTAGTGATCATAGATTATAAATATATACTAGAAATAGATGCGCAACTCAAGTTTTTTTTTTCAATTTCATTCCATCTGTCATTAGTGTCATTTGATTTCATTAATACGGAACCTCCAAACAAGATGGCGCTGTTTCTCCGCCCCGTGGCGTAGCGGTAGTGCATTCGACTGCTACACGGGAGGCGCGGGTTCGATCCCACTCAGTGCATTTTTTTGGAATTTTATATATATATATATAATATATATATTGTATTTTTATATATATATATTTTTTTTTATATATATATTGTATTTAATATTTTATTTATTTATTGATTACTAAGCATTCTGATATAGATCACTACTTTGGTAACTGTGGGTCATGTCAGATTTTTTTAAAAAGAATAATTACAATTTCCTGCCACAAGGAAAACAGTTGCACCATATTCCTAAAAAATATCTTGAAAGTTACAAAATAGCAATCATACATCATGGCATTCTCAGAGGAATGGTGGTGGCCTTAAAAATACCACTGTAATAATTAAAAATAATGTGTATTAGGTATATCAATAACTTCAAAATAAAAATACATAATTATATTTTCAGTTATCACTATATATTCACCAGTAATGCACTATTTATTACTTAATGTAATGGATTAATATCGAATAAAAACTCAACTAAAAATAAGCAAGCAGAAATTTTGTAAATTTATCACAATGAACCACGTTAGAATATTTCATTGATTGTAATTATTGTTAATTTTATATAAAAACTAGCTGAACCGGCAGACTTCGTACTGCCTCAATCGATAACAACTTCCATATTTATTCACCTTTTAAACCTTCTCTGGACCTCCACAAATAATTCAAGACCAAAATTAGCCAAATCGGTCCAGCCGTTCCAGAGTTTTAGCGAGACTAACGAACAGCAATTCATTTTTATATATAAAAGAAGAAGATATAACATTCTTAATTCACATAGGTCACAAAGTAACACACATAAGAACGTCAAATATAAGTTAAATCTACTGTTTTTACATTTTTACTGCACGATTCACAGAGTACACAACAATAACTTCATAATATAAATAATATTTTCAGTTAGTAGTGCACTATTAATTAATTAATCTAATATAAACATCTGCTGAAAGTAATATTTGAATAAAAATAAAATTGAAGAATAAGTAAGCAGATTTTTTTAAACAATCTTCATGGACCAATTTAAGACATTTCAAACATTCATTGTAATTTTTATTTTTATATTTATAACAAATATTAAATATAATATATAAAACTAGCAATTACAAATAATATCAATTCAATGTCTTTATTCACATCAAATTCACATAGGTCATAAAGAAATACTTGTATAGACATCGGAATAAATTAAATCAACTGCTTCTACATTTATTACCAGATTCTCAGGGCAGATTAAATAGCAAACAGTGCTTAAGAGACAAAAACTTGGCAAGAAACTCACGGTTACTCTTTTCAAATCAAAATAAAATTACAATATCTGTTTACATTCCAGTTTGCTTTCTGTATCAGAATATAGATAATATGTGTAGTATCTAATAGTGTACAATAAAGAATTTTGAAACAACCGCGGTAGCCTAGTGGTATGGGTAATGGACTGCTGAGACGAGGTCTCGGGTTCGTTTCCTACACTGTCAACATTATTATCCTTTATTTGACAAAGTATAGTTCACACTGAAACTTAGTAGTGATCATTATAATGCAAGCTAACAATATAATGCAATATTTTTAAATAATTCATAATGCGTTATGGCCGATTCCCATAATTTGTTACACACAACGGAGTCAATATAAAAAAAAAAGTTCTTTATTTTCTGTATGTCAAATGTCACTGATGTCAACCATCCTGATTAGATTATAATATAAATAAACGTTTATATTTGTGTTTGCTTTAATGTTGTCTCCTCTTTTCAGGTACTTCAACACACTATAAACCTTTTGGCCTCCTTTCAAAATCAACTGTTTCAATATAATATTTTTTCACTTGTACTCTCACACGTTATTTCGATCAGTATAAAAACTGAGTTGTTGGCGGAATCTTTGGGATCGCCTTATGGAAAAAAAAAAAAAACGTTTATATTTATATTATAATGTAAACCAAATGGAATATAATGATAAATGGCTGGATTGATTTGGACCTTTCCGGCATACAAATAAGATCGATGTTACTTCAATACTAACTACGATAGCTGAATGTATCCTAATATATTAGGAAAGTAAGTGTTAACTATGACTGTCAATTATATATTCACATAGGATGACAGATCCATTATAATATTATAATTTAACGCAAACCAAACGGAATATAACGAAAATAAATCATATTGATTTGTACTTTCTCGGTATAGAAATAAAATCGTTTTTTTTAATGGCAATTACGGTAGCTTCCAAAGAATAACTAATAAATATATTCTATTCGAATACAGGGAGTCTATAAAAGAACTCTGGGGTTTTAAAAATTCATATCTCACTAACTGTCGCTACGATCGGACGATCTGCGAGGTTTCAGAAGTTTCCGCGAGTTCTACTCCAAAGAGGTTCTACTCAAGGTATAAATCCTACCACCTGGTAAGATCATCGATCATATGATCTATAATTCTGTTCTATATTTGAATTTGAATTTGATTCAGTTTCGTAACGTCAATAGGTGTTGTTCCAGTTGAAACGTTGACAGCGCATTGTGAAGAGTCCTAAAATTCCCAAGAGTCTTTAGAAGTGTGCGTGTAATCAAGTTTTCTTAAAGTATCGTACCACTATAATCGCGAGTGTGAACTGTATTTGTTTACACGTTGGAGACGTGACGTAACGTGTTTGTTTACACGTTGGGAGCCGTAACTTGGCGTGTTCGTTTACACGTTGGAGACGTAACGTGTTTGTCTGCACGTCGGAGGCCGAAAGCGCTCTGTGTGGGATAGACGAGCTGAGTATAGTGTTTTATTGGATCTAATGTTTGGTTTCTAGCTGACGATGTAAATCTAGTTTCCTCCCTGGATTTTCATGCTGGTCCACGGAGTTTCTGGAGTGTAAGGTACCATGTGATAGCCGACTCCGCGACAAGGTGCGTGACCTGAATGTCACGCGCTGGTCTATAAGCCACATTCATAACTTGCCGACAGGCGTGGTACGGCGACTGGGTTCCGGGCCAGTTGCGGAGGTTTAGGGACATTATTTTGCTACTAAATCTCGTATCAGATTCGAACTGTCCGTCAGCATATGCTTTTATTGCAGCAATGTCAAGAGGACATTGCAAGTTCACTCAAAATGTGTCTAATGGAGACATCTGCGAGATCCTAGAACCCTTGCTCAGCTTATTCCTTCTTGGAATAACAGATATCCTTTTGCCTACAGGTAAAGCTGGAGAGATACGACAGATGCGACAGGAACAGCTGTAACCGCGTGCTCACCCGTATTCCCCATTTGGTGAGCCAGATTTAAGTTACTACATTGAACCCTAGTTGCTTCGCGACATGGTATAGATACCACGTTGCTCGCGACATGGTATAGATGCCTAGTTGTTCGCGACACTAACTATAAAAGATAGCAAAATTTAGTAGATTTCTCTGAAAAGAGTAGCTCAAAAAGTTTTACTCATACCAATTGGGAATGTTTGTATCAACTGTTGGCGGCGCTGCAGGGCGTTGACCTTGAAATGACGTCGCGAAATTTGAAATGATGGCGACTCCGCAACAAAAGGCTCAATGTGTTATTTGGCTCATAGAAACGGAGTCTGTAGTTACCGTACAAAGAAACTTTCGACGTAACTATGGTGTTAACCCGCCTTCTGACAAAACCATTCGTCAATGGTTCAGTGCATTTAAGGAAACAGGAAGTGTTTTGAAGCAAAAGTCGCCGGGTAGGCCGAGTGTGTCTCAAGAGAAAGTGGACAGAATCCGAGCTTCATGCCTTCGAAGCCCTAAGAAATCGTTAACAAGACGCAAGTTGGCGTTACCAAGATCAACTGTCGGTAAGGCACTTCATAAAAGACTACGTTTAACTGCTTACAGAATACCGTTTAGACGTCTGCCGTGCCACTAACGGGGCTCATATAGAATTTTACTAAGTGTTAAAAAAAACTTGAAAATGTAAGCTTTTCAGTCATGTATAAAACATGTATGTATGTTTCTTATTTCATTAAAATATTTTGCCTCAAAAACCCGGAGTTCTTTTATAGACACCCGGTATATTAGTAAAGAAAGTGTTTCATTATAATTTAATATTAAACTGGTAAAATGATTGGGTATGAACTTATTCCTCCACATCACATTTCTAAGGTCCAATATACTTTAATGCAAACTCCAAGGATAAATAAGGAAAAATGGACGTATTGATTTCACTTCTGCGATCGATATTCTTAGTTTAATGTGAATAAGAATAATATATTATATTGAGAATTCGTCTTATTCCAATTTTATGCCATTTTCATATCGCGGTATTTTCAATTAATTTGTAAATTGTAAAAGAAGATCTATATTCTATTGCAGTTTCAAATAAAACACAATTTATAAATTATATTTATAAGTTATGAAATAAGACCGTATAGATTGGTACCATCTGCATTTATAATAAAATCATTTTATAGTATAATAGAAATCACAATAGCAAATGATAAAAAATATTTAGACTTAAAAAGTAAAAATATTTATTGATTAACTCAGTAATAGCTAAGGTGCTAGATCGTGTTGTTGCATTTCTTCTCGTTTCGAATCGTTTGGATAAATATTATCAAAGTAATAAAAATTCATTGAACTGTAATTAGTTTGTATAATAATATATAAGTGTAGTTGATAAGTTTATAAACATTCCAACAGTCTGTAAAAAAAACTGTAAAAAGTATGTCGTTCATTAAAAGAGACTTCAGAAAGTAAAAAAAAAACTTGTCTATGTACTATATTGTGGATAAAGCGAGAAAATCTAAAAAGTATGAAATGATATTCATTCATCCTCATTATAACATCTTGCCGAATTAAAAATAAATAGTTAAAAATACGCTATACGCTATAGTCGTTAAGAAATCATTTTTTTCCTTTATCAACATTACTGTTTTTTTTTTCGTTGTCAACATTGCTGATCAGCAATGTTGACAACGGAAAAAATTGTTTTAACGACTAGCGTATTTTTAACAAGACTACTATTTATTTTTAAATCTGTAATTTTTTATTCAATACTAACTTGAGCTACATTTTTAATGATAAAAAACCTTTTAATAATGATCATTGACTTTCAACGAATTAACTCATTAATTCCGGCTTGTTTTCGCTGTCCCCGTACATAGATGTCGTGTTCTTGAATACAACTTTTTTCTCGTTGTTTTATAGCTGGTATACCAAATTATAATATTATAACTAATAGCAGTTTACAATAACAGTTATTTTACCATAACGTAACAGGATAACCTACTATTGAAAAGTAGCAGATAATGCCACCACTCTAGGTATGAGAAAAAGGAAATGGAATTCATTCGCTTAACAAGAGCTGGCAGTACTGTACTGTCAGTCAAAGCATAGATTATCTACAGCCTCGGCCACAGCCTTGCTTTTAGCCAGGCCGGTGACACTCGCCTATATCCCGAACGTTTTGAGTTCGACCAATCAGGTGAGAGAGCTTCGACCCTTCAACACGCCACTCATTAGTACTCATTATACTATTACACAGATTACCAAATAAAAACTGTGTCACTTTTTTCTGAAAGTTGGTAATCTAGGCTCATTACAAGTTTTGATTAACTTTATAGTTAATAATATATAGTTTCATGATTTTATAGTCAGAGTATATAACAGGGAAGAGTTGGCACCTCTAACAAATAGTTGAGCTCACCGACTGTCCATAGACATAGAACATTCTTCATTTCTTTTGTCTATGGTTTGAAGAGGCCCTTACAAAATTCAGAAAAATGACGGCCGAACGGCGACAATGCTGCCAACATCAGGACCTTGCATTAGAGAAATAAATTGTTTTATAATAATCGACTAATGCGGATATTTCCAAATCGATTAATATGATTATTTATCGATTTAAATCTATTCGATTAGTAATGAGAGGACCTTTTAAGTATTTAGGAGTGAATTAAAATTTCCGAACTAATCTTGATTTCTTTATTTGGCGTAAAATAAAATACATGAAATTTCTTATAAAATTATGATTAATAGGTTTGAACTTAAGTACACAAATGATATGATACATTAGGTACAATACGACCTCTGTGGCGTAGCGGTAGTGCGTTTGACTGCTAAGTCACAGGTCGCGGGTTCGATTCCCGCTCAGTGCAAATATGTCTATTTGCATTGGTCTGGGTGTTTCTATGTATAATATGAATTTATTTAAAAAAAAAAGTATTTAAGTATGTTTATCCGCATTCTAGAACCCGACAAGATCTGCTTAGTTTGGGTCTAGATGGCGTTGTGTAATTTGTCCTAGAATATTTATTTATTTTATACATTATCTGGGTAAGGGTAATCCATTTAACCAATAAGTTTCAACGTACATATTTAAGTAGGTATAAAAACTTATAAGAAAAATGACACAATATATTAATTATATAAAATAAGTATGCTAACTTTTCCTATAAAGGACAATGCCCATGTCAGTATGGAAATCGGTTGCACACTTTTTTTTGCTGTCACATAAGTATGAACTGCATTGAAAAGCCTGCATTAAGTATTATCTGAAATATAAACGCATATTGTAACAGAACTTGGGGTTATTGAGAAATTAAATTATTACAACTAGAAAAACAACAACAACAAGAAAATATTGTGACACTGACTGTTGAACTGACGTTTGAGTTTTCTTTTGGAATGTTTTAAGACAGGGATACCATGTATAAATTAAGAGAAAACTACCACTGAAGCATAAATTATTTTACAACTTTAACTGATTATCACTAATAAACTACGAATACATACACGAAATATTAAGATTACATAACTTCAATATATTTGAATGTCACATTGCGAATTATTATCACGTATTATTATTTAACCATTTTATTTTAAAAGGATTGGTATATTTGCATTCTACCACCAATGGTTTATTTTATATAATGGTAACAATTAAATTAAAATGGAAACGATTATTTATTCAAGTTTTATACCTTTATAACTTAAATTCAAACCCCAAGTTCTACAGAAGCGATTTAGTGTTGAAAAGTCATACTATAATCAATATTATTTTTTAACATTTGAAATATTGACGCGAACGTCTAAAAGCGCAACCAAGAATGGGCATTCTCCTTTAAATTGGATAAAATCAACATCCTTGACGGGACTTGAACCCGTGACTTTCCTTCTATGTTAAGGCTTTCCAGAACAGATCCTGGTATGTTTCTGGGAGTCTCCCTAGAATGGGACTGGTCATGTGTTCCAAGCCTCGTCCTGGAAGTTGACTTTTTAAGATTTAAATTTATACACCGCTCAACCTCAAGCGCGCAACCGATTAATTTAATACCACTCAAACGCGCAGGTGCTTAATCACATGACGTCATTCCGCGCCCGCGCGGGTCGAGTTACGAAACAAAAAATAATTTATGGCTTTACAAGTGATAAGAGACGCTGAAGTGTTATTTTTTGTTAAGAGTCATTCTTTCAATTCTAATAAGAATCTTATAAGAATTCTTATAAGAATTTATTATATGTGACTGTAAAATTGACGACAGTTGAAAATGTTACTATGTGAACTTTAAGTGTGTTTATTTCAAAAAGTAAATCGATAACCTATGTATTTTATAATTTTAAATTGTCTACAGGCTCCTACTACATACGAGTATATAAAAAAAAGCATATGTAATAGTAAAAAAAATATTTATTTACAGGCCTATGACTAGGACGAAACATTTGCTGGCGGCGAACAATTTTTCGGCAAAATTAAATGATTTATTTTATTTTTATCGACCTACGTAACCTAAAAATATGTTTACTACCTGAAAGCTTAATTCATATTGTAACAGAAAGTGTAAACATTATAACGATAGGTATTTCTTTTGCAAAAAAATATGGGATTCAATGTAGGTATTACCACTTTCGTAAAAACACATGGTACCTTACTTGTTTTTATTTGTTCAGTAAAGTTTGAGTAAAGGAAATAAATCATACGTATCTATTTTCTACAAAAAACGCTCTTTCCAATGATATATCACGCTTGTTGTACATTATTCTGTATATTTTTACAATTGCGATTGTAAAATAAACAAACGAATAAATCTCGCAATTGGGGTTACTGCGTATTGCATAGCGCGATGCGAATGGCGGCCATTTTTTCTTGCTGTTTTTTACACGATCATGAATGTAAATTGTAATCTTGACTAAAATTTTGTAGTATTTTGCAAAATCTTTAAACTATTTTGGATTATATATTCGATGCCACAATGATTAATTTTTACACAGAATTAATGCTACAATTAAATAAATTGGCGTGACATTTTGAATATTTCCAGTAACCGTTACAGACATGAACAATAAAGTCACACAAACACAGAATTATACTTACGTTTAGGTTAAATCCTTTTATCACACACTTCAATTATGTTTTATTATACACTAAAAACAAGTTTTTATTGCAAAATAACAATAATAAATCACAAAAACCATTTAAATTCGTAGATACTCCACACGCATAATGTCTTGTTTACGCCACCCATAGACCATCAACTTCAAACATATTTTTTAAATCGAAACAGCTAGTGTCGGACCGTGAAATATTTTTTAAGGAAGCTCCAACTAGTATTTATTCGAGTTAAAACGCGTAAACCGATATTATTTCAAGTGTTAAAAAGAGATAAATAATAGGGACTAGAGTCCCGCGTGACCGCACTACCGGATCATAAAAAGGGACTATAGTCCCTTTGCGCGTTTTACGGGTTTTGAAAAAGGGACTATAGTCCCTTTGCGCGTTTGACCGCTTTACCTTACCTACATTTTGATTCTTAATTAGATTAGAAACTTACTGTCTCTTCGAATATTCTGTGGCGATATTCACCACAAAAGAAATGTATCATAGACTGTGTTGTGAATAAAGGGAATCACTTACCAGTATGTTCATTAAATGTTGCTATTATTTATTCATTAGTTTTATTATATCCCATCTTTAACTTATTAGTTCTGCTTCGCCTTTAGGGTCATCTAGGGTTAGCTGTTTTCTCAGTAGTATTCTGTAATTATAATACCACCACAAGGAGACACTGTCGAACAGTGTCTCAGTGAGTAGACCAGTCTGGTAGTCCCGGCCGCAGTCACTATTTATTAATACAAACGCAAGGAGACACCGTCGAACAGCGTCACGGTGAGCAGACCAGCTTGGTAGTCCAGGCCGCAGTCACTCATTTAGTAATACAACATATTACAACTATTAATTTACTAACATTATACATTTATATCCATGGATATGTACAAGGGAGCGTACCTATAATTTACTCATATTAGTACAATTGCCATTTACAAGGAAAGTGGTGAGTATTTACACTTGACCATCATAATGTCAATTATACCAACCATCTCAAGAATTAGTAATGTTTAGACAACAGGTATGCATATTGTTATCATAGCAACCACAGATTTATATTAACCATTGTTATTATCATTAGCATTAAGAAGTCTGCATGGACATATTAATTCATGGGGATTAGCAGCACTGTTAGACAGTGAGCGTACCAACATGTAGTGCATTTTCCGCTCAGAGCTCTTTAATCTCGGCTCACACCATGACAACAGTTCCCTACAAATCATACACCTCACTGGCCCTCATTCACACAAACCTCAAGTTGGCTACATACATTCCTCCCCTTAGTTCGACATATCAATTCCGCCAATTACCTGTGAAAACGCATTTTCTGTGCCAAGACGTCCCAAGCATGGGTCCCTGGCCAACGGGAGGGCGGTGTAGCCAATCTTATCGCGAGGGGGCGTAACCGAATCTCAACGTCTAAAGCACTCCACAGGGGACCAGCACTACGAGGTCCATCCTGGTCAGAGAACAAATTCTCTGACCCCCATTGCAGAATCTCACAATTAGGTACTCCACCAATTTCCATTGTATTAAAGGCAAGATGTTTTACACATAAGTGATCTACTCACGGTAAGTCGCGCAGGTACTTCAATAGGACTCGACAACACAAGATAAAACTCTTCTGTAAAACTTTATAGACAGAACACAACTTTCTTGAGTCTTTGAACTTCTTGCGCGCCATTTTGGTTGGTGACGCCTCTGTTATCATAGACAATACAGAATCGACTCGCTCGGAAAAGAATGTGAATTCATATAAATGCTATCAGTGTTGCTACATAAAATATTTACAATCGCGACTACGGTCGCGACATATTCATTAAATATTACTGAGAGAAGAAACGTATATAAATAACGAATATGTATGTTGTTGTAATTTTCATATACATTGGCTATTTGACAATTGTTGTGATAATGTAACAATAATTTACTTAATCTGTTAGATACAGTAGCGTAAAGGTTCACAATAATTATACAATATCTGTTTTGCATTAAAATAAATTAGAGTTTTGTTATCGGTGGATTAGGAGATTTAGGAGAAACTGAAACGTGGGCTGTTTGAGCATTGTGTGACGATCGCAAAATATTTACAATCGCGACTACGGTCGCGACATATTCATTTAATATTACTGAGAGAAGAAACGTATATAAATAACGAATATGTATGTTGTTGTAATTTTCATATACATTGGCTATTTGACAATTGTTGTGATAATGTAACAATAATTTACTTAATCTGTTAGATACAGTAGCGTAAAGGTTCACAATAATTATACAATATCTGTTTTGCATTAAAATAAATTAGAGTTTTGTTATCGGTGGATTAGGAGATTTAGGAGAAACTGAAACGTGGGCTGTTTGAGCATTGTGTGACGATCGCTCACAGAATTAAATGTCGTGTTTTATAAAGGTTCATTGTTTATTGAAATATGCCGTCACAGCCAGAATAGATCGCCAATTTTCGCGCGAGTTTCAAATTACTGAAGGAAAGAATATTTACTTTTTCTAATAAAAACGTTTTTCTGAGGAAAGTCCATTGTAATTATAAAATTATAAAATAAACTTACGTATATTTAAAAAAAATATTTTCGAAAACTGTAGCCAATTACAGTAGTTATATTTACAAGGGCTTTTATAGGAACTTCAGAAGTATCAGTGCGTTTATGTAGCGTATTACCTGAAAATAACTATTATAGGCACTTTATTTTAAGAGCATGTTAAGTTAGCTTAAACATAACTAGCAATAGCCTAAGTTCGAATGTCACAAGTCAAAATAATTGCGTTTAATTAAAACTACAGCACGATTTACTCAACTAATTTCAGTAAATTGACGTGAGAACCTATTTCAGTTGAACGAATTTTCACTGGTGAAATCCCGACTGAGTCAACCAAAGTCATGTCATTTTCTAAAAAATGAGAGGTTGTAATTAAAGTTATAGTAATATTGTTTCTGATTCCTAAAAAAAATATTATATTTTTTTTAACCCTCGTCGAAAAACGACAGCTATTATAATCTTGACCTGTTTATGTACGCATCTCATTTGGGAGCTGTGGTATCATAGCTCCGTAACGGATGGACCCATTTGTATGCAGTTTTTTAATATGAAAGCTGACGTGATCGAGATAATTCTTAGCTATAAATTATGAAGATTTGTTCAGCCGTTTGATGATCATCAGCTCTTTGCTAGTTAATGATGAGATCTTACTTGAACAGGACCAATTAATTTGAATTGGTTGTACCGTTAAATTGGTAGTATGTCTATGATATATATTAACCTTGGCCTGTAGCTGCAGCTTCAAGTAGTCTGCTAGAAATCTTAGTCTACAGCTACTTACAACAGATATAGCGTGTTTGAGCTCACTGGAATGGTCTCAATGAGTGAGTACTAGTATATCTACGTTTAAAAGGTATAAAATAACAATAAAAAATATTTAAAATACCCCCAACACAAATAAAATCTTCCAAAAAGCAAAACTAAAATGTGTTGGTTAGCCCTGTAACAAAGTAATATTTTGATTCAAGCGTGTCATGTTAAGTGTATCTTCTTTTTAATGTTGAACATACACTTATGCATGCACATAATTATCAGGCCACTCCTATACACGCTGGACGTTCAAAAAGTGAATAAGTACCTACTTCAAAACAATAAATAAAGTTTTTTTATTTTTACACTAATTAGGCAGTATTTACACAGAGTTTATTGGCATAGTAACCAACTCGATATAGCTCTTGTGTACGCTAACATAACGGACACTTTCAAATGGTCAACGCAACCTAAATAGTTAACTTTCTTTGCTAACGCTAATCAAGTAGGCGTCTTTAATAGTTCATACCTACTTGTGCCTTAATTTTTGTGATATTTTGTATGTATCCATTTTGTCGTTCATTACATTTTTACTTGTCATCACGGAAACTGCATTTTTATTCCAATCCTGAATATATTTCTATAGTATTGAAGTAGTTCAGTCATACAATTGTTGTTGTTAATTAAAGAAAGTTATTGCATTAAATTTTGGTTATTATTCATATTCTGAATGTAGGTACCACTGTTAACAAAAAAATAATATTTGTAATGGTACCATTTACGTAGTGAAGCAACGGCAAATAAAAATTGCCACAGTAACACAAATAGTACTGTGGCAATTTTTACGGTCTAAGGCTGATTTTGAGAGTCGCGCTGACCGCACGCTGACCGTCAGCGCTGACCGCTCAGCGCGTAGATTGTCATCGCTGACGATCAGCGCGAGACGTTTCAGTATCGTGCTGGATCGCTTTGGAGTACAGACGACAAACAAAATGCGAAGTGTATTAATTATTGCTGCTTTGTACTATCTATCCCAAAAAAATAAAAACCGGCGACGACGAAGACTCCATGTTCATCCGTTACTTGAGCAGAGAGCAGTTGCAGGAGACTTTGACTTGTTATATGGCACTTTGGGGGCAGACGAAAGTAAATTCTTTCATTATTTTCGAATGTCAGCTAGAACTTTTGACGAATTACTTGCAAAGATACAGGATAAACTGGTCCATTACAGCTTACGACGTGTGCCTTTACCACCGATTGAACGACTAATGGTGACTTTAAGGTAAGAAAAAAACAGATTTATTCGTTTTATCATTATGTTTAATCATAGTAAAGCATAGGTAAGAAAACAACATATTTATTATTATAATGTTTCATATTATAGGTAAGACAAAAAACAACAAATTATATATTATTACAATTACACAATATAACTATTCATCGGTACGTGTCGCTGTTTGATAACCAGAGTAACCTGCATTCACATCATTGGTTTCGTACTCTGCGTAAGCTGGAGTCTGATAATTGTATGATGGTGCATACGTGTCGCGTGTAGACCTTGCGTCTTTGGAATAAGAGCTATTTAAGCTATTTGATCTGTTGTAATTTCGAATATCCATGGCTTCGCGCAGCACTCTCGATCTAAACTCCAGCTTTTGGTCTACATCAATTTTTTTTTAAATTGGACCTAAAGAAGCGAAAAAAGACAGGTCGTCAGCGGCAAGATCTGGGGTTTGGTTACTTAATAAAGTTAATAATTCTTTTTCAAATGGAGAACTTTCTGGATTTGTTTTCGGGGCCCTTCTTTTTCTCTTTTCCAGCCAAGGTTTTTGTGATGATGCTGAATCAACACCACGGTCATTTTGCTCACCTTGTTCAGTGTTTGGAAAAACTTGCTGCATTAATATATCAGAATCTTGAGATTTTCCGAAGATACCATACTATCCACATCTATATTTACTGGGGGCGAGGGAAGGAAAGGGTCATTCATTGATTCATCAACTTCATTATCTACTGTTGGAGCTAGGAAGCTTAATTCGTCATAATAGATGTAATTCTTGTATTTTGGTGCAGCACTTCCAGAAGGCGTTTTTTTAATTGCGTTCTTTGTTCTAAAAAATGCATCCCTGGCTGTTTTCCACCTTTGTTGTACCACTTTTCCTGAAATAATAAAAACTTTTTTTTTTAGATTTCTTGCTACGGGTCGAATATATACAGATTTGCAGTATTCATTTAGGATGGGAATCGCAACAATCAGTAAGATCGTGGACGAAGTGTGTACAGTAATATGGGAAACGCTACACAATGAATGCATACCATCAAATACACCTCATATGTGGCAAAATATTGCTAACGGTTTTCTACAAAAGACTAACTTTCCAAATTGCATCGGAGCTATTGATGGCAAGCACATCCGAATCGTAAATCCAACCGGTGGTGGCTCAATATTCTACAACTATAAAAATTTTTACTCCATAGTTCTGCTAGCTATGTGCGATGCAGATTATTGTTTTACATATGTAAACATTGGAACATATGGGAAAAACTCGGACTCGACTATATTCCAAAACAGTACACTATACAGGAGCATTAAACAAAACACTTTAAATATTCCAGGACCGAAGCCACTGCCTGGAACAAATACTCCAGTTGAACATGTAATTGTGGGTGATGGTGCTTTTGGAATATCAAATAAAATTCTGAAGCCTTATGCGAGATCCAATATGACCCACAAGAAAAAAATATTTAATTATAGACTGAGCCGCAGTAGACGATACATAGAATCGACATTTGGTATAATGTCAAACAAGTTCAGAGTGTTTCATACACCTATTAATGTGAGTTTTGATGTTACAAAGAATATAGTTAAAGCATGCTGCGTATTGCATGACTTTATAAGAATTCGCGACGGTTATCGTATTGAAGACACGCTTACAATTGAGGGTATGGTAGACTTGCCAACTATGCCTACAAAGAGGTCTGGACACGCTCTGCGAGAACATTTTGCTGAGTACTTTGTGAGCCCTATTGGAAGCGTGCCCTGGCAAGATTCGTGCATCTTTTAAGTTGAAAAGGCTTTGTCGTGTAGTGTAGGTATTCAGATAATAAAATAAGAAAGCAAACAAACCTAGTTGTTGTTTTTCAACTCCTGAAATATTTTCGAACAATGTGTCCACAATATCCTCCCAGGCTTTGTTTCTTGCATCTTTATTTTTGTAGAGTGGATCGGATGCATCCCACAACTTCTTCCTCAGGCGTACCGCGTACCTCATCGATAACTCGACCTGTATCCACTTCGCGATTTGACATGACTGTACGCGCTGACGACGTCCGTTCCGCTCGATACTAGAACGGTCACTGAAAGCAGAGGCGCTCGTGCGATCGTCAGCGCCGACAGCTACGCGGGGCAGACGCGCGACGCGTACGGCCGCGTAGCTATCAGCGCTGACCACCGTGCGCGTTGATAGCTACGCGTCATTCACAAACGTTTCCTAGATGTTCATATATCTCGGCCATCAGCGCTGACGGTCAGCGTGCGGTCAGCGCGACTCTAAAATCAGCCTAATGGTACCAAGGTAAACAAATGATTTTTGGCAGCGGTACCGCTCCTAGAACACATAAAAAAGTGCGTCAATAACTTCTTCGGACATATTTAACATGATCACACTTTAATAGCGAAAAATTTATTTTTCAGATCCCGAATAAGTATATACAATGTTAATCTGTGCATATGTATTTCGTAGACATTTTTACTAAATGTTAGTGTCAAAGTTTTTATTTCGTTGTGATCTCAGGTACCTTTTTTTTTTCGTGCGGACATCCCTTCGGATACCCCCCCCCGCCGGCCAGCGGGGGTGCTTATGTCGGGCTTGAACCGACTAAAACCGCACGCCGTCTCGGGTCTTAATACGCCGGGGTGTAAGGTTGATATCAGGTATCTACAGTCAGGGGTGCTTGGTTGGAGACCTCCACGCGGTGCACCCTGGGCAACGGAGACGGCAGCGCCTCTCTTCTAGGGCGGGGGAGACCCTGCCGCCTACGGCCAACTCCGACCGAGGCGAGGACGGCCCTGTTGAGGGCTGTTCGGAAGCTTTCCACGTGTCCCTCTGATTAGCAGATGGCACAGTGGAGAGCAAGTAAGGAGGCCATCTCGAAGTGCGAGGGATATGCTCTATGGGTAACCTTACACCCCGGCGTCTTAAGACCCGAGACGGCATGCGGTTTTAGTCGGTTTAAGCCCGACATAACCACCCTCGCTGAACGGCGGGGGGGTATCCGAAGGGATTTCCGCACGAAAAAAAAGGTACCTACAGTCAATTATCTATTATGCAGAACGTCAGGATTGCGAAGCCAAGTAAAATTTGTTTACTTAATAAAGTCACACAGATTTTCAAAAAACAAAATGAGGAGCCAATTTAACTTAGAATATAGTATATACTAGAAATTTCAGAATCTGGCCTAAAAAAATATCTGCTTTTCTACTAAAATAGGGAGGTGAGTTTCCTTTCAAAATCTGAAGTGGCTCCTCAATCCAAACGGACATGGAAAGAGGCGTATAAAAAAACTGCATGTTTTAATGTAACACTTTTATTACCTAGAAGTTCTAGAACTGTTAGTAGTTACATAAGTAGTTGTTTAGCGGCAAAAACTTACATTCAAAACAATATTTAACATCAAATTGCGAACCTTTATTGAAAAAATACCTATAGGTATGTTTAGAACCTTAAGAGTAGCAACATGAAGAGGACAAAACTTAAAGATTTATTTTATACCTACCTGAAACTATATGAATACAAACTCAAATGCTACAATACTTATGCAGTCTGTAACTATGACCCATCGTTTGCATAAAAATAAGTGCTGTCCTATCCTATTAATCCAAATCTTGTAGAATATTTTTTATTTATTCACCCAAGTTATATTCTACACCCTTTTTGTTTCCCCCGCAATACAAGACCCTGTTCTTTATACATGACGCAAACGATTCCGTCGTTCGTCGAACGAGCAAGGAACACAATTGTGCTGAGTGCGGCAAGCCTCTGAGGCGCCTTTGAGCATCGACACCAACAGACAACGTCCTGAGTCCTGAGCGTCCTTAGTGTCCTCGCCTGACCGACCAAGCTCAGCCAGGACGTGGCCATTTGTGTTTGGTGGCGAGATATGTACATAATCTGGGGATAAAACAAAGTCCTAAAGAACTGCCTATTCTTTTAGAATTATAAATGCTAAAATAATTGTCTGTTACCTCTTCACGCCTAGACCGCTAAACAGATACGGCTCAATTTTGACACAGAGAGATAATTTAAAACCTAAAGAAAATAGGATACCGTTTATGTCGAAAAATAGCAAGGTTCTGCGTAGGCAGAGCTGCCGTCAGCAATTAGTACGCAATCTGAGGGGATTTCCACACGACAAAAGGCCATTCTACACAGCGCAATCCAGACCCAAAGTGGGCATAGCTTAACTAGCTTGTATTATGGGTTCTAGAATGCGAATAAATTAACATACTTGGATACATTTTTTGTAGTAACATACTTATTAAATATAGGAACATTCAGCCCAAAGCAAAAAACATATTGTATGGACACAAGCAGTGTCGGCATTTTTGTCTGCATACGACGACTGCGTATGCACTCGCTAGTCTCGGGATTGTCGGCTGCGAGTGCGTCGCAGTTTATGTAACTTGTAAATTGCTGGACAATGTAATGTTATAAACTCAAAACAACACGCACTTATTTATGTACATAGCCCGATCCCGTGACCTATCAACTGTAATCGAATAATCGAACCAAAGCGACTGTAGTTTTTAATGAGTGTTTAAACGAATATGTGCTCCTAAGGTCCTCTTATCACGGAAACATGCCTTGCATACATCACACTCATAAGATTTCCCACCTGTGTGTGTACGAATATGTCTATCTAAATGACTCTTCACACTGAAACATTTCTTACATTCATTACACACAAGGTTTCTCCTCACCCGTGTGTGTTCGAATATGCATATTTAAGTATTGCCTTGAACTTAAACATGCCTTGCATACATCACATTCATAAGATTTCCCACCTGTGTGTGTACGAATATGTATATTTAAGTTTTGCTTTGAACTGAAACATTTCTTACATTCATTACACTCATATGGGTTTTTTTCGCCACTGTGTGTACGCATATGAGCATCTAAACTACCCTTTACACTGAAACATTTCTTACATTCATTGCACGCATAGGGCTTCTCACCCGTGTGTGTACGAATATGACTTCGTAAGTAACTCTTTTCACTGAAAAATTTCTTACAAACATTACACGCATAAGGCTTCTCACCCGTGTGCGTACGAACATGACATAGTAAGTGACTCTTTTGAGTGAAAAATTTCTTACAAACATTACACGCGTAAGGTTTCTCACCCGTGTGTGTACGAATATGTATATTTAAGTTTTGCTTTGAACTGAAACATTTCTTACAAACATTACACGCATATGGCTTCTCACCCGTGTGTGTACGAATATGTATATTTAAGTTTTGCTTTGAACTGAAACATTTATTACATTCATTACACGCATAAGGCTTCTGACCCCTGTGCGTACGAATATGTGTATCTAAATTACCCTTTTCACTGAAACATTTCTTACATTCATTACACGCATAAGGTTTCTCACCCGTGTGTGTACGAATATGTTTTATTAAATCACCTTTACATCTAAAACATTGCTGACAAGTGTCACATAACAACGATTTAAGTTTGTTGCTTGAGCTACTATTAATACTTTGGTCTGCACTGTTTTTGTTTTCAGATATTTCTTTGCGAACGTCATTATGATCGGATGTGCTATTTTTTTTTTTATTGTTACGTAGTTTGATGTCTATTGTGTCGCGAGGTTCCACTATCTTATTCTGCTTAACTGGTTTGTCTTCGACAGCTCTTTCCGTCCCCCTTTGCGGTTCTTCACTCATGCTCATTGTTTGGTGAGTTCTCTTGAGGCTGTTTAAAATCGTATCTTTACGGTACTTCTGCGCGGCAAGTCGAGGAGCACCTAAATAATATATAAATCATGTTGCGTTAGTGTGACTTTACAGGGGTTGGCAGAAATGTTAAGATTCCTACAAATTGTAAAGTTGAATTTAGAAAAAGTCAAAAGTATAATACATTCGGTCCAGTCCGTATACAGTTATTTTTAGGCGCAAAACATTTTTGTCCCGATAGACATTATGGTTTGTGTTACCGACTTTACTTGAAGACCCGCGCGACAATTCTGGTTTCACTCAAAGCTTGCACTTTGGAGCCCGAGGGCCGCGCTCCCACTGCGTGGAAGCCGTAAAAGCCAAAACAAACCAAATCGTGGAAAGGATCTACAGTATGGTTTTCATTGGCTCTTACGGGAGCAACCCCGAGACGAAAGCCTGCGCCAGAGCCTCGTCCGTCAGTCAGCAGGTGTAGCGACCTGTATGTGAGGTTGGTTTGGGCCCCGAATGTTTCAGTGAGACCCCATACCAACCCTTCGTCTTCACTTAAAATAATAACATTAAAAGTGCATCTACCAGTACGTAAGGCGCCTACGTATTTCGTTAGAACCAAATTCAACCATGACAGATCGATAGATAACTCTCTTCAGTGTGCACCAAAAAGTTACAGTAAAGACAAATAAGTAGTACCTACGTAGACAGGGCCTGTAGACAAAGTGACATTCTACTAGCGGAATCGCTTAAAAGCGAACCTTCAAATGTCCGTAACGTATAGAAGTGATATAATTTTTTACACGGGACATGTCGATAAATAATTTATTTCCCATACATTTATTATTACCCGGACTTTTGGAAGTTCGCTTCAAAGCGATTCCACTGATAGGATGTCACTTTGTACAGGCCCCTAGGCAACCTTAGGTTGGACAATAATGTAACGAAAGCAAAATAATATGCTAAATCAAATTAAGAACAAACATAGTGTTAACATAAAACAAATAAATAATTTTGCGGAACGTATTATAGAAATAATATATACAACTATAATGAATAAATAGGTAGGTATATAAAGTATATAGTACACACTAATAAGAACGGAAAACGTGACGAGTGAGCATATAATGTTGACCTTTTATGGAGTACACGATGACAGGTAATGATCTTTCCCATTCTTTTAAAGATGTTCATGGATTTTACCCGTTTGATGTGTAATAACAATGCATTCCATAAGCGCACAGCCTTAACTGTGAATGACTTTTCAGCATAATCAGTGGAATGCATTGATATTGTCAGCCTCAAATTCTCGGATGACCTCAGGCATCTCGTATGTGTGTCATGGAAGAACTTGAATCGTTCTTTGAGGTAAGAAGGAGTTGTTTGATTAAACAATACATTATATAATAATGTTAGAAGCCACTAAAGTTGTTTACGAAAATCTGAAACGTGATCATATTTACGTAGAATCGTATGCAAAAATTTTGAAGCCGCACAAGCTTATCAAGTTGCTCCTCAGTGAGATGGTAATCGAAGACAGGAAGAAGCAGCGATTCTGCGAGCGTAATTTCAGTGGCAATTGGAAGGAAGTTTCGCAGCCTGAGACCTGCTGACGCAAAAAGCTTGCTACTGGTTCCTGGTTCCAGTTCTGGCTCCACTCATCGTAATTTGGGGAAGTTGGTACCAATCTATTTGTGAAGTCAACCTTGGACTATCAATAACAATTATTTATGTCTTGGATGAAGCTTGCTTGAGTCGATGGTTTTGGCTCCATTCGCATATCCGCTCCAAGTCCACATTGAGCACAGTAAACTTGTAGGTTGCCAGGGTCTTATAAGGGTTCCTTTTCAGGTACGGAACCCTAAAAATAGCGAAACGTGAAGGAGATAGAACGCCACCCTTGGGTACACCAGCGGTCGTATTGCACCAGGAAGAATATGACTTCGACGCGAACACGTTGCCGAGGGGTGCACGGGGCGTTACTAGGACATGTCTAGGACGCGCGTTCTGTTTGTCCGGCGCCTAAGCTTTCCACCATCCATGCCCAGTCTTATGTCTTCCGTGGTATTGACCGATGCTGTCGTAGTACTGTGCCCAGTATGGTATCCGGTTTGCGGGGGTTTAATAGTGTGTTTTTATCAAGAAAAAAGGTGAGTTGTGAGTGAATAAGACGCTCTAAGGCTTTGGAAAGAAATGGTAGGATAGTTAAAGGACGATAGCAAGAACACGAACATGGTTTGGATTTCGTGGGTAATACAATTATTTGGGCTCTTTTCCAAGAAGATGGGAAAACCGCACAAGAAATGGAGTAACTAAAGACGTGACATAGGATAGGAAGAATTTGCTCTAGAATTGGTACAATCATATTTCAGCTAACGGCATCACTACCCACAACATTGTATGAAATCGATGAAATGCTCTTCTTAACATCACAAGCGGTCAATTGGTTGAAGACGGAAGTTGGATGATCAGGAGTTGGAACTTGGAATAGATAAAAGATATTCAAGTGTGTTATCTTTAGTAGTTATATATCATTAAAATTGCACGAAGCAGAGAAATGTACAGTCAACGACAAATGTGGCTTAATAAATTCTAATGTATGTATGTATCCTCTTAGCTCTTAAACCTTTCATAGAATAATAAACTAAACATCAAATATATTACCTTCGTCCACAGGAGATTATAATACGACTTTTTTATGCCCCTTTGGTGGCAGACAAGCACACGGCCCACCTGATGGGAAGCAGTTACCGCGGCCTATGAACGTGTGCAACACCAGAGGAGTCACGTACTTATAGATCAGTTATTGGCCTATGTATTCCAATGTCGTTGACTTTATATTATGTGAATTTAACTTCATATTTTTGAGAATTGAGTCTTGACGAGACTTTCCAACTGGTAATGTATTCAGAAATTTCTTAACTTTTGCTGGATCCCCGATTTCCACAGAGGTATGGATATGTTGGCGTTGTGTTTTCCCACACACCTTGCTGCATCTATTTCTGATGGCCACACATGCTTCTCCAAATAAGCCTGGGTAGATCTGATTTTGTATCTCGCCTTGATTGTAGCTTTTTTCGACATCAGAAGGCCTACCTAGGCCTATCCGCAATTGCGGGCCCGCACGTAACACGAACAAAAGAAGTGCATTTAGGTACCATGAAGCTACTTCGAATTTCGTTCTTTCAGTCGGGACCATAAAGTATGTTCGGGACTAAATCAAACAGGCTTTCGTTTACAATATTTTTCTATTTAAAATGAATGAATTTCAGTCCGCAATTGCGGATGTACGTTTCATGGTAAGCCTGCACATCTTTGATATCAGGTGTAAGCTAAGGCGCTGGTAAACGCTTTAGTTAGTTTGATGGCACGATTCAGAGCACGCACGTCGTACAGATGTGTTATTTTTGCGTCCATACAATTGGAAGACAAGAGAGGGTACCAGTCAATATTCTGAGCATCCTCACGAAGCTTGTCAAGTTCAATGCCGCTAAAATTTCGCTGCATTATAATTTTAGGGTTTTCTTGAAGTGGCCGTATCTTGTAAGAAACATAAACGAGACCATGGTAAGAGATATTATCAGCAGAGCATTGACCATGCTTTGCGATATGAGTAAGCGATGATACGAACATTTTATCAAAAAGACCAGGGGGACAGTCAGGAAATGGTGTTTTGTGTTAAGAGGGAGACTAGATAGGTTACAAGATTGAACAATACGCATGTGCAACGCTAATCCTTTACATTAAATCTGTTGATACCAGCAACAGCATTAACACCCTGACTTACATGGATTAGGTTAGAAGGTTAAGGCGGAAGCGTAGCGAAGCGAAACCGGACACGTCAATTAATTCTTTATGTACTGAACACATTCATTTCGATTTGTATTATCCTACAATAATATTTTAATTTTGTTTTTATTAAGGACGAAAAATAAATATAATGTCCACACGCACGTTCCGTCACAGTCTACTAACTTACCAGTGGCGACGTCATCCGGTTCCTCCTTCACAATATCCAGAGGTACGTCACACTCCGTGTGTAAGCCTAGTGCGGTATGATACAGGTCTGCACCATCTTGCTCTACCGCGTCATCATCTGTAAATGAGTACAATAAATACTGCCTTAATCCGTCTTATATATAATTCTGTTGTCGTATGATTAGTTCAAAAGCAAATGATCTGCTGCTGACGTGCAAGGACCCTGCGTGATGTGCTATCTGATCTGTTTCTTATATTCATATATATGTTTTTAATATGATGTACGATATACTAGCTGACGCCCGCGGCTCCGCCCCTGCGGAGGTCGGTTATCCATTGTTTGGTCATATCTCCGGTTCTACTAAAGCAATTGCAATCAAACATACGGCAGATTTTAAGTATGACCAAGACCTTTCTAACTGGAAAAACCGCATCAAAATCCGTGCAGTACTTTTTGCGTACATTGCGAAAAAACGGACAACCAGATAAACAGGCAAGAAATCAAAAAAAAAATGAGTACAGAATCATGCATTTAACGTAACCCAATATAAATATGTCCAGCAGTGGAGTAGCATAGGTTGATGATGATGATGATGAATATAAATATATAAAATATTGTTTTAAATATCTCCAATGTCCCTCCAGACACGACTAATTTACAAATTTATAATAGTATAGACAAAAATAAAGTCAAAGTAACATTTTCCGATTGCTTTTTCTCCAATCTATTTAAATAGTCCAAGCTATTTTTAGATATTTTCTCATATAAAGTAAAATGTTAATTATCGCTCGCTTAATAATGTGCCCGGTAGATGGCAATAGGCTCGCCCCCTATTACATTGGGACCTTAACATAACTGGCGAATCGCGGGTGTATAATACACCTCAGCCTACCCCTTCGGGGATACAGGCGAGAAGTTATGTTATAGAGTAAAATTCCCTATCGTACCTCCGCGTCCGTAAGAATATTGCGAAGTTGTAACAGATGGTTATCAACACCGTTCCGCGTCAAGTTCAATATCAAGTAGACATTTATTTAGTGAAGCTACAGTAGAGCCGAATCCTAAAGTTACGTATGACAGCTCAACCACAGGTCGCTATAACCTTGTTACGTCGTCATCTTTTCAAACCAAAATTCAATAATACCATATCTATGCGATACAAGTATAGAGTATGTTTAGGTACATCACTAGTAATGCCATTCGGCTCCACTATAATTTAATTTATGAACTGTAAGAAATCGATAGGCATCAGAGTAAAGTGGGGTCGCCAGTTCAATTCCAAACCAATTCGTCGCCGACCTGTTGGGGATCAAATCCCCCACCCCTATAAAGAGGGCGCCTTGGGACTGCTCCTGCTAAGGCGACGCTAAACCTAGGCCGATCTGTGATATCCGCCGTTCGCGGCTGGACACCAAAGGTAGCCGGGGTGAAAGATGAATTATACTCGGTATATAATGTTTTATACAAAATGTATCTGCACAGACGTTAGCTGTTTTAATTAATAAAATGCCCACACGCATGTTCAACCAGTCTACTAACTTACCAGTGGCGACGTCATCCGGTTCCTCCTTCACAATATCCAGAGGTATGTCACACTCTGTGTGTAAGCCTAGTGCGGCATGATACAGGTCTGCGTCATCTTGCTCTACCGCAGCATCATCTGCAAATGAATTTAGTACTTCATTCATACTTCCTACATATTAATCTGTAGTCGTATGATTGGTTCAAACCACGCGATCTTCTGCTGACGAGTAAGGGACTACTCACACTCATTCAACTCATGCCCATAAAAAATCACGATTTTGTATGGAGACGCGTACGCAGCCTTTTATCTTTCTTCTACCATTCTGCTTCCGCGTCAAACAAGTGGACAAATGTGTTTTTATCATGCGAGTGCACTAGATAGAGTTCAGCGCTGTACACGGATGGTTCTCGACTCCTTGTCGACAAGTTGCGGCCTGCATAGTTGCTGCATGCATTTGATTTATTGTTACGTAATCATTATGCACGCAAGGATTGAGAGAGTTCGGGTGTAAATGTAGTAATTATTATATAAGTGTGACCAAAATTGTTCAGCGAAACGCGAATGGAGCTGGATGGTCAAATCCGTAACTACAAGGGATAGCAAAAAGTACCCAAAGGAGTCTCAAGGTCCAACTTTTATGAAAACTAAATTTGCATCATTGGATTTTTGAAAATTTAATATTCCTCGCCAGATATCGAACATGAATTTAAAAAATATACACACTGTATTATTACACCATTCAATAATGTCGCTAATAAGGAACGAATTCTGGGTAGTAATGACGTACTTAACTTGCTAAAACTTACGTACAACATATGCATTTTGTTCGGTATTTGAACATCTTTTCTAAGTAAAAAAAAATGTTTCATGCCAGTTTGCAAATTTTATTAATAACTAAATGATGTCAATTTCAGTAAGAAAATGTCTACTTTTGCCGCAGCAGCTCTCAAATCGGCATCAGTCACGTCACATCAAGTCCACTGGTGTAAAAATTCACTTGTGGGCCTATGTGACGCCTTTGTCTTACCAGGCTACCATATGCTATAGAGGAGAGTTCTGCGTGCTATCACAATATTACCTTCTACATCTTCTTGTTTCACGTCATCATTATCTAAGACATCTGCAGTCGTCTGCATCACATCCTCCATGCATAGGTGCACATCGGGTATTACTTGTAGGCTGACTTGCTGTAAAAACAACACCATATTTTAACAGTTCTTTCTCTCTCTGGCCTCATATCTACAGTATGTGTAGCGCAGGACATATGAGACCACTAGCAAATGATAATAGTAAATAAAATTACACTTTAAAACAAAATTAATTATATTATTATTATTATTATTATTATTTATTAGCAGGCAGGCAGTTGAGACAACTGTTAGTTGCCTGTATCCAGTTATCCATTGTTGGTTTTTTTATCAGTTATAAGTTTATCAAGTTTGTTTTTAAATTGGTTTGTGGATTTAGCATTTACAACATCTTCTGGCAATTTGTTCCAAGCCTCCACCACCCTGTTGCTCAAAAAGTGCTTTCTTGGATTGTTATTCGCTCTCGTCTTGGAAAGTTTGAAATTGTGGCCCCTTAAACGTGGGTTTTGTGTGGGTTGAAATATTTTGTCAAACGTCTGTATGTCATAGTGGCCGTTCAGGATTTTAAATGTTTCTATTAAGTCTCCACGCTCTCTGCGTTCTTTAAGGGTAGTAAGTTTCAGTTTAGTTAATCTCTCCTCATAAGACAAGCCTTTCAGTTGTCTGGGCAGCTTAGTAAATTTGCGTTGCACTTTTTCCAGTAGGTCTATATCCTTCACAAAATACGGGCACCACACCTGGAACGCATACTCCAACAAGGGCCTGACATAGGTTTTATGGATTTTTAAAACCATATGTGGAGTCAACATACCAAACGCTTTCCTTATGAGGTATACAAAGCTGTTGGCTCTCTTCACAATGTTCTCAATGTGATCCGCCCATTTGAGATCCTCAGTGATTTTGATTCCTAAGTCTGTTTGTGTTTTGACCTCTTTTAGCTCAACATTGTGTAGATAGTATTGCTTCTTAGGGTTTTTTTGGCCTATGTGGAGGACGGTGCACTTTTCAGCATTTAGATTTATAAGCCATTCCTTAGACCAGTTTGCTACCTTATTTAGATCTGATTGCAGGCGATCAAAATCAACTAGAGGGTTTGCAAAGATCTTCGTGTCGTCTGCAAATATGCTTACGTGTGATTCGAGACAGCGTGGTAAGTCAAAAGAGAATATAATGTAGAGCACAGGACCCAGCACAGATCCCTGGGGGACACCGCTGTTGATTAGTCTTTGCTTGGATAACGTATCTCCAACTCTAACACAAAAATTTCTTTGGCGCAGGAATGCTTCAATCCATTTTAGAAGTTTGCCGCGAATTCCGACACAATCCAACTTCTGCAAAAGACGGGTAGTTGGAACTTTGTCGAATGCTTTCTCGTAATCAAGATAAATAACGTCAACGGGGTTGCTGTCATTATAGCTCTCTGTCCAGGAGTCCAGACAAGATAACAGGTTGGATACCGTAGAGCGACGTGGGCAAAAACCGTGCTGATGGTCGCTTATCACCTTGTTCTGAGATAGAAAATCCCGGATATGCTTAACAATGACTTTTTCCATCACCTTACATATTACGCTCGTCAGGCTAATAGGTCTGTAGTTCGCAGGTTCTAGCTTATCTCCTTTTTTAAAGATTGGTGTTACAGTCGCTGTTTTCCATGGTTCAGGTAGTATTCCTGTGTCATATGAAGCCTGCATCAACTCTGCAATGGTGTCAGCAATATCACATTTTTGTAACAGTATAGCTGGGATTTCATCAGGGCCAGGTGAGGAATCAGTTTTTATTTCCTTAATTGCCTTTTGTACCTTCTGTTTGGTGAATTCGATCTCTGTTATTGAATCCTTTACCTGCAGGTTGGGGTCTAAGCAAGGCAGGGGTCCGTCGGGTTCCTTTTGAAAAACACTTTCAAACTGGTCCGCAAAGGTTTCTGCGACACTCTCGCTACTTGCAACAATTTGTCCTAGTTTGTTGCGAAGTACAGTTGGGATGCTCACTTTCGATGTTATCTGTTTCCTGATATATGAGTGAAACTTTTTTGGTCCACATTCGAGTAAGTTTGTTTCATATTTAACTCGCCGGTTTCGACAGATGTTTATCAATCTGTTGTTCAGCTTTCTATACTCCTTATATATGCTGTCCAGTCCAGTAAGTATGTACCTGTCCCATAAAGCTTGTTTGTCTCTGATCATTATCTTGATTTCTTTCTCTACCCATGGCTTTTTTGAGGTGAAAGGACTTAGCTTTATTTGAGGAACATACAATTTTCTAGCTTCTTGAAATGTGTCTATTAAGATGTCGTACTTCTTCTCTACATTTTGAATTGTAGTACTCTGGGCTGTCGTTGTTGATAGTTTTTCAAAGATTTTTTCAAAGTCTGCTTTGTTATAGTTCCATTTTAGGTTTGTATTTTTTGGGGTATGGTTATTTACCTCCAGCTGCATTGTTAGGATTATACAGGTGTGGTCGCTTTTTCCTATTCCAGCTTGGTATTCAACTTTTGCTACAAGTGTTTCATCATTTGTTAGGACAAGATCCAGAAAGGAGGGCTCATTTCCCTGTCGAAACCTAGTATGCTTTGTCACTAGCTGCTGGAGGTTGCTATCCGAATACCATTGTACAAAATTGGTTTCTCTCGGGTTAAGGTAGCCACAATTTTCTAAAGGCCATTTCACACCTCGAAAATTAAAATCTCCCATTATAATTGTATTAGTAGACTCTGATGCAGTTGTAATTTGTTGTAGCAGTGAGTTATCTTGGTCTTGGGTAGATTCTTGCCCTCTGTATAAACCACATAGCGAGAACCTGGTATCTGCAATCTGTATGTCTATCCAAAGCGATTCGGTTGCATCATGTTTCATATTTAAGTTGGTATTCAATTTTGTTGTCATACCTGCATTTTTTGCTGCATAAATTGCTACTCCTCCACTACGTCTACTGAAGCGATCGTTTCTGTAAATATCATATCCAGGTATTGTTATTAAGCTGTCAGGTATATCCGGTTTTAGCCATGTTTCTGTCACTACTATTACTGTGGGCTTGACACTATTCACTCTGGCTATAAATAAGTCCATTTTTGGAGTTAGTGATTGGATGTTTGTGCAAAGTACAGTAAGTGTATATAATACGGGTGAAAGTTTGTGTATCCCAAGAGATGACCCATAGCGGTCCACAGCTGGGCTATTTTGTGGACCACCGAGTTGGGAACTTAGTTTTTTTTAGGTGTGGAAGCCGATACAATTTTCGGCTGACCCTGCACATACTTAATGGTAAGGCCTTTTTCACCAGCTTTTGTGCGATTATCAAGTTCTTCACGCAAGTACTTTAGATATTCTCTTTGTAGTGGGGTCAGATCAGACTTAATTTTCCTAGGATCGGACAACTCAATCTTGTGTTTAAGAACTTCAATTGCATCAGCCTTGCTTTTGAGAATAACTTTTAGTGGGCGGGGCACAGTGTTTTTAGCCTTGACCAAGCCCAGACGGAAGGTCTTAATGTTTCTGCAGTCTACATTGTTGGTTATCTTTCCTATAATCTTGGTACTTTCCTGTTTATCATGTTCCTTGCGCTGGACTGGTTCATCAGATGTTGACTCCGGTACACCATATATAATGATGTTGGTGCTGCGGTTAGTTCGGTCCACCATTTCCTGTATAGCTGTCTCCGTGGAAAGCATATTTTGACGCACACGTAATTGTTTGACTTCTTCAGTCAAGTCATCGAGCTTCTTCATGATAGTAGGAAGCTGCGTCATCATGCGCCTACAATCGCCACAGAGAAAGGTCATGGCGCGTGCAACGGTCTTTAGTTCAAGTACACGAATTTCTGTAGGTGACAATCCATGACAATCCCCACACAACAGAATTTTGCAACAATCACAAGTTGCAGATGTTTTTTTATCACTGCATTTTTTATTGCACTTTGAGCATTTGTCAGGGGTGGGTGTTATGGGGGGCATTTTTGTAGTTTTATCGAGAAATCCACAGAGATTTTACAAATTTTCGTTAAAGTTCACTTTTTTTATTTTATTTGAGGGTAGTTTTAAGTCACTTTGCTTGCTGAGATTTTAATTTGCTTTTTCACTAATTATTAGGTTTTGTTTTGGCGAGATAACACTTTCACAGGTGAATCACACTGTAATTTACACTGTTAGACACTTTTCATTTGGTTTTCACTACTTGTACTCATTTTGACAATTTATTTCATTGAAATTTATTTACGATGGCACTAATCTTTACGATGGCACACACATACAATAATAATATTTCAGGGTGCATATTCTGATTATAAACACCCAAACAAAGCAAATACACATATTCATACATACAAATATGAGCACTGAGCAGGACTTAAACCTGCAAAATATGCCTTACCCATCAAATGCTTAACTGCTACACCACTCAAGTTGTCGTGAATAAATTTGTAACCTTTATTACACTATTCCTTGTCAAATTTGCATTATTCAATGATCATATTAAAACTGCTGAACCACTCACCACTTTGTGTCTCAGCAACTGCGTGAAAAGCTCCTCACTGCAGAGAGATCTCCTTCGCAGCTCACAGCAGGTGCCTAGCTCCAGCCTTGAACAACAGAGGTCACAGGCCAGTGTTGGTCTGCTGTCTTTGGTAACCAACTGTTAAACATAATTAGTAGTTTTCAACTTTAGTGGCTTAATAAAAAAAGTTTGTTGTACACAATGCAAAAACCTATATATATACTGCCAGTGGGGACGCCGTTTGACCAGACGGGTGATCAGCCCTTATATGTGGGGCCATTTCACCCATTTCCCCTATAACGACTGTCATACATACTCGTATGGCAACCGGGACCCACATCTTAACATGCTCTCCGAGGCACGACCAGACCAATGCAAATACTCATATTCATGCATACAAATATTTGCACTGAGCGGGGATCGAACCCGTGCCTCCTGCGTAGCGACCGCATCCAATACCGCCACGCCACGGAGGCTGACTGAAAAACCTATATATTAACAATAAAACTAGTCTTATATCTATATCCTTGAAAGTCCACACAGTGTTTAAAGTCCACACAGTGCAAAAAACAGGTGAATATCTCTAAAGCTTAACATAGGAACACACTGAAGACCTCTTAATCATACCATGTTGACACACTCACACACCCTCACACATGCACATACGCCCTCCATCACTCTCACACTCACCCACGCAACACATACCCTCACATACACATTTAGATTAAGTTAAATTTTAATTAATAATTTGTTATGTACACTCTTTCACGGTTCGCATTCATCTAAGTCATACTATTGTATTTATAATGTGATATAAATAAGTAGAATAGAAACAGGCAACAGGAATATGTACTAGACAGGCTGTTGGTCAGCTGAAGCCATAGGATATCATTGCTTAGTTTGAGTTTAAGTGTTAGAATGTTTGGTATGATGGAAAAACCTCCAATGAGCATTTCCTATAATAAAGATTCAAGAAGGCTGCAGGTGGTAGCACCAACCAGCGGTGTCGGAGCCATGCTTTGTCAAATCGATTCCAAAGCAAATTCCACCTCTAGATCTCTCAAGTTCGTTGGTGATCCACCGCAGAACCTTCCATCTGATCAGTGAGTACATGGGGCACTCGGCCAGTAGGTGAAGACTGGTGTCTCCGCTCTATTCATGCACTTTTTGTATTCTGAATAAGGTAGTTAAGAGAGTAATAGTTGATATGAGGTGTTTTATTGTTATATTATTGTAAGGCCGCTACAGATGCTCGTTTCAACCTTCTGATTGTCTAATAATGGTAGGATTACTTACCGGCAGCATAGTCAAAGCTTCATACCTCTTCTGTAGATGCGTGTTAACCATCGAACGCAATGGATTGTCGTCCGATAAACAAATTCTACACATCGACAGCTTCACCATATTTGCGTTTATGTTAGTTTATTGTCACTGTTTATTTGGTTAGGGTCAACGAGAACGGAAAGTAGAATATAATACATACGAGCAAAGGCAGCCTTTTACTTGTATTGTAATCATAGATTATTATATATATAATTGTAATTTTCAATCCGAGCAAAAATAGGTTATGATCACACACAGCATAGATTGACACACAGACCAACACAGACTAGGACAGTCTAAAGAATACCTTTTTTCATATAGTACCATAGTACCTACTCTGTGATAATAATCTATGATTTGAAGTCACAAGAACCACAGATTACATAATATTATTTTAATACAAGAACGGTTAGAAGACTCAATTGTGTCACTATGAAACGTTGCACAGGGAAAAGTTAAATACCTCATTTACATTGGTAGATTTGATTTTATTGGTAGGTTACATTGGTAGTTGCGAGCCGAATCACGAGCTCGCGCGCTCTAGTCCGGTGGGGGTATTTATGCACGAATCAATGGGACTTGGGAGGGGGGGAGTGCGCTTGGTGTTTACATTCGTGTTCGGCTTTCATTCGGTTATTTTTCATTTTTTACAATATTTTTTGTATTTGTTTCATTATTTCACTGGTTCATGGCTGTATTCCTTTTATTCGTGGTTTCATTATTTATTGTATTTGTAAATAAGTTTCGTAGCAGTAGAAACCCAGTAAATATACAGCTGATGTCGCTAAATGGTTGATTAACAACTAGCCAAGGCGTTGAGTTAAACGTTCGAGATGGCTGAACGTCATGTAGTCAGTTAAATTGGACTGATGCTGATGGATTATTTGGTTGTTTTTTATCTTATAACTTAAAGAGCGATGCCGACGTCCTATTTTTTCGTGCAATATCACATTTATCACAAATAACATTTATCCATTCCGCTTCACTCTATTTCACTGTAATCAATTCTAAATTTGAATCACTTGGCCGAGGTCCAGTCAGCCATGGTCAACGGGCTGAGTTTAGATACGTCCTTAAACGTTTGAACTGAGCGGGAATCGAACCCGCAACCTCTGACTTGGTTGAACGCTCCAGTTGTTTGCCATGGTACCATTGAAGGTACTGTGGCAATATTTGCCGTTAAACCATTCATGGTACTTACTACGTATTTTCTTTTCGCCGTGGTACCATTTATGGTAATGTGGCTGTTGTCGCGCCGCCGCGGCGACGCCAGGCCGCACCGTCCGTCGGGTCAGGACGTGCGAGCTGGCCAGGCTCACCGTCCGGCCCGTTGGTGGACGCCGCGACGGGAAAAGTTATTTGGTTATTTTTGGATAGTTCGTTTTGGACGTTGTCGAAGTTCCGCAATAGGTTTTTCTTTCCCAAAGCTGAAAAAGAAATTGAGAAATATATTAGAAGTTGCCTAGTGTGTCATCAAAGAAAGAAATTTAGACAGCGAGCTCCTTTACATCCGATGACCACGGAAGGTTTATTAGAAAGAGTGGGGATGGACATTCTCGGACCATTTACGAAGTCTAATAAAGGAAATAAATATATTTTAGTAGCTGTTGAATATATGTCCAAATATGTTATTTGTAAACCTTTACCCAGGGTTACAGCCCAAGAGGTATGTGAATTCGTTACAGATGAGATTATATGCAGGTTAGGAGGTGTAAAGAATATTATTACTGACAGAGGGTCGGTGTTTACATCAAACTTACTCAAAGAAACAGCGGACTTCTTCGGGTTCAAATTACATCACACTACAGCATTCAAGGCGTCATCAAATGGCCTTTGTAAGAATTTCAATGCTACACTAACACAGATGCTATCCATGTACGTGTCGACGGACCAGAGGAATTGGTGCAGTTTTGTTAACATGGTGACATTTGCATATAATGCCACGAAGCATACATCTACAGGTATGTCTCCACACATGTTGTTATTCGCACGAGAGCCGATTCTGCAATCAAACGTTGAAGTAAATCAAGAGTCTACGAACTCCAGACATGCATGTGCAAATTATCTCGTGCAACGAGCAAAGGTGAATATAAGAAACGCACAAAGGAGGCAGAAAGCTTACTACGGCAAGAAGGTGAAATTTGTAGTATACCAACCAGGTCAGCTGGTTCTGATATACAGTCCAAGACGTATTTCGGGAAGAAGTAAGAAACTTTGTAAGCCGTACAAAGGGCCATTTATTATTGTCAGGAGAATTTCAAACACCAAGTATGTCGTAGGAAAGATCAATTATCCAACTTGGCAAGATATTATACATACCAATTTTCTAAAACCATTTGTCAACAGAAAATGCGTTATTTAAGTAAAATGTGTGTAAATGTCATTATATTTATTTGACGTTGAGTGTTGTGTGGACATGATTAGTTTTTTTTTGTATTTTAAGTGCGATACTAATAAAGAGGCTAGATAAATAAAAGTTGAATATTTTATTAATCATGTTATGTGCAGTGATAGTTCAAAGGTAATTGTCGATGGTTTCATATAACTTTATTGACGTTTTAAAGTTCAATTTCAAGCAAATATATGTGCAAGTTGGATCCTATGATTGTTTTCTTTTACAGATGCCTATCTGCGTGACCATAACTCTTATTAAAGATGTGTTGTATACAAGTAAATAATGTGTTGCTTGAGATATGTAATTAATAGTATATTTTTTCTGTTCATTCCATATTGGAGCGCTGTCGAAGATGGATAAACTTTTTTTGTTATATTCGTGATGTTATAGCGTAGGAGTTAGGCAATTATTTTTTCGTCTAATGTTGGGAGAGAGATCTAAACTTTGTAGGAGAGTCAAATCGTTTTGGACATGAGTGCCGACGATGATTGAAAGTTGGTTTTCGATCAGACTCCTCTTTATGAAGTAAAGTTCTCTTTCTCTTTAATGTTGATTAAAAAGTAATTTAGTAATTCGTAGGCGATGTAAGAGGTTTATAATTACATATGCATAATGTGTAAGGATAAGTCACTTTATGTCATCTTTTGGTTTTAGTTAGGTAGGTCTTAAAAGTATTTGTTACTTTAGGCCCCTTTCGGGCAAACATTAAAATGTATCGAAAAGTGATACGAATACTTTTCTTTGAAGAGGCCGATTGTGGCCGGGCTTCTTTTATTTTGGGTTTTTGCCTGGCCAAGAATGAAGCAATTTTTCTTTGTTCGTGTTTTTCAGTAGTTATTACAGTTTAATTGCTATAATTTGAGATTTTAATAACGATTATTAAGTATTACAAATATTGCTAACGTTATTCCCATTGTAAGGGACAATTCGGTGAAAATTTTTTTTTGTGTCCCAGATTTAGTTTACTTAGGGCTTCAATGTAGCTGTCACATGTCATGGCCTGGGGCGTAGCTGGATGTAGTGTCCGACCTCGTTCGAACACTACAGTTCATTAACCTGGCCATCATGTGTCAGAGTTTAAATAAAACTATTGTATTAGTTTAAAATAATTTAAATGAGGAACAATGTGAAACAATCGCGGCCTGGAGAGTTGGAGTCTGGACGGATCGAGAGGAGCCGTTCCGACTGAAGCTTAGCAAAGTATCCTGAGAAGAATCTCGCTTTAAGCCCTATCCTTGGGCCGAGTCCGGGTTATACGTCCCAGTCCGCTATTTAAAGTTAAAACAACCGCGTAAATCCCTAATACTATAAGAAGGAAGTGCGTGTGGTGATAAATAAATAATATTTTTCCCTTCAAAGAAGTCTTATAATTTCGTCGCCTTATATACACGTGGTACCCAAACCCCCCGATACCACAGTACACATATAGAAGTTGACTGAACGTCACACCTCTCCACACTAAGCCACAAACGTTATATATATAATCGCAGTTACAATTTCACCTTGATTACTCCAATAAATTAATGATCGTTCGTTTAGCTCGTTCCAATGCACGCAGTGCTCGAGCGGACGCGTCGGGAAGCGGGGACGACTGCAAGTCCTGTGATGGTAGTGGTAATCTAGCTTGCTGTGCCACAGGCGTCAGCTTACCCTGGACCTACCTATCCCGGACCGCGGCAGCCTTGTCTTGCCGCAACGCGTCAAGGTACTCGCGTGTTCACAATTTCGGTACTGAAAAAGAAATTTATTCAAAGCGGCCTCTACTCCTACCCCCTCGATCAATGCCCTCTTAATCGCTTTCTTTACGGTTTTCACGGCGTTTTCCGCCGCTCCATTACACTGAGGTCTATAAGGTGCCGAAGTCGTGTGTTTTATACAATTATTCTGACAATATTCTTTAAATTCCAGCGAAGAGAACGGGGGGCCATTGTCTGAAACGAGCCGCGATGGTAAACCGAATCTCGCGAAAATACTCCTTAGAACATTAATAGTACGGTCTGCAGTAGTACTTTGCATAGGCACCGCCTCTATCCACTTGGGGTGCGCGTCCACCAAAATTAAATACCGTCTCCCCCCACAGTCTGCAAAATCCACATGTATGCGCTGCCAGGGATGCAGCGGGAACTCCCAAGGATCAGCTGAGACCGGGGCGGGGCATCGAGCACCGTGCGGCATGCCGCACACGACCGACACACCTGCTCGATGTCCCGGTCTAAGCTGGCCCAATATACATAACTACGCGATAGACTCTTCATTTTATTCATTCCTAGATGTCCTTCGTGGATTTCCTTTAAAATTTTGTTTTGCAAACTATGTAGTACAACTATGCGATACTTACAAATAATACAACCCTGCTCACTCCCGAAATCATTTCTTCTAGCGAAATAAGGATTTTCATCATCGCTGCTCGGTTCCGATGGCCAGCCGAAAAGGACATACCCCTTAATCTTACTGAATAATACATCCCGTTCTGTTTCTTTCGCAATGTCTTTGTAACAAATAGGCAGGCACTCTTCGACTACATTCAAATAATCTATAGCATGCGCGGAACGACTCTCCTGAGATAACGGTAACCGCGATAGTGCATCAGCCGGACCGTTTTCCACCGATCGTACAAATTCTTTACTAAAGTCATATGCCGCCAGCCGAGCCGCCCACTTTTGTAAGCGGCTGGCCGCAGTTTGTGGGATGCCTCCCTTATCATCAAAATATGGGTTAATGGTTGGTGATCGCTGCGCAATATAAACCGTCGCGCAATTAAAAACTGATGGTGTTTCGTTACCCCAAACAATATAGCAAGCGCCTCCTTGTCCTGTTGGCTGTAGTAACGCTCAGCCGGAGTGAGCGTACGAGACACACAACTCACCGGTCTCTCACTGCCGTCCGAGTAGCGATGCGCCAAAACAGCGCCCAAGCTGATACTGTCGCGTAGTCGCGGCGACGCCAGACCGCCCCATCCATCGGGTCAGGACGTGCGAGCTGGCCAGGCTCACCGTCCGGCCCGTTGGTGGATGACGCGACGCAGCGATGCCGCGACGCCGCGACGGGAAAAGTTATTTGGTTGTTTTTGGATAGTTGTATGTACCTGGGGTTTGTTCCGAGAGAAATCTTCATTACTTTGGGAGGTTTGCTTCGCGTAAATCGGCTTTAGTTCTTACCAGCACGTACCATGATTCAGCTCGCCATCTGTAGTTAAAACGTACACTGATTCCCACCATTCTGCATATTGCAATATACCTAACCTCACACCCAAACGTTTGGTGTCTTAGGTGCGAGGCTACGTACAACATAGAAATATCTTACACGTACATTTATCTATTATAATTAATTAGTCAGTTACATGTTAATGACAGCCAAGTCTGTCAATTACCTTTTGCTATCTCTGGCAGCCAAGTCTGCCAATTACTCTAGGTGCACCACAGAACTATTTAACTTTGTTATAGAGACTTCGTATTGCAGCACCGAAGGTCTCCTATAACAGACTGATCACGGCCTTTCGCCCAGTCTAACACTCACGAGGTTTTCGCATTGAAGTATCGAAAGACCTCTGGCAGCCAAGTCTGCCAATTACTCTGGGTGCACCACAGAACTATTTAACTTTGTTATAGAGACTTCGTATTGCAGCACCGAAGGTCTCCTATAACAGACTGATCATGGCCTTTCGCCCAGTCTAACACTCACGAGGTTTTCGCATTGAAGTATCGAAAGACCTCTTAATATAACTGACCTCCAAGAACATTAGAAACTTTCATAAAGTTAGGAATCTCAAGTTTATGCATTTAGATGGGAACCTCTACACTATTGTCTTAGTGCTACCACTTAGCTTATATTAGATGAGCCGCCACCATGCTGGACGCCTCCATCAAACACCAATCAGTTTACTTTGCACTTATTAAATTCTACTAAGGCTATTGATGTAGTTCAATTGACTCAAAATGAAGCGGCAAACGCCACAGACAACATAGAGCACATAACCATAAACTATAAATACTCTGACTAGTTTATTACAAGTCTTTTGGCCTAACAATATTAATTTGACTCTGCTACCTTTTTACTTCGCGAACTGCGCGACACTCCCGCCCGAATAGTCTTAGAGCAGGGTTAGTAAGTTACGCGTCCACTCTGAAATTTTCTCCAAAATTTTCTGGTGGCCGCGCCTCTTCTTTGTTTAACCTCATTGTTTATTTGAATTACTTTATCAAGTTCATCCTCTTTCTGACTCAATATTTTCTCTCTGTCTGTGCTCTCTGATACATTATCAAAGTCTTCCAACATACAACTTTCTGTTGATATTATCGACTCTCTGCCTTCTTTCTCGTATCCTGCACATGCACCGCCCTGACTGCTAGGCAAGTGAAAAGTGCTATCCATCGTTTACTTGTTTCATTTCCATGTTTAATTAGTACAGGGCCCATGTAGTCCAGGCCTGTAAATGTAAACGGTGAAGTGTAGTTTACTCTTTCAGTGGGTAACGCAGGGGTTGGTGGTAGCTTAAATGGCCCCCCTCCATGTTTCTGACATCTAGGACATTTCCTTATAATCTTCTGAACTTGGCGTTTTCCGTGTGGAATCCAAAAGGATTGACGAATTATAGCGAGGGTGTGGTTAACACCTACATGATGATTGTCACTATGAGTCTGGGTTATAATTTTGTTAGTGTAATCACAATCCTTTGGAATAAGTATTGGATAACGTTGGTCATACGACCAATCCGTGTTCTTCAGACGTCCTTTGCAACGTAAAAGTCCGTCCACGTCCAGAAATAGTCCAAGATTAATTTTTAAGCTTGTTTCTTTCCCTTCTAGTTCTCTTGGAAAGTGTTCGGCTTGTAGCTTCTTAAGCTGCTTAATTTTGTCACTCTTTTCTACACTTATGTCTACTTCCATCTCAGTTTGGTTGCTTGTACTGTCTTCTTGATTTTCCACATCAAGTTCATTTTCTTTATCCATTGTATATTCTTGCGACTCTTTCGGGAGACCCTCCCCCACACAAAGAGAAGAAATTGCTTTGACTCCTGACGGCCAGGAATCTGGTTGTTGTAATAGAAACTGGGGTCCAGTCAGCCATCTTACTTTATCTTCTTTAGAGCTGAATGGTCTTGTGGCAACATCCGCTGGATTTAGATCTGATGGAACATGTCGTATCATTAAGCTTTTATTCCTTTTAATTTCTTCTACTCTTCTGGCCACGAACGGTGTAAGTAGTTTGTCCGACTTGCACCAATCGATAACAATTTGACTATCCGTCCATAACGTTTGACTTGTGATGTTGAATTGTAAAAATTGACATACATATTTTATTAGCCTAGTTCCAATTAATACACCTAGTAATTCCAACCGTGGTATTTTCAGATCGTCTTGATCCTTCAAAGGAACTAGCCTTGATTTTCCTAGAACAAACTTTACTTCCTTGCCATTAACTACGTAGACTACAGCTGCATAGGCCTTCGAAGAAGAGTCTGTGAAGCAGTGAATTTGACAAGTGCTTGTAGTGGCATCACTAAAGTAACATCTAGCCAAAGTTATGTCTCTAACTTCATCTAATTCGTTACATATTTTCACCCAATCGGTTTTTAATGTTTCAGAAAATGGTGTGTCCCAATTTATCTTTTCTTTCCACAGATTTTGTATGAACAGTTTGCTAGACAACAATGAAGGTACAGCAAATCCATATGGATCATAGATTGACGCTATGACCCGTAAGGCATCTCTTTTTGTAAATTTAGGTTCACTAATAACATTATCTTTCAATTGAAGCGTGTCTTCCTTCAGTTTCCACTTTAGGCCAAGAACCTTGATATTATCCTCTTTGCAAGAGTCAGGTACTTGTTTTATAAATTCTTCGGAGTTGGAACTCCAATCCCTAAGATTCATGGATAGTTGGTTGAATATCTCTTTGGAATCCTTTTAAAGTTGAAGTACTTCCTTCACTGTTTTTGTTCCAGTGACAACATTATCCACATATATGTCTTTAGTTAATTTTTTAACCTGTTCATTATCTGAAGTTTGTAAGTGTAATCTGATTGTTGCATTTAGCAAAAATGGGCTTGATATAACACCAAACGGAACTCTTGTAAATCTCAAGTGAAGTAGATTATCTTCTGTAGCGGGTTTCTTTGTATCCTTTAACCATAGGAATCGAGTTACATCTCGATCCGGTTTATTGAGAGCAATCTGTAAGAACGCCTTCTCGACGTCTGCACATAAACCTATTGGTTGACATCTGAACTTTATAAGTAATCCAGTCAGATCCTCCAACATCATGGGTCCGCAATACAAACATTCATTTAAGCTTTTATTGTCCTTTGTTTTAGATGACGCGTCATAGGCAATTCTTATAGGTTTGCCAGGTACCTTTACCCCATGGTGTGGAAGGTAATGAACTGGATGTCCTACTGCTTGATCTCTCAAATCAGGTACGACTTCAATTATTCCCTTCATCATTTGATCCTTTAATGTTTCTTCATAAGCCAATAGTGTGGATGTATCTAGCCGCTTCAATAAGTTAACAAGTCGACCATAAGCTAACCCAAAGTTGACATTCAGAGTAGGAGGGTACTCAATCCAGGGCCAGGATACGAAGTACCTGTTATCTATATATTTAGTAGTTTCGTTGAATCTTTTTACAGCCTCATCTTCTTGATTTTCCCTCGGAGAATCGTTTATGCCAATGGATTCAAGTTCCCATAGGCTCTTCATATTAGACTGAATCAGTGGCAGCTCAGGTTCGTTGAATAACATATTCACATTAGGCTGGAGGTATGTCACCACTGATAGATAGTTCGTGTATAGGACTGGAATCCATTTTCCCGCTTAGTATCCATCCGAGGTCAGACTGTACCAAATACAAGTTTTCCTTTAGTTTAATTTTCTGTTCTGCTATAAGTGAGAAGTAATAATCATTGCCAATCAGTATGTCCACTTGGTCTTGTAGAGAACCATCATCAGCTAGTTTTAATTTATTTTCCCAGTGACTGAGGTCTTGATGAGGATATGGGACACTATGTGATATCACTGGTACCACATTAGCAAATAGAGTGATTATCTTATCCACTCTTGTTCTCAACTGCACTCTAACCACAGGACTGTCTATTTCTTTAGGAAGCATTCATCCAAATGTGAATACAGTTAGTGTACTTTCTTCTTCAAACTTTAGATTAAGATTCTTTGCAGATTTCTGTGTGATGTATGTTCTTTGGCTTCCAGAGTCTAATAGAACTCTGCATGGAATTTCCTTAGAAAATTCTCCTACTTTATTAGCAGTAACTACTGCCGTTTGTAGGACTGTGAGTCCCTTATCTCTTGTGTACAGGACATTGGTTGTCTTGACTCACTTTTGAGTACACTGGAAATTTTAACAGGACATAAAGCCCGGTTATGACCTAATTTATTGCAATGACAACATTCTCTTTTGTTTCTACAATCTAAATAAGAGTGTCCTATTGTAAGACAACCATAGCATCTATTTTTTAATAGGGATTTTCTTTCTTTTATTTATTTGAATTTAGTGCATTCATCGTTGTAGTGTGACTCCTTACAGAAGATACAACGAAGTTTAGACTTCTTCTTAGGTGGTTCCTCCTTTCCCTGGAATTTTCCAGAATAACTTGTATATTTTTGCTTGGTCCCGTAGTTTCTCTGGGAAATATTTCCTTTGTTCTGTGTAGGGTAGTATCGAGCCTTTCCCTAATTGTTTTCATGACCTTTCTGTTGTCTCCTTTGGTCTTCTTTTCTCCATTACCATAAACCTCAAGTGGTTATGGTTAATATTTTCACCCATTGAATCCAAAATTCTCAAATGTTTTTCAATTTCAGTTAAAACTCTTCGACAATCTAATACAGTTTTGCTTGCTGGTTTTATTCTATAGAGTGAGGAGTAGTGTGCATCAACCACTTGAGATTGTTTCCCATATCTTTCTTTCAAAGATTGTATAGCTATAGAATAATTTTTATTTGTAATCTCTAACCCATCTATCACTCCCTTGGCTTCCCCCTTTAAAGAATTCTTCAGATATAATAATTTGTCAATGTCTGGCAAATTCCGATTATGAATATTGGAACTGAATTGGTCCCAAAATTGATGCCAATGGAGAATGTCACCTTCAAACTGTGGTAACTCTAATTTTGGCAACTTCCTCGATAAGAAACTTTCCTCGTTCTTGTTGTTATTTGTCATTGAATTTTCACATTCTTCAATTTTCACTTTGAGTTCGCAGTAGTTTTCTTCAGCTTCCAGCTGGATTGCAGAGATGGCAGAGATCTCATCCACTTGTGGTTCTTTAACGAGTCGAAAATAGTTGTTTAGTTCCCTCTCCATTCGTTGGAGACAGGTATGAAGTTTAGAGGATACTACTCTTGCTTCATGCAAGGTTAAGTCATTCATTGCATTAGTGAGTTTGCTAGTTGTATTCCGAGCACATTCAGATAGAGTTTTTATTTTATCACATAGACTGCGGAGAATAAGGAGCATGGCCTCTTCCATATTGACGTTCTGTAATGTAATATAACAATATACCATCATAGGCACAGCTCATGCCATGACAAGTTCTAAGTATTATTTACTGAAATAGTTCTGATTGCTTATTTGATCACACCTCATACATACATACAGGATATTTTAAAATTTTAAATAGGTATTAAAATTTTCCTTAAATCAGAATTTCAGAAATTCAACTTCCCTTTCATGGAACTGGTTCGCTATCAAAGAGATAATCATCTCCTTTCAGAATTACTATCAAGTGTTGTGAGACTAGAACGCTCCTAACATAATTACTCAACCACCGAGGGCACCTTATTACGAGGGTCAAACTGAAAGTTCTTAGAACTGGCCACTTATAAACAATATAATAAAAAAATAATTCTAAAATTTGAAAATAGAACTCTTTGCCAATATTACTGAGTATATATTTCATTCATTTATCATTTGTTTTACGATTTGGCGGCAAATTGAAAATTGTCTGTGTCACGTTAACATGAATTTAACACGAGAAAATTTTCGTGCAATGATTATTTATGACTTTCGATGTCATTTAAGTCAACAAGAAAGTTATGATAGACTACGATTGGCCTTTCACGATAAAGCCCCATCTCGTGCGACTGTTTACAACTGGTTTAATGAGTTTAAACGTGGTCGCACTAATCTCACTGATGATTTACGTGAAGGACGGCCTTCTACGGCGACGACTGAAAATAACATCTGTGTTGTGCGGCGTATGATAGAGACTGACAAAAGAGTGACCTATCAGCAGATTCGGACAAGCTTAGGCATCGGTATGAGTCAAGTGCACAAAATCCTCCACGAACATTTAGCGGTCAGGAAGCTTTGCGCCCGGTGGATACCTCATAATTTGACTGAGGCTCAAAAACTCCATCGTGTGGATTGGTGCCGTAAAATGATTGAAAGATTTAACGGAGGTGACTCTAATGCTGTGTTCGACATACTAACAGGTGACGAAAGCTGGATTTACTGTTATGATCCTGAAACCAAAAGACAATCTGCTCAGTGGGTGTTTCCTTTCGAGGAGTTGCCAACTAAAGTGAAGAGAGATCGAAGTGCGGGAAAAAAAATGGTGGCCTCGTTCTTTGGAAGGATAGGTCATTTCGTAACAATTGTGTTAGAGGATCAAAAAACAGTTTCTGCAGAATGGTACACTACCAATTGTTTGCCACTTGTCTTGGAAAAAGTTCGAGAGAAACGACCTCGCAGTAGGATCCTCCTTCACCACGACAACGCCTCGTCGCACACAGCCCAGCGAACGATCGACTATTTGGCGACATCAAACGTTGAATTACTGGGTCACCCGCCGTATAGCCCCGACATCGCGCCTTGTGATTTTTATTTATTTCCAAAAATTAAAGAAAAACTTAAAGGAAAGCGGTTTATGAATGCTGAAGAAGCGGTGGCTGCGTATCGCGATGCCATTGAAGAGACCCCTAAGGACGAGTGGGCAAAGTGCTTTTCCCAGTGGTTCCATCGCATGCAGCGGTATATTGACGTGAATGGACAATATTTTGAAAAGATATAATAAAACTAATAACTGGCTAATGTAATCAGTTTTTGATTTTCTAAGAACTTTCAGTTTGACCCTCGTAATCGTAGAATAATTAATGGGCATGATGAGGAAATATGTTCTTATATAATGTGTCTTTAGATGACAGACACTACTAGGTACTTATAAAGTACAAGAATTTATAATCTCTCTTTAATTATTTATTTTTAAGTATTGAAGACACCGCTGCCTAGTCAGCAGTGCTTCTGCTTGTGTCTTAGACAAATGTTTGTATTTGCCATGTGTACCCAAAGTACTCATACACAGTATGTATTGTCTACAGAGGTCCTCAATACTAACTTAGTTGGTCAGTCTAGGACCAAATGACCATGCAAGAGATGTCCAATCAAACATTTATCTATTGCAAATAAGGTAGCATGTATACTAATCCAATGTTATAAGATTATAAACTATTATTTATTTAATTATTTAAACTTTATGCACCTCACTTGAGATATTGTTTTAGTTATAACTCCAACAGCTATTTCTTTAACTGTAGGCAGTTTAATTCAATCCACCTTCTTTCGGTGATAATTACCTCTGATAACTAATATAATTCAGGTCTTTTTGAAAGGCTAAGTACACAGCTTTTGTCATGTAGATACCTATTTATTCCTACAAACAGTTTATTTAATTTCCCTATTGTTGTCGTACAATCTACATAGGATTTTAGTTCTTAACACTGGTTGTAGGTAAGTTTGAAGTAAGTTAAATTTATTTTTCGTAGGACGCTATACCTGCCGACATTGATTTGATAAAATGGTAGACTATAATTTGTGTAATAATTCTTTATGATAATTCACGCAACACGCTATATCTATAGTCAAGACAAATATACCCTTTCTCTTACCGATTACATGTAAATCTAAGTTTCACAGAGTATTTACCAATTTCAGTTTCACAAGTATTCTAAGAACTTTGAATTGAACACAAATTTGAAATAGTACTCAATACACATCTAAACTATACTGACCTTTTATTAATCCAAGTACACTTATTTTATTTCCCGACGTGGGGTACACCAATAAGTCGTAGATAATTTTGAAATTTCACAAACTCTGATACTGTTAAACTTTTTTGAAAACACAGACTTGAACTTTTCGCACAGGAAGCTCAAGTACAAATTGCAAGGGGGTTTCAAGCCTTTACAGTCGTTTACTTGATCATATTTGTTCTACTTCCTGTTCATAATATTTACCCATTTAAAAACTTGTGGGTCATATCTTTGTAAACTTATGAATATTAATGATAGAATGCCTTAAATAATTTGTAAACGAATAAATAAACAATATCACTTAATTTATTTCACAAACAAAGAAATAAATTTATCGTCTTTAATTCATTTCAGCAACAAGTAACGCCATCTAGTGTGTTTGTTGTATCGATCCATCACTTCCAGATGTTCACAACACCTACTTATTTACCTGTGATAGTTAATTCTTAGAGAATTACATTGAGAAATATTCGATAATATTTATTTAGTATTTATTTATTTGTAACATCAGAGTCAATATCTGCGAATCGTGTATCAATTCTATTCAACACTTTAGCATAGGTATTTCCCTCCAACTTTGACACGATACGATAAGTTTTACTAAAGCGCTTACAGATGGCAGCACTGACAAGAACTCGACCAGTTAAATATTGTTTACATGAATTAAATGATTTCTCTCGGATCCCAGCATCTCCACCATGTCGCGTAGTCGCGGCGACGCCAGACCGCCCCATCCATCGGGTCAGGACGTGCGAGCTGGCCAGGCTCACCGTCCGGCCCGTTGGTGGATGACGCGACGCAGCGATGCCGCGACGCCGCGACGGGAAAAGTTATTTGGTTGTTTTTGGATAGTTGTATGTACCTGGGGTTTGTTCCGAGAGAAATCTTCATTACTTTGGGAGGTTTGCTTCGCGTAAATCGGCTTTAGTTCTTACCAGCACGTACCATGATTCAGCTCGCCATCTGTAGTTAAAACGTACACTGATTCCCACCATTCTGCATATTGCAATATACCTAACCTCACACCCAAACGTTTGGTGTCTTAGGTGCGAGGCTACGTACAACATAGAAATATCTTACACGTACATTTATCTATTATAATTAATTAGTCAGTTACATGTTAATGACAGCCAAGTCTGTCAATTACCTTTTGCTATCTCTGGCAGCCAAGTCTGCCAATTACTCTAGGTGCACCACAGAACTATTTAACTTTGTTATAGAGACTTCGTATTGCAGCACCGAAGGTCTCCTATAACAGACTGATCACGGCCTTTCGCCCAGTCTAACACTCACGAGGTTTTCGCATTGAAGTATCGAAAGACCTCTGGCAGCCAAGTCTGCCAATTACTCTGGGTGCACCACAGAACTATTTAACTTTGTTATAGAGACTTCGTATTGCAGCACCGAAGGTCTCCTATAACAGACTGATCATGGCCTTTCGCCCAGTCTAACACTCACGAGGTTTTCGCATTGAAGTATCGAAAGACCTCTGGCAGCCAAGTCTGCCAATTACTCTGGGTGCACCACAGAACTATTTAACTTTGTTATAGAGACTTCGTATTGCAGCACCGAAGGTCTCCTATAACAGACTGATCACGGCCTTTCGCCCAGTCTAACACTCACGAGGTTTCCGCATTGAAGTATCGAAAGACCTCTGGCAGCCAAGTCTGCCAATTACTCTGGGTGCACCACAGAACTATTTAACTTTGTTATAGAGACTTCGTATTGCAGCACCGAAGGTCTCCTATAACAGACTGATCATGGCCTTTCGCCCAGTCTAACACTCACGAGGTTTTCGCATTGAAGTATCGAAAGACCTCTTAATATAACTGACCTCCAAGAACATTAGAAACTTTCATAAAGTTAAGAATCTCAAGTTTATGCATTTAGATGGGAACCTCTACACTATTGTCTTAGTGCTACCACTTAGCTTATATTAGATGAGCCGCCACCATGCTGGACGCCTCCATCAAACACCAATCAGTTTACTTTGCACTTATTAAATTCTACTAAGGCTATTGATGTAGTTCAATTGACTCAAAATGAAGCGGCAAACGCCACAGACAACATAGAGCACATAACCATAAACTATAAATACTCTGACTAGTTTATTACAAGTCTTTTGGCCTAACAATATTAATTTGACTCTGCTACCTTTTTACTTCGCGAACTGCGCGACAGATACTGATAATACAAGCGGCTTCCCCTCCGAATAATGCGCCAGTGCGCGCTGGCTCAGGAGAGATTGTTTCGCCATAATATAGGTCTGCTCACACATAGGCGACCATTTCCAAGTCACCTCTTTTTTAGGGATTTTCGGTAATAGATTCGTGCTATAAAGGATAGGATAGTTTTGGGTATGAAGGAGATGAGCTATCGAGTTGCTGTTTTCGGTAATAGATTCGTGCTGGGGTGAACCATTGCAAGATAAAGTAAAAATCGCAAAAAAAAAGTCGCAAAATCGAAAATCCCTTGTATTCGGCTGAGCTCGTCTCAGGAATTCAACTTGTTTTATGATCTGGGTCATTTACCCCTGTTACGCAAATATCGTCCAAGAAGACTACACACCTCGGCACCCCGCGCAGAGTCTCTTCCAAAGTTTCTGAAACTTTACCAGATAACATGATAAACCCATATGGTGTACGTCGATACGCAAATGTGTACGCCTATGTGTGTTGTTATCGCAGTGTAAGGTTGTGAGTGTTGCAGATGCTACCTATGCATTGCTCGTAGGCATGCTTTATTCAATTTTTGTAAACTTTACCCCCGCTGAGGTTTGAAAAAAATTCATCGATGCGTGGTAACGGATAATAGTCCCTTTTTAATTTTGGGTTAATCGTTATTTTATAATCCCCACAAATCCTATTTTCTCCGTTTTGTTTAACTATGGGTATGGTGTTCTATAGTCGCAGTATTCGACACGGTAAATAGAACCGTCCGCCGCCAAGCGGCCTAACTCCCGTTCGACTCGCGCGCGAAGTCGTAGGGGCACCGGTCTGGCTCGCACATAAGCCGGTTCCTTATCACTAAGCTGTAGTTGAATAGGGCGCTTACATATGCCTAACTTGTCACTAAAAACCTCTGGGAATTCTTTACGTAGTTGGTTCACCGATTGATCATCGTTGATTTCATTTATGTTTATTTGAGTTATAATCAAAGCACGCATCCAATCGCGCCCCAATAACGGCCGAGCCCCACCTCACCCCACCTTTAATAAGATCTCACAGTAATATCTCTAAAACTTACTTTGACCTCAATCTAACCTCGTGACTCAATTGCTGAACTCGAATAACTACGTAGAATTAAGTTATCCGTTACAATGTTCTTATTCAAAAATAAATTCTTATACGTTACTTCACTATCCCGATCCCGGTATGAACTTCACATTCAACCTCCTGATTATCGATCGACAACTTAATAAAATAAGGATTGTTACCTTTGCATGTCAACTGCATATTGAACATTTCCTCGTCCGAACCCTCACTCACGTAATTCTGCCGATCATCATTAGCGCGTACTGATTTGCACATCACTGTTAGGTGTCCTTTTTCGCCACAAATATCACAATTGTAATTTTTCAAAACGACATTTCTCAGATGGACACACATCTACCATCTACCACAGCGCCCACAGGCACCCGCGCTTGCTCCTGGCGCTTCCCGCTTACCACGCGCGGCACCGGCAGCGCCCGCGTGGCCCGCTCGCCCGCCCCGCGTGTAATGCAGGCCACCGCTTCCCGCACTGGCCATCGCTTCCGATGAGTCTCCCGCCGTAACTGAACCGCTGACCTCGGCATGTTTGTCCGCCGCCTCCAGTGCGAGCGCCAGCTCGACTGCCTCCCTGTATTGGATATTTCTTTCGGCGAAAATCTGAGACCTCATGGCCTCACACGCTAGTCCCGAAACAAATTGATCCCACAAATGTTCCTCGAGATTCGATCCAAAATTACATGTCGTTGCCAAACGGTTCAGATTTGTCAGGTAGTCCGTCAACGATTCGCCTGTTTTCTGTCGACGTAACCGAAATACCTACGTGTCGTTCCGCGATTTCGGACCGCTGTGGTTCCAGGTGCTCTGCCACCAATCTCACCAACTCATTGAATGATTTAATCTCTGGGTGGGCCGGTGAACACAGATCGCACATTAATGTATAAGTTGCTTCACCTACAATCGTGTATATAATTAACAATGGAACGTGGAGGTCGTCTTTTACCTCATTTAGCAAAATATACTGCCTATAGTGTATCCAATAGTTTAACTTTTGACAGATCACGCACATAAAGTTTACAAATAATTTTTGATACAATGTCATAGATATATAATAGAAGATACGAAATAAGGTCACGTGACGTGAAGCCAAATGTTTCCCTAAAATGGCGTCGCCCCGCCTACTGCAAATAGTGTTGTAATGTATGGATGATGGTGCCCATATCGATAAAAAAACTATACTGGCAAATTTGTATGTAAAGGTTATACATTTCTTTTGAAACAAAACATTAATAACATATCTACTTTTTGTTTATCATTCATCTAACTACGACTAATATCGGACATAAGTACTCAAACCACACATTAATCCTTCACACGCCGGTCAGTTTAGGGGACGCAGAGGTACAAACTACATTTCATCTCATTGCATTACAGCCACGGAAGAAAGCTAGTATTTTATATAATTCATACGACATAGCCGACTTCAGGCAAATCACTCACATCGTTTTTTTTTGTGAAGATCTCTATAAAGACAATTGAGAATTTACTAGAATTTTAGAAAACTTCAACAAAAATAAATGTGTGCCGACTAAGCTCACAATTTTCTGAACATCGTTTGTTATCCTACTAATATCATAAAGGTGAAAGTTTGTTACTGTTATTATGTTATTAATGTTTATATATTTAATCAGGCAGGCAGTTGCTACAACTAACAGTTGGCTGTATCCAGTGTTTCTACGTAATGTTGTCTTTTCTATTACTTAGTAAAGTAATTATTAAAAAACATCGGTTGTACTAAAACGAAAGTAATGATATAATGCTTGCAACCCTTGGGTTGTGCTGATTCCAAAAGCTTGTATCCCGCTAATTTTTAATTGCGATTAAAGCTTAAGAAATGAGCACAACCCAAGCCAAGCAAGGGTTGAAAGCATTTGTAAATAGATATCCAGTTTTTTCTTGAATTGGTTAACAGTTTGTGCCGATATGATGTCATCAGGAAGCTTTTTCCACTCTCTAACCAAAATGCTTCTTCAAGATAAAAGTACTGAACAGATTTTGATTGGTGAATAGGGTACTTTTTGCAGTGATAACAAAGTCAAAGTCAAAAATCATTTATTCTGTATAGACCATTAATACGGCACTTAGAAAACATCAAAAAAAAATAATTAAACGAATGTTTGGCAAATGGTCCTGAGAAGACTCCGGCAAGAAACTCAGCGGATATTTTAATCACTAGTCATGAATGGGTCTGGGTTTCAAGATAAGAAATAAACAATAGCAAAATAAAACAATGGTTACTCATTAGGAATTAATAATTTATTCATTAAGGAATAATATCAATTTGGTTAGCAAATGTTTCGGACACATGTTTCGAATGTTTTTTTTTACGTAGACCTTATATCTTGAATCCAAATAAATTAAAATCACAGCTTTTATTAATAATTATTAATTTAATAATTAATTTATCGTGATTTTCAAAGATTTTTCTCCATTAAAAATTTGAATATATAAATATAATCATTCTCGGGCTTAACTTTATGGATTAAATTTTGTTGAATGATTGCTGTATTCCTGATAATTTGAATTAAGCTGAAGACGGCGATTTAAATTAAGCCGCCTGTTTTTTTTTTCAATTATACTGATTGTGTATTGCTGCCTTGAACCATGTAAAAGTCCATTACACTCATCACATTATAAAGATCTTGTCAATTTCGTGGCTAGGAAGCCTGCTATGTGCAGACAGTTTCGCCCCTATGCTTCAAAACTTGCCGAGAAAGAAATTCTGGAAACCCAGCACATTCTCCAATAATCTCCAATAGCACCTTCATTAGCAACTAAATTTTGTTTCTTCAAATCTTCAATTATATTTTGGAATGTAAGAACTTTCTGCTTTAACCTGCGGCTTTGATTGAGGACCTTTATTTTTATTTGCTGTATCTTCACTTGCCTCGATAACTGCCGCATTTTTTCTTTTGTTTGTCCTGAAAGTAATATAACATTATATTTATAAGTATAATATGACTGTTGAAGAGTTTTTAATGGTTGGAATTTCATACTGTTTGTTTGTGGTTGATGTTTTAAAAAGAAAATGTCAGTATGACACATTTGAATTTAAATGTTTTTGGAAGTAGTGAAAATAAATGATACGAAAGGTTTTTGATTTTGTAATAAAAAGATTTGCTGTATCTTCACTTGCCTCGATAACTGCCGCATTTTTTCTTTTGTTTTAGCAGCCAACACCTGAAAGTAATATAACATTATATTTATAAGTATAATATGACTGTTGAAGAGTTTTTAATGGTTGGAATTTCATACTGTTTGTTTGTGGTTGATGTTTTAAAAAGAAAATGTCACTATGACACATTTGAATTTAAATGTTTTTGGAAGTAGTGAAAATTAATGATACGAAAGGTTTTTGATTTTGTAATAAAAAGATCATGGATCATTTTATTTGGAAATAAGTTTTGTGTAGTTTTTTTAAAGTTGTGATATTTTAAATTGAATTATGATGACTTGATAGGGTTTTACTAGTGAGTGTATGATTGTACTATTGTTTTACTGGATTATATAATGAATATGTAAGTAACTATAATATGAATTCAAGAATAATGATATACTGATTGATATCAGCAATATTCAAAATATGGTAACTAAAATAAAGAATTTAAATTTTGAGATTAAAGGTATGCAAATTTTGTCGAAGATTTTGAGTTCTCTACCAAAGGAGATGGCAAATTTTAGAACGGCCTGGGAATCTACACCTAGTACAGAGAAAAATATTACAAATTTGATTTCAAGGATTATTTTGGAGAAGAAATTAAAAGAAAGTCAGGAAAATTTTAAAACAATTGTTAATGTCAGTAATGACAGTTCAGAAACAAATGCAACCAAGGATGGATACAACTTTTTAGTTATTAAAACATGTTATAAGTGTGGAAAGAAAGGCCACATCGCAAAATTCTGCAGGAATAATAATTATAATAATGGATATAATAATAACAATAATGGAAATAATCAAAATTCTACAAAACCGTTACAATGTTACAAATGCTTAAAGAATGGACACCGTAATACTGACTGCAGTGAGCAACACAGTTGTATTGTTTGTAAACAGGATTCACACTACACTACATTTTGTTTAAAACGTGGAAATAACTCTGTGAGCAACTATTTTATTAATTATATGAGAACGAGCAAAGAAACAGAATTTATTTTAGACTCAGGAGCAACATGCCACATAATGATTTAAATCTTTTAGATAAAATAGAGGATTGTTCACAGCGAATTATGACTGCTGATGGCAATATACATTTGATTGATAAAATTGGAAAAATACAGTGCAATATAAACAAAAATAATCTTACTTTTAACGATGTTCTGTTTGTACCAGGAATGAAGAAAAATTTAATTTAAATTTCTAGATTAACAAATAATGATTGCAAAATTGTATTTTTCAGAAATCAATGTGAGGTGCGAGATGCATAGTAACGTCTGCTACCTTACTGGAGTTAAGAGCAGTGACGGTCTGTACTGCGTGAGACTATCTGTGCAAAGATATGCTGTACGAGATATGAGGTCAGTCGAGCTTAACACATTCAACTCTATTAATTTGGTAAATAACTTAAACTTTTGGCATCGTGCTTTAGGTCATACTCCGGTTTCGAAAACTAAAAATTTAGTTACAGGTATTGACATTAAAAGTAACAAGGAAGTGGACGCCTGCGAAGTCTGTATCAAAGCTAAGCTTTGCAGAAAACCGTTTTTAACTGAAAGGCATAGAGCAAGCAAACCATTAGAAATTATACATAGTGATATTTGCGGACCAATAGGAACGGAATCCTGGGACGGTTATAAATATTTTATAACCTTTCTAGATGATTATACACATTTTATAAAAAAATATTTATTAAAAACAAAGGATGAAGCGTTTTCAAAAATAATTAATTACATTAATTTATGTGAGAATCATTTTAATGCAAAAGTTAAAACTTTTCGGTGCGACAATGGTGGTGAATACACCAGTAATAGGTTCAGAAAATATTGTGAAGACAAAGGCATAAAGTTAGATTATACTATTCCAATATTTAATTTCAATATAATGGCAAAGCAGAACGGTTAAATAGAACAATTATGGAAAGAACAAGATCTTTGCTATTTGAATTTTATTTACCAAAAATTCTATGGAGCGAAGCTGTTTTAACGGCAGCTTATCTAACTAATAGGTGTTCAAATACAGTTACTGCGAAAACACCAGCTGAGTTGTGGTTCAATAGAATTCCAAATTTGAAACATTTAAAAATATTTGGTTCGTTGGCATATTACAAAATAAACACAAATTTAGGTAAACTTGATTCTAGATCAAATAAAGGGTTACTAGTAGGATACACTAATAATGGTTAAAAATTTGGAACGCAGTTAACTACAAAATTTATTATTCAAGAGATGTTAGTTTTATCGACAATTTTCAAGAAATACAAAAGTATTTAATTGAATGCAAAAGATTTTCTGGAAGAACTTGAAGATATAAACAATGATAATAATTTGGAAAATAACTTACAAAACGGCTATACATTTGAGAGGGAAAGTACAAATATGGAAGAGAGAAGTAATGAGTCACTTGTTGGAGAATCTCATGAAGAAGATGAAGAGAATTTTGAAGATAGCCGTGAAGAAGAATTTTTACATGAAGAGAATTTTGAAGATAGTCGTGGAGAAGAATTATTGATTGGAGAGAATAATAATAATAATAGTGCTTTGATAGAAGATTATAATGAGAACATAAGAAGTGAAGAAGCCTTTGTGGAAGGAGGAGATTCTTTTGAAGATGCTGAAGAAGAAGCAGTTGCTGTTGATGATAATAATGTTGAGTTGAATATTGAACCAGTTATTAGAAGAATTTTACCAGAGAGAGATAGACGTTTGCTAACGAGATTGAAGGATTATGATTTAGAAAGTTCGGTTTTAACATATAGTGAAGCAATACAGAGTGAAGAGAAAGATTTATGGGAGAAAGATATCAAGGAAGAAAAAGATTCTTTGGAAAAGAACAAGACGTGGGAAATTATGGATAGATCAGAAGCAAAGAATAAGAATATTATTACCAGCAAATGGGTTTTTACAATAAAACCAGGAGGAAGATATAAAGCTAGATTAGTTGCGAGAGGTTTTTCACAAAAGTATAGTGTAGATTATAAAGAAACGTATAGTCCAGTGGTTAATATTACGAGTGTACGTTTATTGTGGTCAATTGCGGGACAAAAAGGTTACAGAGTAAAGCAATTTGATGTTAAAACTGCGTTTTTATATGGTGATTTAGAAGACGATATTTTTATGGAGGTTCCGTTAGGGTACAATCTAAATATAAATAAAGTTTGTAAACTCAAGAAGAGTTTATACGGTCTTAAACAGGCGCCGCTTATGTGAAATATTAGGTTGACAAATTATTTGAAGAAATTAGGTTTTATACAATTAAAACAAGATCCATGTTTATTTGTTTGTAGGGAAAAAGAGATTTATTTAGCAATTTATGTCGATGATGGACTCTTAATTGGAAAAAATGAATCGGAATTAAATAGAATTATAACGGATTTAGAAAAAGAGTTTGATGAGAAAATTTGATAAGGTTGAAAAGTTTATTGGTATTGATATTTCTGTTAAAGAGAATCTAATTAAAATATATCAAAACACATATATTGAACAACTTTTACAAAGATTTGGTTATTGTTTCTGCGGGGGATGCGAAATTGAATACTAATGCGATGACCAAAAATTTTGCGATATAAATTTTGAAAAAATTGCATATGGCGGCACGATGTGTGAAAACCGTGAATATAATAAATTATACTTATTAATTTGATTGGCAAGACAAACCCATGGGAATAATTTTGAACTGCCGGGATTATGAACAAATGCAGTTCAGTGAAGGATGTGAATGCACAATACCTGTTGTCTGATGAGTGGCGAAGATGGCGTCGCGCGTCTTCTGTTCTGCGGTGCGGAGTGCTAATCAGCAGCTATCTAAGTCCATACACAATCACGGGATCACACTTAGTTTGACGAATTAACACATATAAGTTTTAAGATGCAGAGCGCTGCGATATAACGCTATTGTTTTTCGACTCACACGACGGAAGTGAAGATGTCAAGCAATTAGTCTTGTATATCCGTTAGGAAACGGTGCAGTCGACCTTGCATTGCGATATTGTGCGGGAGTGGGAAAGGGGTGGGACGATTGCTTGCCATTCAAATTATTTTGACGCGTTTATGATGATTGAAATTAACAGAAAAAAATCCGCGCAACCAGTTATAGTGATCTTAAAGAAGGTGTTCATCCTGATATTTTGATTGATACACATCAAGAGGGGAAGAGTAACATTAGTGATGTGCATCAATACAGACAGCTTGTGGGATCTCTTTTATATTTAGTTAACAGAACTAGATTGGACATTTCATTTCACGTACGTTATTGTAGTAGGCATCAGGAAAGTCCTAATTTATATGATTTTGGTAATATTAAAAAAAAAATTTGGTTTATTAAAAATTCAATTTCTTCGGGTATTCAATATTCACAGGGGAGTGATACACTCAGAGCTTACTGTGATGCAGATTTCGCTAGCGACCCGGATACTAGGAAAAGCACGACTGGGTTCATAATTATGTACAGCGGTGGACCGATACATTGGTGTTCGCGTAAACAGTCTGTCACTGCTCTTTCTAGTACAGAGGCTGAATACATCTCAGCAGCCGAGTGTATTAAAGATTTGCTGTATGTTCAAAGTTTGTTCAGAGAATTAACGGGTAAAACTCCTAAAACTGAGTTGTATGTGGATAATCAATCGGCAATTGTTTTGATTAAAAATGGAATTTTCAATAGACGGAGTAAACATATTGATGTTAAATATCATTTTATTAAAGAGAAAATTGAGGAAAAATTAATTGAAATTTATTATTGTCAAACAAATTTAAATATAGCAGATATTTTAACTAAAGGACTAGAAAGAACAAAGTTTTTACGTTTAAGGAAGTGCATAGTGAGTGATCAATGAACTAGAGTGACTATTGATGATTAGCATAATGGTGAATAATTTTCAATAGGTTTAAGTGTTTTGGTCTTTAATTCCAAATTTAGTTTTAATTGTTTTCTTATTATAGATATAGTTGTTGGTGATTATTTGAAAGTTATTAAGGGGGGTTTATATTTAATATGTATTTATATATAGGTGATAGGTAGGGAATTATTTATGGGTTTTATTTGAGTTAGTGACAGAGTAGTTAATTAATTTGAGATGTTAATTTAAAGTATGAAATTCAGAGGGGATATTGAAGAGTTTTTAATGGTTGGAATTTCATACTGTTTGTTTGTGGTTGATGTTTTAAAAGAAAATGTCAGTATGACACATTTGAATTTAAATGTTTTTGGAAGTAGTGAAAATTAATGATACGAAAGGTTTTTGATTTTGTAATAAAAAGATCATGGGTTTAATTTGGAAATAAGTTTTGTGTAGTTTTTTTAAAGGTGTAGTTTTTTTTTATTTGCAGAGGCCAAATAGATACTTACTGGAAAAAGAGTGGGCACCACATCATCTTTCAGGCGTACCACATCTAATATTTTATTCATATAATGTAATGTTTCAAAATGCTGGGAACATATTCTTATGATTGCTCCTGGTTTTATGTTTTCTTTACCTATGGTATCCATCCAAAGCTTTTTAAGTGTTTCATTTATTGGAAATCTGTAATAAAGAGCAAACTAAAATGAATAATTCTAGACCATTCATTACTGAATACAAAAAACTTTTGACACATCACTTTTGTTACATTGACTTTACTGATGAGATGATACACATTGAAGATGATTAATGCGTCCAGATAATTTTGGAATAAGTTTACCTCTCAGAATACATGAATACAGTTTTATCGATAGTTAATACATAAACAGGTGAGAAACAACACTACTTTGAAATGTAAACAATGCAAATGTTTTCTTGTTTTGATTGAATTTACAAAATGTAATCAGTATTACAGTAAATATCGGGAAATCAAATCTAAAATCCTAATTACTTATTTACAAGAAGTAATCCATGCGAAAATATGCCATAACATCGAAAAATGGAAACTAACCTGAAAAATGACAATCCCCGTCATTCCATCGAGAATTCGAATTGAATCCTCTGATACGACACTTTTTCATGTTGTTTACCGTTTACTTAACCTCTTAAATGGGACAATATGCACCCAAACTAACACACTTCAATAAAAAACTGAAAATTAACAGCGAATGTCGTGAAACTGACGTCTTAAGTACTTATGAAAGTGCATTTTAGTCTATGGAAAGTGCAATCCTAAAATGGCAGATGTGCTTCAAGGCGGAGCTTGGTGACGTCACAGAGTAATGTCAACAGAAATTTGAGTGTGATGACATACATTGTAAACCTGTGTTTTTTGCTTTGACTCAGGTACTCCAGCGTACAACACTTTCGGCCTTTATTGTATTTTATATACACCTTCTCTTGTACATTCACAAAGTTTTAATCCGTGGGTACACCAAGTAATCTAGCACAGTCGCATACTTACCCCCAAGTCGAAACTCGAATTCAAATCCATGTGCTAAGTCGTTGGCGGAAACTGCGTAATCGCCAGAAGAGAGAAAAAAAAAAAAAGACATACATTGTATTTGCTTTGCATTCGTAAATCATGGCGTGTTAGAATGAGATAGATATGTTTTTGTTACTGAGGTTCATATTTGAACCATATTTGCATAACCAAGAATTATATATGCAACTTAGGGCCTATCTTCTATTCTTCCTATATCTATGTACAATGTACTACAGGGAATACTGTACTTCATGGAGATGTGTCGTAATTAATGACCACAGACTATAAAAACGGTTTTGAAATAAATCGATTATTGATTATATTAATAAAACATACAATAACATTATTGTGATTATATTTTATATAAAATCACGTACATAATAAATAGTAAATTACGATATTAGTGCGTAAAGATGGTTATAACATGCGAGGCGGAATTTCAGCCCGACCCGAAGGCGAGGGCTTGAACCGACTAAAACCGCACGCCGTCTCGGGTCTGCAGACGCCGGGGTGTAAGGTTGCCCATAGAGCATATCCCTCGCACCCCGACTGACCCTGGGCCATCTCCGGTTTCGAGATGGCCCCCTCGGGTTTGGGAACCACGGTGTCCCCGTCTTGCCCCGGTTCGGGGGAGGGGCGCTAGTCGCCCCACAGTTAAGTTAGTTAAGCGACCTCCGGCGCCTGAGTCGCCTGCGACGCGCGGCGAGCATGTTGCGGGCTCGGCGGGCCGGGAGAGTTCTTAACCTCTCCCGGGCGCGCTCCGCCATCTCCTTCGCGAGCATTACATGCTCGCAGAAGGAGGTGGCGGCGGCCCACGCGCTCGCGCTCCGCACCATTACCGCAATCATGCTGCCGAGCGAGAGGACTCCCACCCCGATGGCTGCCACGAGGTCACGCCTCGGCACCTCCCACGCCGGGCAGTCCACCAGCGTGTGCAGCCCTGAGTCCTCGCTCGCGTCACAGTGATGACACTCAGGCGTTGGCTCCTTCCTGATCCGATGCATGGTGGGTATGTGGTCGCAGCACTAGTGGGACCGGTGAGTGTCACGCGGTGCTGAGACGACAATCCTCTTCTGATGAGGCCGTCAAGCTGAGTGCCACCATTGTTGACATGGTACGTGTGTGTAATGGTGACCCTCTTTCCTGAGACTTTACCTTCAGCTTACCATCAGGCGAGGTGAAGTCAAATTGGCGTGTCCTAAATAAAATAAAAAATTAAAAAACAGATATGTAAAATTGTAAAAAAAGCATTATTATGTTACTTACTGCTACGGAACCCTTCATGGGCGAGTCCTACTCGCACTTGGCCGCTTTTTGTTTTTTCTCCAACACTCGCCCAGTTTTGAGGAGTTACTTTTTCACACGCATTTTTAGTAAATCCAGCATTTTTCTTGCGGTGAAAGGAGGAGTTGTATTGTTCCTCGCAGCATATCCTTTAACTTGAGCCCAGATCATTTCAATTGCATTGGCAGTGATATGGGGGAATTCTGAGTACGCGCGGACGGTATGCCCATGCTCTGCTGCCATTTCATCTATTACGTATCGTTTTGGCAGCTTCTTTGTTTTTAGTATCTTTACTAACTCTACTTTTAGTAGGGACTCGTCCAACTCCTCGCCATTGTCACGGAGCCAGTTTATGCTTTCATGTTTTTTGTTGGCCTGCGTTGGCATTTTATTAATTTGACGAAGGTGATAGGGTGCATTATCAATAAATATTATTGATGGCTCTTCGAGTGATGTAAGCATTTCTCTGAACCACTTTTCATACACGTTCGAATTCATCTCCTCATGATAATCTCCTATTTTCTGGGATTTGAAAGCTAATAAATAGAGCGTCTGGCACAAATCCTTTTACTGTTCCTGCATGGCAAATAATCAGTCGTTTGCCTTTTCCCATTGGTACTGCAGAAGTGGAGCCATCAGTGTTGTCAGTCCAAGTATTTGACAGCGTATGATTCGCATTGAGCCAAGTTTCATCTGTGAAAACAACATTCGACCAATCTTCTATTATGTAATGCTCGCGAAGGAGGTGGCGGAGCGCGCCCGGGAGAGACTTAGAACTCTCCCGGTCCGCCGAGCCCGCAACTTGCTCGCCGCGCGTCGCAGGCAACTCAGGCGCCGGAGGTCGCTTAACGACCTCCGTCCTCCATGAGCGCAGGCCTGGGGGTGGCGGGTGAGGCCACCTGTCACCCCAGCAGAAGCAGGCCGGGACGGTGGGGCGACTAGCGCCCCTCCCCCAAACCGGGGCAAGACGGGGACTCCGTGGTTCCCAGACCCGAGGGGGCCATCTCGAAACCGGAGATGGCCCAGGGTCAGTCGGGGTGCGAGGGATATGCTCTATGGGCAACCTTACACCCCGGCGTCTGTAGACCCGAGACGGCGTGCGGTTTTAGTCGGTTCAAGCCCGACATAACCGCCCCCGCTGGTACGCGGGGGGGTATCCGAAGGGATTTCCGCACGAAAAAAAAAAAAAAAAAAAAAAAAGGTATATTTCGATGGGGGTTTGTGTTGGGTAACCTCCTCGAGTGTCGCTCCGATTCCGATCCCGCTGCAATCCGGGGGGAACGGAATCGGAGCGGCCGGTACACCCTGGGCGGCGGTCAATGGCTTCCCCTTCACCCCTTCATAGGGTTGGCATTGATCGTCGGCCAATACCCAACGTGGCGGGAACACATCGCTCTCCATACTCCTCTGCTTTCAGAGGAGACAGGATGAGCGATGCTGTTAGTGGTAAGATGGCCCAGGGTCAGCCGGGGTGCGAGGGATATGCTCTATGTAACCTTACACCCCAGCGTCTGAAGACCCGAGACGGCGTGCGGTTTTAGTCGGTGCAAGCCCGACATAACCGCCCCCGCTAGCCGGCGGGGGGGTATCCGAAGGGATTTCCGCACGAGAAATAAAAAAAAAAAAAAAGTATTAGTGCTCCAACAGTGGCAAAAGTAACAAAAGAAGGCTACGGCAGCAGTGGCATGGAACAGAATAAGCTATTTACACCAAACGGGGCAGAAATGCGACCGTGAGAGTGCCGCAAATTTTGGGAAGTGGAACCATACATACATATATATATATATATATATATATATATATATATATATATATATAAACTTTTTGACCAGTGGTCATTTCGGACTCAGGGGGTCATAACTAGACCTCCTACGAAGATTTTTTTTTAAATTCGACAGTAGTCAAGAAACCAATAGGTAGATCGATTTCATCGAAATCTACCTTTTTTTTTTTTCTCGTGCGGAAATCCCTTCGGATACCCCCCCGCCGGCTAGCGGGGGCGGTTATGTCGGGCTTGCACCGACTAAAACCGCACGCCGTCTCGGGTCTTCAGACGCCGGGGTGTAAGGTTACCCATAGAGCATATCCCTCGCACCCCGGCTGACCCTGGGCCATCTCACCACTAACAGCATCGCTCATCCTGTCTCCTCTGAAAGCAGAGGAGTATGGAGAGCGATGTGTTCCCGCCACGTTGGGTATTGGCCGACGATCAATGCCAACCCTATGAAGGGGTGAAGGGGAAGCCATTGACCGCCGCCCAGGGTGTACCGGCCGCTCCGATTCCGTTCCCCCCGGACTGCAGCGGGATCGGAATCGGAGCGACACTCGAGGAGGTTACCCAACACACACCCCGGAGCACTAATACCTAATGCTGCTGCAACACGGTCTCTAACTTGAGTCACTGGTATAAGAGGACCACCATTTCGGCTTTCCTTTTCAAAGTATTCACGAAGTCGCAAGACAAACTCTCTTGTTTGTCCTTTAAGTACTTTATTTTTGGCATTTTGACAGTAACGAAGGGAGGAACGATACGCTCAACTCAACCAAACGTGAGAATTCACAAATAAATCAATACGAAGGAATATAATTACTCAACTCGGCGTATGAAAATGTGGATTAACACTGACAACAAAATGGCGTCGCGCGCGCATTCGCAAAGTCGAATGGTTCAAGTTTACCGATTGGCATTTTGGAAACAAGTTTAACAGTTCACACGCGTATTTAACTATACGAAATTTGTTCGAAACCGCCTCGTCGCCAGTGATACCTCAGTAAAACACGGTAGTATGCGGTAACTAACTAAATGCACCTTACAATATAGGTAGGTACACATATAAACGTTGACTGAACGTCACACGTACTATGTCTATGCTTGCCCAAATATCGGAAACGAATGACCCTCTTGCAGTCAAAATGGCCGGTCACATTGGTTAAATGCACTACTCTTTAATATTGAATACAGTCTTACAACATAATAAAATTAAATAGTTTAATTATTGTATAAATATGTTTATGCTAACTATTGAAATGTAACATATACAATTACTACTAGAGGATACAACTGTAATGAATTTATGATTGTTTTACAAATGTGCCAGTAAAACAAAGTTTATTTTTAAATATTTATGTACAATTTATAAAAACCCAATTCGATGTTTGTATTTGATTTTTATAATCTAATCTATATCGGTAAGTCAATTGATTCGAAATGCCATTACTTCGTTGTCTATGAAGAGTGGACAGATTGATCGATACATTTCGTTCAGTCTGTAACGAAATTAAAAAAGTCGGGTATTTTTGAAATACGGTGGCATTCTCTGATTCGTTGTCGGCCGAGACAGATATTCTAGCGTGTGGAAATAATATAACTCGTTATTACGAAGCAAGCCGTTTTATTCATATACGCGTTGCAATGGTATAACTTTCCGCCCGTGGTCATAGAGATAATCGAGTCGTATTACTCCCAGCTAAAATTTGCTATAAGCTTCCAAGAAGTACACACAGGACCATTACGGTATAATGTGGGACTGTTTCAGGGATGCTGCTTGTCACCAACAGCATTTAACATAGTAATTAATATCTTAATTACCAAGTTAATACGTCACGAAAAGAAATGGGGTTATCGGTTTAAAGTAAATAACATATACTCAGAGTCCATCTTAGCTTTTGCTGACGATCTCGCAATACTGACGCGCAATCCAAAACAATGTCAGGAACTATTAAAGGAAGTCGATGAGTTCTGTTCGTGGACAAATGGACTGAGGACGAAGCCCAGTAAGTGTCACTGTCTATGTCTGGGTAGACGGGACACCAAATTTACCTCTTACGACCCGGGACTCTTCATTGGGGGTAAACCAGTTTCCATAGTCGCTGAATCGGTGCCATTTAAATTTCTTGGGAGAAAGATAGACTATAAAGGACGCACACCATCCTTAGATGAAGTTGTCGATACGTTTATAAATGACCTAAATAAGATAGATCAGATACCACTAAACAATATCAAAAAAGCTTGGATATATGACAACTACTTAACATCACGTCTGACTTGGCCTTTTCTGGTGTATGAATTCGGTAAAACCTTACTGCCGAAAATAGATGCAACTGTCATAAAATCGCTAAAATCGTGGCTTGGACTAGCGCACTCTGCTGATTCCTCTGCTCTATTTAGGGATCAAAATAATTTTGGGATGAAACTTAAGAAACCATCGGAGCTCTATAAACATCTTAGAGTTACCAAAGCCCACATCTTAGGAAAATCCCAAGATGTCACAATCAGGGCACTCCCGAAAGATAATAACGCGTCCGAGCTTGAATCTAGACTTCTATTCCATAAACGATTTATGATAGGGGCCCAGTCAAACAGAGTGGGGTTGGGAGTACGAGAGCCAGAAAGGGACCAGGATATACTTAAGTCCTTTCTAAAACAAGACGAAAATGATAAATATCGAGTGCACGCGATGAATTTGGAAATCCAAAATGAATGGTTGACAATGGGAGAGTTCTGCATACCGATGGCCTTAAAGTGGCGCACCTTGATCTATGACTGGTCGCCGGCCCTGTTAAAATTTTATCTTAACGCCTTTCAGATGACCCTCCCAGACCAGAGTAATCTGGTAAGGTGGGGGAAGGCCACAGAAAAACAATGTTATACTTGTGGTGAGGCAATAGGGACGGCTAGACACATATTAGTAGGATGTAGGGTGCTTCTCGATAGAGGCCATTACTCACGCCGCCACGATAAGGTGCTTATCATCATACGTGAAGCAATGAGTCTGGCAGTAGCTAGAGCCCAAAAAGGATTGACTACTAACAGACGTCATATCAACTTTGTGTCTGAAGGTTCATCCATAACACCCAGGAACAAACCTTATTCAATCTTAGATACTGCCCCAGATTGGACTCTCCTAATCGACACGTATGAAAAGCACTACAAAATTCCGGAGGATGTTGGGGTTTCGTCATCTAGACCTGACATATTCCTATATTCTAAGAGGTTAAAACATGTGGTTCTTGTGGAACTTACTGTACCGTGGGAAACAAATATACCGAAGGACCACACAATAAAGAAAAATAAATACTATGATCTCACAAACGAATTAATCAAAAACGGTTACGTGGTTAATTTGTATGCAGTGGAAGTGGGAGCGAGAGGTATACCAGCAAAATCTCTCTATAACCTACTTAAAGATCTAGGCCTATCGAGAGCTACAATAAGCTCATTACTAGGACGAATGTCTAAAGCGGCACTAGTAGGTTCGTATCAAATTTGGTTAGGCAGGGAGGGGAACTTGGGTAGTGAAGGTGAGTGTTGATGTACATCAACAAAAGGGGCCCCTTCTAAACCTACACTTGGGTCGCAAGTCCCAGGCACTGTCCTGAGTTCCCAACTCAGCAACGCGATGGACCCGGCACCCGCACGGAGAATCCATGGATTGCTAAGATTACGGTCTCCCCTGAGTCCTGAGAATTCGTCACAGTTCAGAAGTGGGATCAGAACCCAATCTAAGGTACGTACAAGTGTTGTTAATGATTACAAATGAATCTTATTACAATTTAGAAGTTGAGCATGCCATGTGTGTATTGTTATTAATGTAGGCTATGTATACCTAGAATAGAAAATCAAGTGTGCCTTATTAACTTAAGGCTATGTGTGCTTACTATGCCATGTGTGCTTAAAAGGTTAGAGGTCATGTGTACCTAGGATAGGAAGCCAAGTGTGCTTTAGTTACTTAAGGCTATGTATGCCTACTATGCCATGTGTGCTTAAAAAAGGTTAGAGGTCATGTGTACCTAGGATAGGAAGCCAAGTGTGCTTCAGTTACTTAAGGCTATGTATGCCTACCATGCCATGTGTGCTTAAAAATGTTAGAGGTCATGTGTACCTAGGATAGGAAGCCAAGTGTGCTTCAGTTACTTAAGGCTATGTATGCCTACTATGCCATGTGTGCTTAAAAATGTTAGAGGTCATGTGTACCTAGGATAGGAAGCCAAGTGTGCTTCAGTTACTTAAGGCTATGTATGCCTACCATGCCCTGTGTGCTTAAAAATGTTAGAGGTCATGTGTACCTAGGATAGGAAGCCAAGTGTGCTTCAGTTACTTAAGACTATGTATGCCTACTATGCCATGTGTGCTTAAAATATTAGAGGTCATGTGTACCTAGGATAGAAGCCAAGTGTGCTATAATTACTTAAGGCTATGTATGCCTATTATGCCATGTGTGCTTAAAGGATGTTTCATAGAGGAAATAAATGAAATTATTTTACTTTATTACCCTCAAATTTTAAAATAGTTATAGGTACATACCTATTATAAAAAGAAATTTTTTTTTATTGAAATTTAAATTATTAAATGCATATACCAAAGACCCATTGAAAAGGAAATTTTATTATTAACAAGTTTAAACAATAAAATTAGTATACCTACCGACATAATTACAATGATGTTTTATTGTTTTGAGGAATGAATTCTGACGAAGTGATGACTCCTGAAGGTTCACCTACTCGCAAAGATGATTGCCAAAGGAAACGTAAACGATCCTCCTCCAAAGCAGCTACTAAGTCTAAAAGAACCAAGAAGCGATCAAAGAGGAGACTTAGCTGTCTTCCAGTTCCTCCTCATCCAGCAGTGAGTCACCTCGTAGTTCACGGAGTTCGAATAAGAAGAGATCCAAAGAGAAAGGCAGTTGGTCTACTAAAGAGGTACTTGATATGTTTAATACCCTTCAAGAACGTAAGAACAAGACAAATAATTTGAATAACAATCTTCTCAACAATGTGATACCGGAATTTGATCCGTCGAGTAAATCTCAGAATATTGACTGTTGGGTAAGGAAAGTAAACGAATGTGCTGTAATCTATGAATGGAACGAGAAGCAAACCATACATTTTGCTCTACAAAAACTTAACCCAGCTTAACTTAGCTGAACCCAGCGAATGCGTTCGCGTGAATTTGGGAATACAAAAATGTGTTGCTTATTTTAATATCAGCCCTCAACTGGCTACATTTCTCAGTAATAAATGCGGCCAGAGGATATTGGCAAGCATCTAATTTGCTTTCTTTTGGTTAATGCTCCTCTGAACATGATTACTGCACATGACTGTACCGACAATGACAGATGACGAGTTAAAGAAAATAACCAGTTAGGGAAATTGAGGAATTAAAGAAATTAACCAGTTAGGGAAATTGACGAACTAAAGAAAATGACCAGTTAGGGAAATTGACTAATCAAATATTTTGATGAAATTGACGAAATATGCAAACTGACGAATTAACGAAATGGCGAATCAGGGAAAATGACGAGTAGTGCACTAACTCACCTACTTTACCTACAAATCGCGATAACAAGGGCATTCACCTCTATTGTCGGCACGACTGCGTAGGTACGTTTTCTGGAATGCTCCAGTAAATACCTACTCTTCTCGAACGCTCTAGATAAATAAATAACGTGTAGATGATTCCGGAACATTCTACTCTCCGAATTAAGAGCTATAAAAGGACGCCCGGCGATCGACACGAGTCAGTTTTATTTTCGGAAGCGAAAGCGAACACATCTTACCGAAGCGATACAAGAGGGTTATACCTGCGACTTAAGCAACGACTGTGTAAACTACGACTACTGTAAACTGCTGAGCGACTTGAACTGTTGAAGAGTACTGTGTGTGCTAGTTATTTAGTTGTCTAGTTTGTGGTGAGCGAATAAACCTCTTTGTTGTATGAACGGCATTTAATTTGTACCCCGCGCACGTAACAATATAATATATATTACAAATTTCAGAATCTTGCCTAAAAATTATCTGCTTTCCTACTAAAATAAGGAGGTGAGTTTCCTTTCAAAATCCAAAGTGGCTCCTCAATCCAAACGGAAATGGAAACAAGGATATAAAAAAACTACATGTTTTAATGTAACACTTTTATTACCTAGAAGTTCTCGATGTGTTAGTAGGTACATAAATAGTTTAGTGGCCAAAACTTACATTCGAAACAATATTTAACTTCAAATTGCAAACCATTATACATTTTTTTTTCTTGCGGAAATCCCTTCGGATGCCCCCCCGCCGGTCTTCACGCATAGACCGCTAAACATATACGGCTCAATTTTGACATAGAGATAATTTCAAACCTGAAGAAAATAGGATACCGCTTATGTCGAAAAATAGCAATTTTCCGCGTAGGCAGAGCTGCCGTCAGCAATTAGTACGCAATACGAGGGGATTTCCACACGAAAAAAAGGCCATTCTATACAGCGCAATCCGGCCCAAAGTGGGCATAGCTTAACTAGCTTGTATTATGGGTTCTAGAATGCGAATAAATTAACATACTTAGATACATTTTTTGTAGTAACATAAATATTATACATAGAAACATTCAGACCAATGCAAAAAACACATTGTATGGACACAAGCAGTGTCGGCATTTTTGTCTGCATACGACTGCGTATGCACTCGTTAGTCTCGGGATTGTCGGCTGCGAGTGCGTCGCAGTTTATGTAACTTGTAAATTGTTGGACAATGTAATGTTATAACCGCAAAACAACACGCACTTATTTATTTACATAGCCCGATCCCTTCACCAATCAACTGTAATCGAATAAACGAACCAAAGCAACTGTAGTTTTAGGTAGATTTCGATGAAATCGATCTACCTATTGGTTTCTTGACTACTGTCGAATTTAAAAAAAAAATCTTCATAGGAGGTCTAGTTATGACCCCCTGAGTCCGGAATGACCACTGGTCAAAAGTTTATATATATATATATGTATGTATGGTTCCACTTCCCAAAATGTGCGGCACTCTCACGGTCGCATTTTTGCCCCGATCGCTTTCAAACTGCGGTCAAAAATTGCTTGGGTGTAAACTTAGTTTAAGTTCGTGAACGAGTGGAATCCGGCCTAAGGGAACGGTAGGGCCTCACTTTTTGTGAAATCAGTTTTTCCTCAAAATTTCACGTTCCATGAAAGATATTCGAACCGTTCTAATTTTATCCCATAGTATACATGAATACCAACAACTTTTAATTAATAACCTATAAGATTAAAACTTTAACTAAAAGTGGAGGGGGGGAAAACCAAAATCTTTCGGGAAAAAAATCATCACTTCTAACCGGTGAACATTCTTGCCGTCTGAAACATTTTTAATCGATTGGTCATTTTTAAGTCTAAAATAAGTCTGAAAAGTTTTTCGCTAAAAGTTACCGTTTTCGAGAAAAAAAAAATTTAACATGTTAAAAATGTTACTGTGTTTACTTGTGTGTGTAAGTCCGTAGTTCTCTATATAAAATAATATGAATTGCTTCACGAAATCTACCTGTGCGTTCCCCCTGCGGGAACGGACTTTTAATGAGTGCGAATATGTGCTCCTAAGGTCCTCTTATCACGGAAACATGCCTTGCATACATCACACTGATAAGGTTTATCACCCGTGTGTATACGAATGTGACTATCTAAATAACTCTTCACATTGAAACATTTCTTACATACATTACACGCAAAACGCTTCTCACCCGTGTGTTTACGAATATGTTTATTTAAATAACTCTTCACATTGAAACATTTCTTACATACATTACACGCGTAAGGTTTCTCACCCGTGTGTGTACGAATATGTATTTTTAAACTCATCTTTAAACGGAAACATTTATTACATACATTACATGCATAAGGTTTTTCGCCCGTGTGTGTACGAATATGACTATGTAAGCGATTCTTTTGAATAAAACTTTTCTTACAAACATTACACGCAAAACGCTTCTCAGCCGTGTGTGTACGAATATGTCTATCTAAATAACTCTTCACATTGAAACATTTCTTACATACATTACACGCATAAGGTTTCTCATTCGTGTGAGTACGAATATGAATATCTAAATAACCCTTTTGATTGAAACTTTTCTTACATACATTACATGCATAAGGTTTATCGCCCGTGTGTGTACGAATATGACTATGTAAGTTACTCTTTTGACTAAAACATTTCTTACAAAAATTACACGCATAACGCTTCTCACCCGTGTGTGTACGAACATGTCTTTTTAAACTACTCTTAAAACTGAAACATTTCTTACATACATTACACTCATAAGCATTTGTTTTGCCAGTGTGTGTACGCATATGAACATCTAAACTACCCTTTACACTGAAACATTTTTTACATTCATTACACGCGTAAGGTTTCTCACCCGTGTGTTTACGAATATGTATTTTTAAACTCATCTTTAAACGGAAACATTTATTACATACATTACACGCATAAGGTTTCTCACCCGTGTGTATAAGAATATGTCTATTTAAACGGTTCTTAAACCTGAAACATTTCTTACATAGACTACACTCATAAGCATTTCTTTCACCAGCATGTGTACGCATATGAGCAACTAAACCACTCTTTACACTGAAACATTTCTTACATTCATTACACACATAACGTTTCTCACCCGTGTGTGTAAGAATATGTCTATTTAAATTACTCTTAAAACTGAAACATTTCTTACATAGATTACACTCATAAGCATTTCTTTCTCCAGTATGTGTACGCATATGAGCATCTAAACTACTCTTTACACTGAAACATTTCTTACATACATTACACGCATAAGGTTTCTCACCCGTGTGTGTAAGAATATGTCTATTTAAACGGCTCTTAAAACTGAAACATTTCTTACATAGATTACACTCATAAGCATTTCTTTCTCCAGTATGTGTACGCATATGAGCATCTAAACTACTCTTTACACTGAAACATTTCTTACATTCATTACACACGTAAGGTTTCTGACCCGTGTGTGTACGGATATGTCCATTTAAACTACTCTTTGAACTGAAGCATTTCTTACATACATTGCACGCATAAGGTTTCTCCCCCGTGTGTGTACGAAGATGTGTTATTAAATGATCTTTACGTCTAAAACATTTCTGACAATTGTCACATAACAACGATTTAAGTGTTTTGCTTGACCTACTATTAACACTTTGGTCTGCACTGATTTTGTTTTCAGATATTTCTTTGCGAACGTCATTTTGATCGGATGTGCTATTATTCTTTTTGTTGTTACGTAGCTTGATGTCTATTGTGTCGCGAGGTTCCACTATCTTATTCTGCTTATCAGGTTTGTCTTCAACAGCTCTTTCAGTCCCCCTTTTCGGTTCTTCACTCTTGCCCATTGTTTGGTGAGTTCTCTTGAGGCTGTTTAAAATCTTATCTTTACGGTACTTCTGCGCGGCAAGTCGAGGAGCACCTAATTAATATATAAATCATGTTGCGTTAATGGAACTTTACAGGGGTTGGCAGAAATGTTAAAATTTCTACAAATTGTAAAGTTGAATTTAGAAAAAGTCAAAAGTATAATACATTCGGTCCAGACCGTCCAGTTACTTTTAGGCGCTAAACATTTTTGTCCCGAAAGACTTTATGGTTTGTGTTACCAACTTAACTTGAAGTCTCTTCTTCATCCGCGCGACAATTCCGATTTCATTCAAATCTTGCACTTTGGAGCCCGAGGTCCGCGCTCCCACTGCGTGGAAGCCCAAAAAGGAAAAATGAACCAAATCGTGGAAAGGGTCCACAGTATGGTTTTTATTGGTTCTTACAGGAGCAACCCCGAGACGAAAGCCTGCGCCAGAGCCTCGTCCGTCAACCAGCACGTGTAGCGTATCTGTTTGTGAGGTTGGTTTCGGCCCCGAATGTTTCAGTGAGACCCCATACCAACCCTTCGTCTTCACTTAAAATATAATTTACCAGTACGTAAGGCACCTACGTATTTCGTTTGAGCAAAATTCAACCATGATAAATCGATAGATAACTCTCCATTGTACACCAAAAGTCACAGTAAAGACAAATAAGTAGTACGTAAACAGGGACTTTAGACAAAGTGACATTCTACTAGCGGAATCGCTTCAAAGCGAACCTTCAAAAGTTCGAAATGTCTATTCATTTGTGATATTATTTTTTAAACGTGACGTCTCTATAAATAATCTCTTTCCCATATATTTCGGACTTTTGAAGGTTCGTTTCAAAGCGATTCCACTAGTAAGACATCAGTCTAGTCCCCCAGGCAACCTTAGTATGGACAATAATGTAACGAACACAAAATAATATGGTGAAGTTATAACATAAATTAAGTACAAAATGAATTATACAAATTAAATTAAATAAGGCACAAAAATAGTGTTAACATAAAATAAATAAACAATTTTTAGGAACGTATTATAGAAATAATAAATAAAACAATTTTTTTAGGACACGTCAATTTGACTTCACCTCGCCTGATGGTATGCTAAAGGTAAAGTCTCATGAAAGAGGGTCACCATTACATACACGTATCATGTGGTGGCACTCAGCTTGACGGCCTCATCAGAAGAGGATTGTCGTCGCAGCACCGCGTGACCCCCGCCGGTCCCACTAGTGCTGTGACCACAATCCCCCTGCCCGGCTATGCACTTGCTGACCCCTGAACGCAATCAATCGAAATTGGATTACTATGGAGGGTTTTTCGCAATCGTACACGGTGGTACCCACCCAGCCGAATTTTGTGACAAATTTGTGTCATCAAATTTCTACCCTAAATAGGTAGGTATATAAAGTATATAGTACACACTAATAAGAACGGAAAACGTGACGAGTGAGCATATAATTATGACAGTTTACGAAGTACACGATGACAGGTAATGATCTTTCCCATTATTTTAAGGATTTTCATGGATTTTACCCGTTTGATGCGTAATAACAATGCATCCCATAAGGGTACAGCCTTAACTGTGAATGGCTTGTCAGCATAATCAGTAGAATGCATTGATATTTCAGTCTCAAATTCTCGGATGACCTCAGGCATCTCGTATGTGTCTCATGGAGGAACTTGAATCGTTCTTTGAGGTAAGAAGGAGTTGTTTGATTAAACAATACATTATATAATAATGTTAGAAGCCACTAAAGTAGTTTACGAAAATCTGAAACGTGATCATATTTACGTAGAATCGTATGCAAAAATTTTGAAGCCGCACAAGCTTATCAAGTGAGATCGTAATCGAAGACAGGAAGAAGCAGCGATTCTGCGAGCGTAATTTCAGTGGCAATTGGAAGGAAGTTTCGCAGCCTGAGACCTGCTGACGCAAAAAGCTTGCTACTGGTTCCTGGTTCCAGTTCTGGCTCCACTCATCGTAATTTGGGGAAGTCGGTACCAATCTATTTATGAAGTCAACCTTGGACTATCAATAACAATTATTTATGTCTTGGATGAATTTAGCTTGTAGGTTGCCAGGGTCTTATAAGGGTTCCTTTTCAGGTACGGAACCCTAAAAATAGCGAAACGTGAAGGAGATAGAACGCCACCCTTGGGTACACCAGCGGTCGTATTGCACCAGGAAGAATATGACTCTTCGACGCGAACACGTTGCCGAGGGGTGCGCGGGGCGTTACTAGGACATGTCTAGGACGCGCGTTCTGTTTGTCCGGCGCCTAAGCTTTCCACCATCCATGCCCAGTCTTATGTCTTCCGTGATATTGACCGATGCTGTCGCAGTACTGTGCCCAGTATGGTATCCGGTTTGCGGGGGTTTAATAGTGTTTTTATCAAGAAAAAAGCTGAGTTGTGAGTGAATAAGACGCTTTAAGGCTTTGGAAAGAAATGGTAGGATAGATATAGGACGATAGCAAGAACACGAACATGGTTTGGATTTCGTGGGTAATACAATTATTTGGGCTCTTTTCCAAGAAGATGGGAAAACCGCACAAGAAATGGAGTAACTAAAGACGTGACATAGGATAGGAAGAATTTGCTCTAGAATTGGTACAATCATATTTCAGCTAACGGCATCACTACCCCCAACATTGTATGAAATCGATGAAATGCTCTTCTTAACATCACAAGCGGTCAATTGGTTGAAGACGGAAGTTGGATGATCAGGAGTTGGAACTTGGAATAGATAAAAGATATTCAAGTGTGTTATCTTTAGTAGTTATATATCATTAAAATTGCACGAAGCAGAGAAATGTACAGTCAACGACAAATGTGGCTTAATAAATTCTAATGTATGTATGTATCCTCTTAGCTCTTAAACCTTTCATAGAATAATAAACTAAACATCAAATATATTACCTTCGTCCACAGGAGATTATAATACGACTTTTTTATGCCCCTTTGGTGGCAGACAAGCACACGGCCCACCTGATGGGAAGCAGTTACCGCGGCCTATGAACGTGTGCAACACCAGAGGAGTCACGTACTTATAGATCAGTTATTGGCCTACGTATTCCAATGTAAAAAAAGGATTGTAAATATTGTACTGTTCAGCCACTTTTGTCGTTGACTTTACATTATGTAAATCTAAGGTAATATTTTTAACGATTGAGTCTTGACGAGTATTAACAACTCCTAATGTATTCAGAAATTTCTAAACTTTTGCTGGATCCCCGATTTCCACGGAGGTATTGGTGGATGTCGGCGTTGTTCCGACACACCTTGCTGTTGCATCTATTTCTGATGGCCACATGCTTCTCCAAATTAACCTAGGTTTCTTTCGGTCGGGACCATCAAGAATCTGAATCAAGCAGGTTTTCGTTTACAATATATTTTTATTGAAAAATGAACTATTACAAACCATAACCTTTCGACCTTTTCAAATAATTCGTATAGTATCATGTTTTAATTTGACTTGCGGTTTCAGGTCGTTTCATGGTTAGGTTTAGGCCGAATGAACTGTCGTGTGCTGTTTTCGGGGCGGGATAAGTGAAATAAGTAACTGAAATTTCAGTTCGCAATTGCGGATGTACGTTTCAAGTTAGGCCTGCACATCTTTGATGTCAGGTGTAAGCCAAGGCACTGGTGACCGCTAAAATTGCGCTGCATTATAATTTTAGAGTTTTCTTTAAGTGGCCGTATCTTGTAACAAACATAAACGAGACCATGGTAAGAGATGTTGTCAGCAGAGCATTGACCATGCTTTGCGATATGAGTAAGCGAAGATACGAATATTTTACCAAAAATACCCGGGGCATAGTCAGAAAAAGGGCGTGTTGTGTTAAGAGGGAGAATAGATAGGTTACAAGGTTGAACAAGACGCATGTGCACCTATTATTCTTAATATTATATCTGTTGATACCTGCAGCAGCACCCTGAATTGAATGGATTAGAAGTTAGTTAGAGGGTTAAGGCGGAAGCATAGCGAAGCGCAGCGATACCGGACACGTCAATTAATTTATTAAGTACGGAACACTTTTGTGTCGAAATGTATTATGCTACAATATTATTTTAATTTTGTTTTTTTTGAAGACGAAAAATAAATATAATATCCACACGCACGTTCCACCACAGTCTACTAACTTACCAATGTCGACGTCATCTGGTTCCTCCTTCACAATATCCAAAGGGACGTCACACTCCGTATGTAAGCCTAGTGCGGTATGGTACAGGTCTGGGCCATCTTGCTCTACCGCGGCATCATCTGTAAATGAGTACAATAAATACTGCCTTCATTCCTCTTATATATAATTCTATTGTCGTCTAATTGGTTCAAAGCACATGATCTGCTGCTGACGTGCAAGGGCCCTGGCTGATGCGTTATCTGATCTGTTTCTTATACTCAATGGATTTTTTTAAACTGTTACACAAAACTGAATACCACCCCAGTCGGCAGTCGCCATCGCAGATCAAATGCAAAAGTCGTTCTCGCTAGCGTTTTACAGCGACCGCCAGGCTACGTGAGTCACGAATGTCAAGCCATGCCAGGCAATGGTAGGAGAGCCCAGTGAAGGGGTAAAAGCCTTTTACCCCGTATCCGTATATATCGTAGGTGAGAGGATCAGATGCGACCAGGACTAACGCTGATACGATGATGATGACAAAACTAAACACAACCAGTAATCTTAATTACACGGTAGTTACAAATAACATAACATAACATAAACTCACGCCTATATCCCCGAAGGGGTAGGCAGAGGTGCTAGCACCCACGTTTCGCCAGTTTATGTTTTAGGTCCCAATGTAATAGGTGGCGAGCCTATTGCCATTAACCGGGCACTTATAAACCTGCGATAAATACACACATAACTTCGAAAAGCATCGAAATGTCATTGGTGTGTGCCATGTTAATACCTGGGATCGAACCCGAGACCTCGTCTCAGCAGTCCTTTACCCATACCACTAGGCTACCGCGGCTTACAAATTACAAATAAGCATTGCATTATTGCATTACTCATTGCATTATACTCTACTAGATGTGAACACCCATGCTGAACAGTTTTGTCGATGGATATTAAGCTACAGTAGCATTATAGAGTCTTCCAATAGAGACTTCCGAACTTCGACAGTTCATGGGGGCCATATTGTTGAAGCTACCTCCGTCGAATTGGGTATCATAATATGATATACAATATACTAGCTGAGGCCCGCGGCTCCGCCCGCGCGGAGGTTTGTAATCGTTTTTTGGTAATATCTTCGGTGCTACTGAACCAATGGCAATCAAACATATGGTAGATTTTAAGTCTGACCTTTCTAATAAATTAAACCGCATCAAAATCTGTGCAGTATTTTTGCGTACATCGCGAAACAACGGACAAACAGAACAGGCAAGAATTCCTGAAAAAAAAGTGTACAGAATTGATAAATATGCGGACAAGACGGACAAGTGAAACAATCGCTAGCTTATTATGCACTGATTTATTATATTAGGTCGGTACATCGAGATGTGTGGGGAGCGGCGCACCGCGCGTACATACCTACATATATAACACTCCTCCCCTTAGTACAAGTACTCAATACTTACATATATTTAAACAACTAGAAATATTTTTTAAAAGTAATTAACGGGCGTTTACGTAACATTCTCTTCGTGGGACCTACTGTGGTACCATCTCCCTGTGGTTCTTGGACTTCGGGTTCGGATTGTGCGTCGGAGTCTGACTTCCTTTCCGTTAATGCAGTGTCAGAATGACATAACTCACTCCGCTGCTCATCCGGTAATGTTTGGAGGGTGTCACCTTCACGCTCGTCATCCTCTGGTACTGAAATAGCGTTTGGTTCGTAGATCTCCTCTCTCCTCCCTCTCGCTGAAGTCCACCGTCTGACACTCGGTGAAGACAACTCTGGTGCCGGCATACAAGTCTCTGACACCCTCGGGCTAGGTGTGACTACGTTAGCAGGTACTCGTTTAAGCACTGGCGATGATGGCGGCGATGGGAGAGGCGACGGTGTTGTCGACGGTGACGTCACTGTTGACGGGATTGCGAACGGTGGAGATGGCCCAGGTTGGCTGGCACTACTTAAGGTATCTCCTTGGTTGTTACTAGCCCCTTTATACATAATCAATTGATTTATGTGCCTTTTACAACTTTCTGAACTATTTATGTCCTTCACTAAATATAAAACGTTGCCTATTCTTTTCACTATGATCCCTTTACACCATATATATTTGTTTTTATTTACATACTTTTTGTACATCACAATATCATTTATTCTCATATATTTTTTATTTTTATGTTTAGTTGGCGAACACTGTTGATTTTTCACACGGTTAACTACGGTGGATGACAAGGGTGGTGATGATTTGGATGACCGTGGAAAAATTAGGTCCAGTCGGGACCTTAGCTTTCGACCAAAAACCAGCTCAGCCGGCGTCAACCCCGTAGTGGTGTGAACAGAGTTACGGTAGTCCATCAAATATTTTAATAATTTTAAAGAGGTCACCTTACCGTTATTACTTGATAACAGACATGATTTAAGGCCCCTTTTTACTACCTTAACTGAACTCTCCGCCTGGCCGTTACAGGAAGGGCTGTATACAGGTGACGTCAAATGAGAAATCCCATTTGACGCGCAAAATAGCTCAAATTCTCGTGAACAAAAAGCTGTGCCATTATCGCTTACTATAGTTTTTGGCATGCCGAACCTTGACATGAACTCGCATAGTTTCCCTATCACCGCAGTAGAAGATATAGCAGTATTCTTATTAAATACCTCTACCCACTTAGTGTGCGCATCTACTGCAATCAAGTAATAGCACACCTTGATTGGACCCATAAAATCAACGTGTATTCTGTGAAACGGATAAGGTGGGTATTCCCAAGGCGAAAGCGGAGCGCGCGGGGGAGAGGGCCGCAAGTGTATACACACATCGCAGGAACTTATCAACAAAATCTCTCTATAACCTACTTAAAGATCTAGGCCTATCGAGAGCTACAATAAGCTCATTACTAGGACGAATGTCTAAAGCGGCACTAGGAGGTTCGTATCAAATTTGGTTAGGCAGGGAGGGGAACTTGGGTAGTGAAGGTGAGTGTTGATGTACATCAACAAAAGGGGCCCCTTCTAAACCTACACTTGGGTCGCAAGTCCCAGGCACTGTCCCGAGTTCCCAACTCAGCAACGCGATGGACCCGGCACCCGCACGGAGAATCCATGGATTGCTAAGATTACGGTCCCCCTATAACACGCTTTAAAACAATGTCCCTCTCTGTTTCCTCTCTTAATTTATCAAGTGTTACGGGCATACTACCATCTACCACGAAACACACGTAAGTGGCTCGGTCATAGGCTACCTCGCAATCACAACAGTTGCACTGATCAGTGCACGCACACTGGTGTACCAAGCGCGGCAAGCTCGCCCGAGAAAAATAATCTGCACTGTTATTTGTGCTACGCACATACTCTAATTTATAATTATAACTATTTAGAAATAGTGCGTACCTCTGTAACCTATTTGCTGACATCTCCGGTATTCCCTTATATGGCCCAAAAATTGACAACAACGGTTTGTGATCGGTTCGGAAAATAAATGGCTCACACCTGCCGTATAGATAGTGATGGAACCGACGCACCCCGTAAAAAATGGCTGTTGCTTCCTTTTGGATCTGGGCATAACGCTTCTCTGCCGAGTTTAACGTACGCGACATGAACGATATAGGCCTTTCGACGCCATCGGACCCTATTTGTGAAAGGACAGCGCCCAGCCCGCTTGGAGAAGCGTCTACTGTTAATATTATCTGCGCATTTGGGTCGAAATGCGTAAGCACCTGATCTGACGTCATCAACTGCTTAATTGTTCTAAAAGCCGCTTCATGGTTTTTATTCCAGTCCCATTTACAATCTTTTTTTAATAGGTCATATAGCGGACTGAGAATAGAGGATGCGTTTGGTATAAAATTCCTATAATAGTTAATCAAACCCAAAAATGACTGCAGTTGGCCAACATTAGTAGGGACGGGCGCTTTCACCATAGCATTTATTTTTTCTGGCGCTTTTTTTAAACCCTCTTTTGTAATGATATAGCCCAGATAATTCACTGTATCTTGGAAAAAGCTACATTTTTCTTTCTGTAAACTTAAACCTGCTTCCTCCAAGCGTCTCAGGACGGTGTTCAACCTCTCTAAATGTTCCCGTCTATCCCTGCCAGTCACCAAAATATCATCTAATAGGCACACTACTCCCTGAATACCGGCCAGTACGACCTCGATTGCGCGTTGAAAAATGGATGGCGCGCTGGCTAATCCGAATACTAAACGCGTAAATCGATATAATCCCCGCATAGTATTTATACACGTCAAATTCTTTGATTCGTCGTCTAAAGCAAATTGGTTATAAGCCATAGACAGATCTAGTTTGCTAAACTGCTGTCCCCCGTGAATCTTTGAAAATAATTCCTTTGTTGTAGGAAGTGGGTATTGTTCTATTAAAAGTTGTTTATTTATACTCACCGAATAATCTGCACATAACCTAACTGAGCCGTTGCGCTTAAGTACCGGTACTATTGGTGGCGAATAGTCCGAATATTCAATTGCTTCTAGAATTCCTAAATCAACCAACCTATTAATTTCTTTTTCAACCTTGTCACGCAATGCAAATGCTACCGGCCGTGCCTTACAGAAAACCGGTTTTGCTCCTTCCTTCAATAATAATTTTATTTTATACTTGTTAAATGTTCCTAGCTTATCCGAAAACAACTTGAGAATATTTTTGTTCCAGGTCTTTGATGGGTAATTGTGAATCTGTACAATAGTTAATGGGTGTCAGTTGTAACTGAAATAGTGATATAAAATCCCTACCCAAAAACGGCGGCCCTCCATCGCGGACCACATATAAAAACATAAAGGTGATTTTGCCCACCGTAAATTATTGATAATCGCAATGTACCTACACATATTATTCTACCTCCGTTATAGGTCATCAGCTGTTTTCGCGTACTCGATAACGACACATCTTTAAAGTACTTTTTATAAAAGTTTTCTGATATTACAGATACCGCAGAGCCACTATCAATTTCAAATTTACATGGGATGTTATTAATAATGACGGTTTCCACCATAGGTTCCCCTTTATTTGAACGAATATGAAACAGCTTACCATCATCCTCCTTGTCATCCTGACCCTTGTCACGGCAATCCACGTCTACGTAGTTCACTTTTGTACACATTTTACGCAAGTGGCCTCTTACTTGACACTTTTTACATATATAATTCGCGAATTTACAGTCCGCTGATTTGTGGTTCGTATACCCACATACCCTACACTTTTCTTTGCCAGTACTCGTCCTACTGTTGGAAATTTTGAAAAGCGGCTGATCCGTTGTAGCCGTCTGCATACCAGCGCAGGCCGCGATGGCAGCACGAGCAACACTCAGATTCTCAGCCATCTCCACGACCTTGGCCAGCGTCAGATCGGCCAGGTCTGTCGTGTAAAGCTTTTCCTTTTCGCGTCCTGGCTGCATCCCCATGATAAACTTGTCACAGAGAGCTTCTTCTACGTTCAGAAACCCACACTTTGCTGACAGGCCTCGTAGTCGCGCCGCCCACTGTGAATGGGATTCCCCTACCTGCTGACTGGCCAAGTAGAAGTTATGACGCTCACCAAATCCAACACATTTTGGAGTGAAGTGGTTGTCTAGGAGCAGCAACAGGTCCTCGTAGGGTACAGCTTCCACTTCCTTAGGCAATATCAAATCTGTTGCTAGTTTGTAGGTACTCTCATCGAGTGCACTAAGCAGGATCGCTTTCCTCTTCACGCCCGCGACATCCGTAGTTGCATTAATATTATTAGCAATAAAGAATTGCGTTATCCGGCCTTTATATGTTTTCCATATTTGTGTATTGTGGTCGAATGTACTTAAAATTCCAAATTGCACGGTAGACATTTTTTTCTCGTCGCCACTGATAAATATGCGGACAAGACGGACAAGTGAAACAATCGCTAGCTTATTATGCACTGATTTATTATCGTAGTAGTAGTAGTAGTAGTAGTCGGTACATCGAGATGTGTGGGGAGCGGCGCACCGCGCGTACATACCTACATATATTATTATTACATATATTCATTTAACATAACCCGAGTATTTTATTTATATTAAGTAAAGTCAAAGTAACATTTTCCGATTGCTTTTTGTCCAATCTATTTAAATAGTCCAAGCTATTTTTAGACTTGATCTTATATAGAGTAAAATTCCCTATCGTACCTCCGCGTCCGTAAGATTATTGCGAAGTTGTAACAGATGTTAATCAACACCGTTGCGCGTCAAGTTCAATATCAAGTAGACATTTATTTAGTAAAGCTAATTTATTTTATGAACTGTAAGAAATCGATAGGCGTCATAGTAAAGTGGTGTCGCCAGTTCAATTCCAAACAAATTCGTCGCCGCCCTACACTATAAAGAGGGCGTCCAGGGACTGCTCCTGGTAAGGTGACGCTAACCCTGGGCCGGTCTGTGATATCCGCCGCTAGCGGCTAGACACCAAAGGTAGCCGGGTTGAAATATTAATAATACTCGCTATATATATTTTGTACCGAATGTATCTGCACGGCCTTTAGCTGTTTTAACTGATAAAATGCCCACACGCACGTTCCACCACAGTCTACTAACTTACCAGTGTCGACGTCGTCCGGTTCCTCCTTCAGAATATCAAGAGGTATGTCACACTCCGTGTGTAAGCCTAGTGCGGTATGATACAGGTCTGCGCCATCTTGCTCTACCGCGGCATCATCTGCAAATAAGTTTAGTACTTCATTCATTCGTCCTACATATGAATCTGTTGTCGTATGATTGGTTCAAAGCACGTGATCTGCTGACGTGTAAGCTGAACCATTCAGCTTGCCGTGTATATTCTGCTTTCGCGCCAAACAAGTATGAAATTTGGACAAATGTGTTTTTATCGTGCGTGTTATAGATACAGTGCAGCGCTGTACACGGATGTTTCTGGACTCCTTGTCGACAAGTTGCGGCCTGCATAGTTCCTGCATGCATTTGATTTATTGTTACGTAATCATTATGCACGCAAGGATTGAGAGAGTTCGGGCGTAATTGTGATAATTGGATAGGTATCGTTAATTGGGGTACCGATGGTGCGTTTTATCCAACCAACCAACCAACGACCTCAGTGGCGTAGCGGTAGTGCATTCGACTACTAAGCCAAAGGTCGCGGGTTCGATTCCCGCTCAGTGCAAATATGTATATTTGCATTGGTCTGGATGTTTCTATGTATAATATGTATTTATTTACAAAACAAAAGTATTTAAGTATGTTTATCCGCATTCTAGAACCCATATGACAAGCTCTGCTTAGTTTGGGTCTAGGTGGCGTTGCGTACTTTGTCGTACAATATTTATTTATATTTAAATTTCTATTTCTCCAAAGTGGGTACACAGGTACCTGTCTATGTTGAGGACACACCACTAAATGGGTGGCTTACCGTCTCCGCAGCATATTCAGCGCCGTACGCAGTAGACAGAAGCGTTTCAGCGGAGATAACACACTATGACGGCTTTTCTCATTCTTACGACGCTGTACGCGGCTGATAGAAGTGGAACTGTATAAGTGTGACCAAAATTGTTCAGCGAAACCAGAATGGAGCTGGATGGCCAAATCCGAAACTATAAGGGACAGCAAAAAGTACTCAAAGGAGTCTCCGGCCCAATTTTTATGAAAACTAAATTTGAATCATTGGATCCGATTTTTGAAAATTTAATATTCCTAGCCAGATATCGAATATGAATTTAAAAAATATACACACTGTATTATTACACCATTCAATAGTGTCGCTAATAAGGAACGAATTCTGGGAAGTAATGACGTACGGAAAACGTACAAATTTAAAAATTATATATCAAATTATAATTTTTCAACCGTCAACACGAGACAGCGGAGCGATGGGCACTACCTACCTTTCCTGGAAGCGTTTCGCTGTATTTTTGTACCATTATAGATTCTCTCTGGACAGTGCTAGAAAGTCCAAATTCTCAGAATATGATGTCAATAGAGTACTTATTAAATATCCCAAGTGCCAAAGGCATACCTATTATACTTTAGAGATCATTAATGTCTAAAAAACGCAGATTTCGTCACTCACTCCCTGAATAATCATCAAAACTGTTAGGGTACTTCCTGAAGTCGTAGAAAGCTGAAATTTAGTATGCGAGCTATGATTAACACACAGATAACATAAAATTTAGAATTCCAAACATTTTAACCCCCCCCCCCCCATCCCTTAAAATAGTGAAGGTTTGTATGGAACTTCGGCAATTTTGAAGCTAGGAACAATAAAATTAGTATTTAGAATATTGGTAAAATGTGCATAAAGTACAATTATAAAAAACCGTCAAGTGCGAGTCGGAGCAACGCACTGAAGGTTCAGTATACAACTAGATTGAGGGACAACCTAACGGTTGCTTTTAACTTACGACTAGAGTTTGCAGAGTTAGAAGCTTGGCTCTTCATAGGATCTGATTACTTTTTTACAGTATAAGGTAATGATCGTCTTGGCTTCGTTCGTCATTCAATATGAACATGTAATTCGTGGGTTCCTAATTGTGCACGACACAAATAAACTATAGACACATGTGCCAGTGACCTGTAGATTAGTAAGCGTGAATATAACAAATGAATTGTGAAAATGTTAGGTTTACGTAAATTAAAAACGTAATTATGTAATTACTTTGATATTAAGCTAAGATAAATAGCTTACTACTGTTAGGAGTTAGTTTTCTGAGTAATTAAGTAGGTATGTTAGAGCCAAATTTAATAAAGAAAGTACATTCCCCGAAAAGCATCATTGCAAATATAATTACGTAAATGCATTACTCAGAATCTAACATAACTTCGTATAAATAGGAAATACGACTTTGTATATTAGTATGTAAGTTTAATTACACCCCGCGACTGCCTCCCACGCCGTAAGAAGCGAATATGCGCTCCCCCGGCTGGTGCCATTTTATTATATAGTAGCTCGCGGGAGGCAGGGCCCATATATAAGTCTGAGGGGTCAATCCGCCCGTCATTCAGTAGCCCGACGTCGCACGGTACAGATGTAAGTACCTATCGTCGTGCAACTCTTATTGCTACCAATGTACATATATGCTATGTGATTAATATGTATAACATGAGTTCTGTAAATAAATGGAAATACGGAGGTGAGGTAATTTGGATCGCGGGCCAGCACTACAAAAGACTATAAAAGCAGGGACCATTTGGTAGGAAATTGTGGACATTGGGCAACAAGTAGAAAACAAGAGTCTCTCAAGGAAGCTCAACAGGAAGTAGTACATCAAGGGTAGTGCTGGGTCAAGTACATCCAATGCCTCACTGACGTCAATCAAGTCCACCCATCCAAGTGTTTCATTCTTCGACTCATCATCCGTCAAATACAGTCCACTGAAGGCGACCGCGAAGTAGTGGCAGTCTATTTGGAACCTTTTCAGGTCATAGTCTGTCATGAACCACGGTCCTTAACACTAATATAAAAATATGCTTTATGTTAGTTGAGTTTTTTTTTCTCATCTTTGATGTCAGCGCTAAATTGCGCTGCATTATAATTTTAGGGTTTTCTTTAAGTGGCCGTATCTTGTATGAAACATAAACGAGACCATGGTAAGAGATGTTGTCAGCAGAGCATTGACCATGCTTTGCGATATGAGTAAGCGAAGATACGAAAATTTTACTAAAAAGACCAGGGGCATAGTCAGAAAAAGGGCGTGTTGTGTTAAGAGGGAGAATAGATAGGTTACAAGGTTGAACAAGACGCATGTGCACCGATAATTCTTAATATTATATCTGTTGATACCTGCAGCAGCACCCTGAATTGAATGGATTAGAAGTTAGTTAGAGGGTTAAGGCGGAAGCATAGCGAAGCGCAGCGATACCGGACACGTCAATTTATTTATTAAGTACGGAACACTTTTGTGTCGAAATGTATTATGCTACAATATTATTTTAATTTTGTTATTTTTTTGAGGACGAAAAATAAATATAATATCCACACGCACGTTCCACCACAGTCTACTAACTTACCAGTGTCGACGCTATCCGGTTCCTCCTTCACAATATCCAAAGGGACGTCACACTCCGTGTGTAAGCCTAGTGCGGTATGGTACAGGTCTGGGCCATCTTGCTCTACCGCTGTATCATCTGTAAATGAGTACAATAAATACTGCCTTCATTCGTCTTATATATAATTCTGTTGTCGTCTAATTGGTTCAAAGCACATGATCTGCTGCTGACGTGCAAGGGCCCTGGCTGATGCGTTATCTGATCTGTTTCTTATACTCAATGGATTTTTTTAAACTGTTACACAAAACTGAATACCACCCCAGTCGGCAGTCGCCATCGCAGATCAAATGCAAAAGTCGTTCTCGCTGGCGTTTTACAGCGACCGCCAGGCTACGTGAGTCACGAATGTCAAGCCATGCCAGGCAATGGTAGGAGAGCCCAGTGAAGGGGTAAAAGCGTTTTACCCCGTATCCGTATATATCGTAGGTGAGAGTATCAGATGCGACCAGGACTAACGCTGATACGATGATGATGACAAAACTGAACACAACCAGTAATCTTAATTACACGGTAGCTACAAATAAGCATTGCATTATTGCATTTTTTATTTATTTTATTTTATTTATAGCCCATTTCTTCCAAACTACAATGTTACTTATAATATCTTAAAAACTACAAAATGTCTCTAAGTTCGGTGTGCCTCTTGGCATAGGCCTCCTCCAATGCTTTCTACTGAGTTCTGTCCTCCGCAACTCTAGTCCAGAAAGGGCCCAAGGTTACACGAATGTCGTCTTCCCATCTTGTTGTCGGACGTCCTTTTCTTCGAATGCTGTCTCTTGGATACCAAAGAGTAACTTGCTTGCTCCATTTTTCCAAATTGCAACGTAACATGTGTCCAGTCCAACCCCATTTTAAATGATCTATACGAGTAAGTAAGTCTGTAACTTTAGTTCTTTTTCTGATTTCTATATTGCTGATTTTGTCCTTAAGCTTTATTCCCAGCATACTTCTCTCCATTGCTCTCTGACATTTCGCTAGCATCTCTCTTTGTCTCTCTGTAAGGGACCAAGTTTCACATCCATAGGTTAAACAGGGGAGGATGCAGGTGTTGAATGTCTTACTTTTGGTATGGTTGCTTAAGTCCTTGCTTTTCATGATTTCTTTAAGCGACCAATATTTTTTCCATCCACTGGCAATTCTTTTATTAACTTCTTTATACATTAGATTTTTCAGACTAATAGTTTGTCCTAAATAAACATATTCCTGTACATAATCAAGTTTGTTCCCATTTAAAATTACTTCGACTTCGGTGCTGTTAGTCATGATTTTCGTTTTACTTGCGTTCATTTCGAGTCCCACTGCTTTGCTTTTGGTACCTAGAGTTTGTATCATTACTTGTATTTTGTTTGGGTCCTCTTCTAATAGTATAAGGTCGTCGGCAAATCTTAGATGATTTAAGCGCCTGCCGTTAATATTAAGACCAAAGTCATCCCAATCGATTTCTCTGAATATATTTTCCAATACAGCATTGAATAGTTTGGGGAATAATGGGTCACCTTGTCTGACTCCTCTATTGATGGGAAAAGAATCACCTTTACTTTCTAACTTGATGTTGCTTTTGTTCTTGCCATAGATGTTTTTAATGATGTTTATATAGGTATTTTCAACTCCTTGTTGTTTCAGGCTTAACCAAATAGAGTTGTGGTAGAGGCTGTCAAATGCTTTAGAATAGTCAATAAACGCTATGTAAATTGGCTTCTGGAATTCATTGCATTTTTCCACAACTTGTTTTATAGTATGTATGTGATCTATTGTGCTGAAGTGCTTTCTAAAACCTGCCTGTTCTACCGGTTGGTTATCATCAAGTGTGTTTGTAAGTCTATCCAAGATTACTTTTGCAAATACCTTGTACACATTCGAAATCAGGCTGATAGGTCTGTAATTGCTAATTTCGTCCATCGCTCCTTTTTTGTAAATAAGGATAATGTGTGATTCGGCCCACTGTCTAGGGATGGTACATGTGATTAGAATATCATTAAATATCTTTGTTAGGATAGGTGTTAGTTCTTCGACTGTGCCCCTCATTAATTCATTACGTATGTTGTCAGGACCTGGGGTTCTTTCGAGCTTCTGAGAGTAAATAGCTTTCTTTACTTCTGCTGTAAGTATTGGTGGTATATCTTCTTGGTTACTGCTTAAAGTTATGTCGATACTATCATGCTGTTGATTTTCGTCTTTCGAGTAGAGTGTTTTGTAGTAGTTAGTCGCCAATCTCAATTTTTTTTTGCGTTTTGTCTCTAATCTTGAAGTACTATTTTTCAGTTTTGGAATCCAATCCTTACCTTGTTCTCTTAGTTCTTTGAGTGCTTTTCTGGTTCCGCTAGTTTTCTGTATTTCCTGTTCAAGTTTTTTCAATCTTTTTATTCTTCTATCCTTTCTCATATTTTCTCGAATCTCCTTACTGAGGTTTGATATTTTATTTCGGTTTTCTTTACATTTCATTGAGTCTTGTATTAGTAATTTTCTCTTTTCTAATAGTTGAGTAGTCTTTTCACTAAATTTGTTTGTGTTCTTGTCAGCGTTTCCTTTTTTAAACTGAGAAAGATTCTTGTCGAGGTGATCATACTTCATTAGTACACTGATGTTCGAATTAGCTATTTCTAGCATAGTTTTTGTAGTGGATGTGGTAGTGTTCTTTGTGTAATGATATGTTGTGTTTGAAGTAATATACTTCCTAGATGCTTTCGGTTGGTGTTTTTTTAAGCAGCAACGTACCATGCGATGGTTTGTATTAAAATTTAAGCTCTGTATAACATGGGTGTCGTTAAAGTATTTTGCTTTATTTGTTAGGATGTAGTCTATTTCGTTTTTGTATTTACCATCTGGGGAGACCCAAGTCCATTTCTTTATTGGATTTTTCTTAAAGACTGTATTCAGCACTGTTAGTTTGTTTTGCATAGCAAATTCTATTAGCTTCTGTCCATTTTTACTGCTCTTTCCACTACCGTAGCTTCCTAAGATCGACTCTTCTCCATCTTCTCTGGTGCCAATCTGGGCGTTGAAGTCCCCCATAACTATGAGGTAGTTGTTGCCGTATTTATTTATGATGTCTGACAGATCGTTGTAGAAGTTTTCAATGTCTATCTTGTCGGCTTGCTCAGTAGGTGCATATGTTTGTATTATTGTCCAAATTTTATTATATCCTGGTAGCTTGATGTTAAGAATTGCTAGTCGGTCGGAAACTCCTATCAGCTCCTGTATATAACTTTTTAGGGATTTTTTAATTACAAAACCTACTCCTCTCTGCCCTGCTGTTTCACCTTTATGGTATAAAATATAATTCTTATATTCTTCTATTTTATCACCTAATCTCCTCATTTCGCTTATACCAAGGATTTCGTAGTTTATATTATTTAGTGAGTTTTCTAGTTCTAATAAACTTTCATGTGTTCTTAATGTTCTTGTATTTAAAGTTGCAATATTGAATGATTTACTTCTGTTTGTTGAAGGGTGTTGGTCTAACTCCCCACGGTGACCAGCCGGCTTGGGGCCTTTTGTTTCGTTACTTCCTGTTTTATTTGTTTTCTTTATATCTTTGTTTCTATTTATCGTTGCTGTAGTTGTTGTTAAACTTATTTTCGTTTTATGTATTTTTAGTTTTTTGACTGTTTTCCGTGGTTCATCTTGTTTTGAGGTAGGTTAATTTTTGAGAGTTTCGTGGGTTGCTTTTCTGAAGGAATCTCGTTGATACGGCTGAAGCCTTCTGGCGGAGTTGAAGGTGGTGACGATGGTACTCGTTTTCTTTTTTCTTTACCTTTAAATTCTTTTACTATCAGTAATCCATTTTTGATTACTGCATATTTGCCTTCGAGTCTCGCTTCTTTCATTTTTGGGATTAAGGCCCTATTGGCTGCAATGACGTCTTTGGGTAGGTCCTCCGTAGCGTAGACGCCCTTCGGAAACAGCTTGCTGTTATTAATTATCAGGTTTCTTCTCCAAACCAGCGTTGTAGTTATCAAGATAGGCCTGGTTTTTTCATTGGTTTTCCTTCCCACTCTATAGGCGTTGCTAATTTCCCATTTGTCCCACTCATTTTCGTTAGTTGTTTCGCTTATCCCATTGAGATAGGTTAATACAGACTCTATCAACTGTTTCTGATTGGTTTCCATCTCTGGTATTCCAAATAAGAGTAGATTATTTCGCCTCGAAGATATTTCTAGTTTAGTGATTCGCGATTTTAGATCGCTTACTTCTGCTTTCAATTTAATGTTTTCTTCAACTAAAGGTTTTATTTTCTCATCAAATGTTTCAACCAGGTTCGTATTTATTGCCGCAGTTTGGATTTTCAGCTCCTGCTTCAGTTTCTCAAACAATAATTCCGTTTGTCTATCCATTATAGTGGTGAATCAGCGTTTCCCCGAAGATAGGTAACTTATTTTTATCTGGTCACCCTGTATTATGTCAAACCTTTCAATCTTGTGAAGGTTGACAGTTAGCACACAGTTCCGGTGAAGTTTGATTGATTGGTTGATTGAAGTCTATATTTGTTTATGGTCGCGTGACTTATGCAGATTTGACATAACCTAAAAATTGAATTGGTAAAATCACTTAGGTTTTTGGCGTTTTTCCTTGATTTTACGAAATATGCACTATTGAGACACGTAGCCGCGAATTTATTCTTCGAGTTATAGTATGGCTCGGGTACCTTCTCGCAATATTTCACTTTTTACGTTCACTTTTTCGCGGAGCAACACAACAACGATGTTTACAAGTTGGCAGCCGGAAGCTAGCTATTATTGCATTACTCATTGCATTATACTCTACTAGATGTGAACACCCATGCTGAACAGTTTTGTCGATGGATATTATGCTACAGTAGCATTATAGAGTCTTCCAATAGAGACTTCCGAACTTCGACAGTTCATGGGGGCCATATTGTTGAAGCTACCTCCGTCGAATTGGGTATCATAATATGATATACAATATACTAGCTGACGCCGAGGTATGTAATCGTTTTTTGGTAATATCTTCGGTGCTACTTAACCAATGGCAATCAAACATATGGTAGATTTTAAGTCTGACCAAGACCTTTCTAATAAATTAAACCGCATCAAAATCTGTGCAGTATTTTTGCGTACATCGCGAAAAAACGGACAAACAGAACAGGCAAGAATTCCTGAAAAAAAAGTGTACAGAATCATTCATTTAACATAACCCGAGTATTTTATTTATATTTGTAATTTTAAAGACTTAACTAATTTTATAAAAGTGTAAAGTAAAGTCAAAGTAACATTTTCCGATTGCTTTTTGTCCAATCTATTTAAATACTCCAAGCTATTTTTAGACTTGTTCTCATATAGAGTAAAATTCCCTATCGTACCTCCGCGTCCGTAAGATTATTGCGAAGTTGTAACAGATGTTTATCAACACCGTTGCGCGTCAAGTTCAATATCAAGTAGACATTTATTTAGTAAAGCTAATTTATTTTATGAACTGTAAGAAATCGATAAGCGTCATAGTAAAGTGGGGTCGCCAGTTCAATTCCAAACAAATTCGTCGCCGACCTGTTAGGGATCAAATCCCCCTACACTATAAAGAGGGCGTCCAGGGACTGCTCCTGGTAAGGCGACGCTAACCCTGGGCCGGTCTGTGATATCCGCCGCTAGCGGCTAGACACCAAAGGTAGCCGGGTTGAAATATTAATAATACTCGCTATATATATTTTGTACCGAATGTATCTGCACGGCCTTTAGCTGTTTTAACTGATAAAATGCCCACACGCACGTTCCACCACAGTCTACTAACTTACCAGTGTCGACGTCGTCCGGTTCCTCCTTCAGAATATCAAGAGGTATGTCACACTCCGTGTGTAAGCCTAGTGCGGTATGATACAGGTCTGCGCCATCTTGCTCTACCGCGGCATCATCTGCAAATAAGTTTAGTACTTCATTCATTCGTCCTACATATGAATCTGTTGTCGTATGATTGGTTCAAAGCACGTGATCTGCTGACGTGTAAGCTGAACCATTCAGCTTGCCGTATATATTCTGCTTTCGCGCCAAACAAGTATGAAATTTGGACATATGTGTTTTTATCATGCGTGTTATAGATACAGTGCAGCGCTGTACACGAATGTTTCTGGACTCCTTGTCGACAAGTTGTGGCCTGCATAGTTCCTGCATGCATTTGATTTATTGTTACGTAATCATTATGCACGCAAGGATCGAGAGAGTTTGGGCGTAATTGTGGATTGGATATCGTTAATTGGGGTACCGATGGTGCGTTTTATCCAACCAAATTTCTATTTCTTCAAAGTGGGTCGTCGTGTTGTCGCTTGCGTTTAAATTTTTCATGTAATTTTTCTATTTTTTTCCTGCCAGAAGCGAACCGATAAAAATATCGCACAGGTACCTGTCCATGTTGAGGACACTGCACTAAATGGGTGGCTTACCGTCTCCGCATATTCAGCGCCGTACGCAGTAGACAGAAGCGTTTCAGCAGAGATAACACACTATGACGGCTTTTCTCATTCTTACGACGCTGTACGCGGCTGATAGAAGTGGAACTGTATAAGTGTGACCAAAATTGTTCAGCGAAACCAGAATGAAGCTGGATGGCCAAATCCGAAACTATAAAGGACAGCAAAAAGTACTCAAAGGAGTCTCCGGCCCAATTTTTATGAAAACTAAATTTGAATCATTGGATCCGATTTTTGAAAATTTAATATTCCTTTTAGCCAGATATCGAATATGAATTTAAAAAATATACACACTGTATTATTACACCATTCAATAGTGTCGCTAATAAGGAACGAATTCTGGGAAGTAGTAAATGCCAAAGGCATACCTATTATACTTTAGAGATTATTAATGTCTAAAAAACGCAGATTTCGTCACTCACTCCCTGACTAATCATGATTAACACACAGATAACATAAAATTTAGAATTCCAAACATTTTACCCCCCCCCCCCCCCCCCTCCATCCCTTAAAATAGTGAAGGTTTGTATGGAACTTCGGCAATTTTGAAGCTAGGAACAATAAAATAAGTATTTAGAATATTGGTAAAATGTGCATAAAATACAATTATAAAAAACCGTCAAGTGCAAGTCGGAGCAACGCACTGTAGGTTCAGTATACAACTAGATTGAGGGACAACCTAACGGTTGCTTTTAACTTACGACTAGAGTTTGCAGAGTTAGAAGCTTGGCTCTTCATAGGATCTGATTACTTTTTTACAGTATAAGGAAATGATCGTCTTGGCATCATTCGTCATTCAACATGAACATGTATTTCGTGGGTTCCTAATATAAAAGTTGTTGAAATTTTTTTTAATAACTAAATGATGTCAATCAGTAAGAAGTCTTCAGTAACAAGACGTCTACTTTTGCCGCCGCAGGTCTAAAATCGACATCAGTTCACAAGTGCACTGGTGTACAAGTTCACTTGTGGGCCTGTGTGGCGCCTTTATTTTACAAGTATGGTGAGCCCACTGGGTTACCGCCATATGCTATAGAGAGTTCTGCGTACTATCACAATATTACCTTCAACATCTTCTTGTTTCACGTCATTATTATCTAAGACATCTGCAGTCGTCTGCATCACATCCTCCATGCTTAGGTGCACATCGGGCATTACTTGTAGGTTGACTTGCTGTAAAAACAACACAATATTTTAATAGCTCTCTGGACTCATATCTCCAGCATGTGTAGCATATGAATACAACAATACTAATAAATGATAATAGTAATTAAAATTACACTGCAAAACAACATTAATTATACAATAATAATATTCCAGGGTGCATATTGTGATTATAAACACCCAAACAAAGCAAATACACATATTCATACATACAAATATAAGCACTGAGCAGGACTTGAACCTGCAAAATCTGACTTACCCATCAAATGCTCAACTGCTACACCACTCAGGTCGTTTATCATTATGTAACCTTTATTACACTATTGCTTGTCAAATTTGCATTAAAACTTCTGAACCACTCACCACTTTGTGACTAAGCAACTGTGCGAACAGCTCCTCACTGCGGAGAGATCTCCTTCTCAGCTCACAGTAGGTGCCTAGCTCGAGACTTGAACAACAGAGGTCACATGCCAGTGTTGGTCTGCTGTCTTTGGTAACCAACTGTTAAAAATAATTAGGTACTTTACTAGTATTTTTCAACATTAGTAGCTTAATATGTAGAAAGTTTGTTGAACACAATGCAAAAACCAACATATACATTATATGTTATATTTAGTATGTACATATTTACAACAAAACTAAAGTCTTAAATCTATATTCTTTAAATTCCACACAGAGCAAAAAACAGTTGAATATCTCCAAAGCTTAACATAGGAACAGACTGACAACCTCTTAATCATACTAAGTTGACACACTCACACACACCCTCCATCACTCTCAAACTCACCCACGCAACACATACCCCTACACACATTTAGATTAAGTTAAAAATTAATCGTTTTTATGTAGACTCCTCTAATCTTTTATACCACTTACAAGTAGATCATTTCAATATTGTTGGCTAAATGTATTATTGCTCACGTACCACTTACCTAAATCTAACTTTATTGTTGCAAATCTTATTTGTGGGATTGGTGCTGCAGATACTAGTTCATGCCTTACTCGGTTGCAGATGCTACCAATTTTTAAATGCACCAAACAATATAATTTGGGTCGCAAACATCTAAGTCATACTATTGGATTTATAATGTGATATAAATAAGTGAAAACATAGAGACAACAGGCATATGTATTAGACTGGCTAATGGTCAGCTGCAGCCGTAGGATATCATTGCTTAGTTTGAGTTTCAGTGTTAGAATGTTGGTATGACCGAAAAACATCCAGTGAGCATTTCCTATAATCGAGAATCAAGAAGAGGGAAACAAGGTACAACCAGTGGTACTAATATCACAATAGTTGGAGTCTAGAAGGCTGTAGGTGGTAGTACCAGCCACCGGTGGTGGAGCCACCATCACCTCTAGACGCTTTTTCTTTCTACTGTAACTACAAAATGTTTAAAAATCCAATCAAAATAAGGTACCTCCACACTCACATGCACATTTTAATTACTCCTTTTACTTTTTTTTCAATACAAACTGTCCAGTACCTACAGGTAGTTACGTGATTTGCGCGCAATTATATTTTCGATGGTAAGTATAGTTTGTTTTCAACGTAATTTTATGGTTTTGTGGATACAAAATACTGAAACTAGTAGTTGTATATCCAAATAACTTATTTATGTTGCTAACATGTGTTTTGAATACGATTTAGTTATACGACATTCTAAACTAATGTTTATTCAGATCGCTTTTCGCGATCCATACGATACAGAACAAAAGCGGCTTCAGGATCTATTTGACGTTGCTTCAACTTCTGGATCGAGCCATGACTATTTTGAAGACGATGGAAAATACGCATCTGATGTCGACAATCAACCAACGTTACCTACCAACCTTATGACGTTCACGTCTGTATCCGTTCTGTAATATCATGTGTTAATATAATAATCGTGCTGTGACGCTACGCCCAATGGGTAATCAATGGGTAATGTATGGAAAAAGTACTGTCCAGCACCCTCAGCCTGAGAAAGAGTACTGTCCATCAACGTGTTAATTTACGCTTATATATAGATGCTCGTTTCAACCTTCCGATTGTCTAATAATGGTAGGATTACTTACCGGCATCATAGTCAAAGCTTCATACATCTTGTGTAGATGCGTGTTAATAATCGAACGCAATGGAATGTCGTCCGATAAACAAATTCTACACATCGACAGCTTCGCCATATTTGCGTTTATGTTAGTTTATTGTCACTGTTTATATGGTTCGGGTCAACTAGCACGGAAAGTAGTATAAATATTTAGGAGCAACGGGAGCCTTTCACTTGTACTGTAATTCATCAGTGATGAGAGTAAAAATAGGTTAGGATTTCATTTCACTACAGCTGTCAGTAGTCTGTCTGTATTACTCTGTATACCGTTAGGTTTACATACTCTTTGGTAGTCTGCATATTATTTGATAATCTTCTTATATCTATGGTAGTCTGGTAGTTTCACTGTAGTGGTGGCATTATCTGCTACTTTTCAATAGTAGGTTATCCTGTTACGTTATGGTAAAATAACTGTTATTGTAAACAGCTATTAGTTATAATGTTATAATTTGGTATACCTGCTATAAAAAAAAAAACGAGAAAAAAAGTTGTATTCAAGAACACGACATCTATGTACGGGGCCAGCGAAAACAAGACGGAATTAAAGAGTTAATTCGTTGAAAGTTAATGATCATTATTAAAAGGTTTTTTATCATTAAAAATGTAGCTCAAGTTAGTATTGAATAAAAAAATTACAGGTTCAAAAATAAATAAAGTCTTGTTAAAAATACGCCAGTCGTTAAAACAATTTTTTAACGGACGTTAACGAAAAAAAAAACAATATATCAGTAATGTTGACAAAGGAAAAAAATGTTTTAACCACTAGCGTATTTTTAACTATTTATTTTTAATTCGGCAAGATATTATAATGAAGATTAATGAATATCCTTTCATACTTTTTAGATTTTCTCGCTTTATCCACATATAGCACATAGACTAGTTTTTTTTTTACTTTCTGAAGTCTCTTATAATGAACGTCATTCTTTTTACAGGCTTGACTGTTGGAATGTTTATAAACTTACTAACTGCACTTATATATTATTATACAAACTAATTACAGTTCAATGAATGTTTAATACTTCTTTGATAATATTTATCCAAACGATTCGAAACGAGAAGAAATGCAACAATGTGATTTAGCACCGTAGCTATTACTGAGTTAATCAATAAATATTTAGACTTTTTTAAGTCTAGATATTTTTTATCATTTGCTATTGTGATTTCTATTATACTATAAAATGATTTTATTAAAAATGCAGATGGTACAAATCTATACGGTCATATTTCATTACTTATAAATTGTGCTTTATTTGAAACTGCAATAGAATATAGATCTTCTTTTACAATTTACCAATTAATTGAAAATACCGCGATATGAAAATGACATAAAATTGAAATAAGACGTATTCTCAATTTAATATATTATTCTTATTCACATTAAGCTAAGAATATCGATCGCAGAAGTGAAATCAATACGTCCATTTTTCCTTATTTATCCTTGGAAAAAAGAAAACTGTATAATTGAAAAAAGTATATTGGACCTTAGAAATGTGACGTGGTCACATTTCTAAGACGTGGAATAAGTTCATAACCAATCATTTTACCAGTTTATTATTAAATTATAATGAAACCATTTCTAAACTAATATATTAGAATAGAATATATTTATTATTTGTTCTTTAAAAGCTACCGTAATTGCCATTAAAAAAAACGATTTTATTTCCATACCGAGAACGTACAAATCAATATGACTTATTTTAATTATATTCCGTTTGGTTTGCGTTAAATTATAATATTATAATGGATCTATCATCCTATGTGAATATATATAATTGACAGTCATAGTTAACACTTACTTTCCTAATATATTAGGATACATTCAGCTATCGTAATTAGTATTGAAGTAACATCGATCTTATTTCGATGCCGGAAAGGTCCAAATTAATAAAGCCATTTATCTTATATTCCATTTGGTTTGCATTATAATATCAATATAAACGGTTGTATTATAATCTAATATGGTTGACATCAGTGACATCTGACATACAGAAAATAAAGAACTTTTTTTTTATATTGACTCCGTTGTGTGTAACAAATTATGAGAATCGGCCATAACGCATTATGAATTATTTAAAAATATAGCATTATATTATTACCTTTCATTATAATGACCACTATTAATTATAATATCAATATAAATAGTGGTGGCATTATCTGCTACTTTTCAATAGTAGGTTATCCTGTTACGTTATGGTCAAATAACTGTTATTGTAAACTGCTATTAGTTATAATGTTATAATTTGGTACCTATACCTGCTATAAAAAAAACGACATCTATGTACAGGGACAGCGAAAACAAGCCGGAATTAATGAGTTACGAATTAACGACATAACCACCCCCGCTGGCCGGTGGGGGGTATCCGAAGGGATTGATCCTCCCCAAGTGTCCGTTGCCGGGCACCCCGGGTAAGCCCTTGAATTCAATATATGGCGGATCATTTTGACGTAGCGAAGCACGTACCTACCGAGCCGCTATAATATTTTTCACGTAGCATGGGTACGGTGACATTTGACTAATTCCATTTCATGCATGATTCATTTCGAAACAATTTACCTAACGCGGAATACAGGAAACAACACTTAATACGAAGATAAAAAGAAAACTGTTTTATTTTGCATTTTTAACTTAAAACTATTTTTATTTCTCCGTAATTATTTAAACTTTAAATATATTGAATAAATCACTTGTACTTTTCCACAATTATTTATTTATTTGAACCTCAGATTTTGAGGATGAATTGAATTGACAGTGAATTGACAGTGATTAAGGCCATAGCGACCAATAATGGTTACCCATCCCAACTAATAGATAAGCTAGTTACACGCGGAAGATACAGAACTGTCGCAGGTCTGGCGTACAAGGGAGATGCATCCATGACCGTGGAAACACCCAAAAAACGATGGGCTCGTATACCGTATATTGGTCATACTTCGTACAAATGTGCCAGAAATCTATCTGAATGCAAAGCAGCTTTTTATACCACTCACAATTTAAAAAACCTAATCTGTAATAATAAGGATGCAACCCCAATTCCACAGAGGAGTGGTATATACGAGTTGACATGTTCCACCTGCAACAGAAAATACGTTGGCCAAACTGGACGATCCTTTGAAATTAGAGTCGCTGAACATGTTAGAGGCTGGAGACTCAAAAAAACTGAGTCCAATTTTGCAGAACACCTGCTTCTGGAAAACCATACTTTTGACCCAAAAGTTGGTTTTAAAGCTCTGCGTCTATGTGACAAAGGCAGGAAAATGAACGCCCTAGAAGCATTGGAAATAAACAGACTGACAAACACGGACAGAAACAATATAATTAACCAACAGTTAGATCTGAGCCGTTCACCTCTATTACAATAATAATGGCATATACATACCTATTTATTTGTTAATAATTCGTTGTAATCTTAATTTATTGTTGTAACTGACATTTTTAAATATTGTAATCTAAGTATGTAATCCATTTGACATCATTGATTTGACAATTACTTTAATTTAATTTAATTATAATTCCTTGACATTTTATATTTGACATTTCACTGTAATACAATTAATTTTATAATGTATAAATTTCCCCAAATTTTGGGGAAAAAAGTTGAAGCTGGTATACTCTTTTTTAAAAGTACCCACACATAAAATATATTAGTTTTTTAGTTTAAAACATTGTAGACCTTTGATAATGCCGTAAGGTGAAACCGGTAAGGTTCAAATAAATAAATAATTGTGGAAAAGTACAAGTGATTTATTCAATATGTGTAGCAAGTTCCACCAAGTGCCATCAATCTCCAGTATAAAAAAAAAAAAAAAAAAAAAACTTTAAATATAAACATTCCAAATACATAATTCTTGATGCGTGAATCGGAACAGGTTGCGTTAGAGATTGACATAGTAAAATCGTTATAATCGAAAAATTGTCGAATAAAGTATCATAAATCGTTAGTTGTATTTTTAACTAAAATACGATTATAAAATATAATTATGTAATAATAAACTTTAAACAAAGCATTTTTGTCTTTGTGGAGCTTTATTATAATATAGCAACACTGCTTAAGCATGAGCTGGCAGCCATCTTGTTATATCAACTCAGTACGAGTGCGTCTGCCTTGTATGCGGTCTGTTTTCTTTGTTTTGAGCTTGCGTGGTGTTTTTCTTACTTGTTTTTGTTATTGACTATCGTTGTGCTTTGTTGTTTTCGTTACCGTTTTTTGTTATTGACTTTTGTTTTGTTGTTTTTTTTTGGCAAAATGCCAAAAAGAACGAAAAAGACTGTGCTTGGTAGTCAAGCCCGTGAATTTGTAGTTCGATTGCGGGATTACTTTGAGCGGGAACGTGAGAATGGCGGAACGCTATTGCCTGTGTCCAACGTTTTGGATCGAGTGGCAGATGCGTTAGACATTGGGCGGAACACGGTTTCTCGAATCACTCGAGAAAAATATGGTGCTCACGATACAGAAGAAAATAAGTTGTCCACCCTTTTTTTTTTTTTTTTTTTTTTTTTTATCGTGCGGAAATCCCTTCGGATACCCCCCGCCGGCCAGCGGGGGCGGTTATGTCGGGCTTGCACCGACTAAAACCGCACGCCGTCTCGGGTCTTCAGACGCCGGGGTGTAAGGTTACCCATAGAGCATATCCCTCGCACCCCGGCTGACCCTGGGCCATCTCACCACTAACAGCATCGCTCATCCTGTCTCCTCTGAAAGCAGAGGAGTACGGAGAGCGATGTGTTTCCGCCACGTTGGGTATTGGCCGACGATCAATGCCAACCCTATGAAGGGGGGGGGGGGTGAAGGGGAAGCCATTGACCGCCACCCAGGGTGTACCGGCCGCTCCGATTCCGTTCCCCCCGGACTGCAGCGGGATCGGAATCGGAGCGACACTCGAGGAGATTACCCAACACACACCCCAAGTTGTCCACCCCTAATAAAAAGCAAACCAAAAAGGCATCTGTAACAGATGTAGACAGTTTTGCGGCCGATGCTATACGGAGCCACATTTATAACTATTACCAGAATAAACAATTACCGACGCTTCTAAAGCTGGTCAAGTCTTTAAAAGATGCTGATTTGTTTACTGGAAGTCCTACATCCTTGTGGCGCGTATTGAAAGACATTGGTTTCCAATTCAAAAAAAGTATACAAAAGAAAAATTGTCATGGAGAGGGGCGATATAGCACTTGCGCGGGTTACCTTTTTGAAAAAGGCTAAAGCGATTACCGATTGGAGCAATGTCGTCTTCCTGGATGAAACTTGGCTGAATGCCAATCATACGGTCGGTAAAATGTGGACTGACGATACACCTCATGCCTCGACCAAAGTGCCAGAAGGAAAAGGGGAGAGATTGATTATTTGTCACGCAGGCACATCGAAAGGATTTGTAGAAAATGGGCTACTTGCTTTTAAATCGAAAAAGACGGGAGAATATCACGAAGATATGAATGCGGAAGTATTCACGGAGTGGTTTCAAAATATGCTTAGCAATTTAGAAGAACCCAGCACAATTATTATGGACAATGCCCCATATCACTCCGTGCAATTGAACAAACCGCCGACTTCTTCCAATAAGAAGAGCGAGTTGATCGAGTGGCTCCAAGCCAATAATGTGGAAGCCGATGAGACGAAATTAAAGGTGGAGCTAGTGAAGCTCGTAAAAATGTCCCTGGCGATGACTGGAAGAAAGTAGTGGAGAAAACCAAAAATCTAATCTTACATGACTGGGAGCGAGACATTAGAATAGACTGCATAATTGATTCCCAAATAATTATTCACGTCGACGAGTCAGATGACGATGATGATGATGATGATGATGATGAAGATGATGAACATGTTTGATTTTTAATAAATAATTAAACAGGTTATCAATTTTGTTTTACTTTTTTTCTTCAAAATTATTAGTTAATAGAATCGATTTCTTCTTCATTAATAAATGATCTCGATAAGATATATAATCGATTTTATTTCATGCGATTTTATCTTGACTACATCTCTAGTAACTTCAAATCCCAAACGTCACCGTACCCATGCTACGTGAAAAATATAATAGTAAAGGATAATAATGTTGACAGCTCTAAGTAGGTACGCCATAGCGTATAATCATTTATGAATCTGTTCGATTATCGATTGATCTATTCGACATTTGTCTATAGCCAATTGGGACCTTTCGATGACAGCTGGCAGTTGAGCATTTTTATGAAGCGATAGATGGCGCTGCTCTAAGTATGTTTTTTTTTTACACCTGGCTAGAAAAACGCAACCGCAACGCTTCATGACAATGACACAAGCTAAGGAGACCGTATTTATGATATTCCTATCATAAAAAACACTTCGTGCAGTAATTCACGATTTTTATCGTCCAATAAAAATTCTTTAATTCTTCTTTAAATTCTTTAATCAAGCTTGATTTGATTCCGCCTAGGATTAATCTTGACGTCTTGTTCTGTGATTTGATTTTCAAAAACTTATAATTCGTGGCCCTTGCATTGTTCACGGATGCAACAACGACGGGATTCACCTGCTGCCATCTGAAATAACTTTGAGGGCCAAGTGGATAGAAGCTGCAAAGCTTGACACTATAAAAACATTCGGACGAATCGTAAAAAAATATACATTCATATGTTTTAAAACATTGATATGTGCGCACGGCCTTTCCACAGTGTGAACAGCGCCATCTATCGAGACTTTGAAAACGCGTTTGAAAGGTCCCAATTGTACTGTATCCTTGCAAGTTGCTTCACTACGAGAAGTGTGCGGTACTCGTCTATGTACTGCGATAATTTTAGAGGTATTCAATAATTAATATGTGTGTAAAAAATACGTTACTTCATAGACGTGAGCTGTCATAATTATCATCCTAAATTAGACAGAGTGTAGGCTTGGATTTGGGTTCGGATGAGTAAAAATCATCGTTTTATTGAATTAATGATATTTTCATATAACATTCGATGAATATAATCGATATTTTTAACCGCTTCAAATTAATCATCTAAAAATAATTAGTTTCGAGTATCGAATATGATATACAATAGAATTTAGTTTAGTTTAAAAAGCGGCGATAGCCCAGTGGTGTACGTAACGGACTGCTGAGAAGAAGTCTCGAGTTCGATCCCCAGTCGCCCAGGGCACACACTTCTGACTTGTCGTAGTTATGTGTGTATTAAAAATGTTGACTATCGCTTGCTTAGTAATGTGCCCGGTAGATGGCAATAGGCTCGCCCCCTATTACATTGGGACCTAAACATAACTGGCGAATCGTAGGTGTGTAATACACCTCTGCCTTCCCCTTCGGGGATACAGGCGTGAAGTTATGTTATGCTATGTTATTTTTTTTACAAAATATAAGACATACATTTTACACAGCCAAAGACAATGTGACAAAACAGCCATTAATAAAATGTGGCAAAAATAAGTGGTGGAAGTGAACGAAACAAAATAATAGAAAAGAAAGACAATGTATACAATTCAAATCAGAGTAGGTTAAAATAATAAATATCTAGGCGAGCGGGCGATAGCTGCGACCGAGTAAAACCAGTAATCTATAGGCTGCTCAGAAAATGTGCTTTTAATTTACTTTTTATATTTATGTTTGTAATGTTTTGTATGAGAGATGGATTTAAAATTATTTAATAGGCGCGGAATGATGTATTTAGTAGTTCTTTCACCATAGAATGTAACGTTGTGGATTTTTTATAAATCAATTAAAATTATATCAATAAAATTAATCGATATTTTAGTATGTTCTATAACTTATTACTATTTATCTATGGTTGTGCAAGCGAGATTGGACAGCACTAGCCCAGTCATCAACTGACGGCTCTTATATCGTTCCTTTACTTGGTAACCTTCGCCGGGGAAAGTCACTTTGACCCCGTGGCCAACTGCTGTCGGCTCCGGGTAAGTTTTGAGATCAACATTTCCTACTTCTTTCTACAGGTGAAGACTTTCCAGCGGTGCAGCTTATGGCCTGCTAAAATGCATGGCTTAATATATTTTGTTTTATTTCTGTGTGCTATTTCAGCCTACGTAATTAGTGCCACGAGGCCGATGATCCCTACGGTCAGAGGTCGCGGCACCAGCTTGTGCTGCCTATTTATATTTCTTTTATTATAGCTTCTAGCTACGCTGCATTGCCGCTGGGAGATTCTCTTCACCTGCTATTTAAGCGGGTCACTTGGACGTAATTACCTAGTGACAAACTGACCCGCACCTTTTCTAATTCCAGGGTCTTCGCACCGGGCTTCGCACCATCTTAGCGGTAGCGAGGCACACCAGCGGAGACCCTGGCACGCCGGCAACACCACTAGCCACGTGTCCACTAGCTAAGTGCATACTACCATCTTTGCACAACGGACCGAACAACGCCACGGCAGAATATTTATTATGAATCCATCCCCTGAGGTTCATTTACTCAATTACCTTATATAAATTTATGTAACTTTCTCTTACCGATTATAATCCTAATATATTGTAATCAAACTTTTATTTATCTCTGCTCGCCCTAGCCGGAAGTTAGCAATACATTACTTTATTAAATTTCACAGTGCATAAGTCACACCTTAAACTTATTGCAACTCCATTTTAAAACTTCTATAAAAACTTTAACCGTTACAAGAAATTTACTGCACTAACTGTTTCCAATTTTTGTCCAATTCCAAAATGTGACTTTAGTGTGGACAGGAAGTACCGTGCAGTATTTATATAATTCCATGTAATTATCTTCAAATATTTCTTTTTTACCTGGCGGGATAATGTTTTTTAGAATTGTGGTTTGTATTTGAAGGATACGGTCGAGGTAAGTTTTGAATGTTCTGCCATAGCTTGTGATGCCGTATCCTATAATGGAGTCCACAAGCGCGTTATAAAGCATAAGTTTGACTTTGTAAGGTATTCTATTTTTGATGATATATAGGTTGGCTAGGAAAGCTTTGAGTTTTTCACATATTCTGTTGATTTGTGGTAACCAGTTAAATTTATTGTCGATGACTAGACCAAGATATGTGTGCTTGTCAACCATTTCAATGGTAGGACATTGGCAATTGCTATTATTTTTATGCAAGCATAAATCCTCGTGAGCCACCAACCTTTCACGTTTAGGATACTGGGTTTTGCTATATGGAGAACATGTACCAATAAGTTTGGTTTTCTTTGCATTGAGAACCAAACCATTGTCATGGCACCATTTGTTAATGTTATCTAGATCTACTTGCATTTTTTTAAACGCTGCAGAAATATCTTTATCTGCAAGGACTAGACATGTATCGTCCGCATACTGATAAGAAGTACATACTATAACTAATAACATTATTCATGTCATTGATGTAAGCAATGAAGTGGAGAGAGCCAAGCACTGATCCTTGGGCCGTACCCACATCAGCTGTAATGATTTTACTGTAAGTTTGATTTATGTTGACACAGTAAGATCTATTCTCAAGATAATTTTCACACTATTTTAGTAAGGGGCCACGTACACCTGTATTGCTTAGTTTTTTTATAAGTCTGATGTGATTTAATGTGTCAAAGGCACGGGAGAAATCAATGAAAACGGTTAGTACATGTTTTCTAGTATTCAAAGCTGTATTTATATCATCTGTGACTTGAGACAATAGAGAAGTTGTGCTTTTGTTTGGTTGGAATCCAAATTGGTTTCGGGAAATAATTCATTATTTTTATAAAAAGAATGTATTTGTTCGCTGAAATATTTCTCGACCACTTTATGAATGCTGGATAAAGGCGTAATGGGTCGATAATTTGTCACATTATCATGTCTACCATTTTTGTGCATGGGACGGACACATCCACGCTTTAATTCATTTGGATACTTTCCCGTTTCCATACAGGCATTGATAAGACTCGCAATGGCAGTAGAGATATTACAGCTGATTTTTTTTATGTCAAGTATCTTCACCAGGAGCTTTAAACCCATTTAATTTATTTATGATTTTACAATGTTTTTGTGGTGTAGCTCTTTTAACCAATAAACTAACGTTGCTATGATCACAGTAATCACTCTCTGTAAGAAGTGGTTTTTCACACCTAGGTAATATTTTATTAACAGAATGTTGAAATTCATCGGCAAATCTATTGGTGATTTCTAAAGCAGTCAGTGTTGCTACTATGCTGTTGAAACTTGTTAAGTAGATGTATTCTGTGAATCGCATTAAGATTTTCACACAAAAATAGAAAAAAACAATAAATTTTGGGGGCTCCCCATACTTCGAACTGAAACTCAATTTTTTTTTCATCTAACCCATACGTGTGAGATATCTATGGATAGGTCTTCAAAAATGATATTGAGGTTTCTGAAATAATTTTTCTCTAAACTGAATAGTTTGCGCGAGAGATACTTCCAAAGTGGTAAAATGTGTATGTAACTTCTAAAATAAGCGATTGATAAAACTAAAAAAAAAAGTATGATGTACAGTAACATGTAAACTTCCACCGAAAATTGGTTTGAACAAGATCTAGGATCTAAGTAGTTTTTTTTTTTTAGTACGTCATAAATCGTATAACGCAATTTACCTTTCATTCAATCAACTCAAATATAAAATTAAAAAAAAATGCATTATTTTGTTACTTACTGCTACGAAACCCTTCATGGGCGAGTCCGACTCGCACTTGGCCGCTTTTTTTTTTGTCTCAAGCCAATACTTATCCGGAAGGCGGGGCGGCCGGCGGACCAGCCATCCGGATACCGGCCGATCGTGTTGCTCGACGAGGTGTGCAAGCTCTTTGAGCGGATTATTGCAGAGCGCCTCGTCGAGCATCTCACGAACGTGGGGCCAGATCTGGCGGACAACCAGTTTGGTATCCGCCGGGGGCGCTCCACCGTGGAAGCGATCATGCGCGTTAGGCGCCTGGCGGAGGAAGTAGTCTCGCGGGGGTGGGGTGGTGGTGGCGGTGTCTCTCGACATCGCCAACGCCTTCAACACCCTACCCTGGAGCTGCGTTAGGGAGGCGCTCGCGTATCACAGAGTGCCTCCTTACCTCCGCCGCATTGTCGAGGCATACCTATCCGAGAGGGCCATAGTTTACCCGAGCTGGCTAGGGCCAGGGCGGCGAGAAGTGTCGTGCGGTGTTCCACAGGGGTCGGTCCTAGGGCCACTCCTGTGGAACATCGGATACGACTGGGTGCTGCGCGGTTCGTTGCTCGAGGGTGTCAGCATAACGTGTTATGCTGACGACACCCTCGTTATGGCGCGGGGAGCAACGCACCGTAGCGCGGCACTAAAGGCCACGGCAGGGGTTGCTCAAGTCGTGGGTCGAATACGGCGGCTGGGACTCGAGGTGGCTCTCCACAAATCCGAGGCTATGTGTTTCCACGGGCCTCGGAGGGGGCCACCTGCGGGAACCAGCATAACCGTAGGGGGCGTAAGCATCGGCATCGAGCCCACGATGAAGTACCTTGGGCTCGTACTCGATAGCCGATGGGACTTCGGACCTCATCTCCGAAGTCTGGTTCCGAAACTGAGGGGGCCTGCGGCCGCGCTATCGCGGCTGATGCCCAACGTTAAGGGACCCAACGCCCCCACTAGGAGACTGTACCTGGGGATCGTGCGAAGCATGGCCCTGTACGGGGCCCCAGTATGGGCGGAGACTCTGGCGGCCCGCAACGTGGCTGTATTAAACAGCCCGTTAAAAGCGATGGCCGTCAGAGTCATCAGGGGGTATCGCACGATCTCCGTCGAGGCGGCATGTCTCCTAGCCGGGACCCCTCCATGGGACCTGGAAGCGAGAGCCCTTGCGCTGCTGTACCAGTGGCGCAAGGAGGCGCTGGAGCGGGGCCATAGGCCGGAGCCCCGAGAAATCAGGGCTCAGCGGTCCCTGCTCCGCCAGGAACTCATGGAGACATGGAGGGTGCGACTTGAGCACCCAAGGTGGGGGGAATCCACCATTGCGGCGGTGAGACCGATCATGAAGGAGTGGTTGGAGAGGGACCATGGGGACCTCTCCTACCGGATGTGCCAGATGGTTACCGGACACGGGTGCTTCGGTAAGTATCTGTGGCGCATCCACCGGGAGACAACGCCGCAGTGCCAGCACTGCGAGGATCCTGGCGAAGACACGGCGCTCCACACGTTGGTGGAGTGCCCTGCGTGGGCGAGTCAACGCCGGGATCTCGTTGCGGTCCTGGGCGTGGACGTTCTCTCGTTGGAGACCATGGTGAGGGCCGTGGTCTCCGACGGGAGCAAGTGGCACGCCGCCGCCTCTTTCTGCGAGCAGGTAATGCGCGCGAAAGAGACGGCGGAGAGGGAGCGGGAGAGAACCCTGCCCCCCGAGTTTCGCAGTCTGCGGCGAGGACGCCGCAGACTCATCTACGCCCGGGACTACCGACCTCCATGATCGGGGCCTGAGGACGGCAGTTGGCCGACTCGCCGTCCTTACAGAAGCAGGCCGTGGCGGAGGCGTGTCGTGTGTGCCCTACACACGCCTGCCAACTCATCGAAGCGGGATAAAACCCGACCCCACCAGGCGAGGCCGCTGTGGCGGCCAAAGTCCGCCGGCAACCCTGGGGTTATCCTTTCGAGGGCTTACCCGGGGTGCCCGGCAACGGACATTTGGGGAGGACACCGTGCGGTTTTAGTCGAGACACGACATAACCACCCCCGCTGGCCAGCGGGGGGGTATCCGAAGGGATTTCCGCACGTAAAAAAAAAAAAAAAAAAAAGCCAATACTTATGCGCTAAAATCGTGGTCTCAATATCAATATTGAGACCACATTTTGGAAAAATCAGATTTTGAATTTTTTTATGGTTTCCATCCTCCATTCCATTCCTCCAACGTTTGTTCAATTTTCAATTTTATTTTTTCTAAACCTTCCGGGTATCAAGTTGTATTTACATGCCAAGTTTGGTCAAAATTGATCGATTAGTTTAGGAGGAGTAGCGTCACAACCGAAATACACCGAGTGGCGTATAGAGAGCTTTTCGCTCGACTTCGTCTCACTCTCAGCCCAATAATGTATATCTATGTTATCTATTTGAAATGAACATTATTATTATTATATGATATAGTACGTGATGACGACGAAAAACTCGTTTATTCATTATGATAAGATAATTATTTATCAGTTTTAACACGTGTATACATACATAGGCCTTTAAGGTATTAAGTCAATAAATTTATGGTCCAACCGTGTTTAGCCGTTCTATAGCGGCGTACAAATATAGAATTACCATATAACTACAATTTAGTTACCCTTCAAATAAAACTTTTAAATTATACATAGTACACTATATTATACTTGTACTATATAACTACAATTTAGTTAGCCTTCAAATAAAACTTAAATTTGATAAACGTGTGTATAATATGTCTAACTAAATTACTCTTTCGCTTGAAACATCTCTTACAAAAATTGAAATGAAAAGGCTTCTCACCCGAGTGTGTACGAATGTGACTATATAAATAAGACTTTTCATAGAAACATTTTTTACATTTATTACACTGATGAGGTTTTATACTCGTGTGTTTACGAATATGAATATCTAAAATAACTCTTTTGCTTGAAATATCTTACAAAAATTGCACTGAAAAGGTTTCTTACCTTCTGGAATGGAAGGAGTTAAAACCGACCCCGAGAAGATTAAAGCTGTTCAAGAATGGCCTGTTCCAAAGAACAAAACGGAGGTTCGCGCGTTTCTGGGACTATGCGCGTATTACAGACGCTTCATTAAGCATTTCTCGGATATTGCAAAACCACTACACCGACTGATGGAAGATAAACGAGACTTCGTTTGGGACCTGGATTGCGAGCAAGCTTTCAGTATGCTTAAACAACGATTGTGTGAAGCCCCTATATTGGGTTATCCTACTAGGGAAGGTAGATTCATTGTGGACACGGACGCCAGTAACACCGAAATAGGTGGAGTGTTGACACAAGTACAGGGACATCGCCATGTTGTAATAGCATACTTCAGTAAATCGCTATCTAAACCGGAAAGAAATTACTGTGTAACTCGTCGTGAACTTCTCGCTGTGGTGAAGTCTTTACAGCATTTTAATAAGTACCTTATAGGACGAGAGTTTACACTAAGGACAAATCATGCTGCACTACAATGGTTGCTGCAATTCAAGAATCCGGAAGGCCAAGTAGCAAGATGGATCGAGCAACTACAGGAGTTTCCCTTTGTGATAGAACACCGAGGTGGAAAAGGGCACGGCAATGCTGATGCTTTGTCACGAAGGCCGTGTGTCGAAGATTGCAAGCATTGTCAGAGGAACGAAGCCCGAGAAAAGATTAAAGTCATAAAAGTCAATGGACTTGACGACGAATGGAGTGGAAGCAGTATGAAGAAGGCGCGAGAGGATGATGATGATCTACAACCTATACTGCACTGGAAACAACTTGGAAGCAAACCCCGATGGAGTGATGTATCTGCTTACAGTTCAACTACCAAAAGCTATTGGGCCCAGTGGGACAGCTTAGCTCTGGTAGAAGCTGTCCTGTATAGGAAATGGGAGTTTAACGATGGTAAGGAAGCAACCATGCAAGTAGTGGTACCACGAAGCAAGGTGGCCCCACTCTTACGGCACATCCACGATGGTGTTTCTGGCGGGCATCTCGGAGTTAAGAAAACTCTGGTTAAAGTGCGACAGCGGTTTTACTGGCTTCGTTGTCGGGAAGATGTCGAGAATTGGTGTCGTAAATGCACTGCATGTGCTTCGGTTAAAGGACCGCTGACAAGAAGCAAAGGAAAATTGAAGCTGTACAACGTTATAGCACCGTGGGAACGTATCGCCATTGATGTTGCTCGACATTTTCCAACGACTGATGAGGGTAACAAATACATCATTGTAGTGCAAGATTACTTCATTAAGTGGCCAGAAGTATTTGCGACACCCAACCAGGAAGCAGTAGCTGTAGCCAAGAAACTGGTTCAGGAAGTGGTCAGTCTATACGGCGCACCTATGGAGATCCACTCCGACCAAGGACGGAACTTCGAGTCTGCTCTGTGGTGTTTCAAGAAATGTGCAAACTCCTCGGAATAAACAAGACCTGTACGACTCCAGCGCACCCGCAGTTAGACGGAATGGTCGAGAGGTTTAACCAGACGTTGGAAAATCACTTGGCTAAAGTTGTCGACGAACACCAAAAAGATTGGGACCAGTACATCCCACTGTTCCTGATGTCCTATCGATCTGCGGTGCATGACAGTACGGGACACACTCCAGCTAAAGTAAATTTTGGTCGAGAGATAAGGCTACCAGTGGATGCAATAACCGGCACGCCACCCGATAGTCCTAAGACCGTGACGGACTACGTGAGTGAACTTCAAAACCGGCTGGACGAGGGGCACAGAATGGTACGGGAAAACAATTTGAAGACAGGTATAAGGATGAAAACCCGGTACGATAGAAATGCAAACGGTTTTGATGAAGGAACACTGGTATGGTTTCACAATCCGCTGCGCAGAAAAGGAAAATCTCCAAAACTTCAAGCTCGCTGGGATATCATGGAACAAATGATGCTCGGGACGAGCTTGACTAAGAGGGGGGTAATGTTACAACGATCATCGATATCTCGAAAACTACTGATCGAATCTTCTAGAAATTAAAACGCATTGTTAATGTCGAAGTGCTCTATCGATCCGTTTAGAAAAATCCAGAAAATCAATACAAAATCACAAGCCCTTTACATACCTATACCTACTTTACCTACAAATCGCGATAACAAGGGCATTCACCTCTATTGTCGGCACGACTGTGTAGGTACGTTTTCTGGAATGCTCCAGTAAATACCTACTCTTCTCGAACGCTCTAGATAAATAAATAACGTGTAGATGATTCCGGAACATTCTACTCATCGAATTAAGAGCTATAAAAGGACACTTACGAGTTGTACCCCGCGCACGTAACAATATAATATATATTTCCTACTAAAATAAGGAGGTGTTTCCTTTCAAAATCCAAAGTGGCTCCTCAATCCAAACGGAAATGGAAACAAGGGTATAAAACAAACTGCATGTTTTAATGTAACACTTTTATTACCTAGAAGTTCTCGATGTGTTAGTAGGTACATAAATAGTTTCCCGAGGGGGCCATCTCGAAACCGGAGATGGCCCAGGGTCAGTCGGGGTGCGAGGGATATGCTCTATGGGCAACCTTACACCCCGAGACGGCGTGCGGTTTTAGTCGGTCCAAGCCCGACATAACCGCCCCCGCTGGCACGCGAGGGGGTATCCGAAGGGATTTCCGCACGATAAAAAAAAAACAAAAAAAACAAAAAGGTACATAAATAGTTTAGTGGCCAAAACTTACATTCGAAACAATATTTAACTTCAAATTGCAAACCATTATACTTTTTTTTTCTTGCGGAAATCCCTTCGGATGCCCCCCCGCCGGTCTTCACGCCTAGACCGCTAAACAGATACGGCTCAATTTTGACATAGAGATAATTTCAAACCTGAAGAAAATTGGATACCGCTTATGTCGAAAAATAGCAATTTTCCGCGTAGGCAGAGCTGCCGTCTGCAATTAGTACGCAATACGAGGGGATTTCCACACGAAAAAAGGCCATTCTATACAGCGCAATCCAGACCCAAAGTGGGCATAGCTTAACTAGCTTGTATTATGGGTTCTAGAATGCGAATAAATTAACATACTTAGATACATTTTTTGTAGTAACATAAAAATTATACATAGAAACATTCAGACCAATGCAAAAAACACATTGTATGGACACAAGCAGTGTCGGCATTTTTGTCTGCATACGACGACTGCGTATGCACTCGTTAGTCTCGGGATTGTCGGCTGCGAGTGCAACGCAGTTTATGTAACTTGTAAATTGTTGGACAATGTAATGTTATAACCGCAAAACAACACGCACTTATTTATTTACATAGCCCGATCCCTTCACCAATCAACTGTAATCGAATAAACGAACCAAAGCAACTGTAGTTTTAGGTAGATTTCGATGAAATCGATCTACCTATTGGTTTCTTGACTACTGTCGAATTTAAAAAAAAATTCTTCATAGGAGGTCTAGTTATGACCCCCTGAGTCCGAAATGACCACTGGTCAAAAAGTTTATATATATATATATATATGTATGTATGGTTCCACTTCCCAAAATGTGCGGCACCCTCACGGTCGCATTTTTGCCCCGATCGCTTTCAAACTGCGGTCAAAAATTGAATTCAAGTTCGTGAACGGGTGGAATCCGGCCTAAGGGGACGGTAGGGCCTCACTTTTTGTGAAATCAGTTTTTCCTCAAAATTTCACGTTCCATGAAAGATATTCGAACCGTTCCAATTTTATCCCATAGTATACATGAATACCAACAACTTTTAATAAAAAACCTATCAGATTAAAACTTTAACTAAAAGTGGAGGGGGAAAAAACCAAAATCTTTCGGGAAAAAAATCATAACTTCTAACCGGTGAACATTCTTGCCGTCGGAAACATCGATAGGCCATTTTTAAGTCTAAATGTATAAATGTCTGAAAAGTTTTACGCTAAAAGTTACCGTTTTCGAGAAAAAAAAAATTAAACATGTTAAAAATGTTACTGTGTTTACTTGTGTGTGTAAGTCCGTAGTTAAATAATATGAATTGCTTCACGAAATCTACCTGTGCGTTCCCCCTGCGGGAACGGACTTTTAATGAGTGCGAATATGTGCTCCTAAGGTCCTCTTATCACGGAAACATGCCTTGCATACATCACACTGATAAGGTTTATCACCCGTGTGTATACGAATGTGACTATCTAAATAACTCTTCACATTGAAACATTTCTTACATACATTACACGCAAAACGCTTCTCACCCGTGTGTTTACGAATATGTTTATTTAAATAACTCTTCACATTGAAACATTTCTTACATACATTACACGCGTAAGGTTTCTCACCCGTGTGTGTACGAATATGTATTTTTAAACTCATCTTTAAACAGAAACATTTATTCCATACATTACATGCATAAGGTTTTTCGCCCGTGTGTGTACGAATATGACTATGTAAGCGATTCTTTTGAATAAAACTTTTCTTACAAACATTACACGCAAAACGCTTCTCAGCCGTGTGTGTACGAATATGTCTATCTAAATAACTCTTCACATTGAAACATTTCTTACATACATTACACGCATAAGGTTTCTCATTCGTGTGAGTACGAATATGAATATCTAAATAACCCTTTTGATTGAAACTTTTCTTACATACATTACATGCATAAGGTTTATCGCCCGTGTGTGTACGAATATGACTATGTAAGTCACTCTTTTGACTAAAACATTTCTTACAAACATTACACGCATAACGCTTCTCACCCGTGTGTGCACGAACATGTCTTTTTAAACTACTCTTAAAACTGAAACATTTCTTACATACATTACACTCATAAGCATTTGTTTTGCCAGTGTGTGTACGCATATGAACATCTAAACTACCCTTTACACTGAAACATTTTTTACATTCATTACACGCGTAAGGTTTCTCATCCGTGTGTGTACGAATATGTATTTTTAAACTCATCTTTAAACGGAAACATTTATTACATACATTACACGCATAAGGTTTCTCACCCGTGTGTATAAGAATATGTCTATTTAAACGGTTCTTAAACCTGAAACATTTCTTACATAGATTACACTCATAAGCATTTCTTTCACCAGTATGTGTACGCATATGAGCAACTAAACCACCCTTTACACTGAAACATTTCTTACATTAATTACACACATAACGTTTCTCACCCGTGTGTGTAAGAATATGTCTATTTAAACTACTCTTAAAACTGAAACATTTCTTAGATAGATTTCACTCATAAGCATTTCTTTCTCCAGTATGTGTACGCATATGAGCATCTAAACTACTCTTTACACTGAAACATTTCTTACATACATTACACGCATAAGGTTTCTCACCCGTGTGTGTAAGAATATGTCTATTTAAACGGCTCTTAAAACTGAAACATTTCTTACATAGATTACACTCATAAGCATTTCTTTCTCCAGTATGTGTACGCATATGAGCATCTAAACGACTCTTTACACTGAAACATTTCTTACATTCATTACACACATAACGTTTCTCACCCGTGTGTGTAAGAATATGGCTATTTAAACTACTCTTAAAGCTGAAACATTTTTTACAGAAATTACACTCATAAGCATTTTTTTCTACAGTGTGTGTACGCATATGAGCATCTAAACTACTCTTTACGCTGAAACATTTCTTACATTCATTACACACGTAAGGTTTCTGACCCGTGTGTGTAAGGATATGTCCATTTAAACAACTCTTTGAACTGAAGCATTTCTTACATACATTGCACGCATAAGGTTTCTCCCCCATGTGTGTACGAAGATGTGTTATTAAATGATCTTTACGTCTAAAACATTTCTGACAATTGTCACATAACAACGATTTAAGTGTTTTGCTTGACCTACTATTAACACTTTGGTCTGCACTGATTTTGTTTTCAGATATTTCTTTGCGAACGTCATTTTGATCGGATGTGCTATTATTCTTTTTATTGTTACGTAGCTTGATGTCTATTGTGTCGCGAGGTTCCACTATCTTATTCTGCTTATCAGGTTTGTCTTCAACAGCTCTTTCAGTCCCCCTTTTCGGTTCTTCACTCTTGCCCATTGTTTGGTGAGTCCTCTTGAGGCTGTTTAAAATCTTATCTTTACGGTACTACTGCGCGGCAAGTCGAGGAGCACCTAAATAATATATAAATCATGTTGCGTTAATGGAACTTTACAGGGGTTGGCAGAAATGTTAAAATTCCTACAAATTGTAAAGTTGAATTTAGAAAAAGTCAAAAGTATAATACATTCGGTCCAGACCGTCCAGTTACTTTTAGGCGCTAAACAATTTTGTCCCGAAAGACTTTATGGTTTGTGTTACCAACTTCACTTGAAGTCTCTTCTTCATCCGCGCGACAATTCCGATTTCATTCAAAGCTTGCACTTTGGAGCCCGAGGTCCGCGCTCCCACTGCGTGGAAGCCGTAAAAGGCAAAATGAACCAAATCGTGGAAAGGGTCCACAGTATGGTTTTTATTGGTTCTTACAGGAGCAACCCCGAGACGAAAGCCTGCGCCAGAGCCTCGTCCGTCAACCAGCACGTGTAGCGTATCTGTTTGTGAGGTTGGTTTCGGCCCCGAATGTTTCAGTGAGACCCCATACCAACCCTTCGTCTTCACTTAAAATATCATTTACCAGTACGTAAGGCACCTACGTATTTCGTTTGAGCAAAATTCAACCATGATAAATCGATAGATAACTCTCCATTGTACACCAAAAGTCACAGTAAAGACAAATAAGTGGTACGTAAACAGGGACTTTAGACAAAGTGACATTCTACTAGCGGAATCGCTTCAAAGCGAACCTTCAAAAGTTCGAAATGTCTATACATTTGTGATATTATTTTTTAAACGTGACATCTCTATAAATAATCTCTTTCCCATTTATTTCGGACTTTTGAAGGTTCGTTTCAAAGCGATTCCACTAGTAAGACATCAGTCTAGTCCCCCAGGCAACCTTAGTATGGACAATAATGTAACGAACACAAAATAATATGGTGAAGTTATAACATAAATTAAGTACAAAATGAATTATACAAATTAAATTAAATAAGGCACAAAAATAGTGTTAACATAAAATAAATAAACAATTTTTAGGAACGTATTATAGAAATAATAAATAAAACAATTTTTTTAGGACACGTCAATTTGACTTCACCTCGCCTGATGGTATGCTGAAGGTAAAGTCTCAGGAAAGAGGATCACCATTACATACACGTATCATGTGGTGGCACTCAGCTTGACGGCCTCATCAGAAGAGGATTGTCGTCGCAGCACCGCGTGACCCCCGCCGGTCCCACTAGTGCTGTGACCACAATCCCCCTGCCCGGCTATGCACTTGCTGACCCCTGAACGCAATCAAACCGAAATTGGATTACTATGGAGGGTTTTTCGCAATCGTACACGGTGGTACCCACCCAGCCGAATTGTGTGACAAATTTGTGTCATCAAATTTCTACCCTAAATAGGTAGGTATATAAAGTATATAGTACACACTAATAAGAACGGAAAACGTGACGAGTGAGCATATAATTATGACAGTTTACGAAGTACACGATGACAGGTAATGATCTTTCCCATTATTTTAAGGATTTTCATGGATTTTACCCGTTTGATGCGTAATAACAATGCATCCCATAAGGGTACAGCCTTAACTGTGAATGGCTTGTCAGCATAATCAGTAGAATGCATTGATATTTCAGTCTCAAATTCTCGGATGACCTCAGGCATCTCGTATGTGTCTCATGGAGGAACTTGAATCGTTCTTTGAGGAAAGAAGGAGTTGTTTGATTAAACAATACATTATATAATAATGTTAGAAGCCACTAAAGTAGTTTACGAAAATCTGAAACGTGATCATATTTACGTAGAATCGTATGCAAAAATTTTGAAGCCGCACAAGCTTATCAAGTGAGATCGTAATCGAAGACAGGAAGAAGCTGCGATTCTGCGAGCGTAATTTCAGTGGCAATTGGAAGGAAGTTTCGCAGCCTGAGACCTGCTGACGCAAAAAGCTTGCTACTGGTTCCTGGTTCCAGTTCTGGCTCCACTCATCGTAATTTGGGGAAGTCGGTACCAATCTATTTGTGAAGTCAACCTTGGACTATCAATAACAATTATTTATGTCTTGGATGAATTTAGCTTGTAGGTTGCCAGGGTCTTATAAGGGTTCCTTTTCAGGTACGGAACCCTAAAAATAGCGAAACGTGAAGGAGATAGAACGCCACCCTTGGGTACACCAGCGGTCGTATTGCACCAGGAAGAATATGACTCTTCGACGCGAACACGTTGCCGAGGGGTGCGCGGGGCGTTACTAGGACATGTCTAGGACGCGCGTTCTGTTTGTCCGGCGCCTAAGCTTTCCACCATCCATGCCCAGTCTTATGTCTTCCGTGATATTGACCGATGCTGACGCAGTACTGTGCCCAGTATGGTATCCGGTTTGCGGGGGTTTAATAGTGTTTTTATCAAGAAAAAAGCTGAGTTGTGAGTGAATAAGACGCTTTAAGGCTTTGGAAAGAAATGGTAGGATAGATATAGGACGATAGCAAGAACACGAACATGGTTTGGATTTCGTGGGTAATACAATTATTTGGGCTCTTTTCCAAGAAGATGGGAAAACCGCACAAGAAATGGAGTAACTAAAGACGTGACATAGGATAGGAAGAATTTGCTCTAGAATTGGTACAATCATATTTCAGCTAACGGCATCACTACCCACAACATTGTATGAAATCGATGAAATGCTCTTCTTAACATCACAAGCGGTCAATTGGTTGAAGACGGAAGTTGGATGATCAGGAGTTGGAACTTGCAATAGATAAAAGATATTCAAGTGTGTTATCTTTAGTAGTTATATATCATTAAAATTGCACGAAGCAGAGAAATGTACAGTCAACGACAAATGTGGCTTAATAAATTCTAATGTATGTATGTATCCTCTTAGCTCTTAAACCTTTCATAGAATAATAAACTAAACATCAAATATATTACCTTCGTCCACAGGAGATTATAATACGACTTTTTTATGCCCCTTTGGTGGCAGACAAGCACACGGCCCACCTGATGGGAAGCAGTAACCGCGGCCTATGAACGTGTGCAACACCAGAGGAGTCACGTACTTATAGATCAGTTATTGGCCTACGTATTCCAATGTAAAAAAAGGATTGTAAATATTGTACTGTTCAGCCACTTTTGTCGTTGACTTTACATTATGTAAATCTAAGGTAATATTTTTAACGATTGAGTCTTGACGAGTATTAACAACTCATAATGTATTCAGAAATTTCTAAACTTTTGCTGGATCCCCGATTTCCACGGAGGTATTGGTGGATGTCGGCGTTGTTCCGACACACCTTGCTGTTGCATCTATTTCTGATGGCCACATGCTTCTCCAAATTAACCTAGGTTTCTTTCGGTCGGGACCATCAAGAATCTGAATCAAGCAGGTTTTCGTTTACAATATATTTTTATTGAAAAATGAACTATTACAAACCATAACCTTTCGACCTTTTCAAATAATTCGTATAGTATCATGTTTTAATTTGACTTGCGGTTTCAGGTCGTTTCATGGTTAGGTTTAGGCCGAATGAACTGTCGTGTGCTGTTTTCGGGGCGGGATAAGTGAAATAAGTAACTGAAATTTCAGTTCGCAATTGCGGATGTACGTTTCAAGTTAGGCCTGCACATCTTTGATGTCAGGTGTAAGCCAAGGCACTGGTGACCGCTAAAATTGCGCTGCATTATAATTTTAGGGTTTTCTTTAAGTGGCCGTATCTTGTAACAAACATAAACGAGACCATGGTAAGAGATGTTGTCAGCAGAGCATTGACCATGCTTTGCGATATGAGTAAGCGAAGATACGAATATTTTACCAAAAATACCCGGGGCATAGTCAGAAAAAGGGCGTGTTGTGTTAAGAGGGAGAATAGATAGGTTACAAGGTTGAACAAGACGCATGTGCACCGATTATTCTTAATATTATATCTGTTGATACCTGCAGCAGCACCCTGAATTGAATGGATTAGAAGTTAGTTAGAGGGTTAAGGCGGAAGCATAGCGAAGCGCAGCGATACCGGACACGTCAATTAATTTATTAAGTACGGAACACTTTTGTGTCGAAATGTATTATTCGCTCAAGCGCACCCGGTGCATCATACAAAACTCGTACAATGCACTCGTTATTTACGTTATCGCCGGGCGGCGGACCGAGTTCACAAAAAATGATTTTTGTTTACGTTGTAAGCGGAGTGGGAAGCTCGAGTGCTGTTTTTATTGAAGTTTATGAGTCATTCTTTCTAGTGGTGTCAAGTGTTTGTTTCTGTTTATCGCCTGATTTATTATAATCGGCTGTAAACATTGAATATAGTTGAAAACATTGATATGTCAACATTGGTTACGTTTATTTTAAACAGTACATGTTTAATCTACTTATTTTATTGTTTTAAATAGTCTAGAGGTTCTAACTAGACACAATAAAAATAAAAAAAAAACATGTGATAGTAATAAAATATTTATTTACAGGCATATGACTGGCACGAAAAATTTGCGACCGCCGAACAATTTTTCAGTCAGATTAAATAATTTACTACAATTTTATGGTTACACGTAACACAAAAATATAACTACTAAATGAAAGCCAAGTTCATGTTCTAACATATTTTGTAAACATTATATTCGATAAGGTTTTCTTTTGCAATAAAATATTGAATTAATTGAAGTAACCACCACTTTCGTGCTAGCGCGAGTTACGTATCTTGTTATTATTTGTTCAGTAAAGTTTGTAAACAATAGATACCGTAAATGTATCTGTTTTCTACATAAAACGACCTTTCCAATGATATATCACACTTGTTGTACCATCGTAAATGTAAAATCATAAATGTAAAAAATATCGCAAATGGGGTAAAGTTCTATGAAACACGATGAAGCACGTGTAAAGTAAGGGCATGAACACACAAAGTTGGAAACCGGTTGGAATGGTTTACTTTTTGTGTGATGTATTTCACAATTTTTTTTTTTCGAATTGAAATTGAAACGTCAAAAAATAATCATTCTGTGTAGACCATTAAACAGTAGGTACTTACAAAACGTAAAAATTAAGGAATATTTAAGTTAAACTTAAATATTCCTTAATTTTTACGTTCAGTCTAAAGCCCGAAATCTTTTATTCTGTAATTATTAATTTAGAACATTCGTTAAAATGGCACTTACAAAACGTCTAAAACCAGTTTTTTATAAACATGTTTACTTAGTCTAAATACAATCATTTCTAGGATAGTTCTGCAAACAAATCATTTATAAGCTTGTTTATCGTCTAAATAATCTTGAATTGTATATTGGCGTTTTTGACAAAGTTTACTTTTTAAATTACATTATTAAATTTATGTGCGTAAATCATCCTTTATTAGGGAGCTTGTTGATACAGCGTATACAGTTACCATCGATTCATTCCATAAAGGCAAAGTAATAAATCATTGATTCTGTATAGACCATTAAAACGGAACTTACAAAACTTCAAAATTAACATTGAAAATTTTATATTAAAGACTAGTGTAGCAAATTGACCACCGGTTAGAATCGTGGCCCCGGCCTGCGTAGACTCCCGCACGAAACTCAGCGGGCGTTTTTTTTTTGGTCTATTTACAAAAAAAAATGCTTAGTGTACTTAGTCTAAATACAATGGTTTTGTAAGAGAAATATTGTATTTAGATCCGCGGAATTACCCCAGAAGAGAATTCCGTAGCTCAAAATACTATGAAAATAACTGAAATAAACTATTTTAGCCTATCACAGACTCTTATTTTGAAATCTTTTTTCAAACACTATATAAAATGACTACGGTTCGAACGAGGAAATTCAGACAGGCAGTCACTTGAGGGAAGGCAGACCCCGGAGTTCGAGGCGAAAGTCAAAACAGCGACCGTCATAATACTATGAAAATAACTAAAATGAACCATTCTAGCCGAATCCACGTCTGCTAAAGTCCTAATCTTTTTTACAGCTTGGGAAGCAACAGTACTATGAAAATAACTGAAATAAACTATTCTAGCCCTATCCACGTCTGGTAAAGTCCTAATCTTTTTTACAGCGTGGGTAGCAGCATTACTATGAAAATAACTGAAATGAATCTAGCCGTATCCACGTCTGGTAAAGTCCTAATCTTTTTTACAGCGTGGGTAGCAGCATTACTATGAAAATAACTGAAATGAACTATTCTAGCCGTATCCACATCTGGTGAAGTCCTAATCTTTTTTACAGCGTCGGAAGCAGCACTACTATGAAAATAACTGAAATAAACTTTTCAAGCCGTATCATCTTTTTTATAGCTTAGAAAGCTATAAAAATAGTTGAAATATATTATTCAAAACGCATCTACCTCTGTTATTCTTTTTTACAGACGAGTGGAGTAGCATACAAAACAGCCAATGTCCCCCTGCTTCAACTTCCCTGGTGTTGCAAACGTCTATAGGCCACGGTAACGAAAAAAAAACGTGACGCCCGTGGTGTTGCAAACGTCTATAGGCCACGGCAACCAAAAAAAGCATGACGCCCCTGGTGTTGCAAACGTTCACAGGCCACGGTAACCGAACCAAACTTACATAGAGAAATGAACATGGTACTCTTTAAAACAACCCAGTACGCAAAGGTTGACGTCGCAAGTGTCACACTTCCACACTGTGCAACTGCTGACCTTGCTCTTCATGTAACACCACTTGCAACGTGCCTTTTTGATGTTGTTTCTGGCGGGGAAATGTGCCGTACGCATTATCTCAATACTCGGCGGGCGAAACGCTCTTATTATTTCGTCCGCTAATTTTACGCGGAATTGTCGCTGAGGGATATTGACTGCCCTTGCCTTAGAGTAAATGATGAACGCGTTGTGGATGGACACGTTAAGAAGCCGGCGGAAAAGTTTCTTGTACCAGACAAGATTTCGTATCCTTTCTATGGGAAACGCCTGCAGTAATTGATCTTTCTTATCGACGCCTCCCATAGAAAGGTTATAGTCAAGAACTATATTCGGTTTATATTTGTAAGTACCGTATTTTTCTTTTCCGCCGACTTCTATTTGATGGTATGTGGAAATTAAAGAAACCACATTCGCATCCCTCCACACCGTGATCGTCAAATCCCTCGTCTGACTGTACGCTACTTCCCCGGGCCGCGTGTTTGCCTTAGTCTTTGAGCGCAGACTGTCGGGTACGAACTCACGGTTGAGCCGTAAGGTACCCAACACGTCTGTCTTTTCAGCTTTGAGGGTGCGCGCCAAGAGCGGACTGTTGTAGAAGTTGTCCATTACTAACGTGTGGCCACGATTTAGCAATGGACGAACCAACTTCATCACAATCCTTGACGTCGCACCCTCAGGCTCAGCGTCATGTTGTACTTCGAGATTATGCCCTTCTTTCTTGCCTGTGTAAACAAACATGTTCCAGAGGTATCCTGTTTTCGACTCGCACAGCTCGTAGGTCTTTATACCCACCTGAGCAGCTTTGTTATTTATGAGTTGTGCAAAAGACAATCTGCCTTTCCATAGCAATAAGCTCTCATCAATTGCTATTTCCTGCTCAGGCAGGTATAAAGACCGAAATTTGTCGGTCAAGTGGTCGATGATAGGTTTAACTTTGGTGAGCCGAGTTGGAATACCTCTGGCACATACTGTATTGTTCACGAAATGTAGGCATTTTTTTATTAAAACAAACCTATAGAAGGGCATAATCCCGGTGAAGTTGCCCAATTTCAGATAAGGCAAACACGGTGCCCAGTATTCCCTCTCCACAGGAATTTGGATAATACTCTGCAGCATTAAAATGCCGAAGAATGACCACAATTCCTGTGGAGTTATAGGGATCCACTTTTTGATTCGTGCGTATTGAGAAGTGGACGGGTCGCTGCGAAGGCTTTCGCCGTAGGCGTTGGTCTCCCTGACGATCAGGTTGATTATGTCCTCGTCCCAAATCTTTTGAAGAATTTGGAACTCGGACATATCCTGAGCTCCGTCAAATGTAGGGCCCGCGGGTCCGCTAAATACTTCCCGTTCCCCCGAAAATACCTGTGGGTCATGGGACCAATCAAATGACAGCATGTCATGACTGGCCCATTCACGCAGAGCGAGGTCGTCCTGCCTGTCTAGACCCTCTAACGTCTCTCGAAGATTTTGAGGCAATTCTTCTACGAGGTACTCGTCCGCTTGCCTCTTACGGGTAGCCCCCCCCGCATCAGCGTTGTCATCATCCTCAACATCGCTGCCCGGATTCAGACCAGCCGCCTGTTCCCATTGGGAAATGTCTTCCTCGATGGTGTCATCATAAATTCCAGGATCTAAAATGATATTTGTATATCAACTACGTATCAGCTACTCTTAACATAATTTCCGATGCAATTAGATTACCATTATAGACTCGATATTAGCATGAAAAATTACCTTGTACGGCGGACGAGGTCGATGGCGAAAACCCGATAATTTCGATGGTGGCATCAACAATCAGGTTTTCGTTGATGTGGTCCTCCTCCAGGGCTATCACCCCTGCAGATGGGGTGAAAACCAACGAACTTGTTCTGTGAAATAACATATTCAATTGAACTTAAATGCCACTAAGATGACATAATAAAGCGTCTTTGAGTCAGACTAAATTAACTTACGCCTGGGGTGGCGTATCTGTGTCTAGGACCCTGGATGGTCTGCTTGCATCAGGTGCTAAAAATTAGAATACTGAAATTAGATCACGCAATGAGGGTTATACAGTATTTGTTAGTCAAATTACACACTTATTCTGCCTAACTCCCACGGTTGGCGTTTGCGTGGAGGCGGTACGGTGGGTGTACCCGGCGTCAGTGGGCATGGTACTCGCACTGGTGACAGCTTTCTGGAAAATATAAAAATATTTAAAACATATTATTTAAATCAAATAGGTTGTAGATTTCAGTTAGTAGAAGTTTACAAAATATTGCCTTGATTTTTTGCTAGGCGGAGCATCGGGCAGTAGAAAATGCCCGACCTCCTTCCTGCTACGCATTGCCACCAGCTGCGCCCTCTGCTCCACTGACAACTTCGCCATATTTTTTTTATCCAGGGCCCTCATCCTTTTAATTTTTTTATGTTCCTCAGCCATTGATCTAGACAAGAGAAATAGCAACCAATTTCAACAATGCTTTGAAATGATGATCAAATTTCATGATGAAATTATTTTTACGTACGTCATTGGTTGAGATGGCCCAGCAACAACAACAGCATCAGACACCACGGTATAATTACGTGACTGCTCTCTAAAATAGTTAAGATAAAATATGAAACTACCACTAGTCCCTGATTAGTACTTGGCAGTCATCTAAAATTCATCTGCCCGGCCTATATTATCAGTAAATAGTGCAGTAGTGCAAGATGGATAAGTATATCTCTTCATTGTTCACCAAGAATAACAAGAGTCTGATATAAACAATATTATGTGGCAATATGCATTTTGGCAGCCTTATCGCACAGTGGCAATCAATTTCAACATTGCTTTGAAATGATGATCAAATTTCAGATGAAATTATTTTTACTTACGTTATCGGCTGTGATGGCCCAGCAACAGCTGATGGCCCAGCAAAAGCTGGAAGCCCAGCAACAGCTGCAGGCTGTACCTCATTATTACGTGGTAACTCCCTAAAATAAAACGGACAAACAGAACAGGCAAGAATTCCTGAAAAAAAGTGTACAGAATCATTCATTTAACATAACCCGAGTATTTTATTTATATTTGTAATTTTAAAGACTTAACTAATTTTATAAAAGTGTAAAGTAAAGTCAAAGTAACATTTTCCGATTGCTTTTTGTCCAATCTATTTAAATAGTCCAAGCTATTTTTAGACTTGTTCTCATATAGAGTAAAATTCCCTATCGTACCTCCGCGTCCGTAAGATTATTGCGAAGTTGTAACAGATGTTTATCAACACCGTTGCGCGTCAAGTTCAATATCAAGTAGACATTTATTTAGTAAAGCTAATTTATTTTATGAACTGTAAGAAGTCGATAGGCGTCATAGTAAAGTGGGGTCGCCAGTTCAATTCCAAACAAATTCGTCGCCGACCTGTTAGGGATCAAATCCCCCTACACTATAAAGAGGGCGTCCAGGGACTGCTCCTGGTAAGGTGACGCTAACCCTGGGCCGGTCTGTGATATCCGCCGCTAGCGGCTAGACACCAAAGGTAGCCGGGTTGAAATATTAATAATACTCGCTATATATATTTTGTACCGAATGTATCTGCACGGCCTTTAGCTGTTTTAACTGATAAAATGCCCACACGCACGTTCCACCACAGTCTACTAACTTACCAGTGTCGACGTCGTCCGGTTCCTCCTTCAGAATATCAAGAGGTATGTCACACTCCGTGTGTAAGCCTAGTGCGGTATGATACAGGTCTGCGCCATCTTGCTCTACCGCGGCATCATCTGCAAATAAGTTTAGTACTTCATTCATTCGTCCTACATATGAATCTGTTGTCGTATGATTGGTTCAAAGCACGTGATCTGCTGACGTGTAAGCTGAACCATTCAGCTTGCCGTGTATATTCTGCCTTCGCGCCAAACAAGTATGAAATTTGGACAAATGTGTTTTTATCGTGCGTGTTATAGATACAGTGCAGCGCTGTACACGGATGTTTCTGGACTCCTTGTCGACAAGTTGCGGCCTGCATAGTTCCTGCATGCATTTGATTTATTGTTACGTAATCATTATGCACGCAAGGATTGAGAGAGTTCGGGCGTAATTGTGATAATTGGATAGGTATCGTTATTTGGGGTACCGATGGTGCGTTTTATCCAACCAACCAACCAACGACCTCAGTGGCGTAGCGGTAGTGCATTCGACTACTAAGCCAAAGGTCGCGGGTTCGATTCCCGCTCAGTGCAAAAATGTATATTTGCATTGGTCTGGATGTGTCTATGTATAATATGTATTTATTTACAAAACAAAAGTATTTAAGTATGTTTATCCGCATTCTAGAACCCATATGACAAGCTCTGCTTAGTTTGGGTCTAGGTGGCGTTGCGTACTTTGTCGTACAATATTTATTTATATTTAAATTTCTATTTCTCCAAAGTGGGTACACAGGTACCTGTCCATGTTGAGGACACACCACTAAATGGGTGGCTTACCGTCTCCGCAGCATATTCAGCGCCGTACGCAGTAGACAGAAGCGTTTCAGCGGAGATAACACACTATGACGGCTTTTCTCATTCTTATGACGCTGTACGCGGCTGATAGAAGTGGAACTGTAAAAGTGTGACCAAAATTGTTCAGCGAAACCAGAATGGAGCTGGATGGCCAAATCCGAAACTATAAGGGACAGCAAAAAGTACTCAAAGGAGTCTCCGGCCCAATTTTTATGAAAACTAAATTTGAATCATTGGATCCGATTTTTGAAAATTTAATATTCCTAGCCAGATAAGGAACATGAATTTAAAAAATATACACACTGTATTATTACACCATTCAATAGTGTCGCTAATAAGGAACGAATTCTGGGAAGTAATGACGTACGGAAAACGTACAAATTTGAAAATTATATATCAAATTATAATTTTTCAACCGTCAACACGAGACAGCGGAGCGATGGGCACTACCTACCTTTCCTGGAAGCGTTTCGCTGTATTTTTGTACCATTATAGATTCTCTCTGGACAGTGCTAGAAAGTCCAAATTCTCAGAATATGATGTCAATAGAGTACTTATTAAATATACCAAGTGCCAAAGGCATACCTATTATACTTTAGAGATCATTAATGTCTAAAAAACGCAGATTTCGTCACTCACTCCCTGACTAATCATCAAAACTGTTAGGGTACTTCCTGAAGTCGTAGAAAGCTGAAATTTAGTATGCGAGCTATGATTAACACACAGATAACATAAAATTTAGAATTCCAAACATTTTAAACCCCCCCCCCCCCATCCCTTAAAATAGTGAAGGTTTGTATGGAACTTCGGCAATTTTGAAGCTAGGAACAATAAAATTAGTATTTAGAATATTGGTAAAATGTGCATAAAGTACAATTATAAAAAACCGTCAAGTGCGAGTCGGAGCAACGCACTGAAGGTTCAGTATACAACTAGATTGAGGGACAACCTAACGGTTGCTTTTAACTTACGACTAGAGTTTGCAGAGTTAGAAGCTTGGCTCTTCATAGGATCTGATTACTTTTTTACAGTATAAGGTAATGATCGTCTTGGCTTCGTTCGTCATTCAATATGAACATGTAATTCGTGGGTTCCTAATTGTGCACGACACAAATAAACTATAGACACATGTGCCAGTGACCTGTAGATTAGTAAGCGTGAATATAACAAATGAATTGTGAAAATGTTAGGTTTACGTAAATTAAAAACGTAATTATGTAATTACTTTGATATTAAGCTAAGATAAATAGCTTACTACTGTTAGGAGTTAGTTTTCTGAGTAATTAAGTAGGTATGTTAGAGCCAAATTTAATAAAGAAAGTACATTCCCCGAAAAGCATCATTGCAAATATAATTACGTAAATGCATTACTCAGAATCTAACATAACTTCGTATAAATAGGAAATACGACTTTGTATACTAGTATGTAAGTTTAATTACACCCCGCGACTGCCTCCCACGCCGTAAGAAGCGAATATGCGCTCCCCCGGCTGGTGCCATTTTATTATATAGTAGCTCGCGGGAGGCAGGGCCCATATATAAGTCTGAGGGGTCAATCCGCCCGTCATTCAGTAGCCCGACGTCGCACGGTACAGATGTAAGTACCTATCGTCGTGCAACTCTTATTGCTACCAATGTACATATATGCTATGTGATTAATATGTATAACATGAGTTCTGTAAATAAATGGAAATACGGAGGTGAGGTAATTTGGATCGCGGGCCAGCACTACAAAAGACTATAAAAGCAGGGACCATTTGGTAGGAAAGTGTGGACATTGGGCAACAAGTAGACAACAAGAGTCTCTCAAGGAAGCTCAACAGGAAGTAGTACATCAAGGGTAGTGCTGGGTCAAGTACATCCAATGCCTCACTGACGTCAATCAAGTCCACCCATCCAAGTGTTTCATTCTTCGACTCATCATCCGTCAAATACAGTCCACTGAAGGCGACCGCGAAGTAGTGGCAGTCTATTTGGAACCTTTTCAGGTCATAGTCTGTCATGAACCACGGTCCTTAACACTAATATAAAAATATGCTTTATGTTAGCTGAGTTTTTTTTTCTCATCTTTGATGTCAGGTGTAAGCCAAGGCGCTGGTGACCGCTAAATTGCGCTGCATTATAATTTTAGAGTTTTCTTTAAGTGGCCGTATCTTGTATGAAACATAAACGAGACCATGGTAAGAGATGTTGTCAGCAGAGCATTGACCATGCTTTGCGATATGAGTAAGCGAAGATACGAAAATTTTACTAAAAAGACCAGGGGCATAGTCAGAAAAAGGGCGTGTTGTGTTAAGAGGGAGAATAGATAGGTTACAAGGTTGAACAAGACGCATGTGCACCGATTATTCTTAATATTATATCTGTTGATACCTGCAGCAGCACCCTGAATTGAATGGATTAGAAGTTAGTTAGAGGGTTAAGGCGGAAGCATAGCACGTCAATTTATTTATTAAGTACGGAACACTTTTGTGTCGAAATGTATTATGCTACAATATTATTTTAATTTTGTTTTTTTTTTGAGGACGAAAAATAAATATAATATCCACACGCACGTTCCACCACAGTCTACTAACTTACCAGTGTCGACGCTATCCGGTTCCTCCTTCACAATATCCAAAGGGACGTCACACTCCGTGTGTAAGCCTAGTGCGGTATGGTACAGGTCTGGGCCATCTTGCTCTACCGCTGTATCATCTGTAAATGAGTACAATAAATACTGCCTTCATTCGTCTTATATATAATTCTGTTGTCGTCTAATTGGTTCAAAGCACATGATCTGCTGCTGACGTGCAAGGGCCCTGGCTGATGCGTTATCTGATCTGTTTCTTATACTCAATGGATTTTTTTAAACTGTTACACAAAACTGAATACCACCCCAGTCGGCAGTCGCCATCGCAGATCAAATGCAAAAGTCGTTCTCGCTGGCGTTTTACAGCGACCGCCAGGCTACGTGAGTCACGAATGTCAAGCCATGCCAGGCAATGGTAGGAGAGCCCAGTGAAGGGGTAAAAGCGTTTTACCCCGTATCCGTATATATCGTAGGTGAGAGTATCAGATGCGACCAGGACTAACGCTGATACGATGATGATGACAAAACTGAACACAACCAGTAATCTTAATTACACGGTAGCTACAAATAAGCATTGCATTATTGCATTTTTTATTTATTTTATTTTATTTATAGCCCATTTCTTCCAAACTACAATGTTACTTATAATATCTTAAAAACTACAAAATGTCTCTAAGTTCGGTGTGCCTCTTGGCATAGGCCTCCTCCAATGCTTTCTACTGAGTTCTGTCCTCCGCAACTCTAGTCCAGAAAGGGCCCAAGGTTACACGAATGTCGTCTTCCCATCTTGTTGTCGGACGTCCTTTTCTTCGAATGCTGTCTCTTGGATACCAAAGAGTAACTTGCTTGCTCCATTTTTCCAAATTGCAACGTAACATGTGTCCAGTCCAACCCCATTTTAAATGATCTATACGAGTAAGTATGTCTGTAACTTTAGTTCTTTTTCTGATTTCTATATTGCTGATTTTGTCCTTAAGCTTTATTCCCAGCATACTTCTCTCCATTGCTCTCTGACATTTCGCTAGCATCTCTCTTTGTCTCTCTGTAAGGGACCAAGTTTCACATCCATAGGTTAAACAGGGGAGGATGCAGGTGTTGAATGTCTTACTTTTGGTATGGTTGCTTAAGTCCTTGCTTTTCATGATTTCTTTAAGCGACCAATATTTTTTCCATCCACTGGCAATTTTTTTATTAACTTCTTTATACATTAGATTTTTCAGACTAATAGTTTGTCCTAAATAAACATATTCCTGTACATAATCAAGTTTGTTCCCATTTAAAATTACTTCGACTTCGGTGCTGTTAGTCATGATTTTCGTTTTACTTGCGTTCATTTCGAGTCCCACTGCTTTGCTTTTGGTACCTAGAGTTTGTATCATTACTTGTATTTTGTTTGGGTCCTCTTCTAACAGTATAAGGTCGTCGGCAAATCTTAGATGATTTAAGCGCCTGCCGTTAATATTAAGACCAAAGTCATCCCAATCGATTTCTCTGAATATATTTTCCAGTACAGCATTGAATAGTTTGGGGAATAATGGGTCACCTTGTCTGACTCCTCTATTGATGGGAAAAGAATCACCTTTACTTTCTAACTTGATGTTGCTTTTGTTCTTGCCATAGATGTTTTTAATGATGTTTATATAGGTATTTTCAACTCCTTGTTGTTTCAGGCTTAACCAAATAGAGTTGTGGTAGAGGCTGTCAAATGCTTTAGAATAGTCAATAAACGCTATGTAAATTGGCTTCTGGAATTCATTGCATTTTTCCACAACTTGTTTTATAGTATGTATGTGATCTATTGTGCTGAAGTGCTTTCTAAAACCTGCCTGTTCTACCGGTTGGTTATCATCAAGTGTGTTTGTAAGTCTATCCAAGATTACTTTTGCAAATACCTTGTACACATTCGAAATCAGGCTGATAGGTCTGTAATTGCTAATTTCGTCCATCGCTCCTTTTTTGTAAATAAGGATAATGTGTGATTCTGCCCACTGTCTAGGGATGGTACATGTGATTAGAATATCATTAAATATCTTTGTTAGGATAGGTGTTAGTTCTTCGACTGTGCCCCTCATTAATTCATTACGTATGTTGTCAGGACCTGGGGTTCTTTCGAGCTTCTGAGAGTAAATAGCTTTCTTTACTTCTGCTGTAAGTATTGGTGGTATATCTTCTTGGTTACTGCTTAAAGTTATGTCGATACTATCATGCTGTTGATTTTCGTCTTTCGAGTAGAGTGTTTTGTAGTAGTTAGTCGCCAATCTCAAATTTTTTTTGCGTTTTGTCTCTAATCTTGAAGTACTATTTTTCAGTTTTGGAATCCAATCCTTACCTTGTTCTCTTAGTTCTTTGAGTGCTTTTCTGGTTCCGCTAGTTTTCTGTATTTCCTGTTCAAGTTTTTTCAATCTTTTTATTCTTCTATCCTTTCTCATATTTTCTCGAATCTCCTTACTGAGGTTTGATATTTTATTTCGGTTTTCTTTACATTTCATTGAGTCTTGTATTAGTAATTTTCTCTTTTCTAATAGTTGAGTAGTCTTTTCACTAAATTTGTTTGTGTTCTTGTCAGCGTTTCCTTTTTTAAACTGAGAAAGATTCTTGTCGAGGTGATCATACTTCATTAGTACACTGATGTTCGAATTAGCTATTTCTAGCATAGTTTTTGTAGTGGATGTGGTAGTGTTCTTTGTGTAATGATATGTTGTGTTTGAAGTAATATACTTCCTAGATGCTTTCGGTTGGTGTTTTTTTAAGCAGCAACGTACCATGCGATGGTTTGTATTAAAATTTAAGCTCTGTATAACATGGGTGTCGTTAAAGTATTTTGCTTTATTTGTTAGGATGTAGTCTATTTCGTTTTTGTATTTACCATCTGGGGAGACCCAAGTCCATTTCTTTATTGGATTTTTCTTAAAGACTGTATTCAGCACTGTTAGTTTGTTTTGCATAGCAAATTCTATTAGCTTCTGTCCATTTTTACTGCTCTTTCCACTACCGTAGCTTCCTAAGATCGACTCTTCTCCATCTTCTCTGGTGCCAATCTGGGCGTTGAAGTCCCCCATAACTATGAGGTAGTTGTTGCCGTATTTATTTATGATGTCTGACAGATCGTTGTAGAAGTTTTCAATGTCTATCTTGTCGGCTTGCTCAGTAGGTGCATATGTTTGTATTATTGTCCAAATTTTATTATATCCTGGTAGCTTGATGTTAAGAATTGCTAGTCGGTCGGAAACTCCTATCAGCTCCTGTATATAACTTTTTAGGGATTTTTTAATTACAAAACCTACTCCTCTCTGCCCTGCTGTTTCACCTTTATGGTATAAAATATAATTCTTATATTCTTCTATTTTATCACCTAATCTCCTCATTTCGCTTATACCAAGGATTTCGTAGTTTATATTATCCAGTGAGTTTTCTAGTTCTAATAAACTTTCATGTGTTCTTAATGTTCTTGTATTTAAAGTTGCAATATTGAATGATTTACTTCTGTTTGTTGAAGGGTGTTGGTCTAACTCCCCACGGTGACCAGCCGGCTTGGGGCCTTTTGTTTCGTTACTTCCTGTTTTATTTGTTTTCTTTATATCTTTGTTTCTATTTATCGTTGCTGTAGTTGTTGTTAAACTTATTTTCGTTTTATGTATTTTTAGTTTTTTGACTGTTTTCCGTGGTTCATCTTGTTTTGAGGTAGGTTAATTTTTGAGAGTTTCGTGGGTTGCTTTTCTGAAGGAATCTCGTTGATACGGCTGAAGCCTTCTGGCGGAGTTGAAGGTGGTGACGATGGTACTCGTTTTCTTTTTTCTTTACCTTTAAATTCTTTTACTATCAGTAATCCATTTTTGATTACTGCATATTTGCCTTCGAGTCTCGCTTCTTTCATTTTTGGGATTAAGGCCCTATTGGCTGCAATGACGTCTTTGGGTAGGTCCTCCGTAGCGTAGACGCCCTTCGGAAACAGCTTGCTGTTATTAATTATCAGGTTTCTTCTCCAAACCAGCGTTGTAGTTATCAAGATAGGCCTGGTTTTTTCATTGGTTTTCCTTCCCACTCTATAGGCGTTGCTAATTTCCCATTTGTCCCACTCATTTTCGTTAGTTGTTTCGCTTATCCCATTGAGATAGGTTAATACAGACTCTATCAACTGTTTCTGATTGGTTTCCATCTCTGGTATTCCAAATAAGAGTAGATTATTTCGCCTCGAAGATATTTCTAGTTTAGTGATTCGCGATTTTAGATCGCTTACTTCTGCTTTCAATTTAATGTTTTCTTCAACTAAAGGTTTTATTTTCTCATCAAATGTTTCAACCAGGTTCGTATTTATTGCCGCAGTTTGGATTTTCAGCTCCTGCTTCAGTTTCTCAAACAATAATTCCGTTTGTCTATCCATTATAGTGGTGAATCAGCGTTTCCCCGAAGATAGGTAACTTATTTTTATCTGGTCACCCTGTATTATGTCAAACCTTTCAATCTTGTGAAGGTTGACAGTTAGCACACAGTTCCGGTGAAGTTTGATTGATTGGTTGATTGAAGTCTATATTTGTTTATGGTCGCGTGACTTATGCAGATTTGACATAACCTAAAAATTGAATTGGTAAAATCACTTAGGTTTTTGGCGTTTTTCCTTGATTTTACGAAATATGCACTATTGAGACACGTAGCCGCGAATTTATTCTTCGAGTTATAGTATGGCTCGGGTACCTTCTCGCAATATTTCACTTTTTACGTTCACTTTTTCGCGGAGCAACACAACAACGATGTTTACAAGTTGGCAGCCGGAAGCTAGCTATTATTGCATTACTCATTGCATTATACTCTACTAGATGTGAACACCCATGCTGAACAGTTTTGTCGATGGATATTATGCTACAGTAGCATTATAGAGTCTTCCAATAGAGACTTCCGAACTTCGACAGTTCATGGGGGCCATATTGTTGAAGCTACCTCCGTCGAATTGGGTATCATAATATGATATACAATATACTAGCTGACGCCGAGGTATGTAATCGTTTTTTGGTAATATCTTCGGTGCTACTTAACCAATGGCAATCAAACATATGGTAGATTTTAAGTCTGACCAAGACCTTTCTAATAAATTAAACCGCATCAAAATCTGTGCAGTATTTTTGCGTACATCGCGAAAAAACGGACAAACAGAACAGGCAAGAATTCCTGAAAAAAAAGTGTACAGAATCATTCATTTAACATAACCCGAGTATTTTATTTATATTTGTAATTTTAAAGACTTAACTAATTTTATAAAAGTGTAAAGTAAAGTCAAAGTAACATTTTCCGATTGCTTTTTGTCCAATCTATTTAAATAGTCCAAGCTATATTCCCTATCGTACCTCCGCGTCCGTAAGATTATTGCGAAGTTGTAACAGATGTTTATCAACACCGTTGCGCGTCAAGTTCAATATCAAGTAGACATTTATTTAGTAAAGCTAATTTATTTTATGAACTGTAAGAAATCGATAAGCGTCATAGTAAAGTGGGGTCGCCAGTTCAATTCCAAACAAATTCGTCGCCGACCTGTTAGGGATCAAATCCCCCTACACTATAAAGAGGGCGTCCAGGGACTGCTCCTGGTAAGGCGACGCTAACCCTGGGCCGGTCTGTGATATCCGCCGCTAGCGGCTAGACACCAAAGGTAGCCGGGTTGAAATATTAATAATACTCGCTATATATATTTTGTACCGAATGTATCTGCACGGCCTTTAGCTGTTTTAACTGATAAAATGCCCACACGCACGTTCCACCACAGTCTACTAACTTACCAGTGTCGACGTCGTCCGGTTCCTCCTTCAGAATATCAAGAGGTATGTCACACTCCGTGTGTAAGCCTAGTGCGGTATGATACAGGTCTGCGCCATCTTGCTCTACCGCGGCATCATCTGCAAATAAGTTTAGTACTTCATTCATTCGTCCTACATATGAATCTGTTGTCGTATGATTGGTTCAAAGCACGTGATCTGCTGACGTGTAAGCTGAACCATTCAGCTTGCCGTATATATTCTGCTTTCGCGCCAAACAAGTATGAAATTTGGACATATGTGTTTTTATCATGCGTGTTATAGATACAGTGCAGCGCTGTACACGAATGTTTCTGGACTCCTTGTCGACAAGTTGTGGCCTGCATAGTTCCTGCATGCATTTGATTTATTGTTACGTAATCATTATGCACGCAAGGATCGAGAGAGTTTGGGCGTAATTGTGGATTGGATATCGTTAATTGGGGTACCGATGGTGCGTTTTATCCAACCAAATTTCTATTTCTTCAAAGTGGGTCGTCGTGTTGTCGCTTGCGTTTAAATTTTTCATGTAATTTTTCTATTTTTTTCCTGCCAGAAGCGAACCGATAAAAATATCGCACAGGTACCTGTCCATGTTGAGGACACTGCACTAAATGGGTGGCTTACCGTCTCCGCATATTCAGCGCCGTACGCAGTAGACAGAAGCGTTTCAGCAGAGATAACACACTATGACGGCTTTTCTCATTCTTACGACGCTGTACGCGGCTGATAGAAGTGGAACTGTATAAGTGTGACCAAAATTGTTCAGCGAAACCAGAATGAAGCTGGATGGCCAAATCCGAAACTATAAAGGACAGCAAAAAGTACTCAAAGGAGTCTCCGGCCCAATTTTTATGAAAACTAAATTTGAATCATTGGATCCGATTTTTGAAAATTTAATATTCCTTTTAGCCAGATATCGAATATGAATTTAAAAAATATACACACTGTATTATTACACCATTCAATAGTGTCGCTAATAAGGAACGAATTCTGGGAAGTAGTAAATGCCAAAGGCATACCTATTATACTTTAGAGATTATTAATGTCTAAAAAACGCAGATTTCGTCACTCACTCCCTGACTAATCATGATTAACACACAGATAACATAAAATTTAGAATTCCAAACATTTTACCCCCCCCCCCCTCCATCCCTTAAAATAGTGAAGGTTTGTATGGAACTTCGGCAATTTTGAAGCTAGGAACAATAAAATAAGTATTTAGAATATTGGTAAAATGTGCATAAAATACAATTATAAAAAACCGTCAAGTGCAAGTCGGAGCAACGCACTGTAGGTTCAGTATACAACTAGATTGAGGGACAACCTAACGGTTGCTTTTAACTTACGACTAGAGTTTGCAGAGTTAGAAGCTTGGCTCTTCATAGGATCTGATTACTTTTTTACAGTATAAGGAAATGATCGTCTTGGCATCATTCGTCATTCAACATGAACATGTATTTCGTGGGTTCCTAATATAAAAGTTGTTGAAATTTTTTTTAATAACTAAATGATGTCAATCAGTAAGAAGTCTTCAGTAACAAGACGTCTACTTTTGCCGCCGCAGGTCTAAAATCGACATCAGTTCACAAGTGCACTGGTGTACAAGTTCACTTGTGGGCCTGTGTGGCGCCTTTATTTTACAAGTATGGTGAGCCCACTGGGTTACCGCCATATGCTATAGAGAGTTCTGCGTACTATCACAATATTACCTTCAACATCTTCTTGTTTCACGTCATTATTATCTAAGACATCTGCAGTCGTCTGCATCACATCCTCCATGCTTAGGTGCACATCGGGCATTACTTGTAGGTTGACTTGCTGTAAAAACAACACAATATTTTAATAGCTCTCTGGACTCATATCTCCAGCATGTGTAGCATATGAATACAACAATACTAATAAATGATAATAGTAATTAAAATAACACTGCAAAACAACATTAATTATACAATAATAATATTCCAGGGTGCATATTGTGATTATAAACACCCAAACAAAGCAAATACACATATTCATACATACAAATATAAGCACTGAGCAGGACTTGAACCTGCAAAATCTGACTTACCCATCAAATGCTCAACTGCTACACCACTCAGGTCGTTTATCATTATGTAACCTTTATTACACTATTGCTTGTCAAATTTGCATTAAAACTTCTGAACCACTCACCACTTTGTGACTAAGCAACTGTGCGAACAGCTCCTCACTGCGGAGAGATCTCCTTCTCAGCTCACAGTAGGTGCCTAGCTCGAGACTTGAACAACAGAGGTCACATGCCAGTGTTGGTCTGCTGTCTTTGGTAACCAACTGTTAAAAATAATTAGGTACTTTACTAGTATTTTTCAACATTAGTAGCTTAATATGTAGAAAGTTTGTTGAACACAATGCAAAAACCAACATATACATTATATGTTATATTTAGTATGTACATATTTACAACAAAACTAAAGTCTTAAATCTATATTCTTTAAATTCCACACAGAGCAAAAAACAGTTGAATATCTCCAAAGCTTAACATAGGAACAGACTGACAACCTCTTAATCATACTAAGTTGACACACTCACACACACCCTCCATCACTCTCAAACTCACCCACGCAACACATACCCCTACACACATTTAGATTAAGTTAAAAATTAATCGTTTTTATGTAGACTCCTCTAATCTTTTATACCACTTACAAGTAGATCATTTCAATATTGTTGGCTAAATGTATTATTGCTCACGTACCACTTACCTAAATCTAACTTTATTGTTGCAAATCTTATTTGTGGGATTGGTGCTGCAGATACTAGTTCATGCCTTACTCGGTTGCAGATGCTACCAATTTTTAAATGCACCAAACAATATAATTTGGGTCGCAAACATCTAAGTCATACTATTGGATTTATAATGTGATATAAATAAGTGAAATACATAGAGACAACAGGCATATGTATTAGACTGGCTAATGGTCAGCTGCAGCCGTAGGATATCATTGCTTAGTTTGAGTTTCAGTGTTAGAATGTTGGTATGACCGAAAAACATCCAGTGAGCATTTCCTATAATCGAGAATCAAGAAGAGGGAAACAAGGTACAACCAGTGGTACTAATATCACAATAGTTGGAGTCTAGAAGGCTGTAGGTGGTAGTACCAGCCACCGGTGGTGGAGCCACCATCACCTCTAGACGCTTTTTCTTTCTACTGTAACTACAAAATGTTTAAAAATCCAATCAAAATAAGGTACCTCCACACTCACATGCACATTTTAATTACTCCTTTTACTTTTTTTTCAATACAAACTGTCCAGTACCTACAGGTAGTTACGTGATTTGCGCGCAATTATATTTTCGATGGTAAGTATAGTTTGTTTTCAACGTAATTTTATGGTTTTGTGGATACAAAATACTGAAACTAGTAGTTGTATATCCAAATAACTTATTTATGTTGCTAACATGTGTTTTGAATACGATTTAGTTAAACGACATTCTAAACTAATGTTTATTCAGATCGCTTTTCGCGATCCATACGATACAGAACAAAAGCGGCTTCAGGATCTATTTGACGTTGCTTCAACTTCTGGATCGAGCCATGACTATTTTGAAGACGATGGAAAATACGCATCTGATGTCGACAATCAACCAACGTTACCTACCAACCTTATGACGTTCACGTCTGTATCCGTTCTGTAATATCATGTGTTAATATAATAATCGTGCTGTGACGCTACGCCCAATGGGTAATCAATGGGTAATGTATGGAAAAAGTACTGTCCAGCACCCTCAGCCTGAGAAAGAGTACTGTCCATCAACGTGTTAATTTACGCTTATATATAGATGCTCGTTTCAACCTTCCGATTGTCTAATAATGGTAGGATTACTTACCGGCATCATAGTCAAAGCTTCATACATCTTGTGTAGATGCGTGTTAATAATCGAACGCAATGGAATGTCGTCCGATAAACAAATTCTACACATCGACAGCTTCGCCATATTTGCGTTTATGTTAGTTTATTGTCACTGTTTATATGGTTCGGGTCAACTAGCACGGAAAGTAGTATAAATATTTAGGAGCACCGGGAGCCTTTCACTTGTACTGTAATTCATCAGTGATGAGAGTAAAAATAGGTTAGGATTTCATTTCACTACAGCTGTCAGTAGTCTGTCTGTATTACTCTGTATACCGTTAGGTTTACATACTCTTTGGTAGTCTGCATATTATTTGATAATCTTCTTATATCTATGGTAGTCTGGTAGTTTCACTGTAGTGGTGGCATTATCTGCTACTTTTCAATAGTAGGTTATCCTGTTACGTTATGGTAAAATAACTGTTATTGTAAACAGCTATTAGTTATAATGTTATAATTTGGTATACCTGCTATAAAAAAAAAAACGAGAAAAAAAGTTGTATTCAAGAACACGACATCTATGTACGGGGCCAGCAAAAACAAGACGGAATTAAAGAGTTAATTCGTTGAAAGTTAATGATCATTATTAAAAGGTTTTTTATCATTAAAAATGTAGCTCAAGTTAGTATTGAATAAAAAAATTACAGGTTCAAAAATAAATAAAGTCTTGTTAAAAATACGCCAGTCGTTAAAACAATTTTTTAACGGACGTTAACGAAAAAAAAAACAATATAACAGTAATGTTGACAAAGGAAAAAAATGTTTTAACCACTAGCGTATTTTTAACTATTTATTTTTAATTCGGCAAGATATTATAATGAAGATTAATGAATATCCTTTCATACTTTTTAGATTTTCTCGCTTTATCCACATATAGCACATAGACAAGTTTTTTTTTTACTTTCTGAAGTCTCTTTTAATGAACGTCATTCTTTTTACAGGCTTGACTGTTGGAATGTTTATAAACTTACTAACTGCACTTATATATTATTATAAAAACTAATTACAGTTCAATGAATGTTTAATACTTCTTTGATAATATTTATCCAAACGATTCGAAACGAGAAGAAATGCAACAATGTGATTTAGCACCGTAGCTATTACTGAGTTAATCAATAAATATTTAGACTTTTTTAAGTCTAGATATTTTTTATCATTTGCTATTGTGATTTCTATTATACTATAAAATGATTTTATTAAAAATGCAGATGGTACAAATCTATACGGTCATATTTCATTACTTATAAATTGTGCTTTATTTGAAACTGCAATAGAATATAGATCTTCTTTTACAATTTACCAATTAATTGAAAATACCGCGATATGAAAATGACATAAAATTGAAATAAGACGTATTCTCAATTTAATATATTATTCTTATTCACATTAAGCTAAGAATATCGATCGCAGAAGTGAAATCAATACGTCCATTTTTCCTTATTTATCCTTGGAAAAAAGAAAACTGTATAATTGAAAAAAGTATATTGGACCTTAGAAATGTGACGTGGTCACATTTCTAAGACGTGGAATAAGTTCATAACCAATCATTTTACCAGTTTATTATTAAATTATAATGAAACCATTTCTAAACTAATATATTAGAATAGAATATATTTATTATTTGTTCTTTAAAAGCTACCGTAATTGCCATTAAAAAAAACGATTTTATTTCCATACCGAGAACGTACAAATCAATATGACTTATTTTAATTATATTCCGTTTGGTTTGCGTTAAATTATAATATTATAATGGATCTATCATCCTATGTGAATATATATAATTGACAGTCATAGTTAACACTTACTTTCCTAATATATTAGGATACATTCAGCTATCGTAATTAGTATTGAAGTAACATCGATCTTATTTCGATGCCGGAAAGGTCCAAATTAATAAAGCCATTTATCTTATATTCCATTTGGTTTGCATTATAATATCAATATAAACGGTTGTATTATAATCTAATATGGTTGACATCAGTGACATCTGACATACAGAAAATAAACTTTTTTTTTATATTGACTCCGTTGTGTGTAACAAATTATGAGAATCGGCCATAACGCATTATGAATTATTTAAAAATATAGCATTATATTATTACCTTTCATTATAATGACCACTATTAATTATAATATCAATATAAATAGTGGTGGCATTATCTGCTACTTTTCAATAGTAGGTTATCCTGTTACGTTATGGTCAAATAACTGTTATTGTAAACTGCTATTAGTTATAATGTTATAATTTGGTACCTATACCTGCTATAAAAAAAACGACATCTATGTACAGGGACAGCGAAAACAAGCCGGAATTAATGAGTTAATTCGTTGAAAGTTAATGATCATTATAAAAGGTTTTTTATCATTAAAAATGTAGCTCAAGTTAGTATTGAATAAAAAAATTACAGAATCAAAAATAAATAGTAGTCTTGTTAAAAATACGCTAGTAGCTAGAAGGATATTCATTAATCCTCATTATAAAATCTTGCTGAATTTAAAATAAATAGTTAAAAATACGCAAGTCGTTAAAACATTTTTTTCCTTTGTCAATATTACTGATAAATTGTTTTTTTTTCGTTATCAACATTGCTGATCAGCAATGTTGACAACGGAAAAAATTGTTTTAACGACTTGCGTATTTTTAACTATTTATTTTAAATTCAGCAAGATTTTATAATGAGGATTAATGAATATCCTTTCATATTTTTTAGATTTTCTCGTTTTATCCACAATATAGTACGTACAAAAGTTTTTTTTTTTACTTTCTGAAGTCTCTTTTAATGAACGTCATACTTTCAACAGGCTTAGGACTGTTGGAATGTTTATAAACCTATTAACTACACTTATATATTATTATACAAACTAATTATAGTTCAATGAATTTTTAATACTTCTTTGATAATATTTATCCAAACGATTCGAAACGAGAAGAAATGCAACAACGCAATCTAGCACCGGCACCGTAGCTATTACTGAGTTAATCAATAAATATTTTGACTTTTTTAATTCTAAATATTTTTTTATCATTTGCTATTGTGATTTCTACTATACTATACTATAAAATGATTTTATTATAAATGCAGATGGTACAAATCTATACGGTCATATTTCATTACATAAAAATATTATTTATAAATTGTGCTTTATTTGAAACTGCAATAGAATATAGGTCTTCTTTTACAATTTATCAATTAATTGAAAATATCGCGATATGAAAATGACATGAAATTGAAATAAGACGTATTCCCAATTTAATATATTATTCTTATTCACATTAAACTAAGAATATCGATCGCAGAAGTGAAATCAATACCTACGACATTTTTCCTTATTTATCCTTGGAGTTTGAATTAAAGTATATTGGACCTTAGAAATGTGACATGGAGGAATAAGTTCATAACCAATCATTTTACCAGTTTAATATTAAATTATAATGAAACACTTTATTTACTAATTTTCGTGCGCACACCGTACGGTTTTAGTCGATACACGACATAACCACCCCCGCTGGCCGGTGGGGGGTATCCGAAGGGATTGATCCTCCCCAAGTGTCCGTTGCCGGGCACCCCGGGTAAGCCCTTGAATTCAATACATGGCGGATCATTTTGACGTAGCGAAGCACGTACCTACCGAGCCGCTATAATATTTTTCACGTAGCATGGGTACGGTGACATTTGACTAATTCCATTTCATGCATGATTCATTTCGAAACAATTTACCTAACGCGGAATACAGGAAACAACACTTAATACGAAGATAAAAAGAAAACTGTTTTATTTTGCATTTTTAACTTAAAACTATTTTTATTTCTCCGTAATTATTTAAACTTTAAATATATTGAATAAATCACTTGTACTTTTCCACAATTATTTATTTATTTGAACCTCAGATTTTGAGGATGAATTGAATTGACAGTGAATTGACAGTGATTAAGGCCATAGCGACCAATAATGGTTACCCATCCCAACTAACAGATAAGCTAGTTACACGCGGAAGATACAGAACTGTCGCAGGTCTGGCGTACAAGGGAGATGCATCCATGACCGTGGAAACACCCAAAAAACGATGGGCTCGCATACCGTATATTGGTCATACTTCGTACAAATGTGCCAGAAATCTATCTGAATGCAAAGCAGCTTTTTATACCACTCACAATTTAAAAAACCTAATCTGTAATAATAAGGATGCAACCCCAATTCCACAGAGGAGTGGTATATACGAGTTGACATGTTCCACCTGCAACAGAAAATACGTTGGCCAAACTGGACGATCCTTTGAAATTAGAGTCGCTGAACATGTTAGAGGCTGGAGACTCAAAAAAACTGAGTCCAATTTTGCAGAACACCTGCTTCTGGAAAACCATACTTTTGACCCAAAAGTTGGTTTTAAAGCTCTGCGTCTATGTGACAAAGGCAGGAAAATGAACGCCCTAGAAGCATTGGAAATAAACAGACTGACAAACACGGACAGAAACAATATAATTAACCAACAGTTAGATCTGAGCCGTTCACCTCTATTACAATAATAATGGCATATACATACCTATTTATTTGTTAATAATTCGTTGTAATCTTAATTTATTGTTGTAACTGACATTTTTAAATATTGTAATCTAAGTATGTAATCCATTTGACATCATTGATTTGACAATTACTTTAATTTAATTTAATTATAATTCCTTGACATTTTATATTTGACATTTCACTGTAATACAATTAATTTTATAATGTATAAATTTCCCCAAATTTTGGGGAAAAAAGTTGAAGCTGGTATACTCTTTTTTAAAAGTACCCACACATAAAATATATTAGTTTTTTAGTTTAAAACATTGTAGACCTTTGATAATGCCGTAAGGTGAAACCGGTAAGGTTCAAATAAATAAATAATTGTGGAAAAGTACAAGTGATTTATTCAATATGTGTAGCAAGTTCCACCAAGTGCCATCAATCTCCAGTATAAAAAAAAAAAAAAAAAAAAACTTTAAATATAAACATTCCAAATACATAATTCTTGATGCGTGAATCGGAACAGGTTGCGTTAGAGATTGACATAGTAAAATCGTTATAATCGAAAAATTGTCGAATAAAGTATCATAAATCGTTAGTTGTATTTTTAACTAAAATACGATTATAAAATATAATTATGTAATAATAAACTTTAAACAAAGCATTTTTGTCTTTGTGGAGCTTTATTATAATATAGCAACACTGCTTAAGCATGAGCTGGCAGCCATCTTGTTATATCAACTCAGTACGAGTGCGTCTGCCTTGTATGCGGTCTGTTTTCTTTGTTTTGAGCTTGCGTGGTGTTTTTGTTACTTGTTTTTGTTATTGACTATCGTTGTGCTTTGTTGTTTTCGTTACCGTTTTTTGTTATTGACTTTTGTTTTGTTGTTTTTTTTTGGCAAAATGCCAAAAAGAACGAAAAAGACTGTGCTTGGTAGTCAAGCCCGTGAATTTGTAGTTCGATTGCGGGATTACTTTGAGCGGGAACGTGAGAATGGCGGAACGCTATTGCCTGTGTCCAACGTTTTGGATCGAGTGGCAGATGCGTTAGACATTGGGCGGAACACGGTTTCTCGAATCACTCGAGAAAAATATGGTGCTCACGATACAGAAGAAAATAAGTTGTCCACCCTTTTTTTTTTTTTTTTTTTTTTTTTATCGTGCGGAAATCCCTTCGGATACCCCCCGCCGGCCAGCGGGGGCGGTTATGTCGGGCTTGCACCGACTAAAACCGCACGCCGTCTCGGGTCTTCAGACGCCGGGGTGTAAGGTTACCCATAGAGCATATCCCTCGCACCCCGGCTGACCCTGGGCCATCTCACCACTAACAGCATCGCTCATCCTGTCTCCTCTGAAAGCAGAGGAGTACGGAGAGCGATGTGTTTCCGCCACGTTGGGTATTGGCCGACGATCAATGCCAACCCTATGAAGGGGGGGGGGTGAAGGGGAAGCCATTGACCGCCGCCCAGGATGTACCGGCCGCTCCGATTCCGTTCCCCCCGGACTGCAGCGGGATCGGAATCGGAGCGACACTCGAGGAGATTACCCAACACACACCCCAAGTTGTCCACCCCTAATAAAAAGCGAACCAAAAAGGCATCTGTAACAGATGTAGACAGTTTTGCGGCCGATGCTATACGGAGCCACATTTATAACTATTACCAGAATAAAGAATTACCGACGCTTCTAAAGCTGGTCAAGTCTTTAAAAGATGCTGATTTGTTTACTGGAAGTCCTACATCCTTGTGGCGCGTATTGAAAGACATTGGTTTCCAATTCAAAAAAAGTATACAAAAGAAAAATTGTCATGGAGAGGGGCGATATAGCACTTGCGCGGGTTACCTTTTTGAAAAAGGCTAAAGCGATTACCGATTGGAGCAATGTCGTCTTCCTGGATGAAACTTGGCTGAATGCCAATCATACGGTCGGTAAAATGTGGACTGACGATACACCTCATGCCTCGACCAAAGTGCCAGAAGGAAAAGGGGAGAGATTGATTATTTGTCACGCAGGCACATCGAAAGGATTTGTAGAAAATGGGCTACTTGCTTTTAAATCGAAAAAGACGGGAGAATATCACGAAGATATGAATGCGGAAGTATTCACGGAGTGGTTTCAAAATATGCTTAGCAATTTAGAAGAACCCAGCACAATTATTATGGACAATGCCCCATATCACTCCGTGCAATTGAACAAACCGCCGACTTCTTCCAATAAGAAGAGCGAGTTGATCGAGTGGCTCCAAGCCAATAATGTGGAAGCCGATGAGACGAAATTAAAGGTGGAGCTAGTGAAGCTCGTAAAAATGTCACTGGCGATGACTGGAAGAAAGTAGTGGAGAAAACCAAAAATCTAATCTTACATGACTGGGAGCGAGACATTAGAATAGACTGCATAATTGATTCCCAAATAATTATTCACGTCGACGAGTCAGATGACGATGATGATGATGATGATGATGATGAAGATGATGAACATGTTTGATTTTTAATAAATAATTAAACAGGTTATCAATTTTGTTTTACTTTTTTTCTTCAAAATTATTAGTTAATAGAATCGATTTCTTCTTCATTAATAAATGATCTCGATAAGATATATAATCGATTTTATTTCATGCGATTTTATCTTGACTACATCTCTAGTAACTTCAAATCCCAAACGTCACCGTACCCATGCTACGTGAAAAATATAATAGTAAAGGATAATAATGTTGACAGCTCTAAGTAGGTACGCCATAGCGTATAATCATTTATGAATCTGTTCGATTATCGATTGATCTATTCGACATTTGTCTATAGCCAATTGGGACCTTTCGATGACAGCTGGCAGTTGAGCATTTTTATGAAGCGATAGATGGCGCTGCTCTAAGTATGTTTTTTTTTTTACACCTGGCTAGAAAAACGCAAACGCAACGCTTCATGACAATGACACAAGCTAAGGAGACCGTATTTATGATATTCCTATCATAAAAAACACTTCGTGCAGTAATTCACGATTTTTATCGTCCAATAAAAATTCTTTAATTCTTCTTTAAATTCTTTAATCAAGCTTGATTTGATTCCGCCTAGGATTAATCTTGACGTCTTGTTCTGTGATTTGATTTTCAAAAACTTATAATTCGTGGCCCTTGCATTGTTCACGGATGCAACAACGACGGGATTCACCTGCTGCCATCTGAAATAACTTTGAGGGCCAAGTGGATAGAAGCTGCAAAGCTTGACACTATAAAAACATTCGGACGAATCGTAAAAAAATATACATTCATATGTTTTAAAACATTGATATGTGCGCACGGCCTTTCCACAGTGTGAACAGCGCCATCTATCGAGACTTTGAAAACGCGTTTGAAAGGTCCCAATTGTACTGTATCCTTGCAAGTTGCTTCACTACGAGAAGTGTGCGGTACTCGTCTATGTACTGCGATAATTTTAGAGGTATTCAATAATTAATATGTGTGTAAAAAATACGTTACTTCATAGACGTGAGCTGTCATAATTATCATCCTAAATTAGACAGAGTGTAGGCTTGGATTTGGGTTCGGATGAGTAAAAATCATCGTTTTATTGAATTAACGATATTTTCAGAGACCGTAATCTTAGCAATCCATGGATTCTCCGTGCGGGTGCCGGGTCCATCGCGTTGCTGAGTTGGGAACTCGGGACAGTGCCTGGGACTTGCGACCCAAGTGTAGGTTTAGAAGGGGCCCCTTTTGTTGACGTACATCAACACTCACCTTCACTACCCAAGTTCCCCTCCCTGCCTAACCAAATTTGATACGAACCTACTAGTGCCGCTTTAGACATTCGTCCTAGTAATGAGCTTATTGTAGCTCTCGATAGGCCTAGATCTTTAAGTAGGTTATAGAGAGATTTTGCTGGTATACCTCTCGCTCCCACTTCCACTGCATACAAATTAACCACGTAACCGTTTTTGATTAATTCGTTTGTGAGATCATAGTATTTATTTTTCTTTATTGTGTGGTCCTTCGGTATATTTGTTTCCCACGGTACAGTAAGTTCCACAAGAACCACATGTTTTAATCTCTTAGAATATAGGAATATGTCAGGTCTAGATGACGAAACCCCAACATCCTCCGGAATTTTGTAGTGCTTTTCATACGTGTCGATTAGGAGAGTCCAATCTGGGGCAGTATCTAAGATTGAATAAGGTTTGTTCCTGGGTGTTATGGATGAACCTTCAGACACAAAGTTGATATGACGTCTGTTAGTAGTCAATCCTTTTTGGGCTCTAGCTACTGCCAGACTCATTGCTTCACGTATGATGATAAGCACCTTATCGTGGCGGCGTGAGTAATGGCCTCTATCGAGAAGCACCCTACATCCTACTAATATGTGTCTAGCCGTCCCTATTGCCTCACCACAAGTATAACATTGTTTTTCTGTGGCCTTCCCCCACCTTACCAGATTACTCTGGTCTGGGAGGGTCATCTGAAAGGCGTTAAGATAAAATTTTAACAGGGCCGGCGACCAGTCATAGATCAAGGTGCGCCACTTTAAGGCCATCGGTATGCAGAACTCTTCAGAACATTCGATGAATATAATCGATATTTTTAACCGCTTCAAATTAATCATCTAAAAATAATTAGTTTCGAGTATCGAATATGATATACAATAGAATTTAGTTTAGTTTAAAAAGCGGCGATAGCCCAGTGGTGTACGTAACGGACTGCTGAGAAGAAGTCTCGAGTTCGATCCCCAGTCGCCCAGGGCACACACTTCTGACTTGTCGTAGTTGTGTGTGTATTAAAAATGTTGACTATCGCTTGCTTAGTAATGTGCCCGGTAGATGGCAATAGGCTCGCCCCCTATTACATTGGGACCTAAACATAACTGGCGAATCGTAGGTGTGTAATACACCTCTGCCTTCCCCTTCGGGGATACAGGCGTGAAGTTATGTTATGCTATGTTATTTTTTTTACAAAATATAAGACATACATTTTACACAGCCAAAGACAATGTGACAAAACAGCCATTAATAAAATGTGGCAAAAATAAGTGGTGGAAGTGAACGAAACAAAATAATAGAAAAGAAAGACAATGTATACAATTCAAATCAGGGTAGGTTAAAATAATAAATATCTAGGCGAGCGGGCGATTGCTGCGACCGAGTAAAACCAGTAATCTACAGGCTGCTCAGAAAATGTGCTTTTAATTTACTTTTTATATTTATGTTTGTAATGTTTTGTATGAGAGATGGATTTAAAATTATTTAATAGGCGCGGAATGATGTATTTAGTAGTTCTTTCACCATAGAATGTAACATTGTGGATTTTTTATAAATCAATTAAAATTATATCAATAAAATTAATCGATATTTTAGTATGTTCTATAACTTATTACTATTTATCTATGGTTGTGCAAGCGAGATTGGACAGCACTAGCCCAGTCATCAACTGACGGCTCTTATATCGTTCCTTTCCTTGGTAACCTTCGCCGGGGAAAGTCACTTTGACCCCGTGGCCAACTGCTGTCGGCTCCGGGTAAGTTTTGAGATCAACATTTCCTACTTCTTTCTACAGGTGAAGACTTTCCAGCGGTGCAGCTTATGGCCTGCTAAAATGCATGGCTTAATATATTTTGTTTTATTTCTGTGTGCTATTTCAGCCTACGTAATTAGTGCCACGAGGCCGATGATCCCTACGGTCAGAGGTCGCGGCACCAGCTTGTGCTGCCTATTTATATTTCTTTTATTATAGCTTCTAGCTACGCTGCATTGCCGCTGGGAGATTCTCTTCACCTGCTATTTAAGCGGGTCACTTGGACGTAATTACCTAGTGACAAACTGACCCGCACCTTTTCTAATTCCAGGGTCTTCGCACCGGGCTTCGCACCATCTTAGCGGTAGCGAGGCACACCAGCGGAGACCCTGGCACGCCGGCAACACCACTAGCCACGTGTCCACTAGCTAAGTGCATACTACCATCTTTGCACAACGGACCGAACAACGCCACGGCAGAATATTTATTATGAATCCATCCCCTGAGGTTCATTTACTCAATTACCTTATATAAATTTATGTAACTTTCTCTTACCGATTATAATCCTAATATATTGTAATCAAACTTTTATTTATCTCTGCTCGCCCTAGCCGGAAGTTAGCAATACATTACTTTATTAAATTTCACAGTGCATAAGTCACACCTTAAACTTATTGCAACTCCATTTAAAAACTTCTATAAAAACTTTAACCGTTACAAGAAATTTACTGCACTAACTGTTTCCAATTTTTGTCCAATTCCAAAATGTGACTTTAGTGTGGACAGGAAGTACCGTGCAGTATTTATATAATTCCATGTAATTATCTTCAAATATTTCTTTTTTACCTGGCGGGATAATGTTTTTTAGAATTGTGGTTTGTATTTGAAGGATACGGTCGAGGTAAGTTTTGAATGTTCTGCCATAGCTTGTGATGCCGTATCCTATAATGGAGTCCACAAGCGCGTTATAAAGCATAAGTTTGACTTTGTAAGGTATTCTATTTTTGATGATATATAGGTTGGCTAGGAAAGCTTTGAGTTTTTCACATATTCTGTTGATTTGTGGTAACCAGTTAAATTTATTGTCGATGACTAGACCAAGATATGTGTGCTTGTCAACCATTTCAATGGTAGGACATTGGCAATTGCTATTATTTTTATGCAAGCATAAATCCTCGTGAGCCACCAACCTTTCACGTTTAGGATACTGGGTTTTGCTATATGGAGAACATGTACGAATAAGTTTGGTTTTCTTTGCATTGAGAACCAAACCATTGTCATGGCACCATTTGTTAATGTTATCTAGATCTACTTGCATTTTTTTAAACGCTGCAGAAATATCTTTATCTGCAAGGACTAGACATGTATCGTCCGCATACTGATAAGAAGTACATACTATAACTAATAACATTATTCATGTCATTGATGTAAGCAATGAAGTGGAGAGAGCCAAGCGCTGATCCTTGGGCCGTACCCACATCAGCTGTAATGATTTTACTGTAAGTTTGATTTATGTTGACACAGTAAGATCTATTCTCAAGATAATTTTCACACTATTTTAGTAAGGGGCCACGTACACCTGTATTGCTTAGTTTTTTTATAAGTCTGATGTGATTTAATGTGTCAAAGGCACGGGAGAAATCAATGAAAACGGTTAGTACATGTTTTCTAGTATTCAAAGCTGTATTTATATCATCTGTGACTTGAGACAATAGAGAAGTTGTGCTTTTGTTTGGTTGGAATCCAAATTGGTTTCGGGAAATAATTCATTATTTTTATAAAAAGAATGTATTTGTTCGCTGAAATATTTCTCGACCACTTTATGAATGCTGGATAAAGGCGTAATGGGTCGATAATTTGTCACATTATCATGTCTACCATTTTTGTGCATGGGACGGACACATCCACGCTTTAATTCATTTGGATACTTTCCCGTTTCCATACAGGCATTGATAAGACTCGCAATGGCAGTAGAGATATTACAGCTGATTTTTTTTATGTCAAGTATCTTCACCAGGAGCTTTAAACCCATTTAATTTATTTATGATTTTACAATGTTTTTGTGGTGTAGCTCTTTTAACCAATAAACTAACGTTGCTATGATCACAGTAATCACTCTCTGTAAGAAGTGGTTTTTCACACCTAGGTAATATTTTATTAACAGAATGTTGAAATTCATCGGCAAATCTATTGGTGATTTCTAAAGCAGTCAGTGTTGCTACTATGCTGTTGAAACTTGTTAAGTAGATGTATTCTGTGAATCGCATTAAGATTTTCACACAAAAATAGAAAAAAACAATAAATTTTGGGGGCTCCCCATACTTCGAACTGAAACTCAATTTTTTTTTCATCTAACCCATACGTGTGAGATATCTATGGATAGGTCTTCAAAAATGATATTGAGGTTTCTGAAATAATTTTTCTCTAAACTGAATAGTTTGCGCGAGAGATACTTCCAAAGTGGTAAAATGTGTATGTAACTTCTAAAATAAGCGATTGATAAAACTAAAAAAAAAAGTATGATGTACAGTAACATGTAAACTTCCACCGAAAATTGGTTTGAACAAGATCTAGGATCTAAGTAGTTTTTTTTTTTTAGTACGTCATAAATCGTATAACGCAATTTACCTTTCATTCAATCAACTCAAATATAAAATTTAAAAAAAATGCATTATTTTGTTACTTACTGCTACGAAACCCTTCATGGGCGAGTCCGACTCGCACTTGGCCGCTTTTTTTTTTGTCTCAAGCCAATACTTATCCGGAAGGCGGGGCGGCCGGCGGACCAGCCATCCGGATACCGGCCGATCGTGTTGCTCGACGAGGTGTGCAAGCTCTTTGGGCGGATTATTGCAGAGCGCCTCGTCGAGCATCTCACGAACGTGGGGCCAGATCTGGCGGACAACCAGTTTGGTTTCCGCCGGGGGCGCTCCACCGTGGAAGCGATCATGCGCGTTAGGCGCCTGGCGGAGGAAGTAGTCTCGCGGGGTGGGGTGGTGGTGGCGGTGTCTCTCGACATCGCCAACGCCTTCAACACCCTACCCTGGAGCTGCGTTAGGGAGGCGCTCGCGTATCACAGAGTGCCTCCTTACCTCCGCCGCATTGTCGAGGCATACCTATCCGAGAGGGCCATAGTTTACCCGAGCTGGCTAGGGCCAGGGCGGCGAGAAGTGTCGTGCGGTGTTCCACAGGGGTCGGTCCTAGGGCCACTCCTGTGGAACATCGGATACGACTGGGTGCTGCGCGGTTCGTTGCTCGAGGGTGTCAGCATAACGTGTTATGCTGACGACACCCTCGTTATGGCGCGGGGAGCAACGCACCGTAGCGCGGCACTAAAGGCCACGGCAGGGGTTGCTCAAGTCGTGGGTCGAATACGGCGGCTGGGACTCGAGGTGGCTCTCCACAAATCCGAGGCTATGTGTTTCCACGGGCCTCGGAGGGGGCCACCTGCGGGAACCAGCATAACCGTAGGGGGCGTAAGCATCGGCATCGAGCCCACGATGAAGTACCTTGGGCTCGTACTCGATAGCCGATGGGACTTCGGACCTCATCTCCGAAGTCTGGTTCCGAAACTGAGGGGGCCTGCGGCCGCGCTATCGCGGCTGATGCCCAACGTTAAGGGACCCAACGCCCCCACTAGGAGACTGTACCTGGGGATCGTGCGAAGCATGGCCCTGTACGGGGCCCCAGTATGGGCGGAGACTCTGGCGGCCCGCAACGTGGCTGTATTAAACAGCCCGTTAAAAGCGATGGCCGTCAGAGTCATCAGGGGGTATCGCACGATCTCCGACGAGGCGGCATGTCTCCTAGCCGGGACCCCTCCATGGGACCTGGAAGCGAGAGCCCTTGCGCTGCTGTACCAGTGGCGCAAGGAGGCGCTGGAGCGGGGCCATAGGCCGGAGCCCCGAGAAATCAGGGCTCAGCGGTCCCTGCTCCGCCAGGAACTCATGGAGACATGGAGGGTGCGACCTGAGCACCCAAGGTGGGGGGAATCCACCATTGCGGCGGTGAGACCGATCATGAAGGAGTGGTTGGAGAGGGACCATGGGGACCTCCCCTACCGGATGTGCCAGATGGTTACCGGACACGGGTGCTTCGGTAAGTATCTGTGGCGCATCCACCGGGAGACAACGCCGCAGTGCCAGCACTGCGAGGATCCTGGCGAAGACACGGCGCTCCACACGTTGGTGGAGTGCCCTGCGTGGGCGAGTCAACGCCGGGATCTCGTTGCGGTCCTGGGCGTGGACGTTCTCTCGTTGGAGACCATGGTGAGGGCCGTGGTCTCCGACGGGAGCAAGTGGCACGCCGCCGCCTCTTTCTGCGAGCAGGTAATGCGCGCGAAAGAGACGGCGGAGAGGGAGCGGGAGAGAACCCTGCCCCCCGAGTTTCGCAGTCTGCGGCGAGGACGCCGCAGACTCATCTACGCCCGGGACTACCGACCTCCATGATCGGGGCCTGAGGACGGCAGTTGGCCGACTCGCCGTCCTTACAGAAGCAGGCCGTGGCGGAGGCGTGTCGTGTGTGCCCTACACACGCCTGCCAACTCATCGAAGCGGGATAAAACCCGACCCCACCAGGCGAGGCCGCTGTGGCGGCCAAAGTCCGCCGGCAACCCTGGGGTTATCCTTTCGAGGGCTTACCCGGGGTGCCCGGCAACGGACATTTGGGGAGGACACCGTGCGGTTTTAGTCGAGACACGACATAACCACCCCCGCTGGCCAGCGGGGGGGTATCCGAAGGGATTTCCGCACGTAAAAAAAAAAAAAAAAAAAAAGCCAATACTTATGCGCTAAAATCGTGGTCTCAATATCAATATTGAGACCACATTTTGGAAAAATCAGATTTTGAATTTTTTTATGGTTTCCATCCTCCATTCCATACCTCCAACGTTTGTTCAATTTTCAATTTTATTTTTTCTAAACCTTCCGGGTATCAAGTTGTATTTACATGCCAAGTTTGGTCAAAATTGATCGATTAGTTTAGGAGGAGTAGCGTCACAACCGAAATACACCGAGTGGCGTATAGAGAGCTTTTCGCTCGACTTCGTCTCACTCTCAGCCCAATAATGTATATCTATGTTATCTATTTGAAATGAACATTATTATTATTATATGATATAGTACGTGATGACGACGAAAAACTCGTTTATTCATTATGATAAGATAATTATTTATCAGTTTTAACACGTGTATACATACATAGGCCTTTAAGGTATTAAGTCAATAAATTTATGGTCCAACCGTGTTTAGCCGTTCTATAGCGGCGTACAAATATAGAATTATCATATAACTACAATTTAGTTACCCTTCAAATAAAACTTTTAAATTATACATAGTACACTATATTATACTTGTACTATATAACTACAATTTAGTTAGCCTTCAAATAAAACTTAAATTTGATAAACGTGTGTATAATATGTCTAACTAAATTACTCTTTCGCTTGAAACATCTCTTACAAAAATTGAAATGAAAAGGCTTCTCACCCGAGTGTGTACGAATGTGACTATATAAATAAGACTTTTCATAGAAACATTTTTTACATTTATTACACTGATGAGGTTTTATACTCGTGTGTTTACGAATATGAATATCTAAAATAACTCTTTTGCTTGAAATATCTTACAAAAATTGCACTGAAAAGGTTTCTCACCTTCTGGAATGGAAGGAGTTAAAACCGACCCCGAGAAGATTAAAGCTGTTCAAGAATGGCCTGTTCCAAAGAACAAAACGGAGGTTCGCGCGTTTCTGGGACTATGCGCGTATTACAGACGCTTCATTAAGCATTTCTCGGATATTGCAAAACCACTACACCGACTGATGGAAGATAAACGAGACTTCGTTTGGGACCTGGATTGCGAGCAAGCTTTCAGTATGCTTAAACAACGATTGTGTGAAGCCCCTATATTGGGTTATCCTACTAGGGAAGGTAGATTCATTGTGGACACGGACGCCAGTAACACCGAAATAGGTGGAGTGTTGACACAAGTACAGGGACATCGCCATGTTGTAATAGCATACTTCAGTAAATCGCTATCTAAACCGGAAAGAAATTACTGTGTAACTCGTCGTGAACTTCTCGCTGTGGTGAAGTCTTTACAGCATTTTAATAAGTACCTTATAGGACGAGAGTTTACACTAAGGACAAATCATGCTGCACTACAATGGTTGCTGCAATTCAAGAATCCGGAAGGCCAAGTAGCAAGATGGATCGAGCAACTACAGGAGTTTCCCTTTGTGATAGAACACCGAGGTGGAAAAGGGCACGGCAATGCTGATGCTTTGTCACGAAGGCCGTGTGTCGAAGATTGCAAGCATTGTCAGAGGAACGAAGCCCGAGAAAAGATTAAAGTCATAAAAGTCAATGGACTTGACGACGAATGGAGTGGAAGCAGTATGAAGAAGGCGCGAGAGGATGATGATGATCTACAACCTATACTGCACTGGAAACAACTTGGAAGCAAACCCCGATGGAGTGATGTATCTGCTTACAGTTCAACTACCAAAAGCTATTGGGCCCAGTGGGACAGCTTAGCTCTGGTAGAAGCTGTCCTGTATAGGAAATGGGAGTTTAACGATGGTAAGGAAGCAACCATGCAAGTAGTGGTACCACGAAGCAAGGTGGCCCCACTCTTACGGCACATCCACGATGGTGTTTCTGGCGGGCATCTCGGAGTTAAGAAAACTCTGGTTAAAGTGCGACAGCGGTTTTACTGGCTTCGTTGTCGGGAAGATGTCGAGAATTGGTGTCGTAAATGCACTGCATGTGCTTCGGTTAAAGGACCGCTGACAAGAAGCAAAGGAAAATTGAAGCTGTACAACGTTATAGCACCGTGGGAACGTATCGCCATTGATGTTGCTCGACATTTTCCAACGACTGATGAGGGTAACAAATACATCATTGTAGTGCAAGATTACTTCATTAAGTGGCCAGAAGTATTTGCGACACCCAACCAGGAAGCAGTAGCTGTAGCCAAGAAACTGGTTCAGGAAGTGGTCAGTCTATACGGCGCACCTATGGAGATCCACTCCGACCAAGGACGGAACTTCGAGTCTGCTCTGTGGTGTTTCAAGAAATGTGCAAACTCCTCGGAATAAACAAGACCTGTACGACTCCAGCGCACCCGCAGTTAGACGGAATGGTCGAGAGGTTTAACCAGACGTTGGAAAATCACTTGGCTAAAGTTGTCGACGAACACCAAAAAGATTGGGACCAGTACATCCCACTGTTCCTGATGTCCTATCGATCTGCGGTGCATGACAGTACGGGACACACTCCAGCTAAAGTAAATTTTGGTCGAGAGATAAGGCTACCAGTGGATGCAATAACCGGCACGCCACCCGATAGTCCTAAGACCGTGACGGACTACGTGAGTGAACTTCAAAACCGGCTGGACGAGGGGCACAGAATGGTACGGGAAAACAATTTGAAGACAGGTATAAGGATGAAAACCCGGTACGATAGAAATGCAAACACCAACGGTTTTGATGAAGGAACACTGGTATGGTTTCACAATCCGCTGCGCAGAAAAGGAAAATCTCCAAAACTTCAAGCTCGCTGGGATATCATGGAACAAATGATGCTCGGGACGAGCATGACTAAGAGGGGGGTAATGTTACAACGATCATCGATATCTCGAAAACTACTGATCGAATCTTCTAGAAATTAAAACGCATTGTTAATGTCGAAGTGCTCTATCGATCCGTTTAGAAAAATCCAGAAAATCAATACAAAATCACAAGCCCTTTACATACCTATACCTACTTTACCTACAAATCGCGATAACAAGGGCATTCACCTCTATTGTCGGCACGACTGTGTAGGTACGTTTTCTGGAATGCTCCAGTAAATACCTACTCTTCTCGAACGCTCTAGATAAATAAATAACGTGTAGATGATTCCGGAACATTCTACTCATCGAATTAAGAGCTATAAAAGGACACTTACGAGTTGTACCCCGCGCACGTAACAATATAATATATATTTCCTACTAAAATAAGGAGGTGTTTCCTTTCAAAATCCAAAGTGGCTCCTCAATCCAAACGGAAAGGGAAACAAGGGTATAAAACAAACTGCATGTTTTAATGTAACACTTTTATTACCTAGAAGTTCTCGATGTGTTAGTAGGTACATAAATAGTTTCCCGAGGGGGCCATCTCGAAACCGGAGATGGCCCAGGGTCAGTCGGGGTGCGAGGGATATGCTCTATGGGCAACCTTACACCCCGAGACGGCGTGCGGTTTTAGTCGGTCCAAGCCCGACATAACCGCCCCCGCTGGCACGCGAGGGGGTATCCGAAGGGATTTCCGCACGATAAAAAAAAAACAAAAAAACAAAAAGGTACATAAATAGTTTAGTGGCCAAAACTTACATTCGAAACAATATTTAACTTCAAATTGCAAACCATTATACTTTTTTTTCTTGCGGAAATCCCTTCAGATGCCCCCCCGCCGGTCTTCACGCCTAGACCGCTAAACAGATACGGCTCAATTTTGACATAGAGATAATTTCAAACCTGAAGAAAATTGGATACCGCTTATGTCGAAAAATAGCAATTTTCCGCGTAGGCAGAGCTGCCGTCTGCAATTAGTACGCAATACGAGGGGATTTCCACACGAAAAAAGGCCATTCTATACAGCGCAATCCAGACCCAAAGTGGGCATAGCTTAACTAGCTTGTATTATGGGTTCTAGAATGCGAATAAATTAACATACTTAGATACATTTTTTGTAGTAACATAAAAATTATACATAGAAACATTCAGACCAATGCAAAAAACACATTGTATGGACACAAGCAGTGTCGGCATTTTTGTCTGCATACGACGACTGCGTATGCACTCGTTAGTCTCGGGATTGTCGGCTGCGAGTGCAACGCAGTTTATGTAACTTGTAAATTGTTGGACAATGTAATGTTATAACCGCAAAACAACACGCACTTATTTATTTACATAGCCCGATCCCTTCACCAATCAACTGTAATCGAATAAACGAACCAAAGCAACTGTAGTTTTAGGTAGATTTCGATGAAATCGATCTACCTATTGGTTTCTTGACTACTGTCGAATTTAAAAAAAAATTCTTCATAGGAGGTCTAGTTATGACCCCCTGAGTCCGAAATGACCACTGGTCAAAAAGTTTATATATATATATATATATGTATGTATGGTTCCACTTCCCAAAATGTGCGGCACCCTCACGGTCGCATTTTTGCCCCGATCGCTTTCAAACTGCGGTCAAAAATTGAATTCAAGTTCGTGAACGGGTGGAATCCGGCCTAAGGGGACGGTAGGGCCTCACTTTTTGTGAAATCAGTTTTTCCTCAAAATTTCACGTTCCATGAAAGATATTCGAACCGTTCTAATTTTATCCCATAGTATACATGAATACCAACAACTTTTAATAAAAAACCTATCAGATTAAAACTTTAACTAAAAGTGGAGGGGGAAAAAACCAAAATCTTTCGGGAAAAAAATCATAACTTCTAACCGGTGAACATTCTTGCCGTCGGAAACATCGATAGGCCATTTTTAAGTCTAAAATAAATGTCTGAAAAGTTTTACGCTAAAAGTTACCGTTTTCGAGAAAAAAAAATTAAACATGTTAAAAATGTTACTGTGTTTACTTGTGTGTGTAAGTCCGTAGTTAAATAATATGAATTGCTTCACGAAATCTACCTGTGCGTTCCCCCTGCGGGAACGGACTTTTAATGAGTGCGAATATGTGCTCCTAAGGTCCTCTTATCACGGAAACATGCCTTGCATACATCACACTGATAAGGTTTATCACCCGTGTGTATACGAATGTGACTATCTAAATAACTCTTCACATTGAAACATTTCTTACATACATTACACGCAAAACGCTTCTCACCCGTGTGTTTACGAATATGTTTATTTAAATAACTCTTCACATTGAAACATTTCTTACATACATTACACGCGTAAGGTTTCTCACCCGTGTGTGTACGAATATGTATTTTTAAACTCATCTTTAAACGGAAACATTTATTCCATACATTACATGCATAAGGTTTTTCGCCCGTGTGTGTACGAATATGACTATGTAAGCGATTCTTTTGAATAAAACTTTTCTTACAAACATTACACGCAAAACGCTTCTCACCCGTGTGTGTACGAATATGTCTATCTAAATAACTCTTCACATTGAAACATTTCTTACATACATTACACGCATAAGGTTTCTCATTCGTGTGAGTACGAATATGAATATCTAAATAACCCTTTTGATTGAAACTTTTCTTACATACATTACATGCATAAGGTTTATCGCCCGTGTGTGTACGAATATGACTATGTAAGTCACTCTTTTGACTAAAACATTTCTTACAAACATTACACGCATAACGCTTCTCACCCGTGTGTGCACGAACATGTCTTTTTAAACTACTCTTAAAACTGAAACATTTCTTACATACATTACACTCATAAGCATTTGTTTTGCCAGTGTGTGTACGCATATGAACATCTAAACTACCCTTTACACTGAAACATTTTTTACATTCATTACACGCGTAAGGTTTCTCATCCGTGTGTGTACGAATATGTATTTTTAAACTCATCTTTAAACGGAAACATTTATTACATACATTACACGCATAAGGTTTCTCACCCGTGTGTATAAGAATATGTCTATTTAAACGGTTCTTAAACCTGAAACATTTCTTACATAGATTACACTCATAAGCATTTCTTTCACCAGTATGTGTACGCATATGAGCAACTAAACCACCCTTTACACTGAAACATTTCTTACATTAATTACACACATAACGTTTCTCACCCGTGTGTGTAAGAATATGTCTATTTAAACTACTCTTAAAACTGAAACATTTCTTACATAGATTTCACTCATAAGCATTTCTTTCTCCAGTATGTGTACGCATATGAGCATCTAAACTACTCTTTACACTGAAACATTTCTTACATACATTACACGCATAAGGTTTCTCACCCGTGTGTGTAAGAATATGTCTATTTAAACGGCTCTTAAAACTGAAACATTTCTTACATAGATTACACTCATAAGCATTTCTTTCTCCAGTATGTGTACGCATATGAGCATCTAAACGACTCTTTACACTGAAACATTTCTTACATTCATTACACACATAACGTTTCTCACCCGTGTGTGTAAGAATATGGCTATTTAAACTACTCTTAAAGCTGAAACATTTTTTACAGAAATTACACTCATAAGCATTTTTTTCTACAGTGTGTGTACGCATATGAGCATCTAAACTACTCTTTACGCTGAAACATTTCTTACATTCATTACACACGTAAGGTTTCTGACCCGTGTGTGTAAGGATATGTCCATTTAAACAACTCTTTGAACTGAAGCATTTCTTACATACATTGCACGCATAAGGTTTCTCCCCCATGTGTGTACGAAGATGTGTTATTATTAATGATCTTTACGTCTAAAACATTTCTGACAATTGTCACATAACAACGATTTAAGTGTTTTGCTTGACCTACTATTAACACTTTGGTCTGCACTGATTTTGTTTTCAGATATTTCTTTGCGAACGTCATTTTGATCGGATGTGCTATTATTCTTTTTATTGTTACGTAGCTTGATGTCTATTGTGTCGCGAGGTTCCACTATCTTATTCTGCTTATCAGGTTTGTCTTCAACAGCTCTTTCAGTCCCCCTTTTCGGTTCTTCACTCTTGCCCATTGTTTGGTGAGTCCTCTTGAGGCTGTTTAAAATCTTATCTTTACGGTACTACTGCGCGGCAAGTCGAGGAGCACCTAAATAATATATAAATCATGTTGCGTTAATGGAACTTTACAGGGGTTGGCAGAAATGTTAAAATTCCTACAAATTGTAAAGTTGAATTTAGAAAAAGTCAAAAGTATAATACATTCGGTCCAGACCGTCCAGTTACTTTTAGGCGCTAAACAATTTTGTCCCGAAAGACTTTATGGTTTGTGTTACCAACTTCACTTGAAGTCTCTTCTTCATCCGCGCGACAATTCCGATTTCATTCAAAGCTTGCACTTTGGAGCCCGAGGTCCGCGCTCCCACTGCGTGGAAGCCGTAAAAGGCAAAATGAACCAAATCGTGGAAAGGGTCCACAGTATGGTTTTTATTGGTTCTTACAGGAGCAACCCCGAGACGAAAGCCTGCGCCAGAGCCTCGTCCGTCAACCAGCACGTGTAGCGTATCTGTTTGTGAGGTTGGTTTCGGCCCCGAATGTTTCAGTGAGACCCCATACCAACCCTTCGTCTTCACTTAAAATATCATTTACCAGTACGTAAGGCACCTACGTATTTCGTTTGAGCAAAATTCAACCATGATAAATCGATAGATAACTCTCCATTGTACACCAAAAGTCACAGTAAAGACAAATAAGTGGTACGTAAACAGGGACTTTAGACAAAGTGACATTCTACTAGCGGAATCGCTTCAAAGCGAACCTTCAAAAGTTCGAAATGTCTATACATTTGTGATATTATTTTTTAAACGTGACATCTCTATAAATAATCTCTTTCCCATATATTTCGGACTTTTGAAGGTTCGTTTCAAAGCGATTCCACTAGTAAGACATCAGTCTAGTCCCCCAGGCAACCTTAGTATGGACAATAATGTAACGAACACAAAATAATATGGTGAAGTTATAACATAAATTAAGTACAAAATGAATTATACAAATTAAATTAAATAAGGCACAAAAATAGTGTTAACATAAAATAAATAAACAATTTTTAGGAACGTATTATAGAAATAATAAATAAAACAATTTTTTTAGGACACGTCAATTTGACTTCACCTCGCCTGATGGTATGCTGAAGGTAAAGTCTCAGGAAAGAGGATCACCATTACATACACGTATCATGTGGTGGCACTCAGCTTGACGGCCTCATCAGAAGAGGATTGTCGTCGCAGCACCGCGTGACCCCCGCCGGTCCCACTAGTGCTGTGACCACAATCCCCCTGCCCGGCTATGCACTTGCTGACCCCTGAACGCAATCAAACCGAAATTGGATTACTATGGAGGGTTTTTCGCAATCGTACACGGTGGTACCCACCCAGCCGAATTGTGTGACAAATTTGTGTCATCAAATTTCTACCCTAAATAGGTAGGTATATAAAGTATATAGTACACACTAATAAGAACGGAAAACGTGACGAGTGAGCATATAATTATGACAGTTTACGAAGTACACGATGACAGGTAATGATCTTTCCCATTATTTTAAGGATTTTCATGGATTTTACCCGTTTGATGCGTAATAACAATGCATCCCATAAGGGTACAGCCTTAACTGTGAATGGCTTGTCAGCATAATCAGTAGAATGCATTGATATTTCAGTCTCAAATTCTCGGATGACCTCAGGCATCTCGTATGTGTCTCATGGAGGAACTTGAATCGTTCTTTGAGGAAAGAAGGAGTTGTTTGATTAAACAATACATTATATAATAATGTTAGAAGCCACTAAAGTAGTTTACGAAAATCTGAAACGTGATCATATTTACGTAGAATCGTATGCAAAAATTTTGAAGCCGCACAAGCTTATCAAGTGAGATCGTAATCGAAGACAGGAAGAAGCAGCGATTCTGCGAGCGTAATTTCAGTGGCAATTGGAAGGAAGTTTCGCAGCCTGAGACCTGCTGACGCAAAAAGCTTGCTACTGGTTCCTGGTTCCAGTTCTGGCTCCACTCATCGTAATTTGGGGAAGTCGGTACCAATCTATTTGTGAAGTCAACCTTGGACTATCAATAACAATTATTTATGTCTTGGATGAATTTAGCTTGTAGGTTGCCAGGGTCTTATAAGGGTTCCTTTTCAGGTACGGAACCCTAAAAATAGCGAAACGTGAAGGAGATAGAACGCCACCCTTGGGTACACCTGCAATGTCGGGGATAGACAAATGAAACAAAACGAATGCTGTAATAAGACTGATCATTTATTTCTAGAACAACGTATATATATGTGTTGTATGTTTCCTCTACTACATCTCCCACGGAGGTTGAAATAAAATAAAATTACAATTTTTTTTTATTCATTAACAATATAAGTGATTAACAGTGAGTACAATACACATGATTGAATAAGTCATTTCAACGTAGTAAACATGGCTATATAATTTCATATAACATAATATTGAGTAAATAGATGTTTTATTACAATAACATCAAACCTATTAGCTAAAACAATAAATTGGTGACAAAATATAATATTAATTAGATGACAAAAGTATTACGAGTACATAAGTTTGTAGGTACTAAAGTACCTACCAAGGTTACAACTTTAACAAGTTAGACATAATTAAATACATGATAAAACATTATTTAATTGTTTGGAACATATAATTTAGTTCGATTTTTATGTACAATGTCGATTTTTCCATCTCTAGAGATTTGTACATTGGGTGATAAATCTTTTATAACAGTAAACGGGCCTAAATAAACATTGGCTAGCTTATTACCAGTTTCGTTTTTTATTAATATTAGGTCATTTTCCTTATAATGAATAGGATTCATAGTGCAGTCGTATTTTAATTTCCTAGTTAGCTTAGATTGTAATAACTTATCTCGAGCTTCCTTTGAAGATACCTGTAGTCGGTATTTCAGTTCTAGGGGATAGTTACCGTAATTGTAAAGTGGATCTACATTTTTTGTAAGGTTGCTCGGCAAAGTACATTTCTTGCCGTATACTAGTTCAAAGGGAGTATAATTAGTTTCCGTATGGACGGAAATGTTGTAGCTAAAACACCAGTATGGCAACCAAGTGCTCCACGATTCAGGATGTTTACCTGCTTGTATTCTTAAAAAACTTCCTAAATGTTTGTGAGCATTTTCGAGCGCGCCTATGCTCTCATGTCGATAAGCAGTGGAGTTAATTTTATTTATGTGAAGTAATTTACAAGTTTCTTGCATGACTGTTGACATAAATTCGGATCCTCTGTCGGTAGCAATTTCTCTAGGAATCCCATGACGTAAAATAAAATTACATACGAAATTGTTTGCCACTTCAGTGCTAGTTTTTGTGGTTAAGGGATATGCCTCAATATATTTCGATAATTCGCATTGAAGTGTTAATATGTATGAGTAACCTTGCTGATCTGTATCTATCGGTCCTACCACATCTAAATAAATTTTCTCGAAAACGGAATGGGCAGTGGAAGTTATTTCCATGGGTTCTCGAATACGAACCGAGTGCTTTTGTTTTTGACACTGATCACACTTACTTACAAACTCAGTAACATCTCGTTCGATGCCTGACCAAAAATAGTACTTCTTAATGTTATTGACCATTCGTCTGATACCTGCGTGGCCACTCGTAGGTAACATATGAAAGTCATTTAAGATAACTCTTTTTTCGTCCTTGTCTTCTATTTTGACTACATCTTTTAATATGCATAGTTGTGGACCGGACCATGTAGTTATATTTTTTATTTCCTCCACTAACTTTTTAATGAATGTACCACTATTTTCATTTTTAAGAAAATATAATTCAGTTATTCCTAGCTTTCTACAAAACTTTTCCAGTTCTCTCACAAATACGCCTGGCGTGAGTTGCGATCGAGATTCTGGTTTTATGTATATTACCATATTTTTCGGTACAAATATAAATTCCTCACTCTGTTTCTATCAAATTTTCCTTTCTCAATTTCCATAAAATCTTATTTCTTATGAATTTAAGTTCAACAGACAGCTTCGGCTTACTATGAGTCTCCACGACGCTTGGCTGATCAGACCAGTCGTCCGTAATGACTATAGGGTCCGAACTGTCTTGCCTACTATCTAACTCCCTCTTTTGTGCCCTAGTAAGGACGTTTATAACACCCTCATGCATCTCTTTTAAATCTTTTGATGTTAAGGATACTCGGGACAATGCGTCTGCAGCTGCGTTGTCCGAGCCCTTCACATATTCAACACAAAAATCATACTCTTCTAACATAATTCTAAATTTCAGTAGCCTACTAGATGGATCCTTAATATTAAATAAATAAACTAATGGCTTATGGTCGGTTAATATTTGGAATTTTCGACCATATAGGTACGGTCTGAAATGTTTTATCGCCCAGACAATAGCGAGTAATTCCTTCTCGATTGTCGGGTAATTCTTTTCCGCTTTGTTTAGAGTTCTACTAGCATAAGCCACTGGCTTTCCATTTTGATTGGCTAGAACGGCACCAATTGCATACCCTGATGCATCGGTTTGAACAATAAATATATTGTCAGGTGAAAGGTCGGGATATTGAAGTACAGGTGGACAAGTTAACTTTTGTTTTAATAAATCAAATGAATTTTGACAATTACTAGTCCACTCGAAAGTAATATTCTTCTTTGAAAGATTATTTAAGGGTTGTGCGATTTCAGCGAAATTTTTTATAAATTTTCTATAATAGTTAGCAAAAGCAACGAATCGTTTGACCTCGTCAGAATTTTGAGGAACAGGATATTTTTCTACGGCATTTAATTTTTCGGGATCAGGTAAGACACCTTCTGATGATATTACATGACCCAAATACAACATTTCCTTCCTCAAAAAATCGCATTTACTGGGATTCAATTTTAAATTAGTATTTCGTAATCGTTCAAACACATCCACTAAATTTTTGACCGCTGAATTTAAATTTTTACCATAAACAATTAAATCATCTAAATAAACTAAACATTTATCATAAGTTAAACCGGCCATAGCTATATTCATCATTCTAGAAAAGGAATTTGGACTCGTCTTGAGACCCATAGGCATTCTAGTCATCTGATACTGCCCCGAGGAAAAGGCTGTATATTTCCTACTTTCTTTTTCTAAATTGACGTTGTAAAACCCTTGATATAAATCTAGATGAGTGAAATAAATACACCCCGAAAGAGAATCAAGGATATCAGTTATGTTTGGAAGTGGAAACTTATCATCTTGAATGCTATTATTTAATTTCCTATAGTCTATAACTAACCGCCACTTTTTCTGTCCTGTGGGATCAACCTTTTTTGGTACTAACAGTACGGGACTGGACCACTCGCTTGCACAAGGCTCTATTATTCCCTGAGACAACATGTCCTTAATTTGTTTGTCGATCTCGCCTTTTTGTGAATGAGGCAGGCGGTACGGTTTGACATATACAGTATCCACATTTTCTCTTAATTTTATTTTGTGACTGTATATGGGTGTGGTCGTTAGACTATCACCCGGCAAGAAAAAAATATCGGCATACTTAGCGCATAAATTTTGAATAGAAATCTTCTCTTCTAAATTCAAATCTTTTAAATTAAGAATTGACAATAAGCTTTTAACGCGTTCTGAACCTCGCGGACAACTGTCAAACGTGCATAAATTATAGTCACTTAACTTATGTATAACCGGATTAATTTCATTTAATGTTAAGTTGCTTTCAGTCGTGTTTAATATTCGTATAGGTATTTTCCCATTAACTGGTGTAACTACCGTACTGGCCATGAAGATTCCCTCTTGCAATTCTGCTGCACAAACCACACACTCTTCATTCACGCTCGTATCTAAATAATGTATGGATTCCGACCTAGATGGAATGTTGAATAATTGCTTAACTTGACTATTTAATTGCAAAACTAATTTATTATTAGATAAAGTACATAAATGCATTTGTTTATAATTCAGATCTAGACATGCCCTAAACTTATTTAAAAAGTCATACCCGATAATGCCATCAGCCTTACATGGCAAATTTTTAAAAACATAAAACTTATGATTAAAAACATAATCTTGCGTCATCAACGGCAGGTAAGAGTATCCAATTGTTTCTACTTTGCCCCCAATACCATTTATAGTGGTCTTCCATTTATGCAAAGGAATGTTTTGTTGGATGATGCAATCGTAAGTTACAGCGGAGATCGATGCTCCGGTGTCAATTAGCCAAGAATATTCCTTACCATTTAAGGATAACCTAGTTACTAAGGAGTTATTGTATGAAAAAATAAATTTATTATTAGCCTCGAAAAAACTGCTGTACATTTTCCTCAGCTACTCTCTCAGTGCTGGAACTGCTGGAATTATTATCACTCATGATAACATGAACATTTCCACTCCTTTGAGAATTCCTATTATTATAAGAATTATTCTGATTAAACCTACCTCGAGATCCACGTCCACGACCTCGCTGCGTACGTGTCCAGCTCCCTTGAGCTCTATGTTGCTGTGCAGGCTGGCCAGGTCTCCTCGTATATGAACCTCTGCCTCTAGAGTGCGGATTCGAATAAAACCCTCTTTGGTTACCTCTGTAATTGTTATATTTTGACCCATTATTAGGTTTGCGCATTGTTAGAATATCCGAAAAATTGGCGCATGACGAAACTTCTTCGTCGATAGCCGCCTGTATGGCGTCATTTAACGCATTATAGTTCCTAGCCGCTATAATCGTGCTTAACCTACGGTTCCTCAATCCATCAGCAAAGCGCTTAATTGCAAGCTTTTCATTTATTCGTTTCAATACATCATAACTATCACTCTGCCCTTCGGATTGGGAAATCGTCAGATCAACGAATAGGTTGGATATTTCCTGACCAAAGTCCGATACTGATTTCTCATTTTGTCTCAAAGACTGCAATTTACTTTGTATGGCCGTAAATGACTTTTTAGGTAAAAGATGTAATTTCATATCCGTAAGTAATTGAGAGACACTGGCATAATTTGATGCTAATCTTAATTTAGCCGACTGGGATAAACGACTTTTTAAAATAAATTGTATTAAATTAGCTTTTGACGCATCTTCTAAAACAGAGTCATAATATTCTATTCCGTCTATTAATTGCTTAGTAATTAATTCGCTATCATTCATCACTGGTAATAAGTTCAGCGCAATTTTTAGGTCAAATTTCGCCATTGTTGTGGTGTACTCTATAGGCTTACTTTGACACAGTTCAACTATTTCAGAATACAATTTGTCAATTTTTCCGCACAATGTATTAATTAATTCTAATTCTACCTTTTCTTTGATTACTCTTTGTATACTTATTTCTTCTAAGTAATTGCTATACTGGTCATATAAAATGTCAGCTTCGCTTAACTTTTTATGGCATATTTTTTCTTGTCGCCTACTGGGACCGATTTTTATTAAATACGTCCTAATCGACAGTAATCCTTCATACAATTCTCTCAAATTTTCTGCCATCAAAGGTCACCTTAATGAATGAATGAATATAAACACAATAAATTTATGAAACTTAATACATACCAATCTAGCACTGTAGGTAACCCGATTCTAGCGGCGCACGATGTAACATGATAACCTTTAAGTATTAATAATTAACACTTAGTGTTCTTAAAGAGCGGATAAAATATGGTTAAATAATTATGCACACTAATACATATTTTCGCACTTCGTATCATTTCGAGCACTGTATATTTTTGAATACGCACTTTACGCACTAAATTTTACGCGGTGTTTCGCCACTGATGCCTTCTTCAAGGTCTAAATTGTTACGCCGACCGCGAATAACACTGGCGTATCTCCGGAAAAATATGTTACTGGCGTGCTGCTCCACCATTCTTTTGTGGCACCTTCTATACATGCGGTAGGCCACAACCAAAACTACGAGCCCCAAAACCAGAGCGATTACGGCTAAAATTATATTTGTCGTGCTGACATGGAACATCAGCTGTTCCACGGATGCGGAATTTTGGCCTCCCGCCGAATTCTGCGCAATAATTACTGGCTCTTTTTCAGTTGATTGACTGCCACCCATATTGTACCTATATACTTAATGCACGTCTGGATTGAACACAATTGCACTTCGTAGTATATCATCTTGTCACATTGCGGATCAAATTTGTTCGCTATCCATATATGGAACGCGTCGACCAAATAAGGCCTGGCAGGGTCGCCATGCAATGTCGGGGATAGACAAATGAAACAAAACGAATGCTGTAATAAGACTGATCATTTATTTCTAGAACAACGTATATATATGTGTTGTATGTTTCCGGTCGTATTGCACCAGGAAGAATATGACTCTTCGACGCGAACACGTTGCCGAGGGGTGCGCGGGGCGTTACTAGGACATGTCTAGGACGCGCGTTCTGTTTGTCCGGCGCCTAAGCTTTCCACCATCCATGCCCAGTCTTATGTCTTCCGTGATATTGACCGATGCTGACGCTGTGCCCAGTATGGTATCCGGTTTGCGGGGGTTTAATAGTGTTTTTATCAAGAAAAAAGCTGAGTTGTGAGTGAATAAGACGCTTTAAGGCTTTGGAAAGAAATGGTAGGATAGATATAGGACGATAGCAAGAACACGAAAATGGTTTGGATTTCGTGGGTAATACAATTATTTGGGCTCTTTTCCAAGAAGATGGGAAAACCGCACAAGAAATGGAGTAACTAAAGACGTGACATAGGATAGGAAGAATTTGCTCTAGAATTGGTACAATCATATTTCAGCTAACGGCATCACTACCCCCAACATTGTATGAAATCGATGAAATGCTCTTCTTAACATCACAAGCGGTCAATTGGTTGAAGACGGAAGTTGGATGATCAGGAGTTGGAACTTGGAATAGATAAAAGATATTCAAGTGTGTTATCTTTAGTAGTTATATATCATTAAAATTGCACGAAGCAGAGAAATGTACAGTCAACGACAAATGTGGCTTAATAAATTCTAATGTATGTATGTATCCTCTTAGCTCTTAAACCTTTCATAGAATAATAAACTAAACATCAAATATATTACCTTCGTCCACAGGAGATTATAATACGACTTTTTTATGCCCCTTTGGTGGCAGACAAGCACACGGCCCACCTGATGGGAAGCAGTTACCGCGGCCTATGAACGTGTGCAACACCAGAGGAGTCACGTACTTATAGATCAGTTATTGGCCTACGTATTCCAATGTAAAAAAAGGATTGTAAATATTGTACTGTTCAGCCACTTTTGTCGTTGACTTTACATTATGTAAATCTAAGGTAATATTTTTAACGATTGAGTCTTGACGAGTATTAACAACTCCTAATGTATTCAGAAATTTCTAAACTTTTGCTGGATCCCCGATTTCCACGGAGGTATTGGTGGATGTCGGCGTTGTTCCGACACACCTTGCTGTTGCATCTATTTCTGATGGCCACATGCTTCTCCAAATTAACCTAGGTTTCTTTCGGTCGGGACCATCAAGAATCTGAATCAAGCAGGTTTTCGTTTACAATATATTTTTATTGAAAAATGAACTATTACAAACCATAACCTTTCGACCTTTTCAAATAATTCGTATAGTATCATGTTTTAATTTGACTTGCGGTTTCAGGTCGTTTCATGGTTAGGTTTAGGCCGAATGAACTGTCGTGTGCTGTTTTCGGGGCGGGATAAGTGAAATAAGTAACTGAAATTTCAGTTCGCAATTGCGGATGTACGTTTCAAGTTAGGCCTGCACATCTTTGATGTCAGGTGTAAGCCAAGGCACTGGTGACCGCTAAAATTGCGCTGCATTATAATTTTAGAGTTTTCTTTAAGTGGCCGTATCTTGTAACAAACATAAACGAGACCATGGTAAGAGATGTTGTCAGCAGAGCATTGACCATGCTTTGCGATATGAGTAAGCGAAGATACGAATATTTTACCAAAAATACCCGGGGCATAGTCAGAAAAAGGGCGTGTTGTGTTAAGAGGGAGAATAGATAGGTTACAAGGTTGAACAAGACGCATGTGCACCTATTATTCTTAATATTATATCTGTTGATACCTGCAGCAGCACCCTGAATTGAATGGATTAGAAGTTAGTTAGAGGGTTAAGGCGGAAGCATAGCGAAGCGCAGCGATACCGGACACGTCAATTAATTTATTAAGTACGGAACACTTTTGTGTCGAAATGTATTATCCGCTCAAGCGCACCCGGTGCATCATACAAAACTCGTACAATGCACTCGTTATTTACGTTATCGCCGGGCGGCGGACCGAGTTCACAAAAAATGATTTTTGTTTACGTTGTAAGCGGAGTGGGAAGCTCGAGTGCTGTTTTTATTGAAGTTTATGAGTCATTCTTTCTAGTGGTGTCAAGTGTTTGTTTCTGTTTATCGCCTGATTTATTATAATCGGCTGTAAACATTGAATATAGTTGAAAACATTGATATGTCAACATTGGTTACGTTTATTTTAAACAGTACATGTTTAATCTACTTATTTTATTGTTTTAAATAGTCTAGAGGTTCTAACTAGACACAATAAAAATAAAAAAAAACATGTGATAGTAATAAAATATTTATTTACAGGCATATGACTGGCACGAAAAATTTGCGACCGCCGAACAATTTTTCAGTCAGATTAAATAATTTACTACAATTTTATGGTTACACGTAACACAAAAATATAACTACTAATTGAAAGCCAAGTTCATGTTCTAACATATTTTGTAAACATTATATTCGATAAGGTTTTCTTTTGCAATAAAATATTGAATTAATTGAAGTAACTACCACTTTCGTGCTAGCGCGAGTTACGTATCTTGTTATTATTTGTTCAGTAAAGTTTGTAAACAATAGATACCGTAAATGTATCTGTTTTCTACATAAAACGACCTTTCCAATGATATATCACACTTGTTGTACCATCGTAAATGTAAAATCATAAATGTAAAAAATATCGCAAATGGGGTAAAGTTCTATGAAACACGATGAAGCACGTGTAAAGTAAGGGCATGAACACACAAAGTTGGAAACCGGTTGGAATGGTTTACTTTTTGTGTGATGTATTTCACAATTTTTTTTTTTCGAATTGAAATTGAAACGTCAAAAAATAATCATTCTGTGTAGACCATTAAACAGTAGGTACTTACAAAACGTAAAAATTAAGGAATATTTAAGTTAAACTTAAATATTCCTTAATTTTTACGTTCAGTCTAAAGCCCGAAATCTTTTATTCTGTAATTATTAATTTAGAACATTCGTTAAAATGGCACTTACAAAACGTCTAAAACCAGTTTTTTATAAACATGTTTACTTAGTCTAAATACAATCATTTCTAGGATAGTTCTGCAAACAAATCATTTATAAGCTTGTTTATCGTCTAAATAATCTTGAATTGTATATTGGCGTTTTTGACAAAGTTTACTTTTTAAATTACATTATTAAATTTATGTGCGTAAATCATCCTTTATTAGGGAGCTTGTTGATACAGCGTATACAGTTACCATCGATTCATTCCATAAAGGCAAAGTAATAAATCATTGATTCTGTATAGACCATTAAAACGGAACTTACAAAACTTCAAAATTAACATTGAAAATTTTATATTAAAGACTAGTGTAGCAAATTGACCACCGGTTAGAATCGTGGCCCCGGCCTGCGTAGACTCCCGCACGAAACTCAGCGGGCGTTTTTTTTTTGGTCTATTTACAAAAAAAAATGCTTAGTGTACTTAGTCTAAATACAATGGTTTTGTAAGAGAAATATTGTATTTAGATCCGCGGAATTACCCCAGAAGAGAATTCCGTAGCTCAAAATACTATGAAAATAACTGAAATAAACTATTTTAGCCTATCACAGACTCTTATTTTGAAATCTTTTTTCAAACACTATATAAAATGACTACGGTTCGAACGAGGAAATTCAGACAGCAGTCACTTGAGGGAAGGCAGACCCCGGAGTTCGAGGCGAAAGTCAAAACAGCGACCGTCATAATACTATGAAAATAACTAAAATGAACCATTCTAGCCGAATCCACGTCTGCTAAAGTCCTAATCTTTTTTACAGCTTGGGAAGCAACAGTACTATGAAAATAACTGAAATAAACTATTCTAGCCCTATCCACGTCTGGTAAAGTCCTAATCTTTTTTACAGCGTGGGTAGCAGCATTACTATGAAAATAACTGAAATGAATCTAGCCGTATCCACGTCTGGTAAAGTCCTAATCTTTTTCACAGCGTGGGTAGCAGCATTACTATGAAAATAACTGAAATGAACTATTCTAGCCGTATCCACATCTGGTGAAGTCCTAATCTTTTTTACAGCGTCGGAAGCAGCACTACTATGAAAATAACTGAAATAAACTTTTCAAGCCGTATCATCTTTTTTATAGCTTAGAAAGCTATAAAAATAGTTGAAATATATTATTCAAAACGCATCTACCTCTGTTATTCTTTTTTACAGACGAGTGGAGTAGCATACAAAACAGCCAATGTCCCCCTGCTTCAACTTCCCTGGTGTTGCAAACGTCTATAGGCCACGGTAACGAAAAAAAAACGTGACGCCCGTGGTGTTGCAAACGTCTATAGGCCACGGCAACCAAAAAAAGCATGACGCCCCTGGTGTTGCAAACGTTCACAGGCCACGGTAACCGAACCAAACTTACATAGAGAAATGAACATGGTACTCTTTAAAACAACCCAGTACGCAAAGGTTGACGTCGCAAGTGTCACACTTCCACACTGTGCAACTGCTGACCTTGCTCTTCATGTAACACCACTTGCAACGTGCCTTTTTGATGTTGTTTCTGGCGGGGAAATGTGCCGTACGCATTATCTCAATACTCGGCGGGCGAAACGCTCTTATTATTTCGTCCGCTAATTTTACGCGGAATTGTCGCTGAGGGATATTGACTGCCCTTGCCTTAGAGTAAATGATGAACGCGTTGTGGATGGACACGTTAAGAAGCCGGCGGAAAAGTTTCTTGTACCAGACAAGATTTCGTATCCTTTCTATGGGAAACGCCTGCAGTAATTGATCTTTCTTATCGACGCCTCCCATAGAAAGGTTATAGTCAAGAACTATATTCGGTTTATATTTGTAAGTACCGTATTTTTCTTTTCCGCCGACTTCTATTTGATGGTATGTGGAAATTAAAGAAACCACATTCGCATCCCTCCACACCGTGATCGTCAAATCCCTCGTCTGACTGTACGCTACTTCCCCGGGCCGCGTGTTTGCCTTAGTCTTTGAGCGCAGACTGTCGGGTACGAACTCACGGTTGAGCCGTAAGGTACCCAACACGTCTGTCTTTTCAGCTTTGAGGGTGCGCGCCAAGAGCGGACTGTTGTAGAAGTTGTCCATTACTAACGTGTGGCCACGATTTAGCAATGGACGAACCAACTTCATCACAATCCTTGACGTCGCACCCTCAGGCTCAGCGTCATGTTGTACTTCGAGATTATGCCCTTCTTTCTTGCCTGTGTAAACAAACATGTTCCAGAGGTATCCTGTTTTCGACTCGCACAGCTCGTAGGTCTTTATACCCACCTGAGCAGCTTTGTTATTTATGAGTTGTGCAAAAGACAATCTGCCTTTCCATAGCAATAAGCTCTCATCAATTGCTATTTCCTGCTCAGGCAGGTATAAAGACCGAAATTTGTCGGTCAAGTGGTCGATGATAGGTTTAACTTTGGTGAGCCGAGTTGGAATACCTCTGGCACATACTGTATTGTTCACGAAATGTAGGCATTTTTTTATTAAAACAAACCTATAGAAGGGCATAATCCCGGTGAAGTTGCCCAATTTCAGATAAGGCAAACACGGTGCCCAGTATTCCCTCTCCACAGGAATTTGGATAATACTCTGCAGCATTAAAATGCCGAAGAATGACCACAATTCCTGTGGAGTTATAGGGATCCACTTTTTGATTCGTGCGTATTGAGAAGTGGACGGGTCGCTGCGAAGGCTTTCGCCGTAGGCGTTGGTCTCCCTGACGATCAGGTTGATTATGTCCTCGTCCCAAATCTTTTGAAGAATTTGGAACTCGGACATATCCTGAGCTCCGTCAAATGTAGGGCCCGCGGGTCCGCTAAATACTTCCCGTTCCCCCGAAAATACCTGTGGGTCATGGGACCAATCAAATGACAGCATGTCATGACTGGCCCATTCACGCAGAGCGAGGTCGTCCTGCCTGTCTAGACCCTCTAACGTCTCTCGAAGATTTTGAGGCAATTCTTCTACGAGGTACTCGTCCGCTTGCCTCTTACGGGTAGCCCCCCCCGCATCAGCGTTGTCATCATCCTCAACATCGCTGCCCGGATTCAGACCAGCCGCCTGTTCCCATTGGGAAATGTCTTCCTCGATGGTGTCATCATAAATTCCAGGATCTAAAATGATATTTGTATATCAACTACGTATCAGCTACTCTTAACATAATTTCCGATGCAATTAGATTACCATTATAGACTCGATATTAGCATGAAAAATTACCTTGTACGGCGGACGAGGTCGATGGCGAAAACCCGATAATTTCGATGGTGGCATCAACAATCAGGTTTTCGTTGATGTGGTCCTCCTCCAGGGCTATCACCCCTGCAGATGGGGTGAAAACCAACGAACTTGTTCTGTGAAATAACATATTCAATTGAACTTAAATGCCACTAAGATGACATAATAAAGCGTCTTTGAGTCAGACTAAATTAACTTACGCCTGGGGTGGCGTATCTGTGTCTAGGACCCTGGATGGTCTGCTTGCATCAGGTGCTAAAAATTAGAATACTGAAATTAGATCACGCAATGAGGGTTATACAGTATTTGTTAGTCAAATTACACACTTATTCTGCCTAACTCCCACGGTTGGCGTTTGCGTGGAGGCGGTACGGTGGGTGTACCCGGCGTCAGTGGGCATGGTACTCGCACTGGTGACAGCTTTCTGGAAAATATAAAAATATTTAAAACATATTATTTAAATCAAATAGGTTGTAGATTTCAGTTAGTAGAAGTTTACAAAATATTGCCTTGATTTTTTGCTAGGCGGAGCATCGGGCAGTAGAAAATGCCCGACCTCCTTCCTGCTACGCATTGCCACCAGCTGCGCCCTCTGCTCCACTGACAACTTCGCCATATTTTTTTTATCCAGGGCCCTCATCCTTTTAATTTTTTTATGTTCCTCAGCCATTGATCTAGACAAGAGAAATAGCAACCAATTTCAACAATGCTTTGAAATGATGATCAAATTTCATGATGAAATTATTTTTACGTACGTCATTGGTTGAGATGGCCCAGCAACAACAACAGCATCAGACACCACGGTATAATTACGTGACTGCTCTCTAAAATAGTTAAGATAAAATATGAAACTACCACTAGTCCCTGATTAGTACTTGGCAGTCATCTAAAATTCATCTGCCCGGCCTATATTATCAGTAAATAGTGCAGTAGTGCAAGATGGATAAGTATATCTCTTCATTGTTCACCAAGAATAACAAGAGTCTGATATAAACAATATTATGTGGCAATATGCATTTTGGCAGCCTTATCGCACAGTGGCAATCAATTTCAACATTGCTTTGAAATGATGATCAAATTTCAGATGAAATTATTTTTACTTACGTTATCGGCTGTGATGGCCCAGCAACAGCTGATGGCCCAGCAAAAGCTGGAAGCCCAGCAACAGCTGCAGGCTGTACCTCATTATTACGTGGTAACTCCCTAAAATAAAACGGACAAACAGAACAGGCAAGAATTCCTGAAAAAAAGTGTACAGAATCATTCATTTAACATAACCCGAGTATTTTATTTATATTTGTAATTTTAAAGACTTAACTAATTTTATAAAAGTGTAAAGTAAAGTCAAAGTAACATTTTCCGATTGCTTTTTGTCCAATCTATTTAAATAGTCCAAGCTATTTTTAGACTTGTTCTCATATAGAGTAAAATTCCCTATCGTACCTCCGCGTCCGTAAGATTATTGCGAAGTTGTAACAGATGTTTATCAACACCGTTGCGCGTCAAGTTCAATATCAAGTAGACATTTATTTAGTAAAGCTAATTTATTTTATGAACTGTAAGAAGTCGATAGGCGTCATAGTAAAGTGGGGTCGCCAGTTCAATTCCAAACAAATTCGTCGCCGACCTGTTAGGGATCAAATCCCCCTACACTATAAAGAGGGCGTCCAGGGACTGCTCCTGGTAAGGTGACGCTAACCCTGGGCCGGTCTGTGATATCCGCCGCTAGCGGCTAGACACCAAAGGTAGCCGGGTTGAAATATTAATAATACTCGCTATATATATTTTGTACCGAATGTATCTGCACGGCCTTTAGCTGTTTTAACTGATAAAATGCCCACACGCACGTTCCACCACAGTCTACTAACTTACCAGTGTCGACGTCGTCCGGTTCCTCCTTCAGAATATCAAGAGGTATGTCACACTCCGTGTGTAAGCCTAGTGCGGTATGATACAGGTCTGCGCCATCTTGCTCTACCGCGGCATCATCTGCAAATAAGTTTAGTACTTCATTCATTCGTCCTACATATGAATCTGTTGTCGTATGATTGGTTCAAAGCACGTGATCTGCTGACGTGTAAGCTGAACCATTCAGCTTGCCGTGTATATTCTGCCTTCGCGCCAAACAAGTATGAAATTTGGACAAATGTGTTTTTATCGTGCGTGTTATAGATACAGTGCAGCGCTGTACACGGATGTTTCTGGACTCCTTGTCGACAAGTTGCGGCCTGCATAGTTCCTGCATGCATTTGATTTATTGTTACGTAATCATTATGCACGCAAGGATTGAGAGAGTTCGGGCGTAATTGTGATAATTGGATAGGTATCGTTATTTGGGGTACCGATGGTGCGTTTTATCCAACCAACCAACCAACGACCTCAGTGGCGTAGCGGTAGTGCATTCGACTACTAAGCCAAAGGTCGCGGGTTCGATTCCCGCTCAGTGCAAAAATGTATATTTGCATTGGTCTGGATGTGTCTATGTATAATATGTATTTATTTACAAAACAAAAGTATTTAAGTATGTTTATCCGCATTCTAGAACCCATATGACAAGCTCTGCTTAGTTTGGGTCTAGGTGGCGTTGCGTACTTTGTCGTACAATATTTATTTATATTTAAATTTCTATTTCTCCAAAGTGGGTACACAGGTACCTGTCCATGTTGAGGACACACCACTAAATGGGTGGCTTACCGTCTCCGCAGCATATTCAGCGCCGTACGCAGTAGACAGAAGCGTTTCAGCGGAGATAACACACTATGACGGCTTTTCTCATTCTTATGACGCTGTACGCGGCTGATAGAAGTGGAACTGTAAAAGTGTGACCAAAATTGTTCAGCGAAACCAGAATGGAGCTGGATGGCCAAATCCGAAACTATAAGGGACAGCAAAAAGTACTCAAAGGAGTCTCCGGCCCAATTTTTATGAAAACTAAATTTGAATCATTGGATCCGATTTTTGAAAATTTAATATTCCTAGCCAGATAAGGAACATGAATTTAAAAAATATACACACTGTATTATTACACCATTCAATAGTGTCGCTAATAAGGAACGAATTCTGGGAAGTAATGACGTACGGAAAACGTACAAATTTGAAAATTATATATCAAATTATAATTTTTCAACCGTCAACACGAGACAGCGGAGCGATGGGCACTACCTACCTTTCCTGGAAGCGTTTCGCTGTATTTTTGTACCATTATAGATTCTCTCTGGACAGTGCTAGAAAGTCCAAATTCTCAGAATATGATGTCAATAGAGTACTTATTAAATATACCAAGTGCCAAAGGCATACCTATTATACTTTAGAGATCATTAATGTCTAAAAAACGCAGATTTCGTCACTCACTCCCTGACTAATCATCAAAACTGTTAGGGTACTTCCTGAAGTCGTAGAAAGCTGAAATTTAGTATGCGAGCTATGATTAACACACAGATAACATAAAATTTAGAATTCCAAACATTTTAAACCCCCCCCCCCCATCCCTTAAAATAGTGAAGGTTTGTATGGAACTTCGGCAATTTTGAAGCTAGGAACAATAAAATCAGTATTTAGAATATTGGTAAAATGTGCATAAAGTACAATTATAAAAAACCGTCAAGTGCGAGTCGTAGTAACGCACTGAAGGTTCAGTATACAACTAGATTGAGGGACAACCTAACGGTTGCTTTTAACTTACGACTAGAGTTTGCAGAGTTAGAAGCTTGGCTCTTCATAGGATCTGATTACTTTTTTACAGTATAAGGAAATGATCGTCTTGGCATCATTCGTCATTAAACATGAACATGTATTTCGTGGGTTCCTAATATAAGAATATGCTTTATGTTAGTTGAAATTTTTTTTCTCATCTTTGATGTCAGGTGTAAGCCAAGGCGCTGGTGACCGCTAAATTGCGCTGCATTATAATTTTAGGGTTTTCTTTAAGTGGCCGTATCTTGTAAGAAACATAAACGAGACCATGGTAAGAGATGTTGTCAGCAGAGCATTGACCATGCTTTGCGATATGAGTAAGCGAAGATACGAAAATTTTACCAAAGAGACCAGGGGCATAGTCAGAAAAAGGGCGTGTTGTGTTAAGAGGGAGAATAGATAGGTTACAAGGTTGAACAAGACGCATGTGCACCGAATATTCTTAATAATATATCTGTTGATACCTGCAGCAGCACCCTGAATTGAATGGATTAGAAGTTAGTTAGAGGGTTAAGGCGGAAGCATAGCGGAGCGCAGCGATACCGGACACGTCAATTTATTTATTAAGTACGGAACACTTTTGTGTCGAAATGTATTATGCTACAATATTATTTTAATTTTGTTTTTTTTTTGAGGACGAAAAATAAATATAATATCCACACGCACGTTCCACCACAGTCTACTAACTTACCAGTGGCGACGCCATCCGGTTCCTCCTTCACAATATCCAAAGGGACGTCACACTCCGTGTGTAAGCCTAGTGCGGTATGGTACAGGTCTGGGCCATCTTGCTCTACCGCTGTATCATCTGTAAATGAGTACAATAAATACTGCCTTCATTCGTCTTATATATAATTCTGTTGTCGTCTAATTGGTTCAAAGCACATGATCTGCTGCTGACGTGCAAGGGCCCTGGCTGATACGTTATCTGATCTGTTTCTTATACTCAATGGATTTTTTAAACTGTTACACAAAACTGAATACCACCCCAGTCGGCAGTCGCCATCGCAGATCAAATGCAAAAGTCGTTCTCGCTGGCGTTTTACAGCGACCGCGAGGCTACGTGAGTCACGAATGTCAAGCCATGCCAGGCAATGGTAGGAGAGCCCAGTGAAGGGGTAAAAGCCTTTAACCCCATATCCGTAAATATCGTAGGTGAGAGCATCAGATGCGACCAGGACTAACGCTGATACGATGATGATGACAAAACTGAACACAACCAGTAATCTTAATTACACGGTAGCTACAAATAAGCATTGCATTATTGCATGACTCATTGCATTATACTCTACTAGATGTGAACACCCATGCTGAACCGTTTTGTCGATGGATATTATGCTACAGTAGCATTATAGAGTCTTCCAATAGAGACTTCCGAACTTCGACAGTTCATGGGGGCCATATTGTTGAAGCTACCTCCGTCGAATTGGGTATCATAATATGATATACAATATACTAGCTGACGCCCGCGGCTCCGCCCGCGCGGAGGTATGTAATCGTTTTTTGGTAATATCTTCGGTGCTACTTAACCAATGGCAATCAAACATATGGTAGATTTTAAGTCTGACCAAGACCTTTCTAATAAATTAAACCGCATCAAAATCTGTGCAGTATTTTTGCGTACATCGCGAAAAAACGGACAAACAGAACAGGCAAGAATTCCTGAAAAAAAAGTGTACAGAATCATTCATTTAACATAACCCGAGTATTTTATTTATATTTGTAATTTTAAAGACTTAACTAATTTTATAAAAGTGTAAAGTAAAGTCAAAGTAACATTTTCCGATTGCTTTTTGTCCAATCTATTTAAATAGTCCAAGCTATTTTTAGACTTGTTCTCATATAGAGTAAAATTCCCTATCTTACCTCCGCGTCCGTAAGATTATTGCGAAGTTGTAACAGATGTTTATCAACACCGTTGCGCGTCAAGTTCAATATCAAGTAGACATTTATTTAGTAAAGCTAATTTTATTTTATGAACTGTAAGAAGTCGATAGGCGTCATAGTAAAGTGGGGTCGCCAGTTCAATTTCAAACAAATTCGTCGCCGACCTGTTAGGGATCAAATCCCCCTACACTATAAAGAGGGCGTCCAGGGACTGCTCCTGGTAAGGTGACGCTAACCCTGGGCCGGTCTGTGATATCCGCCGCTAGCGGCTAGACACCAAAGGTAGCCGGGTTGAAATATTAATAATACTCGCTATATGAAACTGGCGAAATGTGGGTGCTAGCACCTCTGCCTACCCCTTCGGGGATATAGACGTGAGTTTATGTTATGTTATGTTATATATATTTTGTACCGAATGTATCTGCACGGCCTTTAGCTGTTTTAACTGATAAAATGCCCACACGCACGTTCCACCACAGTCTACTAACTTACCAGTGTCGACGTCGTCCGGTTCCTCCTTCAGAATATCAAGAGGTATGTCACACTCCGTGTGTAAGCCTAGTGCGGTATGATACAGGTCTGCGCCATCTTGCTCTACCGCGGCATCATCTGCAAATAAGTTTAGTACTTCATTCATTCGTCCTACATATGAATCTGTTGTCGTATGATTGGTTCAAAGCACGTGATCTGCTGACGTGTAAGCTGAACCATTCAGCTTGCCGTGTATATTCTGCTTTCGCGCCAAACAAGTATGAAATTTGGACAAATGTGTTTTTATCGTGCGTGTTATAGATACAGTGCAGCGCTGTACACGGATGTTTCTGGACTCCTTGTCGACAAGTTGCTGCCTGCATATCTCCTGCATGCATTTGATTTATTGTTACGTAATCATTATGCACGCAAGGATCGAGAGAGTTTGGGCGTAATTGTGGTAATTGGATATCGTTAATTGGGGTACCGATGGTGCGTTTTATCCAACCAAATTTCTATTTCTTCAAAGTGGGTCGTCGTGTTGTCGCTTGCGTTTAAATTTTTCACGTAATTTTTCTATTTTTTTCCTGCCAGAAGCGAACCGATTAAAATATCGCACAGGTACCTGTCCATGTTGAGGACACTGCACTAAATGGGTGGCTTACCGTCTCCGCATATTCAGCGCCGTACGCAGTAGATAGAAGCGTTTCAGCAGAGGTAACACACTATGACGGCTTTTCTCATTCTTACGACGCTGTACGCGGCTGATAGAAGTGGAACTGTATAAGTGTGACCAAAATTGTTCAGCGAAACCAGAATGAAGCTGGATGGCCAAATCCGAAACTATAAGGGACAGCAAAAAGTACTCAAAGGAGTCTCCGGCCCAATTTTTATGAAAACTAAATTTGAATCATTGGATCCGATTTTTGAAAATTTAATATTCCTTTTAGCCAGATATCGAATATGAATTTAAAAAATATACACACTGTATTATTACACCATTCAATAGTGTCGCACAACTGGTGGTAGAAATTTGATGGCACAAATTTGTCACAAAATTCGGCCGGGTGGGTACCACCGTGCACGATTGCGAAAAACCCTCCATAGTAATCCAATTTCGGTTTGATTGCGTTCAGGGGTCAGCAAGTGCATAGCCGGGCAGGGGGGTTGTGGTCGCAGCACTAGTGGGACCGGTGGGTGCCACGCGGTGCTGCGACGACAATCCTCTTCTGATGAGGCCGTCAAGCTGAGTGCCACCATTGTTAACATGGTACGTGTATGTATGGTGACCCTCTTTCCTGAGACTTTACCTTCAGCTTACCATCAGGCGAGGTGAAGTCGAATTGACGTGTCCTAAATAAAAAAAAAAAAAAAAAAAAAAAAAAGGAATGAATTCTGGGAAGTAGTAAATGCCAAAGGCATACCTATTATACTTTAGAGATCATTAATGTTTAAAAAACGCAGATTTCGTCACTCACTCCCTGACTAATCATCAAAACTGTTAGGGTACTTCCTGAAGTCGTAGAAAGCTGAAATTTAGTATGCGAGCTATGATTAACACACAGATAACATAAAATTTAGAATTCCAAAAATTTTACCCCCCCCCCCTCCATCCCTTAAAATAGTGAAGGTTTGTATGGAACTTCGGCAATTTTGAAGCTAGGAACAATAAAATAAGTATTTAGAATATTGGTAAAATGTGCATAAAATACAATTATAAAAAACCGTCAAGTACGACTAGAGTTTGCAGAGTTAGAAGCTTGGCTCTTCATAGGATCTGATTACTTTTTTACAGTATAAGGAAATGATCGTCTTGGCATCATTCGTCATTCAACATGAACATGTATTTCGTGGGTTCCTAATATAAAAATATGCTTCATGTTAGTTGAAATTTTTTTAAATAACTAAATGATGTCAATCAGTAAGAAGTCTTCAGTAAGAAGACGTCTACTTTTGCCGCCGCAGGTCTAAAATCGACATCAGTTCACAAGTGCACTGGTGTATAAGTTCACTTGTGGGCCTGTGTGGCGCCTTTATTTTACAAGTACGGTGAGCCCACTGGGTTACCGCCATATGCTATAGAGGAGAGTTCTGCGTACTATCACAGTATTACCTTCAACATCTTCTTGTTTCACGTCATTATTATCTAAGACATCTGCAGTCGTCTGCATCACATCCTCCATGCTTAGGTGAACATCGGGCATTACTTGTAGGTTGACTTGCTGTAAAAACGACACAATATTTTAATAGCTCTCTGGACTCATATCTCCTGCATGTGTAGCATATGAATACAACAATACTAATAAATGATAATAGTAATTAAAAGTACACTGCAAAACAACATTAATTATACAATAATAATATTCCAGGGTGCATATTATGATTATAAACACCCAAACAAAGCAAATACACATATTCATACATACAAATATAAGCACTGAGCAGGATTTGAACCTGCAAAATCTGACTTACCCATCAAATGCTCAACTGCTACACCACTCAGGTTGTGTATCATTATGTAACCTTTATTACACTATTGCTTGTCAAATTTGCATTAAAACTTCTGAACCACTCACCACTTTGTGACTAAGCAACTGCGTGAACAGCTCCTCACTGCGGAGAGATCTCCTTCTCAGCTCACAGTAGGTGCCTAGCTCGAGACTTGAACAACAGAGGTCACATGCCAGTGTTGGTCTGCTGTCTTTGGTAACCAACTGTTAAAAATAATTAGGTACTTTACTAGTATTTTTCAACAATAGTAGCTTAATATGTAGAAAGTTTGTTGAACACAATGCAAAAACCAACATATACATTATATGTTATATTTAGTATGTACATATTTACAACAAAACTAAAGTCTTAAATATAAATATTCTTTAAATTCCACACAGAGCAAAAAACAGTTGAATATCTCCAAAGCTTAACATAGGAACAGACTGACAACCTCTTAATCATACTAAGTTGACACACTCACACACACCCTCCATCACTCTCAAACTCACCCACGCAACACATACCCCTACACACATTTAGATTAAGTTAAAAATTAATCGTTTTTATGTAGACTCCTCTAATCTTTTATACCACTTACAAGTAGATCATTTCAATATTGTTGTCTAAATGTATTATTGCTCACGTACTACTTACCTAAATATAACTTTATTGTTGCAAATCTTATTTGTGGGATTGGTGCTGCAGATACAGGTTCATGCCTTACTCGGTTGCAGATGCTACCAATTTTTAAATGCACCAAACAATATCATTTGGGTCGCAAACATCTAAGTCATACTATTGGATTTATAATGTGATATAAATAAGTGAAATACATAGAGACAACAGGCATATGTATTAGACTGGCTAATGGTCAGCTGCAGCCGTAGGATATCATTGCTTAGTTTGAGTTTCAGTGTTAGAATGTTGGTATGACCGAAAAACATCCAGTGAGCATTTCCTATAATCGAGAATCAAGAAGAGGGAAACAAGGTACAACCAGTGTTACTAATATCACAATAGTTGGAGTCTAGAAGGCTGTAGGTGGTAGTACCAGCCACCGGTGGTGGAGCCACCATCACTCTCTAGACGCATTTTCTAGGCAATTACATGAAAGAGCATGTTATACTGTCACCAAAGATTTAATTTATACTTTCTACTGTAACTACAAAATGTTTAAAAATCCAATCAAAATAAGGTACCTCCACACTCACATGCACATTTTAATTACTCCTTTAACTTTTTTTTTCAATACAAACTGTCCAGTACTGCACCACTCGAGGGTGCCTACAGGTAGTTACGTGATTTGAGCGTAATTATATTTTCGATGGTAAGTATAGTTTGTTTTCAACGTAATTTTATGGTTTAATGGATACAAAATACTGAAACTAGTAGTTGTATATCCAAATAACTTATTTATGTTGCTAACATGTGTTTTGAATACGATTTAGTTATACGACATTCTAAACTAATGTTTATTCAGATCGCTTTTCGCGACCCATACGATACAGAACAAAAGCGGCTTCAGGATCTATTTGACGTTGCTTCAACTTCTGGATCGAGCCATGACTATTTTGAAGAGGATGGAAAATACGCATCTGATGTCGACAATCAACCAACGTTACCTACCAACCTTATGACGTTCACGTCTGTATCCGTTCTGTAATATCATGTGTTAATATAATAATCGTGCTGTGACGCTACGCCCAATGGGCAATGTATGGAAAAAGTACTGTCCAGCACCCTCAGCCTGAGAAAGAGTACTGTCCATCAACGTGTTAATTTACGTTTATATATACATGCTCGTTTCAACCTTCCGATTGTCTAATAATGGTAGGAATACTTACCGGCATCATAGTCAAAGCTTCATACATCTTGTGTAGATGCGTGTTAATAATCGAACGCAATGGAATGTCGTCCGATAAACAAATTCTACACATCGACAGCTTCGCCATATTTGCGTTTATGTTAGTTTATTGTCACTGTTTATATGGTTCGGGTCAACTAGCACGGAAAGTAGTATAAATATTTAGGAGCAACGGGAGCCTTTCACTTGTATTGTAATTTATTTTTGTTATTTTCATCAGAGTAAAAATAGGTTAGGATTTCATTTCACTACAGCAGACTGTCAGTAGTCTGCATAGATATATAATAATATTCTTCTTATATCTATGGTAGTCTGGTAGTTTCACTGTAGTGGTGGCATTATCTGCTACTTTTCAATAGTAGGTTATCCTGTTACGTTATGGTAAAATAACTGTTATTGTAAACTGCTATTAGTTATAATGTTATAATTTGGTATACCTGCTATAAAAAAAAAAGATAAAAAAAGTTGTATTCACGAACACGACATCTATGTACGGGGACAGCGAAAACAAGACGGATTTAATGAGTTAATTCGTTGAAAGTTAATGATCATTATTAAAAGGTTTTTTATCATTAAAAATGTAACAATGTGATGTAGCAGTCGAATGCACTACCGCTACGCCACAGAGGCCGTCGGATAATATTTATCCAAACGATTCGAAACGAGAAGAAATGCAACAATGTGATCTAGCACCGTAGCTATTACTGAGTTAATCAATAAATATTTTGACTTTTTTAAGTCTAAATATTTTTTATCATTTGCTATTGTGATTTCTATTATACTATAAAATGTTTTTATTAAAAATGCAGATGGTACAAATCTCTACGGTCATATTTCATTACTTATAAATTATTTATAAATTGTGCTTTATTTGAAACTGCAATAGAATATAGATCTTCTTTTACAATTTACCAATTAATTGAAAATACCGCGATATGAAAATGACATACAATTGAAATAAGACGTATTCTCAATTTAATATATTATTCTTATTCACATTAAACTTAGAATATCGATCGCAGAAGTGAAATCAATATTTCCATTTTTCCTTTTATCCTTGGAGTTTGCATTAAAGTATATTGGACCTTAGAAATGTGACGTGGAGGAATAAGTTCATAACCAATCATTTTACCAGTTTAATATTAAATTATAATGAAACAATTTCTTTACTAATATATTAGAATAGAATATATTTATTATTTGTTCTTTAAAAGCAACCGTAATTGTCATAAAAAAAAAACGATTTTATTTCCATACCGAGAACGTACAAATCAATATGACTTATTTTAATTATATTCCATTTGGTTTGCGTTAAATTATAATATTATAATGGATGTGTCATCCTATGTGAATATATAATTGACAGTCATAGTTAACACTTACTTTCATAATATATTAGGATACATTCAGCTATCGTAAATAGTATTGAAGTAACATCGATCTTATTTCGATGCCGGAAAGGTCCAAATTAATAAAGCCATTTATCTTATATTCCATTTCGTTTGCATTATAATATCAATAAAAACGGTTCTTCTTCTTCTTCTTTTTTTATTAAAGTGGCACCTAGCATCGGTTGTTTATGTACCGATGATTCTGCCAACCACAGACTACTAAGGGGTACAACATCAAGGTCGAGAGTAGATTTAATCGTTTATAGAGGTTTCTAGGTATTTGTAAATTAAACAACATGTCGTTGCTGCTCACTGAACACAAAAACACTGAATAAAAACGGTTATATTATAATCTAATATGGTTGACATCAGTGACATCTGACATACAGAAAATAAAGAACTTTTTCCACTTTAATAAAAAAAGAAGAAGAAGAAAGAACTTTTTTTTTATATTGACTCCGTTGTGTGTAACAAATTATGATAATCGGCCATAACGCATTATGAATTATTTAAAAATATAGCATTATATTATTAGCTTTCATTATACTGACCACTATTAATTATAATATCAATATAAATAGTGGTGGCATTATCTGCTACTTTTCAATAGTAGGTTATCCTGTTACGTTATGGTCAAATAACTGTTATTGTAAACTGCTATTAGTTATAATGTTATAATTTGGTTTACCTGCTATAAAAAAAAACGACATCTATGTACAGGGACAGCGAAAACAAAGTTAATGATCATTATTAAAAGGTTTTTTATCATTAAAAATGTAGCTCAAGATAGTATTGAATAAAAAAATTACAGAATCAAAAATAAATAGTAGTCTTGTTAAAAATACGCTAGTCGTTAAAAACTAAAAAATGAAACAAAAGTAAACTATAAAATGATTTTATTATAAATGCAGATGGTACAAATCTATACGGTCATATTTCATTAAGTACTTATAAATCTTATTTATAAATTGTGCTTTATTTGAAACTGCAATAGAATATAGGTCTTCTTTTACAATTTATCAATTAATTGAAAATATCGCGATATGAAAATGACATGAAATTGAAATAAGACGTATTCCCAATTTAATAAATTATTCTTATTCATATTAAACTAAGAATATCGATCGCAGAAGTGAAATCAAAACGCCATTTTTCCTTATTTATCCTTGGAGTTTGAATTAAAGTATATTGGACCTTAGAAATGTGACGTGGAGGAATAAGTTCATAACCAATCATTTTACCAGTCTAATATTAAATTATAATGAAACACTTTATTTACTAATATATTAGAATTGAATATATTTATTCTTTAGAAGCTACCGTAATTGCTAATAAAAAAAAACTATTTTATTTCCATACCGAGAACGATCAACATCAATATGACTTATTTTCATTATTATTCCGTTTGGTTTGCGCTAAATTATAATATTTTAATGGATCTGTCATCCTAAGTGAATATATAATTGACAGTCATAGTTAACACTTACTTTCCTAATATATTAGCATACATTCAGCTATCGTAATTAGTATTGAAGTAACGTCAATCTTATTTCTATGTCGGAAAGGTCCAAATCAATACAGCCATTTATCATTATATTCCATTTGGTTTGCATTATAATATCAATATAAACGGTTATATTATAATGTAATCAAATGGTTGACGTCAGTGACACCTGATATGCAGAAAAAAAAGAACTTTTTTTATATTGACTCCGTTGTGTGTAACAAATTATGAGAATCGGCCATAACGCATTATGAATTATTTAAAAATATTGCATTATATTATTAGCTTTCATTATAATGACCACTAATAAATATAAATAATCTAATCAGATGGTTGACATCAGTGACATCTGACATACAGAAAATAAAGTACTTTTTTTATATTAACTCCGTTGTGTGTAACAAATTAAGAGAATCGGCCACAACGCATTATGAATTATTTAAAAATATTCCATTATATTATTAGCTTTCATTATAATGACCACTACTAAGTTTCAGTGTGAACTATACTTTGTCAAATAAAGGATAATAATGTTGACAGTGTAGGAAACGAGGGACCAATAACGTGGTAGCTGACGCTATGTCGCGCATTGAATCAATCAGCCTTGAAGAAGACTACGCTGCACTAGCCCAGTCGCAGAGTACCGATGAAGAGCTTGCCGAAGTACGCAATAAAACTTCATTAAAACTAGAACCGATAATGATTCCCGGTACTAACGTCACCATTTTATGTGATACATCCACCGGACGACCACGTCCATATTTGACGTTACTTTTTCGGCGTGCCGCTTTTGAAAGATGTCCCAACCTCAGTCATCCAGGCGTGCGATCGACCGTACACCTAGTGACTGAGCGATATGTTTGGCCACAAATTAACTCAGACTGCAGCAAGTGGGCACGTTCTTGTTTGAAATGTCAGCGTAGTAAAGTAAGCCGTCATATCATTTCACCTCTCGGTCATTTTAACACACCATCGGGTAGGTTTCAACATATCCATATTGATATTATTGGACCATTACCTCATTCTAAGGGATTTAATTACTGCCTCACCGCCATTGATAGGTTCACACGGTGGCCAGAAGTGTGGCCTATGACTTCGATAACCGCAGAAGAGGTATCTGAGACGTTGATGTCCGGTTGGATATCACGTTTCGGAGTGCCAAGCATTATAACAACAGACCAGGGACGCCAGTTTGAATCCGAGCTATTCAATCGACTATTGAAAATTTGCGCCACTAGAAGAATTCGCACCACCAGCTACCATCCATGTGCTAACGGTATGGTAGAGCGAATGCACCGTCAGCTCAAAGCGTCGCTTATGTGTCATGCTGATTCATGGACAAACGCACTTCCTCTTGTGCTTCTAGGCATGAGAACAGCACTAAAGGAGGATTTAAAGTCATCTTCTGCAGAGCTTGTTTATGGAGAAACTCTGCGTTTACCAGGTGAATTAATAGTAAAGTGCCAAACGCAAAAAAAATCTAATGAGAATACAGATTTTGTATCCGGACTTAGAAATCACATGGAAGCTTTACGTCCCATACCCGCTTCGCACCACGCTAAACAGTCACCATTCGTTTATAAGAACTTAGCAACAGCAACTCATGTCCTACTTCGGGACGATACAGTACGACGTCCATTGCAACCTCCATATTCTGGACCACACCTAATTTTAAAAAGGACGGACAAGACGCTGACCTTATTGATAAATGGTAAGAAATCTACGGTTAGTGTGGATAGAGTAAAACCCGCGCACTTGGATTCTGACCTGTTAGTAGATACTGGGGCATTAACTGAATCACGAGTGCCAGCGCCATCTCCAACTTTACCTCCAGCTCTGATTCCGCAGAAATCACTTATTCCGCACACCACCAGGGCTGGCAGGAGAGTTAGGTTTAGGGATCTTTTAGATTTATAATTAGAATTTCTCTTTTATTTATTTTTACATTAGGTTTTCTTTCTCCCTGGGGGGTGATGTAGCGTCCATGTCGTATGGTCACGGATCTTCATATAGTTATATATGAACCTCCGTGGTCATAATAAATATAGAGCATTAGAAAATATTTCGAATGTTTGATCATCGACAGATGCCTGTTAAATGGTTATTGTAAAATACATACTTATATTTTTCATGATAAGAAATTGTTATGATAATTGTGGTGATGTGCTAATAAATGATTAGCACATTATTGGAGTTTGTTTCACTTATAGTATCTCAACATTCAATAGACCTTCAAACTCCAAAATAGCTCTAAGTAGGTACGCTATAGCGTATAATCATTTATGAATCTGTTCGATTATCGATTGATCTATTCGACATTTGTCTATAGCCAATTGGGACCTTCCGATGACAGCTGGCAGTTGAGCATTTTTATGAAGCGATAGATGGCGCTGCTCTAAGTATGTTTTTTTTTTACACCTGGCTACAAAAACGCAAACGCAACGCTTCATGACAATGACACAAGCTAAGGAGACCGTATTTATGATATTCCTATCATAAAAAACACTTCGTGCAGTAATTCACGATTTTTATCATCCAATAAAAATTCTTTAATTCTTCTTTAAATTCTTTAATCAAGCTTGATTTGATTCCGCCTAGGATTAATCTTGACGTCTTCTTCTGTGATTTGATTTTCAAAAACTGATAATTCGTGGCGCTTGCATTGTTCACGGATGCAACAACGACGGGATTCACCTGCTGCCATCTGAAATAACTTTGAGGGCCAAGTGGAGAGAAGCTGCAAAGCTTGACACTATAAAAACATTCGGACGAATCGTAAAAAAATATACATTCTTATGTTTTAAAACATTGATATGTACGCACGGCCTTTCCACAGTGTGAACAGCGCCATCTATCGAGAGTTTGAAAACGCGTTTGAAAGGTCCCAATTGTACTGTATCCTTGCAAGTTGCTTCACTACGAGAAGTGTGCGGTACTCGTCTATGTACTACGATGGGTCGGGGACATGCTAATGTTTCTGTGATGGTACTATTACCCGAAACCTTAGCATGGACCTACCCTACCCATCCTTCTGAGGGGTAGGGGGACGTGGTTTTGAGGGAGAGCGCAGGTCGTGTAGATCCTCAAAGCAAGTCTGGTGGACTATCCTTCCCGAGGTTGTCGTCCCGTTATTGGTCTAATTCCCAAGAAATAGACGTAACAGAAACCTCCAGGCGCATGAAATTGTTTATTTATGTAATGGTTTATTTATATATTATAACAACTTATATATGTATCTCTCCTTTATTTTATTTTTCTTTATATATCTAGTATATATATGTATCTATTCATCAGATATAATATATTATATAAATGTGCCGAACCATGGCGGCCTAAAACCACACCCCGGTAGACATTGCCGTGGGGCACTAAATTGCCTCAGAAAACTGTACCACACGCACCAAGGGCAGGTAGTGTGAGTAAGCCTCTGCTCCTAAAAAAAAACATGTCGACACAGGACAAAGAAAAACTACCCCAGGAGGGTACCGCTTGCGGAGAATCCCTCACTGAGCCTACCAGCTCAGTCTGCCCCTCGTATTCTGGGGGGGGGGGCACCCTGTGTTCAGGATCGGGCGCAAGCCTGGACCTGTCCAGCCTCTCGGAGGCTATCCCAAAAACTGACGCCACGAGCGCCATACGATGGACCGTTGTTGGCCACAAGCGCCCTTGCAAAAGGGATGCTCAGCCGAAGGCGGCCACTACCGAAAAAGGGCTCAGCCGAACAGAACGCAGTCGCCCCAACAGGCGCGCGAGAAGGGAGGTCTTGCAACCTAAAAAAACGACGACAGTGTTGGGTGCCGCAGCAGCGGAAACGCAGCGCGAACCCACACCATCAACCTCAAAGGGGACGGCAGTAGCCACAGCCCCTCCACCGCCACCGAGTAAGAAAAAACGCTGCGACGGCTCCCAATTTTCCTGAAAAGGAACAAAAGGGGGCAGGGCCCGTCCAGAACGAGCGAGTTTCTTCGAAGCGCGCTCGTCTGGATGATACCCGGTCCCCCAGAGGGGAAGCCAAACGCGCGAAAACTGACCCGCGCACCAAGCGGACGGTAAGCTACGCGGATGCCAGTCAGTCGCATCTGCGAGTAGCGGTCACTACCGTTCCGCCGAGGGACCTCACCAAAACCCAGGCAGACCAGCTTAGGGAGGCCATTGACGACAGCATCCTGCAGTCGGTGTTGTCGTCAACGATTTCGGGTGCGCAAGCTCCATCTTTCCGCGGACGACCCTTCCTATTGGAAGGCGTGCTGGCGATGTGGTGTGAAGACGACAATGCTCTTACGTGGCTTGAAAAAGCTGTAAGAAACATAACGTCCCCGATACCCGAAACCACCTTGGCCGTCATAAAGCAGTCCAACATGAAGAAGCGACTGAAAGCAGGGCTTCTTCTCCACACCCGCATCACCGAAGCCGTAACACTGCGCAGAGTGCTTTGGGCCCAAAACCCTTGGTACAAAGTAGATACCTGGCAGTGTTACGACATGACAGTGGACGACCAAACCACCGACCCGAACTCCAAAGAGAAGGTGGTTCACTTAATTCTGGGAATTCCCGAGGACCAGAAAGAGGCGATAACCAGGAGAGACCGCCGAGTTGCCCACATGTCGGGAAGTGGGTATTTTCGCTTCTTCTCCCAAGAAGAAGCGCAGGCCGGGGAAGGAACAGCGGCAGCTACAGCTCAAGAGCAAAAAAAAGAGGCTCCTCGAAAGAGTAAGAGCGAGCTGGAAAGTAGCTCGCCGCTGAAACAGGGAGGACACATCAGTGATGATGATGATAACGTCCTTAACAGCCCCTGATCCAATAAACATCATCCAAACAAACCTCCAGCACAAACAAGCAGCAACGGTCACTCTACGCAGAGTGCTGGAGGTAAGCAAAAAGACCGTAGCCCTAATCCAGGAGCCCTGGATAAATAAGAACTACATCTGCGGTCTAAATAACATAGGCGGTAAGTTAATACGAGATACGACGGTTGAAAAACCGAGAACCTGCATCTTCGTACCTAACGCTATAAACACCACTTTACTTAACCAATTCTGTTCTAGAGATCTCACTGCTGTGAAAATCCATTCAGATAATGCAACCATCCTAGTACTAGCTTCAGTGTATATGCCGGGCGAAGGCGAACCACCTCCAAAGGAGCTAGCCGACCTGGTACAACACTGCGAGGCTCACACCTGGGATTTAATCATCGGCGCAGACTGCAATGCTCACCATCCTCTGTGGGGAAGTAAGGACGCGAACAAGAGAGGTGAGTTACTAACCGAATACTTATTCCAAACCAACCTAAACATTATAAATATAGGTACGGAACCTACTTTCGTAACCTCATGGTGTCAGACCATAGTAGATATCACATTGGCAACACACTCGGCAGCAAACCTCATTAAGGGTTGGCATGTGTCAAAGGAACCATCCTTTGCGGACCATCGCCGAATCTGCTTTCAAATTCAATGTAAACTAGCAGACCCTGTTCTATATCGCAAAACAGATATAGCACGGTACACAAACTCACTAAACAAGGCACTAAGTGATTCACAACTACCCGACACAACACTTAGTACAGATAATATAGAACACAACGTACATTCTATCACTGCAGCTCTGCTGGAAAGCTACGAGCCAGCGTGTCCTGTTGTAACACCCAAAGGTCCAGAAAAGAGCTCCTGGTGGGGGCCAGAACTCGAGCGACTACGTGGAGGCCTGAGAAAGCTCTACAACCGAGCAAAAAACACCAGACCCCCTGAGGACTGGGACAAATACAAAAATGCACAAAAATACTACAAGAAACGCATCAGGTATCGTAGAACTGAGGCCTGGCAGAGTTTCTGTAGTAGCATAAACTCGACAAACCAAGCCGCAAGAGTAAGGAAAGTTCTGGCCAAAGGTGAACTCAACCTCATGGGCTCACTTAAGAGAGAAGACGGCACTTACACTAATACGGAAAATGAAACCAGCGCAGTACTGCTGGAAACACACTTCCCTGGTTGTCAAGTCACACCATCCATCGATTCCATTGACTGGCCACCAGAACACTATAGTGTACCAACAACCCAAGAATGGGAAATCGCAAACAAGGTAGTAACTGCAGACAAAATAGAGTGGGCCATAAAAACCTTCAAACCCTTTAAGTCTGCAGGGCTGGATGGAATATTCCCAGCACTACTACAATGGCAACTGACAAGAATAGCAAAATATCTACTTCCAATCTACAGGGCCTGCATTGCCTTCAAATACATACCCAGATTATGGAGAGAGGCAAAAGTAGTCTTCCTACCAAAACCAGGTAACGAGGACTACACACATGCCAAATCATTCAGGCCCATTAGTCTCACATCATTCCTCCTTAAAACGTTGGAGAGACTAGTAGATCGATACCTAAGGGATGGAACACTAAAAGACAACCCACTACATCCTCAGCAACACGCATACAGGAAAGGTAGATCAACAGAGTCCGCACTACACACGGTAGTGCACAAGATAGAATCGGCTATCACAAATAAAGCCTCAACACTAGCTACTTTCATAGATATAGAAGGGGCTTTCGACAAAACGGTACACAGCAGCATTAACGAAGCCTTACGGAAGCGTAAGGTAGAACCAGCCATAAGGGACTGGATCACTCAGCTGATAAGCAAAAGAGCAGTCCAGATAGTGATGAGTAACACCACCACAAGAGCAAAGGTAGTCAGAGGATGCCCCCAGGGAGGCGTCCTATCACCACTCTTATGGAACATAGTAGTAGACAGTCTTCTAAAGAGACTAAATGAGAGAAGATACACCACCATCGGGTATGCGGATGATCTTGCAATACTAATAAGCTGAACGGCTGAGAACGTGTTATGCAAAGTCATGCGCTCAGCCCTTCAGATTGTGGAAGAATGGTGCGAAGAACACCGATTATCAGTAAACCCGAAAAAAACAGAACTTATCCTTTTCACCAACAAAAGAAAGTTACCAGAACTACAACTACCAAAACTATTTAATACCAAACTAGCCTTAACAACTCAAGTTAAATATCTGGGCATCATACTTGACAATAAGTTGAATTGGACTAGCCACATAAATGCTAAAATGAAAAAGGCCTGCATAACTTTTTGGCAATGCAGAAGACTCGTTGGTAAGAACTGGGGTCTTAACACAAAGATAACACTTTGGCTGTATACGGCAATTATCAGGCCTTCTCTAACCTATGGATCAGTTGTATGGTGGCCCAGAACAGAACTGATCACTGTGAAAGAAAAGCTCCAGAGTCTACAACGCCTAGCGAGTACAGCAGCCACTGGATGCATGAGAACCAATCCATCAGCCGCACTAGAGCACCTCCTAAACCTGAGACCACTGCATCTAATCATACAGGAGGAGGCCAAGGCAGCAGCCTTAAGACTGAAAAGTAATGGGCTCTGGAAAGAGAATACTGAAACAAAGCATTCAAAAATTCTACAAGAATCCTAAAGAAGATACCACTTCTTGAGGCGCCCGTAGACAGAATACCATGTCACCACGTCTTCGAAAGGAATTATCATATTCAACTTACTGAAGAAAAAAGAGACAGCTCTGGCGTCAAAGAAGTTAGGATATACACAGACGGCTCTAAAACCACATATGGTACCGGAGCAGGCGTCTTCTCGAATGACCTAAACATCAAAATAACAACCACCCTGGACAAGCTAAGTACAATATTCCAAGCTGAATGTATTGGCATAACGAGAGCGGCGGAGACGATTGCCGCCAGAGACATCAAAGATCTAGATATAAAGATCATATCAGACAGTGCATCCGTACTCCAAGCTCTGAAAAGCAACACCATAACCTCTGTCCTCATATTGGAATGTCACAATACACTCCAATCCATTGCAAACACAAACAAGGTCACGCTGCAATGGATCAAGGGACACAGCAACTCCCTCGGCAACGACGCAGCCGATGAATTGGCCAAGAGAGGATCAGGGGCAACAGTATATGGACCGGAACCAATACTACCTATACCTCAAGCACAGGTCAAAACTTGGCTGCGGAAAAATACGGAAGAAACCCATCAAAAAGAATGGACAAACATTGAAGGATGCAGGCAAACAAAGAATGCAGTTCCGGTAGCATCAAAAACGTTTAGCCGAAACTTCATTAGATTAAAAAGGAACCAGATCCGTAAGGTCATAGGCATCTTGACCGGTCACTGTCCTCTAAACAAGCATCTATTTACAATAGGTGTGACGGACAGCCCCCTGTGCAGAGGCTGCATGGGGGCAGAAGAAACGCCACATCATGTGCTTACAGAGTGCATGAGCCTGGCCGAACAACGGGCGAAATTCCTCCAGTCACCAGCGTCTCTCCGGGAAGCATGTGGAAACCTGAAAAGGCTGCTGGCTTTTTGGGAAGATCTGGGTTGGTTGGAGTGAGAGGTAAGATGCTACGCACAATGGCCCAATCAAGAGGCTAAGTGCGGAACAGCCCAGGTAAACTAAACTAAACTAAACTATGTACTACGATAATTTTAGAGGTATTAAATAATTAATATGTGTGTAAAAAATACGTTACTTCATAGACGTGATCTGTCATAATTATCATCCTAAATTAGACAGAGTGTAGGCTTGGATTTGGGTTCGGATGAGTAAAAATCATCGTTTTATTGAACTAACGATATTTTCATATAACATTCGATGAATATAATCGATATTTTTAACCGCTTCAAATTAATCATCTAAAAATAATTAGTTTCGATAATCGAATATGATATACAATAGAATTTAGTTTAGTTTAAAAAGCGGCGATAGCCCAGTGGTGTACGTAACGGACTGCTGAGAAGAAGTCTCGAGTTCGATCCCCAGTCGCCCAGGGCACACACTTCTGACTTGTCGTAGTTATGTGTGTATTAAAAATGGTGACTATCGCTTGCTTAGTAATGTGCCCGGTAGAAGGCAATAGGCTCGCCCCCTATTACATTGGGACCTAAACATAACTGGCGAATCGTAGGTGTGTAATACACCTCTGCCTACCCCTTCGGGGATACAGGCGTGAAGTTATGTTATGCTATGTTATGTTACTTCTTCTTTCGTGGCAATGATGCACTGAAATTATACAAATGTCACTCAATTGTTCGGGCTTAAAATTCTGCCATTTCGACTGCGCTGTCAGTGGCTCTGTTCAGGTCGTCTTTAGTACAGGAGGTAGGGCATAAGGGACACGTCGTAAATTCTAAGTATACTCTGTACTATTCTTGCCATAGTCGAAATAGGGCTTTGCTCTCTTTTAGACGACTCATGTATTTCGTTAGACCATCTTCTCCTCCCAAACGGCTGAACCGATTCTAATGAAATTTCACAAAAGCAAAGATGTTACTGATGGGAAGGACATAGGCTATGTAGGTAATTAAAAATTAATGTGTACCACGGAGGAATAATTACCGGAAAAGAAATTTACAATCTGATTTCTCAATGAACAAAAGAGCCTCATTCACGTGATCGGTATTCAATTAAGTAACTAGTTCGTATACATAAGACAAAAAAAGAAAACCGAAACTAGGACTACTTTTTTTTTTATCGTGCGGAAATCCCTTCGGATACCCCCCCGCGTGCCAGCGGGGGCGGTTATGTCGGGCTCGAACCGACTAAAACCGCACGCCGTCTCGGGTCTACAGACGCCGGGGTGTAAGGTTGCCCATAGAGCATATCCCTCGCACCCCGACTGACCCTGGGCCATCTCCGGTTTCGAGATGGCCCCCTCGGGTTCGAGATGGCCCCCTCGGATTGAGGAATTATCACCGTTAGAAAAAGTCCTGGTGAAATTGCTTCGCTCAATTTTGCAACAGTAGAATGTATTGCAGACCTAGTATTTTAGTCGCAAGATCGCGTACTGCCAACTTACCTTTTTCTGCAATCTACAAATACGTTGTCTATGATATGTTTACGTATACTTTAACGTGTGTAATATGACTACATGAAAGGCTGTTATCAGCGCGAGCGAAGCAAGTCCCATCGCTATTTCACAATCTATGCATTTTTGTGGTACACTTTACTGAGAAACTATCACACTTTCTGGTTTGGGCTTTTATGACTAGATGTGTTATCAAGCATAAAAATTCACCAGCTGGAAAACTTCACGACTCCTCCTAAAGCACTGCTTTTAGCTTCAAATGTCTTCAACTGGCGGGTTCTCACTCACTGTACAATATTACTAGGACGGTTGCCAGCTTGGCAATCAACCCGAACTTAAGCGTAGCGAGATTTGCCTATCCAACAATAGGTCAACGTGACCGGTCGACTTTTTCCATTGATTTGGTTTTTCAGTGATTATTCCTCGATGGTAAGACCGATCTGGACATTCGACCCCTTACGACACTCAGTAATGTCTACTTGATCACCGTGGCAAATTTGGTCGAGATCGGTCAAACGGTCTCGGAGGAGTATCATTTGTTTGAAATGCAACTTTGAAACCAAAGACGCTTCGCTCGCCTTCGGCTGGCTACGCTTAATAATTTCTGGGACGTCCCTTTGTTAATTGTTAGAGTCTAGACACTGAATAAGTATTGTTTTTCGGTGGTGAAATGAATTTGATGTTTTACGGCGTACGGACGCCTAGCTTGGTTGTATGTTCGAACGGAAGTGGCTTGGAGCAAAGTATTGAAATCACTATAGATACTTAACTAATTCAGTTAAGTACGATCATTTGCAATGTAGTGTAACCACGAGTAAAATAAATTCCTGTTGGTCACACCAGTGTAACAAGCTGGTGTGACCACGAGTCTGCAGTGGAGTTTTTGACTCTTGACTTGGTTTTATCGCACACGCACCGGTACTCGGAAACGAAAACAGCAAATGGGAGGAATAGCGATGTGGCACACTGTACACTATTCAGTATGTCTGAGGATGAACAGAAAATAGTTTTGATACTTTAACAAGAATACTGCGGTTTGGATGTACCGGGTGTCAGGGAAACGCTCCCGAAAAAGTACTGAAGATAAAAAAATTGAGTGATTAATTTTTTTATTCTAAAGATTTAGATCGGAAAAAGAGAACATCTAGGACGGGACTTGAACCCGCGACCAGTCCCTTACAGGGGGAATGCTCTGACCAACTGAGCCACCTAGATGTTCTCTTTTTCCGATCTAAATCTTTAGAATAAAGTAAGCATACAAAATGCTTAAAAATTTAATTGAATTAATTTTTTTATGTTTTTTTTATTAGGATTATTCACGCGCCATCGTGGCAATACCGCTAAATTTCTACCCCCTTTGGTTAAGGAGTTGGCTTTACGATGGACAACACTACCAAATTAATGGAGGTAAGTTAACAGTGTGCGATATGGCAACATGCTTCTAATGAATTGTGAACGTTCTTATCCGGAACGTGTTAATTTTTTTTTATTAGGTAATTATTTCATTTTCCACTTTTAATTTCATCTATTACTATCTAGCACCAAAGTACTCGCTAAGACGAATCAAATAAATCGAGACTCAATGGGGTTTCGTCGTTTCTTTACTGAGTTACCATGACCACCTACCAGCTCCATCATCAGATCAGACCCTGGTAACCAACAAAAAACAATGTACTCGTCAAGACGAATCAAACGAGCCGAAACTCGATTGCGTCGATTAATTACAGAGTTCCTATGACCACCTTCCAAATCCATCATGAGACCCTGGTTACCATTGAAAGGCAAACTACTCGTCAAGACGATTCAAATGAGGGCAAACTCGACGAGGTTGTGTCGTTTCGTTGCGAAGTTCCTATGGCCATGTAGGGACAGAATGCTGACAATCGTGCGCTCCCGCTGCGACGGGCAGTCGCATACGATCCGGGCAGTAGGTAGGACACGTACATTAGAGTCGTGAGTTTGAATGAATTGAGTTGCTCGCCAAGATGCGCGAGTGGCACGGAACACGGGGACAACAGGTGATACAGTCAAGAACCTATGGTTAACCAGGCTACCCGGATGGGTGCAAGCCGTGTTGGCAGGGGTTAGCTTGGAAACGAAGCTGGACGACCTGGCCGGGATGACGGACAGGATTATGGAGAATCTACAGAGCGGAGAAATAGCGGAAACAAGTTTGGCGACCCCCAAAGGAAGTTCCAAACCGGAGGTGCTGACCGAGCTGCGAAAGCTATCCCTGGAAGTGAAAACGCTTCGCGGGGAAGTGTGCTAGCATGGAAGGGAACAGCAGAGGCGCAGCTACAATCCGAGATGGCCACCCAGCAGGAATGCGTCCAGGTCGAGGTCCCGAGGTCCAATGCGGACGCCGCAGAGCAGCGATTGGCTATGCAGGTACCATTTCCGCTTTCGAGAGGCAGCGAGGCAGTGCGAGGTGCCATGCAACTGGAAGAAGCAGGGAAACTAATCGCGGCGCATTCGAGTGCGGTGAAAGAGTGTGCCGAGTTGTGTGACAATCACCGTTTGTGCATTAGAGACGATAAGAGCGGCATGACATTTTTAGTAGACAATGGCGCGAATGTTTCGGTAGTGCCCGCGAAGTTTAGTAACAAAAACAATAGTGATAGTTCCAATAAGGGCGCATACACATTGTACGCCGCGAAATGCACCGAAATCATAACATATGGTGTAATCACGCTAGAGCTTACATTAGGACTAAGACGTAGTTTTAAATGGCCGTTTGTTATTTGTGACGTCAGTAAACCGATATTAGGTGCTGATTTCCTAAAAACACATAGGTTAGTGTAGATTTACACAACAAGCGTTTGGTAGACCAAGTGACGACGTTACACGCGATAGGTACCATCAGTAGGCATAACGAACCGGCAATAACTATTATTCAGGCAGATAATCCGTATAGAGAGTTACAAGAGCAGTTTCCTGAGATCACCAAGCCGGTCAACTTCAAGAACGCGCCGGAGAGCAACGTCTACCATCACATCGAGACAACAGGACCGCCGGTCTACGCTCGGGCGAGGCCACTACCGCCGGACAAATACAAACAGGTGAGAGACGAATTCCGTATTATGCAAGATATGGGGATATGTGAGCCGTCTAGCAGTCAGTTAGTCCATTGAAATGTTACATTTCTTAGGCCTTACCTTGCGTTTTTTAGAGGACGCAATTTTATTTTTATGATGTGTAGGGGCGGTTAGTGTAAAGCTAAAACCAAGTTTCTGGGGTCGCCAATCTTGTCCCACGGCCGCCAGCTTGAAAATAGGGGTTGAAATGGTTTTTACGATGTATCTCTTAAACTATTTATCTGATAAAAAAGAATTGTTAACATTTTTTGTTGCAAATTAAATTCTCTACAACTTTGGTCCAGTAACTTTTGTTTTTTTTTATTTTGTTATAATTTTTTTTTAAATTATTAATTTTACATTATTATTAATGATTAATGATTGACTCTTTTCCCCACCACCCACGAGGTAGAGTCTGGAGGCGCGTTTTTTTTTACGTGGTATCCTCAATAGGCATAATTCACGGTGATTTTCTAAATTTGAACTACCCTGTTCTCAATCTTTTCGATGGACCAGGCAGCGGCTCAGCATCTGATCGGCTTTTAAAGAAAGAAAGAAAGAAAATATTTTTATTCAACCCAGCTTACATAAACAAAAATATACACAGCTTAGCAACCAGAATAAGATTACAACAATTGTGCATACATAACAATGTTATATGCATCTATATGGCTAGGTAGAATAAAGGCCGCCTCTCAGCTTAAATGCTGTCCGCGTTGTAGTGCAAGCGGACAGCGCTGGTTTTCAGAGACGGCTGGACAGTGGGTTTGACTAATATACATTTTTTTTTCCATTACGATACAGTTGCAGATAGATTAAACACAAAAAATGGCAAACAAAAAATCATTAAAAAAAAATGAAAAAATAAATTTAAAAAAAGTAAGAGAACTGGCAACAATTTGACACTGCAGGACGCCTCCCGCGCTTCCGCCGGCGAAATGTCATTACAATATTTTTCACGTAGCATGGGTACGGTGACGTTTGGGATTTGAAGTTACTAGAGATGTAGTCAAGATAAAATCGCATGAAATAAAATCGATTATATATCTTATCGAGATCATTTATTAATGAAGAAGAAATCGATTCTATTAACTAATAATTTTGAAGAAAAAAAGTAAAACAAAATTGATAACCTGTTTAATTATTTATTAAAAATCAAACATGTTCATCATCTTCATCATCATCATCATCGTCATCTGACTCGTCGACGTGAATAATTATTTGGGAATCAATTATGCAGTCTATTCTAATGTCTCGCTCCCAGTCATGTAAGATTAGATTTTTGGTTTTCTCCACTACTTTCTTCCAGTCATCGCCAGTGACATTTTTGCATCCCTCTTTCAATAACCCCATCATTTTTGTGGCTGTAAAAGGCGGAGCTGTATTTTTTCGTGCAGCGTATCCTGAAACAAGATAAAAAACAAATTGAGTCATAGAATTCAAGTAATAAACATAATCATATTTTTGTCAGTATGTAAATAGACTATGGTTAAACAAGTTACCTTTGATTTGGGCCCAAATTAATTCAATGGCATTGTACTGACAGTGGTACGGTGGAAGCCTCAGGACTTCGTGACCATATTCGTTTGCCATCATATCTAATTTGTATGTCGTTAGGGGCTTGTGCATTTTTACGAGCTTCACTAGCTCCACCTTTAATTTCGTCTCATCGGCTTCCATATTATTGGCTTGGGAGCCACTCGATCAACTCGCTCTTCTTATTGGAAGAAGTCGGCGGTTTGTTCAATTGCACGGAGTGATATGGGGCATTGTCCATAATAATTGTGCTGGGTTCTTCTAAATTGCTAAGCATATTTTGAAACCACTCCGTGAATACTTCCGCATTCATATCTTCGTGATATTCTCCCGTCTTTTTCGATTTAAAAGCAAGTAGCCCATTTTCTACAAATCCTTTCGATGTGCCTGCGTGACAAATAATCAATCTCTCCCCTTTTCCTTCTGGCACTTTGGTCGAGGCATGAGGTGTATCGTCAGTCCACATTTTACCGACCGTATGATTGGCATTCAGCCAAGTTTCATCCAGGAAGACGACATTGCTCCAATCGGTAATCGCTTTAGCCTTTTTCAAAAAGGTAACCCGCGCAAGTGCTATATCGCCCCTCTCCATGACAATTTTTCTTTTGTTTACTTTTTTGAATTGGAAACCAATGTCCTTCAATACGCGCCACAAGGATGTAGGACTTCCAGTAAACAAATCAGCATCTTTTAAAGACTTGACCAGCTTTAGAAGCGTCGGTAATTCTTTATTCTGGTAATAGTTATAAATGTGGCTCCGTATAGCATCGGCCGCAAAACTGTCTACATCTGTTACAGATGCCTTTTTGGTTCGCTTTTTATTAGGGGTGGACAACTTATTTTCTTCTGTATCGTGAGCACCATATTTTTCTCGAGTGATTCGAGAAACCGTGTTCCGCCCAATGTCTAACGCATCTGCCACTCGATCCAAAACGTTGGACACAGGCAATAGCGTTCCGCCATTCTCACGTTCCCGCTCAAAGTAATCCCGCAATCGAACTACAAATTCACGGGCTTGACTACCAAGCACAGTCTTTTTCGTTCTTTTTGGCATTTTGCCAAAAAAAAAACAACAAAACAAAAGTCAATAACAAAAAACGGTAACGAAAACAACAAAGCACAACGATAGTCAATAACAAAAACAAGTAACAAAAACACCACGCAAGCTCAAAACAAAGAAAACAGACCGCATACAAGGCAGACGCACTCGTACTGAGTTGATATAACAAGATGGCTGCCAGCTCATGCTTAAGCAGTGTTGCTATATTATAATAAAGCTCCACAAAGACAAAAATGCTTTGTTTAAAGTTTATTATTACATAATTATATTTTATAATCGTATTTTAGTTAAAAATACAACTAACGATTTATGATACTTTATTCGACAATTTATCGATTATAACGATTTTACTATGTCAATCTCTAACGCAACCTGTTCCGATTCACGCATCAAGAATTATGTATTTGGAATGTTTATATTTAAAGTTTAAATAATTACGGAGAAATAAAAATAGTTTTAAGTTAAAAATGCAAAATAAAACAGTTTTCTTTTTATCTTCGTATTAAGTGTTGTTTCCTGTATTCCGCATTAGGTAAATTGTTTCGAAATGAATCATGCATGAAATGGAATTAGTCAAATGTCACCGTACCCATGCTACGTGAAAAATATAATAATGTCAAAACTCCGGCGCAAGCCAGTGTGTTTATGCCACGTAATCCACGCATGTGCTAATATTGGTACTCTTTGGTCGGCCATATTACTGACACTGGACACATCATATCCGTATTCCAAAAGAAAAAAAGAGACAATTCAAGTTAAAACGTATTACGGTACCATGTGCCAGCACAAGTACTGAATAACTCATTTATTCACCTGCTGCGCGCTATGTCCAGATACCCATCATGCAATGCAGTAAGTATAACGCCGATTGTACTTTGCGATTTGTGAGCGTTATTATAAGAACAAGTGACAGTGAACAAATATACAAATGGGCGTACATACGAAACCCACAACAAGATCCGTCCTATAGATCAGCACACCGATGCGATGCCGCTGTGAACCAACAATACACTCACACCACATGGACGGGTCTAACAATAGTAAGCAAATTCCTATTATGAAGTCAGCTCGATGTGTGTAACTATAAATAAATAAAACTAAAAATCAAAATCTTCCAACTTTCAGACACTGTATCTGAAATGGTATCGGTAGCTTTCTGAATTAATTATCAGTGGGAGAACTGGAGAAGGAAGGGGTGTTAATGTCGACGGTTCATCATCAAAGTCATTTTCATTTATTAATTCTGAAAGCCCCAATCCGTTGCTGCAAGTCTCTCCAGAACAATGGAAGCACACTGCAGAACATTTCTGCCCTGCTTTTCGACATCCACACATCGCTCCAGTTTCCTTTGCATTTGTAAAAGATCAATTTTAGAAGCTCAGGGGGTGCTGGAGGTTTAGAGTTCTGCTCTGGCATCAATAATGTTCCACATTTTTTTTCCAGCCCCAGTCTTCAGGATCATTATTATTACCAGGCCACGACTGGACCTGCTGGTAGACTCGGAAAATATGAAAGCGAGCTGTGTCTTGTGTTGGAGGAAGGGACACTAAGTTAAATGTACTTTTTGTCACTGCCTTGGTGAATTGTTTGTATTTTAGGCTGTCAAGAGAATTATCATCTTTATTACCACCGTTTATAGAGATAAAAAAACGTTTCTGAACATTTTCGCTTATAACTTTTTTATTTACTGGACCAAAGTTGTAGAGAATTTAATTTGCAAGGAAAAATGGTAACAAAACTTTTAATCAGATAAATAGTTTACGAGATATATCGTAAAAACCATTTCAACCCCTATTTTCAAGATGGCGGCCGTGGGACAAGGATGGCGACCCCACAAACTTGGTTTTCTACACATCAAAACAATAAAATTGCGTCCTCTAAAAAACGCAACCCCAAATGTAACTTTTCAATGGACTAGGGCCAGCCCGTTACACGTCGTCCCGAAAAAGGACGGCAAGATACAGCCGTGTGGAGAGTATAGACGGCTAAACGCGATCACTAAACCGGACAGATACCCAGTGCCAAGGTTACATGATTTCAGAAACGGTTTGGCTGGGAAGAGGGTGTTTACGACCCTAGACATTAACAGGGCCTATCATTTTATCAGGATAGCCCCCGAGGACGTCGAGAAGACCGCCAACATCACTCCTGTTCCATTTCCCCAGGATGTGCTTCGGACTCCGTTCAGTATCACAAACTTTCCAGAGGTTCATGGATAACACTGTACTCAAAGGGCTAGAGCCATTTTACAGGGCGATAGACACGTGCACAGTTCATTGTTCTGTTATATAGATGACATCATCATTGCGTCAGAAAACGACGCTGTAAACAAAGAGCACGTACGGCAAGTATTTCAGGTATTCAGCGAAATAGGTATTACAATAAACGTGTCCAAGTGTCGATTCGGTCAAAGTACAGTTGAGTTTCTAGGTCACACAGTAACAAGCGAAGGTATAAGCCCGTTACCCGACAAAGTAAAGGCGATTGCAGACTACAAGAAACCGGAAACGGTTGAAGACCTCTGGCGCTTCTTGGGAATAGTAAACTTTTCCAGGTCGCATTTACCAAAGGCTGCCAGTCACCACGCGCATCTAAATAAATTCCTACACAACTCTAAGAAAAGGGATAAGACTGTGATAACATGGGACAAGGAATCAAGAGGCCGCTTTCGAGCAGTGTAAGGTAAGCTTACAAAGCGCTGCAACACTCGCTCACCCAGTTCCAGAGGTACCAGTGGCTCTGATGACGGACGCGTCCAACACATGCGTAGGCGCCGTGTTGCATCAGAAAATTGAAGGGAAATGGCAACCGTTAGGGTATTTTTCCAAGAAATTGTCAGACACGCAACAGAAATATAGCACGTACGACAGAGAATTGCTTGCCATATACTGTTGATAAGCAGGCAACACTGTTGACTTTTAGTTGTTGGTCACCCTCTTACAATTCATGGCCCAACATGTAAGCATCATTTTTATAAAACACAAAAGAAATAAAGTGAAAAGTAATAAATCTGTGTATATTAATTACATCAAATAATATTGGAGACGTCCACAACAAATAATATGTCTATAATGCATTTTAGGGGCATGATTGAGGGCAGGTAATTGACAGTGTATACGGACAACAAGCCCCTCATTCATGCGTTAACAAAGGTTAATTCCGACAAAAAACACCTAGGCGTATCCGTCAGTTAATGTACACAAATGAGTATACCAACGACATTCAACACGTCAGCGGTAACGACAACGCAGTAGCGGACGCCTTATCGCGAGTTTGCCCGACGGTGGTCGATTACCAAGAATTGGCCACTCAACAGGAAAGGGATACTCAGATTACCGACTTGCTAAAGAATAACATTAAGTCACACATACAACTTAGTAAGAGGAATGTGCCTAACAGTAACACAATGGTATATTGTGAGGTATAACAGGGAAGATCAGACCCTACGTACCCTTTTTTTTTTTTTCGTGCGGAAATCCCTTCGGATACCCCCCCGCGTGCCAGCGGGGGCGGTTATGTCGGGCTTGAACCGACTAAAACCGCACAGCCGTCTCGGGTCTACAGACGCCGGGGTGTAAGGTTGCCCATAGAGCATATCCCTCGCACCCCGACTGACCCTGGGCCATCTCCGGTTTCGAGATGGCCCCCTCGGGTTTGGGAACCACGGTGTCCCCGTCTTGCCCCAGTTTGGGGGAGGGGCGCTAGTCGCCCCACCGTCCCGAGTCGCCCCACCGTCCCGAGACCCTACGTACCTAAAAGTTTCAGGAGAACGGTTTTCGACGCGGTAGCCTAGTGGTATGGGTAATGGACTGCTGAGACGAGGGCTCGGGTTCGATCCCAGGTTTTACCATGGTACACACCAATGACTTTCCGATGCTTTTCGAAGTTATGTGTGTATTTATTGCAGTTTCATAAGTGCCTGGTTAATGGCAATAGGCTCGCCACCTATTACATTGGGACCTAAACATAAACTGGCGAAATGCGGGTGCTAGCACCTCTGCCTACCCCTTCGGGGATATAGGCGTGAGTTTATGTTATGTTATGTACATAGTTTAAGCCACCCTGGCATTAGAACTACTTTAAAGATCGTAGCCTCTAGATATTTCTGGCCGGAAATGAACCGAGACGTGAGAGAGTAGGCTAAAAGCTGCATCCAGTGTCAAAAAAGTAAAGTGAATCGTCATGTAATTTAAGGTGCGAAGGTTAGCGAAAGCGATTTATGAGACATGGATCTGCCGATTTGGCAATCCCACGCGACTCACCAGTGATCAGGGTAGACAATTTGAGAGTGAATTATTCAATAGCTTGCTCAAACTATTGGGGGTACAGAGGAATAGAACCACGCCTTATCACCCGTGCAGCAACGAGAAAATAGAAAGGCACCACAGGCAGCTAAAGGCAGCACTGACATGCAGGCTGTTGGGTAAAGCATCCTGGGACGATGAGCTACCAACAGTTCTACTCGGAATTCGCGCAGCGATGCGAGTCGAAACAGGGCTTAGCGCAGCAGAAATGGTACTAGGTCAGGCATTACGCTTGCCTGGCGATTTTTACAGCGACACGAGCAAACTCGCGAATGTAGATCACTATACATATGCTGATAAAATTAGAGAAACAATTCGTAGCATGCAACCACATACACACTAACAACAGAAAACTATTCATTTACAAAGATTTATCGTTTGTCGTTAGGGATGACACCGTGAGGAAGTCACTAACTCCTACTTAT